>CM059420.1:17975200-19345200 GCA_030378225.1 Knoxia roxburghii | reverse complement strand
GAGGTAGAGGCAAAGTGAAAGCCTCACTTACAAATATGCACTAAAGCGAGTTTGATAATGTTAAACTGCTTACTTAAGTCTCTCTTCCGGGAGATGAGTAGACCGGGCTGCTGTCAAAACCTGCTGAGCACTCCATTGTATTTGAGCTTTCGCTAATTCTGTTGAGAGTGAGTGTTGTAGTATAGGTTCTCAGCTAAATTAACAGTGAGAGTAGAGAGTGATGTGAGGATGCCACAAAAGTCCAAACCACGGCAGTATCATACAACTTAAGGGGCTGTGATAACAATGATTGGAATTCTTGTCAGAAAATATTAATTGATCATACAGTAGAAACAAATGATCCTGTATTATCCGGGGTCTAGAGTTGGAATATTTGTAGGGAAATCTTAATTCATATTACCTCGGCGACCACATAATCTCTAAATCCAAGATCTTAACAAAGTCAGAATGCTTGTAAAGAATGCTTAATTAACAATACCTTAGCAGCCATATACTTTGTGAATCTCAGGAGTCCAGCAGGATGGGAATGCATTTAGGGAAGTCTTAAATGACAATACCGCAGCAACCCTCTATCATGCGAAACTCCTGAATGAATAAGAGTATGAATGCTTGTAGGGAGATCTTAACTGATGATACCTTAGAATCTCTATACTATGTTAATTCATGTCCTGGTATGATATGTGTGTTGAGGAGGTCCAATCCCCTTGTCAAATAGACTGGTTGGATTGGTGCTAGTGTTTGTGTATATGTCCTTTTAAGGGCTATATAGACATTTGTCGTTTGATTGATGTTATAATCAGATGAGTTAATTTCATGATAGTAATATTCTTGCGCACATTTAATTTCATGAAATCGAAAAGAAACACTCCATGGATTTCGTAGATCATTAGTGATTCTTTTGAGTAGTACTCGTACGAGGAACCTTAGACCATAAATCACTACTTGGTCTTAGGTGAATTGTAGTGTGCTTTGACATAAGCCTAATGGGACCGTAATAGGTTGCCAAGTATGGGTATGATTGGGTACACTATGAGTCACGCTAAGGTATGTAGGTGAAGTGATAGGACTACAAGTCTCTCTTAGATGAGAGATGATATCTTGGTCACTTGATAGTGAACTGAGAAGTGCATAGCCGTGCCCAAAGAATGATAAGTGTTATCATTTGCTTGATGAAATTCAGTGTCACTAAGAGATCAAGTAAACATTTAGCTATATAAGGATGATGGTTCCATTCCTTATGCTAAACGGGATATCAATGTAGAGGATCGTACGGAGTTTGCTCAGAAAGGTTGTGTTGAATCACCATTTGACCCTCCACCCTCTCTTGTTGGACGAGATTTAATTTGGTTCTTCGAAAATCGATGGTGGTTCTTTAACCATCAGGAATCGTGATCACCGAGAGAGAGCGGACGAGATGAACGGTGTTTATCGATGATACCGTGAAGATCTTTCTCGCTGGGAAATGCTAGTTCATCTTGGGAAGATGGTCGGGAGTAGCTGCCGGTGGCTGAAACCCTAGTGGGTGAAATTATGGGAATGCCCCTGCCGTATCCCCAAACCCTAGCTGGCAAATTTAAATATTTTAAAAATTATAAATTGGCCCAGCAGTTTTATTTTTCCTTTAAACCCTAAGCCCAAAACTTCTATTAATTATAAAATTGACCTAAAATTTTCAGGAATGTTTTTTTGATTTTTCAATTTTGGTAAGATTTTAAATTTTGATTTTTTTGGGATTAAATCAAATCTTATCAGATTTTAGTTTTAAAATGTTAAAATTGGATTTTAAGATTTTAAAATATTTTAAATCAATTATCTTAATGAGATTAGGATAATTAGCTAATAAATAAAATAATTAATTAATGTGATTGATTAATTTTATTCCTTTATTTATGCTTTCAAATACGGTATGATTATTTAAATAGTTTAAATATTTGCATACATATTTGGTATATTCATGCATCATTTTCACAAATGATTGAACAAGAAAAGGAAAGATTAATTAAAATTGATCACGACACGATCAATTTTAATAGTGTATAATATTTTAGAAATATTCAATTACACGATCTTTTAAATTGATTAGCTTAATTAAAATAGGCTTGTATGAAGCACTTGCATTTTATGTGTTTTTCATGCATGAATTGGGCTTTATTTATTTTATTTTAATTTGAGGCCTGCGAGCCAAATTAAATTGGGCCTGCGAGCCTATTAAAATTTATTGAAATAGAATAGATTAGAAAGTAGGCCCAAGAAATTCCAAGAAGTCCAAGATGGAGTCATAGAGTTGGAACCAAACAATGGAGGCCCAAATGAAGACAAAATTTTAAAAGCATTGTAATAGACTAGAGCCTAATTCTTTGCATTTATTCGCTTTATATTTTATATATATTTTGTGAATGATGAAAAAAGAAATGCATGTTAAGCCGCTCAAACTGAATCCCTAAAAATCTAAGTTATAAATTGATTCCATACTTGGAGCCTCACCAGAGCATCGAATGTCTAATAGAATTGGAGGGTCCAAGGGCCTCAGGTTTTCTTCGTGAAGCGAGTTGTCACATAATAGATGTCCAACTTTACTCACTACCACTATGTGGAAAAACTATTTGGGTATTTATTGATGTGATGCTTCGAGAGATGGTTTGGCTTAGGGAAATCGGCCCTAGCTTAACGCGATAAGTTGACTAGGATTGGTTTTGCAATGATAGGATGGTGTCAAACATTTGGAATGTTCATCCCATCACCAAAAAGTTGCATGGGATACAATTGGAAAGAGTTAAGTTGCATGAGTTATGATTTGAACGTTGCCTACCAAAATGACCCGATCCCTACTATACTTGCCAAAGCAAACTGGGGTTTGGTTCTTTGTGGATTTTCGGCCCACTATCTAGCACCAACACAAAATTGTTTGGGATTTTAATTTTGGCTATTGCGGAAAATGGTTTTAAAACTCATCCTAATATTTTGCATTTATTCTTTTGTAAAAATGGCATCATCTAGCACTAGTGTTGTCTCTAACCTCACTCTAAGAATTTTGAGAATTGTTCTTAAACAAGAAAGGAATCTACATGTCTTAGAGACCGATTTACCTGAACCACCACAAAATGCCACGGTTGTTGCTCATTGTGCGTAGGATAAACTAAAAAGTGAATCCGACGATGTGACGTGCTTGATGCTTGCGTCTGTGACAGGCGAGCTTCAAAAGCAGTTCATAGATTCGAAAGCGTTTCAGATTTATGAGTCACTCATAGAAATGTTCCGAGAGTAAGCCAAAATGAAAGGTTCGTTAGTGATCTACAACAAGCATAACATGGAGAGGAGTATTCCTGAGCGTCATGGGATACTGAAAAATATTGAGCAAACCCTTTGGAGGCCATGCCAGTAATGGTTATAGAGAAAGGTATAGGGAACAAGAGGAAGTTTAAAGGCAAGGCCAAAGTTGGACAAATGCCCAACCTCAAGCTCCTCCACCTGCTAAGACAAAACCTCGAAAGGATGATACATGTCTCTTCTGCAAACAGAAAGGTCACTGGAAGAGAGATTTTAAATTGTTTCTTGAAAGCAAACATAATCCTTCAGCTTCAGATATCTTCATTATTGAAATAAATCTTTCATGTACACCTCATGGGTATTAGATACCGGATGTGGGGCTCACATTTGTACTAATGTGTAGGGACTCAGAAATAAAAGAATGACAAGGAAAGGTGAAGTACATCTCCGAGTGGGCAACGGGGCAAGAGTTGATGCCGTTGAAGTGGGAGATTACACTTTATCTTTACCTTCTGGTTTAAACATTGAACTTGAGAATTGTTATTATGTGCCTGCTTTGAGCAGGAATATTATTTCATTTTTTTGTTTGGATATTAAAGTTTTCCATTTTATTATTGGTAATAATTCGTTATCTTTATATCGGAGTGACGTTTTATATGGAGTTGCAAATTTGTGCAACGACTTATATGTCTTGGACTTGAACCAAGAAATACCGGTATATAACATTAAAAAGAAAGCTAAATCAATTAAATTTGATATGGGTCCAACTTATCTTTGGCACTATTGTTTAGGCCATGCAAACGCGAAACGAGTTCAAAGACTTCATAAGGATGGAGTGCTAGGGTCATTTGATTTCGAATAATATGACACGTGTGAACCCTGTTTGCAAGGAAAAATGACAAAGAGTCCTTTCAACAAGAAATGCAAAAGAACTAGTGCGCTATTGGCCTTAATACACACAGATGTATGTGGACCAATGAGCACACAAGCCAGAGGAGAATTCGTATACTTCATTATTTTTATCAATAACTATAGTAGATATGGCTATGTCTACTTAATGAGGCAAAAAGTGAAACTTTTGAAAGGTTCAAAGAGTTTAAGAACGAAGTAGAGAATCAGTTGGATAGAAGGATTAAGGCTATTCACTCCTATCAGGGAGGTGAATACCTTAGTGATGAGTTCGATGGCTATCTAAAACAGTGTGGAATTGTTTCACAGCTGACTTCACCGGGAACACCTCAATGGAATGGTGTATCTAAAAGGAGGAATCAGACCCTATTAGATATGGTTCGATCAATGATGGGCCAAGAGACTCTCCCTACATCCTTTTGGGGTTATGCTCTCCATTCTTCTACCTACTTACTAAATCGTATTCCATCTAAGGCAGTAGATAAGACTCCATATGAGATGTGGATAGGTCAAAAGCCTTATATGTCCTATCTATGAGTTTGGGGTTGTCAAGCTCATCTAAAGCGTTTACAAAGTAATAAGCTTGAACCTAAAACTGACAAATGACTATTTGTGGGGTATCCTAAGGAAACTAAAGGATATCAATTCTACCTCCCAACTGAGAACAAAGTGGTTGTTGCTCGAAGAGCTACTTTTTTAGAGAAATACTTTTTGTACACGAAAGATAGTGGGAGTATAATAGAACTCGAAGAAGTTTGAGACCAAGAAGAGAGTGTAGAACCATCTACAGAAACTCATATGGAAGTTGGCATGGAAACTCGTGAAGATGAGCAACCTGAGCTAACAACACAAGAACCTATAAGATCTGGTACATCCCATCAACAACCCGAGAGATACGGATTTCTCGTGACTGACGATCAAGATTTGATCTTGGTGGACTTGAAGGAAAATAGGACAAGCCCGGGCTAAATCAAAAATCTCACTTTTGTGCAATGCATTCCAGAATCGGAAACTTTCGACGAAGCTCATGCTCAAATTCATTTTCCCCTGAATGGATCTAGGCTTATACTTATTTAATTTATTAAATCGGGACACAAAGATTCAAACTTTAAATTAAAAGCGGAAACTTTAAAGTTTATACCTTTGTAGCGAAGTCCCAAGCAATAAAGAAAACCAATTCTTTGGGCAAGCGAAATCCACAAGAAATCCAAAGAATAACTCCAAACGCCTCCAAATTAGTGTGGGCTAATGTCTACGGAGGGGTCCAAGGCAACACCTAAGAATTCCTAAAAAACCCACTTCAAGAATCACTCAAATCTGAAAAATAGATTTAGCCCAGGAATTGATCTTAATCTGAAAACCCACATCAGGAATTGGTATTTGCTCATAGATCTAGACTCTAGCGATCCAAAGGATCAAGCTAGAGGATCAACACAACAAAAGGTACAAAACCCATAAAGATTGCTGCCCAAAAATTGCCCAAAAAGGCCGCCCGACAAACTCGCCAAAAATCTCCTCGGCGACGGCGCACTCACTTCGGACCTGCGGACAAAAAACCGGGTAGCCAATCAATGAAGGTCATGGGTTTTCTAAGATCGGGGCTTGAGGATTCTCGAAGAAGAAAGCTCCAAAGTTGAATTCGAAAGAAAAGCTTCTAAGAAAGTTGAGAGCTTCTCTTTCTAGACTTAACTTTCTCTCACTAGGCAAATGCCACTAAGGTTTCTAATGTCTTGTAAGTTGCCTAACAAGGACTATTTATAGGGAGCTTCTAAGGAGACCTAGTGGGCCTTTGAGTTGGCCTTTTAATTTGACTTGTGTTGACTCCTTAGTCTTCCCTAGAGTAGTCAACTCCAATCAATCCTTTCGAATTAATTTATTAACCCACTTTGGTAATTTAATTTAATCGAACCCTTAGGATTAATTAATTCATATAGAATTAATTTCTTAATCCACTTTATCAATTAAATATTAATTAAACCTTTAGGATTAATTAATTCACTTTATCGATTAGTCAAATACATAATTAGTCATACCACTAACGGACTAATTATGGAACTACCGCTCAAAAATAATGAAGATGAGCCTTGTGTTTACAAGAAGGTTAGTGGGAGCAAGAATGTTTTTCTTGTCCTATATGTGGATGACGTCCAACTCATAGGAAATGACATCCCCATGTTAAAAGATATCAAACAATGGTTGGGGAGTGTATTTTCTATGAAAGACTTAGGAGAAGCCGAAATGATACTAGGTATCAAGATCTATAGAGATAGGTCTAAAAGGCTTCTAGGACTAAGTCAAGAAGGGTACATAGACAAGATATTGAAGAGATTCAGTATGTCTAACTCTAAGAAAAGTATGGTACCATTCTGACATGGCCTCCTCTTAAAGAAAAGCCAATGCCCTTCTACTAGAGAGGAGAGGGATGCGATGAGTAGAGTCCCATATGCTTCGGCAATAGGATCTATCATGTATTCCATGTTATGTACTCGCCCGAATGTCGCACATGCACTAAGCATGACTAGCAGATACCAATATGATCCAGGAATGGCTCATTGGACTGCAGTCAAGGCAATGCTAAAGTACTTGCGAATGACTAAAGGATTAATGCTAGTGTATGGAGGACAAGAACAGCTCGTCGTACAAGGTTACACCGATGCTACTTTCCAGACTGGCCAAGATGACATGTAGTCACAATGAAGCTATATTTTTGGCTGAATGGCGGTGCGGTGAGTTGGAAAAGCTCAAAACAAGATAACACAGCTGACTCTACAACAGAATCTGAGTATATTGCTGCATCAGATGCTGCAAAAAAAGCTGTTTGGCTGAGGAAGTTTGTGTCAGACATCATGGTGATACCGAGTATCCAAGATCTGATAGACCTATTATGTGATAATAACAGGGCCATCACACAAGCAAAGAAGCCTCGGTCACACCAGAAGATCAAACACGTACTCAGACGTTATCACCTCATTCGAGAGATAGTCGATCGAGAAGATGTGAATGTATGCAAAATAGGGTCAGATGACAATATATCATATCCTCTCACAAAAGCTCTACCACAGTCAAAGTTTGAAAGACATGTAATAAAGCTTGGTCTTAAGATGTTTAGGACATAGCCTTTCAACGGGCAAGTGGGAGATATTTGGTGTATGTGCCCTTTTAAGGGTTATATAGACATTTGTCATTTGATTGATGTCATAATTAGATTACTTAATTTCATGATATTAATATTCTTGTGCATATTTAATTTCATGAAATTGATCTGCCGAAATAAACACTCCATGGATTTCTTAGATCAAGTGATTCTTTTGAGTAGTACTCGTACGAGGATCCTTACACCAAAAATCACTACTTGGTCTTAGGTGAATTGTACTGTGCTTTGACATATGCCTAACGGGGCCGTAACAGGTTGCCAAGTATAGGTATGATTGGGTACACTACGAGTTACGCTAAGGTATGTAAGTGAAGTGATGGGACTACAAGTCTCTCTTAAGTGAGAGATGATATCTTGGCCACTTGATAGTGAACTGAAAAGTGCATGGTCGTGCCCAAGGAATGATAAGAGTTTCATTTGCTTGGTGAATTCAGTGTCACTAAGAGATCAAGTAAACATTTAGCTATATAAGGATGATGGTTCCATGCCTTATGCTAAACGGGATATCAATGTAGAGGATCATACGCAGTTTGCTTAAAAAGGTTATGTTGAATCACCATTCTACCCTCCATTCTGAATTGGGTAGTCATTATATCTTGCTAGAGAATACTAATGACTTATGGTGTAATACCTCTTATTTTTGGGTATTATTTAAATTAATTATAAATATATTGATGATATTAAGTCTAGATTTGAGAATAGAACAATTCCCGCGACATGCCCAGGTCGCCTAGACTGGGAAGCTTTTCCAGTAGAGAACAATTCCCTCGACGTGCCCAGGTCACCTAAACATGAAGTTTTTCCAGTAGATAATAGTTCCTCCGATATGCCCATGTTGCTTATTTGGGGAAATTTTCCAGAAAACGTGGGAATAGAGTTATAGCAAGATGGGACTCTTTCTAATCTTAAAAACTAGTCTGATTTTATCCTTTGATTTCTAGGATATTAACCTACCATATAAAAGCTTAAAGATACCCTTTTCACAATGTCCATCTCTCTCAAAACCCAAACGTATAATCTTCTATGAAAACACGTTGAGGAATTGGCTGAAATTTTCTTAACGACCCAATTTTCATTTGCTCATATCTCCTTCGTTTCTTAACGGGATTGAGCGTTGTTTGTTCCTATGGTTTCCTAGTAATAAGAGAAGAGATCAGAGTCAAGTTTGGAGTTAAAAGCTTACTGCCGTCATATGGAAAAAGGAACCAAAGTTGAGTGTGCAGCATTGTCAAAATCTGGGCAGTTTTTGGGTGCTATTTTCATGGGTTTTGGTATCATAAGCCTTAGATCGTGTTGTAAGCTTTCTATAGACCCTTTAATCACTTCTTTTGGGTTAATATTCAGAAACTTATGAATCTTAGATGTTAAGTATTCATATTGGTTTTAACTATTAAATGTGTAGAAGGACTAGTTGACGACGATTTGCAGCACTAGGGTACTTTGTGTGTTGGTTGCTGTTTGCAAGAAGTAAGTTTTATGTTCACCATTTTACTATGATGTCGTATAAGTGGTTTAGTAAGTTTTATGTTTATTACTTTACTCTTAGCTTTACAAATTGTTCGTGTGTACGATGTGTTTTATTTCAAATGAAGGATTTGGTTTTCTATGCTTTAAATGGTGAATTTTCATTTGATTAAATGGGTTACCTTCCTTGTTATTTAAGATGATGAATTGAGTTACTCATTCAAGATTGCATTGTATAGAAATTTATTGTAACTTATATATGTTATCCAAATGTTCCGATTATATACATTTTAAGAAACCTATAGAGGAACGTGAACTGGTTAGGTCCTGGGTGGTCTTTAGCATTTTTCAATTGGTCAGTAGAACAATCTGGACCCAACTGGTGGTTTGGTCCTGGGTGGCCTATTATTATTTATTTATTGGGTTATATGAACAATCCTGACCCTTAGGCATATTCTACTCTTTGGGCTAGGAAACCATTAGGGGGTGTGCACACTTAAGGAGTAAGACCTTCTTTTGGCCGCTGGATTTATCTAGTTGGCTTGGTGTAAAACTACTTCATATTTTTGTTCCTTCTAAATAAATTTTGGGTGTTTACTCGCTATTGGTTATTCAATTTATTTTACTGTTGATGGTGGTGGTTTTGAATTATTAACCTCAACTTGTGATGTGAACATTTAGTTGAGTTTCCGGTTGCCAAGAAATAAATTTTACTATAAAATGTTTTGGAACGGGGCGAAGTAAAGCTTACAAGCATTTTCGCTGATTTTGTTTGTTTTGTCTTTTCTCCCTTTTTCATAATTATTTTGCAGGTGAACCTGGTGTGATGTCATCCATGCATGAGAGCGATCACTTCTTCTAGTAGTTTTCAATTTCTCTCAATGAATAATTGTTATATAGCTTAAACTTATCTAGTGGTTTAAAGACTTATAAACTTCTTTTAAAATTTTGGAGTCTAAGTTGGCTTTATTTGGAATATTATAGATCATTGAAATTGTGGGATTGACATTGATGGTTTTGTTTATTTTAGCCTTTTATTTTGATATATTTAGATGTCTAAATGCGGCGGTAACACTCCTATTTTCTTGTATTATACGCTTCCGCAACTAAATTGAGTTTTTAAAGGATTTTTGGAAATTTGGTTTTTATCAAGGATTACGATTTAGTGATTCAATACCATGAGGGCAAGGCAAACGTTGTGGTAGATGCTCTTAGTAGGATGTTAAGTCACTCACTTAATGCTATGTGGGTGCTTCCGAATCAATTATGGAAGGATTTTTCAAAGGTTGAATTTGGAGATAAAAGAACATGGAGAGGTTGAATCAGAAATCCGGTTATATTGCTTGAGGGTTACTCCATCACTTTTTGAATAAATATTGGAAGGACAAACAGAAAATGTTAAATTGGAAAGGGAGAAGACTAAGATGATTGATGGGAAAAATGAATCTTTTAAAATGCATGAATATGTGAGCGTGAGGTACAATGGAAGATGGTGTGTCCCTAAGAAATGTGAGAAAGTAAAGAAGCAAATTATGGAAAAAGGACATAAGACACCGTATTCAGTACATCCTGGAGGTGATAAACTCTATAAAGACTTGAATAAGCATTTTTTGGTGGCCAAGGATGAAACAAGAAGTAGCTAAGTTTGTAGCTAGGTGCAAGACATATCAGAAAGTGAAGGCTGAAAGAAGTCGACCCCAAGGATTAGTTCAACCCTTGGATGTTCCAAAATGGAAATGGGATTCCATATCAATGGATTTTGTGGGAGCCTTACCTTTGACTAAAGCCGGTAAGAACAAAATATGGGTTGTAGTTTATCGACTTACAAAGACTGCAAGATTCATAGCGATGAATGAAACTTGGTCAATAGAACAATTAGTGAAAGCGTATGTTAGAAAAGTTGTGAAATATCATGGTGTGCCACAATATATTATTTCAGATAGGGACACTCACTTCTTATAGCATTTTTGGAACGCGTTACAGGCCGCGCTCGGTACTAAATTAAAGTTAAGCACTTCATTTCACCCAACTACAGATGGTCAGACAGAAAGAACAATTAAGATATTAGAGGATATGTTAAGAGCTTGTACTATGGAATTGCCCGGATCATGGGATGAGCATTTAGATTTGATAGAGTTCTTATACAATAATAGTTATCATGCGAGTATCAAAATGGCCCCTTATGAGGCATTGTATGGTCACAAGTGTAGAAGTCCATTGTGTTTGAGTGACAAGGGTGATGCTTTAGTTTTAGGACCACAATATCTGTAAGATACTATTAAGAAGGTGAAACTCATTCAGGATAGGATGAAAGTGGCTCAAGACCGTCAGAAGTCGTATGCAGACAAGAATAGGAAAGAAGCTGAGTTTTAGGTATGAGAGAAGGTTTTTCTTAGGGTCTCACCTACAAAATGAGTTATGCGATTTGGGAAAAAAGGGAAGTTAAGCCCTAGGTTCATTGGTCCTTATGAGATTTTAGAGAAAATTTGAAAAGTAGCGTATCAACTAGCTTTACCGACTGAATTAGAGAAAGTGCATGATGTGTTTCACATATCTCAATTATAGAAGTATGTTTATGATCTGTCACATGTAATCCAACCTGAGATAGTAGAGCTAGATGAATCCTTGAATTATGAGGAATGGTCCATTAAAATCCTTGATGAAAAGACTCGAGAGACAATGAATAGAGTTGTAAAAATGGTAAAGGTGTTATGGTCAAAACACCAGTCTGAAGAGACTACATGGGAGGTAGATGATGATATAAGAAAGCGATACCCAGAGCTTTTTAAGCAGGTATATTATAGTTTAAGTTACGAGGACATAACTCATTTTCTTTAAGGGGGGTAGAGTACGTGCGATCCTATTTCACATTTTTTTTTCTTTCTTTTGTTGTGTGTTTGTTATACGTTGTATGTCAAATTAGATGGATTTTTTTTTTAGGTGGGCATGTTTTGTTGTGTGTTCGTTGTGTGTTGTATATCAAATTAGATGGATATTTTTTTAGGAGGGCGTGTTTTCTAAGTTTCGGGACAAAACTTCTTTTAAGGATGGTAGATTATAATACCCCTTATTTTTGGGTATTATTTGAATTAATTATAAATATATTGATGATTTTAAGTCTAGATTCCAAAATAGAACAATTCCCGCGACATGCCCAGGTCGCCTAGACGGGAACTTTTTCCAGTAGAGAACAATTCCCGCGACATGCCCAGGTCGCCTAGATGGGAAGTTTTTTCAGTAGAGAACAATTCTTGTGACATGCCCAGGTTACCTAGTCAAGAAGTTGTCCAGTAGAGAATAGTTCCCCCGACATGCCCATGTTGCTTATTTGGGAAAATTTTCCAGAAAACGTGGGAATAGAGTTATGGCAAGATGGGACTCTTTTTAATCTTGGAAACTAGTCTGATTTTATCCTTTAATTCCTAGGATATTAACCTACTGTATAAAAGCTTAAAGATACCCTTTTCATAGCCTCCATCTCTCTCAAAACCCTAACGCAGAAACTTCCATGAAAACACGTTGAAGAATTGGCTGAAATTTTCTTAACGACCCAATTTTCATTTGCTTATATATCCTTCGTTTCTTAACGGAATTGAGCGTCGTTTGTTCTATGCATTCCTTGCAATAAGGAAAAGATATCAGAGTCAAGTTTTGGATTAAAAGTTTACTAGAGTCACGTGGAAAAATGGACCAAATTTGAGTGTACAACATTGTCAAAATCTGGACGGTTTTGGGGTGCTATTTTCATGGATTTTGGTATCGTAAGCCTTAGATCATGTTGTAAGCTTTTTACAGACCCTTTAATCACTTCTTTTGGGGTAATATTCAGCAACTTATGAATCTTAGATGTTAAGTATTCATATTGGCTTTAAATATTAAATGTGTAGAAGGACTAGTTGACGACGATTTGCAGCACTAGAGTACTTCGTGTGGTGGTTGCTATGTGCAAGGAGTGAGTTTTATGTTCACCATTTTACTATGATCCCATACAAGTGGTTTAGTAAGTTTTATGTTTATTACTTTACTCTTAGCTATGCAAGTTGTTCGTGTGTGCGATGTGTTTTATTTTAAATAAAGAATTTGGTTTTCTATGCTTTAAATGGTGAATTTTCATTTGATTAAATGGGTTACCTTCCTTGTTATTTAAGATGATGAACTGAGTTACTCATTCAAGATTTCATGGTTGATAAATTTATTAGAACTTATATATGCTATCCAAATGTTTTGAGTATATACATTTTAAGAAATCTATGGAGGATTGTGAACTGGTTAGGTCCTGGGTGGCCTTTATCATTTTTCAATTGGTCAGTAGAACAATCCTGACCAAACTGGTGGTTTGGTCCTGGGTGGCCTTTATCATTTTTCAATTGGTCAGTAGAACAATCCTGATCCTACTGGTGGTTTGGTCCTGGGTGGCCTATTATTATTTATTTATTGGGTCATAGGAACAATGTTGACCCTTAGGCTTATTCTACTCTTTAGGCTAGGAAACTATTAGGGGGTGTGCACACTTAAGGAGTAAGACCTTCTTTTAGCCGCTGGATTCGTCTAGTTGGCTTGGTGTAAAACTAGTTTATATTTTTGTTCCTCCTACATAAATTTTGGGTGTTTACTCGCTATTGGTTATTCAATTTCTTTTACTGTTGACGGTGGTGGTTTTGAATTATTAACCTCAACTTGTGTTGTGAACATTTAGTTGAGTTTCAGGTTGCCAAGAAATACATGTTACTATAAAATGTTTTGGAACGGGGTGAAGTATAGCTGACAAGCGTTTTCGCTGATTTTGTTTGTTTTGTCTTTTCTACCTTTTTCATAATTATTTTGCAGGTGAACCTGGTGTGATGTCAGCCATGCATGAGAGCGATCACTTCTTCTAGTAGTTTTCAATTTCTCTTAATAAATAATTTTTGTCTAGCTTAAACTTATCTAGTGGTTTAAAGACTTGTAAACTTCTTTTAAGATTTCAGAGTTTAAGTTGGCTTTATTTGGAATATTATAGATCGTTGAAATTGTGGGATTGAAATTGATGGTGTTTTTTATTTTAGCATTGCATTTGGATATGTTTAGATGTCTAAATGCGGCTCTAACACTCCTATTTTCTTGTATTATACTCTTCCGCAACTAAATTGAGTTTTTAAAGGATTTTTGGAAATTTTGTTTTGGGTAACAAAATTTGGGGTATTATATATGTATTAATCAATGAGATTGAGTTATCCATTACCAATTTAGAATGGGCCTACAGGATCGCACATAAGAAAGTTCGATGATGCAAAATAAGTATTCTTGCCTACACTAAGTATAATTGTTATACTTAGATAAATAATATTTAATTAAATTGTTTAATTAAATATTATTGAAAAGTTCTGTGGTATTAATTAAGAGTTAATTAATTACCTAGGAACAATCGGGATAGGTTTACAAATCAAGGGAATTAATTGTAATTGAGATTCTTAACCCATCAGCGTGATCCATGGGTCATGGGTTGATTCATGGACTTGGTGTACAACCCAAATCATTAAAGTATTATTTAATACTGATTTGGAATCAGTAAATTAATATTTGGTAATAATACTGATTTGGAATATGATTAAATCAGTAAGGTAATAATTGATTACAATACTGATTTGGAAAATTTGACTATGCAAATATCCTAGGGATATTATTCGAGAGGGAGACGAAAAATCAGAACAAGAAAAATATACACAGAATCCCGATACTTCTCTGTAAGCAGAGAAAGGCTAGCACCGAATCTGTGAAAAACTTTCGCGCTTGAAGTAGAGAATCCTTCAAGAAAGGATTTTGGTGGTGATAAATGTGATCGAAGAGAAAGATCTGGACTAACATCAAACTAAGATCCAGACGCGGCAACCGATTACTCTTCAAGGGTATGATTTACATGCTTTGAATGTAGGATTGAATTAACACTAAAATTGAAATTGGTCGATAGGTGGAGTGATCGTGAAGTACCTAACACAAGTGTTGCTGGAGTTGAGTCAAAAATGTGCTTTGCAGCACATTCTCGATCCTTGCTATTAGGAAGCTGAACATATCTTGTCATCTGCAAGCTATAATTGGAGCCTATACTCTTATAGGGAAGTAGAAATCCCGACTCTCATCCTCAGTTTCTTCGTTGAAAACACCACCTCTTTTCTCTCTTTATAATAATACCTCACTGACTGCTTGCATTACTGTTGTTTATTTATGTGTTTGTTTTCCTGTGAATTCTAGCCAAGAGGAAGTATTCTACCCTCCATTCCCTGTGGATCGACCCATATACTACCTTAATTAGTGGTATTTGGTTTATAAATTGTTAATTCTGAGCGATGCATGACACTAAATCCGTTGGCATCAGTGTTATGGGGTGTAACAGAGTGTACAACATCCAAAATATATAGCAACAACGTCTGTGAAAAATACAGTTTAAATTCAGATGCCGGGATGTTGGACATGGCAGAAGGTGTTATGGGACTTACAAGAGTCTACAACGTCCAAAATACATAGCAACAAAGTCTATGAAAAATTTAGCTTAAATTCATATGCCTGGGTGTTAGACATGGCAGAAGGTGTTATGGGACGTAGCAGAGTCTACAACGTCCAAAATACATAGCAATATCTGTGAAAAATTCAGCTTAAATTCACATGTCTAGATGTTGGACGTGGCAGAAGGTGTTATAGAACGTAGCAGAGTCTACAACGTCCAAAATACATAGGAACAACGTCTCAGCGTCCAAAATACAAAGCAATAACGTCCCAACAACCAAAATACAAAGCAAGAACGTCTCAGCGAGGAAAAAAAAGACGCGCGTGTCGGCGAAACTTACTTTATTTCGTAAGTGTAAAACTGTCTATATAGTAGTATGTACATGTACCTAGTGCGTACACGGTATAATTTTTTATATCCGAATCCCCTCTTCATTAGAATTTTTGCGTTTTAGTAGTTTTATTAGGAGAAGTTTAATGAAGTTTTTCCTTTTTAGATTAGGTTTGCATTTTATTAAAAGTCAATTCACATAAGGATTCTCTCTTTGTTTTCCACTTGAATTACACTTTTATTTTTTCCTTTCTAAACAAAAAATACTAATGTTTCCTTTTTAAACTAACAAAAGAGGATACTAATTGCCTATATATAGGGCATGGTTCGGCCATTGTATTCATGATTGATAGAATTGAAATTTCATAAACCTTTCAGACTTGAAATATCTAAACAATTACCAAACCGTTTAACGATGTCGACCGGAGAGCTCGCATGCACGTACGCCGCTCTGATCCTTCACGATGACGGCATACAATCACTGCCGAGAAGATTTTCGATCTCGTCAAGGCCGCTAATTTGATTGTCGAGTCCTACTGGCCTAGCCTCTTTGCCAAGCTCTGTGAGAAGAAAAATATTGAAGACCTTATCTTGAACTTTGGAGCTGGCGGTGGTGGTGGAGCCGTAGCCGTTGTTGCCCCTGTCATTGCTGGTGCTGCAACTGCTGCCCCGGCTGCTAAGGAGGAGAAACAAGAGGCCAATGAAGGAAGCGATGATGATGGCTTGGGATTCAGCTTGTTCAATTAGGTCTGGACCGGCCTCTGACTTATTTTGGTAATATTTTTGGCAATTATAGCATTTTTACGAAAAAATTTAGAAGGGATTAGCTCATTTAATCGCTTAATCGCTAATAAAACTTAATTTTTTCTTTACCATGATTTTTTCAATCCATTTTATTACTCGGTTCCTCATTAATATTTAACCCATTTAGATCGACTCACAATACAAAATGATGTCCAAACCCCTAAATGAGTTCAACATTCATGAGAATCCGGATTATAAAATTGGTTGAACAAACTATGATACAAATTATGATTAAGAAAAAAGTAAGTTTGTCTAGCGATCAAATGAGTTAATATGTTATCTTCTAAACCTTTTCGTAAAAAATGATTATAATTGCAAAAAAAAAAAAAATTTATGTTAAACCTGTATGAGTGACCAAAATAAAAAAGGCACCAAAACCAGAATATAACCCTTGTTAACGGGGACAAAAATGGAATCAAGCCTTTTTATTATACTAATCCAATTAAGTCGTTTCCCAAAAAAGAAAAAAAAAAACTAAATAATACATTTCATGAATTCATTTATTTTCTACCCCGTTCAAAAACTTGAATCAAAATGGGATCAACATTTTCCTCCGGCTCCCATGTCGCCTCTTCTACATCGGTCCATTTAACCAAATACTGTTTCTTGCCATCATCGATTTCCTTGCTATCAACAATGCGCTCAGCCACAGCATATTCCAACCCAGCCTCAAAATCCCTTACTAAATCCTCTGCTACTAAACCAGTTTTCACCCATTCGTTATCTCCACCGTCCTTCCATTTGATCAGATACTCTACTCTATCACCTTTCCCTCTCTTCTCCATAATCTCCTGCACCTCCGCGTACTCGAATATTTCTCCTTCTAAAATGTTAATTACGCTCTGCAGCCCCAATCTTTTCACAAATTGCATTTTCGGCGTCACTTTTAAAATCTCCCGTGCTAAGTCCATCGGCGTTCGACCCTTGTTGTCCTCCACCTCCGGATCCGCCCCCAACTGAACTAATTCCTTCACCACCCCCGGCCGAACGTACCCAGCAGCCATATGCAAAGCCGTTAAGCCGCCGCTTCTATCCCTATAATCCAAGTCAGCTCCAGCTTCGGCTAAAATTCTCACACACGGCTCCGACCCGAGCCCCGCGACGAATAACAGAGCTGTCCGTCCATCTTCATCCACCGCGTTAACATCCCTCCCGTCATTCCCTTCGATGATATTCTTCAGCATCGACTCGTCGGCTTTCTTCGCCGCCGTCCACCATGGCGTTTCGTACTCGGAAATGACGTCATTAGCAATGTATTCCGATGGGACCCACGTGGGGGCATGACCATCTTTCCACTCAATTAAGTACTCCATGACTTGGGCACCATTTGGGAGGGAAGCTTTTCTGCTGCCAAGGATTTTATTAACTTCACCGTAGATTTCATCTTGATTGTAATCCTCGAATTCTTGGGCTTCTTCAAGAATTTCCTGCTGTTTTTCTTGCTGGTTTTGCAGGGTTGCTGAGACTGAGAAGGGGAGTCGATTAATAGCGGGTTTGGAATTAATGGTCGTTTTGAAAAGAGGCTCAGAAGGGAAAGAATAGGCTGTGAGTTTTATGGGGAGTTTTACAGAGAAGGGAGGGTTTAACAAGAGGGAATCCATTTCTGTCGGTTTTGAGAACCTCCGACGGTGGTTGCGGTAATATGGGCTGGAGCGGGAATGTGTTGCTGGGGATGACGAATGAGAGAATCTGGAAAAAGACTTTGTGTAGGATTTGTGGATAAGAAAACCAATCCACAAGGACCATATATTGATCATTTCTTTTCAACATTATTTTTATTTTATCCTTTTAATTCAAATGAGGGGGTCATTTAAAAAAATAATAATAAATGAGGGGGCTGAACATAAGAAACAAAAGGGCTAAATCAAGACATTACCTTCCAATGTTGGCCTGTAATGAGTCACTAGACTAGGTCCTTCTTTGTTATTAATAAAAAAAATGAAAAAAGCTAAACTGTCTAAATGAGGGGGAAGATAAAGAATTTTGCGGGGCTGTGATTAAGAAACTATTGGGATAATTTTAGAAAAATGACATAAGATAAGAAAAAGGACGGTCAATAAGACTATAATTAAATTGATGAAAATATACTTTCAAATTATATTTAAATTTTTTTAAAAAAATAAAGAAAATGATTGTGATAAGATAAAATAGCTAAACATTTTAATTAGTTAAAATATCACAACAAAAAAGTAAGAGAATGAAACGTAAGGGGCTGCTTGGTTGGGGCCTAAAGGATTCATTTAATAGGTATCAATCCTATTGTAAGTGTTTGGTTCATTTGATTAAGTTTCAAAGTGACTCATTCATTTATACACTCCAATGGCTCGTTCCTCTTTAATTTGGAGGGTTTCGAAAACTTGGAATGACTCTCCATCTCTCTCTTTTTCAAATGCAGTCATCGTTCTTTTTCCAAAAACTACTTCTATTTTGCTCTAAGTGCAGTCTTCAATCTATATGTCACCCTTCTTCATTTTTGGTTCAAAATCGTTCGTTCTCTCTTTCGTATCCCTCTCTCCTTCATCTCCGTTCGAACACCTTCAGAACAATCATGTCTCAATTGGTGGCCTCAGACCCATTTGGAAGCTTCAACAATGGAGGTAAATGGGTTTTGGGTTGGTGCCCTCAGATCCATTTCGAAGCTTAGGTAAATGGGTTTTGGGTTGGGTGGGTTTTGAGTTGGAGATGAATTTATGAATGTTCTTGTTCTTTTTTTTCTGGAAATTTCCAAATCTCGAAGCTTCAACAGTGGGTTCGGGTTGTGCGGTGAGAGGAGATGATGTGGTGGCTGGTTGAATTTTGTGGCGGTGAGGAAGGAGATGATGCGGTGGCCAATTATGGTTTGTGGCGGTCGGAGAAAAGTTCTACAATGGGTTTGGGGTTGTGGCAGTGGGGAGGAGAGGGGGTTGATTTGGTGGTGCCGGTTGAGGTTTGTGGCAGTCGGGTAGGAAATGACGTGGTGGCCGGTTGTGGAGGAGAAGAGATGATGGTAGTATGTTGGTGAAGGAAAAATAGGGAGATCAATTTCACCAAATTAGAACAATTAAATCAATTATACATATTTTGTTATAAAAATTGGTACTTTGTTCCAATATATATATATGGTGGCGACTGATTGAAGAATGAGATGGAGGAGGAATCAATGCATTCCCATAAACAAACCAAGCATGTATAATTATTCTCATTCCAATTTAATAATTCATTGCTATTCCACCCTACTATGATAATTATTTTAATTCCAATTCCAAACACTGAACCAAGAAACCCCTAAGATTTTGCTTGAGGGTGGGCAAGGGTGTTCACTAATTAGGTGGACCCAATTAATCTACTGGAATCAAACTTGTATGTTGAGGAGTTTGTTTGATTGGGAGAAATGGATGTCTGGCACGTGATTAATTATTCGCCATCTGCGTATGTGTTCCAAATGCTGTTCGCAATTGAGAATTTGGTGTGATTTGCAGCTAGGGCTTGGAGGGGATTTATTTTATTGGTGTTTATGATTTTGTTTTTGTTAAAAAAAGTACATAAATCTTTTAGGGATTAGCTCAAATTAAAAATGGAATGGGTTTCTGCTGCAATTTCTAAAAGAGGCTAAGGGTTTTTTTTTTTTTTAATAAATTTGTCTTTGTTAAGTTCCGCTTAATTGATACCCGAACCAGAACCAAAAACCGAAGCTTTTAATTGGTTGGTTTGATTCGGTTTTAACAGTAATTGGTTCAGGAACGAGCGGTTCAGATATATTGACAAAGGATCTTACTATTTGTAGCACAAATTTGCTAATTGTAGCACCAAAAAAATAGTAAAATTACAAAAATGCCCTTCATGTATTAATAAGTTATACACTTCAAAAATTTAAAAAACATCTCCAAACATAAAAAAAACTCCCTAAAAAATCTTACAACTTCCAAATCTGTCAAAAAAAACCCTTCAAAATCGTAGAAAAACATTCAGAACTGATTTATTTCAAGTTGAGATACAGTCTACTTCAAAATTTACGCAAAAATGGTAAGATTTTGATATTTTTGTATTGTTTTTAGTATGCTGCATAAAAAATCGCACATGTTTTGCGATTTTATTAGTAGTAATCGCCCTTATTTGGCGATAAATTCAATGAAAATCGCACTTTTTTTTTTGTGATTTTTTGTATATTTATAGCTAAATGTGGGCGAAATTTGTTTAAAAAATGCCAATGATTTGCGATATTTTTGAACAAAATCGCAATCTGGGTGCGATCATTGTAGAAAATATCGCAAATAATTGGCGATTTTTTACAAAATATTCCTACATTGTTGGTATTTTTTATATAACTCTCGCACATTGTGTGCGAGATTTATGTGGAAAATCAGACTTTTTGTGCGATTTTTTATATGAAAATCACATATCTGCTCCAATTTTTTAAAATTATATATTTTGTATAGTTTGTAATTATTTATGTAATTACTTATTATTAGTTTTAATTTGATTAATGACGCAGGATCCAAATGGATTGCCCAACCTTCAGAGGGATATGAGTCACGATTTTAAGTGTCCTGACTTTTTTCCTACTGAAGAAGAAGCATACACTTATTATTCGGATTTGGCTCTTAGATTTCATTTCATGCTGATTAAAGTAGGGAAGGGCAATTAGTAAAAAGGTGTCACATATCGTTGCAACAGATTCAGAGATCCGATTGAGCAAGGGCCTCCCCCCAACATAGGAAGCACACCAAACGGCGAGGATGTAAGTGTATGTTCAAGTTATATTGCAAGGAGGTGAAGAAAAATGGTCGGTGGGTCAAAGTAACACCAGGTGCGAAGTCAATACACAATCACACTGCTCTAGTATATCCAGAGGGTCACAGACAGCTCAGCCGCTTGACTGATGAATCAAGACAGGTTGCTAGAATTTTGAACAATGCAAATATGAAGCCAAAAATGATTCGGAATCATCTTGTAGAGAGGCATCCTGAAGATAATGTGATAGTGAGACAGCTAAACAATCTGAAATCTGATAACAGGAAAGCAAAGTTTGAAGGTAGAAATATTGGGCAACAATTTGTTCATTACGCCGAGGAGAAGCATTATTATGTAAAAGTTTTGACAAAAGAGGGCACAGATGTGATCACACATGCATTCATAGCGCATCCAATGTCAATTCAGTTGTTGAACAGATATTATTGGGTGATTTTGGTGGATGCAACATACAAGACCAACAAGTACAAGATGCCACTCTTTCAGATTATTGGTATGACTCCTTCCAATAAGAATTATAATATTGCATGTGCCTTTTTGAGAGATGAGAAAAAAATTAGTTATGATTGGGTGTTTACACAGTTGAGAGAGTTGTTGGGTGCTGAAAATGTTCCTAGTGCTATTGTTTCTGATCGAGAGATGAGTTTGATGGATCCTATAAGGGATCATTTTCCAGGATCACACCACCTGCTATGTTTGTGGCATATCTACCGTGATGTTGATAATCAGTTGAAAAAGCTTGTTGGTGAGGGTACAAGGAAAAAAGAAATAAAAAAGCTTTGGAAGGCAATTGTTAATGCGCCAACTGTTGAAGAGTATTATTTGTTACTACAGCTTTTGAAGGATATTTATTCTACAGTTGAACCGTCTATTGTTGTCTACTTGGAGAGGACATGGCTGGTCCATAAAAAGATAATTTGTAGGGTTTGGACAAATAAAATTCTGCACTTTGGCAATACTAGTAGTAACAGAGTGGAGAGTACTCATGCTGCACTGAAGGATTGGATGAATGCTGGCACCCATTCACTTGACACGCTATTTGGTGTGATTGACGACCATGTCAATTACCAGTTTTCACAGATCAGGTAATTTTATTAATTGGTTTGATTCGCTACTTACTTTATTAATTTAAATTATGCACTTCTAACTTGATTATTTAATTTGATTCTATACTTACTTTATTAATTTAATTTATGCACTATTTTACTTTATAAATGTTTTTTAGGGAAACGCTTGAGGCATGCATTTCTAAGAAAGCAACCGCTATGTTGTGTTTTTCGTATGAATTATTGAATGGTCATGTGTCGTACTATTGTTTGGAGTTGATCAGCGAACAAGTTGAAAGGATTACTAAGTTGGCAATGACTTGTTTGAGAGATTTGGAAGTTGAAGGAATCGCATGACACGATCACTGTTGAAATGGTGCACGAGTTTTGGAAGAGATTGACGATTGAGACATCTGAAGTGGATTCGAATACTATTTATGAGGAATTTAGGTATGAATTACATTATGTATGTTAGTTTGTGATGTTATGATTTATTTACATGTGGTTTCATATAGATTTTTATATGTTATAATTTAATTTTTTTAATAGATACTTCGGAAATCGTTCCTAAATTCGAGAGCAGTCCATGCGTGGTCTTGTGTGATCTGATTGTCAAGATGAACGCGTCTCTGAATCCTGACAATTCAAGTGTGTTTGAGCCAGCTGTTTTCATAACATCAAGGGGTCGCTACATCCATCAGTGAGGCGCGAGCTGAGTGCTCGCGAGAAAGTGGCACGGCAAAATACTGCATCTGGGAGATCATCCAAAAGATCTTTGCAATTTGAGGATTGTAAGAGTTTTTTTTGTCAATTAAGATTGACTGTTTACTTTAATTTTCTAATGGAGTAAAATTACAATAATTGTTTATTTCCAATTTTCAATTAGAGAAGACAGTGAGAGTAGTCCCTTGATACCACATTATGTCCATCCTTTTTGTACTGACATTTCGGACATAGAGCCAAATGACAATTGTGGTTTTCGAGCTGTTGCAGCTGGTCTCTATGGCAATCAGCATGAATGGGGAACAGTTAGAACTGCATCTATTGGAGAGATTCTTGTGCATCAGGATACGTACATACCGCTTCTCTATGCTTGTCTACCACACACTCTTCCTGAGGACACTGATCCTATTGCTTGGGGAATTGGGCGATTGAATCATTTTTATCACCATGTGGCAATGCTGGCTGGATGACCACCCCCACGGACTTGTTTTCTATTGCCACTTATGCAAACGCCTTGGTAATTCATCTCAGTATCGCTCGTGGTTATTGTTTCTCCATTTTACCTTTGAGGCCGTTAGGTGGTGGCACAAGACTATGTCGGCAGATAGCCATTGCCCACATTCATGGAAATCATTACGTAAGTGTTGGTTTGACTGATGATTGCCCTATCCCTCCGTTGGCATACTTGTGGGGGTATCACATGATGATATTATGGCGCGATTTGCAGAATCTGCTGAATTTAAAAGGAGGCTGGACCATTGGAACATGATTTGTGAACCATGATTTGAGTCATTTCAATTTGAATATTTGTTTTGTCATATTGAATATTTGTTTGGACCATTATTTGAATATTTATTTTGTCATATTTTTCTAGTTGTCATTTCCTTACACTTCAAATTTATCATTTCATTATTAAAAGGGAATTACCAAAAATCATAGCTAAATGAAATACAAAACAACAAAAAAATCTTGGCGAAATGAAATAAAATAGAACACAACAAAAGAGTCATTGCTACAAAATCCAAGAATACCAAAAGCACTAATACCATCACCCAGCTAAATGCCATCTATCCATCTCCGCCCTCATTATAGCCTCGCACTCATCCGACTGGGGAAGTGCACCATATCTAATGATCTGCAGAAACTCCTCAGATATATGCGTAAATTGGCTTACCCACTACAAAATCAACACATTAAAATTATAAATGTCATATTTCATATAATAATATTAAACTATTATTAACTAAAACGAAAGAAAAAATTACTTACATATTCTGTGTTTGTGCGAGGCGGAACACCACCAACATCAGCGGGGAGCCATCAATGAACAAATACGGGTGGAAGTGCTCGCGGTACCATGTAATGTACTCATCTGTGGATGCGCCGGTGGAATCACAAGGCTGAAATCCTCAGTACGTAAACTAGAACTATGTACTGACTGTCATAAACTCTTGGCAAACTCCAAGTCGAAGTCCACACTGTAACCCCCACTATACGGCCGATACGCCATCTTCAGACGAAAGATGGGGAATGGGATATCCTGCACGTACCCCAACTGGCGCACACACCTATCTAGCATGTAAGGCTCAACCTCGTCACCACATGCGATCAATCCCCGGTACGTGGTGATCAGGGTGCGTATGTGCGGATACTGACCGTATGGGGTCCATGTCACCTGTAATATATACAATTAATAAAGATATTTATTAAATATTTACAATTTAACTAAACATTTAATTATAAAATGTACAAAAAATATTTTAACATACCTCTTCGGCTCTCAGGTGGTCAAGTGCATCGCGGTACCTCTGCAGACGGGTACTCGCGCCCTGTCGGGGGCCAACAGTCTACAAAGCAGCTCGTGGAGTATGTGGATCATTAGACATAGGCATGGAATACGGTCTGAATGCTGGAAAATGCTCATATATCCATGCTTGTAGCAATGTCAGACAACCCGCCATCCCACTGGAGCTACCTCTACTAGCCTTGCCTAAATGCCCATATAAGAATGCTAGTGTCGAGGTACCCCAAGAATGCTGCTGAACAGTATGTAACTGGCCCCTAATCTACACAATATGATGTGGTCTAAACCTATTGGAACTCTTATCCACAAATAAAGTAGAACCAATAGCTATCCATAACCAAGCCTCCACATCATAAGGCAAGTGCATAGTACCCGTCACTAAATGCGAGCGTCGGCTAAACACATAATCAGCGACTATCCCACCATCGGAGTGCATCTCACTCCACTCCCCATCCTGCTCAGACACCTCTAGCAAGTCTCTGTAGAGGCTCCACATAACTGACTTGGCAGTACAGTCAGCGACCATACTATACTCAACCGGTATGCGAAGTATCTCCCACACATCGTGCAAGAGTATACTCATCTCACCGACAGGGAGGTGGAACGTGTTCATATCAGGTTGCCAACGCTCAATGAATACAGATATAAAGGGGGTATCAATGGTAGTGTGCATGGTATAAGACAGGTGAGACAACCCGGTCGCTCTCAATAATGTCTGCTAATCGTCGGGCATCCCAGCAAATCAAGAAACTAATCTCTCACATACCCCTGCCCTATTGTGGCACCTCAAGGCCAGCCTAGGTACTACAGCCTCATCACCCTCCTCACCGTCCTGTCTATACCTCGAAGCCACATGCCCCTTCCAACTAGGTATCACTGACCCGTCAATAGGGTCACCCGTACAAGGCACAGTCACAATCCAAGACGTATCGGATCTCCCACGCTTATTTGTAACTAATTTCACAAAATATTTATTATAAATAAACTTATTTAACAAACATAAATAAAAAAATTCACTAATATAATTCAAATATCAACACATAATCATTTAATCAAATTACATGAATAACAAAATTCACTAATATAATTCGAATAACAACACATAATCATATAATCAAATTACATAAATAATAATAATCACTAATACACATCAAATATCAAAACATAATCATATAATCAAATTACATAAATAATAATAATCACTACTACACTTCAAATATCAACACATAATCATATAATCACAATAAATAAGAGAAATAAATAAATATACATTAAATTATACTTCAATTTAAAATTGACCTCGTGTGGGCTCCTGATCATGTGCTGAGGATGAGGGAATCTCCTGCTCGCCTATGAAAGGCTGCTCCCCTCCAGCGATATCCTCATCTACCAACATACCTGCTTTCTTCTTCCTATATGAAGCAGTGGGACGCTGTCGCGGGAGAGACTTCCCACCAACCTATAACAAATTTCATGTATACAACAATAAAACTACGAATAATAATTAAAAACATGAAAAATATTAATAATAATTACAAATTATGAAAATCAAACTTAAAATAATATTTTTAGGAAAAATCGCACCCAATGTGTGATTTTTCCTAACAATATTGCCTGTCATCGGCGATATCTGTCTGCAGAATCGCATCCAAGATACAATTTTTTTGGAAAATATCGCCAGTTACCAGCGATAAATTTCAAAACAATCGCACCCAAGATGCGTTTTTTTGAAAAAAACCCAGGTGAACTGTGATATTTTTAAAAAAAATCGCACCCAAGATGCGATTCTGCGAAAAAAACCCAGGTGAACTGTGATATTTTTAAAAAAAATCGCACCCAAGATGCGATTCTGCCGGAACATATCGCACCTATTTGGCGATTTGTTCCAAAAATATCGCACAAGATCGGTGATATTTTTGGAATAATTCGCCAAATAGGTGCGATATTTGCTAAAAATTTTGCCGATCGCCGGTGATAGTGTAGCAAATCGCCGGCGATCGGTGATACTAACCAATAAAAACGAAAACCCTAGGCAATTTTACTCAAATTTTAAACGAAATTATACGTTTTTTCCCTGACCGTACAAGCCTTTCCCCCTCCCGGGACCCCGTGGTGGTTGAGAGCCTCCCGTATCCATTTTGCAATTTTTTCAAGGTGTTTTGGAAGGTTTGAGAGATTTTTGAAGAGAAAATCTGAAATGAAGGGTGAGTTTGTATGGTTTCTCAATCAAGTATATAAATAAACTGACACTATACAAATCGCACCTAAAAAGTGATTTTTGGGTAAAAAATCGCATGTATTTGGCAATTTTTGTGTGTACAATCGCCCCACTTATCCGATATTTATTTATAATATCGCACCCGGTTAGCGATTTTTGGCCCACTTATCGGATTAGTGTGGCGAATTTTTAGCCTTTGATCGCATGTTGTTGGCAATTTTTCCGTTATTTTTTGCATTTTTGGAGCTATTTTCTTCTTCATTATCGCAAAGTACAAGCGATTTTTCATTGTAATTTTTAATTTTTGGTTTTTAAGGGCATTTTAGGTATTTCATCAATTTTTTTGTGCTACAAATAGTAAATTTGTGCTACAAATAGTTTTCCAGATTGAGAAAACCGAATAACCCAAACAAAGTGCAAATCGCCCTATTGAACACCTTTACGGGCGGTATAGATAGATCTGGATAAATATAATTTTTTTTACAAATATAATATTTTATTTGAATAAAACATAATTTATATAAAATATTATTATTATTTTTCACTTCTAAATTATATGATCACGTACACAACTAATATTACAGAACGAGTGGATACAATTTTTCCTCGGATGAGTGCATGTATGTTAACAGAAAAATTCCATTACCTATGACCAAATAGACACTGTGAAATTCGAGATGTGACAACAGTTACCTGGTCCAAATAATAAAGACAGGTCAAAGGTTCCCTTAGAATTATAGGTCCTTGCTGAAAATCTGCTGTGGTTTTAGTCACTTTTATTGAATTGAATGAGGGAAACACCAACAATAGTGATGACACATGTATTTAGCTCCTCTTATGGGGAGGAGGTGTGGGTGAATTGGCATGTGGATAGTTTAGTTTTTTTTCCACAAACACGACTTAGTAGTTCAACCTACGACTATAAATCAATATGAGAAACGAATTATGAAGGCTTTCAACACACAAAAAAATATCAATATTTTCAAAATCTGCGTACATAATATCGTGTGAGGCCTCTATATATAAGCTATGATATATTCTCTTCCTTATCTAAAAAGATAAGCTCTAATCCTAGTGAAATAGAGATTGAAAAATAAAATCCTATTCTAACTCTAATGGTCTTATATTTTCGGTCATCGAGCTAGTATTACAAGACAAAATAAAATCGTAATCTAGAAGGGAAAACTCACCTTATTCGTTTAGAAATAGGAGTTATAAAACCTTCTAGAACTATGAAACTGAAAACATAATCCTGATGGTAGAGTGTTGTAAGGAGGCTTGAGTTTTGGGCTTAGGGAGACAAGGAACCTCACGAATTCCTTCTCTTCTTTGACCAAATTGTTCTCCTTTATTTGGGTTTCAATCCTTTAATTACTCTTATTTTCAAGTTCATTTTTCGTCATACTCGTCAGACTAATGGGCTTGGGCCTCGAGTTGAACAGGTTGGCTTGGGCATATTGCTGGGGTTGCTCGATTAGTAATTTTAAGGCTTCTTTAACCTTCTTAGTCCTATTTCTCATTATCGGTCCAACAATGTTGACTAGTGGATTTCGTTTGTAGACGTTTGGATCCACAGCTTGGCACCCAGTGATAAGTCTATTAAGTTAGTGATTACTATTGTAAATCTTATGGGTTTGTAGACTTTTATGAGATAAATTTTTTCTTATGTTCACATTTTGGTGTTAGGGACTAAATTCTGGATTTTGAAGATATTTTGCTCAGTTTTACACACTCAGGGACCAAACTACAGTTTTTGAGAATTATGGAGGTCCGAAAAAAATACTAAATACTTTTGGGACTAAGTTGCAATTGCTAGATTTTCTACACAACTAATTTTTTCCTTGATGGATACTTCGTTTGTTAAGAGTTGAATTAGTCAAAGATTAGGATTAGTTAGTTAATTCATGTAAGGGATAATAACTCTTTTTACTATTTTACTATGTTAGGAAATATTAGGGGTGTACACAGTTCGGCCGAAACCGTTTAAACCAGCCAAATCAAAACATTTTTTTAAGTTCGGCCGGTTTAAATATATATTTATAGGCCAAACAGTTTGAAAAATTTATAAACCGTAATAATAGTTCGGCCAACGGGTTAGGCTGTGAAACTGGCCGTTCTGGCTGAAACGAACCGTATATATTATAAATATATTTTGCAATTAATATACATAAAAAGTTGGGTTGGTCTAGTGGCTAAACCCATGTTGGTTACGCAGATGAACGTGGTACAAGGTATTATGGGACGTAGCTAGATGTAGCGGGACGTAGCTTGATGTAGTGGGACGTAGCGGGACGTAGCTGGACGTATCTAGACGTAGCTGGACAAGGTGCTAGTTGTTGTGAACGTAGCGAGACGTGGTAGACTATGTTCTATGAAAAATTCAGTTAAAATTCACATGTTTGGATGTATATGTGGTGTGATAGTTATTTTTGGACGTGGTGGTAGTAGTTATATTCCAATTAATTTATTCTCACATGAAAAAAATCAGTTTAAATTCACATGCAGGGATGTAGACGTTTTTGGATGTGGTGCTAGTTTTTTTTAGACGTGGTGCTAGTTGTTTTGAGACGTGGTGGGCTGTTTTTGTGAAAAAAAATTAGTTTAAATTCACATGCATGTATATAGACGTTTCTGGACGTGGTGTTAGTTATTTTTGGACGTGGTGCTAGTTGTTCAGAGATGGAGTGGGCGGTTTTTGTGAAAAAAATCTGTTTAAATTCACATGAATGGATGTAGACGTTTCTGGACGTGGTGCTAGTTATTTTTTGACGAGGTGCTACTAGTTGTTCTGAGACGTGGTGGACTGTCTTTGTGAAAAAAATCAGTTTAAATTCACACGCATGGATGTAGACATTTCTGGACGTGGTGCTAGTTGTTTTGGACGTGATGCTAGTTGTTCTGAGACGTGGTGGGCGGTTTTTGTGAAACAAATCAGTTTAAATTCATATGAATGGATGTCGACGTTTCTGGACGTGGTGCTAGTTGTTTTTGGACGTGGTGCTAGTTGTTCTGAGACGTGGTGGGTTGTCTTTGTGAAAAAAATATCTTAAATTCACATGCATGGATGTAGACGTTTCTGGACGTGGTGCTAGTTGTTCTGAAACGTGGCGGGCTATTTTTATGAAACAAATCAGTTTAAATTCACATGAATGGATATAGACATTTTTGGACGTGGTGCTAGTTGTTTTTGGACGTGGTGCTAGTTGTTCTGAGACGTGGTGGGTTGTTTATGTGAAAAAAATAGCTTAAATTCACATGCATGGATGTAGACGTTTCAAGACCTGGTGCTGGTTGTTTTTGATGTGGTGCTAGTTGTTTTTGAGGTGGTGCTAGTTATTCTGAGACGTAGTGGACTTTCTTTGTGAAAAAAATCAGTTTAAATTCACACACATGGATGTAGACGTTTCTGGACGTGGTACTAGTTGTTTTTGACGTGGTGCGACAAGTTGTTCTGAGACGTAGTGGACTGTCTTTGTGAAAAAAATCACGCATGGATGTAGACGTTTCTGGACGTGGTGCAAGTTATTTTTGACGTGGTGCTAGTTTTTCTGAGACGTGGTGGACTGTCTTTGTCAAAAAATCAGTTTAAATTCACACGCATGGATATAGACGTTTCTGGACATGGTGCTAGTTGTTCTGAGATGTGTAGGCTGTTTTTGTGAAACAAATCAGTTTAAATTCGCATGAACGTGGTTCTAGTTGTTTTTGGACGTGGTGCTAGTTGTTCTGAAACGTGGTGGGCTGTTTTTATGAAACAAATCAGTTTAAATTCACATGAATGGATGTAGACGTTTCTGGACGTGGTGCTAGTGGTTTTTTGAAGTGGTGCTAGTTGTTCTGTGACGTTGTGAGTTATTTATGTGAAAAAAATAGCTTAAATTCACATGCATGGATGTAGACGTTTCAAGACGTGGTGCTAGTTGTTTTTGACGTGGTGCTAGTTGTTCTGAGACGTAGAGGACTGTCTTTGTGAAAAAAATTGGTTTAAATTCACACGTATAGGTGTAGACGTTTCTGGACGTGGTGCTAGTTGTTTTTTACGTGGTGCTACTAGTTGTTCTGAGACGTGGTGGACTGTCTTCGTGAAAAAAATCACGCATGGATGTAGACGTTTCTGGACGTGGTGCAAGTGTTTTTTGACGTGGCGCTAGTTGTTCTGAGACGTGGTGGACTGTCTTTGTGAAAAAAATTAGTTTAAATTCACACGCATGGATGTAGACATTTCTGGATGTGGTGCTAGTTGTTTTTGACGGGGTGCTAGTTGTTCTGAGATGTGTGGGCTGTTTTTGTGAAAGAAATCAGTTTAAATTCGCATGAATGGATATAGACGTTTTTGGACGTGGTGCTAGTTCTTCTGAAACGTGGTGGGTTGTCTTTGTGAAAAAAATAGCTCAAATTCACATGCATGGATGTAGACGTTTTTGGACGTGGTGCTAATTGGTTTGGACCTGGTGCTAGTTGTTCAGAAACGTTGTGGGTTATTTTTGTGAAACAAATTAGTTTAAATTCATATGAAGGGATGTAGACGTTTCTGGATGTGGTGCTAGTTGTTCTGAGACATGGTGCGTTGTTTTTGTGAAAGAAATAGCTTAAATTCATATGCATGGATGTAGACATTTCAGGACGTGGTGGTAGTTGTTTTTGACGTGGTGCTAGTTGTTTTTGACGTGGTACTAGTTGTTTTGAGACGTAGTGGACTATCTTTGTTAAAAAAATCAGTTTAAATTCACACGCATGGATGTAGACGTTTCTGGACGTGGTACTAGTTATTTTTGACGTGGTGCTTGTTGGTGTATGTGCCTTTTTGAGGGCTATTTATGTAAATAAACTTTGAGGGTTCTTTATGTAAATAAGACATTTGTCGTTTGATTGATTATTTATCTGATGAGTTAATTTCATGAAATTATATTCTTGTGCATATTGAATTTCATGAAATTGATCCGCCAAAAAGAAACACTCCATGCACTTTTAGATCATGAGTGATTCTTTTGAGTAGTACTCGTACGAGGATCCTTAGACCAGAAATCACTGCATAGTCTTAGGTGAATTATAGTATGCTTTGACATATGCCTAACGGGACCGTAACAGGTTGCCAAGTACGGGTATGATTGGGTACACTATGAGTCACGCTAAGGTATGTAGGTGAAGTGATGGGACTACAAGTCTCTCTTAAATGAGAGATGATATCTTGGCTACTTGATAGTGAACTGAGAAGTGCATGGCCATGCCCAAGAAATTATAAGGGGTATCTTTTGCTTGATTAAGTTTAGTGTCACTAAGAGATCAAGTAAAACGTTTAGCTATATAAGGATGATTGGTTCCATGCCTTATGCTAAACTGGATATCAGTGTAGAGGACATTACGTAGTATACTCGGAAGGTTGTGTTGAATCACCATTCGACCCTCCGTTCTGAATTGTGTAGTCATTATGTCTTGCTAGAGACCACTAATGATTTATGGATTAATTAATGAGATTAATTTATTCATTATCAATTTGGAATGGGCCTACAGGATCGCACATAAGTGAGTTCGATGATTCAGAATTAATTAAATTGCCTGTATTAAGTATAAGAGTTATACTTAAATTGATGATATTTAATTAAATAGTTTAATTAAATATTATTGAAGAGTATTATGGTATTAATTAATAGTTAGTTAATTACCTAGGAAGAATTGAATTGGGCTGACAAATCAAGGGACCTAATTGTGAATTGAGGTTCTTGACCCATCAGCTTGATCCATGGGTCAATGGGTTGATCCATGGTGTTGGTTAAACCCAACTCAGTAAATAATTAATTATTATTAATTTATTATTAACAGATAAGTCAAAACTCTTTTATAAAAGAGTATAGATGTATCTGTGGAAGAGGGATTTTTTGAACTGACTCTATTTTTGAAACACGGGAAAAGTTGTGAGAAAACTCTCTGTCTCTCTCTTCCAAAAAGATTCTTCCAGAAAAAAATCGTTTTTTTCTCTTTACAGGCAAGAATTTTGGGTAGCACCAATTCTGATAGGCTCCAGTGCAAGAACGTAGAGACAATTCGCGTGAATTGTTGGTGAACGCAATCTTCTCAAGGGAGCCAGGCGACGAGCGCAACCGATTACGCTTCAAGGGTAAGACCCGGTTTCACATGAATTTAGGCTATTTCGTAGCATATTTAGGAAATTATGCATGCCTAGATCCTAACATTGGTATCAGAGCCAGGTTTAATTTTGTTTTAATTAAAAGTGTTTTAATTGAAACAAAAGTTGAAAATCGGGTATAAGAATATTTTCCTTTTGTGAAAACGTCAAAAGTAATTTTCTGGGCTATTTTACTCATCTCTTGTTTGAGGAGCATAAGGTTTTTTGTCGCCAGAAGTTTGTTTGTGTTTTTCTTGGCCAAAAGAGAAAAGAGGTTTCTGGATTGTTTTTGTTTTGGTTTGTATCACCGGAAAAACTACCCGTCGGGGAAAGGTTCCTCGCATTTTTTGGTTTTCAAAAACTTGTATTCTGTTTTGGGTTTATTTCGACGGAAAAGCGGGATTTACCCAGAAAAGTTTTAGAAAATCTCGTTTTGTTTTTGGAAATCAATTTTGGGCTGTCAAATGGTTGCCGGAGAAACGATGAAGAGTCACTGGTTTGTTTCAGTTTCTAAATCAAATCTGGGTTGTTGTTTTTGGTTTGCTCGCCGGAAAAAAAAAATGTGGTCACTGAAAATGTTCCGGACCTCTTATTAGTTTTAAAATCTCGGACTGGTTTTGGTTTTGGTATATTCGAAGGAACACACCGGAATCAATGCCCGATTTTTGGAAATCGTTTCAGAACGGCTTTGAGGTTTTATCGCCAGAAAAACGTGGCCACCGGAAAATGTTTTCGCCGGTCCCGTTTTCATGATAAGAAGACGACTCGGTCGGCGCTGGTTTCATTAATCGTTCTTGTCGTCTTCGTTGTCTTCGTCGGTTGTGTTTGATCGAGGAGATGGAGCCGGCCATGGCGCAAGTCGCCGGAAAACCAGAAAAACCAGCGAACGGGAAAAGGTTGAAGAAGAAGTTGGATGCGGCGGCTTAAAACCCTAAAAGCCAAATTTTTTTTTTAAAATTGTTTTAATTGCAAAATAGCCCAGATGTTTTTAATCTTCAAAACCCTAGCCTGAGAATTTTGTTAATTACAAATTTACCCTAAAATTTTCAGAAAAACTTAATTTTTATGAATTTTAAAATTTGATAAAATTTTAATTTATGATTTAGGATAAATTAAAAGATATTATCAAATTTTAATTGATAAGATTTAATTATTTAGATAAAATAAAATCTTATCAAACAGTTAAGATAAGATTAGATTTGAATTTAATTCTTATCCTATAGAATTTTAAAATTTAGAATTTTGAATAATTATCTTAATGAGATTAGGATAATTAGAAATATTTAAATTTTAAAATTTGAAAGATTATCTTAATAAAATTAGATAATTAGATGAATAAATAAATAAATAATTAATTAATAAGATTAGTTAATTAATTATTATGTTTTATTTATTTATTCATTTTTCCGAAATAATGTGTTATTTATTTAAAGTGTTTAAATAATTGCACGCATTATTGGTATGTTCATGCATCATTCGATTAAAATGAATGAACATGGGATTGATTAAAATTGATCATGACACCATCAATTTTAATAGTGTAAGAGTTACACAATCCCTAATCAGATGATTCGGCTTAATAAAATTGGCTTGTATGAAACATATGCATTTGTGTCTTTTTCTATGCATGAATTGGGCTTAAAATTTATTATTTAAATTTTGGGGCCTGCGAGCCATTTTAAATTTGGGTCTGCGTGCCTATTAAATCGTTATGTAATAGTTAGGCCCAAAAAGGAGGTTCCAAAGGAGTCCATGGTAGAGCCCAGGAACGGAAGCCCAACCATGTAGGCCTAAAAGAATATGCTTTTCTTAAAAGCCCTGTAATAGATTAGAACCCAATTCATCGCATTTTCGCAATTTTATTTTATGTTTTGTGAATGAATGAAAAACGACAATGCATGCTAAGCCGTTCAAAATAAAATCCCTAAATACCTAAGTCTAAAATTGCTTCCATACTTGGGGGCCCGTCAAATCGTCGAACGTCTGACGGACTTGGAGAGCCCAAGGGCCTCAGATTTTCTTCGTGAGGCGAGTAGTCATGTAATAAAAGCCCAACTTTACTCACTACCACTATAGTGTGAAAAACTGCTTGGGCTAGCCCAACTTTACTCACTACCACTATAGTGTGAAAAACTGTTTGGGTCTTTATTGATATGAGGCTTCAAGGGATGGTTTGAGTTAGGAAAATCGGTCCTAGTTGACCTGATAAGTTGAGTAGGATTGATTTTGCAATGATAGGATGGTGCCAAACATTTGGAATGTTCATCCTATCACCGAAAAGTTACATAGTGATGCAATTGGAAATCGTTAAATTACATGTGATGTGATTTGAACGTTGCCTACCAAAAGAGCCTAATCCCTACGATACTTGCCGAAGCAAGACTGGGGTTGACTCTTTATGGATTTTCAGCCCACAATCTAGCACCAACACAAAATTGTTTGGGATTTCAATTTTGGCTATTGTGAAAATATTTTAAAACTCATTCTAATATTTTGCATTTTCCTTTTGTAGAAATGGCATCTACTAGCACTAATGTTACATCTAATCTCACTCTAAGAAGTATTTTGGACAAAGAAAAACTTGTTGGTCCAAACTTCTTAGATTGGGAAAGAAACTTGAGAATTGTTCTCAAACAAGAAAGGAAGCTAAATATCTTAGATGCCGCTTTACCTGAACCACCTGTAAATGCTACGACTACTGTTCAACGAGCATGGGAAAAGCTGAAAAGCAATTTTGATGACGTGACATGCCTGATGCTCGCGACTATGTCAGGCGAGCTTCAGAAGCAATTCATGAATTCGGAAGCATTCCAAATTTATGTGTCACTAATTGAAATATTCCGTGAACAAGCCCGTAACGAAAGGTTCGTTACGATAAAGGCATTGATCTCGTGCAAGATGGCGAAGGGTTCGTCAGTAAGCACATATTTGATCAAGATGAAGGGGTATATTGATACTCTAGAGAGATTAAATGCACCTTTTGCTAGAGAGTTAGCCATTGACATCATCTTGGCTTTACAGCCTGATGATTACAATGACTTTGTGGCGAACTACAACATGCATAACATGGAGAGAACGATTCCTGAGCTCCATGGAATGCTTAAAAATACTGAGCAAACCCTTCGGAAGGCAACGCCAGTACTTGTTGTAGAAAAAGGTAAGGGCAGCAAGAGAAAGTTTAAAGGCAAGGCAAAAGTTGTTGAAAACAAGAAGCCTCGCAGTAAGACTGCTCCTAAGGCTCAGCCTCAAACTCCTCCTGCTAAGAAAAATGCTCAGAAGAACGCTGTATGTTTCCATTGTAATCAAAAGGAGCATTGGAGAATAAACTGCAAGCTGTTTCTTAAAGAGAAGAAACAGAATCCTTCGGCTTCAGGTATCTTTGTTATTGAAATTAATCTTTCTATGTCCACCTCATGGGTATTAGATACCGGATGTGGGGCTCACATTTGTACTAATGTGCAGGGACTGAGAAATAGAAGGATGACAAAGAAAGGCGAAGTAGATATCCGAGTGGGCAACGGGGCAAGAGTTGGAGCTGTTGAAGTTGGAGATTACACTTTGTCTTTACCTTCCGGTTTAAACATTGTTTTAGAGAATGTTATTATGTACCTACTATGAGTAGGAATATTATTTCAATTTCTTGCTTGGATATTAAAGGATTTCGTTTTATTATTGGTAATAATTCGTTGTCTTTATATCAAAAAGATATTTTATACGGAGTTGTAAATTTGTGCAATGGCTTATATATCTTGGATTTGACCCAAGAGAAACCGATTTATAACATTGAAAAGAAAGCCAAATTAATTCAATCTGATTTAAGTCCAACATATATGTGGCATTGTCTTTTAGGCCATGCAAATGAGAAGCGAGTTCAAAGACTTCATAAGGATGGAGTGCTTGGGTCATTTGATTTCGAATCATATGACACATGTGAACCCTGTTTGCAAGGCAAAATGACGAAGAGTCCTTTCAGCAAGAAAGGCGAGAGGACTAGTGAGCTATTGGCTCTAATACATACAGATGTATGTGGACCAATGAGCACACAAGCCAGAGGTGGATTTGAATACTTCGTGACTTTTACCGATGACTATAGTAGATATGGTTAGGTCTACTTAATGAGGTATAAAAGTGAAACTTTTGAAAAGCTCAAAGAGTTTAAAAACAAAGTAGAAAATCAGTTAAATAGAAGGGTTAAGGTTATTCGCTCAGATCGGGGAGGTGAATACCTTAGTGATGAGTTCGATGGCTATCTAAAACAGTGTAGAATTGTTTCACAGCTGACTCCACCAGGAACACCTCAATGGAATGGTGTATCCGAGAGGAGGAATTGGACCTTATTAGATATGGTTCGATCTATGATGGGCCAAGCAACTCTCCCTATGTCCTTTTGGGGTTATGCCCTCCTTTCAGCAGCCTACTTACTAAATCGTATTCCATCTAAGGCAGTAGATAAGACTCCATATGAGATGTGGACGGGTCAAAAACCCTATATGTCCTGTCTACGAGTTTGGGGTTGTCAAGCTCATGTAAAGCGTTTACAAAGTAGTAAGCTTGAACCTAAAACTGACAAATGCCTGTTTATGGGATATCCTAAGGAAACAAAAGGATATCAATTCTACAATCCAACTGAGAACAAAGTGTTTGTTGCTCGAGGAGCCACTTTTTTAGAGAAAGATTTTCTCTACAAGAAAGACAGTGGGAGTAGAAAAAATTTTGAAGAGGTTCAAGAACCACAAGAGAATGTAGAAGTATCTACAGAAACTCAGATGGAAGTTAACATGGAAACTCATAAAGATCAGCAACCTGAGTCAACAACACAAGAACCAAGGAGGTCTAGTAGATCTCGTTATGAACTCGAGAGATACGAATTTCTCGTGACTGATGATCAAGATTTGATCTTAGTGGACTCTAATGAGCTCATGAACTACAAGTAGGTTTTAGAAAGTTCAGATTCAAATAAATGACTACAAGCAATGGAATCTGAAATGCAATCCATGAGGGACAATAAAGTATGGACTTTGATTGATCCTCCTGTTCAGGCAAAGGTTGTCGATTGCAAGTGGATTTTCAAGTTAAAACCTGGCGGGATCTTCAAGGCACGACTAGTGGCTAAAGGTTTCAGATAGACTCATGGTATAGGCTATGATGAAACCTTTTCCCCTGTCGTGATGCTCAAGTCCATTCGGACTATGCTTGCCATAGCAGCATATTTTGACTATGAGATATGGCAGATGGATGTTAAAACAGCTTTCCTGAATGGAAACCTACTCGAGGATGTTTATATGAAACAACTAGAGGGATACATCGATCAAAAGCATCCTAATCGAGTATGTAAGCTTCAGAGGTCCATCTATGGACTAAAGCAAGCATCTCGAAGTTGGAATCTTCGCTTTGATGAGGCAGTAAGAGGTTACGGCTTTATAAAGAATGAAGATGAGCCTTGTGTTTACAAGAAGGGTAGTGGGAGCAAGAATGTTTTTCTTGTCCTCTATGTGGACAACATCTTGCTCATAGGAAATGACATTCCCATGTTGAAAGATATCAAACAATGGTTAGGGAGTGTATTTTCTATGAAAGACTTAGAAGAAACTGAAATGATACTGGGTATCAAAATCTATAGAGATAGATCAAAGAGCCTTCTAGGACTAAGTCAAGAAGGGTACATAGACAAAATATTGAAGAGGTTCAATATGTCTAACTCTAAGAATGGTATGGTACCATTCAGACATGGCCTTCTCTTGAAGAAGAACCAAGGTCCTCCAACAAGAGATGAGAGGGATACAATGAGTAAAGTTCCATATGCTTCGGCAATAGGATATATCATGTATGCCATGTTGTGTACCCGCCCGAATGTCGCACATGCACTGAGCATGACTAGCAGATACCAACAAGATCCTGGAATGGCTCATTGGACTGCAGTCAAAGCAATCCTAAAGTACTTGCGAAGGACTAAAGGATTGATGCTAGTGTATGGATGACAAGAACTGCTCATCGTGCAAGGTTACGCTGATGCTGCTTTCCAAACAGATCAAGATGACATGAAGTCACAATCAGGTTATGTGTTTAACCTGAATGGCTGTGTAGTGAGTTGAAAAAGCTCGAAGCAAGATACCGCAGTCGACTCCACAACAGAATCTGAGTATATTGCTGCATCGGATGCTTCAAAGCAAGCTGTTTGGTTGAGAAAGTTCGTGTCTGATATCGGAGTGATACCGAGTATCCAAGATCTGATAGATTTCTTCTGTGATAATAACGAGGCCATCGTATAAGCTAAGGAGCCTCGGTCACACCAGAAAACCAAACACATACTCAGAAGGTTTTACCTCATCCGAGAGATCATCGATCGAGGAGATGTGAAAGTGTGCAAAATAGGGTCAGACGACAATGTAGCAGATCCTCTCACCAAAGCTCTACCGCAGTCAAAGTTTGATAGACATGTAATAGAGCTTGGTCTTAAACAGTTTAGGACATAGCCCTTCAACGGGCAAGCGGGAGATTGTTGGTGTATGTGCCCTTTTGAGGGCTATTTATGTAAATAAGACATTTGTCATTTGATTGATTATTTATCTGATGAGTTAATTTCATGAAATTATATTCTTGTGCATATTGAATTTCATGAAATCGATCCGCCAAAAAGAAACACTCCATGGACTTTTAGATCATGAGTGATTCTTTTGAGTAGTACTCGTACGAGGATCCTTAGACCAGAAATTACTGCATAGTCTTAGGTGAATTATAGTATGCTTTGACATATGCCTAACGAGACCGTAACAGGTTGCCAAGTACGGGTATGATTGGGTACACTATGAGTCACGCTAAGGTATGTAGGTGAAGTGATGGGACTACAAGTCTCTCTTAAATGAGAGATGATATCTTGGCCACTTGATAGTGAACTGAGAAGTTCATGGCTGATGGGTCGTCAACCAATCAAAAATAATTACCTACTCTACACAGAATAAAATAGCAAGCAGTGAGTAGGATCGTCTCCACAGGAAGCAGGGTAGTGAATTAATTAAATCAGAAACTGGTAACCAAGAGGGGGGTTTTTGAGAATTTAATCTACTTAAATAAACTTCAATTAAAAATTAATAAAGAAAACAAGAATTGGCTTAAATCAAATTTAGGAAATGATCTAGTCAAAGGAATTGTTTCCACCCTGATGTGATAAATTGATCCTCGATGCACAAATTTTCCCAATTAACCTTGATTATATTGGTTTTCCCTGTTGGAACCTCCTAACAGTTCAGTCCTATAAATTTAACCCAGCAATTAAGGAACCTCCGTTAACTGCATCTATAATCGAATATCCGTCCTGGAACCTCCTAGAACATTGATTTCGATAGTCTAGGACCCAATTCAATTTACAATTAATCAAACCTTGTTTAATTGCACGTTGATTACTTATTCCCTTCAAAACGCTAACCTATGTACCACGTGATTAGTTGAATTGAACCTCTTAGGAATACCGAACCTCGTGTAATCGAGTTGACTAAATTACCTAGAAAGAATTGAATGCTACCAGCTATTCAATTAATGCTAAATAATCTAACATACAAAGCGGAGAATAAATAAATAATCAAAACTCAATTGATATTAAGAATAAATTGATCTCACAATTTAATTCACATCTAGAGTGTAATTCCTCTTACTAGAATTAAAGATTTAGCTACTCATAATTGAATTAAAAATAAAACTAATAATAATAAACAAAATATCCATGAACAATAAAGGAAAGGAAAAGTAGTACTAAGTGCCGCAGGAAGCCCTCGCACCAATTCTGGCTCCAGTCCGCCGACTTCCCACCAAAAAATCTATCTCCCTTTAAAACCTACGTTTCTTCCTAATATATACTCACCTAATAAGGCGGCCCACAATTAAATATATATTTAACTCATTCCTAATTAAGTTTGGAAACCAACTAAAATAATACTAATTGTAAAATCCAATCTAACTTTGAGTCTAAACATAAAGCCCAATTAAATCTTTATTTTTCTTCACAATTAATTCTTCCCGCAAGCCCAATTTAATATTTCTTCATTTTGTCAAATTCTCAACTTCCTCTAAAAATAGCTAAACTGTCCCCTTTGCTCCATGAAATCCATCTTCCACCTACACTCTGCATTTTTTTCTTCAATCCAGCCCACTTCTTCCAAAATCTGCCAAAATCTCTTTTCTTTGCTCTCCTTTATGAAATCTTCCCTGCAAGCATAAAAATAGCCTATTAGCTCATTAAATCCCTCAAAACAGCCCTCAAATTGCACTCAATCCACCACTTAAATTCCATCTTATCAATGGCCGTGCCCAAGAAATGATAAGGGGTATCATTTGCTTGATTAAGTTCAGTGTCACTAAGATATCAAGTAAAATGTTTAGCTACATAAGGATGATTGGTTCCATGCCTTATGCTAAACTGGATATCAGTGTAGAGGATATTACGTAGTATACTCAGAAGGTTGTGTTGAATCACCATTCGACCCTCTGTTCTAAATTGTGTAGTCATTATGTCTTGCTAGAGACCACTAATGATTTATGGATTAATTAATGAGATTAATTTATTCATTGTCAATTTGGAATGGGCCTACAGGATCGCACATAAGTGAGTTCGATGATTCAGAATTAATTAAATTGTCTGTATTAAGTATAAGAGTTATACTTAAATTGATAATATTTAGTTAAATAGTTTAATTAAATATTATTGAAGAGTATTATGGTATTAATTAATAGTTAATTAATTACCTAGGAAGAATTGAATTGGGCTGACAAATCAAGGGACCTAATTGTGAATTGAGGTTCTTGACCCATCAGCCTGATCCATGGGTCAATGGGTTGATCCATGGTGTTGGTTAAACCCAACTCAGTAAATAATTAATTATTATTAATTTATTATTAACAGATAAGTCAAAACTCTTTTATAAAAGAGTAGAGACGTATTTGTGGAAGAGGGATTTTTTGAACTGACTTTGCTTTTGAAACACGGGAAAAGTTGTGAGAAAACTCTCTGTCTCTCTCTTCCAAAAAGATTCTTCCAGAAAAAAATCGTTTTTTTCTCTTTACAGGCAAGAATTTTGGGTAGCACCAATTCTGATAGGCTCCAGTGCAAGAACGTAGAGATAATTCACGTGAATTGTTGGTGAACGCAATCTTCTCAAGGGAGCCAGGCGACGAGCGCAACCGATTAGCTTCAAGGGTAAGACCCGGTTTCACATGAATTTAGGCTATTCCGTAGCATATTTAGGAAATTATGCATGCCTAGATCCTAACAGTGATACTAGTTGTTCTGAAATGTGGTGGACTGTCTTTGTGAAAAAAATCACGCATGGATGTGGATGTTTTTGAACATGGTGCAAGTTGTTTTTGACGTGGTGCTAGTTGTTTTGAGACATGTTGGACTCTCTTTGTGAAAAAAATCAGTTCATATTCACACGCATGGATGTAGAAGTTTCTGGACGTGGTGCTAGTTGTTCTCAGATGTGGTTGGCTGGTTTTGTGAAACAAATCAGTTTAAATTCACATGAATGGATGTAGACGTTTCTGGACGTGGTGCTAGTTGTTCTGAGACGTGGTGGGTTGTCTTTGTGAAAAAAAATAAATTCACATGCATGGATGTAGACGTTTCTTGACGTGGTGCTAGTTGTTCTGAAACGTTATGGGCTGTTTTTGTGTAAAAAATCTGTTTAAATTCACATGAATGGATGTAGATATTTCTGGACGTGGTGCTAGTTGTTCTGAGATGTTGTGGGTTGTTTTTGAAGGAAAACAGAACAAGCCCGGGCTAAATCAAAAACCTCACTTTCGTGTAATGCATTCCAGAATCGGAAGCTTTCGACAAAGCTCAGGCTCCAATTCATTTTCCCATGAATGGATCTAGGCTTATACTTATTTAATTTATCAAAATGACATCTAATACACAAAGATTACACTTTTAATTAAAATCGGAAGGATGAAAGGTTATACATTTGAAGCGAAGTCCAACGGAATAAGAAAAACCGAAACTTTCCTTGTGATTACCACCGAAATCCAAAAGATTACTCCAAGAAAACTTTGAATATTGCGTGGGCAATAATCTATCGAAGTCTACTCGCAAAGCCCACGAAAACCCACAGGGAAATTGAAGGAAAATAGAACAAGCCCTGGCTAAATCGAAAACCTAACTTTCGTGCAATGCATTCCAGAATCGGAAGCTTTCGGCCAAGCTCTGGCTCAAATTCAATTTCCCATGAACGGATCTAGGCTTATACTTATTTAATTTATTAAAATGACATCTAATGCACAAATATTACACCTTTAATTAAAAGCAGAATGATTAAAGGTTATACGTTTGAAGCGAAGTCCAACGCAATAAGAAAAATCCAATCTTTGATTGCGAATTCCATAAGAAATCCAAAGAATGACTCCGATCCAACTCCGAACTAGTGTGGGCTAGTGTCTACGGAGTAGCCCAAGACAAAACGAAGAAATCCTGTGGAAACCTACTTCGGAAAAATCAAATCTGCCCAATAATAAGAGCTGCCCGAGAAACTTCCTGCGCAAGCTTCACAGTTAACCCAACCACCGATTCTCCAAATGAAGTCCAGTCACCGAAGATCAGGCCATCCGATCACGATCTATATGTGGGCTCAAAGCTGGGCAGCCGAACCGGTGGATCAGCATAGCGGACGACCCAAAAACTGCAGCGCTGGACCGAATATAAATCCCGATCGGCAGTAGCAAAATCACGGCGGCAGCGAGCTGAATAACAGCGGCGATCAGCGACAATCCAAGGAAGAAATCGACGGGCTGCTCGAATAAATCTATGGGCTTGAGTTTTCTAAAGAAAAGAAAGCTACCCTAGTCGACTTCGAGAGAAAACTTGACGAGGAAGACAAAGTTCTCACTCTAGACTAGACTTTCTCTCACTAGGCTTTTCTTGGCCTTCAAGTTTCCTGATGTCTTCAATTGCCTAACAAGGGATATTTATAAGGAGCTTCTAAGGAGACCTAATGGGCCTTTGAGTTGGGCCTTTTAGTTTGACTTTCGTTGACCCCTTAGTCTTTCCCGACTAATCAACTCCAATCGATCCTTTTGAATTAAATCTTTAACCCTCTTTGTTAATTTAATTTAATCGAACCCTTTGGATTAATTAATTCATATAGAATTAATTTTCTTAATCCACTTTGTCAATTAAATATTAATTAAACCTTTAGGATTAATTAATTCACTTTACGATTAGTCAAACACATAATTAGTCGTACCACTAACGGACCAAATATGGAACCACCACACAAAAACGACTTTACATCGCACCATTAAAATTTTCTTCTATCTCCCCACATTAAAGATCTAGCACTCGTCGGTTTATCAATTTACTAACAAACTAATTCACCAATTTCTTGGTATCCGAGATTACTACCACTCGTCCTTTTATTATACGGAACATAAAGTCCACCGGCCAGGTTTAGTATAATAGACCTTACGAGCTCATCTCGGGAGCACCATCAACCCGACGAATCGGTACGTGGATTCCTCCGACCAGCAATGGCACGTAAGAAGCTAAACACCGCATACCCAACCTACCGAGGTATAGGCCTCAATTGACCGCACTCTTTAGCAAATCAAAGTATACAATATCCAACCCTCACGCCCGTCCCAATCCCGAGATTGAGAGACTGAATACTAGGACCAAATTGACTACGCCGATGAGTATAAGTCAATTCTATCCAAACTGGTCGTGCTCAATATGCCCCGGGCATATCCGCGTGATTTAAACTAGTCTAGATAAACTAATTTCCAATTCACACGATAACCTATACTGATAGTCTGTTCAGACTATCTCAGTTAAGAGCATACTTTTAATATATAATTACTTTAACGAATAACGGTATCTACTGTGTCTTTCACACACCCCGTTATCTAGTTCTATGATATAATGGAAAAATTTAACAGTGAAACAAAATGATATGTCATCTGTGAATATTAGATTTTGATACAAGCCATAACTTTTCTGTATTCAAAACTAACAATCTTCCTGTTGGAGTAAAATACATAAGCTATGTTTGTATTATACAGTTTCCCAGTTTAATATATCGATTTGTGCTTCAATTATATTTTGTTATGCATGTTTATGTCCATTTATATTATGTAAGTAGATGATGAGGTGTCTGGTGTGACACAATAGATCTCATCATTGGTTGAAAGACATAATATATAAATGAGGTTCGTAACCGAGACAGCTTTGGACAAACTGTCAGTTTAGGTTATTATGTGATTCGGATAATTGGTTTGTCTAAAGTAATTGAATCATATAGATATGCCTAGGGCATATTGAACTTGACTCTTAGCAATGATTAGTCTTGTACTGATTTAAATAGACAAATCGATCCTTGTATTCTATCTCTAAATCCCTAGACTCGAGTGGGCATGAAGATTCGACATAGTGTACTTTGATCTGCCAATGGGTGAGGTCAAATGTGGCCAATAGTCTTGGTGGGTTGGGTGCGCGTGTTTAGTTACTTGGTGTGCTACTGCTTGTCGAAAGGAAACCATGTACCGGTGCATCCGGGGTGATGGTGCTCCCAAGATGAACTCGAAATGTTTATTATACTAAACCCGGCTGGTGGACTTATGTCCTGTATAGTAAAAAGGTCGAGTGATACTAGTCTCGGAATTAAAGAAGTTAATTAATTAATTTATCAGTAAATTAATTTTAATTAACGAGCACTATATCTTTGATGTGGGGAGATTAATGAATATAATTTAATTAAGTTGTTCCGAAAGCAATTATGGTGTAGGATGGTAGTGCCAAAATTAATCCGTTAGTGGTACGATTAATTTTGTAAAGGGTTAATTGAATAGGTAGATTTAATTAATTAATTGGTTAATTATTCCTATGGGTTAATTCAGTAATTAACAAAGTGGAATTATTTAATTAATTCCTAAGGGTTAATTAAGTAATTAACAAAGTGAAATTATTTAATTAATTAATTAAGTCTTAAATTTCAATTGGAATTAGGAAATCCTAGAGATTAGGAACCTAGTAGCATTTGGCTTATCCTATCAGATTGGTTGCCTAATTGGATTTGGAAACTAATTCATTACCTAAACCCATTAGGAAGACCAATCCTAAACCAACTTGGAGTCTCTTTTGTAACTCTATAAATAGACAAGGGATCAGCCATTCAGAAAACACAATTAATCCATAGGATTTCTAGAGAGAGAAAATGTTTCTCTCTCCAAGTCGGATTTTCAAAAAGTTTTGGCGGCTGGTTTTTCTTCCTAGTGGCCGAATTTTTAAGCCCTTGGTGTATACCAGCTGCAAGCAACTTTCTCTCTCTCCGGGCAGTGCGTTTGCAGCACACGCTAGGTGCGGAGGTGCTGAATTTTTCAGCAGGTGGATTGTGGTGAGTTGCTGATAAATTAACTTCTAGATTGTTGCCCACACAACAAGAAGTCATAGTCTTTGATGCATACAAGAGAATCACCAGGTGCATGCTTTAAAGGTACTTTTCTAAGATTCTGCTTTAATAGAAATTTTTGTTGCGTGGTAAATCGAGCAAGTGCAAACCCAGATCCTACCAAAACTTTCACTTCCACTAATACTCAAAGTTATGCTAAGAAGTACAAAAACTGTCCTACCCGATATTACACTACTGTCATAATGAAATCTCCAGAACACCTTTCAGCTCACTCACATGGCTCCCTCAAGAATCTGACTCCCATGCCCTCCACATGTCTCTCAAAGACCTTTGGGGTCAATGGCTTTGAGAAAGGATCTACAAGGTTGTCATCTGATGCTATCTTGGCCACGATCGCGTCTCCCCTCTTTACGATCTCTAGTATCAGGTGGTACTTGCGCTCTATGTGTTTACTCGCCTTATGGGCTCGTGGTTCGCTCGAGTTAGCAACTGCACCATTGTTATCACAGTAAACTGTGATAGACCAAGGCAACTCAGGAACCACATCTAAGTCCATCAGGAAGCTCCGAAGCCATACAGCTTTTTTTGCTGCCTCTGATACGACAACGTACTCAGCCTTCAAGGTGGAGTCTGCCACGCATTTCTCCTTGACACTCCGCCATACTATGGCTCCACCTCCTAGAGTAAACACAAACCCAGAGGTGGACTTACTCTTGTCCAAATCACCTTGAAAGTCTGAATTTGTGTAACCCAACGGTACAAGCTCCTGTATTCTATAAACTAGGACATAATTTCTCGTCCTACGTAAGTACGTGAGAATGCATTTTACTGCCTCCTAGTGACCTTCCCATGGTTACTCTGATATCTGCTAACTATGCCAACGGAAAAGCAAATATCAGGCCTCGTACATAACATAGCATACATGAGGATACCCACTGCAGAAGCATAGGGTACCGCCTTCATGGCATCTATCTCATCAGCAGTCTTGGGACACTGCTCCTTAGACAAATGCATCCCATGCCTGAAAGGTAGTGAACCCTTATTGGAGTTCTGCATGTTAAAATGAGCCAGAATTGTATCTATGTAGGATGCTTGGGAAAGTGTCAGAGAACGTCTCCTATGATCTCTAATAATCTTGATCCCAAGGATATGTCCAGCCTCTCCTAAATCCTTCATATCAAATTTCCTGGACATCCATACCTTTACGTCTGACAACACCTTCTAACTATTGCCAATCAGAAAGATGTCATCTACGTAAAGTACGAGGAACACCACCGTATCACCATCATGCCTGCGATAAATACACTACTCATCCAGACACTGAGCAAATCCATAGGACTGGATAACCTCGTCAAAATGGATGTTCCAAGATCTGGATGCTTGCTTATTTCCATAAATGGACCTCCTAAGCCTGCATACCTTGTGCTCTTGGCCTTGAACAATGAAACCCTCTGGTTGCTGCATAAAAATGGTATCCTCAAGACTTCCATTAAGGAAAGCTGTCTTGACGTCCATCTGCCAAATCTCATAGTCCATATGAGCAACAATGACCAAGAGAATCTGGATCGACTTAAGCATTGCTACCGGGGAAAAGGTCTCCTCATAATCGATACCCTCTTTCTAAGTATACTCCTTCGCCACAAGCCTAGCCTTGAAGGTCTCAACCCAAAATATCCTCTCTTTCTCTTGTAGACCCATTTGCACCCAATAGGCCAAAACCCATCAGGACGGTCTACCAGCTCCCAGACCTGATTTGAGTCCATAGAACCCATCTCAGCAATCATCACTCTCTGCCAAGAATCTGGATCTTTATCCTGGAGAGCCTCATTGTAGCTAACTGGGTCTTGTTCATGAGCGCCAGGGATAAAGTCCGAAGACTCACCCAAACCCATGTACATCTCGGGCTGTCTGACGACCCTCCCACTACGACGAGGCACAGCCTGTGATAGTGTGTGCAGTCTCTTGTGGTTTGTCTTCCTGTACTCGTGCATCTGGAATAGTGGACTCACCCCTAAGCTCTTCCAATACTACCTTGCTATTTGCCTTGTGATCTAAAACATAGTCCTTTTCAAGAAATTTGGCATTGGTGCTAACCACCACCTTCTGATCCCGAGGACTATAAAACAGACCACCTTTCGTTCCTTTGGGGTAGCCTACAAAAAGCATAATCTCAGATCTCGCATCTAGCTTGGCTGTGTCTGCCTTAAGCAAATATGCTGAAAAACCCTAAATCCTGAGATGTCTTAGACTAGGCTTTCGCCCAGTCCACAGCTCTACTGGAGTCGAAGGCACAGACTTAGATGGTACGAGATTAAGGAGATAACACGCTGACTCCAAGGCTAAACCCCAAAATGATATAGGTAATTCGTTATAACTCATCATCAATCTAACCATATCTATAAGAGTCCTGTTCCTCCTCTCCGCTACATCATTCTGTTGGGGTGTGCCAGGTGCAGACAACTGGGTCTGAATACCGTCTTTCGACAAATAGGACCTAAATTCACTAGAAAGGTATTCGTCACCACGATCAGATCACAAGGCCTTGATAGTCTTACCAAGATGGTTCTCCACCTCATCCTTAAACTCTTTGAACTTGTCAAAGCTTTCAGACTTGTGGCGCATTAGGTATATGTATTCATATCTAGAGTAGTCATCCATCAAAGTCATGAAATATTCATAACCACCTCTAGCCTGAACTGACATAGGCCTACACAAGTCAGAATGAATCAACTCTAAAACCTCCTTGGCCCTATACCCCTTTGCCTTGAAAGGCCTCTTGGTAATCTTACCCTCCAAGCAGGACTCACAGGTCAGATAGCTGTCAATATCCAATGAGTCCAAAGACCCATTATTGACCAACCTTTGAATCGAACTAAGGTTGATGTGACTGAGTCTCAGGTGCCAAAGATAAGTTTGATTCAAAGGGGAAGACTCTTTTCTCTTACAATGATTCGGTAATGAGTTATTAGTTTCTGTGTTTTGCATTACTGGGGAGTATGTCTTAATTAAAAATAGATTATCAACTAACGTACCGGAATATATAAGCTTCTAACCTTTTCTAATAAAAACAGATCTATCAGAAAAAACACACTTATAACCATCCAAAATAAGTTTAGAAACTGAAAGTAAATTCTTACGAAAACTAGGTACATATAAACAATCCCTTAAATGTAAAACTGAGTCTGAAAAATAAAGACAAAGAACTCTCACTGTAACAACAGAAACTCTGGTAGTATCCCCAAGGTAGACCTGCAACTCTCCCTCTCTAAGCAGTCGGGTCATTTGGAACCCCTGCAAAGAGTTGGGAATCACTGTTAAACACGTCTCAGTAACTAAGGAAAATTTACACATACCTCGAGGCTTTGGGCAATCCTTCTTCCAATGTCCTGCTTTTCCACATTTGAAGCATTTGCCTTTCGGCTTGTGCTTCTTGGCAATGCTCGCCTTGGGTCCATGATTAGCTCCATCTTTCTGACCTCTCTTCGTCTTTTGCTTCGTGGCTTTGGGCCCAGCAGAGGAACCTGAGGGACCAACAGTAGCCAATGCTTGCTTCTTCTCTGCGAATAGGCCCTCAGCAGACACCAATACAGTCATGAGCTCGGGAAGAGAATATGAGAGTTTGCCCATATTGTAATTTAACCGAAACTTCTCAAAACTGGGGGGCAAGCTCTGGAGAATGATATCGACCTGGGTCTCCCCATCAATATCATCTCCCTGAGGTTGAGATCGTAGGTTGAGGTAAACAACTGAAGCTGGTGCTACAGTACACTCGACATAGAAGCCAAGATGTAGCACCAGGTCATCTCATCAGCCTTCTGCCACCTCGTATATGGCTCTCGCTACTCAGGGGTGGCATCATCGCTGGGCTTAGGGGGCACTCCTAAGTGAGCACGTACTTGTAACCCTAAGCGGCAAGGACAATGTCCAGGTTACGTTTCCAGTCAATATAATTTGGACCCGTAAGTTTGTTCTAGTTTAAAATGATAGCTAGCGGGTTGAACGACATATCAACAACTGAAAAATAAACAGTCAAGTTTCAGTATACTTTTTTGAAAATATTGAAATCCTCAAAAAACAATATAATCTCCATCGACATCTCTCACACCGGGATTAACACAGGTCACGCGATAAACGTCTACGCCAACCCACATTCGTTCGAGAAGAACCGAAGTTCATTAATTTCATTATCTGACCAACGATCTTATGATCAATGAAATTAATAGTCAATGCTTTTAGCCGTACACATAAATAGCGTAACCTCGCGGGAGGAATACTATAAATAGTACACTAAGCGTATGGCATTACGTGACATCTAAGTTTGTTACTTATGATACTAATGCTCCTCAGCAGAGAGGGTGTCGCAACTTTCTCTAATTAAACTCACTATAGTCATCCCTTCGGAAATTCATTGTGGTGATATCTGTGATTGAAGACTTGTCCGCATGGAGGAAGGCCAAAATACCAACTCGCAAGAATAACCACATCACCAATGAACCCGTAATGGAGGCCATGGGGATATTTAACAACCCACTCCCACTTAGATTTTTAAGTTTGAGGATTTTTTACGTTTTAACATGCAATATCTTAACTATGGATATTCGCACCAAAAAAATCGTTCGAGTTTTAATATGCGAATAATCTACCTTAGTTAATTTCACTTTACTTTTAAAATGGTTTGGTTTGGTTTTCGTTCATGCGAAATAAAAAAAATACACAATCAACGAAAAAACATAAATACGGGAAATTAAAGAAATAAAATGTTGGTGAATGTGCCCAAATGAGGGCTATTTATGTAAATATACTTTGAGGGTATTTATGTAAATAAGACATTTGTCGCTTGATTGATTGTTTATCAAATGAGTTAATTTCATGATAGTAATATCCTTGTGCATATTTAAATTCATGAAATCGATCCGCCAAAAGAAACACTCCATGGACTAATTAGATCATGAGTGATTCTTTTGAGTAGTACTGTACTAGGATCCTTAGACCAGAAATCACTACATGGTCTTAGGTGAATTGTAGTGTGCTTTGATATACGCCTAACGGGGCCGTAACAGGTTGCCAAGTACGGGTATGATTGGGTACACTATGAGACACGCTAAGGTATGTAAGTGAAGTGATAGGACTACCAATCTCTCTTAAGTGAGAGATGATATCTTGGCCACTTGATAGTGAACTGAAAAGTGCATGGCCATGCCCAATAAATGATAAGGATATCATTTGCTTGATGGATTCAGTGTCACTAAGAGATCAAGTAAACGTTTAGCTACATAAGGATGATGGTTCCATGCCTTATGCTAAACTGGATATCGATGTAGAGGATCGTACGCAGTTTGCTTGGAAAGGTTGTGTTGAATCACCATTTGACCCTCCATTTTGAATTGGGTAGTCATTATGTCTTGCTAGAGACCACTAATGACTTATGGATTAATCAATGAGATTGAGTTATCCATTGCCAATTTGGAATGGGCCTACAGGATCACACATAAGAAAGTTCAATGATGCAAAATAAGTATTCTTGCCTACAATAAGTATAATTGTTATACTTAAATAAATAAGATTTAATTAAATGGTTTAATCAAATATTATTGGCAAGTTCTGTGGTATTAATTAATAGTTAATTAATTACCTGGGAACAATTTGGATGGGTTGATAAATCAAGGGACTTAATTGCAATTGAAGTTCTTGACCCATCAGCCTGATCCATGGGTTATGGGTTGATCAATGGGCTTGGTGTATAACCCAAATCATTTTAGGTATTATTTAATGCTGATTTGGAATTAGTAAATATTATTTAAATACTGATTTGGAATCAGTTAAGTAATATTTGGTAAAAATACTGATTTGGAATATTACTAAAATCAGTTAAGTTATAATTGGATAATTACAATACTGATTTTGGAAATTAATTCTCTACAAATATCCAATGGATATAATTGTAAGAAAAAGAGGATTTCGGAATTATTCTCATCAGACAAAAAAATACACAGGATTTCCCAAATTCTCCGGGTAGGCAAGATTGGCTAGCACCAACCTGCGAAGGCTTTCGTGCTTGAGAGTAGAGGATCCTTCGAGGAAGGATTTTGGAGACAACAAAACGCCATCTTCTCAGAGGAGCCAGGCGATGTGCACAACCGATTACGCTTCAAGGGTAAGACCCGATCCTTAGTGTTTAGGATTCCACTGTTTAATTGGATTAAACACCTAAACAAAATCCAACAGTGGTATCAGAGCGAGGTTCCTAATTTTAGTGTTAAAACTATAATTAATGGATTAAAACAAATTGTTTGTTTTAAAATTAATTTTTCATGTAGAGCTGTTTTAAAATTAATTGTTTGTTCTTAAAAATTTCTACCGAAATCTGGGCTGATTTTTGAAGGAAAACTGAACAAGCCCGGGCTAAATCGAAAACCTCACTTTTGTGCAATGCATTCTAGAATCGAAAGCTTTCGACCAAGCTCAGGCTCAAATTAGTTTACCCATGAATGGATCTAGGCTTATACTTATTTGATTTATTAATCGGGACACAAAAGATTCGATCTTTAATAAAAGCGGAATTTAAAGATTATACCTTTTGTAGCGAAGTCTCTTGCCTAAAAGAAAAATCCAATCTTTAGCGCAATTTTCACAAGAAATCCGAAGAATTACTCCTATACGAACTCCGAAATAGTGTGGACTATCGTCTACGGAGTTACCCATGGCAATACGAAGAAAACCCAAGAAACTTGCTCCGGAAGAAAACCAAAAATAAACTGCCCGAAACCCTAAAATGTGTTGCGCAACTTCGCCGGCCAAAATGAAAACTGTCCATCGGAAAAACAGCTCGTTCAATCCCGATCTAGACAACTAAATCCATGGATCACTCCAATAGGAAGATCAAACATGGAATCTAGTTGGTTTTGGGCACTAAACGAAACCATCACCGGGTTTTAAGAAAATGAAAAACCCGCTGCGAAGCTTGATCGGAAATTCGCTGCGCAGGTTCGGCCGGCGGTCTGTTGCACTATTCTGATCGGCCGACTGGTTGAGACTGGTCCGGGCAAGCTAAAGGCTAAGTCTTCCGGAGGAGAAAGTTATCTTAGTCGACTTCGAGAGAAAACTTGACGAGGAAGAAACAGTTCTCCCTCTTGACTAAACTTTCTCTTTCTAGCCTAAACTTGGCTGCCAAGTTTCTTACTTCTTTCTTGCCCAATAAGTTGTATTTATATGGAGCTTCTAAGGAGACCTAATGGGCTCTCGAGTTAGGCCTTTAAATTTGAATTTCGTTGACCGCTAAGTCTTCCCGACTAATCAACTCCAATCGACCCATTTAAATTAATTTATTTAATCCACTTTGTTAATTTAATTTAATCGAACCCTTAGAATTAATTAATTCAAAATCGAATTAATTTCTAAATTCACTTCGTCGATTAAATATTAATTAAACCCTTCGAATTAATTAATTTACCTTGTCGATTAGTCAAATGCATAATCGGTCGTACCACTAACGGACCAATTATGGAACTACCGCTCGAAAATGACTTTACATCGCGCCATTATATTTTATTCTATCTCCCCACATTAAAGATCTAGTGTTCGACGATTTATCAATTTACTGACAAATTAATTCACCGACTTCTTGGTTTCCGAGATTAGTACCACTCGTCCTTTTATTATACCGAACATAAAGTTCACCGGTCGGGTTTAGTATAATAACCTTACGAGCTCATCTCGGGAGCACCATCAACCCGACGAACCAATACGTGGATTCCTCCGACTAGCAACAGCACGTAAAAAGCTAAACACTGCATACCCAACTTACCGAGGTATTGGCCTCAATTGACCTCACTCTTTGGCAAATCAAAGCACACGATATCCAACCCTCACGCCCGTCCCAATCTCGGGATTGAGAGACGGAATACTAGAACCGAATTGACTACGCCGATCAGTTAAGTCAATTCTATCCAAACTGGTCGTGCTCAATGTGCCCCGGGCACATCTGTGTGATTTAAACTAGTTTAGATAAACCAATTTCCAAACCACACAATAACCTATACCGATAGTATGTTCAGACTATCTCGGTTACGAGCATACTTTTTATATATCAATACTTTAACCAATAACGGTATCTACTGTGTTTGTCGACACCCCGTTATCTAGTTCTATGATATAAAGGAACAAATTTATACAGAAACAAAATGATATCTCATCTGTGAATATTAGTTTTTGATACAAGCCATAGCTTTTCTGTATTCAAAACTAACAATCTCCCACTAATACTCAAAGCTATGCTAAGAAGTACAAAAACTGTCCAACCCGCTATTACACTGCTGTCATAATGAAATCTCCAGAACACCTTTAAACTCACTCACATGGCTCTCTCAAGAATCTGACTCCCATGCCCTCCATATGCCTCTCAACGACCTTTGGGGTCAATGGCTTGGTGAAAGGATCTGCAAGGTTGTCCTCTGAAGCTATCTTGGCCACGATCACATCTCCCCTCTTTACGATCTCTCGTATCAGGTGGTACTTGCGCTCTATGTGTTTACTCGCTTTATGGGCTCGTGGTTCCCTCGAGTTAGCAACTGCACCATTGTTATCACAATAAACTGTGATAGACCTAGGTAACTCAGGAACCACATCTAAGTCCATCAGGAAGCTCCTGAGCCATACAGCCTCTTTCGCTACCTCTGAAGCGGCAACGTACTCGACCTCCATGGTAGAGTCCACCACGCATTTCTGCTTGACACTCTTCCATACTATGGCTCCACCTCCTAGAGTAAACACAAACCCAGAGGTGGACTTACTCTTGTCCAAATCTCCTTGAAAGTCCAAATCTGTGTAACCCAATGGTACAAGCTCCTGCGCTCTATAAACTAGGACATAATCTCTCGTCCTGCACAAGTACTTGAGAATGCATTTTACTGCCTCCCAGTGAGCCTTCCCAGGGTTACTCTGATATCTGCTAACCATGCCAACTGCAAAGCAAATATCAGGCCTCGTGCACAACATAGCATACATGAGGCTACCCACTGCAGAAGCATAGGGTACCGCCTTCATGGCATGTATCTCCTCAGCAGTCTTAGGACACTGTTCCTTAGACAAATGCACTCCATGCCTGAAAGGTAGTGAACCCTTCTTGGAGTTCTGCATGTTAAAACGGGCCAGAATCATGTCTATGTAGGATGTCTGAGAGAGAGTCAGAGAATGTCTCCTACGATCTCGAATAATCTTAATCCCAAGGATATGTCCAGCCTCTCCCAAATCCTTCATATCGAATTGCCTGAACAACCATGCCTTTACGTCTGACAACACCTTCTTACTGTTGCTAATAAGAAGAATGCCATCTACGTAAAAGAATGTCATCTACGTAAGAGAATGTCATCTCGAAGAAGAATGTCATCTACGAGGAACACCACCATATCACCATCACGCCTGCGATAAACACACTGCTCATCCGGAGACTGAGTGAATCCATAGGACTGAATAACCTCATCAAAACGGATGTTCCAAGATCTGGATGCATGCTTAAGTCCATAAATGGACCTCCTAAGCCTGCATACCTTGTGCTCTTGGCCTTTAACAATGAAGCCCTCTGGTTGCTGCATAAAGATGGTCTCCTCAAGACATCCATTAAGGAAAGCTGTCTTGACGTCCATCTGCCAAATCTCATAGTCCATATGAGCAGCTATGGCCAAGAGAATCCGGATCGACTTAAGCATAGCTACTGGGGAAAAGGTCTCCTCATAATCGATCCCTTCTTTCTGAGTATACCCCTTCGCCACAAGCCTAGCCTTGAAGGTCTCAACCCTCCCGTCTGATCCTCTCTTTCGCTTGTAAACCCATTTACACCCAATAGGCCTAAACCCATCAGGAAGGTCTACCAGCTCCCAGACTTGATTTGAGTCAATAGAACCCATCTCAGCAATCATCGCTCTCTGCCAAGAATCTACATCTTTATCCTGGAGAGCCTCATTGTAGTTAACTGGGTCTGGTTCATGAGCGCCAGGGATAAAGTCCGAAGACTCACCCAAACCCATGTACCTCTCGGGCTATCTCACAACCCTCCCACTACGATGAGGCGCAGCCTGTGCAAGAGCATCATCTGTGATAGTGTGTGCAGTCTCTTGTGGTGTGTCTTCCTGTACGTGTGCATCTGGAATAGTGGACTGACTTCTAAGCTCTTCCAATACTACCTTGCTGCTTGACTTGTGATCTAAAATATAGTCCTCCTCAAGAAATCTGGCATTGGTGCTGACCACCACCTTCTGATCCTGAGGACTATAAAATAAACCACCTCTCGTTCCTTTGGGGTAGCCTATAAACAGCATAACCTTGGATCTCACCTCTAACTTGCCTGCATCTGCCTCGAGCACATGTGCTGGACAACCCCAAATCCTGAGAAGTCTCAGACTAGGCTTTCGCCCACTCCACAACTCTACTGGGGCCATAGGCACAGACTTAGATGGCACAAGGTTGAGGATAAAACATGCTGTATCCAAGGCATAACCCCAAAACGAGGTAGGCAACTCACTGTAACTCATCATCGATCTAACCATCTCCATAAGAGTCATGTTCCTCCTCTCTGCTATACCATTCTGCTGGGGTGTGCCAGGTGCAGACAACTGCGTCTGAATACCCTCCTCTGACAAATAGGCCCTAAATTCACTAGAGAGGTATTCGCCACCGCGATCAGACCGCAGTGACTTGATACTCTTACCCAGATGGTTCTCCACTTCTGCCTTGAATTCTATGAACTTGCCAAAGCATTCAGACTTGTGGCGCATCAGGTATATGTATCCATATCTAGAGTAATCATCCGTGAAAGTCACGAAATACTCATAACCACCTCTAGCCTGAACTGACATAGGCCCACACACGTCGAATGAATCAGCTCTAAAACCTCCTTGGCCCTATACCCCTTCGCCTTAAAAGGCCTCTTGGTCATTTTACCCTCCAAGCAGGACTCACAGGTCGAATAGCTGTCAATATCTAGTAAGTCCAAAGACCCACTCTTGACCAACCTTTGAATCCTACTAAGGTTGATATGACCTAGTCTCAGGTGCCAAAGATAAGTCTGATTCAAAGGGGAAGACTCTTTTCTCTTATTATGATTCGGTGATGAGTTACTAGTTTCTGTGTTTTGCATAACTGGGGAGTAAGTCTTAATTAAAAACAAATTGTCAACCAATTTACCGGAACATATAAGTTTCTGGCATTTTCTAATAAAAACTGAACCATCAGAAAATACACACTTATAACCATCCAAAACAAGTTTCGAAACCGAAAGCAAGTTCTTTCGAAAACTAGGTACATAAAGACAATCCTTTCATTGTAAAATAGAGTATGAAAAATAAAGACATAAAACTCCCATTGCAACAACAGAAACTCTGGTAGTATCCCCAAGGTAGACCTGCAACTCTCCCTCTCTAAGCAGCCGGGTCACTTGGAACCCCTGCAAAGAATTACAAACATGATCAGTGGCTCCTGAATCCACACACCAAGTATCTGTGGGAATCGCAGCTAAACATGTCTCAGTGACTAGGGAAAATTTACACATACCTCGAGGCTTTGGGCAGTCCTTCTTCCAATGTCCCGCTTTGCCACATTTGAAGCATTTGCCTCTCGGCTTCTGCTTCTTGGCAATGCCCGCCTTGGGTCCATGACTGGCTCCTGCTTTCTGGTCTCTCTTCCTCTTTTGCTTCCTGGCTTTGGGCCCAGCAGAGGAACCTGAGGGACCAACAGTAGCCAAGGCTTACTTCTTCTCTACGAAGAGGCTCTCAGCAGACACCAATGTAGTCATGAGCTCAGAAAGTGAATATGAGAGATTCCCCATATTATAGTTCAATCGAAACTGCTCAAAACTGGGAGGCAAGCTCTGAAGGATGATATCGACCTAGGTTTCCCCATCAATCTCACCTCCCAATACCTCGATCTCATTGATGCAACCAATCATGTCCAGTACGTGATCTCTCACTGAAGTGCCCTCAGCCATCTTAGCATTCATGAGTTTCCTCATAGCTGACTGCTTGGCTGCCCTGCCCTGATGTCCAAACATCTCCCTGAGGGTGAGCATCATATCGTAGGCTGAGGTCATCTGCTGATGCTGGTGCTGCAGAACACTTGACATGGAAGCCAAGATGTAGCACCTGGTCATCTCATCAGCCTTCTGCCACCTCGTATATGGCTCTCGCTGCTCAGGGGTGGCATCATCGCTGGGCTTAGGGGGACGCTCCTCAGTAAGCACATACTTATAACCCTCAGCGGTAAGGACAATGTCCAGGTTACATTTCCAATCAATGTAATTTGGACCGGTGAGTTTGTTTTGGTTCAGAATGACAGCTAGCGGGTTGAACGACATATCAACTGAAAGTAAACAAACAAGTTTCAGTATACTTTTTCGAAAATATTGAAAAATCCTCAGAAAATAAATATAATCTTCTACCAACATCTCTCACACCGGGATTAACGCAAGTCACGATGGGTGAACGTCTATGCCAACCCACATTCGTTCGAGAAGAACCGAAGTTCATTAATTTCATTATCTGACCAACGATCTTATGATCAATGAAATTAATAGTCGTTAATTTTAGCCGTACACATAGATAGCGTAACCTCGATGGGAGGGATACTATAAACAGTACACTAAGTGTATGCCATTACGTGACTTCTAAGTTTGTTACTTAGGATACTAATGCGCCTCGGATGGCGAGGGTGTCGCAACTTTCTCCAATTAAACTCACTATAGTCATCTCTTTAGAAATTCAATCCGGTGATATCTGTGATTGAAAACTCATCTGATAGGGAGGAAGGTCTAAGCCAGCACGCAAGTTTAACCACATCACCAATGAACCCGTAATGGAGGCCATGGGGCTATTAACCAACCCGCTCCCACTTAGATTTTTAATTAATTTCGATTCGCCCGGGTTTTCTCGGTTTTCTACGTAATTAGGAATCACCCAAAATTACTATTAAACCAAAACCCGCAAATTTTAATTAATTTGAGGATTTTTACGTTTTAACATGCAATATCTTAACTATGGATATTCGCACCCATAAAACCGTTGGAGTTTTAATATGCGAATAATCTACCTTAGTTAATTGCACATTACCTTTTAAAACATTTTGGTTTGGTTTTCGTTCATGCAAAATAAAACGAAAATCACACAATCAACGAAAAATTCATAAAAACGGGAAATTAAATAAAAAAAAATTTCCCGACTATTATGGCCTTCTCTATCGTTGATTCCTTGATGCCTTGGTGACACTTCCCGTCGTGTCGCTCCCACTCGTTATTTGGATTCCTCTCGATTCGCCCGGATTTTCTCGGTTTACTACGTAATTAGGAATCACCCAAAATTATGATAAACCAAAACCCACGAATATAAGTTACCCAAAATAACGTCTTCGTCATAGTACATAAATTCCTATATACAAAGGCGTTTTTCTAGGAATTTAAAGACGACATGATTAGATCAAATCCTACTACAAGATTTTTCTAATCCTACACGGCTTCTAGCTCGTGGTTATTACTATTACAGAAATTTCCATTCAAAAATAAAACAAGCCCGGACATGTCCCGGGGTTTATGAATGAAAATTAAATTTCTACCATAATAGCCGAGAAAACAATAACCACCTGTTTAAGCATTTCGACAAAAATAATAATGCCAAAATAAAGCGTGTAATAAATCAAACAAGTATAAGATCAAAACCAACGCTTTGATACCAATTTGAAGGAAAACTGAACAAGCCCGAGCTAAATCGAAAACCTCACTTTCGTGCAATGCATTCCAGAATCGGAAGCTTTCGACCAAGCTCAGGCTCAAATTAGTTTACCCATGAACGGATCTAGGCTTATACTTATTTAATTTATTAATCGGGACACAAAATATTCGATCTTTAATAAAAGCGGAATTTAAAGATTATACCTTTTGTAGCGAAGTCCCTTGCCTAAAAGAAAAATCCAATCTTTAGCGCAATTTCCACAAGAAATCCGAAGAATTACTCCTATACGAACTCGGAAATAGTGTGGGCTATCGTCTACGGAGTTACCCACGGCAATACGAAGAAAACCCAAGAAGCTTGCTCCGGAAGAAAACCAAAAATAAACTGCCCGAAACCCTAAAATGTGTTGCGCAACTTCGCCGGCCAAAATGAAAACTGTTCGCCGAAAAAACAGCTCTTTCAATCCCGATCTAGACAACTAAATCCATGGATCACTCCAATAGGAAGATCAAACATGGAATCTAGTCGGTTCTGGGCACTAAACGAAACCATCACCGGGTTTTAAGAAAATGAAAAACCCGCTGCGCAGCTTGATCGGAAATTCGCTGCGCAGGTTCGGCCGGCGGTCTGCTGCACAATTCTGATCGGCCGACTGGTTGAGACTGGTCTGGGCAAGCTAAAGGCTAAGTCTTCTGGAGGAGAAAGTTATCTTAGTCGACTTCGAGAGAAAACTTGACGAGGAAGAAACAGTTCTCTCTCTAGACTAAACTTTCTCTTTCTAGCCTAAACTTGGCTGCCAAGTTTCTTACTTCTTTCTTGCCCAATAAGTTGTATTTATATGGAGCTTCTAAGGAGACCTAATGGGCTCTCGAGTTAGGCCTTTAAATTTGACTTTCGTTGACCGCTAAGTCTTCCCGACTAATCAACTCCAATCGACCCATTTAAATTAATTTATTTAATCCACTTTGTTAATTTAATTTAATCGAACCCTTAGAATTAATTAATTCAAAATCGAATTAATTTCTAAATTCACTTTGTTGATTAAATATTAATTAAACCCTTCGGATTAATTAATTTACCTTGTCGATTAGTCAAATGCATAATCGGTCGTACCACTAACGGACCAATTATGGAACTACCGCTCGAAAACGACTTTACATCGCGCCATTATATTTTATTCTATCTCCCCACATTAAAGATCTAGTGCTCGTCGATTTATCAATTTACTGACAAATTAATTCACCGACTTCTTGGTTTCCGAGATTAGTACCACTCGTCCTTTTATTATACCGAACATAAAGTTCACCGGCCGGGCTTAGTATAATAACCTTACGAGCTCATCTCGGGAGCACCATCAACCCGGCGACTAGCAACAGCATGTAAAAAGCTAAACACCGTATACCCAACTTACCGAGGTATTGGCCTCAATTGACCTCACTCTTTGGCAAATCAAAGCACACGATATCCAACCCTCACGCCCATCCCAATCTCGGGATTGAGAGACGGAATACTAGGACCGAATTGACTACGCCGATCAGTATAAGTCAATTCTATCTAAACTGGTCGTGCTCAATGTGCCCCGGGCACATCTGTGTGATTTAAACTAGTTTAGATAAACCAATTTCCAAACCACACAATAACCTATACCGATAGTATGTTGAGACTATCTCGGTTACGAGCATACTTTTTATATATCAATACTTTAACCAATAACGGTATCTACTGTGTTTGTCGACACCCCGTTATCTAGTTCTATGATATAAAGGAACAAATTTATACTGAAACAAAATGATATCTCATCTGTGAATATTAGTTTTTGATACAAGCCATAGCTTTTCTGTATTCAAAACTAACAATTTTTCCCAAAACTCTTCAAGGAGGAACTTGGTTTTCTCACCAAAATGGTCTTCTGGGTTTTGGAAACCCTCGTTGGAGAATCGGAGTTTTTTTTTTTTTGATTCATGAATTCCTCCGCAAATCTGGTTTTGTTTTTGGTTTGTGTTTATGTTTCAAAAACATTGCTAAAAAAAAATGATTTCTTTGTTTTGGGTTTTCGGTCGCTGAGTCGCTGGGAAAACGATTTTTTGTTTTTTTTGGGATTTTGATTTGCTGGGGAAGTTTTCGCCGGAAAACCGCACAAGCCGGACTTGGAGTTTGGGCATGGAATTTTTCGTCAAAATTGACAACGGGATCAGTCTTCGATCAGATCAATGGTCGGTCGTCTCTCGTGCCTTGAATATCTTTGTGACATCATCAGGACGGAGATAGCTAGTGGCTACGTCATCTCTGATCGGTCGAATCTAGGTTGTGCTTCGTTGGACGAGGCAACGGCCGGTTTTGTAAATCGGTCCCGATCGACTTTGAGTTTTGATCGCCCAAAAAACGTGACCACCAAAAAGTGTTTTCGTTGGTCCCGTTTTCATGTCAAGAAGATGAATCTGTCTTCGCTGTCTTCGTCGGTTGTGTTTGGCCGAGGAGATGGAGCCGGCAATGTTGCAAGTCGCAGGAAATCGAAGAAAGCCGGCGAATGGAAAAGGTTGAAGATGGAGTGGGCGGCGGGGAAGGGGAAACCCTAATGCCACTTTTGGCTGGAATTACATAATTACCCCCCGCCATCACTAACCCTAAAAGACAGCAAGTTTTAAAATAGTTTTAAAATTGCAGAATAGCCCCTGGACTTTGATTCCTCCTCAAAACCCTAGCCCAGAATTTTATTTAAATTACCAAATTGCCCCAAAAGTTTCAGAAAATTAAAATTTTAAAATTTTTTGAATTTTATTTAATAAGATTTTAATCAAATAATCTTATTAGATAAAGATAGGATTAATTTAGAATTTTATCCTATAAGTTTAAAATTGAAAATTTATCTTAACTAGATAATTAGATAAATTTTAAAATACTTATTTTAATTAGATTAAAATAATTAGAAAAGATAAATAAATAAATAAATAGATTAATCTATTTGTTTAAATTTTGAATTGTTATTTATTTATTTTATTTTATTTTAATTTTGATGCTTATTTAAATTGTTTAAATTTTATTTGAAGCATCATAATTATGCAAGCATGTTCATGCATCATTTTGGATAAATGTAAAATGAACAGAAGGATTGATTAAAATTGATCATGACACGATCAATTTTAATTCTGTAATAGTTACACAATCCTTAAAATTAATCGGCTTAAATTAAAACCGGCTTGTATGAGCATATGCATTTTGTTTGTTTCAAACCATGAATTGGTCTTTTAATTTTAATATTTTAAAAGTTGGGGCCTGTGAGCCAATTTTGAATTTGGGCCTGCATGCCTATAAAAATCATCATGTAATAGTTAGGCCCAAAAGGAGGTTCCAAGAGGAGTCCATGGTGGAGCCCAGGAGCGGAGGCCGAAACATGAAGATTTTAAAAGGGCCCTGTAATAGACTAGAGCCCAATTCATCGCTTTAATTCATTCTTTTATTTATGCAAATGAATGATAAATGAAAATGCATGTTAAGCCGATCAAACTTAAATCCCAAAAACCCAAGATTTTGCTTCCATACTTAAGGGCCCGCTTGAGTGTCGAACGTCTGATGGACTTAGAGAGCCCAAGGGCCTCAGGTTTTCTTCATGCGGCGGGTTGTTACATAATAGTGCCCAACTTTATCACTACCATTAATGAGTGAAAAAACTGTTTGGGTATTAGATGTTCAACTTTATTACTACCACTTGTTATGGAAAAACTGTGTGGGTGTCTATTGATGTGATGCCTTGAGGGATGGTTTAACTTGGGAAAATTAATCCTAGCTTGACCCGATAAGTTGACTAGGGATTAATTTTGCAAAGATAGGATGGTGTCAAACATTTGAAATGTTCATTCTATCACCGAAAAGTTGCATGGTATGCAATTGGAAAGCGTTAGATTATATGGAATGTGATTTGAATGTTGCGTACCAGAAGAGCCCGATCCCTACGATACTTGTCAAAGCAAGTCTGGGGTTGACTCTTTGTGGATTTTCGGCCCACAATCTAGCACCAACACAAAATTGTTAGGGATTTCAATTTTGGCTATTGTGGAAAACATTTTTCAAAACTCATTATAATATTTTGCATTTACTCTTTGTAGAAATTGCATCATCTAGCACAAATGTTATATTAAACTTTTCTCTAAGAAGTATATTGGATAAAGATAAATTGGTTGGACCAAACTTCTTAGATTGGGAAAGAAACTTGAGAATAGTTCTCAAACAAGAAAGGAAGCTAAATGTCTTAGAGACCGCTTTACCTGAACCACCAAAAAATGCTTCGGTAACTGTTCAACGAGCCTGGGATAAGCTGAAAAGCGATTCCGATGATGTGACATGCTTGATGCTCACGTCTATGACAGGCGAGCTTCGAAAGCAGTTCTTGAATTTGGAAGCGTTCTGGATTTATGAGTCACTGATTGAAATGTTTCGTGAACAAGCCCGTATCTTTGATATAGAAATTAATCTTTCTATTTCCACCTCATGGGTATTAGATACTGGTTGTGGGGCTCACATTTGTCCTAATGTGCAAGGACTCAGAAATAGAAGGATAACAAAGAAAGGTGAAGTAGATCTTGTTGGTGAATGTGCCCTAATGAGGGCTATTTATGTAAATATACTTTGAGGGTATTTATGTAAATAAGATATTTGTCGCTTGATTGATTGTTTATCAAATGAGTTAATTTCATGATAGTAATATCCTCGTGCATATTTAAATTAATGAAATCGATCCGCCAAAAGAAACACTCCATGGACTAATTATATCATGAGTGATTCTTTTGAGTAGTACTGGTACTAGGATCCTAAGACCACAAATCACTGCATGGTCTTAGGTGAATTGTGGTGTGCTTTGACATACGCCTAACGGGACCGTAACAGGTTGCCAAGTACGGGTATGATTGGGTACACTATGATTCATGCAAAGATATGTAGGTGAAGTGATGGGACTACAAATCTCTCTTAGTGAGAGATGATATCTTGTCCACTTGATAGTGAACTGAAAGTGCATGGCCATGCCCAAGGAATGATAGGATATCATTTGCTTGAAGGATTCAGTGCCACTAAGAGATCAAGTAAACGCTTAGCTATATAAGGATGATGGCTCCATGCCTTATGCTAAGCTGGATATCGATGTAGAGGATCGTACGCAGTTTGCTCGGAAAGGTTGTGTTGAATCACCATTCGACCCTCCATTCCGAATTGGGTAGTCATTATGTCTTGCTAGAGACCACTAATGACTTATGGATTAATCAATGAGATTGAGTTATCTATTGCCAATTTGGAATGGGCCTACAGAATCGCACATAAGAAAGTTCGATGATGCAGAGTAAGGATTCGTGCCTACAATAAGTATAATTGTTATACTTAAATAAATAAGATTTAATTAAATGGTTTAATTAAATATTATTGAAAAGTTCCGTGGTATTAATTAATAGTCAATTAATTACCTGGGAACAATTGGGATGGGTTGATAAATCAAGAGACTTAATTGCAATTGAAGTTCTTAACCCATCAGCCTGATCCATGGGTCATGGGTTGATCCATGGGCTTGGTGTATAACCCAAATCATTAAAGTGTTATTTAACACTGATTTGGAATCAGTAAATATTATTTAAATACAGATTTGGAATCAGTAAAATAATATTTGGTAATAATACTGATTTGAAATATGACCAAAATCAGTTAAGTTATAATTGGATAATTACAATACTGATTTTGGAAATTAATTCTCTACAAATATCCTAGGGATATAATTGTAGGGGGAGGATTTTGAATGATTCTCATCAGACAAAAATACACAGAATTCTCAAATTCTTTTGGTAGGCAAGATCGGCTAGCACCAACCTGCGAAGACTTTCATGCTTGAGAGTAGAGGATCCTTCCGGAAGGATTTTGGAGACAACAAAACGCCATCTTCTCAGAGAAGCCAGGCGACATGCGCAACTGATTACGCTTCAAGGGTAAGACCCGAACCTTAGTGTTTAGGATTCCGCTGTTTAATTGGATTAAACACCTAAAAAAATTCCAACAGTGGTATCAGAGCCAGGTTCAGAATTTTAGTGTTCTGATTAAAATTAATAGATTAAAACAAATTGTTTGTTTTAAAATTAATTTTGTTAATGAACGATTTGAAAATTAGTTTCGGAGAAGGAAAATTAATTTTCTGGGTCTTTGTATTGAAAGTCCCGACTTTAGTTTCAAAAAAAACAAAAGGGAAACTTTATTTTTCTGGTTGCTTACCTTCAAAGTCCATTTGGCCAGTTTTGGAAGCGGATTTTCAGAAATTGGATTTTGGGTTTTCTGGTTTATGTTTTGGAAAAACGGAAGGTCTGTTTTATGTTTTAAGGTTTTGCCAGAAAAGGAAATCTGGGTTTTTCGAAAACGGGATTTTGTTTTTCCGATTGGAATGTTTTTGAAATTTCTTGCTGGGCTAAATCGATGGTGTTTTCCTTGTCGGAATTGTTCCACTGTTAATTTAGCATTTGGGTTTCTGGGTTTTGCTAAATATCTGGGCTGCTGTTTATTTTGAACAAGAAAACGATTTTCCACCGGAATCTGGAGTTTTGGAAACTTTCTTCGGTATAACGATTTTTCAAAGCTTTGCTGGAGTTCTGGGAAATTTTTTTTTTTTGGGCAAGCCACCGATCTGGGCTGCTAAAATGATTTCTCTGGAAGAAAAATTGTTTGAACGGAGTATTTTTTTTTTTTTTCTGTTTTGGTTACCGATTTATCAACGGAAAAACAGGTGTTTTAGAAATTGATTTTTCTGTTATGGGGATTTGATCCTTATGAATGGTTTTTCTGGGTTTCGTTTTGTTTTCACCTTGTCGGAATTCTGATTTTGCTAAAAGTTTGGGTTGTTTGCTTCTCGCTGGGAAAAACGGGGACACCGAAATCGTTCTGGGTCGTTCGGTTTTCTATCAGGGAGGCTGCCGGACTCGTTCTTTTAACGGCCAAAAATGGAGAGCGCAGCTTTGAGTTTCGCCGCTATTTTTTTCGTTGAGATCAGAATCTGACGGACGTTGGACGTTGGGAATCGCAGCTACAGCTTCAACGCTTCTTCAAACGACGGTCCTCGTCGTTTAGAGAAGCCGCGGTCATGGAAGAGTTGCGTTCGGAAGACAAAAAACAATGACCATCGCCGGAAGAGACGACCGGCGTGGGACGCCGAGGAGTCGAGGATGCCGGACGGAAAATTCGAGGAAGGGTCGCGGCGGCTGGGGGCAAAAACCCTAACGGGTGAATTTACTAAATTGCCCCGCCGTCACGAAGAACCCTAATTGGCTGAGAAGGCGGCGGGGGCAAGAACCCTAAAAAGGGTGAATTTACCAAAATGCCCCCGCCGCAGCCTCTAATTACCAAAATAGAATGCAGATTTTAAAATGGTTTAAAAATTGCATAATGGTCCCTGGACTTTGAGTCCTCCTCAAAACCCTAGCCCAGAATTTTATTTAAATTACACAATTGCCTAAAAAGTTTCAGAAAATTAAAATTTTAAAATTTTCTGAATTTTATTTAATAAGATTTTAATTAAATAGTCTTATTAGATAAAGATAGGATTAATTTAGAATTTTATCCTATAAGTTTAAATTTATCTTAATTAGATAATTAGATAAATTTTAAAATAATTATTTTAATTAGATTAAAATAATTAGAAAAGATAAATAAATAAATAATTAATTAATTAGATTAATTAATTAGTTTAAATTTTGAATTGTTATTTATTTATTTTAATTGTGATGCTTATTTAAATTGTTTAAATTTTATTTGAAGCATCATAATTATGCAAGCATGTTCATGCAACATTTTGGATAAATGTAAAATGAACAGAAGGATTGATTAAAATTGATCATGACACGATCAATTTTAATTCTGTAATAGTTACACAATCCTTAAAATTAATCGGCTTAAATTAAAATCGGCTTGTATGAGCATATGCATTTTATGTGTTTCAAAGCATGAATTGGGCTTTTAATTTTAACGTTTTAAAAGTTGGGGCCTGCGAGCCAATTTTGAATTTGGGCTTGCGTGCCTATAAAAATCATTCATGTAATAGTTAGGCCCAAAAGGAGGTTCCAAGAGGAGTCCATGGTGGAGCCCAGGAGTGGAGGCCCAAACTTGAAGATTTTAAAAGGCCCTGTAATAGACTAGAGCCCAGTTCATCGCTTTATTTCATTCTTTTATTTATGCGAATGAATGATAAACGAAAATGCATGTTAAGCCGATCAAACTTAAATCCCAAAAACCCAAGATTTGCTTCCATACTTGAGGGCCCGCTTGAGTGTCGAACGTCTGAATGACTTGGAGAGCCCAAGGGCCTCAGGTTTTCTTCATGCGGCGGGTTGTTACATAATAGTGCCCAACTTTATCACTACCATTAATGAGTGGAAAAACTGTTTGGGTATTAGATGCTCAACTTTATCACTACCACTTATTATGGAAAAACTGTGTGGGTGTCTATTGATGTGATGCCTTGAGAGATGGTTTAACTTGGGAAAATTAATCCTAGTTTGACCCGATAAGTTGACTAGGGATTAATTTTGCAAAGATAGGTTGGTGTCAAACATTTGGAATGTTCATCCTATCACCGAAAAGTTGCATGGTATGCAATTGGAAAGTGTTAGATTACATGGAATGTGATTTGAACGTTGCCTACCAAAAGAGCCCGATCCCTACGATACTTGCCAAAACAAGACTGGGGTTGACTCTTTGTGGATTTTCGGCCCACAGTCTAGCACCAACACAAAATTGTTTGGGATTTCAATTTTGGCTATTGTGGAAAACATTTTTCAAAACACATTCTAATATTTTGCAATTATCTTTTGTAGAAATGGCATCTTCTAGCACAAATGTTATTTAAACTTTACTCTAAGAAGTATATTGGATAAAGATAAATTGGTTGGACCAAACTTCTTATATTGGGAAAGAAACTTGAGAATAGTTCTCAAACAAGAAAGGAAGCTACATGTCTTAGAGACCGCTTTACCTGAACCACCACAAAATGCTTCGGCATCTGTTCAACGAGCCTGGGATAAGCTGAAAAGCGACTCCGATGATGTGACATGCTTGATGCTCGCGTCTATGACAGGCGAGTTTTAAAAGCAGTTCATGAATTTGGAAGCGTTCCAAATTTATGAGTCACTGACGGAAATGTTTCGTGAACAAGCTTCAGGTGTCTTTGTTATAGAAATAAATCTTTCTATGTCTACCTCATGGGTATTAGATACTGCTTGTGGGGCTCACATTTGTACTAAAGTGCAATGACTCAGAAATAGAAGGATAACAAAGAAATGTGAAGTAGATCTCCGAGTGGGCAACGGGCCAAGAGTTGCTGCTGTTGAAGTTGGAGATTACACTCTGTCTTTACCTTCTGGTTTAAATATCGAACTTAAAAATTGTTATTATGTACCTGCTTTGAGCTGAAATATTATTTCAGTTTCGAGTTTAGATAATAAAGGTTTTCGATTTATTATAGAGAATAATTGTTATCTTTATATCGAAATGATATTTTATACGGAGTTGCAAATATGTGTAACGGTCTGTATGTCTTGGATTTGACCCAAGAAAAACCAGTCTATAACATAGAAAAGAAAGCTAAATCAACTAAAGATGATTTAAGTCCAACATACCTTTGGCATTGTCGATTAGGCCATGCAAATGAAAAGCGAGTTCAAAAGCTTCACAAGGATGGAGTGCTTGGTTCATTTGATTTTGAATCATATGATACCTGCGAACCCTGTTTGCAAGGCAAAATGACGGCCCTAATACATACGGATGTATGTGGACCAATGAGCACACAAGCCAGAGGTGGATTTGAATACTTCGTGACTTTTACTGATGACTTTAGTAGATATGGGTATGTCTACTTAATGAGGTGAAACTTTTGAAAAGTTCAAAGACTTTAAAAATGAAGTAGAGAATCAGTTGGATAGAAGGATTAAGGCTATTCGCTCCGATCGGGGAGGTGAATACCTTAGTGATGAGTTCGATGGCTATCTAAAACAGTGTGGAATTGTTTCCCAGCTGACGCCACCGGGAACACCTCAATGGAATGGTGTATCCGAAAGGAGAAATCAGACCTTATTAGATATGGTTCGATCAATGATGGGCCTAGCGACTCTCCCTACATCCTTTTGGGGTTATGCTCTCCTTTCTGCTGCCTACTTATTGAATCGTATTCCATCTAAGGCAGTAGATAAGACTCCATATGAGATATGGAAGTGTCGGAAGCCCTATATGTCTTATCTACGAGTTTGGGGTTGTCAAGCTCATGTAAAACGTTTACAAAGTAATAAGCTTGAACCCAAAACTGACAAATGCCTATTTGTGGGATATCCTAAGGAAACTAAAGGATATCAATTCTACAACCCAACTGAGAACAAAGTGTTCATTGCTCGAGGAGCCACTTTCTTAAAGAAAGAATATCTGTACAAGAAAGACAGTGGGAGAAGAATAGAACTCGGAGAAGTTCAAAAACCACAAGAGAATGTAGAACGATCTACAGAAACTCAGATGGAAGTTGACATGGAAACTCATGAAGATGAGCAACCTGAGTCAACAACACAAGAACCTAGAAGGTCTAGTAGATCTCGTCAAGAACCCGAGAGATATGGATTTCTCGTGACTGACGATCAAGATTTGATATTGGTGGACTCTAATGAGCCTGCAAACTACAGACAGGTTTTAGAAAGTCCAGATTCAGATAAATGGCTGCAAGCCATGGAATCTGAAATGCAATCTATGAGGGACAATAAAGTATGGACTTTGATTGACCCTCCTGTTCAGGCAAAGGTTGTTGATTGCAAGTGGATTTTCAAGTTAAAACCTGGCGGGATCTTCAAGGCATGACTAGTAGCTAAAGGTTTCAGACAGACTCATGGTATAGACTATGATGAAACCTTCTCCCCTGTCGTGATGCTCAAGTCCATTAGGACAATGTTTGCCATAGCATATTTTGACTATGAGGTATGGCAGATGGATGTTAAGACGGCTTTCCTGAATGGAAACCTACTTGAGGTTGTTTATATGAAACAACCCGAGGGATACATCAATCAAAAGCATCCTAATCGAGTATGTAAGCTTCAGAGGTCTATCTATGGACTAAAACAAGCATCTCGAAGTTGGAATCTTCGTTTTGATGAGGAAGTAAAAGGTTACGGATTCATCAAGAACGAATATGAGCCTTGTGTTTACAAGAAAGTTAGTGGGAGCAAGATTGTTTTCCTTGTCCTATATGTGGACGACATCCAGCTCATAGGAAATGACATTCCCTTGATGAAAGACATCAAACAATGGTTGGGGAGTGTATTTTCTATGAAAGACTTAGGAGAAGCTGAGATGATACTAGGTATCAAGATCTATAGAGATAGGTCTAAAAGGCTTCTGGGACTAAGTCAAGAAGGGTACATAGACAAGATATTGAAAAGATTCAATATGTCTAACTCCAAAAATGGTAAGGTACCATTTAGACATGGCCTTCTCTTGAAGAAGAACCAAGGTCCTTCAACAAGAGAGGAGGGGGATACAATGAGTAGAGTCCCACATGCTTCGGCAATAGGATTTATCATGTATACCATGTTGTGTACCCGTCCGGATGTTGCACATGCACTTAGCATAACTAGCAGATACCAACAAGATCCAGGGATATAACATTGGACTGCAGTCGAAGCAATCCTGAAGTACTTACGAAGAACTAAAGGATTAATGCTAGTGTATGGAGGACAAGAACAGCTCATTGTACAAGGTTACACTGAAGCGGCTTTCCAAACAAATCAAGATGACATGAAGTCACAATCAGGCTACGTGTTTAGTCTGAATGGCGGAGCAATAAGTTGGAAAAGCTCAAAGCAAGATACAACAGCCGATTCTACAACAGAGTCTGAGTACATTGCTGCATCAGATGCTGCAAATGAAGCTGTTTGGCTGAGAAAGTTCGTGTTAGACATCGGAGTGATACCGAATATCCAAGATCCGATAGAACTTTTCTGTGACAATAACGGGGCCATCGCACAAGCTAAGGAGCCTCGGTCACACCAGAAAACCAAACACATACTCAGAAGGTTTCACCTCATCCGAGAGATCATTGATCGAGGAGATGTGAAAGTGTGCAAAATAGGGTCAGACGACAATATAGCAGATCCTCTCACAAAAGCTCTACCACAGTCAAAGTTTGATAGACATGTAATAGAGCTTGGTCTTAAACAGTTTAGGACATAGCCCTTCATCGGGCAAGTGGCAGATTGTTGGTGAATGTGCCCTAATGAGGGCTATTTATGTAAATATACTTTGAGGGTATTTATGTAAATAAGATATTTGTCGCTTGATTGATTGTTTATCAAATGAGTTAATTTCATGATAGTAATATCCTTGTGCATATTTAAATTCAGGAAATCGATCCGCCAAAAGAAACACTCCATGGACTAATTAGATCATGAGTGATTATTTTGAGTAGTACTGGTACTAGGATCCTAAGACCAGAAATCACTGCATGGTCTTAGGTGAATTGTGGTGTGCTTTGACATACGCCTAACGGGGCCGTAACAGGTTGCCAAGTACGGGTATGATTGGGTACACTATAATTCATGCTAAGATATGTAGGTGAAGTGATGGGACTACAAATCTCTCTTAAGTGAGAGATGATATCTTGGCCACTTGATAGTGAACTGAAAGTGCATGGCCATGCCCAAGGAATGATAGGATATCATTTGCTTGAAGGATTCAGTGTCACTAAGAGATCAAGTAAACGCTTAGCTATATAAGGATGATGGCTCCATGCCTTATGCTAAGCTGGATATCGATGTAGAGGATCGTACGCAGTTTGCTCGGAAAGGTTGTGTTGAATCACCATTCGACCCTCCATTCCGAATTGGGTAGTCATTATGTCTTGCAAGAGACCACTAATAACTTATGGATTAATCAATGAGATTGAGTTATCCATTGCCAATTTGGAATGGGCCTACAGGATCGCACATAAGAAAGTTCGATGATGCAGAGTAAGGATTCGTGCCTACAATAAGTATAATTTTTATACTTAAATAAATAAGATTTAATTAAATGGTTTAATTAAATATTATTAAAAAGTTCCGTGGTATTAATTAATAGTCAATTAATTACCTGGGAACAATTGGGATGGGCTGATAAATCAAGGGACTTAATTACAATTGAAGTTCTTGACCCATCAGCCTGATCCATGGGTCATGGGTTGATCCATGGGCTTGGTGTATAACCCAAATCATTAAAGTGTTATTTAACACTGATTTGGAATCAGTAAATATTATTTAAATACTGATTTGGAATCAGTAAAATAATATTTGGTAATAATACTGATTTGAAATATGACCAAAATCAGTTAAGTTATAATTGGATAATTACAATACTGATTTTGGAAATTAATTCTCTACAAATATCCTAGGGATATAATTGTAGGGGGAGGATTTTGAATGATTCTCATCAGACAAAAATACACAGAATTCCCAAATTTTCTTGGTAGGCAAGATCGGCTAGCACCAACCTGCGAAGACTTTCGTGCTTGAGAGTAGAGGATCCTTCGAGGAAGGATTTTGGGGACAACAAAACGCCATCTTCTCAGAGAAGCCAGGCGACGTGCGCAACCGATTACGCTTCAAGGGTAAGACCCAAACCTTAGTGTTTAGGATTCCACTGTTTAATTGGATTAAACACCTAAAAAAATTCCAACAGATCTCCGAGTGGGCAATGGGGCAAGCGTTGCTGCTGTTGAAGTTGGAGATTACACTCTGTCTTTACCTTCTGGTTTAAATATCGAATTTGAAAATTGTTGTTATGTACCAGCTTTGAGCAGAAATATTATTTCAGTTTCGAGTTCAGATAATAAAGGTTTTCGATTTATTATAGAGAATAATTCGTTATCTTTATATCGAAATGATATTTTATACGGAGTTGCAAATATGTGTAACGGTCTGTATGTCTTGGATTTGACCCAAGAAAAACTAGTCTATAACATAGAAAAGAAAGCTAAATCAACTAAAAATGATTTAAGTCCAACATACCTTTGGCATTGTCGATTAGGCCATGCAAATGAAAAGCGAGTTCAAAAGCTTCACAAGGATGGAGTGCTTGGGTCATTTGATTTTGAATCATATGATACCTGTGAAACCTGCTTGCAAGGAAAAATGACAAAGAGTCCTTTCAACAAGAAAGGTGAAAGAACTTGTGAGCTATTGGGCCTAATACATACGGATGTATGTGGACCAATAAACACACAAGCCAGAGGTGGATTTGAATACTTCGTGACTTTTACTGATGACTTTAGTAGATATGGGTATGCCTACTTAATGAGGTATAAAAGTGAAACTTTTGAAAAGTTCAAAGAGTTTAAAAATGAAGTAGAGAATCAGTTAGATAGAAGGATTAAGGCTATTCGCTCCGATCGGGGAGGTGAATACCTTGGTGAAGAGTTCGATGGCTATCTTTGATATGAGGAGATAGAAGAATTACAAAGTGAGCGCGAAGTAATTTCATTTTTGAGCGGTTATTCCATAATTTGTCCATTAGTTGTAGGACTAATTATGTATTGGATTAATTGACAAGGAGAATTAAATAAATTACCCTTGGGTTAATTTTATAACCAGAGGGTTTCATTACCTCGGGCACATCCGCACAATTAAATTAGTCTAGACAAACTAATTTTTGAATTATACAATAACCTAAACCGATAGTATGTCCAAACTGTCTCAGTTACGAGCGTTATTTATATATATATCATAAATTTAACCAATAACGAGATCTACTGTGCTACACCCGGCACCTCATCGTCTAAACATGATATAAAAGAACAATTTATAACACTGAAACACAATCGATATGTAAATGGGAAATAGTTTTTCATACAAGCAATGTTTTTAAGTATTAAAAACTAACAATCTTCCACTAATACTCAAAGCTATGCTTTTAAGTATAAAAACTGTTCAATACACTTATTCTGCTGTCATACCAAAATTTAGAAAACTCGCACGGCTCACTTAAGTTTTTAACTCCCACGGCCACCATGTGGGTCTAAAAACCTTTTGGAATCAATGCCTTCGTGAATGGATCTGCAAGGTTTTCTGCTGATGCTATCTTAGTCATGACCACGTCTCTCCTCTCCTATCAGGTGGTACTTGGGCTCTATGTGTTTACTCGCCTTGTGTGCTCGTTGTTCCCTTAAGTTAGCAACTTCACCATTGTTATCACAATAAATTGTGATAGACCTTGGCAACTCAGGAATCATATCTAAGTACACTAGAAAGTTCTTGAGCCATACAGCTTCTTCCATGGTGGCATCTTCCACGCATTTCTGCTTGACACTCCGCCAAACTATGGCTCTACCTCCAGAGTAAACACAAACCCATAGGTAGTCTTACTCTTGTCCATATCACCTTGGAAATCTGGATCAGTGTAACCCTTTAGAACTAGCTCTTGTGCTCGATAGATCAAAACATGGTCTCTCATCTTGCATAAATACTTGAGGATACACTTGACAGTCTCACAGTGAGCCTTTCCAAGGTTACTCTCATATATGTTAACCATGCCAACGGGAAAGCCAATATCTGGCTTGGTACACAAGATGACATACATGTGACTTCCCACTATAGATGCATAGGGAACTATTTTCATGGCTTCTATCTTCTCAACAGTCTTGGGACACTGCTCCTTAGATAAATGCACTCATATCTGAAAGGTAGTGTACCCTTCTTGGAGTTCTGCATGTTAAAACGAGCCAGAATTGTGTATATGTATGAAGCCTGAGAGAGTGTCAGTGAACATCTCCTACGATCTCGAATGATCTTGATCCCAATGATATGTCTAGCCTCTCCCAAATCCTCCTTATCAAACTGCTTGGACAACCATGCCTTTACGTCTGACAATACCTTCCTACTGTTGCCAATAAGAAGAATATCATCTACGTAAAGTACAAGAAACATGACCATATTTCCATCATGCTTGCGGTATACATACTGCTCATCTGGACATTGAGTGAATCCATAAGACTGGATTACCTCATCAAAACTGATGTTCCAAGATCTAGATGCTTGTTTAAGTCCATTGTTAGACATTTTGAGCCTGAAAACCTTGTGCTATTGGCATTCTGCAATGAATCCCTCTGGTTGCTGCATAAATATGGTCTCCTCAAGACTTTCATTAAGGAAAGCTGTTTTGACATCCATCTGCCAAATCTCAGAATCTAAATGAGCAGTTATAGCCATGAGAATCTGGATCGACTTAAGCATGGCTACCGGGAAAAAAGTCTCCTCGTAATCGATACCCTTTTTCTGAGTATACTCCTTCACCACAAGCCTAGTCTTGAAGGTTTTAACCTTCCCATCAGATCCTCTCTTTCACTTGTAGACCCATTTGCAACCAATAGGCGGAAACCCATCAGGATGTCTACCAGTTCCCATACTTGATTTGAGTTCATCAAACCCATCTCACAAATCAGCGCTCTCTGCCAAAAATTTGCATCTTTATCTTGGAGAGCCTCATTGTAGTTAACTGGGTCTGGCTCATGAGCACCAGGGACAAAATTCGAAGACTCTCCCAAGCCCAGGTACCTCTTGGGTTGTCTCACAACTCTCCCACTAGGACGAGGCGCAACCTTTGTAGGTGCATCATCTGTGATATCTGGTGCACTACTCTGTGGTGTATCTACTTGTACTGGACTGTCCCCTAAGTTCCTCTAGTATGATTTTGCTACTGGGCTTGTGATCTAAAATGTAGTCATCCTCTAAAAATCTGGCGTTAGTGCTAACCATCACCTTCTGATCCTAAGGACTATAAAATAGACCACCATTCATTCCTCGGGGATATCCTACAAATAGCATTACCTCTGACTTTGCTGTTAGTCTTAAATACTTAAAAGTTTTGCTTGTATGAAAAACTATTTCTTAGCTTTATATCCATTGTGTTTCAGTATATAATTACATGTTATACATGTTGACCAATTATATCATATGACTAGATGATGAAATGTTTAGTGTGACACATTAGATATCATAATTGGTTAAAGTTATGATATATAAATAATGCTTGTAACTGAGACACTTTGGACATACTGTCAGTTTAGGTTATTGTGTGATTCTGAGATTGGTTTGTCTAGACTAATTGAATCATACGGATATGCCTGGGCATATTGAGCAGGACCGAATTAGGCTCGAATTAACTTGTACTGATCTTCATAGGAAATTCGAGCCTTGTATTCTATCTCTTAATCCCTAAACTAGAGCGGACATGAGGATTAGACATTGTGTACTTTGATTAGCCAAAGGGTGTGGTCACTTGAGGCCTAGATCTCGGTAAGTTGGGTATATATATTTGATTTCTTGTTGTTCCGTTGCTTGTCGAAAGGAAACCATGAACCGGTGCGTCCGAGGTGATGGTGCTGTCGAAATGAGCTCGTAAGGATTATTATACTAAACCTGGCCGGAGGAATTATGTCCAGTATAGTAAGAAGTCGATTAATTGATTCGTCAGTAATTAATAAATTGACGACCACTATTTCTTTGACATGAGGAGATAAAGGAATAATTAAAGTGGTACCGGAAGCAATTTCCTTTTGAGCAGTAGTTCCATAATTAATCCGTTAGTGGTACGATTAATTATGTGTTGGACTAATTGGCAAAGTGGATTTAATTATTTAACTAATCATCCTTGGGTTAATTGGAATTAATTAGTCTAGTGAAGACTTAGAAATTAATTAAAAGTCCAACTCAAAGGCCCACTAGGTCTCCCTTGAAGCTCCTGTAAATAGATTAAGTAATGCCTTAAAAACTTAAGAATTCTAGTCTTGCCTCCTTGAGAAAGAAACACCTAGAGAAAGATTTTTGATCTATTCAAGAATCCTTCTCGAAGTCGGTGTATTCTCTCCTGGAAACACGTTGGCTTTTGTATTTGTCGTCGTGATTAGAATTCGGTGAGGCAAGTAGTTCCTGCGTGAACAATGTTTTTCAGCGTGAACATCTCCATTGTGAATAGTGTTTCTGGTGTGAAAAAGTTTTGATGTGAGCGTGAACAGTGTTTTCGCTGTGAATAGTCCCGGCATGAGCAATGTTTCCGATGTGAACAGTATTTTCAGGTATGGACTTGGTTTTCGTTGGATCTTTAGACCTGACGATAGATCTGAGTTCCGGGAACCAGATCTGTTCATTTGGAGTTCGTTTCCGGTGAGATCTGATAGGTTGGATTATTTCTAATCAGATCTGATCTTTGTTTTCTTGACGGGTTTTCTTGTTAGAGTTTTCAGGCTAGCTGATCTGGTAGATAGTTGTCCACACAACGTTCAGATCAATCTTGAAGACATTCCAGGGATTTCTTTGGGAAAAGCTTTAAAAGGTGCAATCTTTGGATCAAAGGTAGAAGCTTTACTTTTCTCAAGTTAATTTGTTCGAGGCACATACATCAAAGGTCAAATCTTTAATCCTTCCGCTTTAATTTAAAGATTTAATTTTTAGTGTGTCGTTTAATAGATCTAACAATTATAAGCCTAGATCTGCTCATGGGAATTGATTTTAGTATTTGGGCTCGATCAAAAGTCTTCGATTCTGTAATGCATAACACGAAAGTGAGATTTTTTATTTGCCCCAGTCCGAATCTTAATTTCTTCACTCGCATCTAACTTGCTTGCATCTGCCTTAAGCACATGCGCTAGGCAACCCAAAATCCTGAGATGTCTGAGACTAGCCTTTCGCCCAGTCCATAATTCCACAGTGGTCGAAGGCACAGTTTTAGATGGTACAAGGTTCAGAATGTAAGCCACTGTCTCCAAGACATATCCCCAAAACGAATTAGGCAACTCACTATAACTAATCATCGATATCACCATATTCATAAGAGTCATGTTCCTCCTCTCTGCTACACCATTCTGCTGGGGTGTGCCAGGTGCGGACAACTGGGACTGAATACCCTCATCTAACAAGTAGCTCCTAAATTCACTAGAGAGGTATTCGCCACCATGATCAAATCATAATATCTTAATACTCTTACCATGACACTTCTCCACATTGCCCTAAACTCTTTAAACTTGCCAAAGCATTCGGACTTATGACGCATTAGGTAAATGTACTTATATATAGAGTAATCATCTGTGAATGTCAAAAAGTACTCAAAACCACCTCTAGCTTGAATTGACATAGGTCCACATAAGTCAAAGTTAACCAACTCTAAAACTTCTTTAACCCTATACTCATTTGCCTTGAAAGGCCTCTTGGTCATTTTACCCTCTAAGCAAGACTTAAAGGTTGGATAACTGTCAATCTCCAATGAGCCCAAAAGCCCATCATTGACCAACATTTGAATCCAACTAAGGTTGATATGACCCAGTCTAAGGTGCCAAAGATAATTTGGTTCATCTGGGAAGGCTCTTTTCTCTTACTATGATTTGATGATGTGTCATTAATTCTATGTTTTGTACTACAGGGGAGTTAGTCTTAATTAAGAAAAAGATTGTCAACCAATGAACCGGAACATATAAGTTTCTTATTCTTTCTAACATCAACAGAGTCATTAGAAAAAATAAACTTATAACCATCCTTCAAAAGCTTAGAAATTGAAAGCAAGTTCTTTCTAAAGCTATGAACATTAAGACAATCTCTCAAAATTAAAGCAACATTATTCGAGAAAATAAGCTTAACAATTCCCACTACAACAACTGATACTCTAGTAGTATCTCCCAAGTAGACCTGCAACTCACAATCTATAAGCATCTGGGTTATTTGGAACCCCTGCAAAGAATTACAAACATGATCAGTGGTTCCTGAATCCACAGACCAAGTATTTGTGGGAATCACCGCTAAACATGTCTCAGTAACGAAGGTGAAATCGCTCATACCTTTCAGCTTTGGGTAGTCTGGCTTCCAATGTCATGTCTTGCCATACTTGAAGCACTTGCCTTTTGGCTTGTTCTTCTTGGAAATAGCTCGCTTGGGTCCATGATTGGCAGTCTTCTAGGACTTCTTCTTCTTCTTCTTTCCGACTTTAGGCCAAGAAGAAAATCCTGAAGGCCCGACAGTTACTAAAGCTTGCTTCTTCTCATTGAAGAGGCTTTCAGTAGAGAGCAATTTAGTCAAAAACTCGGGAAGAGTATAAACACGATGACTCATGTTATAGTTCATGTAACATCCCCGTAAAGCAGGTGAATTCTTCAAGGGAAATAAGAAAACTCAAGTCCGTAAATTGATCAAATAAGTCAAAATATAAATAAATATTAGTTAAACAATGAGTCAAATAGAAGATTAATAATTAAATTAGTGGAATAACATATAAAATGATTTAATTATGCCAAAAATGGTAAGATAAGGGTAATTGGAGGAAATAATAGTTGAACACTCAAATTAGGTAGACCTTAGTAGTTTAGGGACTAAAATGAAAATTCCTAGAGTTTAAACTAACTCTCATTTTCTTGTTCCCTTTCCTTTTTCTTTCTTTCCCTTTTTCTTTGTTTTCTTTCCTTTTCTATTCTTCTCTCTTCTTTCTTCCCTTCCGCTGGACTTCACTTTCACCCCCCATGGCCACAGCCCGTTTTCACCTTCTCCGGCGCCGGTTTAGTCGTAGAACACCACGAAAATAATCCCCTTCATGTGAAGAAAAAACCTAGCCCTCAATCTTCCCTTCTCTCCCATTTTTCTCTCTCTTTGAAACCTTCTCACCGAGCCTTCTTAGCCGATTTGGCCCTTTTTTGGCCATGCATTTGGCCCCTTCACGCCATCATTAGGTTCTCCATCATTTTAGGAACAAATCCCCTCAATCCATTTGTGATTTGGAGAAGAGTTTCGGGAATCCTAAAATCACCGCCACTGTCCGCCACGAACCGCAATCGTCTGCCCTCCCCCTGGGTTGCCACCACCTTGCATGGACTCCCCTACTCAAGATCTTCAAAACCCACTAAGATTCTATGCATTTTGATGGTCGAAAATGACATGCCGCCACCGGACCGCCACTGCCGGGCCGCCATCGTCGCCGGTTCCCTCATCATCCAGTCATCGACCAAAGCTTCCTTATTCAGTTTAAGCTCAATTCCAGCGAGTTTTGTGGTAAACTCATAAACCCATTTAAGCTATTTTTTACCACAATTAGGTTTGTAAATATATAGGAGTTTGGTGGTTGGCTTTGGTGTAATTAAGTACAAGAGATGTTCTAATAAATTAAATGTGACATGTTTAGGTTATTGGAAGGCTTGGAATCAACCTAAGGACTGTTTTATGTGAGGTATAGAGGATTGAAGAAATTAAGTAAATTATATTCTGGAAGGCAAATTAGGTAACATAAGGCAAGAGGTTGATAGAATTGCATATATGACTCTAGCTAAAGGTTGGTAAAAAAGAGTTAGAACCAATTTGAACCTTGCAAACTCTAGTAGGATCTTCTTCCCTTTGATTTCTAGTGGGTTAGAGACATGCATAAGATTAGGTTAGTCTCATTTAGAGATCAATAGGCCATGATGCACTTACATGTCTTATAAATAAATATTGATAAGGGATTTGTATGTTGTTTGTAATAGGTAGCTTTTCTGTAGTGAGGTTGTTGGCGTTTGCTGGTCAAGCAAAACTGTCGCTAGGTATAACACGGAAAAGGTGAGTGTCTCCCCCTTAGATGTGCTTATTGTTCTGACTAGGACACCGGTATGTTTGATGGACATACATGCTTAACCTAGGAAGAACTTGGATTACATTCAAAGTTTTATTATGCTTGTGTTTGGTTTAAATCCTGTATAAAAAATTATGTCCTTGCCGACTATGTTGTCTTTTGGTTGACTCTGTGGTTGTATTTGAGTAATTTTGTATTGTTTGGGTATTTGGGATTGTTGTATTTACAGCCATTATGCTACCAAAATTTCTGTAGAGCCTATGGCGAAATGGTATAATTATTTGTACTAATTGTTGTATGGTTTATTTAAGAGTCATGGTTGTGTTTGCATATTTTAGGGCCCGCCCTTTTCGAGTCGACCTACTAGGTAGGGGCCAGATTGAGGCTTAGTACGTAGGATAGGTATGGCTCGGTTGATAATGGGTGGGATGCCCATTTCTGTTGGTTGGTATAGATCCAGGTTTGTTGGTTATTTTGGGTGCGCATTATGTGGTTAGTTGGTATAACATTGGCATGCTAGTTGAGTTACGTTTTGAATACAAGACTTACGGTTTATGCTTTCCTGCTGTTTGTTGTCTTTCATTTAGCTTTGTTGGGTCCAAGAGGTGCCCCTCACTAGGTATGCATTTTCGCATACTTATGTTTATTTTATCTTTGAATGTGATCCAGGTAAGAGTTTATCGGAGACAAGCCTAGGAGAAGCTTGGCAGTGGTGGGGATGTCATAAGCTTTGAAAATACTTAAATATAATAGCTTGTTGTAGGAATTTTGTAGGTAAATAATTAGTTTAAAGTAGTTTAGTTATGCATTTTACCAGTTTACAAAGTCAGGTGCTTTTTGGGGCCTGACAGTTCAACCAAAACTGCTCAAAACTCTGAAGTAAGCTCTGGAGTATGATATCGACCTGAGACTCTCCGTCGATCTCTCCTCTCAATACCTCGATTTCATTGAAGTTACCAATCATGTCAAGCACATGATCCCTCACAGAAGTGCCTTCCACTATCTTGGCGTTATCAGCTTCTATTCAATGTAATTTGAACCAGTCAGTTTATTTTCTTTAAGTATGATAGCAAGTGGATTGAATGACATATCGAAACCTAAAAATAAATAAACAGAGAAGTTTCAGTATTTTATCTTTTTAGAAAATATTGATGCCTCAAAACAATATAATCAAATCCACCAACATCTCATTCACCGAGATTTATGCAGGTCACGATCGTGTGAACGTCTACGCTAGTCCATTTTCGTTTGAGAATAACCAAATTCATTAATTTTACTATCTGACCAAACGACATATTGATTAATGAAATTAATAGTCGGTGATTTTAGCTGCACATATAAGTAGCGTAACCTCGTCAGGAGGGATACTACAAACGGCACACTAAGTGTATGCCATTATGTGACTTCTTAGTTTGTTACTTAGGATACTTATGCGCCTCAGATATAGAGGGAATCGAAGTTCTCCAACTAAATGCACTATAGTCATCCTTTTAGAAATTCAATCTAGTGATCTTATGAATAAAGACTCATCCGATATGGAGGAAGACCCAAATGTCAACGCGTAAGTCTATTCACATCACATATGAATTCATAATGGAGGCCATGGGGATATAAACCAACCCACCCCCACTCAGATTATCAAATTGAGGGTGTTTACCGGTTTTAACATGCAACGTCTGAACTTTAGTCATTTCTAATAAAACCAATTGTTTTCGATCATGCATAAAACATAAAATGAAAAACACAAGCAACAATCAGGACATATAAAGGGTGAAATAAATACGTAATAAAACATTTCCCGAATATTTTGGCCTTCTCGATCGTTGCTTTCTTTTTACACCATGTTGACACGTCCTGTCGCATCACTCCCACTCGTTATTTAGATTCCTTCTAATTCATTCGGGTTTTCTCGATTTTCTACGTAATTAGGAATCACCCAAAATTATGATAAACCAAAACCCATGAATATGAGTTACCCACAATAACGTCTTCGTTATTTTACATAAATTCCTAAATGCAAGGCTTGTCTAGAAAAATAAAGACGACATTTAGAATAAATCCTACTACAAGATTTAATCTAATCCTACACGGCTTCTAGCTCGTGGTTATTACTATTACACACATTCACATTCAAAAATAAAAACGATCCCAGACAAGTCCCGGGGTTTATAAATGAATGTAAAATCATAATAGCCGGGAATAATAACCACCTGTAAATAAAACCGTGTAATAAATTGAACAAGAATAAAGCCAAAACCTTTGCTCGGATACCAATTTAAGGAATTAAGATCCAGTCCGGGCCAAATCAAAAATCTCACTTTCGTGCTATACATTCCAGAATCGGCAACTTTCGATCAAGCCCAAACTCTAAATAAATTCCCATGAGCGGATCTATGCTTATACTTGTTAGATCTATTAAATGACATGCTAAAAATTGAATCTTTACAAAATGCAGAATTAAAGATTATACCTTTGAAGCGTGTCCCTTAGCGAATAAGAAAAAAAAATCCAAGTTTTAGTAGTGAGATCCACTAGAAGTCCCTCGAATGTCTCTAATAAACCCAAAAACTAAGTGGGCAATTGTCTACCGAGTAGATCTATCGAGCACCAAGAAAACCCACAAGAAACCTGCCTCGAAAAAGCTCAAAAACTGCTGCCCAAATGGAATCCAAACAGCCGCTGCCCAGCCGCGAAATAAACCAATGCCGCGAGATTTAATCATGACCGATCGCGATCTGGATGCCGAATGGCAGATCTGCGCGCCGAGTTCACTCACGGTAATCTCATATGCCGGGTTCTCAAAAATAAACTCCGGGCAGCTGCTATTCAATCTTTGGGCTGAGCTTTTCGAGGAAGAAGAATCACTAAACCAACTTCGAAAGAGATCTTGAATGAAGAAGATGAAATTCTCTATCTAAGGCAAGCCTCGTTTCTCTAGTTTCTTATATCTTGAATGTCAAGACTTAATGTATTTATCGGAGCTTCAAGGGAGACATATTGGTCTTTTAAGTTGGGCCTTACTAATTGGATTTAATTGACTTTCTTAGTCTTCACTAGACTAGTCAATTCTTAACCAGCCCAAGGATTATTTATTCAATCCACTTCGTCAATTAAATACTAATCGACCCAATGATTATTTCGTAACCCACTTTTTCAATTAAATTTTAATTAACCCAAGGATAAATATTTATTTAATCCACTTTTCCAATTAATCCAATTCATAATTAATCGTACCACTAACGGATTAATTATGGAACTACCACTCAAAAACGAAATTACTTCGCACACACTTTAATTATTCTTTTATCTCCACACATCAAAGATATAGTGCTCGTCAATTTATTAATTTAATGATAAATAAATTAACCGAATTCTTGTTATCCGAGATTAGTACCACTTGACCTTATTATTAAATCGGACATAAGTCCACCGGCCGAGTTTAGTATAGCAATCCTTACAAGCTCATCTCGGAAGCACCATCACCCCAGACGCACCAGTACATGGTTCCCTTTTGACAAGTAACGGCACAATAAGAAATCAAACACGCATACCCAACTTACCGAGATCTAGGCCTCATTTAACCGCACCCTATAGAAAATCAAAGTACACTATGTCTAATCCTCATACCCGCTCTAGTTTAGGGATTAAGATATTAGAATATAAGGTTCAAATTAACTACAAAGATCAGTACAAGTTAATTCGATCCTAAATAGGTCCTGGTCAATATGCCCCGGGCACATCTGCATGATTCAATTAGTCTAGACAAACTAATTTTCAAATTATACAATAACCTAAAGCGACAGTATATCCAAACTATTTTAGTTACAAGCGTTATTTATATATATCATAAATTTAACCATTGACGAGATCTACTGTGCTACACCCGTCACCTCGTCATCTAGACATATGATGATGTAAAAGGACAATTTATAAGACAGAAACACAATCGATATGTAAATGGGAAATAGTTTTCCAGACAAGCAAAGCTTTTCAGTATTCAAAACTAACACTACCAATAAGAATTTCAATATTGCATTTGTCATTGTTAAAAATGAGACAAAAGATACTTATGATTGGTGATGAGTCACTTGAGGTTTTTGTTACCTGCTAGTTTAGCACAGGGTTATTGTCTCAGATAGGTAGTTGGGTCTGTTGGAGCCAAATAATGCTCATTTTCTAGCTACACATCACTTGTTATGTCAGTGGCATATTAATCGTGATGTTCATATTTGGTTAGAAAAAAATGTTGGGAGAAGAAATAGCAGCTTTGCCGAGGGTATCTATCATACCTGGTGGAAGAAAATTAGTAAGGTCTAAATAGTTAAAGAGTATAACCGTCTATTTCGGTAATTCAAGGTTAAATACTCTATGCTAGAGCCTGCAGCTGTTGAATATTTAGATGACACATAGTTAATTCACAAGGAGAAATTTTGTTGGCTTGGACAAATCAATTTTTCCACTTTGGGAATACTGCCACCAACAGGGTTGAGGCTTCTCATGCTACAATGAAAGTTTAGCTGAACTCTTCGACCAATTCTCTTGACACATTGTTCATTAAGATCGACGCCCATCTCACTCACATGTTCCCTCACTTGTTTATGCATTTTATTTCACTCTTTTAATATTTATTTTTACATTTTTGTTTGACTATAACTTAACACAATAATAGTGGATCGCTTGAGGCTTCCATAGCCATGACACAAACCAGTTTGATGGATTTCCCATACTATTACTTGAACAATGATATATCACACCAGTATTTGATGTTGGTTAGAAAACAAGTTGCAAGGAAGAATAGGTTGGCCATCGACGTACTCGAGCAATGTGGATGCGTGTGCAATGTGACACTTGGGATTCCTTGTGAAGGAAAACTGAACAAGCCCGGGCTAAATCGAAAAGCTCACTTTCGTGCAATGCATTCCAGAATGGAAAGCTTTTGACCAAGCTCAGACTCAAATTAGTTTACCCATGAATGGATCTAGGCTTATACTTATTTAATTTATTAATCAGGACACAAAAAATTAAATCCTTAATAAAAGCGGAATTTAAAGATTTTACCTTTTGTAGCGAAGTCCCTTGCCTAAAGAAAAATCCAATCTTTGATTGTGATTCCAATAGAAATCCGAAGAATTACTCCGATACAAACTCCGAAATAGTGTGGGCTATTGTCTACGGAGTTACCCACGGCAAAATAAGAAAACCCAAGAAACTTGCTTCGGAAGAAAACTCAAAAAACTGAAATTAAAAACTGCCCAGAATTTTTTTTCAAAAAAAACTACTGCGCAAATAATCTTCGCCAGAATAGATTTAAAACAATTGGCCAGAACTGCTCGATCGGTCCAGTCCCGATCTGTACAACTATCTTCACGGATCACTCAAGAAGAAGATCAACGTGAAAGCTAGTCGGCTCAGGGCACTAGATTGAAGAGCAGCGCCGGTTTTGATTGGAAAAACTGTCCAGCGCGACTTCCAGCGAAGAAAATCCGACCGGCGACTCCGATAAAAACAGTCCGGACAAAGTAAAGATTGAGTCTTCTGAAGGAGAAAGCTATCTTAGCTGACTTCGAGAAAGAACTCTGACGAGGAAGACGATATTCTCTCTCTAAGCTAAACTTTCTCACTCTAGCCCTTTCCTGGACTTCAAGTTTCTTAATTGTTTTCTTACCCAATAAGTTGTATTTATAAGGAGCTTCTAAGGAGACCTAATGGGCTCTCGTGTTAGGCCTTTTAATTTGACTTTCGTTGACCGCTAAGTCTTCCCGACTAATCAACTCCAATCGACCCATTTAAATTAATTTATTTAACCCACTTTGTTAATTTAATTTAATCGAACCCTTAGAATTAATTAATTCAAATAGAATTAATTTTTTAATTCACTTTGTCGATTAAATATTAATTAAACCTTTAGGATTAATTAATTTACCTTGTCGATTAGTCAAATGCATAATCGGTCGTACCACTAACGGACCAATTATGGAACTACCTCTCGAAAATGACTTTATATCGCGCCATTATATTTTATTCTATCTCCCCACATTAAAGATCTGGCTGTCTTCGGTTTATAAATTTACTGACAAATTAATTCACCGACTTCCTGGTTTCCGAGATTAGTACCACTCGTCTTTTTATTATTTCGAACATAAAGTTCACCGGCCGGGTTTAGTATAATAGACTTTACGAGCTCATCTCGGGAGCACCATCAACCCGGTGGATTCCTCCGACTAGCAACGGCACGTAAGAAGCTAAACACCGCATACCCAACCTACTGAGGTATAGGCCTCAATCGACCTCACTCTTTGGCAAATCAAAGCATACAATATTCAACTCTCGCATCCGTCCCAATCTCAGGATTGAGAGACCGAATACTAGGACCGAATTGACTACGTCGATCAGTATAAGTCAATTATATCCAAACTAATCGTGCTCAATATGCCCCGGGCATATCCGTGTGATTTAAACTAGTTTAGATAAACTAATTTCTAAACCACACAATAACCTATACCGATAGTATGTTCAGACTATCTCGGTTACGAGCATACTTTTATATATCAATACTTTAACGAATAACGGTATCTACTGTGTCTGTCCACACCCCGTTATCTAGTTCTATGATATAAAGGAACAAATTTATACCGAAACAAAATGATATGTCAACTGTGGATATTAGTTTTTGATACAAGCCATAGCTTTTCCGTATTCAAAACTAACAATCTCCCACTAATACTCAAAGCTATGCTAAGAAGTACAAAAACTGTCCAACCCGCTATTACACTGCTGTCATAATGAAATCTCCAGAATGCCTTTAAGCTCACTCACATGGCTCTCTCAAGAATCTGACTCCCATGCCCTTCACATGTCTCTCAAAGACCTTTGGGGTCAATGGCTTGGTGAAAGGATCTGCAAGGTTGTCATCTGAAGCTATCTTGGCCACGATCACGTCTCCCATCTTTACGATCTCTCAAATCAGGTGGTACTTGCGCTCTATGTGTTTACTCGCTTTATGGGCTCGTGGTTCCCTCGAGTTAGCAACCGCAACATTGTTATCACAATAAACTGTGATAGACCTAGGCAACTCAGGAACCACATCTAAGTCCATCAGGAAGCTCCTGATACATACGGCCTCTTTCGCTGCATCTAAAACGGCAACGTACTCAGCCTCCATGGTGGAGTCCGCCACGCATTTCTGCTTGACACTCCTCCATACTATGGCTCCACCTCCTAGAGTAAACAAAACCCAGAGGTAGACTTACTCTTGTCCAAATCATCTTGAAAGTTCGAATCTGTGTAACCCAATGGTACAAGCTCCTGCGCTCTATAAACTAGGACATAATCTCTCGTCCTACGCAAGTACTTGAGAATGCATTTTACTTCCTCCCAGTGAGCCTTCCCAGGGTTACTCTGATATCTGCTAACCATGCCAACGGCAAAGCAAATATCAGGTGTCGTGCACAACATAGCATACATGAGGCTACCCACTGCAGAAGCATAGGGTACCGCCTTCATGGTATCTATCTCCTCAGCAGTCTTAGGACACTGCTCCTTAGACAAATACACTCCATGCCTGAAAGGTAGTGAACCCTTCTTGGACTTCTGCATGTTAAAACGGGCCAGAATCATGTCTATGTAGGATGCCTGAGAGAGAGTCAGAGAACGTCTCCTATGATCTCGAATAATCTTAATCCCAAGGATATGTCCAGCCTCTCCCAAATCCTTCATATCAAATTGTCTGAACAGCCATGCCTTTACGTCTGACAACACCTTCTTATTGTTACCAATAAGAAGGATGTCATCTACGTAAAGTACGAGGAACACCACCATATCACCATCACGCCTACGATAAACACACTGCTCATCTGGAAACTGAGTGAATCCATAGGACTGGATAACCTCATCAAAACGTATGTTCCAAGATCTAGATGCTTGCTTAAGTCCATAAATGGACCTCCTAAGCCTGCATACCTTGTGCTCTTGGCCCTTAACAATGAAGCCCTCTGGTTGCTACATAAAGATGGTCTCCTCAAGACTTCCATTAAGGAAAGCTGTCTTGACGTCCATCTGCCAAATCTCATAATCCATATGAGCAGCTATGGCCAAGAGAATTTGGATTGACTTAAGTATAGCTACCGAGGAAAAGGTCTCCTCATAATCGATTTCTTCTTTCTGAGTATACCCCTTCGCCACAAGCCTAGCCTTGAAGGTCTCAACCCTCCCGTCAGATCCTCTCTTTCGCTTGTAAACCCATTTGCACCCAATAGGCCTAAACCCATCAGGTAGGTCTACCAGCTCCCAGACTTGATTTGAGTCTATAGAACCCATCTCAGCAATCATCGCTCTCTGCCAAGAATCTGCATCTTTATCCTGGAGAGCCTCATTGTAGTTGACTGGGTCTGGTTTATGAGCACCAGGGATAAAGTCTGAAGACTCACCCAAACCCATGTACCTCTCGTGTTGTCTGACAGCCCTCCCATTAAGATGAGGCACAGCCTGTGCAAGAGCATCATCTGTGATAGTGTGTGCAGTCTCTGGTGGTGTGTTTTCCTGTACGTGTGCATCTGGAATAATGGACTGACTTCTAAGCTCTTCCAATACTACCTTGCTACTTGACTTGTGATCTAAAATATAGTCCTCCTCAAGAAATCTGGCATTGGTGCTGATCACCACCTTCTGATCCTGAGGACTATAAAATAAACCACCTCTCATTCCTTTGGGGTAGCCTATAAACTGCATAGCCTTGGATCTCACCTCTAACTTGCCTGCATCTGCCTCGAGCACATGTGCTTGACAACCCCATATTCTGAGATGTCTCAGACTAGGCTTTCACCCATTCCACAACTCTGATAGGGTCGAAGGCACAGACTTAGATGGCACAAGGTTGAGGATAAAACATGCTGTCTCTAAGGTATAACCCCAAAATGAGATAGGCAAATCACTGTAACTCATCATCGATCTAAACATCTCCATAAGAGTCCTGTTCCTCCTCTCTGCTACACCATTCTGCTGGGGTGTGCCAGGTGCAGACAACTGGGTCTGAATACCCTCATCTAACAAATAGAATCTAAATTAACTAGAGAGGTATTCACCACCACGATCAGATCACAGGGCCTTGATACTTTTACCCAGATGGTTCTCCACCTCAGCCTTGAATTCTCTGAACTTGCCAAAGCATTCAGACTTGTAGCGCATCAGGTATATGTATCCATATCTAGAGTAATCTTCCGTGAAAGTCACGAAATACACATAACGACCTCTAGCCTGAACTGACATAGGCATACACACGTCAAAATGAATCAGCTCTAACACCTCCTTGGCCCTATACCCCTTTGCCTTGAAAGGCCTCTTGGTCATTTTACCTTCCAAGCAGGACTCACAGGTCGAATAGCTGTCAATATCTAGTAAGTCCAAAGGCCCACTCTTGACCAACCTTTGAATCCTACTAAGGTTGATGTGACCGAGTCTCAGGTGCCAAAGATAAGTTTGATTCAAAGGGGAAGACTCTTTTCTCTTATTATGATTCGGTGATGAGTTACTAGTTTCTGTGTTTTGTATTACTGGGAAGTATGTCTTAATTAAAAACAAATTGTCAACCAATGTACCGGAACATATAAGTTTCTGGCCTTTTCTAATAAATATAGATCTATAAAAAAAAAAACACACACACACACTTATAACCATCCAAAACAAGTTTAGAAACTGAAAGTAAGTTCTTGCGAAAACTGGGTACATAAAGACAATCTCTCAACAATAAAGTAGAGTCTGAAAAATAAAGACAAATAACTCCCACTGCAGCAACAGAAACTCTGGTAGTATCCCCAAGGTAGACCTGCAACTCTCCCTCTCTAAGCAGCCGGGTCACTTGGAACCCCTGCAAAGAATTACAAACATGATCAGTGGCTCCTGAATCCACACACCAAGTATCTGTGGGAATCGCCGCTAAACATGTCTCAATGACTAGGGAAAATTTACACATACCTCGAGGCTTTGGGCAGTCCTTCTTCCAATGTCCTGCTTTGCCACATCTAAAGTATTTGCCTTTCGGCTTCTGCTTCTTGGCAATGCCTGCCTTGTGTCCATGATTAGCTCCTGCTTTCTGGCCCCTCTTCCTCTTTTGCTTCCTAGCTTTGGGCCCAGCAGAGGAACCTGAGGGACCAACAGTAGCCAAGGCTTACTTCTTCTCAGCGAATAGGCTCTCAGCAGACACCAATGCAGTCATGAGCTCAGAAAGTGAATATGAGAGATTCCCCATATTATAGTTCAATCGAAACTGCTCAAAACTGGGAGGCAAGCTCTGAAGGAAGATATCGACCTGGGTTTCCCCATCAATCTCTCTTTCCAATACCTCGATCTCATTGATGCAACCAATTATGTCCAGCACGTGATCTCTTACTGAAGTGCCCTCATCCATCTCAGCATTCAAGAGTTTCCTCATAGCTGACTGTTTGGCTGCCCTGCCCTGATGTCCAAACATCTCCCTGAGGTTGAGCATCATATCATAGGTTGAGGTCATCTGCTGATGCTGGTGCTGTAATACACTCGACATAGAAGCCAAGGTGTAGCACCTGGTCATCTCATCAGCCTTCTGCCACCTCGTATATGGTTATCGCTGCTCAAGGGTGGCATCATCTCTGGGCTTAGGGGGACACTCCTCAGTAAGCACGTACTTGTAACCCTCAGCGGTAAGGACAATGTCCATGTTACGCTTCCAATCAGTATAGTTTGGACCAGTGAGTTTGTTTTGGTTCAGAATGACAGCTAGCGGGTTGAACGACATATCAACTGAAAATAAACAATTCAAGTGTCAGTATATTTTTTGAAAATATTGAAAATCCTCAAAAAACAAATATAATCTTCTACCAACATCTCTCACATCGGGATTAACGCATGTCACGATAGTTGAACATCTACGCTAACCCACATTCGTTCGAGGAGAACCGAAGTTCATTATTTCATTATCTGACCAACGATCTTATGATTAACGAAATTAATAGTCGATAATTTTAGCCGTACCCAAAAATAGCGTAACCTCGATAGAAGGGATACTAAAAACGGTACACTAAGTGTATGCCATTACGTGACTTCTAAGTTTGTTACTTAGGATACTAATGCGCCTCGGATGGCGAGAGTGTCGCAACTTTCTCCAATTAAACTCACTATAGTCATCCCTTTAGAAATTCATTCCGGTGATATCCGTGGTAGAAAACTCATCCGATAGGGAGGAAGGTCTAAGCCAGCACGCAAGTTTAACCACGTCACCAATGAACCCGTAATGGAGGCCATGGGGATATTAACCAACCCGCTCCCACTTAGATTTTTAAGCTTGAGGATTTTTACGTTCTAACATGCAATATCTTAACTATGGATATTCGCACCCATAAAACCATTGGAGTTTTAATATACGAATAATCTACCTTAGTTAATTGCACATTACCTTTTAAAAAAAATATTTTGGTTTGGTTTTCGTTCATTGCAAAATAAAACGAAAATCACATAATCGACGAAAAGACATAAATACGGGAAATTAAGCAAATAAAATTTCCCGACTATTATGGCCTTCTCTATCGTTGATTCCTTGACGCCTCGGTGACATGTCCCGTCATGTCGCTCCCACTCGTTATTTGGATTCCTCTCGATTCGCCTGGGTTTTCTCGATTTACTACGTAATTAGGAATCACACAAAATTACGAGAAACCAAAACCCGCGAATATAACTTATATAAAATAACGTCTTCGTCATAGTACATAAATTCCTAGAATATATACAAAGGCGTTTTTCTAGGAATTTAAAGACGACATGATTAGATCAAATCCTACTACAAGATTTTTCTAATCCTACACGGCTTCCAGCTCGTGGTTATTACTATTACAGAAATTTCCATTCAAAAAATAAAACAAGCCCGGACATGTCCCGGGGTTTATGAATGAAAATTAAATTTCTACCATAATAGTCGGGAAACCAATAACCACCTGTTTAAGCATTTCGACAAAAATAATAATGCCAAAATAAAGCCGTGTAATAAATCAAACAAGTATAAGACCGAAACCATCGCTCTGATATCAATTTGAAGGAAAACTGAACAAGCCCGGGCTAAATCGAAAACCTCACTTTCGTGCAATGCATTCCAGAATCGGAAGCTTTCGACCAAGCTCAGGCCCAAATTAGTTTACCCATGAATGGATCTAGGCTTATACTTATTTAATTTATTAATCGGGACACAAAAAATTAAATCTTTAATAAAAGCGGAATTTAAAGATTTTACCTTTTGTAGCGAAGTCCCTTGCCTAAAGAAAAATCCAATCTTTGATTGCGATTCCAATAGAAATCCGAAGAATTACTCAGATACAAACTCCGAAATAGTGTGGGCTATTGTCTACGGAGTTACCCACGGAAAAATAAGAAAACCCAAGAAACTTGCTTCGGAAGAAAACTCAAAAAACTGATATTAAAAACTGCCCAGAATTTTTTTTCAAAGAAAACTGCTGCGCCAAAAAATTGCTACGCAAACAATCTTCGCCGGAATAGATTTAAAAACAATTGGCCGGAACTGCTCGATCGGGCCAGTCCCAATCTGTACAACTAGCTTCATGGATCACTCAAGAAGAAGATCAACGTGAAAGCTAGTCGGCTCAGGGCACCAGATTGAAAAGCAACGCCGGTTTTGATCGGAAAAAAAACGCCGCACGTCCTGGCGGAAAATTGCCCAGCGCGACTTCCAGCGAAGAAAATCCGACCGGTGACTCCGATAAAAACAGTCTGGACAAAGTAAAATTGAGTCTTCCGAAGGAGAAAGCTATCTTAGCTGACTTCGAGAAAGAACTCTGACGAGGAAGACGATGTTCTCTCTCTAAGCTAAACTTTCTCACTCTAACCCTTTCTTGGACTTCAAGTTTCTTAATTGTTTTATTGCCCAATAATTTGTATTTATAAGGAGCTTCTAAGGAGACCTAATGGGCTCTCGAGTTAGGCCTTTTAATTTGACTTCGTTGACCGCTAAGTCTTCCCGACTAATCAACTCCAATCGACCCATTTAAATTAATTTATTTAGCCCACTTTGTTAATTTAATTTAATCGAACCCTTAGAATTAATTAATTCAAATATAATTAATTTCTTAATTCACTTTGTCGATTAAATATTAATTAAACCTTTAGGATTAATTAATTTACCTTGTCGATTAGTCAAATGCATAATCGGTCGTACCACTGGAACCTGAGATCTGCAGCTTTCGCTTTAATTAAGAATTTTATTATTGCGTGACAAATCGAATACATGGAAGCTGAGATCCTGCGCAATGATATTTCAAAGAAGGGTCGGAATAGAAAATGCACTAGTGTTTAGGCCTGGTCAAGAGTTTTGATTCTGGAATTTGTAGCACGAAAATAAATTTTTGACCTGGACCGGGCAAATAATCTTTCAATTGGTATCAGAGATATAGTTTTGGCTTTGTGCTTGTTCGATTTGTTACATGGTTTTGATTGCAGGTGGTTTAGAAATCCCCACTATTATTGTTGCGTTTGTATGTTTTAATTAAACCCCAAAACATGTCCAGGTTGTTTTCTTGTGAATGCTTGTAATAGTAAAAGCACATGCTGGAAGCCGTGTAGGATTAGATAAAATCTGTAGTAGGATTTGTCTATGTAATTGTCGATTTTATTTTCCTAGAAACCTTATAGTAGGAAAATCTTTTGTAATCGAAGACGTTATGGTGAGTGACTTAATTTCATGGGTTTTTGGTTTATCGTTGATACGTGAAAAACCAAGAAAAACTAGAATGAATTTTAAGAAGACCAAATAACGTAGTGGGAGCATGATAGAAGACCTGGAAACCAAACGGGGTAGGCACGCCAGCAAATGGTTTGCCGGCAGAAACCTCCAGCAGCGGCAGCACTGCTGCGCACTGAGTTGCACGCAACATGCACTGGTGAAGCGTCACACAAGTGCGGCGCGCTCGTGTGGGCTGCGTGTGCGGCCCATTTTTTATTTTTTTTAGATATCCTGAGATTTAGTTTTTCAAGACTCAATCCATCGAGTGACGTGACAGGACACGAGAACAAGGCAGCAGATAGAAGCAATTAAAACCATAATATCGGCAAATTTATTTTACGTATTTCTTTCCCGTATTTACAGTTTTAATTATGTGCTTTAATTTTTGTGCTATATTTTATATGCATGATTTAAAACATGTTGGTTATATGTTGCACATAACTTAGGATTAGTTAATTGCATGTTAAAATTGGAAAAACGCTTATTTTAAAATTCTAAGTGGAAACGGGTTGGTTAATGTTCTCATGACCTCTATTACAAGATCGTAAGTGATGTGGTTAGACTTGCACATTGGCATTAGAGCCTTCCTCCATATTGGATGAGTTTAACCATAAGATCACTAGAGTAAGTTAAAATTGAAGAAATGTGAAACCCTCTCCATCTGAGGTGCACTAACCTAGGTAACAAGCTTTGAAGTCACGTAATGGCACACACTTAGTGTACGATTTATAGTATTCCTCCCATCGAGGTTATGCTGCTTATTTGTACGGCTGAAAGCACTCTCTATTAGCTACATTAATCAATAGATCATTTGGTCAAATAGTGTAGTTAATGAACATAGTTCTTCTCGAACGAATATGGGCTAGCGTAAATGTCCACACTATCGTGGCTTGCATAAATTCCAGTGAATGAGATATCGTTGGATTTAATTATTATTTTGAGGGATGTCAATAGCTGTTGAATTTTTCAAAATTATTGCTTAGTTTACTAAAACATTGTCAGTTTATTTACTTATAGTTTTCGATATGGCATTTACTCTGTTTGCTACAATATTGAAAGACAACAAATTAACTGGTCCGAATAATGTCGATTGGAATCAAAACTTGGACATTGTCCTAATGGCTGAGCAGTATAATTTCGTACTCACTGAAGTTTATCCAGATGTGCCCACTGATGAATCACCTTAGGAGGATAGAGATGTTTATCAAAGGTGGAGGAAGGCAGATGAGATGACGCGATATTACATTCTAGCCTCTATGTCAAATGTTCTACAACATCAGCTTCATTCTATGATCTTTTCCTTTAACATGATGGCTCACCTGAGAGAGATGTTTGGTCATCAAGGCAGGACAGCAAGGCAGGCGGCCATAAGGAAAATTATGAATACCAAAATGGCTAAAGGCACCTCAGTGAGAGATCATGTGTTTCACATGATTAGTAACATCAATGAGATAGAAGTGTTAGGAAGTGAGATTGACTGAGTGACTAATTGGTATCATCCTCCAGAGTTTACCTTCTTGTTTTGAGCAGTTTTGGGTAAACTATAACATGAATCAAAGAGTTTATACTCTTCCCAAGCTCTTAACTGCATTGGTGTCGGCTAAAGGCATCTTCCAAGAGAAAAAGCAAGCTTTAGTCACAGTCAAGGCTTCGAGTTCCTCTTCTGCACCTAAAGGCAAGAACAAGAAGAAGAAAAAGACCAACAAGAAGTCTGAGAATCATGCAGCTAAGTCTGATATCGCAAAGAAGAAGAAGCCTAAAGACAAATCACTAGTACAAATTTGGCTTATTAACACATGTGAAGATTTCTTAATATATAACAATTTGTCACATTTTGGGCTATTGTAACACGAAATTTTAGTGTCCTTATATGGTGCCATGATAAGAGGTCTAAAGGCTATCAAAACACCATAAAATATCAAGATACGTGCTTAAAAGTGTTATATTAGACCATGATTTAAATATATTATAACATATGTAAATGTTTTAATAAAGTGTGTTGTGACATATGTAAATGTTGTAATTAGTTGTGAAATGAAGGAAACGCGTGTTGATTAGACCCACTATTTTTGCCTACGAGCGGTCCGACATTCATGTCAGCAAGAGCGGGCGTACGCTCGCACACAAGTTCAAGCTATTTTGGCATGCGCACATGCAAGCTGGAGGTGTGACGTATAATGTAGAGTAGGAATTTCAATATTCACTAAAAGTTAATTTACTTAAATAATGGTATACACTCCTCTCTTTTTTCGATGTGGGACTAAAGTTCTCTTATTATTATCACATTATATAGTGCGTTAATATAAATAAAAAAATTATATATTTTTTATAATATTTATAATTACACTTATTAATGTGTTAATATCTAAAAAAATAAATGTGATAATACATTTTATATAAATTACACTAAGCAATGTCACTATATTCCCATAAAAATACATTACATTTGTTGATGTCATAATTTAAATATATTACCACAACTATATCAAATGTCATAATAAGATTTAATTTGGTGTTCCAATAACATATTTATAGAGACATCGATTATGTAATGTTCTATTAGGTAGAACATTCATGTGCTAATAGAGGCCAATTATCACATTTTGTGTTTAGTGTGATAACATGAGTGTGACAATAAGCCAATTTTTTACTAGTGAATGCTTCAAGTGCGGGAAGACGGGACATTTGAAATCAGATTGTCCAAAGCTCCAAAGTACGACAGTTTCTTCCTTCATTACTGAGACGTGTTTAGCGGTGATTTCCACAAATACTTGGTGTGTGGATTCAGGCACCACTAACCAAGTTTGTAACTCTTTGCAGGGGTTCCAGGTAACCCAGATGCTTAAACAATGCGAGCTTAAAGTCTACTTGGGCGACACTACAACAGTGTCAGTAGAAGCAGTGGGAGTGGTCTCTATTATTTTTTAAAATAGTAGATTAGATGTAGATAATTCTCTTTATGTATCGAGTTTTAGAAAGAACCTGATTTTAGTTTCTAAACTCTTTGTGAATGGTTATAAGTTTCTTTTTTTTGATAAATCTGTTATTGTTAGAAAAGATAGTAAACTTATTTGTTCCAGTTCATTAGTAGATAATTTGTTTTTGATAAAATCAAACTCCCATATTGCACAAAACACAGAGTTAAATGGCGCATCATATAACCAAAATAAAAGGAAAGAACTTTCTCAAATGTATCAAACCTATCTTTGGCATCTCAGGCTAGGTCATATAAACCTTAGTAGGATTCCCAGGTTAGTCGATGATGGACCATTAAGTTCATTAGAGATTGACAGTTACTCAACCTGCGAATCTTACTTGGAAAGTAAAATGACCAAGAGACCTTTTAAGGCAAAAGGTTATAGAGCTGAAGAAGTATTAGAGTTGATTCACTTTGACTTTTGTGAACCAATTTCGGTCGAAGTACTAGGTGGGTTCGAGTATTTTGTGACTTTCACAAACAATTACTCAAGATATAGATACATTTACCTAATGCGCCAGAAGTCCGAATGCTTTATAATATGATCAGATCGTGGTGGAGAGTGTCTATCCCATGAATTTCGAGAATGCCTCAGTGAGGTTAGAATTCAGTCTCAGTTGTCTGCACCTGGCACACCACAGCAGAATAGTGTAGCAGAAAGAAGAAATAGAACTCTCATAGAAATGGTTAGGTCTATGATGAGCTATAGTGATTTGTCAGATTCGTTCTGGGGATATACCTTAGAAACTGCAGCATATATTCTAAATCTTGTACCATCTAAAACCGTGTCATCAACCCCTATAAAGTTGTGGAACGGGCGCAAACCCAGTCTAAGACATCTCAGACTTTAGGGTTGCCCATCATATATGCTTAAGGCAGATACAGCTAAGTTAGATAGAAGAACCGAAATAATGCTATTTGTAAGATATCCTAGAGGAACAAAAGATGGTCAGTTCTATAGTCCTAAAGATCAGAATGTGGTAGTTAGCACTAACGCTATATTTTTAAAGGATAGCTATATTCTAGATCACAAGCCCATGAGTAAAATCGTACTATAAGAAACAATCTAATCCTGATACACCAGCACAAGTAGATACACCACAAAACACTGCACAAGATATCACAGATGATACGCCTACACAGGTGATGCCTCGTCGTAGTGGGAGGGTTGCGAGATAACCCAACAAGTTCATTGGCATAGAAGATGCCTCAGACATAGTCTGAGGTGTACAAGAACCTGACCCCATTAACTACAATGAGGCTCTCCGAGATAAAGATGCAGAATCTTGGCAAAAAGGGATGATTTTCGAGATAGGGTCGATAGACCACAATCAAGTCTGGGAGCTTGTTGACCTGCCTGATGGTTTCAAACCCATTGGATTTAAGTGGGTCTACAAACGCAAGAGAAGACCTGAAGAAAAGGTTAAAACCTTTAAAGCTAAACTTGTGGCGAAGGGGTATACTAAAAAACAGGGAATTGATTATGAGGAAACCTTCTCCCCGGTAGCTATGCTTAAGTCAATCCGGATTCTCTTGACCATAGCTGCTCATTTAGATTATGACATTTGGCAAATGGATGTCAACACAGCTTTTCTTAACGGAAGTCTTGAAGAAACCATCTTCATGCAACAACCAGACAGATTCGTTAAAAAATGCCAAGAGCATAAGGTTTGCAAGCTTAAAAGGTCTATTTACGGACTTAAGCGAGCATCCAGATATTGGAACATCCGGTTTGATGAGGTAATCCAGTCCTACGAATTTACTCAGTGCCCAGATGAACAATGTGCGTGCTGTAGACGTGATAGATGTTGGATTGCGTTTAGGCATTTAATTCTAAATTAAATGGCGAAATTCCTAAACACTAAAGGATTCGGGTCTTACCCTCGACGCGTCATCGGTTGTGTAGCCGCCTGGATCCTTTGGGAAGATTGCGTTCACCACCACAGAACAATTCAAGCGAATTGTCTCTACGTTCTTGCACTGGAGTTCTCTCAGAACCGGTGCTAGCCCCAAAATTTGCCTGTTTTAGAGAAAACCTTTTTCTCTGGGAAGAATAGTTTTTAGTGGAAGAGCGTCTCTATTCAAGTCTGATAGTAAGTACTTTTTAAAAGGTTTTCAAATGTATATTTAAAATTGAGTCTGTTAAAACGTTTTTAACAGACTCCAGATACTTCTCAGATTTGAGAAGTATCTGTTTTAATTAATAATAAATAACAATTAATAATAATTAATTAATTATTTACTGAGTTGGGTTTAACCAACACCATGGATCAACCCATTGATCCATGGATCAGGCTGATGGGTCAAGAACCTTAATTCACAATTAGGTCCCTTGATTTATCAGCTCAACTCAATTCTTCCCAGGTAATTAATTAACTTTTAATTAATACCATAAAACTCTTCAATAATATTTAATTAAACCATTTAATTAAATATTATCAATTTAAGTATAACTCTTATACTTAGAACAGGCAATTTAATTAATTCTGAATCATCGAACTCACTTATGTGCGATCCTGTAGGCCCATTCCAAATTGACAATGAATAAATTAATCTCATTAATTAATCCATAAATCATTAGTGGTCTCTAGCAAGACATAATGACTACACAATTCGGAACGGAGGGTCGAATGGTGATTCAACACAACCTTCTGAGTATACTACGTAATGTCCTCTACACTGATATCCAGTTTAGCATAAGGCATGGAACCAATCATCCTTACATAGCTAAACGTTTTACTTGATCTCTTAGTGACACTGATCTTAATCAAGCAAATGATAACCCTTATCATTTCTTGGGCACGACCATGCACTTCTCAGTTCACTATCAAGCGGCCAAGATATTATCTCTCATTTAAGAGAGACTTGTAGTCCCATCACTTCACCTACATACCTTAGCGTGACTCATAGTGTACCCAATCATGCCCGTACTTGGCAACCTGTTACGGTCCCGTTAGACATATGTCAAAGCACACTCTAATTCACCTAAGACTATGCAGTGATTTCTGGTCTAAGGATCCTCGTACGAGTACTACTCAAAAGAATCACTCATGATCTAACAGTCCATGGAGTGTTTCTTTTGGCGGATCGATTTCATAAAATTCAATATGCACAAGAATATAATTTCATGAAACTAACTCATCAGATAAATAATCAATCAAACGACAAATGTCTTATTTACATAAATAACCCCCAAAGTTTATTTACATAAATAGCCCTCATTAGGGCATATACACCAACAATCTCCCACTTGCCCGTTGAAGGGCTATGTCCTAAACTGTTTAAGACCAAGCTCTATTACATGTCTATCAAATTTTGACTGTGGTAGAGCTTTTGTGAGAGGATCTGCTACATTGTCGTCTGACCCTATTTTGCACACTTTCACATCTCCTCGATCAATGATCTCTCGGATGAGGTGAAACCTTCTGAGTATATGTTTGGTTTTCTGGTGTGACCGAGGCTCCTTAGCTTTTGCGATGGCCCCGTTATTGTCACAGAAAAGTTCTATCGGATCTTGGATACTCGGTATCACTCCGATGTCTGACACGAACTTTCTTAACCAAACAGCTTCCTTTGCAGCATCGGATGCAGCAATGTACTCAGACTCTGTTGTAGAATCGGCTGTTGTATCTTGCTTTGAGCTTTTCCAACTTATTGCACCACCATTCAGACTAAACACGTAGCCTGATTGTGACTTCATGTCATCTTGATCTGTTTGGAAAGCAACATCAGCATAACCTTGTACGATGAGCTGTTCTTGTCCTCCATACACTAGCATCAATCCTTTAGTCCTTCGCAAGTACTTTAGGATTGCTTTGACTGCAGTCCAATGATCTGTTCCTGGATCTTATTGGTATCTGCTAGTCATGCTCAGTGCATGTGCGACATCCGGGCGGGTACATAACATGGCATACATGATAGATCCTATTGCCGAAGCATATGGTACTCTACTCATTGTATCCCTCTCCTCTCTTGTTGAAGGACCTTGGTTCTTCTTCAAGAGAAGGCCATGTCTAAATGGTACCTTACCATTTTTGGAGTTAGACATATTGAACCTCTTTAATATTTTGTCTATGTACCCTTCTTGACTTAGTCCTAGAAGCCTTTTTGACCTATCTCTATAGATCTTGATACCTAGTATCATTTCGGCTTCTCCTAAGTCTTTCATAGAAAATACAGTCCCCAACCATTGTTTGATGTCTTTCATCTTGGTAATGTCATTTCCTATGAGTAGGATGTCGTCCACATATAGGACAAGGAAAACTATCTTGCTCCCACTAACCTTCTTGTAAACACAAGGCTCATCTTCGTTCTTTATGAAGCCGTAACCTTTTACTGCCTCGTCAAAACGAAGATTCCAACTCCGAGATGCTTGCTTTAGTCCGTAGATGGACCTCTGAAGCTTGCATACACGATTTGGATGCTCTTGATCGATGTATCCCTCGGGTTGTTTCATATAAACATCCTCGAGTAGGTTTCCATTCAGGAAAGCCGTCTTAATATCCATCTGCTATATCTCATAGTCATAATATGCAGCTATGGCGAGCATAGTCCGAATGGACTTGAGCATCACGACAGGGGAGTAGGTTTGATCATAGTCTATACCATGAGTCTGTCTGAAACCTTTAGCCACTAGTCGTGCCTTGAAGATCCCGCCAGGTTTTAACTTGAAAATCCACTTGCAATCGACAACCTTTGCCTGAACAGGAGGATCAATCAAAGTCCAAACTTTATTGTCCCTCATGGATTGCATTTCAGATTCCATTGCTTGTAGCCATTTATCTGAATCTAGACTTTCTAAAACCTGTTTGTAGTTCACGGGCTCATTAGAGTCCACCAAGATCAAATCTTGATCGTCAGTTACGAGAAATCCGTATCTCTCAGGTTCATGACGAGATCTACTAGACCTTCTAGGTTCTTGTGTTGTTGACTCAGGCTGCTCATCTTCATGAGTTCCTATGTCAACTTCCATCTCAGTTTCTGTAGATCGTTCTACATTCTCTTGTGGTTCTGGAACTTCTCCGAGTTCTATTCTACTCCCACTATCTTTCTTGTAGAGAAAATCTTTCTCTAAGAAAGTGGCTCCTCGAGCAACAAACACTTTGTTCTCAGTTGGATTGTAGAATTGATATCCTTTAGTTTCCTTAGGATATCCCACAAACAGGCATTTGTCAGTTTTAGGTTCAAGCTTACTACTTTGTAAACGCTTTACATGAGCTTGACAACCCCAAACTCGTAGATATGACATATAGGGTTTTTGACCCGTCCACATCTCATATGGAGTCTTATCTACTGCCTTAGATGGAATACGATTTAGTAAGTAGGCAGCTGAAAGGAGGGCATAACCCCAAAAGGACATAGGGAGAGTCGCTTGACCCATCATAGATCGAACCATATCTAATAAGGTCCGATTCCTCCTCTCGGATACACCATTCCATTGAGGTGTTCCTGGTGGAGTCAGCTGTGAAACAATTCCACACTGTTTTAGATAGCCATCGAACTCATCATTAAGGTATTCACCTCCCCGATCGGAGCGAATAGCCTTAATCCTTCTATTTAACTAATTTTCTACTTCATTTTTAAACTCTTTGAACTTTTCAAAAGTTTCACTTTTATACCTCATTACGTAGACATAACCATATCTACTATAGTCATCGGTAAAAGTCACGAAGTATTCAAATCCACCTCTGGCTTGTGTGCTCATCGGTCCACATACATCTGTATGTATTAGTGCCAATAGCTCACTAGTCCTCTCGCCTTTCTTGCTGAAAGGACTCTTCGTCATTTTGCCTTGCAAACAGGGTTCACATGTGTCATATGATTCGAAATCAAATGAACCAAGCACTCCATCCTTATGAAGTCTTTGAACTCGCTTCTCATTTGCATGGCCTAGACGACAGTGCCATAGATATGTTGGACTTAAATCATATTGAATTAATTTGGCTTTCTTTTCAATGTTATATACCGGTTTCTCTTGGGTCAAATCCAAGATATATAGGCCATTGCACAAATTTGCAACTCCATATAAAACATCTTTTTGATATAAAGACAACGATTTATTACCAATAATAAAACAAAATCCTTTGATATCCAAGCAAGAAATTGAAATAATATTCCTACTCATAGTAGGTACATAATAACAATTCTCTAAAACAATGTTTAAACCGGAAGGCAAAGACAAAATGTAATCTCCAACTTCAACGGCTGCAACTCTTGCCCCGTTGCCTACTCGGAGATCTACTTCGCCTTTCTTTGTCATCCTTCTATTGCTCAGTCCCTGCACATCAGTACAAATGTGAGCCCCACATCCGGTATCTAATACCCATGAGGTGGACATAGAAAGATTAATTTCAATAACAAAGATACCTGAAGCCGAAGGATTCTGTTTCTTCTCTTCAAGAAACAGCTTGTAGTTTCTTCTCCAATGCCCCTTCTGATTGCAATGGAAACATACTGCGTCCTTCTGAGCATTTTTCTTAGCAAGAGGAGTTTGAGGCTGAGCCTTAGGAGCAGTCTTACTGCGAGGCTTTTTGTTTTCAGCAACTTTTGCCTTGCCTTTAAACTTTCTCTTGTTGCCCTTACCCTTTTCCACAACAAGTACTGGCGTTGCCTTCCGAAGGGTTTGCTCAGTATTTTTAAGCATTCCATGGAGCTCAGGAATTGTCCTCTTCATGTTATGCATGTTGTAGTTCACCACAAAATCATTGTAATCATCAGGCAGTGAAGCCAAGATGATGTCAATGGCTAACTCTCTAGAAAGAGGTGCATTTAATCTCTCTAGGGTATCAATATACCCCTTCATCTTGATCAAATGCGTGCTTACTGACGAACCCTTCGCCATCTTGCACGAAATCAATGCTTTTATCGTAACGAACCTTTCGTTACGGGCTTGTTCACGGAACATTTCCGTTAGTGACACATAAATTTGGAACGCTTCCGAATTCATGAATTGTTTCTGAAGCTCGCCTGACATAGTCGCGAGCATCAGACATGTCACTTCATCGGAATCGCTTTTCAGCTTTTCCTATGCTCGTTGAACCGCAGCCGTAGCATTTACTGGTGGTTCAGGTAAAGCAGCGTCTAAGATATTTAGCTTCCTTTCTTGTTTGAGAACGATTCTCAAGTTTCTTTCCCAATCTAAGAAGTTTGGACCAACAAGCTTTTCTTTGTCCAAAATGCTTCTTAGAGTGAGATTAGATGTATTAGTGCTAGTAGATGCCATTTCTACAAAAGAAAATGCAAAATATTAGAATGAGTTTTAAAATATTTTCCACAATAGCCAAAATTGAAATCCCAAACAATTTTGTGTTGGTGCTAGATTGTGGGCCGAAAATCCACAAAGAATCAACCCCAGTCTTGCTTTGGCAAGTATCGTAGGGATTGGGCTCTTTTGGTAGGCAACGTTCAAATCACATCCCTATGTAATTTAACGATTTCCAATTGCATCACTATGCAACTTTTCGGTGATAGGATGAACATTCCAAATGTTTGACACCATCCTATCTTTGCAAAATTAATCCCTAGTCAACTTATCGGGTCAAGCTAGGATTAATTTTCCCAAGTTAAACCATCCCTCAAGGCATCACATCAATAGACACCCACACAGTTTTTCCATAACAAGTGGTAGTGATAAAGTCGAGCATCTAATACCCAAACAGTTTTTCCACTCATTAATGGTAGTGATAAAGTTGGGCACTATTATGTGACAACCCGCCGCACGAAGAAAACCTGAGGCCCTTGGGCTCTCCAAGTCCACCAGACGTTCAACGCTCAAGCGGGCCCCCAAGTATGGAAGCAAAATCAACTCGGGTTTTTGGGATTTTAGTTTGATCGGCTTAACATGCATTGTCGTTTCATTCATTCACAAAACATAAAATTGCGAAAATGCGATCAATTGGGCTCTAATCTATTACAGGGCCTTTTAACAAAAAACTTCTTTTGGGCCTTCATTTTGGGCTTCCGTTCCTGGGCTCCACCATGGACTCCTTCGGAACCTCCTTTTAGGCCTAACTATTACATAATTTTTAATAGGCACGCAGGCCCAATATTAAAATGGCTCGCAGGCCCAAAAATTTAAATAATAAATTTTAAGCCCAATTCATGCATAGAAAAACACACAAAAGCATATGCTTCATACAAGCCAATTTTATTAAGCCGAATCATTTAATTAGGGATTGTGTAACTCTTACACTATTAAAATTGATCGTGTCATGATCAATTTTAATCAATCCCATGTTCATTCATTTTAATCGAATGATGCATGAACATGCTAGCATAATTATGATGCTTCACATAAAATTTAAACAATTTAAATTTAAGCATCATAAGTAAAATAAAATAAATAACAATTAATTAATCTAATTAATTATTTATTTATTTATCTTTTCTAATTATCCTAATCTAATTAAGAAAATTTATTTCAAAATTTAAACTTATAGGATAAAATTCTAAATTAATCCTATCTTTATCTAATAAGATTATTTAATCAAAATCTTATTAAATAAAATTCAGAAAAATTTTTTTAAAATTTTAATTTTCTGAAACTCTTGGGGTCATTTCGTAAATAACCAAAATTCTGGGCTTAGGGTTTAAGGGAAACAAAACTGCTGGGGCCATTTTATAAATTTTAAAATTTTTCTTTTGGCTAATTAGGGTTTAGAAGCTGCGGCGGGGGTATTTTAGTCATTTCAGCCCCTAGGGCTTCAACCACCCGCCGCCAGACTCCGATCGTCTTCCCCGGCGAACCCATCGGTTTCCGGCGTCTTTTGTCTTGGTGGTCAGAACTTTTCTGTCCCCAATAGCGGCCTCTCCGAGCGACGATAATCGCCGTTCAAAATCCGCAAGACTTCCGGCGAAGAATCAACAACATCAGTTGCGATCCCCGGCTTCGATCGACGAGGAAACGCAGCGGCGACGTTCGCCACTGCTCATTTTCGGCGCCAATCGAGCCCAGACGCGAACCCAGCGACCGCTTCGATGAAACCGAAGCAGCCCGCCAACATGGATTCCGTCTTCGCCGTTCTTCGGACGACCGAGCACCTGCGGAGAAAAAAAAAATAACCAGCAACCCAGAAAAATATTGAACCATCTCAGACCAAAAAATCGTTCGGAACTTTTCCGATGATGTTTCTTAAACCCAGAAACCGGCAAAACCAAAAACGAAAACTATTCAGCCCAGCAAAGATTTTAAACCAAAAACCTACCAAATCGAATCAATTTAGGCTAGTTTCGAAACCCTAATCCCAGAAACTATTTCAATCGGAAAAGAAACGAAGAATCCCGTCTGTTTTCGAAAACTCCAAATGCCAAAAAATTCAATTTAGTCCAGAATTATGAAATCAACAATCCAGCCAAACAATTTTCTAACCCAGAAAAACGGAATTCAAACAACACCAAGAAATCAATTTCCGGGTAAATCCCGTTTTTCCGGCGACTCGGCCACCAAAAGAAAACAGAATAAAAAAACGGTTTTCTGGCCAAATATTCAACAAAAAGGAAAAGACCAATTTTGAAGAACCCAATTCTAAACCTTTTGTTTTAACTAAAACAATTTTAATTAAAACAAAAATTAACCTCGCTCTGATACCACTGTTGGATTGCGTTTAGGCATTTAATTCTAAATTAAATGGCGAAATTCCTAAACACTAAAGGATTCGGGTCTTACCCTCGACGCGTAATCGGTTGTGTAGCCGCCTGGATCCTTTGGGAAGATTGCGTTCACCACCACAGGACAATTCAAGCGAATTGTCTCTGCGTTCTTGCACTGGAGTTCTCTCAGAACCGGTGCTAGCCCCAAAATTTGCCTGTTTTAGAGAAAACCTTTTTCTCTGGGAAGAATAGTTTTTAGTGGAAGAGCGTCTCTATTCAAGTCTGATAGTAAGTACTTTTTAAAAGGTTTTCAAATGTATATTTAAAATTGAGTCTGTTAAAACGTTTTTAACAGACTCCAGATACTTCTCAGATTTGAGAAGTATCTGTTTTAATTAATAATAAATAACAATTAATAATAATTAATTAATTATTTACTGAGTTGGGTTTAACCAACACCATGGATCAACCCATTGATCCATGGATCAGGCTGATGGGTCAAGAACCTTAATTCACAATTAGGTCCCTTGATTTATCAGCTCAACTCAATTCTTCCCAGGTAATTAATTAACTTTTAATTAATACCATGAAACTCTTCAATAATATTTAATTAAACCATTTAATTAAATATTATCAATTTAAGTATAACTCTTATACTTAGAACAGGCAATTTAATTAATTCTGAATCATCGAACTCACTTATGTGCGATCCTGTAGGCCCATTCCAAATTGACAATGAATAAATTAATCTCATTAATTAATCCATAAATCATTAGTGGTCTCTAGCAAGACATAATGACTACACAATTCAGAACGGAGGGTCGAATGGTGATTCAACACAACCTTCCGAGTATACTACGTAATGTCCTCTACACTGATATCCAGTTTAGCATAAGGCATGGAACCAATCATCCTTATATAGCTAAACGTTTTACTTGATCTCTTAGTGACACTGATCTTAATCAAGCAAATGATAACCCTTATCATTTCTTGGGCACGGCCATGCACTTCTCAGTTCACTATCAAGCGGCCAAGATATCATCTCTCATTTAAGAGAGACTTGTAGTCCCATCACTTCACCTACATACCTTAGCGTGACTCATAGTGTACCCAATCATACCCGTACTTGGCAACCTGTTACGGTCCCGTTAGGCATATGTCAAAGCACACTCTAATTCGCCTAAGACTATGCAGTGATTTCTGGTATAAGGATCCTCGTACGAGTACTACTCAAAAGAATCACTCATGATCTAACAGTCCATGGAGTGTTTCTTTTGGCGGATCGATTTCATAAAATTCAATATGCACAAGAATATAATTTCATGAAATTAACTCATCAGATAAATAATCAATCAAACGACAAATGTCTTATTTACATAAATAACCCCCAAAGTTTATTTACATAAATAGCCCTCATTAGGGCATATACACCAACAATCTCCCACTTGCCCGTTGAAGGGCTATGTCCTAAACTGTTTAAGACCAAGCTCTATTACATGTCTATCAAACTTTGACTGTGGTAGAGCTTTTGTGAGAGGATCTGCTACATTGTCGTCTGACCCTATTTTGCACACTTTCACATCTCCTCGATCAATGATCTCTCGGATGAGGTGAAACCTTCTGAGTATATGTTTGGTTTTCTGGTGTGACCGAGGCTCCTTAGCTTGTGCGATGGCCCCGTTATTGTCACAGAAAAGTTCTATCGGATCTTGGATACTCGGTATCACTCCGATGTCTGACACGAACTTTCTTAACCAAACAGCTTCCTTTGCAGCATCGGATGCAGCAATGTACTCAGACTCTGTTGTAGAATCGGCTGTTGTATCTTGCTTTGAGCTTTTCCAACTTATTGCACCACCATTCAGACTAAACACGTAGCCTGATTGTGACTTCATGTCATCTTGATCTGTTTGGAAAGCAGCATCAGCATAACCTTGTACGATGAGCTGTTCTTGTCCTCTATACACTAGCATCAATCCTTTAGTCCTTCGCAAGTACTTTAGGATTGCTTTGACTGCAGTCCAATGATCTGTTCCTGGATCTTGTTGGTATCTGCTAGTCATGCTCAGTGCATGTGCGACATCCGGGCGGGTACATAACATGGCATACATGATAGATCCTATTGCCGAAGCATATGGTACTCTACTCATTGTATCCCTCTCCTCTCTTGTTGAAGGACCTTGGTTCTTCTTCAAGAGAAGGCCATGTCTAAATGGTACCTTACCATTTTTGGAGTTAGACATATTGAACCTCTTTAATATTTTGTCTATGTACCCTTCTTGACTTAGTCCTAGAAGCCTTTTTGACCTATCTCTATAGATCTTGATACCTAGTATCATTTCGGCTTCTCCTAAGTCTTTCATAGAAAATACAGTCCCCAACCATTGTTTGATGTCTTTCATCTTGGGAATGTCATTTCCTATGAGTAGGATGTCGTCCACATATAGGACAAGGAAAACTATCTTGCTCCCACTAACCTTCTTGTAAACACAAGGCTCATCTTCGTTCTTTATGAAGCCGTAACCTTTTACTGCCTCGTCAAAACGAAGATTCCAACTCCGAGATGCTTGCTTTAGTCCGTAGATGGACCTCTGAAGCTTGCATACACGATTTGGATGCTCTTGATCGATGTATCCCTCGGGTTGTTTCATATAAACATCCTCGAGTAGGTTTCCATTCAGGAAAGCCGTCTTAACAACCATCTGCCATATCTCATAGTCATAATATGCAGCTATGGCGAGCATAGTCCGAATGGACTTGAGCATCACGACAGGGGAGAAGGTTTCATCATAGTCTATACCATGAGTCTGTCTGAAACATTTAGCCACTAGTCGTGCCTTGAAGATCCCGCCAGGTTTTAACTTGAAAATCCACTTGCAATCGACAACCTTTGCCTGAACAGGAGGATCAATCAAAGTCCAAACTTTATTGTCCCTCTTGGATTGCATTTCAGATTCCATTGCTTGTAGCCATTTATCTGAATCTGGACTTTCTAAAACCTGTTTGTAGTTCACGGGCTCATTAGAGTCCACCAAGATCAAATCTTGATCGTCAGTTACGAGAAATCCGTATCTCTCAGGTTCATGACGAGATCTACTAGACCTTCTAGGTTCTTGTGTTGTTGACTCAGGCTGCTCATCTTCATGAGTTCCCATGTCAACTTCCATCTCAGTTTCTGTAGATCGTTCTACATTCTCTTGTGGTTCTGGAACTTCTCCGAGTTCTATTCTACTCCCACTATCTTTCTTGTAGAGAAAATCTTTCTCTAAGAAAGTGGCTCCTCGAGCAACAAACACTTTGTTCTCAGTTGGATTGTAGAATTGATATCCTTTAGTTTCCTTAGGATATCCCACAAACAGGCATTTGTCAGTTTTAGGTTCAAGCTTACTACTTTGTAAACGCTTTACATGAGCTTGACAACCCCAAACTCGTAGATATGACATATAGGGTTTTTGACCCGTCCACATCTCATATGGAGTCTTATCTACTGCCTTAGATGGAATACGATTTAGTAAGTAGGCAGCTGAAAGGAGGGCATAACCCCAAAAGGACATAGAGAGAGTCGCTTGACCCATCATAGATCGAACCATATCTAATAAGGTCCGATTCCTCCTCTCGGATACACCATTCCATTGAGGTGTTCCTGGTGGAGTCAGCTGTGAAACAATTCCACACTGTTTTAGATAGCCATCGAACTCATCATTAAGGTATTCACCTCCCCGATCGGAGCGAATAGCCTTAATCCTTCTATTTAACTGATTTTCTACTTCATTTTTAAACTCTTTGAACTTTTCAAAAGTTTCACTTTTATACCTCATTACGTAGACATAACCATATCTACTATAGTCATCGGTAAAAGTCACGAAGTATTCAAATCCACCTCTGGCTTGTGTGCTCATCGGTCCACATACATCTGTATGTATTAGTGCCAATAGCTCACTAGTCCTCTCGCCTTTCTTGCTGAAAGGACTCTTCGTCATTTTGCCTTGCAAACAGGGTTCACATGTGTCATATGATTCGAAATCAAATGAACCAAGCACTCCATCCTTATGAAATCTTTGAACTCGCTTCTCATTTGCATGGCCTAGACGACAGTGCCATAGATATGTTGGACTTAAATCAGATTGAATTAATTTGGCTTTCTTTTCAATGTTATATACCGGTTTCTCTTGGGTCAAATCCAAGATATATAGGCCATTGCACAAATTTGCAACTCCATATAAAACATCTTTTTGATATAAAGACAACGATTTATTACCAATAATAAAACAAAATCCTTTGATATCCAAGCAAGAAATTGAAATAATATTCCTACTCATAGTAGGTACATAATAACAATTCTCTAAAACAATGTTTAAACCGGAAGGCAAAGACAAAATGTAATCTCCAACTTCAACGGCTGCAACTCTTGCCCCGTTGCCTACTCGGAGATCTACTTCGCCTTTCTTTGTCATCCTTCTATTGCTCAGTCCCTGCACATCAGTACAAATGTGAGCCCCACATCCGGTATCTAATACCCATGAGGTGGACATAGAAAGATTAATTTCAATAACAAAGATACCTGAAGCCGAAGGATTCTGTTTCTTCTCTTCAAGAAACAGCTTGCAGTTTCTTCTCCAATGCCCCTTCTAATTACAATGGAAACATACTGCGTCCTTCTGAGCATTTTTCTTAGCAGGAGGAGTTTGAGGCTGAGCCTTAGGAGCAGTCTTACTGCGAGGCTTTTTGTTTTCAGCAACTTTTGCCTTGCCTTTAAACTTTCTCTTGTTTCCCTTACCCTTTTCCACAACAAGTACTGGCGTTGCCTTCCGAAGGGTTTGCTCAGTATTTTTAAGCATTCCATGGAGCTCAGGAATTGTCCTCTTCATGTTATGCATGTTGTAGTTCACCACAAAATCATTGTAATCATCAGGCAGTGAAGCCAAGATGATGTCAATGGCTAACTCTCTAGAAAGAGGTGCATTTAATCTCTCTAGGGTATCAATATACCCCTTCATCTTGATCAAATGCGTGCTTACTGACGAACCCTTCGCCATCTTGCACGAAATCAATGCTTTTATCGTAACGAACCTTTCGTTACGGGCTTGTTCACGGAACATTTCCGTTAGTGACACATAAATTTGGAACGCTTCCGAATTCATGAATTGTTTCTGAAGCTCGCCTGACATAGTCGCGAGCATCAGACATGTCACGTCATCGGAATCGCTTTTCAGCTTTTCCTATGCTCGTTGAACCGCAGCCGTAGCATTTACTGGTGGTTCAGGTAAAGCAGCGTCTAAGATATTTAGCTTCCTTTCTTGTTTGAGAACGATTCTCAAGTTTCTTTCCCAATCTAAGAAGTTTGGACCAACAAGCTTTTCTTTGTCCAAAATGCTTCTTAGAGTGAGATTAGATGTATTAGTGCTAGTAGATGCCATTTCTACAAAAGAAAATGCAAAATATTAGAATGAGTTTTAAAATATTTTCCACAATAGCCAAAATTGAAATCCCAAACAATTTTGTGTTGGTGCTAGATTGTGGGCCGAAAATCCACAAAGAATCAACCCCAGTCTTGCTTTGGCATGTATCGTAGGGATTGGGCTCTTTTGGTAGGCAACGTTCAAATCACATCCCTATGTAATTTAACGATTTCCAATTGCATCACTATGCAACTTTTCGGTGATAGGATGAACATTCCAAATGTTTGACACCATCCTATCTTTGCAAAATTAATCCCTAGTCAACTTATCGGGTCAAGCTAGGATTAATTTTCCCAAGTTAAACCATCCTTCAAGGCATCACATCAATAGACACCCACACAGTTTTTCCATAACAAGTGGTAGTGATAAAGTCGAGCATCTAATACCCAAACAGTTTTTCCACTCATTAATGGTAGTGATAAAGTTGGGCACTATTATGTGACAACCCGCCGCACGAAGAAAACCTGAGGCCCTTGGGCTCTCCAAGTCCACCAGACGTTCAACGCTCAAGCGGGCCCCCAAGTATGGAAGCAAAATCAACTCGGGTTTTTGGGATTTTAGTTTGATCGGCTTAACATGCATTGTCGTTTCATTCATTCACAAAACATAAAATTGCGAAAATGCGATCAATTGGGCTCTAATCTATTACAGGGCCTTTTAACAAAAAACTTCTTTTGGGCCTTCATTTTGGGCTTCCGTTCCTGGGCTCCACCATGGACTCCTTCGGAACCTCCTTTTAGGCCTAACTATTACATAATTTTTAATAGGCACGCAGGCCCAATATTAAAATGGCTCGCAGGCCCAAAAATTTAAATAATAAATTTTAAGCCCAATTCATGCATAGAAAAACACACAAAAGCATATGCTTCATACAAGCCAATTTTATTAAGCCGAATCATTTAATTAGGGATTGTGTAACTCTTACACTATTAAAATTGATCGTGTCATGATCAATTTTAATCAATCCCATGTTCATTCATTTTAATCGAATGATGCATGAACATGCTAGCATAATTATGATGCTTCACATAAAATTTAAACAATTTAAATTTAAGCATCATGAGTAAAATAAAATAAATAACAATTAATTAATCTAATTAATTATTTATTTATTTATCTTTTCTAATTATCCTAATCTAATTAAGAAAATTTATTTCAAAATTTAAACTTATAGGATAAAATTCTAAATTAATCCTATCTTTATCTAATAAGATTATTTAATCAAAATCTTATTAAATAAAATTCAGAAAAATTTTTTTAAAATTTTAATTTTCTGAAACTCTTGGGGTCATTTCGTAAATAACCAAAATTCTGGGCTTAGGGTTTAAGGGAAACAAAACTGCTGGGGCAATTTTATAAATTTTAAAATTTTTCTTTTGGCTAATTAGGGTTTAGAAGCTGCGGCGGGGGTATTTTAGTCATTTCAGCCCCTAGGGCTTCAACCACCCGCCGCCAGACTCCGATCGTCTTCCCCGACGAACCCATCGGTTTCCGGCGTCTTTTGTCTTGGTGGTCAGAACTTTTCTGTCCCCAATAGCGGCCTCTCCGAGCGACGATAATCGCCGTTCAAAATCCGCAAGACTTCCGACGAAGAATCAACAACATCAGTTGCGATCCCCGGCTTCGATCGACGAGGAAACGCAGCGGCGACGTTCGCCACTGCTCATTTCCGGCGCCAATCGAGCCCAGACGCGAACCCAGCGACCGCTTCGATGAAACCGAAGCAGCCCGCCAACATGGATTCCGTCTTCGCCGTTCTTCGGACGACCGAGCACCTGCAAAGAAAAAAAAAATAACCAGCAACCCAGAAAAATATTGAACCATCTCAGACCAAAAAATCGTTCGGAACTTTTCCGATGATGTTTCTTAAACCCAGAAACCGGCAAAACCAAAAACGAAAACTATTTAGCCCAGCAAAGATTTTAAACCAAAAACCTACCAAATCGAATCAATTTAGGCTAGTTTTGAAACCCTAATCCCAGAAACTATTTCAATCGGAAAAGAAAGGAAGAATCCCGTCTGTTTTCGAAAACTCCAAATGCCAAAAAATTCAATTTAGTCCAGAATTATGAAATCAATAATCCAGCCAAACAATTTTGTAACCCAGAAAAACGGAATTCAAACAACACCAAGAAATCAATTTCTGGGTAAATCCCGTTTTTTCGGCGACTCGGCCACCAAAAGAAAACAGAATAAAAAAACGGTTTTCTGGCCAAATATTCAACAAAAAGGAAAAGACCAATTTTGAAGAACCCAATTCTAAACCTTTTGTTTTAACTAAAACAATTTTAATTAAAACAAAAATTAACCTCGCTCTGATACCACTGTTGGATTGCGTTTAGGCATTTAATTCTAAATTAAATGGCGAAATTCCTAAACACTAAAGGATTCGGGTCTTACCCTCGACGCGTAATCGGTTGTGCAGCCGCCTGGATCCTTTGGGAAGATTGCGTTCACCACCACAGAACAATTCAAGCGAATATACTACGTAATGTCCTCTACACTGATATCCAGTTTAGCATAAGGCATGGAACCAATCATCCTTATATAGCTAAACGTTTTACTTGATCTCTTAGTGACACTGATCTTAATCAAGCAAATGATAACCCTTATCATTTCTTGGGCACGGCCATGCACTTCTCAGTTCACTATCAAGCGGCCAAGATATCATCTCTCATTTAAGAGAGACTTGTAGTCCCATCACTTCACCTACATACCTTAGCGTGACTCATAGTGTACCCAATCATACCCGTACTTGGCAACCTGTTACGGTCCTGTTAGGCATATGTCAAAGCACACTCTAATTCACCTAAGACTATGCAGTGATTTCTGGTCTAAGGATCCTCGTACGAGTACTACTCAAAAGAATCACTCATGATCTAACAGTCCATGAAGTGTTTCTTTTGGCGGATTGATTTCATAAAATTCAATATACACAAGAATATAATTTCATGAAATTAACTCATCAGATAAATAATCAATCAAACGACAAATGTCTTATTTACATAAATAACCCCCAAAGTTTATTTACATAAACAGCCCTCATTAGGGCATATACACCAACAATAGAAACGCGGTGTTGTTTCTTGTACTTTACGTAGAAGACATTTTACTAATTGGAAATAACAAAAAAGTGTTATCAGATATAAAGGCATGACTGTCCAAGCTGTTTGATATGAAAGACTTAGGAGAAGCAGGACATATCCTTGGGATCAAGATCATTCGAGATCGTAGGAAATGTTCGCTAAAGCTCTCTCAAGCTTCATACATAGATACGATTCTGGCTCTTTTTAACATGTAGAACTCCAAGAAATGTTTTCTACCTTTAAGACATAGAGTGCATCTATCTAAAGAGCAGCCTCCAAAGACTGTTGAGGAGATAGAAGCATGAAGATAGTTCCTTATGCTTATGTAGTAGGAAGTCTCATGTATGCAATATTGTGTACGAGGCCTGATATTTGCTATGTTGTTGACATTGTAAGCAGATATTAGAATAACCCTGGAAAAGCTCATTGGGAGGCAGTAAAATGCATTCTCAAGTATTTGTGCAGAACGAGAGACTAAGTCTTGGTCTATCAGGTGCCTGAGCTTGTGCTCTGTGGTTACATAGATCCAGATTTCCAAGTCGACAAAGACAAGAGTAAGTCTACCTCAGGGTATATGTTTACTATGGGAGGTGGAGCCATAATTTGGTGGAGTGTCAAGCAGAAATGTGTGGTAGACTCTACCATGAAGGCTGAGTACGTTGCAGCATCAGAGGTAGCGAAAAAAGCAGTATGGCTCAAAAACTTCCTAGTGGACTTAGACGTGATTCCTGGTTTACAAAAGTTAATCACAGTGTAATGTGACAACAAAGGTGCAGTAGCAAACTCGAAAGAACCACAAGCCCACAAGGCGAGTAAGTATATACAACGCAAGTACAACCTGATATGAGATATCGTTAAGAGGGAAAACGTGGTCGTGGCGAAGATAGCATCAGAAGATAACCTTGTGGATCCATTCACGAAGACACTGACTTCAAAAGTTTTTTAAGCTCACTGGAGGGCATGGGGATTAGATACTTAGCTGAACCTTGACTGATTTTATAGTTATTGTCGTAATTGTAAGATTAATGTAGTTTTATACTTAAACCGCATCTTAAGTATTAGTGGGAGATTGTTGGATTTGAATACTAAAGCTTTGCTTGTATTAAACTATTTCCCAGATTATGTATATCGATAAAATGTTTTAGTTAAACTGTTCTTATGTTTTACATATGTTGTCCATTTATATTATGTAATTAGATTATGAGGTGTCTAGTGTGACACAGTAGATCTCATCATTGGTTAAAATACATAATATATAAATGAGTTTCGTAACTGAGACAGTTCCGGACACACTATCAGTTTAAGTTATTATGTGATTCAGAAATTGGTTTGTCTAAACTGATTGAATTATATAGATATGCCCGGGGCATATTGAACATGACCATTTAGGATGAATGTCTTATACTAATTTAGTAGACTATTCGATCCTAGTATTCTATCTTTAAATCCCTATACTTGAGCTGGCATGGGGATTAGATATAGTGTACTTTAATCTACCAAAGAGTGAGGTCACTTGAGAGAAATAGTCTCGATAGGTTGGGTGCGCGTGTTTGATTGCTTGGTATGCTATTCCTTGTTGAAAGGAAACCATGTATTGGTGCATCCGGGGTGATAGTACTTCCGAGATGAGCTCGTTATGTTTATTATACTAAACCCAGCCGGTAGACTTATGTCCGGGACAGTAAAAAGGTCGAGTGGTACTAATATCAGATTATAAGAAGTTAATTAATTAATTTATCAGTAAATTAATAAATTAACGAGCACTATATAATTGATGTGAGGAGATTAAAGAATAATTAATTTAGTTGTTTCGAAAGCGATTCTGGTGTATGATGCTAGTGCCATAATTAATCCATTAGTGGTATGATTAAATATGTATTGGTTAATTGGCAAAGGTAGATTTAATTAATTAAAATATTAATTAATCCTTGTGTCAGTTGGTTGTAAATCAGTCCAGGAACTGGTTTAAGGATTAGTGAATCTTTGTGTCAGTTGGATGTGAATCAATCCAGGAACGGAATTGAAGATAAACCCAAACCCAATAGGAAGACCAATCCTAAACCAACTTGGAGTTTCTCTTGTAACTCTATAAATAGACAAGAGGTTGGCTATACACAATACACAATTCATAAGTTTTCAAGGCAAGAAAACTAGAGAGAGAAAATCCTAGAGAGAGAAATCAATTTTTCCTTTCTCAAAGTCGGATTCTTCTTGTTCCGAGCGGCGGTGTTGATTCTAAGCAAGTGCCAGCGGTTTTCTTCATCAGGTGATTGACGGTGCGTGAAATCCGAGAAAGCCTCACATGGATTTGTCAGCGGCAGCGTCTGAAGCAACACGCAGAACGGCAGCAGTTTCGTTGGATTTTCCGGCAAGTTTTGTGGTGTTTTACTGATCGTTGGTTCGTTGCCCACACAACGTATGAGATGTTCTTGAGTCATACAAACAATCACCTAAGTACACACTTTAAGAGGTAATTCTTAAACTTCCACTTTAATTAAAAATTTTATTATTGCATGACAAATCGAATAAGTGGAAGCTAAGATCCTACGCAATGATATTTCAAGCAAGCGTTGGAAGAGTAATTGCGCTAGTACTTAGGCATGGTCAAGAGTTTCAATTCTGGAATGCATAGCACGAAAGCAAATTTTTTACTGGGTCCGGGCAGATAATCATTCAAGGATCAACTGGGAGGACGCGCGAACGGGATAGCTTTGTGAACCGCTGAAAGTAGTCATCCGCGCACGCACTATGGCTCACGGCCCCACCTATAGACTGCCTGTCAGTAAACGATATGCTATTAGTCATCATACCAAACTCTTCCCACGCTGATTCTGAGTACTCTACTGCATGTTTCACAACATATGGTTTCCCAGTGTATCCCCGATAAGTACCTTTACCAAGACGCAAGAAATTAGCAGGGATCCACTGAACGTATCCAAGCTGTCGGGCACACCTGTCTGACATATATGGCTCGATATAATCTCTGTACGCAATCAGACCTTAGTACAGGGTCCGCGGCGTCCACACCACAGCCTCATGACTGTTTGGCATCCAGGTAACCTATAAACGTAATTTGCAATTGCATTAAAAAAAATAAAACATCAATCAAATAAAATAATAATATTTATTTTTAACAATAGTTACGTACCGTCATATCACCAAGCGCATGTCGAAATGATCTCAACCGCTCCTCTGTACTGCGGTGGGTGTTGACTGCCTACCTCAATACTCGCGCCTGCGTACCATGGAATGGGAGAGGCATCACATGTGGTCTAAAATCTGGGAAGTGCTCATAGATCCAAGACTGTAGCAAAGTCATGCACCTTGCCATGCTCTGTGTAACATCCATGCAAGTAGGTGAATATTTTCAAGGAGATTATAGGGTCTAAACTTTTAAAAAGAATAAAATAATTAAATTTCAATAATTATAGGTTAGACAATTAATTAAATAGAACAGAAATTGATAGGTAGGTCTAAACTGAAATAAAGAGGAATTAGGCAAAAGTGGAGTAAAGGACTTAATTGAGGGAAATATAGGTTGATTGATTAAATTAAAAGAACTAAGGAAAGCTAGGGAGGTAAGTGAAATTTTTAGAAGTCAATATAAAAACCCCTTCTTTTCCATTTTCTTTTTCTTTCTTTTATTTCTTCTTCTTCCTTTCTTCTTTCTCTCTCCCCGCTTCTACCTCTCCTCATTTTCCAATTGCTGCCTTCATTTTTGCCCATATGGGCCTCATCTCAGTGAACCAAATATACCAAAATGTTCCCCACAACATAAGGAACAAACCCTACCCTCTATTCTTCATTTTGGTCAAGTTTTTCTCTTCCAAAATTTACCGCCCTGCTACTCCTCGTTGTCGTTTCTACACTTTCCAGCCATGTTCGAGGTCAGGTCTTAACATTAAAACACTGATCATCATCCCTGCTATAAAACCCACTAATTATTACCTCGATTGGATGGTGGATTCGTAATTTCCTAAACCCTAGTTTTTACACCACTTCACTGCCACTTTTCGTCACCGTCCGGCCTCTTCTTGACCTAGCTCCACAACCAAAAGATTCCCCTAATTTAGGGCTACAAAACCCCTCAAATATTTTGGCATTTGGGTCTTTCCACAATATCACCGCCGCTTCCTTCCTCCTCTAATCACCAGCAGAAGCTTCTACTTCCTGAGCCAAACCCTATTCAGGCGATTTTAGGGGTAATCACTCAATAAAATATTAATGCATGATTTTTTAATTATAGTATGCATTTTAAGACTTTAATTACTATCTTGTTAAAGTTGTAAAACAAAGGTGGTTTCAAATAATGTTTAAAGGGACTAGAGGTAATAAAGAGAGTGTGAAATCCATTTAGGGTGGATTTGGATTAAGCATAAAAAGGTCTCTCTTGTTGTCCTTAATGGGAAACTAAAAGGAGAAAGAGATTAGGTTAATAATGAAATGACTTAACATATTTTAATTCTAAAGGTTAGCTATAAATGATATATTAAGAGAGTAGTAATTAACCCTACATACATAAAGAACCATAATTAGAGCTAGGATTATTTTAGTGAATATTACTACATGAGTTCCTTGTCCATTGATTAGGAATTGATTAAAGGAAAGTGAAGTCTCCTTGAGTTGGCCACTCAAGTAGACTCCATGGCCCTTAATCATTATCGTAATCCTTGGATTACAAAGCCTGTTTGTGTGGTATTATATAGGAATCATATCAGATTTCACGTAAAGTAGGTTTATATGGTTTAGATAGAAGTCTGATGATTTCTCCTATGTGTGTGGATACTCTTGACGAACACCATGACGACACATACCTCTTTCCAGAGTTAGGAGGTTACTATCGTTGATTTGACAGTTAGGTGAGTGTCTCCCCCTCACTTGTGCGCGTTGTTTTGGCTAGGAATATACTGGTATATTCTATTGACATATAGGTGTAACCTAGTTATAACCTGGATCACATTGAAGTTTCTATTATGCATGTGTTTGTTTATGATTTCTGTTTAGAAGATTATGGCCTTGCTGGCGCATAGGGTTTAGATTTATTGTACATGTGTTGTAGTGTTGACGGTTGGATATTGTGGCTGTTGTTTGGATGTTTCTGTGATGTTTGTCTTATTGGGATTCTTGCATTTACTGTCGTTATACTGCTGAAATTCCTGTAGAGTCTATTGGACAACCATTATTTGTACTAGTTTCTATTTGGTTTACTTATGAGTCATGTATGTGCTTGCATCTTTTGAGGATCCCGTCCCTTTTTGTTCCGTCCTATTGGATATGGGCCGATCTGTGGCACAATCGTAAGTCGGTATGGCCCGAGGTACCTTTGGCCGAGTGTAACTTGTTGGCAGAGTGTAATTAGTGAGTGTGATGTCCGATGCAGTTGGTTGGTACAGATTATCCTAGGGAGGATTCTGGTTGTGATGATCAGAACCTCTCTAGGATCCAGGTTGGTTTGTTATCTTGGGTGCCATTACGTGGCAAGTTGGTCTATCGTTGGCATGCTGGTTGTTTACAGTTTTGACTCGTGATTTGTGTTGCATGTTTGGTTGTGGTATATTTGCTTTTATTTATACTGTTGGGTCCAGGAGGTGACCCTCATTAGGTATGCTTTTAGCATATTTACGTCCTTTTTATCTTTGAATGTGATCAAGGTAAGAGATTACCAGAGACAAACTTAGAAGAAACATGGGGGAGGTTGGGATGGTTATTAATTTGTAAACAATGAAGCTGTAATAGTGTACGTCGAACGTTGTATCTTAATAAAATCCAGTTCTTATAAAGTTTAATTTTGGTAATTTGCTTTTAAAGTAGCTTAATTATGTTTTGTTACCGTTTTAGGAAATTAGGTGCTTTTCGGCCATGACACTCCGTGTCTCATGCCTACAGGCAGCACCTAAATGAAAGTATAGAAATGCAAGTGTCGCGGTGCCCCATGCCTCCTGGCCCACCTGATCCAACCCCTTTCTGACATGCACTATAGGCACTGGCATAAACTTATTAGAACTCTTCTCTGTAAAAAGACAAGTCCCAACAGCACTCCACACAAAAGTAGCCACATTGGAATTGTCTCTTTCACGCTCCACACACATATCAATCACCCTCTGTGTCGAAAACTCACCATTTTTGTATAAATCCTTATCTATGCGTTTCTCTTTAGGTATCTCAAGCAAACCTCTGGACCAGGAAAGTACGGTGGACGTATTCGTCACCTCAGTCATCAAGCAACCATCAACGGGGATGCGCAGTATCTCCCACACATCGTGGAGTAAGATTGTCATCTCTCCGAAGGGCAGGTGGAATGAATTAGTGTCCGGCTGCCACCTCTCTATAAAAGCATTGATGAGAGACTCGTCTATGTTCCTATGCATAATGCGAGGAATGTGTCCCAGCCCGGTTTGACTCAAAATCTGGGCCCCATCCGGTTTCATAGCTGCAATCCATTTTTCAAACTTATCATACATGTTCCCCCTATTATGACATCTAAGATGGTATCTAGTAGTCTCACTCTGCTCCCAATACTTCAATACGACGTGCCTAAAAAGTTAGGGATCACACTATCTTCTATAGGGCCACCAGGAACAGGCTTTCTGACCAACCAACTCATGTCTTCCTTAATGCGCTTTCTATGATGAACTAAATTTAACAAATATAAAGTTCATTTAAATATATATATATATATACAAAATAACTAATTTAAAAAATAACTATTTAAAGAAATAATCGAATAATTGATTAAATAACTAATTTAAGAAATAACTAAATAAGCAAAATTACAATTAATTAAATAAACAATTAATTAATCAATTAACAAATTAAATCAAATAACTAATTTAACAACTAATTTAAAATATAACTAAATAAACAAAATTACTAATTAAATGAAATAATTAATTAAATAACTAAATAAATAAATTTACTAATTAATTAAATAAATAATTAAATAATCAATTAACAAATTAAATCAAATAACTAATTAAACAACTAATTTTAAAAATAACTAAATAAACAAAATTACTAATTAAATGAAATAATTAATTAAATAACTAAATAAATAAATTTACTAATTAAATAAATAAACAATTAAATAATTAATTAACAAATTAAATCAAATAACTAATTAAATCAAATAAATAATTAAATTAAATAACTAATTAAATAATTTGTCAAATTAAATAACTTAATTTAACGTAATCGAGCATGTACCTGTAGCAGGATCGATCTGCTCAAACTGTCCATTTCCTGGATTCCGATAACGGACGTTCTTCTCCGCGTGGGGGTGATTAGGGTAACCTCCATAAGTATCCCCCTCCTCCTAATCCTCGTGCTATTGTTCCTCCTCCTTGTGTTGCTGCTCCTTCTCCTCCTCATGCTCATAATACCCCTCATCGGTATCAGTATCAAAATAATGCTCATCCCTTGAAACGATGAGTAGCCTGTCCCTCCACCTCCTCGTCCGCCATCTCTACCTCCGTCTGTCCCTCGTCCTCTATCTCCTCGTCCTCCACCTCTACCTCCGCCTGTCCCTCATCCTTCATCTCGACCTCCACCTCTAATAGTGATACCTCCGCCTGTCCCTCGGCCTCCACGTCGACCTACGCATGTCCCTCGGCCTCCTCTCTTCACTAACACTTTCTGCCTTCAAGCAGAAGCTATAGGACGTTGTCTATCTACGGGCGATTTTACCTTACCACCACCCTAAATAACATTTAAGCATACGGATTAATAATATAAACATATTTTTTGAAATTAAAACTTAAAAATAAGTTGGAATTGACCAAGAATACGCAAACGCCACAAACAAATGTGTGTCATTCGGTAAAACATTTTTTTTCAACATTTGACCGAAAGCCAAACGGTATGAAAAAACGTTTGAATTTCTATCAAACATTAAAAATAAACTTTTGACTGAAAGCCAAACATTAAAATGATACGTTTTGGTTTTACCAAAACGCACCACTTTGACGTTTAGGTTTTGGTCAAACACACCAATTTTGAGTTTTGTCGAAACCAAAACGCAACAAAATAGCATTTCAATAATACAAAAACAATTCCAAACAGTTTATTCTAACCTACCCATATCAGATCTATAGCGTTTATGACCAACAAAATCACAAATATGCGATGTTTATAAGGAATGAATTAAAGAACACAAAAATGTTTTGGATTTAACGTATTTTTTACCTTAATAGTCATTGGACCTTTGCCCACACCGTGTCTTTGCGACGATTCACCTCCTCCCGTGTTCATTACGCAATTTTTGGCAGAAGAAACGTTGAGAAAGTGCGTTTAGGTGTTTAGGATTTTAGAGAAAGATTTTTGAAAAGGAAACAAAATGTGAAAAGTGCAACATTTTGGTCCAAATGGCCTTTTTAAACTGAACAGGTCCGAAACGCACCTCTTTAGCGAGCGAGCCATGGTGAAAACACTTTTGTTTAGTGATTTGGTCACTATTGGCAACGTTAAAGTGCCGCATTTTTTGTTCAATTCCGATGACCGAATTAGCGTTTTAGGTGTCTGGAATAGTCATGGCCCTCATTTTAGTAGCTTAAAAATGTTTTTTCAAGCGTTTTTGCTCAGGTGTAATCGCTATTCTCTAGCATTTTTTTGCCTTTTTTGGCGAAAATCAAGATTCTTTGTACAAAATTCCATTTTGGGTATTTCATAATCATTTTGATTTAATTTTGTGATGCAAATAGCAATTTAGTGATACAAATAGCAATCCAGATTAATTAATCTTGGTTGCGCTAGAATGAAGTCATCCATCTGCCCGAAAGTATGCCCCAATTAATTTGGCTTGAGTTTTCTTTCTTGTGGTTCGATAGAAAACAAACAACACAAGGCCACAAATATCCTGCACCAAACCACATACGAGGTTGGCAATTAATTATAAATAACAAAGAACAAAAATAATATTGCGCCAACTAAAATACATTAATTATTAACAAGGCTAAAATAGGCCTAAATAAAATATATTAAAATGGGCCAAGATTATTAGTAAGGAAAATAAATTAATTCAAATAAATTAATAAATTAATTTCTTGACCGAAATTATTAAAAGCAATAAAACAAAAAGAATTGGACCCTCAAAAAGAATTAATTAAAAACAAGATCGAAGAGAATGAGCTTAAAAATAAAGAGAAAGACAAAAAGTGCGGGTTGATCTTTAGGATCGTAACATCTCCTTTGATTAAGACTAATCCAGTTGTTCCACCTTTTCCTAGTAGGTTGGAGAAAACAAGAAAGGATGATTACGAGAGGGAAGGTTTGAAAACTTTTAGGAAGGTGGAGATAAATATTCCTTTGCTAGATGCTATCAAACAAATTCCAAAATATGCAAAAATTTTGAAGGAACTTTATACCCATCGAAGAAAGGTAAGGCATCAGAAAAGAATATGATGGTAAGAAAAACTGTTTATGTTGTTGATAAACACTTACCAAAGAAATGCTCAGATCCTGGAATTTATGCATTTCCATGTGTTATGGGGAGTATACAGATTAAGCGTGCTATGTTAGATATAAGAGCTGAAGGAAAATAGAACAAGCCCGGGCTAAATTGAAAACCTCACTTTCGTGCAATGCATTCCAGAATCGGAAGCTTTCAACAAAGCTCAGGCTCAAATTCATTTTCCCATGAACTGATCTAGGCTTATACTTATTTAATTTATTAACCGGGACACAAAAAATACAATCTTTAATTAAAGCGGAAAGTTCAAAGATTACACCTTTGTAGTGAAGTCCCTAGCAAAAAGAAATCCAAAACTTCGGGCAAGCGAATTCCACAAGAAATCCAAAGAATAACTCCAATTCGACTTCGAACTAGTGTGGGCTAGTGTCTACGGAGTAGCCCAAGGAAAAATGAAGAAATCCTAAGAAACCCACTTCAAGAATCACGCAAATCTGAAGAAACAGATTTAGCTCGGGAACTGAACCCAATCTGAAAATCCACACCAAAAGTGTCTGGAATGTGTTCCTACTCGTAGATCTAGACTCTAGCAATCTAAGAAGATCAATCTAGAGGATCAACACAACAAGAATCAACAATCCCACTTCAAGAATTACTAAAACCGCCGCCTATTTAACCATACGTCGGCGCCGATCAAAATCCGGTGAGCAAAACCCGGCGGCTGAGAAGAACAATCGAAAGGCAGCAGCTTTTAATTCCAAAATGGTGATCTAGGATTCTCTAGGTTATGGGCTTTGAGGATTCTTGAAGAAGAAAGATCCTTGGTCGACTTCAAAAGAAAACTTCAAGGTAGGGGAAGAAGTTCTCTCGCTTGACCACTCTTTCTCTCACTAGGCAAAGTGCCTCTAAGGTTTCTAATTGTCTTCATTAATGCCTAACAAGGGGTATTTATAGGAAGCTTCTAAGGAGACCTAATGGGCCTTTGAGTTGGGCCTTTTAGTTTGACTTTCGTTAACTCCTTAGTCTTTCCTAGACTAGTCAACTCCAATCGATCCTTTTGAATTAAATCTTTAACCCATTTCGTTAATTTAATTTAATCGAACCCTTAGGATTAATTAATTCATATAGAATTAATTTTCTTAATCTACTTTGTCAATTAAATATTAATTAAACCTTTAACATTAATTAATTCACTTTATCGATTAGTCAAACGCATAATTAGTCGTACCACTAACGGACCAATTATGGAACTACCGCTCAAAAACGACTTTACATCGCGCCACTATATTTTCTTCTATCTCCACACATCAAAGATCTAGTGCTCGTCGGTTTATCAATTTACTGACAAACTAATTCACCGACTTCTTGGTATCCGAGATTAGTACCACTCGACTTTCTTACTATACCGGACATAAAGTCCACTGGCCGGGTTTCGTATAATAAACCTTACGAGCTCATCTCGGGAGCACCATCAACCCAGCGAACCGGTACATGGATTCCTCCGACTAGCAACGGCACGTAAGAAGCTAAACACCGCATACCCAACCTACCGAGGTATAGGCCTAAGTTAACCGCACTCTTTGGCAAATCAAAGCATACGATATCCAACTCTCATGCTTGTCCCAATCTCGGGATTGGGAGACTGAATACTAGGATAGAATTGACTACACCAATCAGTACACGTCAATTCTATCCAAACTGGTCGTACTCAATATGCCCCGGGCATATCCGTGTGTCTTTTACACACCTCATTTAGTTCTATGATATAATGGAACAATTTAATATTGAAACAAAATGATATGTCATCTGTGGATATTAGTTTTTTATACAAACCATAGCTTTTCTGTATTCAAAACTAACAAGAGCGTCCATTAATGTCATGCGTTTTTCAATTTTTCACATGTTGAAATTGAGTCCACTTCTGGAAACTAATGTAGTTATTCAATTGGATGACCGTTATAATGTTTATCCTGATGGGATTGTTGAGGATGTTTTTGTACAGGTTAAGGATTTAATATTTTCAACTGATTTTTATATTTTAAAAATGGAGGAAGATTCAATTGAAAATTCACTCTAATTCTATTATGGAGAACCTTCATGAGAACCTCGAAAACAAAGTTGACATGGGAAAGGGGACTCGTTTTGTGGAATTTGCTGGCGAGATAGTCTAGTTCAATATGAATGAAGACATTAAATTTCCTATAGAATGTCATTCAATATTTTTTGTTGATATTTTTGATCCACTTGTGTAGGAGTATTTCGTAGAAGAAAACAATTTTGAGATGATTGCACACTTAGGAGCAGAAGAATAAGCACTTGATGATTGTGAAGTGTTGATCCAGTGATAGAAACTCAAACAGGGTTAGAAAATTCAGAGTCAAAAGAGTTCATATCTCATTCGAAATTATTACCTTCTATTTTGCAGGCTCCAAAGTTAGAGTTAAAAACTCTCCCCAATCACCTTAAGTACATATATTTAGGTGATGGTGACACGCTCCCAGTAATTGTTGCTAAAGGATTAACAAATGATTAAGAAAGAAGATTGGTTGAGGTCCTCAAGGAACATAAAACAGCAATCGGCTGGACTCTAGCAGATATCAAGGGGATCAGTCATTCAGTATGTATGCATAGTATATTGTTAGAAGACAATGCCAAACCAATTCGAGAGTCTCAATGAAAAATCAACCCAATTTTGAAGGAGGTAGTAATGAAAGAGATTATGAAATTACTTGACCAAGGGATAATTTATCCTATTTCTGATAGTAAGTGGGTAAGTCCTGTCCACGTTGTACCCAAGAAATCAGGTATTACAGTAGCACTGAACCACAACAATAAATTGGTTCAAATGAGGGCACAAAATTGATGGCGCATGGTAATTGATTTCAGGAAATTAAATTTGGCTACCCAAAAGGATCATTTTCCTTTACCTTTTATTGATCAGATATTAGAAAGGCTAGCTGGTAGAGAATTCTTTTGTTTTCTTGATGAATTTTCAGGTTACTATCAGATTGTCATAGCTCAAGAGGATCAAGAAAAGACAATATTCACCTGCCCATTCGGAATGTTTGCATAAAGGATGATGTCATTTGGGTTATGCAACGCTCTAGGTACATTTCAAATATGCATGCTAAGTATTTTCTTTGATTTTGTTGAAAAATGCATCAAAGTGTCTATGGATGATTTCACAGTGTATGGTGATTCTTTTGACAGTTGCTTGAATAATTTGACCATGATGTTGAAAGATGCATTGAGACTAATTTGGTTTAAAATTATGAAAAATGTCATTTCATGGTAAATGAAGGCATTGTCCTAGGACATGTAATTTTTTCTAGAGGTATTTAGGTTGATAAAGCTAAGGTGGATTTGATTGTGAGCTTACCCTATCCTGCGAATGTTAGGCAAATGCGTTCTTTTCTTGGATATGCAGGGTTTTATCACAGGTTTATCAATGATTTTTCTAAGATTGAGGTGCCTCTCTCCAACTTACTTCAAAAGGACATGGCTTTGAACTTTGAGAAGAAATGAAAGTTTGATAAGCTCAATAATCTACTAGCAATTGCTTTAATCATTCAACGACCAAATTGGAAGTTGCATTTTAAGATTATTTGTGATGCTAGCAATTATACAATTGGGGCAGTTCTAGGGCAAAGGATTTACAAAAAGAGTCATGTAATCTATTATGCCTCAAGGACTCTAAATTCAGCACAATGCAACTACACAACAACTGATAAAGAACTTTTGACAATTGTTTTTGCATTGGTGGAATGCAGAAAACACACCAAAATAAAAACTTAATTTTTCACACTAAGGGATTCTAAGACCCCGTCGTGCAGTAGAATAGGTGTCGATCCCACAGAGAGCAACCAAGCCTTGTTTAGATTTAATTTTCTTTTGATTAGTGGGCAAAAAAGCACACATATGATGCTAGCAATTCACAAAGCACATAAATAGCAAGATTGGGAAATAGGGTTGAGTTTGAGAAGGAGATTCAGCCACCATTTGAGTTCGGGTTGTGTTATATTATAGAGGATAGTTGCGATTATATCGAGTTCATTCCCGTCTGGCCGTTTAACCTATTTTACAGTTCGTGGGTCTCGATGCCTCTCTGAAAAGAAACAGAATCCCATTCTGGATTGTAACTCACATAGGTGGAAGGGAAATACACAATCTCGGTCCAACTTTGAACATGCAAGGAATAAACAACTATAGTACTAAAATCAAATGATAAGGAAGTAATCAACCATCCAAAATATATACAACCAAAGGAATCAGACATTACATATAACACCTAGTACTGACTACCAATTAGAAGTCTATCGTATAACTCAGTGGTGGGGAGTGGCGACGAATCAGTGGCACAACCTCATGAAAGGTGAACTCTCTGGCTGGACAAGGGTTAAGAGGGAAAGCACTGTAGTAAGGTCCGATTACACCAACACTAGCTCATCCGGGGCTTCCTCTCCAAGATGGAGTTTATCACTCCATCGATCCAAGCTCACAACCTAGCAGCAATGAAACCCTAGCTCAAACAGTACAAGAGAAGATTTCTAAAGCGGCCGAGATGAGAAGTTAACAAAAGATACCTTAAGGGACTTGTTTCTTGGTATTTATACCCGCTACAAATTAGGGTTGTAATTAACTACAATTGTAAGGTCATAATGGTAACTTCGGTGCAAGGGCTAGTCTTCAAAGTGGTTTCCAGCTAGGTTTTTGTTGGGAATTGTTTAGGTGTTTAATCTAATTAAACAGCAAAATTCCTAAACTTTGAGGATCAGGTCTTACCCTTGAAGCGTAATCGGTTGCGCACATCGCCTGGCTCCTCTGAGAAGATGGCATTTTGTTGTCTCCAAAATCCTTCCTCGAAGGATTCTCTACTCTCAAGCACGAAAGTCTTCGCAGGTTGGTGCTAGCCGATCTTGCCTACCCAGAGAATTTGGAAAAATCTTGTGTATTTTGGCTGATCTGAATTTTTTAATTCAAATCATTTTTATCCTACAATAATATCCCTAGGATATTTGTAGAGATCAAATTTCCAAAATCAGTATTGTAATTATCCAATTATAACTTAACTGATTTTGGCCATATTCCAAATCAGTATTATTACCAAATATTATTTTACTGATTCCAAATCAATATTTAAATAATATTTACTGATTCCAAATCAGCATTAAATAATACCTTAATGATTTAGGTTACACACCAAGTCCATGGATCAACCCATGACCCATGGATCAGACTGATGGGTCAAGAACTTCAATTGTAATTAAGTCCCTTGATTTATCAGCCCATCCCAATTATTCCCAGGTAATTAATTAACTATTAATTAATACCACAGAACTTTTCAATAATATTTAATTAAACCATTTAATTAAATATTATCTATTTAAGTATAACAATTATACTTATTGTAGGCAAGAATACTTATTCTGCATCATCGAACTTTCTTTTATGTGATTCTGTAGGCCCATTCCAAATTGGAAATGGATAACTCAATCTCATTGATTAATCCATAAGTCATTAGTGGTCTCTAGCAAGACATAATGACTACCCAATTAGGAATGGAGTGTCGAATGGTGATTCGACACAACCTTTCCGAGCAAACTGCGTACGATCCTCTACATTGATATCCCGCTTAGCATAAGGCATGGAACCATCATCCTTATATAGCTAAATGTTTACTTGATCTCTTAGTGACACTAAATCCATCAAGCAAATGATATCCTTATCATTCCTTGGGCATGGCCATGCACTTTTCAGTTCACTATCAAGTGGCCAAGATATCATCTCTAACTTAAGAGAGATTTGTAGTCCCATCACTTCACCTACATATCTTAGCGTGAATCATAGTGTACCCAATCATACCCGTACTTGGCAACCTGTTACGGCCCCGTTAGGCGTATGTCAAAGCACACTACAATTCACCTAAGACTATGTAGTGATTTCTGGTCTAAGGATCCTCGTACCAGTACTACTCAAAAGAATCACTCATGATCTAATTAGTCCATGGAGTGTTTCTTTTGGCAGATCGATTTCATGAATTTAAATATGCACAAGGATATTACTATCATGAAATTAACTCATTTGATAAACAATCAATCAAGTGACAAATGTCTTATTTACATAAATACCCTCAAAGTATATTTACATAAATAGCCTTCAGTAGGGCACATACACCAACAATCTCCCACTTGCCCGATGAAGGGCTATGTCCTAAACTGTTTAAGACCAAGCTCTATTACATGTCTATCAAACTTTGACTGTGGTAGAGCTTTTGTGAGAGGATCTGCTATATTGTCATCTGACCCTATTTTGCACACTTTCACATCTCCTCGATCAATGATCTCTCGGATGAGGTGAAACCTTTTGAGTATGTGTTTGGTTTTCTGGTGTGACCGAGGTTCCTTAGCTTGTGCTATGGCCCCGTTATTGTCACAGAAAAGTTCTATCGGATCTTGGATACTCGGTATCATTCTGATATCTGACACGAACTTCCTCAACCAAACAGCTTCCTTTGCAGCATTTGATGCAGCAATGTACTCAGACTCTGTTGTAGAATCGGCTGTTGTATCTTGCTTTGAGCTTTTTCAACTTATTGCACCGCCATTCAGACTAAACACATAGCCTGATTGTGACTTCATGTCATCTTGATCTGTTTGGAAAGCAGCATCAGCGTAACCTTGTACAATGAGCTGTTCTTGTCCTCCATACACTAGCATTAATCCTTTAGTTCTTCGTAAGTACTTCAGGATTGCTTTGACTGCAGTCCAATGACCCATCCTTGGATCTTGTTAGTATCTGCTAGTCATGCTAAGTGCATGTGCAACATCCGGACGGGTACGTAACATGGCATACATGATAGATCCTATTGCTGAAGCATATGGGACTCTACTCATTGTATCCCTCTCCTCTCTTGTTGAAGGACCTTGGTTCTTCTTCAAGAGAAGGCCATGTCTAAATGGTACCTTACCATTTTTGGAGTTAAACATATTGAATCTTTTCAATATCTTGTCTATGTACCCTTCTTGACTTAGTCCCAGAAGCCTTTTAGACCTATCTCTATAGATCTTGATACCTAGTATTGTCTCAGCTTCTCCTAAGTCTTTCATAGAAAATACACTCCCCAACCATTGTTTGATGTCTCTCATCAAGGGAATGTCATTTCCTATGAGCAGGATGTCGTCCACATATAGGACAAGGAAAACAATCTTGCTCCCACTGACTTTCTTGTAAACACAAGGCTCATCTTCGTTCTTCATGAATCTGTAACCTTTTACTTCCTCATCAAAACGAAGATTCCAACTTCGAGATGCTTGCTTTAGTCCATAGATGGACCTCTGAAGCTTACATACTCGATTAGGATACTTTTGATCGATGTATCCCTCAGGTTGTTTCATATAAACATCCTCGAGTAGGTTTCCATTCAGGAAAGCCGTCTTAACATTCATCTGTCATACCTCATAGTCAAAATATGCTGCTATGGCAAGCATTGTCCTAATGGACTTGAGCATCACGACAGGAGAAAAGGTTTCATCATAGTCTATACCATGAGTCTGTCTGAAACCTTTAGCCACTAGTCGTGCCTCGATATGGGAAAAAAGTTTAATTAAAGAACATTTGAATTATGAAACATATTCTCATAATAAGATAATAACATAATAGAATTTATTCATAATTACACATATATACTTATTTATTTATTTTGCCCATGTTTTGGAACTATTTTTCTTCCCGCGGATATCACTTTACGATGGCCAAAACCACCATGAGGCAATTCACACCATCATATTCTTCTTCCAGCCTTACCCAAATCCTAACCATGTCCTCGTCATCTTCCTTGTCTTCTCTGTAATAACAGTAGCAGAAAAAATCGCTTCAAGAAATGCTGTATTTTTCTTAAAAATAAGCCCTTTGATGAAGATGACAATGATGATCACGAGGATGGAAATCAAAATCATTGTTGCGATCATGCCCATGGAGATGGTTGTGATGGTGATGGTACTAGTTCTAGTAATTGATCCGGGTTTCATTCGATTAACACAGTTCATGAATTTTTTACCAAAAAATTTTTTTTTATTATTTTCCTTCCCTATTTTCTCCTTTTTTTATCTTTTTATTTTCTAAAAAATACTGTATGTGTGAGAATTATTCTTATAATTGGTTATTATAGGATTAAAAAATATATATTCATTTTGTTGAATTTTGATAAATTATTTAAAAATTAGTAAAAAGGCAATTTGGGAAGATTGTTTCGAAAATAGGGCTACAAATAGTAAAAAAATGGGATACAAATAGTAATACCCATAATTGTATATGAATTCTTTTTCTCTCCAATGAGGTTTGAATAAATCATTGTTGATCTTGAATTTCTTTATGGATCTTGTATTTTCCGGATTATGCCAATCATTGTAAAGCATTTCTCTTACTTAACCCAAAATAATATTTTTTAGGCCTTAATAGGTTTAGTATAGAGTTGGATTTAATGGATCTCATGAATGATCCACTAACTGAGCAAGGTATTTCCCTATCAAAACCCATGTGAAACAACATAAACATAATTAGCCCAATTGATTAGAGATAATTTTTTATTTTATTTATTTAGTTAAATAAAGGTCAATCCAAACACGATTATATTAGTTGGATTCTCGACCATATAGTTGAAATTAGAATAGAATTTGGTTCCTTCCTCAAGTTGGATTTCTATGAGATTCAAATTATATGGAGAAAAAGTTATCTTTTCACTGTAAGTTTATGTAAGGCTAACTCTATAATATAGGTTCAATATTGATTTTACGTTTTTGAGTGTATGGATTTTAGTATAAACATGTGTTACTATCTTTTCAGTTTATCTTTAATAGAACTAATATCAAAATGATGTCATCCCCTAACTAATCAATTCTGCCAAATAGTAATAGTGAAGAAGATAAATAATTTTAGGAGGAAAATTCGTTCAACCAAAGATGAATTCTCATCACTTTCACCTTACATTCATAAAAAGTACCATTACCTGTTAAACAAACTACCGGAAATATATGTGGTCAGTGGCGTCATAATACTTGGTTCTCCTACAATGAATGAATCATGTTTTAGAACCTTATAGTCCTCACCAACTAAAATATTCAGCAGACCGATCCCTCTCTGTGCCACAAAAGAATTCTTTTAAGGATAAACTAAGTCAACAAATGAACAAATTTGAGTAGAAACAGAAGAAACTATTAGACTCTGGACGTTCCAAGCTTCCGTTCGAATAGGCGCTTAAGGAGGTAAACCTGGAGAACACTGGCTCCGATAAGTGCAAGTGATTCAAACAATGCCTTGTAGATTGCTCTTTTGCCCATATTCTCATTCACTGCAATCAAAAAGATATTACCATTTCTCATGTTAATTTATGTCGAACATCGGAACAAACTAATTTCTTCAAGCATAAGATGAACCTAAGAAGCAAGAAATATTTTCCTCCAAAGATCCCACTGTCTGTGGAACACTCTTCAGTTTTTGCCAAGAGCAAAATAAGTACCGAGCAAAAACCTCCCTTGATGTCATACAACTTAACAACCGAGTTACAATAACACGAAAAATGTCAAGAAAATATGCCCATCGATCATTAAATACGCTCACAAAAATTTTATCATATAGGATTCTAACATTAAATGAAACACAAGTATAGAAGGAGTAATTTTCCATGATAATGATTTATTGAACAAGTATTTGTGAAGTTAAAAGAGAAAGGCAATGAAGGATGGGTGTTTACCTACTGCCTGACGATCGGTCTGTGCCTCTAGCCAGTGTTGTTCGAATTGGATATTGTACAAAGCGTCCTCTAATTTCAGAATTTGGTCAAGTAAGGGGTTGAAGTGCTCTGCCCAAGGCAAATAACATTATAATTCAGAGTTTGATGAATGAAGCATAGCTAGAGAGACAAGTTGATCATACCATCCTTTGCATGTTGGTCATAATACGAAAAGTGGCCAATGTGCACATCAAAATCTATGGTTTCATGATAAGGTGACTTATTGGTGAAGCAAAAGCGATAAAGCCCTTTTCTTGGAGCCATGAACTCAAACTTCTCGCTTGTCTTCTGATGGAAATCTTGAATATGCTCACCATTAGGACCCTTTATCTGACATGAAAAGCCAAAAAAATGATGAAATTAAAATCCCTTTATCTGAAAAACCCAGTATTTGCCATCGATTTTAAGCTTTTGTTATGTGCCTTTCCAGTTCAATCTGGGCTAGCTGTTGAGTACTTGCCTGATTGTGGGTTTTCAAGAAAATCAAAAGAGAAAAACCATTTCTTTTGCATGCTAGATCTTGAAAAACCATATTCCTATAACAACTCCGCAGCCATCACTAAGCATTCAAAATGTTCCTCCTAGGGATATCCATTGAAAATAAAGCCTACTTGCTGCTTCAATGCAAATAAATCAACCAATATCTAGAAATAACAATTCTTGAAACAGGATCGAGGAAAGCCCTTGTGTCATCATACCAGACAAAATCACTAGTAAGTTCCAAGATACCATAAGTTTCTACCATCAAAAGTTTGAGATTGAATCAAAATTCACTCAGCTATAACCATTCAAATTCTTGGAATGCATAAAAAATGTAAATGTCAAAAGAATCACCTTTTTTTGGGCAGCCAGTTAATGTGAAAAACCATCATCAAATTACAGGAACAAAATAAAATATATATCAAGATATACAAATTAAAAAGAAAAAAAAGAAAAAAAAAATCCCCATTATAAGAATGAATGGAAAACAAACACAGAGGAAAATTCTACCACAAAATCAACACCTTCGCTGCCATAATGCCAAAGAGAATCAGCCTTGATGACAACGAAAGAAACATGAATTGTATCTCCATCATACTCAACATCATGTGTTAAACACTCCTCTTTATCTATCACAAATCTGATCCCAAAAGCTCCATTCTCTGAAACTATAAAAGCTACCGTCACTATCAACATTGTGCGAATTATCAACGGCCCTGTTCCCATTCCCATCTTAATAGAATCAACAATACAATACAAGAAAAATTCCAAAACCAATATGAAACGAAAAAGGAAATATTACTATAAAGTTGAACATACGAGAAAAAAATGAATACCGTTGGATTTTGACGAATGGAAAAGATTTTGCAAAAGGGTTGTTGATTGTACAGTTATATTATGAGGAAAAAAAAGAATTAGATCACTTTTCAATCTGTTTTTACTCGTAAACCGAATATCAAAACTTACTGCGATTTTGTTGTTCAAGTACAAAGACCAAGGATCAAATGGCACTAAAATACTCCCGACAAAGTCATCATTATAGTTTGTCGTTCTTGTTAACTTTTCTTAGAAAACATTCGTAGTCCTTTTTTATCATTCACTGTATTTCTTTTCAAAATTGTCTTCTTTTAATCAAATTTCTTGGCCCTCTAGCTTTCGAATCAGAAATTATACCATATATAGTTATAGTACATTTACTTATTATTATATTTAGAAATAAAACAATAATAATTCAATGTAAAAATTAATTCTAATTTTATCATCACTTTATTAATATAGTAATACATACATGTACTTATATATATATATGGTATAATTTGAATAAGAAAGATAATTTTAAAAAGAAGAGGCGTGAATAATAAAAGAGGGACCCATAAATAATAATCCTACATTTTTCTTATAATAAAGTTATGATTATCATATTTAATTTGTATTTTTTGAGATAAAAAAAATTATACATTATATACTTCAAAAGATTTCAAGGTGGGCAGTTATATTTCACTGGCAAGCAAGAGGGGGTAGGTCAGCAGGTGCAAACGTCACTACTACAAAATAGGCTTTTAATGACATTTTTTTAAAAAACACTAAATCACATATGTTATGAGAAGGATTGAATAAAAACATTCAAATTTTCACAATACTTTAAAAAAAAAACTTCAATTTTAATATCATTGTTGATGTGTTTACAATGGATACACCTACATAGATCTACCTATCAAGCGGTAGCTACACCACATATCAAAATTTTAATCCGAATAAGGATATATCACTAATTTTCTGATAAAAATACCAAACTATAAATTTAATAATTAGATTTAGGATGACTGAATCTTCTTGGACCAAACCAATTAACATCATCAACGACGCCGCTACCATGCCAACGAACTTCACCAGCGAAACTGTCGCCATAACAACGAACACCATCAACGAAACTCTACCTGTACATTTAAATCTACTGAAAGAACAATACTCTACCAGTATATCTGAATCTAGTGAAGGAATAATAAAATAAAGATTGGGTTAATCCTTTTATTGGATGAAGAAAACTGAAAACAAGAAAACGAAAATTTGGAACAAATTAAGTTTTCCCATCCTCTCATAATGGGAAGATGGCATGGCAGGATGGGGGAAAAAATATTTTTATGAAAGTGGAGTTTAGGAGAGAGATGACAACCAAAAAACAAACTTCAATTAATACTCCCTTCATTTCAATATATAAGCCGCTTCGACAAAAACACAAATATTAAGAATGAAATTAATTTTTAAAAATTCTCATAATCTTAATAGTTAAACCTATTATACCCCTATTCAATGCATTTTTGGGAATCGAGGATAGTTCAATGCTGCAGTAATCATCCAGGTTAACACAAAATTAAAAAAAAAAAATTTCCCTCTCTTTTTTTGGTTGACAAATTTCTAGCTGACTTGAAAATTCCCACCAAAAATTTTATAGAGGGTGAAGTGAGTGAACCATATAAATTTGGCTCAAATCCAAAAGAAATTATGACTGTATATGTAAAAAATTATCTATAATGGCAACTAAAGAATCATTCATTGGAGATGAAGATATTCATTTGCCCGATCTTAATGAAATACCAAGAGAGGATTTTGTAATCAACCTCAATCTTCCCCATCTAAGTCCACCCATGAGTGGTTTGGTTGCATCAACACGGCTCATTCCTGATCGTAATGAAGAACCAACCCCATTTTTTGATGATTTGATTGGTAAGAAATATTGAATGCATGATATTTGAAGAAAGAACAAATGATATTGCTGAATTTTTTTTTTTTTTTTTTACTTACCCAGATAACTATGAAGATGGTGAGGAGATCAATGATGGAATCGATTCTTCAAATAAAAATGATGAGGAAATGATTGAGATGGAGTGTATTCTGCAGAAAAAGATTTTGGTAAGTTCGTTGTTTCACTCGGAGTTATTTCACCTATATTATTTATAAGTTTTGAAATTTTAGATGGAGATAAAGATGAGATAGATATGTTTGAATATTCTAAATTTTAGATAGAGATAAAGATAAGTTTAGCTTAATCTGCATGCTTGAATATATTTTGGACGGTGGACTATGCCACCAGCATCATCACAACAATGACTTTTAACCATAAATTTGTTTGCTGTTTTTATTTGTGAAAAAATAAAAAATTATTTGTATGTTTTCGGACGTGGCACTACTATTTTTGGATGTATCAAGACGTGATACCTATTATAGTGGAAGTTGCTCGGTTGTTTGCCCTTTTTTTTTGACAAAACTAACAATATGTTTGTGATACTGGACGTTGCAGTATATGTAATGTTATTTAGTAGAAAAACAATGTGTTTACTATTTTTATTTGTGAAAAAATAATAAATTGTTTGTGTGTGCTTTCGGACGTGGCGCTATTGGTTTTGGGGACGTGTCGGGACGTGGTACCTACTATAGTGGACGTGGCACATCTGTTTTCCTTTTTTTGAAAAAATTAACTTTGTGCTTGTGATACTGGACGTTGCAGTATATGTTATAGAATTTAGTAGATAAACAATGTCTTTGTGTTGGTGTATGTGCCCTAATGAGGGCTATTTATGTAAATAAAATTTGAGGGTTATTTATGTAAATAAGATATATGTCGTTTGTTTGATAATTTATCAAATGAGTTAATTTCATGATAATTATATTCTTGTGCATATTTAATTTCATGAAATCGATCCGCCAAAAGAAACACTCCATTGACTGATTAGATCATGAGTGATTCTTTTGAGTAGTACTGGCACGAGGATCCTTAGACCATAAATCACTACATGGTCTTAGGTGAATTGTAGTGTGCTTTGACATACGCCTAACGGGGCCGTAATAGGTTGCCAAGCATGGGTATGATTGGGTACACTATGAGTCACGCTAAGAGATAGAGGTGAAGTGACGGGACTACAAATCTCTCTTAAGTGAGAGATGATATCTTGGCCACTTGATAGTGAACTGAGAAGTGCATGGCCATGCCCAAGGAATGATAAGCGTTATCATTTGCTTGATGGATTCAGTGTCACTAAGAGATCAAGTAAACGTTTAGCTATATAAGGATGATGGTTCCATGCCTTATGCTAAACGGGATATCGATGTAGAGGATCGTAAGCAGTTTGCTCGGAAAGGTTGTGTTAAATCACCATTCGACCCTCCATTCTGAATTGGGTAGTCATTATGTCTTGCTAGAGACCACTAATAACTTATGGATTAATCAATAAGATTGAGTTATCCATTGCCAATTTAGAATGGGCCTATAGGATCGCACATAAGAAAGTTTGATGATGCAGAATAAGTACTTTTGCCTACAATAAGTATAATTGTTATACTTAAATAAAGAAGATTTAATTAAATGGTTTAATTAAATATTATTGAAAAGTTCTGCGGTATTAATTAATAGTTAATTAATTACCTGGAAACAATTAGGATGGGCTGATAAATCAAGGGACTTAATTGCAATTGAAGTTCTTGACCCATCAGCCTAATCCATGGGTCATGGGTTGATCCATGGGCTTGGTGTATAACCCAAATCATTAAGGTATTATTTAATACTGATTTGGAATCAGTAAATATTATTTAAATACTGATTTGGAATTAGTAAAATAATATTTGGTAATAATACTGATTTGGAATATGACTAAAATCAGTTAAGTAATAATTGGATGATTACAATACTGATTTTAGAAATTTGATCTCTACAAATATCCTAGGGATATTATTGTAGGAAGATGATGATTTTGAATTAGAAAAATCAGATCAGACAAAAATACACAAAATTCCCAAATTCTCTCGGTAGGCAAGATCGGCTAGCACCATATCTGCGAAGACTTTTGTGCTTGAAAGTAGAGAGTCCTTCAAGGAAGGATTTTGGTGGTGGCAAACGTAACTGGAGCAGAAGGCTTGGACCAACATCAAACAAGGATCCAGGTGCGGCAACCGATTACGCTACGAGGGTAAGCTTTAGAAGCTTTAAACGTAGGATAAATTAAACACTAAATTGGAATAGGCATGAATCTGCTGTGTAAAACCTTTTGAAAATCATGCCTCCGATCCCAACACTTTGCTGTCTGTATTTGAAAAAGAATAATAAATTTTTTTGTGTATGTTTTCGGACGTGGTTCTATTATTTTTTCTGACTTATCAGGACGTGGTACCTATAATAGTGGATGTTGCGCGTCTGTTTCTGGACGTGGTGCTAGTTGTTTTTGACGTGGTGCTAGTTGATTTTTTTTATTCTTCATAAATATATCTTCATTTTGATTTTTTTTAATTTTTTCAATGATTTATTTAGATAATGAGATTGTGAATATGGGAGGTGAAGGTAATCAAAATATAAGACGTTTTACACCAAATGATAAACGTGTGCGGATATATCATTCTCTTTTAGAGAAAAGTCATGGTGGAAAGTTGGAAAATGGCGTGACACATATGGTGGCTCCTGAATTTTCAGTGTCCATAAGAACTGTACAACAGATTTGGAAACGATATAAAGAAATCGGTGATGTTCATCATAATAAGAGAAATTGTGGATGTAAAGAGTTGAAATTGATCTTGATCGTTTGCGTGCATTGCATGTGTTAAAAAGAACAACATACAGTTCTTTAGCTGAAGCTATGGGGATGAGTATATCTACTTTATATCGAATGAGGAAGTCGGGGGCAATACAACGACATTCTAGTTCGATAAAGCATTTTCTGAATGATGAAAACGAAAAATCAAGGTTGATATTTTGCTTATCAATGCTAGAAAATTTGAATAGTCCAGGCAATCCAGTTTTCAAAGGCATGTATAACATTGTACATGTTGATGAAAAGTGGTTTTTTACTACGAAGAAAAATACCATGGTCTACTCAAGATGAGCCTGACCCACATCGCATGGTTGCAAATAAAAATTTCATAAAAAAGATTATGTTTTAGTGGCTATAGCTCGACCGAGATATGATTCCGAAGGTACATTAACTTTTGACAGAAAAATTGGTATATGGCAGTTTGCCACTCGAATACCAGCTAAAAGAACGAGTGTTAATAGATTGGGAGGGACGTTGGAAACAAAGTCAATACTCTCAGTGACTAGAGAAGTCAATAGAGCATTTTTCGTTGAGAAACTTTTGCCTGCAATAAGGGAAAAATGGCCAAGAGAGGATTTGGGTACTCCGATATTCATTCAATAAGACAATGCAATCCCCCACCTTAATCAGAGTGATGCTCAATTTGTTCAAGCTGAACCAACCTCCAATTCTCCAGACTTTAATGTGTTGGATCTTGGATTTTTTTAGAGCTATTCAAGCTATAAAAGATAAAGAGGCAACAAAAACTTATGATAATCTTATTAGAGCTGTGGTAAGAGCATATGAAAATTATCCACCACACAATGTTCACCGGATTTTTTTAACTTTGCAGTCATGCATGATAGAAGTTATGAAGGATATGGGCAGTATCAGGTGCATACTTTCACATGTATTTATTTTTATTTAGTTGAAAGTTAAATTTTCTTTTATATTAAATCAAACATATATATATTTTGATGTATCAGGTATAATCTCCAACATATGAAGAAAGCATTACTTGAAAGACAAGGACAACTACTGAAACAGTTGCAATGTGATCGTAATGTTATTCAAACAGTTATTAATTATTTGAACCGTCCCTCGCAGTAGATTTGAGATAATATATTTGATATTTTGTCTTTTTTTAATATAAATAATATTTCGCATGCTTTCAACTTAGAGTCTGCTCCTGCTTTCAAGTTATGTGGCTGAGATTTCCTTTTGTAAATGGACGTGGCGCTATTGTTTTTGAATGTATCAAGACGTGGTACCTATTATAGTGGACGTTGCTTGGTTGTTTGCCCTTTTTTTTTTTTAGCAAAACTAACAATATGTTTGTGATACTTGACGTTGCAGTATATGTAATGTTATTTAGTAGAAAAACAATGTGTTTACTGTTTTTATTTGTGAAAAAATAATAAATTGTTTGTGTATGTTTCCGGACGTGGCGCTATTGTTTTTGGGGACATGTCGGGACGTGGTATCTACTATAGTGGATGTGACGCTTCTGTTTGCCCTTTATTTTTTTAAAAAAGTTAACTTTGTACTTGTGATACTGGACGTTGCAGTATATGTTATGGAATTTAGTAGATAAACAATGTTTTTGAGAATGGAGTGTATTCTACAGAAGAAGATTTTGGTAAGTTCGCTATTTCACTCGGAGTTATTTCACCTATATTATTTATAAGTTTTGAAATTTTAGATGGAGATAAATATGAGATGGATATGTTTGAATATTCTAAATTTTAGATGGAGACAAAGATAAGTTTATCAATTATTTAAACCATCCCTCGCAGTAGATTTGAGCTAATATATTTGATATTTTGTCATTTTTATAATATAAATAATCTTTCGCATGCTTTCAACTTAGAATCTGCTCCTGCTTTCAAGATATGTGGTTGAGATTTCCTTTTGTAAATGGATTACTCATGGTAAAATATTGTGCAGAATATCTACAGTTACTTAGGGTAAAATATTTTGGTAAAACAAATTTGTTAGCCTAATTTGCATGCTTGAATACATTTTGGACGGAGGACAATGCCACCAGCATCATCACAACAATGAATTTTAACCATAAATTTGTTTGCTGCTTTTATTTGTGAAAAAAAATTATTTATATGTTTTCGGATGTGGCGTTACTGTTTTTGGATGTATCAAGACGTTGTACCTATTATAGTGGATGTTGCTCGGTTGTTTGTCCTTTTTTTTTGACAAAACTAACAATATGTTTGTGATACTGGACATTGCAATACATGTAATGTTATTTAGTAGAAACACAATGTGTTTACTGTTTTTATTTGTGAAAAAATAATAAATTGTTTGTGTGTGTTTTCAGACGTGGCGCTATTGGTTTTGGGGGCATGTCGGGACGTGGTACCTACTATAGTGGACGTGGCGCTTCTGTTTGCCCTTTATTTTTTTGAAAAAATTAACTTTGTGCTTGTGATACTGGACGTTGCAGTATATGTTATGAAATTGAGTAGATAAACAATGTCATTGCTGTCTATATTTGTGAAAGAATAATAAATTTTTTGTGTATGTTTTCGGACGTGGTGCTATTGTTTTTTCTGACGTATCAGGACGTGGTATAGTGGACGTTGCGCGTCTGTTTCTGGATGTGGTGTTAGTTGTTTTTGACGTGGTGAGATGTTTTGTAAAAAAAAATTAGTTTAAATTCACATGTCTGGATGTAGATATTTTTGGACGTGGTGCTAGTTGTTCTGAGACGTGGTGGACTCAGCGAAGACGTGGTTGACTCAGCGAGGAAAAAAAAAAAGACGCGCAAGACAAAAAATAATAAATTATCTCTTCTTATCAGAATCTATACAAGACAGAATTTAAATCAAAATCTAATTCATTTTTATCCTTAGTTCCAAGCAAGACAAAAATGAAATCTACCCCAGTCAAATATATATATATATATATCATTAATCCTCAAGTTACATTCAAAACAAATATTTAAGCAGAACAAAACAGTCAGTAGATATCTGGGGCAATGAAAAACTCTACGCTAAAAATATCTAGGGCAGTATATCTTTAACATGTCCCTGATCACATCTTGGTATTCTTTTGATTCGAATCCTTCCCATAATTCTTCAGGATATTTGTTTAAATCAAAATCTAGCATTGTCGGTTCATTCAAATAAAAAGGTAATAGTGTTTTGTTACCTTCTCTGTCATCAGCATCTTCATTTTCTTCAAAATCATCTTCAACTATTGCATTTTCAAAAGAGTCTTCAACCACTGCATTTTCAAACGTGTCTTCAACTACTGCATCTTCCAAACTTTTATATAATCCGACGAATGGATGTTCCGTGAATAGAAAATATAGTAAAAAACAGAGTAAATTGAAACAAATGAGTACTACTAATACTAGTAGTAGAAAACTAACCATTTCTACACTTTTCAATAATAATGGCTTTGCGTATTTCCAATAATTATTTACTGTGAAGGAAAGAGAATGCAATTAGTCATCTCGATCCAAGTAAAGGGAGAATAAATAAGGGTATTACAGTAAATGCTCTATCAATAAAATCAACGACTAATATTTTGAGATGTTTCACAAAATAAAAAAAACGAAATGGAATGAGTAATAAATGGTCATGTTAACTTTTTTACCACCCTCAAGTTAAGTTCTTTTCCCCATCTTTTTAACTTGACGCCCCGTTCCGCCCCTAGATTTCTCTCCCTCGCCGGAACCGCCGCCACCCTTCTCCTCAATCGCATCCTCGTCACCTTTCTCCTCCTCTACCCCGGCTCCTCCCTCTCTTCCTTCCCCTTGGAAAAATTCTTTCCATCCGTATAGAGAATCCGACGCACTCCCTCCTGCACTCCAGTGGAGATCGTACACAATCTGGTTATAGATCGAGGTCCTTCAAAGCAAGGAAGGGTACAACTGCTGTTCGATTTAATTTTTGTGTTCAATATGTTCGTTTTTGTTTGTTTTTTAGCGGTTCGCTTCTTTGGGGATTTTTTGTTCGATTTGTTCGGATTTTGCTTCAATGTTATTTATTTTAATGATTCGTTTGTTTGCTTCAACGCTGCTGGTATGGGGACGTTTTTTTGGGTGTTTTTCTGCAAGGAAAATAATCAAATTAGAATATTTGGCTTCCACAACCATGTATCCGGACGGTTAGTTGATAGTCTTTCTTAGGCTTGTTGACTTTGATTCTATGTATTTTTACTCTTGTTTTCGTTCATGTATATGCACAAGTGTAGGTCTTTAAAAAACGAGGCAGAAGAGTTTATGTTTTAATAGACAAATCTCTTTGCTTGTGTGGGGATTTCATCTGAATAGCTGTTAATACACCCTTCTGACCAACTGCATTGTGTTCTCTCAAGATTATCTGATCCACGAATACCTTCTCTCGATGGAAGATTCACATTATCTGTCTGCATCTGAATTAATGTGACTATGCAATTGTTAAATTCCAGCCATACCTTTGTATTTATTTATATTGTTGATGTTAATTTTACTTTCCTGTTACTTTCACCTTTGCAGCGTTTGGGCAGAAGTTAGACGAGATGCTTGAATAATGTGGTAGTAGGTATCATTTTTTGTTTCAACAAATATTGGCTTCTTTAACCTGTATCGCATATTATCTCATGCCTCATCATATCCATGTTTGTGGAGATTATTTCTTGCCATAGTTATCTTTTGTTTGTTCGATGACAATCTGTAAGGAGATTAGTTGTGGTAAACTTTCTTTGGTGTTTATTACATGGTATATTTGATTCAATCAATATCTTTTATCTTGATGATTTTTTAAGTTTTTAGAATTATTTTTATTCTATCAATTAAGATCTTTATCTACTTGAAATCTTATCGTTTTTGCATTCTTGATAAAGGTATACCGAGATATCAAGATAAAGCTCAAGTGGTTGCCGGTATGAAGATATCAAGAGCTCTACTGTTCATCAGTAGATGATGTGTAAATATACTCCTTTTGTTAAAGTCAAAATATTCAGTGTTAGAATTTATAAGAACACTTCCTCATACTTCTTGTTGTAAACAAGTATTTTTTTTTTTTTTTATAATTGTATTAGATCAATCGAATAAATTCTTATTTATTGATTTAATTTATTTTTAATATAGTATTTACTACTTTAATTATAATTAATAGTTATCAAATTTTAAAAAATATATTTACTTTTATAGAAAAAAATATAATATTAACAAAATTTAAAATTACAAATCATTTATAATGATATTATTTAGTTTTGAAAATACATTTATAGATGTTATTAAAACTGTGAAATGTCTTTAAACATTCTTTATAAAAACATTTTTAAATACCTTATAATATTATTGTAATTTACCCATCATTACTTTGGTTTACATAACACTTCTTCAAAGTGTTTTAATAACTTAAATGTTTGGATATAATATATAAAAACACTTTTTAGTGTTATTAAAAGCTTATTTTGTAGTAGTGCGCATCTGAGGACCGTTGATGTGAATCAAATCGACATCTTTTTAAACGATAAAATTATTCACGTTTAGTCTAATTTTAGGAGATTTTTAATTTAATTGTGCTTTAAAAATGAATTTATGATTGATTTTGCATGATTTGTAATGAATCGCATAGATGTGGAATTGATGAAGACACATGAAGACTTTCGTGCGAAAAGAAGAAGAAATCGTGCAAGAAACGAAGAAAACTTGGCGCGCAAGGCAAGTGAGGAAGAAGAGGGCGAGGTGGCGCCCAACAGGGAGAGAAAGCAATAAACAAAGATGGTTTCTTACTTAGAACAATGGTGTTCTAATTCTAGATTAGGTATTTTCACTCTTCTAAGTGATAAAGGAAGTGAAAATCTATGTAAACAGGATGGATTGAGACAATCCACAGAAATTTTACATTTATTCTTGGAGTATGGAATATGGGTTATTTTGTATCGTGAGCAATCATAGATAAACTAACTTTTTTCTTTTATATTTTGAGTTTAAATGGTCATATTCTTATGGGTTTGTTTCCTTTTATTCTTTTACATGTGAATTCTATGATGGTTTGTGTTTGGTTCATGTTATTCATGTGACCTGAATGGTATATATAATTGAGGTTGAACATACAATTTTTAAAATAAGATAAAACTATATTTTAAAATTTGAAAAAGTAATTGACCATAAGTTTACTATCTCTAATTCATAAGTGGCTGATGTGTAATTTTTAGAGTTAGTTTAGGATGTTTGTTACATTTACAATTTTACTTTACCAATTAACTATTACCAAAACTTTATATTTAAATTTTATAATTATGATAACAAAATATTACGGTAATTTATATGTTGGTCCTATAGGACCACCATGCAATTTTACTCTCACCCCTAATATAGTAGTAGTTTCTATTTTTGCCCCCGAATTGTATTAGTAGTTTTTTTTTTAAAAAAAAATCGGACACGCGCCTTACTTACCCGAAGCTATATAAGGTTCTTTTTTTTCTTTTTTCCACGAGTTTGTTGCCGATATTCTGCTTCGTCTTTTGTTGCCGTTTTTCGTCTTTGTCCTTCGCTTGGATTTTTTTGCTTCCAATTTTGATTACGGTATGTATTTTATGATTGTGATTGATTTATGTTTAAAAATTTGTTGTTTATCTATTTTTCGTCTTCGTTTTTCGTTTAGTCTGTTTCCGTTTGTGCTCTGTTTATCTTTTTGTGGAGTTTTTGCTTCGAATTTGATAATTAAGATTTTATTCCTGTGTTTTGATCCTTTCGATTGATTTATGTGTTTGAATTTGTTTTTTCTACGGTTCTGTTCTTCTTACCGTTTTATTTTTTATCGAAAATTGTTGCTTAAAGTCTATTTTTTTTGTTGATAGATCATTCTGGATTGGAGAAATTTCAATGGAAGATACGGTTGGTGGTATAGTTGATTTCTTTCGTGAAGAAAATGCTCCTGAATTGTTTGATTTTGATAAACAACAAGAATTCGCGGTATCTCTGTTGGAAAGTAAGTCATGATGTGATATTAGTTATGAATTGATCTGATATTAGTTATGCATTGATCTGATATTAGTCTTATGTTGATGTGATACGTTTTCAGTATATTGTTCTGAATCTCTCAGATGATAGTTGACATCAGATTAGTAGAGTATACATATCAGATCAGATAGTAATTGAAATCAGATCAACGTACTATAGTATCAGATCAATAATATTAAACAAATCATTGAATAGAACCAAAAATAGTGAATAAGGAGGATTATAATTATAGATATCAGATCAAGTGAGCATAGATATCAGATCAATTGACTATAGATATCAGATCAACTGACTATAAATATCAGATCAACTGATTATAGGTATCAGATGAACTGACTACCAATATTAGATCAACTAACTATAGATATCAGATCAACTGACTATAGATATCAAATCAACTGACTATAGATATCAGATCAACTTACTATATATATCAGATCAACTATGTTTAAACTAATATGATATTATTATTTTTTATACAGGTTCAGATGATGAATCTATGGAATCTTTGTGTAAATCAGTGGTTGAAAATGAAGAAGCAGCATACAATTTATATAATGATTATGCTTTTAGGTTAGGATTTAGTGTGAGGAAAGGTAAAGATCGTAAAACCAAAACTACTAGAATCAGGTATTTGAGAAGATATCTTTGTAATAAAGAAGGAGCTAAACAATGCAAGGAGAATTTGAAGAAGATTTATACGAAAGTTGATATGCGATCTAGATGTAAAGCTTTTATTGAATTTAAGAAAAGAGAAGATGGGAGTTGGATTGACCAAAAGCATTTCAGGAAGCATAATCATGAACTGTGTCATGTAGCTGAGAGGCAGTTTTTACGTTCTCAGAGGAAGTTTGATGATTCTGCATTACAGTATTTTGAGAAATTGAAAAGTTCAGGTGTTCGTGTAACGGATGGTTATCAAATATTGTCCAAAGAGGTTAGTTATACTTTCAGTTTATTTTTTATGAATCTACATAAATGTGATATTTGTTATGATCTGATATTACGTTTGAGTTGATCTGATATTTATTTTCTGTTGATCTGATATTATGTTCCTGTTGATCTGATATTATTTTTCTGTTTGATCTAATATTATTTTTCAGTCTGGATGTTCATCAAATGTTGGTTATACCATGAGAGATGTATATAATCATTTGGAACAATAGAAGAGGAGGAAGATTGATGGTTGTGATAGTAATGCACTGATCAATATGTTAAAATAGAGATTTACAGATGAGAAGGAATTTTATTATGATTTTGATTTGGATGAGGAGTCTTCATTATGTAGTGTATTTTGGAGAGATCAGAAGATGAAGGAGGATTATAGTAGATTTGGGGATTTGTTGGTTCATGATACAACTTATCGGACAAACAAATACGACATGATCTGTGGATCTTTTGTTGGTATGGACAACCATTGTCGTAATGTTATGTTTGGTATAGGTTTCATAAGAAATGAGAAGGTGGAGTCGTTTATTTGGTTGTTTAGTACATTTTTGAGATCGATGGGGAACAAGCAACCAATGACATTTATGACAGACCAGGATTTTTCGATGGCAGCTGCTGTGCGTGTGGTTTTTCCAAATGTTCGTCATCGTCTTTGTGTTTGGCACATTGCAAAGAATGCTCGTAGTAATATACCTCATTTGATGAGTCAAGAAGGATTTTCAGATGCCTTTCAATTCTTGCTTAATCAAGTTTGAACAGAAGCTTAATTTAATCACTTCTGGAACAGGTGTGTGTTTTTTCTGTATTAGTTGTTAGGTGATCTGATATTTTTTAGTATTGATCTGATATGAAGTTTTTGTTGATCTGATATATTATTATTATACTACTTTATTCTTTTTTTTGCTGTAAGCTGATCTGATATTAGTTATGAATTGATCTGATATTATTTATGAATTGATCTGATATTAGTTATGAATTGATCTGATATATTAATTAGTTACATTTTTATTCCATCAGTTTGTTGAAGGATTACAATTGCAAAGGCAACACTTGGTTGAAGAAATTAGATGAGATAAAAGAGAAGTGGTGACCTGCATTCAGTAAACAATATTTTTCTGGAGGGGCAGTTTCTTCCCAAAGATGTGAGACAACCAATCGTTCAGTTTCAATGAAGTTGTCAAAAACTTCTATTTTGTGTGAATTCTATCAGCAGTTTCTTGATGTTGTGACTGAGTGGATAAACAATGGCATTGCAGAAGATTTTAGATGTAGAGGAAGGGTTGATCCTATTGTTGGAGATTCATTAATGCTTCAACATGCTGCTGAGGTTTATACGATAGAGGTATTTGTAAGATTTCAGGAGCTGTATATCAAGATGTTATCTTATAATCACTTGCAGACGAGTAGCGATAATGGTGTTTATGAATATAAGGTTTGGCGTACCAAACTTGATTTGTTTCGACATGTAGTTCGTTTTGATGAGAATGAATATACAGTGAGCTGCACTTGTAATCTTTTTTCTGAGGCTGGGTTGTTATGCTCGCATGCTCTTCGTGTGCTAAATCAGAATAATTACTTGGTACGTATTTATTGTAACTTCAGAGCATTTTTTTTTTGTTTTTGAGTTGATCTGATATTAGGTTCTATTTGATCTGATATTATGTTTGAGGTGATCTGATATTTCACAATTGAGTGATGCGATTTGTTTTTAGTTTGCTGATGATTATTCTTTTTATGTAATGTGGTTGATCTGATATTAGTTTCTAGTTGATATGATATTAGTTGCTAGTTGATCTGATATGTTTAACTTTATATTTGTTATATACTGTAGAAAATCCCTGAGAAGTACGTATTGAAAAGGTGGACTAAGAGTGCAAGTAGCTGTGATTATTATTTGAAAGAAGATTGTTTGTTGACATCAAGTAGCTTTGAGAAACATTCAGATTCTGTTTGGAGAGTTGAAGCAAGCAGAAAATATTTGGATTTAATTAGACATGCACAATCTAATTCTGTTGCACGTTTTATTCTTGACAGGCACTTCAATTTGGCTAGAGATTCTATTAAATCAGAGGTTGGTCCATCCAATGTTGGTGAAAAAGAAGAAGGTTCAAACATTGCTGAAATTAGAGATCCGAAGAGAATAAGAGAAAAGGGTGTTAGAAACATTCGTCCAAAAAGCGTTGTGGAGAAAATGTGCAATAGGGCAAGAGAAAAGAAGAAGAAAGCAGAAGCATTTGCATTGCGTACTAGAGAACGGGTCACATCAATGGGGATTGAAAATTGTGGAGTTGTTGATGGTAATTTTGTAAATCCTATTGTGGAGAAGTTGTAGTTGTAGTTGTAGTTTATATGAATTCTTTTATTTAGTTGATACAAAACATTAAAAGACTTGCTGTACTTAGTTGTTTCATTACAAAGTCTAGAAGATATCAGATCATAGGAATATAGACATCAGATCAGAGTGTTACAGACATCAGATCACATGTGTATAAAGATCAGATTAGAGGACTGTAGTCATCGGATAAGAGGAATATAGACATCAGATCAGAATTATATTGATATCAGATCAGAGTAATATAGATATCAGATCAGAGTACTATATATATCAGATCAAAGTATTATAGGTATGCTATGAATAATGCAATATCATATTAGGTGTTAGTTGTTAGTTGATACATTATTGTGTTCACAGTAAGCGTACAACTTCCTGCCACTTCTGAAAAATAACTCCGGCAAAGGTACAACACTCCATCACTTCATTCAATTTCCTCAACCAACCTCGTACGTTCAACTACATTCATATTAATTACAAAGTTTAGAAGATATTAGATCATAGAAATATAGACATTAGATCAGAGTGTTACAAACATCAGATCACATGTGTATAGAGATCAGATTAGAGGACTGTAGTCATCGGATAAGAGGAATATAGACATCAGATCAGAATTATATTGATATCAGATCAGAGTACTATAGATATCAGATCAGAGTACTATATATCATATCAAAGTATTATAGGTATGATATGAATAATGCGATATCATATTAGGTGTTAGTTGTTAGTTGATACATTATTGTGTTCACAGTAAGCGTACAACTTCCTGCCACTTCTGAAAAACAACTCCGGCAAAGGTACAACACTCCATCACTTCATTCAATTTCCTCAACCAACCTCGTATGTTCAACTACATTCATATTAATTACAAAGTCTGGAAGATATCAGATCATAGGAATATAGACATCAGATCAGAGTGTTACAGACATCAGATCACATGTGTATAGAGATCAGATTAGAGGACTTTAGTCATCGGATAAGAGGAATATAGACATCAGATCAGAATTATATTGATATCAGATCAGAGTAATATAGATATCAGATCAATAATGCGATACTATATTAGCTGTTAGTTGTTAGTTGATACATTATTGTGTTCGCAGTAAGCGTACAACATCCTGCCACTTCTGAAAAACAACTCTTGCCAAGGTACAACACTCCATCACTTCATTAAATTTCCTCAACCACTTATTAATAGTTTCAACTACATTCATATTAATTGCCCAACCAACCTCGTACTTTCAACATAAACTCTTTCAAAAATTCTACTATAAACAAGACCCACGTTCGGCAACGTCCATACAACATTTCCTCTGTTTTTCTTCTTCCCTTGCAAAAAAACCGAGCCCAAAATTTCCTCTGCTTTTCTCACCAATTTCCTCATTTCCTCAATGGCTCTTCGTTACATTATTCGTGACCTGAATATGTTTGAAGAAAACCAAGAAACACAACAACAAATTCCGCCACCACTACTGCCCCTTCCGCTTGGCCATATGCCGATGAAGCATATGTTCAGTGTTCAAAATAATTCAGAACTAAAGGTATTTCTCGACAATAATGAAATGTCAGGATTGGTGCCAATGAACCGCCATTTCGTTAACGTATCGTTGGTGCTAGAGTTCTATGATGCCCTACTCAACAAAAAATCACTAAATGTACTGAAAGTGAGGGGTTGTAGAGTTAGCATATCAACGAGAGCAATAAACTCGCACTTGTCCTGGAGAAACCCAGGTCCGGATGCACTAACACACGAGGCTATCCGAAGAAGTATGCCGACCAACGAAGAAGTGAGAGCAATATTAAAGCAAAACATTGGCGTCCCAGATGATTTTTGGACGATCAGATTGGAAGATCTGAACCGTTTTGCAATAACATTGTACACCTTCCTACGTTTCAATGTCGCTGTAGAAAAAGTCTCCAAGTCTTTCGGGTTGTAACTGTTAATTGCCACGATGGCAAGAAAAAGAATAAATTGGGGCAACATCATCAAATACTACTTGGAAGACGTTGGCACCAGATGGACTCGGAGTATCCTTTACCCCAGCCTAGTCATGGACCTGTGTTTAATGGAGGGGGAGATATACCACAATGATGATGAAATGGTGCCACTTCCTGGGTATCTTTATGACAGCTCTAGCATTCTTCTTGACATTAACCATGGTAGACGAAGACATGTACAAAATCCTACGCTTGAACCATCCTCAAGCGTATGTAGCAATTAAAAAATTATTGGACAATAAATTATAATTTTTATTATAATCTCTAGTTTTCTTTTAATATCATTATCTTTACTCATAGTTCAATTCAAATTATCATTATAGAGACATCAGATCAAGAGCAGACAAATATCAGATCAGCATATAACAGACATCAGATCAAAACAATACCCACATCAGATCAGTAATTTTGATAGAAAATTATTTGAAACAACTAAAACAAAATGAACATTATATAACAGACATCAGATCAACAGGAAACAGATATCAGATCAAATGAATACAAACATCAGATCACAAGTTATTGAAAGGAATTATTTAACTAAGCTAAAACAGGCATCAGATCAGAAAATATAAATATCAGATCAACATATAAAAGCTATCAGATCAGCATATAACATATATCAGATCACAACAATACCCCACATCAGATCAGTAATTTTGATAGAAAATTATTTGAAATAACTAAAACAAAATTAACATTATATAACAGACATCAGATCAACAGGAAACAGATATCAGATCAAATGAATATAAACATCAGATCACAAGTGATAGAATGGAATTATTTAACTGAACTAAAACAGATATCAGATTAGAAAATATAAATATCAGATCAACATATAAAAGACATCAGATCAGAACAATAAAAACATCAGATCAGTAATCAAATGAATACAGATAATAAAGATCATATAACAATAGAAAATAGACCATTTTGAAAGAATTTGGAACAATTGTGAAATTTGGAATAAAAGACTAATATATATTTCATATAATTGAAAACTGTACATTGTCATTTACAATCAATATTGTTCTATAAAACTAGACTAATATAAATTTCTAATTTCTAAAGACTAGACTCTAGCACTTTTTACAATTTTGTACTATAAAACTTCTCAATTTTGGATTTGACCTCATCCTTCATTGTATTTGGTTGAGAAGCCAGTATATTATAAGAATACTTGACCCTAAGAATCTGTAAAGCCCTGTTGAGAGCATCTTTGCTCTTGCGTGCTTCTCTTGTGAGCTCTGTATCCCAAGTCTGAGTTGTTTGTCCTCTGTAGAGCTCCATGTGTCTCATTGTAAGAATGCCACAATCAGCGTGGTTCTTGTTATCTTGCCAGGTCAGTTTTTGATACTCCACTTTATATTCTTTGGGATTTCCAAAAATTTTTTCTGCTGATGTCCCTTTTATTATCTCAACAAAATACCGCAGCTGCATTAATGATGAAAACATATATATCAGACTATTGAAAAGATGATATCAGATTAGTGTAAAACCATATCAGATCAATGTAAAAAAGACATCAGATCAAGGGAAAGAATACATCAGATCATGGGAAAGAAGATATCAGATTAGTGCAAAAGGATTTCAGATACGTGTAAAAAAGACATCAGATCAAGGGAAAGAAGACATCAGATCAAGGGAAAGAAGACATCAGATCAAGGGAAAGAAGATATCAGATATGAGACAGGTACTTACCATAAGTTCGGGAATTGCAGTGTACCAAGTGTTTTCTGCGATTTTCTTATTAAGTACGACTACTTTTCTCGCCGTTGCATTTATACACAAAGTATAGTAATGCTCATGCTGATATATTGGGATAAAGGATTAAAGGATTAAAGATTAATACGTTGGAAGAAGAATTAGAAAATTTTTTTAAAGAATCATTAGATAATGATGAAATAAATAAAATAGGTAAGTTTGCTGATAAACCAACTCAGAGTTTATATTATTATAATAGACCCTCTCATATAGATATATTACATGAGGAGCAAGAATATATTGTTAATAATAGTTACAATGGAAAATGTATATATGAATGGAATATAGATGGTTATTCTGAAAAACAGATTTATAATGTTGCTCATAAAATGCTTATGTATAGTAGCATATGTAAAACAAATGGAAATAATGATATAGGAATAGCTAAAATGATAGTTTCTGGATTTATAGGTCAACTTAAAGGTTGGTGGGATAATTATTTAACTCCCCAGAATAAAGAAGAAATATTTAAAACAGTTAAAATGGAGGAATCTACTTCTCAACCAACTGAAAATGCTGTTTATACACTAATAGTTACTATTTTAGAACATTTTACAGGTAGAATTTCTGATAATGCTGAAAATATTCGCACCTTATTACAAAATCTGAGATGTAAAACACTTTTAAATTTTAGGTGGTATAAAGATGCATTTCTTAATAAGGTCATGGAATTAAATGATAGTAATAGTAATCATTGGAAATCTAAGTTTATAGATGGACTACCACATTTATTTGCAGAAATAATAAGAAAAGTTTTGAAGAAAGATATAATGAATATTCCTTATGAAATTTACACTTATGGAAAATTAATAGGAATTTGTATACAGGAAGGTTTAGCCTTATGTAATGAAATAAAATTAAATCAACAGATTAAAAATCAAAGATTAAATGAAAGACACCAATTAGGTCAATTCTGTAGCCAATTTGGTATGAGTTTGCCCTCATCTTCAAAAGATAATAAAATAAAACATAAAAAGATTATAAAGATGGAATTAATAAAACATATCCTTAATATAGGAGAAGAAAATATTCACAGGAAAAGAAAAATAAAAAAAGAATATAGAAAATTAGAAAGACATAATAAAAAAGATGTTAAAAATATTACATGTTATAAGTGTAAACAAAAAGGACATTTTGCTAATAAATGTAAAATGAAAAACAAAATTAATAGTTTAGAAATAAATAAGGAAATAAAAGAAGAATTATTAAATCTAATAGAATCAGAATCAGAATCTGAGTCAGATATTTCTGAAAATCACAGTTCTAAAAGTGAAAAAGAATGTAATTGTAATATGATTGAACAAAAAGATATTAATAGTGAAGATGAAGAATATTATAAAATTCTATCACAATTTCAAGATTTGGATCTAGAAATTAATGTATTGAATAATAATACTATTTTAGAATTCTTAAAATCTATAAAAGATTAAGAATTAAGATCTAGAATAATAGAACAAATGGATAATATTCTAGAATCTAGTCAAAATAATAATAAAATAGAAAATATTGAAGAAAATCAAAATCCATATACAATGTCTAAAGTATATGAAATGTTAAAAAATAAAAATGATCATATAGGAAAATTTCCTACAACTATATAGATGACTTGGGAAAAGAAATTTTTAATCTTAAGAATGAAATAAAAATTTTAAAGAAAATAAATAAAAATCTAGATGAAAGAATTTCTTATTTAGAAAAGAAAGATCATATTAAAGAAAATTATGATATGATCATAGAAGATACAGGAAATGAAAATTTCTTAGGATCATTGGATTTAATATCCTCTTTTAAATTTCATGTCACTATAAAACTATTGATAGATCATTCTTATAAAATAGAATTGGTTGCTCTTATTGATAGTGGAGCTGATGTTAGTGTCATACAAGAAGGAATAATCCCTACAAAATATTTTGAAAAAACAACTCATATAGTGAGACATGCAGGAGGAAAATCTTTAGATATTAATTTCAAATTTTATTATTTGTAATAATAAAATTTGTATCCCTGAAAGTTTTTTAATAGCAAAGAATATTACTAGTCAAATGATATTAGGTACATCTTTTATAAAGAAAATATTTCCAATAACACATATTGATACAGATAAACTTATAGGAACATATGATAAGAAAGTGGTGAGTTTTCAGTTTATAATCAAACCAAATACATAATTTATAAATGATTGTAAAACCATAGCATGTGCTATATTTACTATTGCACTTTATTTTGTCAATTTACTATTTCATTACAATTTTATTTCAATCGATTGTAAAACTAAATTCAATATTTAAAATGGGATTTATCTTTTTTGATTACTTATCAAAATAATAAAATAAATCTATATATAAATTAACAACCTCAAATTTCCCATAAATATTTTTTATCAGTTTTTTACCTTTGCTTTTCTTCATCAGTTTTTTTCATCTACCCTCTTTATAAGTTTTCTTCATCTGCTCTCTTCATCGGTTTTTTGCACAATCCATCATTCATTGGTGTGTGTGTGTGTAGGCATCAATTTTTATATATATTCAGCACGGAGTACTCTTGAATCAACTTCCGATCCTTCCTATTCAGGTAAAATATATATATATATATATATATATATATTAGATGTCTTGTGCGCAAACTCCTAAGACATTTGTTGCAATTTCCTGTTTTCGTGATCTATATCTAGCCTTGTTAGTTTCAGGAACGTTCACTTTAATATAAGTACCATCTAATACTCCCAAACAATTTTACAGCAAGATAATATAAAAATATATCATTACATGAATGGACAAAATATTAAAGTAAAATGACCAAAGTTTGTATTGTATTAGTACCTTAAACCATTTCAAAAGTTCGTCTGGAGTGTTTTGTTGAACTGTTCAAGTGTATGGGAAGATTAATGATATACGTGGTCAACAGAGTTGCGGTAATTTGTTGTTGTTAAGATTATAGGGAATGTAATTATCTAGTTATCTTATCCTATCTTACCTTACCTTACCCAGACTTATCTTTGAGGTGTATTCCTTTGTATAGATCGGGGCAGATGCATCATGTATTATTATGAGTTAAAAATATATTGAAATCATTTTTCTTCATGGTATCAAAGTAGGAATTCTACTGCTTCTGTGTGTTCTGTGAATTTCTTCTTTTTCACTCGTGCTTCAGTTTTCTGCACTATGAGCGACCAAGGTTCCAGTTACGAACTTCCTAGTAGCAACCGTGAACATGAGTCACATTCATCTCAGCGTCTAACAACAATTCTGCTCAATGAATTTAATTATCTACCATGGTCACGGGCAATCAAAATTGCTCTTGGCGGGCGATCAAAAGTGGGGTTTATCAATGGTAAGGAGAAAGCTCCCAGTGTTGATGCAGACGGATATGATGTTTGGGTTTCTAAAGATTAGATGGTTATATTGTGGTTGTTACATTCCATGGAGCCCAAGATTGCTGAACTCTTTAGCTATTATGAATCGTCGTTTGACTTGTGGGAGGCGGTGTATGATATGTACGGAAATCAGAATAACTCCGCTAGAATTTTTCAACTTCAACAAGATATAGTGAATATTCATCAAGACGGGAAATCTTTTGTAAATGTATTGGCTCGGTTAAAGAGTTTATGGAATGAATTGGATGTCTATCGCCTGCATTGTATCGATCCTGCTGTTTTGAAGAAGCGCACAGAAGAAGACCGGGTGTTCCAATTATTGGCAAGCCTTGGGCCTGATTTCAAAGATTTTCGACGCAATATTCTCATGACGGAGGAGCTGCCATCTCTTAAGGTTGTGCGTGCGGCAGTTCAGAGGGAAGAAATTCGGTGGAAAGTAATGACTCAGGAAGTGATGCCGGTGTCGCATGAAAATCAGGCACATGTTGTTCATGTTGTCCAGGAAAAGAAATCAGTTGTTAAAAATTCTGATCGTACTTGTAATCATTGCAACGCACCCGGACACACAGTTGAGCGATGCTGGCTCTTGCACCCAGAACAGAAGCCCAAATTTGACAATAAAAAGAGTGGAGACAGAAGGCGTGATCACAAAGGGAATTTGGCAGGTCATACTCTGGAAACTTTTTCTTCTAGTCCTGTCACCTTGTTGAATGATTTCGCAACCTATCATCAAGGAAAATCACAAAATAATGCCGCATCAAAAGAAACTGACTCTGCTGCTTTGTTGAGTCAATTTTCTGGTTTTTTGAATTCGGATAAAACGCATGAAATTCAAGGTATTCTTCAGGCCCTATCTTTTGCTTTTCATGTTACTTCTACTTATGATGTTTGGATTGTCGACTCTGGGGCAATGGACAATGTCTCGAATAGTCATTCTAATATTCATGATTATCAGTCGTGTTCATCTCCTGCTAGTATCTCTGTTGCTAATGGACAGGGGGTGCATGTAGAAGGCAGAGGAACAATAAAATTACTTTCGTCAATTGACTCTGCAGTATTATATGTTCCTCTGTTTCCTTTCCAGCTATTATCAGTCAAGAGTTTGATTTCAACTCATGATTGCGAGGTGCATTTCACTGCTGATAAAGTGATTTTTCAGGATCCTCTCACCAAGAAGATGATTGGTGAGGGTTATCAAATGCGTGGACTTTATTATTTTGTTGCAGGTTCTAAATCTACTGGAAATTTGCTGGCCACGTCTGTAGTAAATTCAGTTGATGGCCAGTTTCGTTTTTGGCACCATCGGCTTGCACACCCTTCTAATGCCGTTATATCACGATTGTCTTTGAAATTGCCTAAGGATGATTATTCATGTGATGTATGTCATTTTGCCAAGTCTACAAGGTTGCCATATGATATTTCTGTATCTAGGACTAGTAGATTGTTTGAATTGGTGCATACCGATGTTTGGGGACCTTTCTCGAACTTAGTTGATGATTTTAAATTTTTTGTGACGTTTATCGATGATTTTTCTAAAGCAACTTGGGTATATTTGCTGAAATCCAAGGGTGAAGTATTTCATTTCTTTAAGATTTTTCATATGATGGTTGTTAATCGTTTTGATTCAAGGCTTCAGATATTGAGATCCGATAATGGAGCTGAATATATGTCACACGATTTTAAAAACTATATTGCTGTGAATGGAATAATGCACCAGACGAGTTGTGTACACACTCCACAACAAAACGGGATAGACGAGCGTAAAAATAGAGATCTCTTGGAAAAAAACTCGGGCTATTATGCTTCATATGAATGTTCCAAAGGTATTTTGGTCATTTGGTGTGCTTACCGCTGTGTATATTATTAATCGATTGCCTGGTAAGGTGCTGGATTTCAAGAGTCCGTTTGAACTGTTGCACAATTCCAAACTGAATTTGTCTCACTTAAGGGTGTTTGGATGTACATGTTTTGTGTATGTTCCCAATGTTCGTCGTGACAAGTTAGATCCTCGCACCATCAAGTGTGTGTTTCTGGGATATTCTATGAGTAAAAAAGGTTATAAGTGCTATGATTTGTCTAACAAGAAACTCTATGTTAGCCGGGATTTGAAGTTCATTGAGGCTGAATCTTTCTTTGGAACAACTTCAGAAAATTCTTTGACTGAATTATTGCCTTTGCCAATAAATTTGGCTGAGTTTGATACCCCTGATCTTGAACCTGTTTTGCCGAACTTATCAACTGAGCAGTCTAGTTATATTAATTCTTCACCTGCTCAGTCCGTGAATTTTCCTAAAGGAATCCAGAGCGTGTTTGGCGTCCTCCAGCCCGATTAAACGATTATGTTGTCAATACCATCAGTCAAGTTCGCTATCCAATTCTTGATGACTCACATCTTAGTGGTTTTTTTTGCCTCTCATCAAGTGTTTCTTGTAGCCATTTTGAACGATTCAGAGCCAACCAATTTTCATGAAGCAGTTCAGAGAATTGAATGGAGGCAAGCCATGGCTGATGAATTATCAGCACTTGCAGAGAACAAGACTTGGAGTGTTGTTAAGCTTCCTCCTGGTAAGCATGTTGTGGGGAGTCGTTGGGTATTTAGAACAAAATTCAATGCTGATGGCTCAATTGAACGGCATAAGGCTCGTCTTGTAGCGCAGGGGTTTACTCAGCAGTTCGGCGTGGACTATAAAGAGACGTTTGCGCCTGTTGCAAAAATGACAACGGTGTGAGTGCTTCTATCTGTTCCAATTAATTATGGCTGGAAGTTATCTCAACTCGATGTCAAAAACGCATTTTTGCATGGCGAGCTAGATAAGGAGGTCTATATGCAGCTTCTTCCGGGACATCCTCAGGCTAATAATCCTGGGCTAGTATGCAAACTACATAAGTCGATCTAGCTGAAGCAAAGTCCCCGTGCATGGCATGCACAATTGAGTTGTGCCCTTGACAGTTTTGGTTTTACTCGTAGTTCGGCTGATTCATCTCTGTATATCCGACGGAGTGCGAATAATATGTTGGTCGTTCTTATTTATGTTGATGATCTCATTGTCACCGGTAGTTGTTCCAAGGATATTTCAGATTTAAAACAAAAGCTTCAAGCTCGGTTTCCAGTTAAGGATCTTGGGGTGTTGAAGTATTTTCTTGGGATTGAGATGGCTACATCATCTAAGGGTCTGTTTTTAAACCAGCGGAAATACATTCTTGATTTGTTACGAGAAGCTAATTTGATGAACTCTAAGCCTACACCTACTCCATTGGATAGTAAATTGAAGTTGCACTCAGGAGGTAAGTTACTGTCCTCACCAACTACATATCAGAGGCTTGTAGGTAAATTAATTTACCTGACTATTACTAGACCGGATATTGCCTTTTCTGTCAGCTTAGTTAGCCAGCATGTGCATGCTCCTACTGTTGATCATTTGCAGCTGGTTAAATGGATTTTGCGTTATTTGAAGGGTACGATTGGACGCGGCTTGTTAATGTCTAATAATGGTCACACGAATATTGTGGGCTATGCGGACTCTGACTGGGCTGGTAATAATTTGGATCGTCGATCAACTACAGGGTATTGTGTTTTTGTTGGAGGAAATTTGGTATCTTGGAAGAGCAAGAAACAACATATGGTAGCCTGATCAAGTGCAGAGGCAGAGTATCGAGCTATGGCGGCAGCTGCTTGTGAGCTTATTTGGCTAAAATCTCTCCTCACTGATCTTGGTTGCACGTTCGTTACTCCTATTACATTATTTTGTGATAATCAAGTGGCTATGCATATTGCCGCTAATCCAGTGTTCCACGAGCGGACTAAACATATAGAAGTTGATTGTCATTACATTCGTCACCAAGTTCAGTCTAAAATCATTGTTCCATCGTATGTTAGGAGTTCTGATCAGTTGGCTGATGCATTTACCAAGACTCTTTCCACCGCTCAGTTCCATCGATTGCTCAGCAAGCTTGGCTCCATCAATTTGCTGGATCCAGCTTGAGGGGGTGTATTGGAAGATTAATGATATACGTGGTCAACAGAGTTGCGGTAATTTGTTGTTGTTGAGATTATAGGGAATGTAATTATCTAGTTATCTTATCCTATCTTACCTTACCTTACCTAGACTTATCTTTGAGTTGTATTCCTTTGTATAAATCGGGGCAGATGCATCATGTATTATTATGAGTTAAAAATATATTGAAATCATTTTTCTTCAAAGTGTTTTTAGCAAAACAGTATTTAATCGTAAAACCGAACGTAAGCCCTTGTTAAAGTATCGACTGGAAAGACGAAAATCTGACTTGATGACAGGATTTTTAACATGATGGGCTAAAATATGCAAGAATATAGCAACCATTTCTTCAATGTCCAAGTGCCTACTTCTACGTAGATTACCAACAATAGTAGCAAGCAACACAATCTTCTAAAAGTGTATGTATCAATCCTTAACTTTTCATTGCATATTGTGTCATTTGCTAATATTTCACTTAACTTTATTTCTCGAATTAAATTTTTACACAAATTTTTCACTCTAAACTTTGATTTTTTATAGTGCCTTCTCACTGTGGCTATGATCATTAGCAAGAAAAATATAATCCAAATATTCAGTATATCCATATACAATATCAGGATTGAAACAATTATTTTCTTCCTACTCAATAAAATCCGAGCCATATCTACATATATTAAAATATTAGCTACTAAAAATGTTTGTAGAAGAGATGCATTAAATAGAACAAATGGTTTAAAAGGTCCCCTAGGTAAAATTTTAAACTAGTTCTAAAAAATTCAAATTATTTAAAATAGTATTTTTTACAATGATTGATGGATTCTACTGGCTTACTTATATAGGTTATTATTATCTTGTTGATGCTGGTCACACAAATTGTAAAGGTTTTCTTGTTTTCTATAGAGGACAACGTTACTATTTAACTTTACTATCAACCAACAACTTTTCAATATTTTTTTAATATGAAACATTCAGTTGCTAGAAACATTATTGAGAAAAGTTTTGGCTTGCTAGAGAAACATTGGGGAATTTTGAGAGGTGCTTCTTTCTATCTAATAAGAACTCAATGTCGAATCATATCAGCTTGTGCTTTATTACATAATCATATTAGGAGAGAGATGTCGACCCAATAGAGGAACCATTGGATGATGAACAAGTGGAGCACGTTGAATTAAATAGTTATTTAATCACTACGATTGAACCATCAAATGAATGGACTGAATGGAGGACAAACATGGCTATACAAATGTTTAACCAGTGCAGCGATCATCATAATATATGAAGTTTTTAGGTACTTAGTTTAAGTTTTAAACATATTTTTGTTATATCAATGATTGGTTGATTAATTTGAACATTTTTCTACCTTTATTTCTATGTTTTTGTACTGATTTGCATGTATCAAGAATAATTTGGTCTTTATAGGTGAGCTTATTTTGTCAATCTTTGGCTTTGTTGAAAACAATAGTGACAATACATTTACCTAAAATAGAGTTTTTTTTATTGACTTATTCAACTTTGTGGAATTTTAAATGCATATGGACTCTTAAGTTTGCGATAATGCTACGGGAAGGGCATGAACAAACAAAAATGGACAGCAATAGAAGATTGTAAACTTGTTGAAATTCTACAAGATTTATTAGGAAATAGCGAGTGGAAATGTGATAATGGTACATTTAGAGACGGATATCTTTCTCAACTAGAGAAGATGCTAGAAGAAAAGATGTCTGGTTGTGGTCTTAAAGGTAAACCTCACATAGACTCTCGTGTAAGAACATTGAAAAAACAAACAACTTCAATATTAGAAATGTTGGGACCAAGTGCATGGGGATTTCGTTGGAATGATGAACATAAATATGTGACTGCTGAGCAGAGTGTTTAGGATGATTGGGTTAAGGTAATTCTTTTAAACAAACTTTCACTTTATCAAATTAATACGATATTTGGTCTACATATAATGGTCTAATTTTTTTTTTCTGATTTTTGTACAAATGCATCCAAATGCTAGGGTTGAGAAACAAACCATTTCTACATTATGAAAGTCTAGCTTGTATTTTTGGCAAGAATCGTGCTAATGGTCAAGGAGCTGAATTTCCTGCTGATCCGATGATTTCGAACTCTCACAATCTTTGAATATTCTAAGCAATATAGAAGGGTTTGAAGAAGTAGATTCATCAATTTTGGAAACCCAAACTACTGTAGGGAAAAAAAGAGAAAGAAAGGATGATAATCTGTTGCGTGGATTAACTAATATGGCAAAGAAGTTATATGAGTGTACAAATGACAATATTAGAAAATTGCTTTCAGTTTGAGGCCGATGGTGCATAAAGAAGGATGAATATTTTTAAGAAATTCAAAAAATACCAGACATGAATGACTTTGATCGACTCAAAGTTGGAGAAATTACCATGGCTGATTCAAACAAAATTGATTTTCTTTGCACTTCCTGACTCCTTCAAGAAGACATGGGTGACGGAATTTCTTCATGATATCATCATTTTTACCCTGAATACGTGAGTAATTATTTTGACTTTTCATTGTTTTTGTTAAGTTTTATAGTGTTAACATACAGAATAATTATTAAAAATTTTTATTTTTTTTAATAGGATGGAACAATCATATGGTTCTAACTTGCTGCTACAGCTACTGCTGGCAAGTCTAATAAGGATGAGTTGCTCCAAGACTAATAATCATCTTTAATAACAAATATGGAGAAATATAACTATTTTCATCATATTTTCCATTATATAAAGCTTAAATCCATTTTTGGTCCCTCATAACATGGGTTATTTCAGTTTTGGTCCCCCATATATTTTAGTCACCAATTTTAGTCCCAATTAAATGTTCTTTTTACCAATTATGGTCCCTTTTAACGAAAAAGTTTAGAAGATAACGGATTATCTCATTTGATCGCTAGTCAAATCTATTTTTTTTTCAAAATAATTTTTACCATGATATTTTTAATCCATTTTATGACTCGATTCCTCATGGATGTTCAACCGATTTAGATCGACTCACAATCCAAAATTACGGCCGAAACCCTTGCTGGACATGATGAGCTGCATCAATGAGATTGAGGTATTGGGAGGTGACATTGATGGGGAGACCCAGGTCGATATCATTCTCCAGAGCTTGCCCCCCAGTTTTGAGCAGGTTCGGTTGAACTACAATATGGGCAAGCTCTCATATTCACTTCCCGAGCTCATGACTGCATTGGTGTTTGATGAGGGCCTCTTCGCTGAGAAGAAGCAAGCCTTGGCTACTGTTGGTCTCTCATGTTCCTCTGTTGGGCCTAAAGCCATAAAGCAGGAGCAGCTGATCATGGACCCAAGGTGGGTATTGCCAAGAAGCATAAGCCAAAAGACAAGTGCTTCAGATGTGGCAAAACAGGATATTGGAAGAAGGATTGCCCAAAGCCTCGAGGTATGTGTAAATTTTCCCTAGTTACTGAGACATGTTAAGTTGCGATTCCCACAGATACTTGGTGTGTGGATTTAGGAGCCACTGATCATGTTTGTAATTCTTTGCAGGGGTTCCAAGTGACCCGGCTGCTTAGAGAGGGAGAGTTGATGGTCTACCTTGGGGATACTACCAGAGTTTTTGTTGTTGCAGTGGGAGTTCTTTGTCTTTATTTTTCAGACTCAGTATTACATTTGAGAGATAGTTTTATGTACCCAGTTTTCGGAAGAATTTGCTTTCAGTTTCTAAACTTATTTTGGATGGTTATAAGAGTGTTTTTTCTGATGAATTTATTTTTATTAGAAAAAGCCAGAAACTTATATGTTCCGGTACATTAGTTGACAATCTGTTTATAATCAAGACATACTCCCCAGTAATGCAAAACATAGAAACTAATAACTCATAACCGAATCATAGTAAGAGAAATGAGTCTTCCCCATTGGATCAAACTTAACTTTGGCACCTGAGACTCAGTCACATCAACCTTAGTAGGATTCAAAGGTTGGCCAATAATTAGTCTTTGGACTCATTGGATATTGACAGCTATCCGACCTGTGAGTCCTGCTTGGAGGGTAAGATGATCAAGAGGCCTTTCAAGGCAAAGGGGTATACGGCCAATGAGGTTTTAGAGTTCATTCATTCTGACTTGTGTGGGCCTATGTCAGTCAAGGCTAGATATGGTTATGAGTATTTCGTGACTTTCACGGATGATTACTCTAGATATGGATACATATACCTGATGCGCCACAAGTCTGAATGCTTTGGCAAGTTCAAAGAATTTAAGGCCGAGTTGGAGAAGCATCTGGGTAAGAGTATCAAGGCCTTGCGATTTGATTGTTAGTTTTGAATACAGAAAAACTATGACTTGTATCAAAAACTAATATCCACAGATGACATATCATTTTGTTTCAGTATTAAATTGTTCCATTATATCATAGAACTAGATAACGGGGTGTGTGAAGGACACAGTAGATACCGTTATTGGTTAAAGTATTGATATATTAAAAGTATGCTCGTAACTAAAATAGTCTAAACATACTATCGGTATAGGTTATCGTGTGATTTGGAAATTAGTTTATCTAGACTAGTTTAAATCATACGGATATGCTCGGGGATATTGAGCACGACCAGTTTGGATAGAATTGACTTATACTGATCGGCATAGTCAATTCGAACCTAGTATTCAGTCTCTCAATCCCAAGATTGGGATGGGCGTGAGGGTTGGATATCGTATGCTTTGATTTGCCAAAGAGTGCGGTCAATTGAGGCCGATACCTCGATAGGTTGGGTATGCGGTGTTTAGCTTCTTACGTGCTGTTTCTAGTCGGAGGAATCCACGTACCGGTTCGCCGGATTGATGGTGCTCCCGAGATGAGCTCGTAAGGTTTGTTATACTAAACCCGGCCGGTGGACTTTATGTCCGGTATAATAAAATGTTCTAGTGGTACTAATCTTGGATACCAAGAAGTCGGTGAATTAGTTTGTCAGTAAATCGATAAACCGACGAGCACTAGATCTTTAATGTGGGGAGATGGAAGAAAATAGTGGCGCGATGTAAACTCGTTTTTGAGTGATAGTTCCATAGTTAGTTCGATAGTGGTATGACTAATTATGCATTTGAGTAATCGACAAAGTGAATTAATTAATCCTAAAGGTTTAATTAATATTTAATTGACAAAGTAGATTAAGAAATTAATTTTATATGAATTAATTAATCCTAAGGGTTCGATTAATGTAAATTAATGAAGTGGGTTAAGAAATTAATTCGAATGGGTCGATTGGAGTTGATTAGTCTAGGAAAGACTAAGTGGTCAACGAAAGTCAAATGAAAAGGCCCAACTCAAAAGCCCACTAGGTCTCCATTAGAGCTCCCTATAAATAGAAAACTTAAGGCTAAAAAAACATTAAGGCAAATCTTGGAAGACAAGTCTTGCCTCTTAGAGTGAGAAAGTTCTAGAGAGAGAACTTCTTCTTCTTGAAGTTTTCTTTCAAAAATGAACTTGGATTCTTACTTTCTCGAGTTGGATTTTTTGCCTAAAAGATTGATCCTTTGCTGCCCAGTTTTTATTTTTCCGGTCAGCCGCTGTTGAGTGTTGCCGCCGAGCAGTTTCAGCCACCGTCCAGCAACGATTTCTGGCGATAATCATCTAGGCTCTGGCGCGTTTAATTCGGGCTTGATTGTGTCGATCTCACTCAAGTGAACCGCAATTAGGCTTGTCTAGATCTTGACTAGAGTTTGGGTGGTTCTTCGATCGGTGTGGGTATTTTCCGACAGGCGGTTTCGAGTTGTGTGGCGTGGCTGTTGGTTTTCCGGGCAGTGAAGGTCGATCAGATTTTTAGGCTAGTTCTAAGCCCGATTTGAGAGATTTTCTTTTGGGTTTTTCGTGGGCTTTACGAGTACACTTCGATAGATTATTGCCCACGCAATATTCAAAGTTTCTTGGAGTAATCTTTTGGATTTCGATGGTATTCGTTTATAAAGATTGGATTTTTCTTATTGTGTTGGACTTCGCTTTAAAGGTATAACATTTAATCCTTCCGCTTTTAATTAAAGGTGTAATCTTTGTGCTTTAGATGTCGTTTTTTTAATAAATTAAATAAGTATAAGCCTAGATCCGTTCATGGGAAAATGAATTTGAGCCTGAGCTTTGTCGAAAGCTTCCAATTCTTGAATGTATTGCACGAAAGTGAGGTTTTTGTTTTAGCGTGGGCTCGTTTTGTTTTCCTTCACTAATTGCGTGGCGAATACCTCTCTAGTGAATTTAGGTCATATTTGTCGGAGGAGGGTATTCAGACCCAGTTGTCTGCACCTGGCACACCCAAGCTGAATAGTGTAGCAAAGAGAAGGAACAGGACTCTTATGGATATGGTTAGATCGATGCTGAGTTATAGCGAATTGCCTATATCGTTTTGGGGTTTAGCCTTGGAGTCAGCGTGTTATCTCCTTAATCTCATACCATCTAAGTCTGTGCCTTCGAGTCCAGTAGAGTTGTGGACTGGGCGAAAGCCTAGTCTAAGACATCTCAGGATTTGGGGTTGTCCAGCATATGTGCTTAAGGCAGACACAGCCAAGCTAGATGCGAGATCTGAGATTATGTTTTTTGTAGGCTACCCTAAAGGAACGAAAGGTGGTCTATTTTATAGTCCTTAGGATCAGAAGGTGGTGGTGAGCACGAATGCAAGATTTCTTGAGGAGGACTATGTTTTAGATCACAAGGCAAATAGCAAGGTAGTATTGGAAGAGCTTAGGGGTGAGTCCACTATTCCATATGCACGAGTACAGGAAGACACACCACAAGAGACTGCACACACTATCACAGATGATGCTCTTACACAGGTTGCCCCTTGTCGTAGTGGGAGGGTTGTCAGACAGCCCGAGAGATACATGGGTTTGGGTGAGTCTTCGGACTTTATCCCTGGTGCTCATGAACCAGACCCAATTAGCTACAATGAGGCTCTCCAGGATGAAGATGCAGATTCTTGGTAGAAAGCAATGATTGCTGAGATGGGTTCTATGGACTCAAATCAGGTCTAGGAGCTGGTAGATCTTCCTGATGGGTTTCAGCCTTTTGGGTGCAAATGGGTTTACAAGCCAAAGAGAGGATTTGACGAGAGGGTTGAGACCTTCAAGGCAAGGCTTGTGGCGAAGGGGTATACTCAAAAAGTGGGTATCGATTATGAGGAGCCTTTTTCACGGTAGCTATGCTTAAGTCGATCCGGATTCTCTTTGCCATAGCTGCTCATATGGACTATGAGATTTGGCAGATGGACGTCAAGACAGCTTTCCTTAATGGGAGTTTTAAGGAGACCATCTTTATGCAGCAACCAGAGGGTTTCATTGTTCACGGCCAAGAGCACAAGGTTTGCAAGCTTAGGAGGTCTATTTATGGACATAAGCTAGCATCTAGATATTTGAATATCCGTTTTGACGAGGTTATCCAGTCTGATGGATTCACTCAGTTTCCGGATGAGCAGTGTTTTTATCGCAGGCGTGATGGTGATACGGTGGTGTTCCTCGTACTTTACGTAGATGACATCCTTCTGATTGGCAACAGTAAGAAGGTATTGTCAGACGTAGAGGCATGGTTGTCCAGGCAATTTGATATGAAGGTTTTGGGAGAGGCTGGACATATCCTTGGGATCAAGATTATTCCAGATCGTAGGAGTCGTTCTCTGACACTCTCCAAGGCATCTTACATAGACACGATTCTGGCCCGTTTTAACATGCAGAACACCAAGAAGGGTTCACTACCTTTCAGGCATGGGGTGCATTTGTCTAAGGAGTAGTGTCCCAAGACTGCTGAGGAGATAGATGCCATGCAGGCGGTACCCTATGCTTCTGCAGTGGGTAGCCTCATGTATGCTATGTTATGTACGAGGCCTGATATTTGCTTTGCAGTTGGCATGGTTAGCAGATATTAGAGTAACCCTGGGAAGGCTCACTGGGACGCAGTAAAATACATTGTCATGTACTTGCGCAGGACGAGAGATTATGTCCTAGTTTATAGAGCGCAGGAGCTTCTACCATTGGGTTACACAGATTCGGTATTTCAAGGTGATTTGGACAAGAGTAAGTCTACCTCTGGTTTTGTGTTTAGTCTAAGAGGTGCAGCCATAGTATGGCGGAGTGTCAAGCAGAATGCGTGGCGGACTCCACCATGGAGGCTGAATATGTTGACGCATCAGAGGCAGCGAAAGAAACTGTATGGCTCCGGAGCATTCTGATGGACTTAGATGTGGTTCCTGAGTGCCTAGGTCTATCACAGTTTACTGTGATAACAATGGTGCAGTTGCTAACTCGAGGGAACCATGAGCCCACGAAGTGAGTAAACACATTAAGGAAAATAGAACAAGCCCGGGCTAAATCGAAAACCTCACTTTCGTGCAATGCATTCCAGAATCGGAAGCTTTCGACCAAGCTCAGGCTCAAATTCATTTACCCACGAACGGATATTGTCTTATACTTATTTAATTTATTAAAATGACATCTAACACACAACGATCACACCTTTAATTAAAAGCAAAAGGATTAAAGGTTATACCTTTGAAGCGAAGTCCAATGCATTAAGAAAAATCCAATCTTTCCTAGCGAATACCACAAGAAATCCAAAGAATGACTCCGATCCAACTCCAAACTAGTGTGGGCTAGTGTCTACAGAGTAGCCCAAGGCAAAATGAAGAAATCTGAAGAAACTCGCTTCGAAAAAACTTAAATCTGCCTAAAACAGATTTGCCCGGAACTCTCCAAACGAGAGTGGGAGATTGTTAGTTTTCAATACAGAAAAGCTATGGCTTGTATCAAAAACTAATATCCCCAGATGACATATCATTTTGTTTTGGTATTAAATTTTTCTATTATATCATGGAACAAGATAACGGGGTGTGGAAAGACACAGTAGATACCGTTATTGGTTAAAGTATTGATATATATAAAAAGTATGCTCGTAACCAAGATAGTCTGAACATACTATCAGTATAGGTTATCGTGTGGTTTGATAATTAGTTTAACTAGATTTGTTTAAATCACACGGATATGCCCGGGGCATATTGAGCACAACCAGTTTGGATAGAATTGACTTATACTGATTGGCGTAGTCGATTCGGTTCTAGTATTCAGTCTCTCAATCCCGAGATTGGGACAGGCGTGAGGGTTGGATATCGTATGCTTTGATTTGCCAAAGAGTGCGGTCAATTGAGGTCTAGACCTCGGTAGGTTGGGTATGCGGTGTTTAGCTTCTTACGTGCCGTTGCTAGTCAGAGGAATCCACGTACCGGTTCGCTGGGTTGATGGTGCTCCCGAGATGAGCTCGTAAGGTCTATTATACTAAACCTGGCCGGTGGACTTTATGTCCGGTATAATAAAAGGACGAGTGGTACTAATCTCGGATACCAAGAAGTCGATGAATTAGTTTGTCAGTAAATGGATAAATCGACGAGCACTAGATCTTTAATGTGGGGAGATAGAAGAAAATATAATGGCGCGATGTAAAGTCGTTTTTGAGCGGTAGTTGCATAATTGGTGTGTTAGTGGTACGACTAATTATGCATTTTACTAATCGACAAGGTGAATTAATTAATCCTAAAGGTTTAATTAATATTTAATTGACAAAGTGAATTAAGAAATTAATTCTATTTGAATTAATTAATTCTAAGGGTTCGATTAAATTAAATTAAAAAAATGGGTTAAAGAATTAATTCGAATAGGTCGATTGGAGTTGATTAGTCAGGAAAGACTAAGCGGTCAACGAAAGTTAAATTAAAAGGCCCAACTCAAAGGCCCATTACGTCTCCTTAGAAGCTCCTTATAAATATCCTTGTTAAGCAAGTAAAGACATAAGAAACTTGATAGCCAAGAAAGGGCTAGTGAGAGAAAGTATAGTCTAGAGTGAGAACATTGTCTTCCTCGTCAAGTTTTCACTCGAAGTCGACTAGGATAGCTTTCTTCTTCGAAAAGAAACTCAGCCCATGATCGATTAAGAGCAGCCCAGTTATTATTCTTCAAAGCCGCCGGTCATCTTCATTAGCGCAGCATTTTTCTGTCGGGATTTACAGCAGCGCGACAGTTTTGCCGCCGTGATTTATAGCAGGTTTCCGGCAACTGTTCGCCTCCCTAGGGTGCTGAGCCGGCAACAGCTGTGTTGATCTCTTGGAAACTTGGTGACCCACGGTTGTTGCTGTACAGATCGCGGCTGGGGTGGGTGATTGGTTGTCCAAAATCTTGATTGAAGTAGCTAGGCCGGCGGCTGGGTTTTTGGTTGCTCCGGACAAGAAGTGTTTTGACAATTCTTGAGTTTTTTGAAGCGAGTTTCTTGGGATTTATTTGTTTTGCCTTAGGCTACTCCGTAGATACTATCCCACACTAGTTCAGAGTTAGATCGGAGTTATTCTTCGGATTTCTGGTGGTATTCGCTAAGAAAGTTTTGGTTTTTCTTATTGCTTTGGACTTCGCTACAAAGGTATAATGTTTAATTCTTCCACTTCTAATTAAAGATGAAATCTTTGTGCGTTAGATGTCGTTTTAATAAATTAAATAAGTATAAGCCAAGATCCATTCGTGGGTAAATGAATTTGAGCCTGAGCTTGGTCAAAAACTTCTGATTCTGGAATGCATTGCACGAAAGTGAGGTTTTCGATTTAGCCCGGGCTTGTTCTGTTTTCCTTCAGTCGGTCTAACCCACATCACATATGAATCCGTAATGGAGGCCATGGGGATATTTACCAACCCGCTCCCACTTAGATTTTGAACTTTGAGGATTTTACCGTTTTAACATGCAATATCTTAACAAAGGATATTCGCACCCATAAAATCGTTGGAGTTTTAATATGTGAATAATCTACCTTAGTTAATTGCACGTTACCTTTTAAAAATGTTTTCGTTTGGTTTTCGTTCATGCAAAATAAATTGAAAACACACAATCAACGAAAAGACATAAATATGGGAAATTAAAGAAATAAAATTTCTGGACTATTATGGCCTTCTCTATCGTTGATTCCTTGACGCCTCGGTGACACGTCCCGTCATGTCGCTCCCACTCGTTATTTGGATTCCTCTCGATTCACCTGGGTTTTCTTGGTTTACTACATAATTAGGAATCATCCAAAATTACGAAAAACCAAAACCCGTGAATATAAGTTACCCAAAATAACGTCTTCGTCAAAATACATAAATTCCTATATACAAAGGCATTTTTCTAGTAATTTAAAGACGACATGATTAGATCAAATCCTACTACAAGATTTTTCTTATCCTACATGGCTTCCAGCTCGTGGTTATTACTATTACAGACATTTCCATTCAAAAACAATACGAGCCCGGATATGTCCCGGGGTTTATGAATGAAAAATAAAATTCTACCATAATAGCCGGGAAACCAATAACCACTTGTTTAAGCATTTCGACAAAAATAATAATGCCAAAACAAAGCCGTGTAATAAATCAAACAAGTATAAGACGAAAACCTATGCTCTGATACCATTTTGAAGGAAAACAGAACAAGCCCGGGCTAAATCGAAAACCTCACTTTCGTGCAATGCATTCCAGAATCGGAAGCTTTCGACCAAGCTTAGGCTCAAATTCATTTACCAACGAACGGATCTTGGCTTATACTTATTTAATTTATTAAAACTACATCTAACACACAAAGATCACACCTTTAATTAAAAGCGGAAGGATTAAAGGTTATACCTTTGAAGCGAAGTCCAACGCAATAAGAAAAATCCAATCTTTCCTAGCGAATACCACAAGAAATCAAAGAATGACTCTGATCCAACTTTGAACTAGTGTGGGCTAGTGTCTATGGAGTAGCCCAAGGCAAAATGAAAAAATCCCAAGAAACTCGCTTAGAAAAAACTTAAATCTGCCCAAAACAGATTTGCCCGGAACTCTCCAAAACCTCACCGCCGGCCGCCGAGTTTGGGTAATAAGGTCCAGTTACTCTGACAGCCGATCCCAGCCGTGATCTGTACAGCCTCCACCGTGGTCACCAGCCTAAGGAGAATTCAACAAGGTGGGATAGCCGGCTCAGCACCCTGGGATACGAACAGTCGCGGCTGCGCAAGAGAATTCAACCGGCGACAGCGGTGGAAAAACCAGAAAACCGATGGGCTGATATAATTGAAATCCAATGGGCTTATGTCTTTTGCAAAAGAGAAAGCTTTCTTAGCTGACTTCGAGAAGAAGCTTCGACGAGGAAGACAAAGTTCTCACTCTAAGCTAAACTTTCTCTCACTAGGCTTAACTTGGCCTCCAAGTTTCTTGTGTGTTTAATTTCCTAACAAGTAATATTTATAAGGAGCTGCTAAGGAGACCTAATGGGCTCTTGAGTTGGGCCTTTTAATTTGACTTTCGTTGACCGCTTAGTCTTTCCCGACTAATCAACTCCAATCGACCCATTCGAATTAATTCTTTAACCCACTTTGTTAATTTAATTTAATCGAACCCTTAGAATTAATTAATTCAAATAGAATTAATTTCTTAATTCACATTGTCGATTAAATATTAATTAAACCTTTAGAAAGTTACTTTTGAAGCGTGACTTGGGTGATTCTCTTGTATGACTCAAGACTTTGACTTCTTGTTGTGTGGACTTCTTGCTGATCAGCTATCACCACAACTCCACCCGCCAGAAAAATCATGCACCTCCGCACCTAGCACGTACTGCAAACGCACTGCCCGGAGAGAGAGAAAGAAACACACGAAGCTAGCAATAGAGAAGCCAAAATTCGGCCAACTCAAGTCCAAAAACCAGCCGCCCCTTTTTCAAGAAAATTCGACTTGGAGAGACAAAGTTTTTTCTCTCTAGAAATCTTGTGGATTAATTGTGTGTCTTGAATAGCTAATCCATTCTATTTATAGAGCTACAAGAGAGACCCCAAGTTGGTTTAGGATTGGACTTCCTAATGGGTTTAGGTAATTAGTTTCCAAATCCAATTTGGTAACCAATCTGATAGGATAAACCAAATCCTACTTGATTCCTAATCTCTAGGATTTCCTAATTCTAATTGAAACTTAAGACTTAATTAATTAAATAATTCCACTTTGTTAATTACTTAATTAACCCTTAGGAATTAATTAAATAATTCCACTTTGTTAATTACTAAATTAACCCTTAGGAATAATCAACCAATTAATTAATTAAATCTACCTATGCAATTAAACCATTACAAAATTAATCGTACCACTAACGGATTAATTTTGGCACTTCCATCCTACACCAAAATATCTTCCGGAACAACTTAATTAAATTATATTCATAATCCTCGTTAATTTATTAATTTACTGATAAATTAATTAATCCACTTCTTAATTCCGAGACTACTACCACTACCGGACATAAGTCCACCGGCCGGGTTTAGTATAACATACATTTCGAGCTCATCTCGGGAGCACCATCACCCCCGGACGCACCGGTACATGGTTTCCTTTCGACAAGCAGCAGCACACCAAGTAACTAAACACGCGCACCTAACCTACCGAGAATATTGGTCACATTTGACCTCACCCATTGGCAGATCAAAGTACACTATGTCTAATCCTTATGCCCGCCCGAGTCTAGGGATTTAGAGATAGAATACAAGGAACGATTTGTCTATTAAATCAGTACAAGGCAAATCATTCCTAAAGGTCAAGTTCGATACGCCCCGGGCATATCTATATGATTCAATTAGTTTAGACAAACAAATTATTTGAATCACATAATAATCTAAACTGACAGTTTGTCCAAATCTATCTCGGTTACGAACCTCATTTATATACTATGTTTTTTGACCAATGATGAGATCTACTGTGTTACACAAGATACCTCATCATCTATTTAAATAGTATAAATGGACATATTATGCATAACAAATTATAACCAAAACATAAATCGATATATTAATATGGGAAATTGTACAATACAAGTATACCTTATGTATTCTACTCCAACAATCTCCCACTAATACTTAAGCTGTGCTTTAAGTATATATCTACATACAATCCTATACAATCTGCTGCTATCTATCTAGAAAAACTATCATGGCTCTCCTAGATATCTGATCCCCATGCCCTCCACGTGAGCCTTAAAGACATTGGAGGTCAATGTCTTCGTGAATGGATCTACAAGGTTATCATCTGATGCTATCTTAGCCACGACTACGTCTTTCCTCTTTACGATATCTCGTACCAGGTGGTACTTACGCTGTATATGTTTACTCGCCTTGTAGGCTCGTGGTTCCTTCGAGTTTGCTACTGCACCATTGTTATCACAATATACCTTGATAGACTTCTGCAAACTAGGAATCACATCGAAGTCCACTAGGAAGTTCTTGAGCCATACTGCTTCTTTCGCTGCCTCTGATGCGGCAACATACTCAGCCTCAATGGTAGAGTCCGCCACGCATTTCTGCTTGACACTCCGCCAAACTATGGCTCCACCTCCTAGAGTAAACACATACCCTGAGGTAGACTTGCTCTTGTCCCTGTCGCATTGGAAATTTTAATCTGTGTAATCTCGGGGTACCAGCTCAGGCGCCTGATAGACCAGAACTTGATCCTCGTTTTACACAAATACTTGAGAATACATTTTACTACTTCCCAATTAGCTTTCCCGGGGTTACTCTGATATCTGCTCACCGTGCCAACGGCATAACAGATATTAGGCCTCGTACACAACATGGCATACATGAGACTTCCTACTGCCGAAGCATATGGAACTGTCTTCATGGCCTCTATCTCCTCAACAGTCTTGGAAGACTGTTCCTTAGATAGATACACTCTGTGTCTAAAAGGTAGAAAACCTTTCTTGGAGTTCTGCATGTTAAAACAGGCCAGAATCGTGTCTATGTATGAAGCTTGGGAGAGTATTAACGAACGTTTCCTACGATGTCGAATGATCTTGATCCCAAGGATATGTCCCGCTTCCCTTAAGTCCTTCATATCAAACTGCTTGGACAACCATGCCTTTACGATTGATAGCACTTTCTTGTTGTTTCCAATCAATAGAATGTCATCTACGTAAAGCACAAGAAACACCACTGAGTTTCCATCACGTCTGCGATATACACATTGCTCAACCGGACACTGAGTAAATTCGAAGGACTAGATTACCTCATCAAACCTGATGTTCCAAGATCTGGATGCCTGCTTAAGTCCGTAAATGGACCTCTTAAGCCTGCAAACCTTATGCTCTTGGCCTTTTTCAATGAATCCTTCTGGTTGCTGCATAAAGATGGTTTCCTCAAGACTTTCATTTAGGAAAGCTGTCTTGACATCCATCTGCCAAATCTCATAATCCAAATGAGAAGCTATGGCCAAGAGAATCCGAATCGACTTAAGCATGGCTACCGGGGAGAAGGTTTCCTCATAATCGATTCCCTCTTTCTGAGTATACCCCTTCAGCACCAGCCTAGCTTTAAAGGTTTTCACCTTCCCGTCAGGTTCTCTCTTACGTTTGTAGACCCACTTGCATCCAATGGGTTTAAACCCATCGGGCAGGTCCACAAGCTCCCAGATATGATTGTCGTTCATTGACCCCATCTCAGATATCATTGCCTTACGCCAAGATTCTGTATATTTATCTCAGAGAGTCTTATTGTAGTTTACTGGGTCTGGTTCAGGCGCACCTGGGACTAGGTATGAGGCCTCTCCCACGCCGATGAACCTGTCGGGTTGTCTCACAACCCTCCCACTATGACCAGGCACCACCTGTGTAGGCGCATCATCAGTGATGTCATGTGCAGTGTGTGGTGTATCTACTAATGCCGGTGCATCAGGATTAGTAGTTTGTCGTCTAAACTCTTCTAGTACTATCTTACTCTTGGGCTTGTGGTCTAAGACATAGTCCTCTTCTGGAAATCTAGCATTGGTACTAACCACCACCTTCTAATCTTTAGGACTATAGAATAGACCACCTTTTGTTCCCCTAGGATAATCTAAAAACAGCATTAATTCTGTTCTCACATCTAACTTAGCCGTATCTGCCTTAAGCACATGTGCTGGGCACCCCCAAATTCTGAAATGTCTTAGACTGGGCTTCCGCCCATTCCACAACTCTACTGGGGTTGAAGGCACAGTTTTAGATGGTACAAGATTAAGAATATACATTGCTGTTTCCAAGGCATATCCCCAGAACGAACTTGGAAAATCACTATAGCTCAACATGGACCTAACTATTTCTATAAGAGTTCGATTCTTCCTTTTTGCTACACCATTCTGCTGTGGCGTGCCAGGTGTAGACAGCTGAGACTGAATTCCTACCTCGGTGAGGTAGTCTCGAAATTCATGGGATAGGTACTCCCCACCACGATCTGAACGCAGTGTCTTGATACTCTTACCATGATGCTTCTCCACATCTGCCCGAAACTCTTTGAACTTGCCAAAACATTCAGACATATGGCGCATTAGGTAAATGTACCCGTACCTAGAGTAGTCATCCTTGAAAGTCACGAAAGACTCAAATCCCCCTCGTGCCTGGACCATCATAGGTCCACACAAGTCAGAATGAATCAACTCTAATACTTGTTTAGCTCTATAACCTTTTGCCTTAAAAGGTCTCTTGGTCATTTTACTTTCCAAGCAAGATTCGCAAGTTGCATAACTGTCAATATCTAATGAACTCAAAGGTCTATCATTGGCAAACCTTTGAATCCTACTAAGGTTTATATGACCTAGCCTGAGATGCCAAAGATAGGTTTGATTCATTTCAGAACGTTTCTTCCTCTTATTAATGTTAGATCCTGAGCTATCTATCTCTATGTTTTGCGCAACAAGGGAGTTAGAATTAACCACAAATAAATTGTCCACCAATGAACCAGAACAAATAAGTTTTCCATTTCTTCTAATAACAACAGAATCATCAAAAAAAAATAAACTTATAACCGTTCTTCAAGAGTTTAGAAATAGAAATCAGGTTCTTTCTAAAACTTGGTATATAAAGATAATTTACTAATTCTAGGTTACAATTTTTGAAATTTAACCTAACTACTCCCACTGCTTCTACTGAAACTCTTGTAGTGTCGCCCATGTAGATGTCCAGTTCGCCCTCTCTAAGCTTTCGGGTTACTTGGAACCCCTGCAAAGAGTTACAACATGATCAGTGGTGCCTGAATTCATATACCAAGTATCTGTGGGAATAACCGCTAAACATGTCTCAGTAATTAGGGCTAAAACAATCGTACCATTGAGCTTTGGACAATCTGCTTTCCAGTGTCATGCTTTACAGCATTTAAAGCACTTGTCCTTGGGCTTGCTTTTCTTTGTGATATCTGGCTTTGCAACAAGTTTCCTGGCATTCTTCTTCTTCTTATTCTTCTTGCCTTTCGGCGCAGAAGAAGAACTCGAAGCCCTTATTATGGCCAAAGCTTGTTTCTCCTCATGGAAGATGCCTTCGGCAAATCAATCAAGAGCTCGGGCAAAGTATAAACCCTTTGGTTCATATTGTAATTGACCCGAAACAGCTCAAAATAAGAGGGTAGACTCTGGAGGATAATATCTATCTGACTTTTTGGGTCGATTTGTCCTCCCAACACCTCAATTTCATTGATGTTTCTCATCATGTGTAGAACATGATCTTTCACCGATCCACCTTCAGCCATTTTGGTGTTCATTAACTTCGTCACGGCTGTCTGCGTAGTAGTCCTGCCTTGATGTGAAAACATCTTTCTCAGGTGTGCCATCATGTTGCAGTACATTTGACACAGAAGCCAAAATACAGCACTGCGCCATCTCATCCATTTTTCTCCACCTGGCATAGACATCCCTATCCTCTTGAGAAGAGTTCTCATCGGGCATATCTGGACATACTTCGATGAGCACAAACTTATATTGCTCAACCTTCAGGACAATGTCCAAGTTTCGACTCTAGTCGACATAATTGGTTCCAGTTAATTTGTTGTTTTTCAAAATAGCAGCTAAAGGATTGAATGCCATATCGATTTAAACTGGAAAATAAACAAACAATGTTTCAGTTATATATGCTTAGAATTTAGAAAATTCTAATTAATTATTGACTTCCCTCAAAACAATAATCTTAATCCACCAACATCTCAACCACCGGGATTCTCACAAGCCACGCAGTGTGGACATTTACGCTAACCCATATTCATTTGAGAAGAACCAGGTTCATTAACTACACTATCTGACCAACGATCTTTTGATCAATGTAGCTAATATTCGGTGCTTTCAGCCATACAAATAAGCAGCGTAACCTCGCGGGAGGAATACTTCAGATTGTACACTAAGTGTGTGCCATTACGTGACTTCTGAGCTTGTTACCTCAGGATAGTGCGCCTCAGATAGAGAGGGTGTCGCATTTCTCCTAGTTAAACTTAGTCTAGTCATCTTACTCAGAAGTTCATAGTCTAGCGATCTCGAGGCTGGACTCATCCGAATGGAGGAAGGCCCTAATGCCAACGCGCAAGCCCACCCACATCGCATATGAACCCGTAATGATGGCCATGGGATATTAAACCAACCTGTTCCCACTTAGATTTCCAAATTGAGGGTTTTTCCGGTTTTAACATTCAATTAACTAAACCTAAGTTATGTGCAACCATAAAACAAGTCATGTTTTAAATTATGCATCTAAAATACAGCATAAAAATAAAGCATAAAAATTAAAACAATAAATACGGGAAATAAATGCGTAAAATAAATTTCCCGACTATTATGGTTTTAATTGCTTCCATCTTCTGCCTTGATCTCGTGTCCCGCCAAGTCACTTGATTGAGAGAGTCTTGAACTTCTAAAAATGAAAACTGCAGGAAAAACGGGCCAAAATGCGGCCCGAACAGGCCACCCGTGCGCGCGGCCTACGTTCGCACGCACAGCCCCTGCGGGCCTTGCACGTGGCCTAGTAGCGCGCAGCAGCAGCTGCTGCCCTTGGCCGGCGCGACTGCTGACGGCGGTCGTTGCCGGCGTCGCCTCTTGCTGCCAATTCCTCCTTCGTCTTTTCCCACACTGTTTGGTCTTCTTGCAATTCCTTCTGGGTATTCCTGGGTTTCTACGAATTAACGATAACCCAAAACCCACGAATTCAAGTCGCCCACCATAACGCTTTCGATTACAAAAATCAATTTTCCTACTACAAGGCCTTATAGAAAAATTAAAGAATCGAAATTACATAGAAAAAATCCTACTACAGATTTAATCAAATTCTACACGGCTTCCAGCACGTGGTTATACTATTACAAACATTCATAATAAAATTAAATCAGGACATGTCCCGGAGTTTAATTAAAACCCATACAAACGTAACCATAATAGTCGGGATTCTTAACCACCTGCAAATAAAACCATATAGAAAATCGAACTAGCACAAAACCCAAAACCAGGCCCGGATACCAATTAAAAGTTCTGTAGGATCTGGGTTCGCACTAGTTAGATTTACCATGCAACAAAATTTTCTAATCAAGAGCGGAACTTTAGAAAGTTACCTTTGAAGCGTGACTTGGGTGATTCTCTTGTATGACTCAAGACTTTGACTTCTTGTTGTGTGGGCAACAATCTAGAAGCCAATTGATCAGCTATCACCACAACTCCACCCGCCAGAAAAATCCAGCACCTCCGCACTAAGCACGTACTGCAAACGCACTGCCCGGAGAGAGAGAAAGCAACACACGGAGCTAGCAAAAGAGAAGCCAAAATTCAGCCAACTCAAGTCCAAAAACCAGCTGCCCCTTTTGCAAGAAAATTCGACTTGGAGAGAGAAAGTTTTCTCTCTTTAGAATTTTCTCTCTCTAGAAATCTCGTGGATTAATTGTGTGTTTTGAATAGTTAATCCCTTGTTTATTTATAGAGCTACAAGAGAGACCCCAAGTTGGTTTAGGATTGGACTTCCTAATGGGTTTAGGTAATTAGTTTCCAAATCCAATTAGGTAACCAATCTGATAGGATAAACCAAATCCTACTAGATAAATCCTACTAGATTCCTAATCTCTAGGATTTCCTAATTCTAATTGAAACTTAAGACTTAATTAATTAATTAAATAATTCCACTTTATTAATTACTTAATTAAACCTTAGGAATTAATTAAATAATTCCACTTTGTTAATTACTGAATTAACCCTTAGGAATAATCAACCAATTAATTAATTAAATCTACCTATTCAATTAACCCATTACAAAATTAATCGTACCACTAACGGATTAATTTTGGCACTTCCATCCTACACCAGAATTGCTTCCGGAACAAATTAATTATATTATATTCATAATCTCCCCACATCAAAGATGTAGTGCTCGTTAATTTATTAATTTACTGATAAATTAATTAATCAACTTCTTAATTCCGATACTAGTACCACTCGACCTTTTTACTATACCAGACATAAGTCCATCGGCCGGGTTTAGTATAATAAAAATTTCGAGCTTATCTCGGGAGCACCATCACCCCGGATGCACCGGTACTTGTTTTCCTTTCGACAAGCAGCAGCACACTAAGTAACTAAACACGCGCACCCAACTACCGAGAATATTGGTCACAATTGACCTCACCCATTGGCAGATCAAAGTACACTATGTCTAATCCTCATGTCGGCCCGAGTCTAGGGATTTAGAGATAGAATACAATGAATGATTTGTCTACTAAATCATTACAAGACAAATCATTCCTAAAGGTCAAGTTCGATACGCCCCGGGCATATCTATATAACTCAATTAGTTTAGACAAACCAATTATCCGAATCACATAATAACCAAAACCGACAGTTTGTCCAAAGCTGTCTCGATTACGAACCTCATTTATATACTATGTATTTTGACCAATGATGAGATCTACTGTGTTACACAAGACACCTCCTCATCTATTTACATAGTATAAATGGACATATTATGTACAACAAATTATAACCAAAACATAAATCGATATATTAATTTGGGAAATTGTACAATACAAACGTACGTTATGTATTCTACTCCAACAAGATCTAGTGCTCGTCAGTTTATCAATTTTCTGATAAAATAATTTACCGACTTCTTGGTATCCGAGATTAGTACCACTCATCCTTTTATTATACCAGACATAAAGTCCACTGGCCGAGTTTAGTATAATGGACCTTACGAGCTCATCTCGGAAGCACCATCAACCCGGCAAATCGGTACGTGAATTTCTCTGACTAGCAACCGTACGTAAGAAGCTAAACACCGCATACCCAACCTACAAAGGTATAGGCCTCAATTGACCGTACGATATCCAACTCTCATGCCCGTCCCAATCTCGGGATTGAGAGAATGAATACTAGGACCGAATTGACTACGCCGATTAGTATAAGTCAATTCTATCCAAACTGGTCGTGCTCAATATGCCCCGGGCATATCCGTGTGATTTAAACTAGTCTAGATAAACTAATTACCAAACCACACGATAACCTATACCGATAGTATGTTCAGACTATCTTGGTTACGAGCATACTTTTTATATATCAATACTTTAACCAATAACGGTATCTACTGTGTCTTTCCACACCCCGTTATCTAGTTCTATGATATAATGGAACAATTTAATACTGAAACGAAATGATATGTCCTCTGTGGATATTAGTTTTTGATACAAGCCATAGTTTTTCTGTATTCAAAACTAACAACACATAGAGCGCAAGTACCACCAGATACGAGAGATCGTAAAGAGGGGAGACGTGACCATGGCCAAGATAGCATTAGATGACAACCTTGCAGATCCTTTCACAAATCCATTGACCCCAAAGGTCTTTGAGGGACACGTGGAGGGCATGGGAGTCAGATTCTTGAGGGAGCCATGTGAGTGAGCTTAAAGGTGTTCTGTAAATTTCACTATGACAGCAGTGTAATAGCGGGTTGGACAGTTTTTGTACTTCTTAGCATAGCTTTGAGTATTACTGGGAGATTGTTAGTTTTGAATATAGAAAAGCTATGGCTTGTATAAAAAGATAATATCCATTGATGACATATTATTTTGTTTCAGTATTAAATTGTTCCATTATATCATAAAACTAGATAACGAGGTGTGTGAAAGACACAGTAGATACCGTTATTGGTTAAAGTATTGATATATAAAAAGTATGCTCGTAACTGAGATAGTCTGAACATACTATCAGTGTAGGTTATCGTGTGATTTTGAAATTAGTTTATCTAGACTAGTTTAAATCACACGGATATGCCCGGGTTATATTGAGCACGACCAGTTTGGATAGAATTGACTTGTACTGATTGGCGTAGTCAATTCGGTCCTAGTATTCAGTCTCTCAATCCCGAGATTGGGACGGGTATGAGAGTTAGATATCGTGTGCTTTGATTTGCCAAAGAGTGCGGTCAATTGAGTCATATTCCTGAGTAGGTTGGGTATGCGGTGTTTAGCTTCTTATGTGCTGTTGCTAGTAAGAGGAATCCACGTACTGGTTCACCGGGTTGATGGTGCTCCCGAGATAAGCTCGTAAGGTTTATTGTACTAAAATTGGCCAGTGGACTTTACATCCGGCATAATAAAAAGGTCGAGTGGTACTAATCTCGGATGCCAAGAAGTCGGTGAATTAGTTCGTCAGTAAATTGATAAACTGACGAGTACTAGATCTTTGATGTGGGGAGATAGAAGAAAATATAGTGGCGTGATGTAAAGTCATTTTTGAGCGGTAGTTCCATAATTGGTCTGTTAGTGCTACGACTAATTATGCATTTGACTAATCGATAAAGTGAATTAATTAATTCTAAAGGTTTAATTAACATTTAATTCACAAAGTGGATTAAGAAAATTAATTCTATATGAATTAATTAATACTAAGGGTTCTGTTAAATTAAATTAACAAAGTGGGTTAAAGATTTAATTCAAAATGATCGATTAGAGTTGACTAGTCTAGGAAAGACTAAGGGGTCAACGAAAGTCAAACTAAAAAGCCCAACTCAAAGGCCCATTCGGTCTTCTTAGAAGCTCCTTATAAATATCCCATTGATGTATTGTGTTTAGGCATTTAATTCAAAATTAAACGGTGGAATTCCTAAACACTAAGGATCGGGTCTTACCCTTGAAGCGTAATCGGTTGCGCAGTCGCCTGGCTCCTCTGAGAAGATGGCGTTTCGTCATTTTTCTATAACACTTACTTGAAGCGTCCTCTACTCTCAGGCACCGGAGTTCTTCGATGCTAGTAGATTCCTGTTAAGAAGTTTTGATGAGAGAGAGGGAGAAAATTTTTTCGAGAGAAAAAGGGAAAAAAATTTTCTTCATAAACCAATTTTCTGTTGAAAAATCTGTTCAGTCAGTTTTCCCAGAGAATTCCTTTTCTTAAAAGGAAATTTTGATTACCCAAATCCCACAACCCCCGGGGCTGTTAATTTTTATTAAAATATATATATTATAAAATATAATAATTTTATTTTTTACTGCTTGGGTTTTACTTGACCCATGGATCAAACCATTTACCCATGGATCAGACTGATGGGTTAAGAACCTCAATTGCAACTAGGTCCTTTGATTTATCAGTCTCTCTCAATTCTTCCTGAGTAATTAATTAACTATTAATTAATACCCTAAAACTTCTCAATAATATTTAATTAAACTATTTAATTTAATATTAATTTTCTAAGTATAACAATTATACATAGTACCGTCAAGAATCTTCGAACTCACTCACATGCAATCCTGTAGGTCCATTCCAAATTGACAATGGATAAATTAATCTCATAGATTAATCCATAAATCATCAGTTGCCTCTAGCAAGACATGATGACTACTTAATTTAGAATGGATGGTCAAATGGTGATTCAACGCAACCTTTCTAAGCATACTATGCACGGTCCTCTACATCGATATCCTGTTTAGTATAAGGCATGGAACCATCATCCTTATTAAGCTAAACAATTTTACTTGATCTCTCAGTGACACTGATTCTATTCGAGCAAATGATAACAATTATCATTTCTTGGGCATGGCCATGCACTTCTCAATTCACTATCAAGTGGCCCGGATATCATCTCTCACTTAAGAGAGATTTGTAGTCTCATCACTTCACCTACATATCTTAGCGTGACTCATAGTGTACCCAATCATACCCATACTTGGCAACCTATTACAGTCCCGTTAGGCATATGTCAAAGTACACCATAATTCACCTAAGACCATGCAGTGATTTCTGGTCTAAGGATCCTCGTACGAGTATGCTCAAAAGAATCACTCATGATCTATTAGTCCATGGAGTGTTTCTTTTAGCGGATTGATTTCATGAAATTAGATATGCACAAGAATATAATTATCATGAAATTAACTCATCAGATTAAATAATCAATCAAACGACATATGTCTTATTTACATAAATAACCCTCAAAGTTTATTTACATAAATAGCCCTTATTAGGGCACATACACCAACACCCATGTTAGGCAATTACAAGACATTAGAAACCTTGATGGCTATTAGCCTAGTAAGAGAAAATTTAGCCTAGAGAGAGAGAACTTTGTCTTCCTCGTTAAGTCTCTTTCTCGAAGTCGGCTGGAAAAATTTTCTTCTTTGAAAAGCTTGGCCTGAACATTGCTTAGATTTTATTTCCGCCGGATTTTCTCTCTACCGCTGCTGCCGTGTTTTATTCTTCGGCGAGTTTTCTATCGAATTCCAGTGACTGGAATTTCGGTGTGCTTGATTCAAAGATCCGGCGTTGATCTCGGTTTTTTAGACCGGTGATCCGTTGGGTTTTTGTCTAGATCGCAATTGGAATTTGGGTAGTCCGATGATCGGAGTTCAGGTGGCTGGCGGCTAGTTGCGCGGCTTGTCCAGGCAACGATCTGTTCTGGCAGATCAAGTTTTTTTGAAGCGGGTTTCTTAGGATTTCTTCGTTTTGCCTTGGGCTACTCCGTAGACGCTAGCCCACACTAGTTCGGAGTTGAATTGGAGTTATTCTTCGGATTTCTTGTGGAATTCGCTTGCCCGAAGTTTTGGATTTCTTTTTCCTGGGGACTTCGCTACAAAGGTATAATCTTTGAACTTTCTGCTTTAATTAAATATTGTATTTTTTGTGTCTCGATTAATAAATTAAATAAGTATAAGCCTAGATCTGTTCATAGGAAAATGAATTTGAGCCCGAGCTTTGTCGAAACTTCCGATTCTGGAATGCATTGCACGAAGGTGAGGTTTTTGATTTAGCCCGGGCTTGTTCTGTTTTCCTTCATGTGGATCCCAATCTGTGCCAGAGAGATCCATTAGTATATATTGTTGGATCTATGATGAAAAACAGAGCTAACAGATAATCTCAAATCCATGAAGTTGCTAATCAATGGAGCCCAATAGGCCCGAGCCTATTTACTAAGCCCAATGCCCAAGCCCATTAACGTCTCGAGATTCACTGAAGATGGAACCATTTGCATGATTCTGGAACCTATGTATGATTCTGGCTCGTTTTAACATGCAGAACTCCAAGAAAGGTTTTTTACCTTTTAGACATAGAGTGTATCTATCTAAACAACGGTCTCCTAAGACTGTTGATGAGATAGAAGTCATGAACACAGTTCCTTATGAGTCAGCAGTAGGAAGTCTTATGTTGCAATGTTGTGTACGGGACCTGATATTTGCTATGTCGTTGCCATGGTACGCAGATATTAGAGTACTCCTGGTAAAGCTCATTGGGAGGCTGTTAAACACATCCTCAAGTATTTGCGCTAGATGAGAGACCATAGTTTGGTATATCAGGCGCATGAGCTAGTACCTAGATGTTACACAGATTCTATTTTCCAAGGACAAGAGTAAGTCTACCTCTGGGTTTGCCTTTACTTTTGGAGGTGGAGCAATAGTTTGGTGGAGTGTCAAGTAGAAATACGTGGCAGACTCTACCATAGAAGCTTAGTACGTTGCAGTCTCAGAAGCGGCAAATAAAGAAGTATAGCTCAAGAACTTCTTATAGGACTTAGATGTGATTCCTGAGTTATCAAGGTCAACCATAGTGTACTATGATAACAATAGTGCAGTAGCCAACTCGAGCGAACCACGAGCCCACAAAGTGAGTAAACACATAGAGCGCAAGTACCAAATGGTATGAGAAATCGAAAAGAGGGGAGACATGATCGTGGCAAAGATAGCATAAAAATAGAACCTTGCAGATCCATTCACGAAGACATTGACTATGAAATTCTTTGAGGCTCACGTGGAGTGAATGGGAGTTAGATACTTAGCTGAGCATTGACTGTTCTCTAGGTTTTAGTGTAGCAGTAGATTAATGTAATTAAACAAGTTTAATTTATACTTAAGCACAACTTTGAGTATTAGTGCCAGACTGTTAGTTTGAATACTGAAAGTTTTGCTTGAATGAAAACTATTTCCCGATTTATATATCGATTGAATATTTTAGTTAAATTATTTTATGTTTTACATATGTTGTCCTCTTATGTCATCTGACAAGATGATGAGGTGTCTAGTGTGACACATCAGATCTCATCATTGGTTAAAGTCATGATATATAAATAAGGCACGTGACTGAGACAGTTTTTGACACACTATTAGTTTAAATGATTATGTGATTTTTAAAATGGTTCGTTTAAACTAATTTAATCATATAGATATGCCTGATGAGGAGTCTGGTGTGACACAGTAGATTTCATCATTGGCTAAAGTCATGATATATAAATAAGGCTCGTAACTGAGACAGTTTTGGACACACTATCGGTTTAAATTATTATGTGATTCTTAAATTGCGTTGTCTAAACTAATTGAATCATATAGATATGGCCGGGGCATATTGAGCATGACCAATTGAGGATTGAATTGACTTGTACTATTCTTTGGTAGTTAATTCGAACCTTGTACTCTGACTCTTAATCCCTAGACTAGAAAAAAAAATGAGGATTAAGCATAGTGTATTTTAACCTGCCAAACGGTGCTATCACTTAAAGTCTATATTCTCAGTAGGTTGGGTGCCCGTGTTTGATTGCTTAGTGTGATGTTGCTTGTCGAAAAGAAACCATGTACCAGTGCGTCCGGGGTAATGGTGCTCTCGAGATGAGCTCGTAAACTTTATTATACTAAACCTAACCAGTGGCCTTATGTCCAGTATCGTAAAAAGGTAGAGTGGTACTAATCTCGGATAAAACAGTTAATGAATTAATTTATCAGTAAATTAATAAATTGGCGAGCATTATAGCTTTGACATGGGGAGTTTAAAGAATAATTAAATAAGTGGTTCCAGAAGCAATTTTGGTTTGAGCTTTAGTTCCATAATTAATCCGTTACTGGTACGATTAATTATGTGTTGGGTTAATTAATAAAGTAGGTTTAATTATTTAATTAATTATCCTTAGGTCAATTAGTTTTAGGAAATCCAATTGAGATTTAGAAACTAATAAAACTCAAACCCAACAAGAATGTCAAACTCAAGCCCATTTGTGGTCTCTCTTGCAGCTCCATATAAAGACACAAGAGTCAGCAATACTAACACACAGAAGTCATAATTGACAAGAAACAAAAACTTAGAGAGAGAAGCTTTGAGAATAATCTATTGAGCAGAGAGTCAAAGTTGGTGCTAGTTTTCAAAAGGAGCAGCGGCATCTCTTTTTTGGTTGGCGGCGCTCGAGGTTAGCGATGGCACGTGAACTACACGGCGTCAGTGCGTGGATCATAGAGGGTGGTCAGCGGCGAGTTTAGTGGCGTTCCGGTAGCGACGCGGTCAGCAGAGTCCGGGCAAGCGGCGGAAATTTTGAGGAGATTTTTTGTGTTGGTTTCTGTTGGTGCTGAGTCTGATTGTTAAGTAAATCATTGCTCACATAACATGCAGACTAGTCTCAAAGACATGCAAGAGACATCTTAAGGATCACGCTTCAAAGGTCAAATCTTTTCCTTTTGCTTTAATTAGATTTATTTTGTATGCATGACAAATCGAACAAGGTAAACCAAGATCTGGTGAAATGGTATTTCAAAAGGGTTTGAATAGGATTGCACGAGCGTTTGGGTTCATGAGAAGGTTTCCTGTTCGAATTGCACGAGATGGAAATTTTTGATTGGGTCCGGACGGATAATTCTTTCAAGAGGTTATCAAATCCCTTTAGGGAGGGGCAACACAGTGGTACTTTTTCAACTGACTCAAAAAAGTAAACAAAAACACTACACAAAAGGTGATATCAAAAAGATAACAAACAAAAGGACCACTTTGAATTCTAGAATGAAAGGAAAAATCTAACAAAACAAGTAAAAGCTAAAGACAAACAAAGGTGACTTTCAAAACAAATACTAAAGATAAGTAGATGCTTATCGAGTCACACAAAAGCACACAAACTAAAAGTAAGCAGGTACTCTTTTGCAGTGAAACTGTAAGCAATCAGAATATGAGTTTGACCACCGGTTGAGAGCAAGAAATTTATACACACACCGGACAAATAAGAAATAATTGCGTAGGGCTGAATTTTTGAACCCTTACTCCCTTTTATTGTTCAATTTGGTGTGATCACTTCTATCTCAGAGTCCCGTTTGCTTCCCTACAAGAACTTTTAGCAGCAACTAACTCCGGATTTTTTTTTCTTTACTTAGCAGACTTTTGCAGAAGAGCTGTACATTTTACATAATTTTTCAAATTCTTAAAGATGGCTCTATGGCTTTTCCCTTTTCTCAATTCTATAGACTTTTCCAGGAGTTTTGATACGAACAATTGAAGGCTAGGGGGAATTCAACCTCAAACACTTAGTAAGACAACTCAGTCTCAAGTTTCAAATATTCTTTCAAGATAACAATCGAACTATAAAAGAACACCTACAACCTTTAATCATTGAACTCCTATGATTCCCGTTGCACCGAGTATGAAAAATATGATTTCACTTCTGAACGTCCAAAACTCGTACTGCCTGTTAGAAAAAAATGAAAATAAATTAAGGTTTACGAAAACAACTTTTGAAAACTTAAATCAAAGTCAAATTGATTTGAAATTCAACAAAATTTTTACAGGGGTAAATTGGTAATTTTGACAAATTTTTGAAGGATTTTGTCTTGGGCTAAAAATGAATTTTCTAGTACCAAAAATTGAAACTGACACAAAATAAACCTAAAGGGGCATTTCTAGACTCAAACAAAACAAACAACATGCAAAAAGACTCAAAAACGAACAAACGCCTCAATCCCTAAGGGAGACTCAAACACTGGTTCTGACACATATATTTGGATTGAAAATTGGACTTACTTTCCACCCAATTAACTCAGACTAACTTCAAACCTAGGAGAATAGACTCAAAATCACAAAAACAAAAACAAAGACTCAAAAATAGGATATTTGGATTGAAACGAACTGATTCGCCCCAATAAACAAAAAAAAAAAAATTAAAAACTCAGAAAATAAAAAGACTCAAAAGATAACAGTACAGAAGAACACAACCTTGCTACTCTGATACCACTCTAATGCATTTTCTTGATAAATTAAACCTAGGAAAAGCTTCATAAAGGAATTGCCACGGTTGCCTGATCTTGTTAATCTATTCTATACGTTATCTTGACTGGACGGTTAATTGGCGAAAACAATTAAGCCTCGGGACATGTGTTTATTTTGACTTCCTCACGTGAAAGATGGTAGGAAGATGGATGAATGGCTTATGGTTAGTTCGTCTCTCCTCAAGAACTTGGTATTATAGTCAACCTACACTACCATCCAACGAAAAAGGGTTTGTGTTTTCCCCGCAGGGACAACTCAAGAGAACACAAGATCACTCAAAAAGAGATTTATTTTATCAAAATATTATAAAAAAATTCTATTAAATTTCGTGCTCCTCTAAGCCTATATATAGGCATACAGTAGTTTTCTTCCTATTTTAAAAAGATAATCACTCAATCCTAATGAAAGAGGTATTAGAAAATAAAATCCTATTCTAACTCTATTTGGTCTAATTTCGAAAAATAAAGATAGAGTACAAATCAAAATAAAATCTTAATCAAGAAGGAAAAACTCAGTATATCCTTTTACAAATAAGATACACTTCTAAAACCTTCTACAACTATGAAAGTAAAAAGACAATCCTAGTATGAAGAGCCTCAGTGGTCTCAAATGGTTTAGGGAGTGACATAGGATAGGTTGCTTATTGTGATTTTTCAATTTATACTATAGCTATGCATTTTATAGGAAATCCTAATGAAACTTTAACTTCTTGAAAGATTTTTCTAACAAATTTAAGATGTCCTAGTTTATCTGATTTTAGATTGTATAAGGATATGTTTTTAACTCATGTATTAAAAAGACCATATAGTAATTCTCCAATATGGAAAGAAAAATTTGTTACAGGATTGCCTAGTTTATTTTCTAAAAAATTAATGACGAACATACAAATAGCAATGGGTACAGAAACAATAGATTTTAATATAATGACTTATGGACAATTATTGGCTTTTGTAAAACAAAAAACTTTAACAGCATGTCATGATTTAAAATTTCAAGCCAAATAAGGTAGTGAAAGAAGAGAATTAGGATCATTTTGTGAAGCTTTTAGAATAATAGGAATTAAATCCCCTTCAATAGCAGCTAAGCAGAAAAGGATAGCCTATAAAAAAAAAAAAAAACTCAAAAGTTTGATGATAGCAAAAGATATTATAAAAGTAAAAAGTATAAAAAGAAATATAATAAGGAAAATAATACCTGTTTTAAGTGTGGGAAAAAAGGTCATAAAGCTAATGTTTGTAAAAGTAAGAAAAAGATTAATGAAATATTAGATAAATTTGCCGAATTAGATTTGGATTGAAAAAAAAGATTAGCTAATGAAATTTCTTTAGTACAGGATAATTCTGATGGTTATAATGATGATTTTTACAGTACTTCTGGAACAAGTTCATGAGAAGCATGTAGTTGTCATCATTCCATCAATATGATTAGAACTAATTATAGTAATACGGATCAAAAATACCTTTTTTTCTTTTTAATTCAAGAATTACCTTTAGAGTTGCAACTTGTTTATTTAAACAAATTAAATAATTTGATATTATCATAAGAACAGGATCCAATTAAAACAGTTGAACCATTTAGCATCTCTAAATTATTAAATACTTATTCATCTGAGAATACATTTAGAAAAAATAGTACAAAGGATTTACATACTGAAATAAATCAATTAAAAAATCAGGTGAGACAATTAAAAGAGGACGTTTTAAGGATTGAAATATAGAATATAGAATTAGAAACTCAGATAGCAATAATTAAGGTAAATAATTCCAAAGGAAAAAAATATAATAGAGGATATACCTCTTCCAGAAGTTCAGTGAGCAGAGATTTCACTTTCAGATAAAAATCCTCAGGATTATAAATTTATTTATGTTATAGAAAAAATGAATTTTTTTAAAAATTGATAGTTTATATCACAATATATATAGGATCTTATAAAGCAACAATAACTGCTATAATAGATAGTGGTGCGGATCAAAGTTGTATAAGAGATAGATTAATTCTTACAAAGTATTATGTACCAACAAAAGAGTCTTTAGTTACAGCAAATGGAATGCCATTAAAGGTCAAAGGTAAGATAACTAAGACCTCAATATGTAATGGAAAATTTTGTTTTAAACATCAGTTTGTTATTGTAGAAGATTTAAATATTCAAGTTGTATTAGGTACTTATTTTTTAATACATATATATATCTTTTTTGGGTTGATGAACAAGGTGTAGGTACTAACATAATGGGATAAAAAGTACTTTTTAGATTTTTGTCTCCAGTGAAGCATAAAGAACTTTAATGTTCCAGACTAATTCCATTTACCAACATTTTAATATTATTAATATAATAACAAATAAAATTACTTTTCTAAAAGAAGAAAAAAGCTATGCCAAAATAGAAGAATAGTTATAGAATTCAAGATTACAACAGAAAATAAAAGACATAGAAGATAGCATAAAACAAGCAGTATGCTCAGATATTCCTAATGCTTTCAGGGATAAAAAAAAAACATTTAGTAGATTTACCATATGAAAAGGATTTTAATGAAAGAAATATACCAACTAAAGCTAGACCTATACAATTGAATTCTGAGTTATTAGAAGTATGTAAAAAGGAAATAGAAGGATTAATCAAGAAAGGATTAATTACTCTGTCTATGTCACCTTGGAGTTGTGCAGCATTTTATATTCATAAACAAGTGGAAAAAGAAAGAGGAGTTCCAATATTCGTAATAAATTATAAACCACTTAATAGCGTATTACAATGGATTTGGTACCCTATTCCCAATAAAAGAGATTTTTTAAAAAGGATTTACAATGAAAAAATATTTTCAAAATTCAATAAGAAATCATGATTTTGGCAAATACAGATTGCTGCACAAGATAGATATAAAAAACTTTTTACGGTTCCTTTTGGTCATTATGAATGGAATGTCATGCCCTTTGGACTAAAAAATGCCCCTTCAAAATTTCAGAGAATTATGAATGATATCTTAAACCCTTCAATTCGTATACAGTGCTACTATAGTAGTACCGTGCTACTGTACCCGTCCTAATTTCTCACTTTCCACCAGTTGTAGCACGGGCACTTAGTAACACGCGCTTTTTTCTTTTTTTCTCCAACCCTCGATATCTCTCTCTCTTTCTCTTTCATGTCGTCACCCTCCTTTCATCGGATCTCCTTCGACTCTGTCGCGACTCCTCCCCTTTGACTTCATAATTTTCGACATCTCCTCTCCATTTTTCTCGATGTCTCGATCGGCATCTCGATCGCCTCCTCTCCGATGACCTATTCCGATATATGGTGCCATAATTTTTTATTTTCTGCTATCACAAGGCTTGGTTCTTCGTAATTAATGGTGGTGGTTAGTACATTATTAGAGTGATAAGGATGTATTGGAATGATAAGGTTATCATGTTCATAGCTTTATCTAGATATATTTTGTGATAATGAATATCAAGTAATCCTTTTATCTACAATATCTCTTACGTTTATCGCCTAGAATAGCATTCTATAAAACGAGCACATCGTGTACTCTATCAAATGAGTTTTATGAAATACAATTATTTATTTCTTATATTTTTCATCTCTTTTCACATTTTTCTCAATTCTAAGTGGATAATATTTAATAGCTTTAAATCTCTTTTGGGTGTTTTGGTTGATATAAAATATATTGTCTAGATATAATTCTTAATTTTAATTGATATAAACACAATTTTAGTTGATATGAAACACTATTGTTTTTATCAGGAATATGGTTGATATAAAATACTACTGTATTGTATTTTTTTGTTAATATAAACTCTTTTCTGGTTGATATAAAACAATATTCTATATGATATAACTCATGTTTTTGTTGATATAAACTCCACTCAAACACTATTAATAAAATTGTTAATCTTTATAAATGATATTAACCATTGTTATATTGATATAAACACATGTTCTACATAATATAAACTCACATTCTATTCGATATAAACTCGTACTTTCCAACAAGATGTAATTAAATCTTTACCCTTGTACACATGATATAACCCCTTGTTATATTGATATAAACACATGTTTCACATGATATAAACTCATGTTCTACTTTATATAAACTCATTTCTCAAATGATATAATCATTTTTTCTTCGTATCTATACATATACATATACGTATCCAAAAGTGATCTCTGAATAAGAACGTTGTCTACTACATTCATACTTCCTTCAATATCTAATCCAAAAAACTTTGATTTGAGATCTCTACATTTTTTAACACTAAATCCTAATCTAAAAGCATACTGATTATATAAATCGAAAGCAACATTCTCGTTCTCAACAATCTCACCAACCAAAGATTTGTTTGAATCATCAACAAATAATCTTGAACCTACAAACAAAAAACAGTTATTAAAGCAAAAAATATAGAATCATATAACATAACAATTAACGTAACTTCAAATAATTACCTTCACCGGAAGCAATAACATCACTTCCTTGTAGTACATTATCAATAAGTTTGGATATTTCATTGCCTCCTATATATTTCACAAAAAAATAAAGATTATATCATACAAAACGTTAGTTTATATCAGCGATAACTTCTCCTTACATCATAAAAATGTGTAACAATATACATACTAACCCAAACCGATACCTTACATCAACCATATCTTAAGATTATATCATACAAAACGTTAGTTTATATCAGCGATAACTTCTCCTTACATCATAAAAACGTGTAACAATATACATACTAACCCAAACCGATACCTTATATCAACCATATCTTAAGATTATATCATACAAAACGTTAGTTTATATCAATGATAACTCCTACTTACATCATCAAAATTGTGTAACAATATACATACTAACCTAAACCGATACCTTATATCAACCATATCTCAATATTATATCATAAACGTTAGTTAATATCGACAATAACTCCTCCTTACATCATAAAAATGTGTAACAATATACATACTAACCCAACCCGATACCTTATATCAACCATAGCTCAATATTATATCGACTAACACTTTAATTTATATATTTCATAACCAACCTTCATCAAAAACAACAACAACATCTTTCAAAACACAAATCTCATCCGATGGATTATCATCTCCTCCACAAAAATTCATTGTAAGTCAAAAAAAAAAAAAAGAACAGGTATTCAGATTCTATCGTATCTCCAAATTATAAAATAAAAATATCATCGCAGCATCATAAAACGAATAAAAAATACATTCTCCGTTCAACACATTACAATCACTTACGAACAAATCATCAACCGATCGATTAACATTACTAAAGCGATAACAAATCTCCATTCTAAATAAAATTTTAACGAGAAATCAAAATATAACAAAAGAACGAAGAACATATAGTTTCAGCAACACAAACAAGAAAAAAAGAACTATATCTGCAATCTGATCGATCAAATTTACTAACGAGATCACAAATCTCCATTCTAAACGATCGAGAAAGCAAAATATCAGGAACAAAAAAATAGAGCAATAACATCAGCAACCAAAACAACAAAAAACGAACGATACATGTGATCTGATCACAAAAATAACAATTATAAGTTGAAATACCTGGAATCTGAACAATTTGCAGTAGTTGAAGATCAATTTGGCGAGAAGAAAAAAGGAACAATACAAATGATATTTGGTAAATTGAATGAATGCTGTATTTGAAAACGAAAAAACAAGCGTCTTATATATAGAATGTGATTAGTTGGGTATCAAAGCGCGTGTGAGGAAATAAAATTCAGATAAACCGCCTCAATTAAAAAAACTGTGAGGACCACTAATTAAATCCACTCCTATATAAAAATCGCGCCGGGTACAATAGCATGGTACTACTATAGTAGTACCATATAATTTGCCTAAACCCTTATACTAATATTTCTATACTATATATTAATGATATTTTGATTTTTTTAGAATCAATAGAACAACATTTTAAACATTTGAAGGCCTATTTTGCGCCCCCTATTTTGTTATTTTGTACCCCTTTTATACCTAAATTATCCCTGACAAATTAAGAAATACCAACCATAATATTTAAATATAATAATATAATTACCTAAAATGCCCTTAATCAATTTACTAAAAATACCAAAAAATTTTGATTTATTATTCCGCTCATCTATGCTACTTTAATCATAATTTTTATAAATTTTTGGTAGATTAAAAAGTGACTTATAAAATTTTTCATAAATTAATTAATAGGAGGGGCGGAAGATAAACATTAAGGGGGCGAGAAATAAGAATTAAGGGAGCGATACTTAACAAAATAAAGAGTTTTTTTGGAAAAAGGGGACGCGATATAACACTACCCTTTAAACATTTAAATATTTTATTCAATACCATAAAGAAAAATGGATTAGTAGTATCTGCATTAAAAATCAAATTATTTCTGACAAACATAAGATTTTTAGGTCATAATATTTATAGAGGAACTATTATTCCCATACAAAGATCATTAGAATTTGGCAAAAAATTTCCAGACGAATTAAAGGATAAAACTCAATTGCCAAGGTTTTTAGGTTGTTCGAATTATATTTCTGATTTTTCCCAAAACTAAGAGAAAAATGTGCTCCTTTGTACAAAAAACTACAGAAGAATCCACCTGCATGGTCAGACGAGCATACTAATGTAATTAAAGAATTGAAAGAAAAAATGAAAACTTTACCTCTTATTTGCATTCCATATCCCCATGCATTCATGATAGTAGAAAAAGATGCATCTGATATAGGATATGGAGGAATTTTAAAACAAAAGATAGAATCATCTTCACAAGATCAATTAGTCAGACATCATTCAAGATTGTGGCTTGGACCACAAAACAATTATTCTACAGTCAAAAAAGAAATTTTATCTATTGTTTTATGTATTTCAAAATTTCAGGATAATCTTATAAACGAAAAGTTTCTTTTAAGAGTAGATTGCAAACCTGCAAAAGATGTTTTGCAAAATGATGTAAAAAATTTGGTTTCCAAACAGATTTTGCAAGATGGCAAACAATTTTATCTATTTTTGACCTTGAAATTTAGCATATAAAAGGAGATTCAAATTCTTTACTTGATTTCTTAACAAAATAATTTTTTACCGGTCACAATGATGAGTTCACAGCCAGCAAAAAATAGAAGACTTCATGAAAAATCAAATAGTCCTAGCTACTTCAAACAAATTTCAATCTCTTCAGGATTTTTCACCTCTAACCTATGTTCAAACAGCATCCACCCCCTCAACAAAATTGCAGCAATCGTCCATTCCAAAATCCAGTATTCATTTTCCTTACCCTTCTGGTCAATAGAATCGGAATCAGCAGAATCCATATCAAAATAATCAACCAAGACAACCTTTCAATCCCAATCGTCCTTGTTACGCAACAAAACCCCATACCAAACACTTGACCCATACAATAAACCATGAACCATTAGAATATCAGGATCTATTAGGATATGTTTTCAATATGTTCCAATAAAAGCAATATTTGATCTCATCAGAACCAAATAAGGATTTGAAGTATTATTAATTCATTCTTGTTCACTCAGGATCAGTAGACACACACTATACCATGGATCCACCAACTAACACAGTTGTTCTATACTCAAAGGCTGTCATTAGGAAGATCTTAAACAGGAAAGGCTGGACAGAATTAACATCTTCAACAGGAGGCACAATAAATTTTGGTATTCCTTATGACTCTCCGGGATATATTTTTCAGGATTACAAGGAGGCGTGGTTTAAAGCCTTTCTTTTCAGGCCCTTCAACCACTCATGGCTCTACAATATTCATAAAACTATTATGACGGATTTCAATAAAATTCCTATGTGGTTTTATGAGTGGTGGCAGTATTATGGAGCCACAGAAGAAATCTACTCTCCAGATACCAATATGGCTTGGCAGCTTTTCTACAAGAAGTTGAAACAGATGTCCCAGAATTTGGCAGGATGACCTAATTCCTTCTGAAGTTGAAAATTCCATGGATTATATGTTGGAACTTCATATTTATTCAGCATTTTTTGAAGCCCATGCCACTTTCACTTGTCAGAGAATTTAAGATCAAATGGTGGATTGCTCTCAAGGTAAACCAGGATACAGTTTAGCTTTATTTTGAAGAACAAAAATTAATTAAAAAATGTTCACTTCAGCTTTGAAAATCCCCAGTTCGACAGTTGGCTCCCATAAATCAAGTACTCCAGTAAATAAGGAACATTTTGATAAAGGGAAAGTATCGGTTATTCAACTAACTACATCCCTTTCTCTAAAGCAAAAGCTCAATCAAGACAATGAATTTCTTGAATATCAAGAATTCTTAGAATTTAAGAAATTCAAAGAAAGATTAAGCAGTCTTAAAGGAACTTATACTCAAGGGTCATCTTCATATCCTATTGAATCAAACTTAGCACCAGAGCATTTTGAGTTAAAAAAAAAAAACATTTTTTAACTCAATTTTTCTTTTTCAGCTGTAGGATATATTACCCAGATGAGCTTAATTAAAAGCTCAAAGGAAAAGGCATTCTTATGGCTAACAAAAAGAAGAATTGCACTAATCAGATCTTAGACAGAGAGACCGTGAAGAAGATTGTTCAAGGAGAAAGATTACATAATCAAATTTACGATGATAGAATATGGAATGATGATGGCGAACTTTTTAACAGAACAAGGATTAGTTCATTAAAAATTAATGAGGATGGACAACTGTCCAAAGTTCAGCTATATTTTTATCAACATAATCCGTTTAGTGTGCTAGAATGAGAAGAATTCTCTTCGAGATATAAGGATAATGATTATTTTGATATAGAGTATTAGTTATTAGATTAAAAATTGCGGGAGAAGAAAGTCAAGAATACTATTACAAAAAACAGTGAAAAGTAAAAGCATAAGCAGGAGGTGTTAGGAATATATTCGGTTAATTTGAACCAAGCAAAATTTCCATGTGAACAAATCAGTGAATTTTCAACATGAAACTGACAATTCATGTGAAGGATTCGACAAGTAATGTGAAAGATTTAGAAAGAATTCAAAGGATTAGGTAGAATAGATTGTTGGTTTAAAGAATTCAGCATTTTTGTAATAGGATTCATTAATAATGATGGGCTATGCCCTAGACCTGAAGGAATTAAGATCTGGTTTGGGCCAAATCGAAAATCTCACTTTCGTGCTATGCATTTAAGAATCGAAGACTTTCGATCGAGCCCAAACTCTAAAATCAATTCCAACGAGCGAATCTAGGCTTATACTTGTTAGATCTATTAAAATGACACAAAGGTTCAATCTTTAAATAAAACGGAAACTAAAGATTATACCTTTGAAGCATGTCCTCGATGCGAATAAGAAAAATCCAATCTTTAGGAACGACATCCACTAGAAGTCCCTCGAATGACTCCAACAAACACAGAAATTGAGTGGGTAACTATCTACCGGAAAGATCTATCAAAATCCAAGATACCAACAAGAAACTAGCCTCGAAAAAGTTCAAAAAACTGCTGCCCAAAATAAGGAAATCCGACCGCCACTAAGAATGGGCTGGACCGCCGCAAAATTCTAGCCGGAACACCACGACCAACTCGCCGGGATAGCCATAATCTACAAGCGAAGAGTCGTAGATTAACTCCCCAAACCGCAATGAGTTGTTTGCCAGAAAACAAACCAGTGGCCAGAATTTGCGAAGTCCAGGCAGGACCTCTCTCGCCGATAAAAGAAGGAAGATCACCGGAATCCTTTGGGCTGAACTTTTCTTCAAGGAAAGAAGGATTTCTAAGTCGACATTGAGAAAGATCTTCGAAGAAGATGAAGTTCTTTGTTTAGACTGAAGGAAAACAGAACAAGCCTGGGCTAAATCGAAAACCTCACTTTCGTGCAATGCATTCCAGAATCGAAAGCTTTCGACAATGCTCAGGCTCAAATTCATTTGCCCATGAACGGATCTAGGCTTATACTTATTTAATTTATTAAAACGACATCTAACACACAAAGATTACACCTTTAATTAAAAGCGGAAGAATTAAAGGTTATACCTTTGAAGCAAAGTCCAACGCAATTAGAAAAACCAAATCTTTAAATTCGCGATCACCACCGAAATCCAATGGATTACTCCAAGAAGCCTCGAATATTACATGGGCAATAATCTATCGAGGTGTACAATCAAGCCCACGAGAAACCCAATAAGAAAATCCCTCAATTAGATTAAATCTGCCCAAAAGATCAAACCATTAACCCAAAAAACTGCTGCTCACTACTTTTCTCACTAATAAAATCGAACCCACTTCAACTCTGGTCACGATCTGGACAACCGGGATTGTGGATCACCAACCCAAGGAAGAGATCAACACAAACCCATATGCATCAAGCACCCCGAAGTGATTAGAAGTGGCTGCCATCTCACCAAAATAAAATGTGAATAGTAAATTCCATGCGTGAACAGTGAATTCCGGGCAAAAATTATAAAATCCAGCAGTGGGCAACTCCAAAAATCGATCGGCTATCTAAAAGTTTAATCTTTCAAGCTTAATCTAAATCGAGAAGTGAGAATCCAAGTTCATTTTTGAAAGAAAACTCAAAAGGGAAGAGAGTTTCTCTCTAGAACTTTCTCACTCTAAGGAAGACAAATGTCTTGCAAGATTTTCTTATGTTTCTTAAGGCATAAGCTTTCTATTTATAGGGAACTCCAATGGAGACCTAGTGGGCTTTTGAGTTGGGCCTTTTAATTTAACTTTCGTTGACCGCTTAGTCTTTCCTAGACTAATCAACTCCAATCGACCCATTCGAATTAATTTCTTAACCCACTTTGTTAATTTAATTTAATCGAACCCTTAGGATTAATTAATTCAAATAGAATTAATTCCTTAATCCAATTGTCAATTAAATATTAATTAAAACTTTAGAATTAATTAATTCACTTTGTCGATTAGTCAAATACATAATTAGTCGTACCACTATCGGACTAACTATGGAACTACCGCTCAAAAATGATTTTACATCGCGCCACTATTTTTCCTTCATCTCCCAACATTAAAGATCTAGCGCTCATCGGTTTATCAATTTACTGACAAACTAATTCACCGACTTCTTGGTATCTGAGATTAGTACCACTCGTCCTTTTATTATACAAGACATAAAGTCCACCGACCAGGTTTAGTATAATAGATCTTACGAGCTCATCTCGGGAGCACCATCAACCTGGCGAACCAGTATGTGGATTCCTTCGACTAGCATCGGCACGTAAGAAGCTAAACTCCGCATACCCAACCTACCGATGTATAGGCCTGAATTGACCGCACTCTTTGACAAATTAAAGCATACGATATCCAACTCTCACGCCCGTCCCAATCTCGGGATTGAGAGACTAAATACTAGGACTGAATTGACTACACCGATCAGTATAAGTCAATTCTATCCAAGCTGGTCGTGCTCAATATGCCCCGGGCATATCCGTGTCATTTAAACTAGTCTAGATAAACTAATTTCCAAACCACACGATAACCTATACCGATAGTATATTCAGACTATCTCAGTTACGAGCATACTTTTAATATATCAATACTTTAACCAATAATGGTATCTACTGTGTCTTTCACACACCCCGTTATCTAGTTCTATGATATAATGAAATAATTTAACACTAAAACAAAATGATATGGCATCTGTGGATATTAGTTTTTTATACAAGCCATAGCTTTTCTGTATTCAAAACTAACAATCTCCCATTAATACTCAAACCTATGCTAAGAAGTACAAAACCTGTCCAACCCGCTATTACACTGCTGTCACAATGAAATTTCCAGAACACCTTTAAGCTGACTCACATGGCTCGCTCAAGAATCTGACCCCCATGCCCTCTACATGTCTCTCAAAGACCTTTGGGGTCAATGGCTTTGTGAAAGGATCTGCAAGGTTGTCATCTTATGCTATCTTTGCCATGATCACGTCTCCCCTCTTTACGATCTCTCGTATCAGGTGGTACTTGTGCTCTATGTGTTTACTCGCCTTATGGGCTCGTGGTTCCCTCGAGTTAGCAACTGCACCATTGTTATCACAGTAAACTGTGATAGACCTAGGCAACTCAGGAACCACATCTAAGTTCATCAGGAAGCTCCGGAGCCATACAGCTTCTTTCGCTACCTTTGATGTGGCAACGTACTCAGCCCTCCATGGTGGAGTCCGCCACGCATTTCTGCTTGACACTTTGCCACACTATGGCTCCACCTCCTAGAGTAAACACAAACCCAGAGGTAGACTTACTCTTGTCCAAATCACCTTGAAAGTCCGAATTTGTGTAACTTAATGGTACAAGCTCCTGCGCTCTATAAACTAGGACACAATCTCTTGTCCTGCGCAAGTACTTGAGAATGCATTTTACTGCCTCCCAGTGAGCCTTCCCAGGGTTACTCTGATATCTGCTAACCATTCCAATGGCAAAGCAAATATCAGGCCTCGTACATAACATAGCATACATGAGGCTACCCACTGCAGAAGCATAGGGTACCGCCTTCATGGCATCTATCTCCTCAGTAGCCTTGGGACACTACTCATTAGACAAATGCACCCCATGCCTGAAAGGTAGTGAACCCTTCTTGGAGTTCTGCATGTTAAAACGGGCCAGAATCGTGTCTATGTACGATGCCTGAAAGAGAGTCAGAGAACGTCTCCTACTATCTCGAATAATCTTGATCCCAAGGATATGTCCAGCCTCTTCCAAATCCTTCATATCAAATTGCCTGGACAACCATGCCTTTATGTCTGACAACACCTTCTTATTGTTGCCAATCAGAAGGATGTCGTCTACGTAAAGTACGAGGAACACCACCGTATCACCATCACGCCTGTGATAAACACACTGCTCATCCGGACACTGAGTAAATCTATAGGACTAGATAACCTTGTCAAAATGGATGTTCCAAGATCTGGATGCTTGCTTAAGTCCATAAATGGACCTCCTAAGCCTGCATAACTTGTGCTCTTGGCCCTGAACAATGAAACCCTCTGGTTGCTGCATAAAGATGGTCTCCTCAAGACTTCCATTAAGGAAAGCTGTCTTGACGTCCATCTGCCAAATCTCATAGTCCATATGAGCAGCTATGGCCAAGAGAATCCGGATCGACTTAAGCATAGCTACTGGGGAAAAAGTCTCCTCATAAATGATACCCTCTTTCTGAGTATACCCCTTCGCCACAAGCCTAGCCTTGAAGGTCTCAACCCTCCCGTTAGATCCTCTCTTTCACTTGTAGGCCCATTTGCACCCAATAGGCCAAAACCCATCAGGAAGGTCTACCAGCTCCCAGACTTGATTTGAGTCCATAGAACCCATCTCAGCAATCATCACTCTCTGCCAAGAATCTGCATCTTTATCCTGGAGAGCCTCATTGTAGCTAACTGGGTCTGGTTCATGAGTGCCAGGGATAAAGTCCGAAGACTCACCCAAACCCATGTACCTCTCGGGCTGTCTGACAACCCTCCCACTACGATGAGGCACAGCCTGTGCAAGAACATCATCTGTGATAGTGTGTGCAGTCTCTTGTGGTGTGTCTTACTATACTCGTGCAACTGGAATAGTGGACTCTCCCCTAAGCTCTTCCAATACTACCTTGCTCTTTGCCTTGTGATTTAAAACATAGTCCTCCTCAACAAATCGGGCATTGGTGCTCACCACCACCTTCTGATCCTGAGGACTATAAAACAGACCATCTTTCGTTCCTTTGGGGTAGCCTACAAAAACATAATCTCAGATCTCGTATCTAACTTGGCTGTGTCTGCCTTAAGCACATATGCTGGACAACCCCAAATCCTTAGATGTCTTAGACTAGGCTTTCGCCCAGTCCACAGCTCTACTGGAGTCGAAGGCACAAACTTAGATGTGTTGGTGTATATGCCCTAATGAGGGCTATTTGTGTAAATAAACTTTGAGGGTTATTTATGTAAATAAGACATTTGTCGTTTGATTAATTATTTATCTGATGAGTTAATTTCATGAAATTATATTCTTGTGCATATTGAATTTCATGAAAACGATCCGCCAAAAGAAACACTCCATGGACTGTTAGATCATGAGTGATTCTTTTGAGTAGTACTCGTACGAGGATCCTTATACCAGAAATCACTGCATAGTCTTAGGTGAATTAGAGTGTGTTTTGACATATGCCTAACGGGACCGTAACAGGTTACCAAGTACGGGTATGATTGGGTACACTATGAGTCACGCTAAGGTATGTAGGTGAAGTGATGGGACTACAAGTCTCTCTTAAATGAGAGATAATATCTTGGCCGCTTGATAGTGAACTGAGAAGTGCATGGCCGTGCCCAAGAAATGATAAGGGTTATCATTTGCTTGATTAAGTTCAGTGTCACTAAGAGATCAAGTGAAACGTTTAGCTATATAAGGATGATTGGTTCCATGCCTTATGCTAAACTGGATATCAGTGTAGAGGACATTACGTAGTATACTCGGAAGGTTGTGTTGAATCACCATTCGACCCTCCGTTCTGAATTGTGTAGTCATTATGTCTTGCTAGAGACCACTAATGATTTATGGATTAATTAATGAGATTAATTTATTCATTGTCAATTTGGAATGGACCTACAGGATCGCACATAAGTGAGTTCGATGATTCAGAATTAATTAAATTGCCTGTTCTAAGTATAAGAGTTATACTTAAATAGATAATATTTAATTAAATGGTTTAATTAAATATTATTGAAGAGTTTTATGGTATTAATTAAAAGTTAATTAATTACCTAGGAAGAATTGAGTTGAGCTGATAAATCAAGGGACCTAATTGTGAATCAAGGTTCTTGACCCATCAGCCTGATCCATGGATCAATGGGTTGATCCATGGTGTTGGTAAAACCCAACTCAGTAAATAATTAATTAATTATTATTAATTATTATTTATAATTAATTAAAACAGATACTTCTCAAATCAGAGAAGTATCTGGAGTCTGTTAAAAACGTTTTAACAGACTCAGTTTTAAATATACGTTTGAAAATTTTTTTTACAGACAATCAGACTTCAGAAAAAAAAAAAAGGGAACGTTCTTCCAAAACCATTCTTCCCAGAGAGAAAAACGTTTTCTCTTAAACAGGAAATTTTGGGGCTAGCACCGGTTCTGAGAGAACTCCAGTGCAAGAACGTAGAGGCAATTCGCTTGAATTGTTCTGTGGTGGTGAACGCAATCTTCCCAAAGGATCCAGGCGACTGCACAACCGATTACGCGTCGAGGGTAAGACCCGAATCCTTAGTGTTTAGGAATTCTGCCATTTAATTTAGAATTAAATGCCTAAACACAATCCAACAGTGGTATCAGAGCCTGGTTAATTGTTTTAATTAAAAATGTTTTAATTAAAATTGGGTATAAGTTTTTTTTTCCTTGAAAAACAGTTTTAAAGAAAAAAAATATTGCTGTGTAAGGTCGCCGGATTCTGGGAAATCTTCGCCAGAAAGTTTTCCGGCCGGCCGGAAGTTCACCGGAAAAACGAATATTGCTAAAAATTGGTTTTTTTGGCCTGATTTTTCCATGGGTTTTGTTCGTTTATTAATGGGGAACGATTTTATGTTGATTGGGTGTCAAAAATGTTTTGATTTGCAATTGATTGGGCTGTTGTTTTGAAAACTGTTCGCCGGAAATATCCGCCGATTTCTGTTTTTGGTTTTTGTTTCGAAACTAGTCGGGAAGCTTGCTTTCGATTAAACTATTTGCTGGTTATTTTTTTATCTCCGCAGGGTGTTGGGTCGTCCGCGTCGCCGGAATCCATGTCGGCGAGCTGCTTCGTTTTCATCGAAGCGGTCGCTGGGTTCGCGGCTGGTCAATCACCATCGGGGCCGGAAATGTTCTGGCCGCCGAACGATTGAAGCGACGGAGAGACGACGATCGGTCGGAACCAAGCCGGATGAGATGAACGGCGAGTGTCGCCGGGATTCGAGGAAGCCGCTGAAACCCGATCGCAGGTCACCGGGGAAGAAGAAGGAGGCAGCGGGGGGCTGGTGCCCTAATTGGGTGAAATGACCAAATTGCCCCCGCCGCACTCCCTAATCTCGGAAATGCCCCGCCGCAAGCCAAAAACCCTAGCTGCAAAAAAATTTAAATGTTTTAAAAATTACAAACCAGCCCCAGCAGTTTTGTTTCCCTTAAACCCTAAGCCCAGAATTTTGGTTATTTACGAAATGACCCCAAGAGTTTCAGAAAATTAAAATTTTAAAAATTTTCTGAATTTTATTTAATAAGATTTTAATTAAATAATCTTATTAGATAAAGATAGGATTAATTTAGAATTTTATCCTATAAGTTTAAATTTTGAAATAAATTATCTTAATTAGATTAGGATAATTAGAAAAGATAAATAAATAATTAATTAATTAGATTAATTAATTGTTATTTATTTATTTTAGTTTACTTATGATGCTTAAATTTAAATTGTTTAAATTTTATGTGAAGCATCATAATTATGCTAGCATGTTCATGCATCATTCGATTAAAATGAATGAACATGGGATTGATTAAAATTGATCATGACACGATCAATTTTAATAGTGTAAGAGTTACACAATCCCTAATTAAATGATTCGGCCTAATAAAATTGGCTTGTATGAAGCATATGCAATTGTGTGTTTTTCTATGCATGAATTGGGCTTAAAATTTATTATTTAAATTTTTGGGCCTGCGAGCCATTTTAAAATTGGGCCTGCGTGCCTATTAAATAATTATGTAATAGTTAGGCCCAAAAAGAGGTTCCAAAGGAGTCCATGGTGGAGCCCAGGAACGGAAGCCCAAAATGGAGGCCCAAAAGAAGTTTTTTTGTTAAAAGGCCCTGTAATAGATTAGAGCCCAATTCATCGCATTTCCGCAATTTTATGTTTTGTGAATGAATGAAAACGACAATGCATGTTAAGCCGATCAAACTTAAATCCCAAAAACCCAAGATTTTGCTTCTATACTTGAGGGCCCGCTTGAGCGTTGAACGTCTGGTAGACTTGGAGAGCCCAAGGGCCTCAAGTTTTCTTCGTGCGGCGGATTATTGCATAATAGTGCCCAACTTTATCACTACCATTAATGAGTGGAAAAACTGTTTGGGTATTAGATGCCCGACTTTATCACTACCACTTGTTATGGAAAAACTGTGTGGGTGTCTATTGATATGATGCCTTGAGGGATGGTTTAACTTGGGAAAATTAATCCTAGCTTGACCCGATAAGTTGACTAGGGATTAATTTTGCAAAGATAGGATGGTGTCAAACATTTGGAATGTTCATCCTATCACCGAAAAGTTGCATAGTGATGCAATTGGAAATCGTTAAATTATATAGGGATGTGATTTGAACGTTGCCTACCAAAAGAGCCCAATCCCTACGATACTTGCCAAATCAAGACTGGGGTTGATTCTTTGTGGATTTTCGGCCCACAATCTAGCACCAACACAAAATTGTTTGGGATTTCAATTTTGGCTATTGTGGAAAATATTTTAAAACTCATTCTAATATTTTGCATTTTCTTTTGTAGAAATGGCATCTACTAGCACTAATACATCTAATCTCACTCTAAGAAGCATTTTGGACAAAGAAAAGCTTGTTGGTCCAAACTTCTTAGATTGGGAAAGAAACTTGAGAATCGTTCTCAAACAAGAAAGGAAGCTAAATATCTTAGACGCTGCTTTACCTGAACCACCAGTAAATGCTACGGCTGCGGTTCAACGAGCATGGGAAAAGCTGAAAAGCGATTCCGATGACGTGACATGTCTGATGCTCGCGACTATGTCAGGCGAGCTTCAGAAACAATTCATGAATTCGGAAGCGTTCCAAATTTATGTGTCACTAACGGAAATGTTCCGTGAACAAGCCCGTAATGAAAGGTTCGTTACGATAAAAGCATTGATCTCGTGCAAGATGGCGAAGGGTTCGTCAGTAAGCACGTATTTGATCAAGATGAAGGGGTATATTGATACCCTAGAGAGATTAAATGCACCTCTTTCTAGAGAGTTAGCCATTGACATCATCTTGGCTTCACTGCCTGATGATTACAATGACTTTGTGGTGAACTACAACATGCATAACATGAAGAGGACAATTCCTGAGCTCCATGGAATGCTTAAAAATACTGAGCAAACCCTTCGGAATGCAACGCCAGTACTTGTTGTGGAAAAGGGTAAGGGCAACAAGAGAAAGTTTAAAGGCAAGGCAAAAGTTGCTGAAAATAAGAAGCCTCGCAGTAAGACTGCTCCTAAGGCTCAGCCTCAAACTCCTCCTGCTAAGAAAAATGCTCAGAAGGACGCAGTATGTTTCCATTGCAATCAGGAGGGGCATTGGAGAAGAAACTGCAAGCTGTTTCTTGAAGAGAAGAAACAGAATCCTTCGGCTTCAGGTATCTTTGTTATTGAGATTAATCTTTCTATGTCCACCTCATGGGTATTAGATACCGGTTGTGGGGCTCACATTTGTACTGATGTGCATGGACTGAGCAATAGAAGGATGACAAAGAAAGGAGAAGTAGATCTCCGAGTAGGCAACGGGGCAAGAGTTGCAGCCGTTGAAGTTGGAGATTACATTTTGTCTTTGCCTTCCGGTTTAAACATTGTTTTAGAGAATTGTTATTATGTACCTACTATGAGTAGGAATATTATTTCAATTTCTTGCTTGGATATCAAAGGATTTCGTTTTATTATTGGTAATAAATCGTTGTCTTTATATCAAAAAGATGTTTTATATGGAGTTGCAAATTTGTGCAATGGCCTATATATCTTGGATTTGACCCAAGAGAAACCGGTATATAACATTGAAAAGAAAGCCAAATTAATTCAATCTGATTTAAATCCAACATATCTATGGCACTGTCGTCTAGGCCATGCAAATGAGAAGCGAGTTCAAAGACTTCATAAGGATGGAGTGCTTGGTTCATTTGATTTCGAATCATATGACACATGTGAACCCTGTTTGCAAGGAAAAATGACGAAGAGTCCTTTCAACAAGAAAGGCGAGAGGACTAGTGAGCTATTGGCACTAATACATACAGATGTATGTGGACCGATGAGCACACAAGCCAGAGGTGGATTTGAATACTTCGTGACTTTTACCGATGACTATAGTAGATATGGCTATGTCTACGTAATGAGGTATAAAAGTGAAACTTTTGAAAAGTTCAAAGAGTTTAAAAATGAAGTAGAAAATCAGTTAAATAGAAGGATTCGGGGAGGTGAATACCTTAATGATGAGTTCGATGGCTATCTAAAACAGTGTGGAATTGTTTCACAGCTGACTCCACCAGGAACACCTCAATGGAATGGTGTATCCGAGAGGAGGAATCGGACCTTATTAGATATGGTTCGATCTATGATGGGCCAAGCCACTCTCCCTATGTCCTTTTGGGGTTATGCCCTCCTTTCAGCTACCTACTTACTAAATCGTATTCCATCTAAGGCAGTAGATAAGACTCCATATGAGATGTGGACGGGTCAAAAACCCTATATGTCATATCTACGAGTTTGGGGTTGTCAAGCTCATGTAAAGCATTTACAAAGTAGTAAGCTTGAACCTAAAACTGACAAATGCCTGTTTGTGGGATATCCTAAGGAAACAAAAGGATATCAATTCTACAATCCAACTGAGAACAAAGTGTTTGTTGCTCGGGGAGCCACTTTCTTAGAGAAAGATTTTCTCTACAAGAAAGATAGTGGGAGTAGAATAGAACTCGGAGAAGTTCCAGAACCACAAGAGAATGTAGAACGGTCTACAGAAACTGAGATGGAAGTTGACATGGGAACTCATGAAGATGAGCAGCCTGAGTCAACAACACAAGAACCTAGAATGTCTAGTAGATCTCGTCATGAACCTGAGAGATACGGATTTCTCGTAACTGACGATCAAGATTTGATCTTGGTGGACTCTAATGAGCCCGTAAACTACAAACAGGTTTTAGAAAGTCCAGATTCAGATAAATGGCTACAAGCAATGGAATCTGAAATGCAATCCATGAGGGACAATAAAGTTTGGACTTTGATTGATCCTCCTGTTCAGGCAAAGGTTGTCGATTGCAAGTGGATTTTCAAGTTAAAACCTGGCGGGATCTTCAAGGCACGACTAGTGGCTAAAGGTTTCAGACAGACTCATGGTATAGACTATGATGAAACCTTCTCCCCTGTCGTGATGCTCAAGTCCATTCGGACTACGCTCGCCATAGCTGCATATTATGACTATGAGATATGGCAGATGGATGTTAAGACGGCTTTCCTGAATGGAAACCTACTCGAGGATGTTTATATGAAACAACCCGAGGGATACATCAATCAAGAGCATCCAAATTGTGTATGCAAGCTTCAGAGGTCCATCTACAGACTAAAGCAAGCATCTCGGAGTTGGAATCTTCGTTTTGACGAGGCAGTAAAAGGTTACGGCTTCATAAAGAACGAAGATGAGCCTTGTGTTTACAAGAAAGTTAGTGGGAGCAAGATAGTTTTCCTTGTCCTATATGTGGACGACATCCTACTCATAGGAAATGACATTCCCATGATGAAAGACATCAAATAATGGTTGGGGACTGTATTTTCTATGAAAGACTTAGGAGAAGAAGAAATGATACTAGGTATCAAGATCTATAGAGATAGGTCAAAAAGGCTTCTAGGACTAAGTCAAGAAGGGTACATTGACAAAATATTGAAGAGGTTCAATATGTCTAACTCCAAAAATGGTAAGGTACCATTTAGACATGGCCTTCTCTTGAAGAAGAACCAAGGTCCTTCAACAAGAGAGGAGAGGGATACAATGAGTAGAGTACCATATGCTTCGGCAATAGGATCTATCATGTATGCCATGTTATGTACCCGCCCGGATGTCGTACATGCACTGAGCATGACTAGCAGATACCAACAAGATCCAGGAACAGATCATTGGACTGCAGTCAAAGCAATCCTAAAGTACTTGCGAAGGACTAAAGGATTGATGCTAGTGTATGGAGGACAAGAACAGCTCATCGTACAAGGTTACGCTGATGCTGCTTTCCAAACAGATCAAGATGACATGAAGTCACAATCAGGCTACGTGTTTAGTCTGAATGGTGGTGCAATAAGTTGGAAAAGCTCAAAGCAAGATACAACAGCCGATTCTACAACAGAGTCTGAGTACATTGCTGCATCCGATGCTGCAAAGGAAGCTGTTTGGTTAAGAAAGTTCGTGTTAGACATCGGAGTGATACCGAGTATCCAAGATCTGATAGAACTTTTCTGTGACAATAACGGGGCATCGCACAAGCTAAGGAGCCTCGGTCACACCAGAAAACCAAACATATACTCAGAAGGTTTCACCTCATCCGAGAGATCATTGATCGAGGAGATGTGAAAGTGTGCAAAATAGGGTCAGACGACAATGTAGCAGATCCTCTCACAAAAGCTCTACCGCAGTCAAAGTTTGATAGACATGTAATAGAGCTTGGTCTTAAACAGTTTAGGACATAGCCCTTCAACGGGCAAGTGGGAGATTGTTGGTGTATATGCCCTAATGAGGGCTATTTATGTAAATAAACTTTGAGGGTTATTTATGTAAATAAGACATTTTTTGTTTGATTAATTATTTATCTGATGAGTTAATTTCATGAAATTATATTCTTGTGCATATTGAATTTCATGAAAATGATCCGCCAAAAGAAACACTCCATGGACTGTTAGATCATGAGTGATTCTTTTGAGTAGTACTCGTACGAAGATCCTTAGACCAGAAATCACTGCATAGTCTTAGGTGAATTAGAGTGTGTTTTGACATATGCCTAACGGGACCGTAACAGGTTGCCAAGTACGGGTATGATTGGGTACACTATGAGTCACGCTAAGGTATGTAGGTGAAGTGATGGGACTACAAGTCTCTCTTAAATGAGAGATGATATCTTGGCCGCTTGATAGTGAACTGAGAAGTGCATGGCCGTGCCCAAGAAATGATAAGGGTTATCATTTGCTTGATTAAGTTCAGTGTCACTAAGAGATCAAGTGAAACGTTTAGCTATATAAGGATGATTGGTTCTATGCCTTATGCTAAACTGGATATCAGTGTAGAGGACATTACGTAGTATACTCGGAAGGTTGTGTTGAATCACCATTCGACCCTCCGTTCTGAATTGTGTAGTCATTATGTCTTGCTAGAGACCACTAATGATTTATGGATTAATTAATGAGATTAATTTATTCATTGTCAATTTGGAATGGACCTACAGGATCGCACATAAGTGAGTTCGATGATTCAGAATTAATTAAATTGCCTGTTCTAAGTATAAGAGTTATACTTAAATAGATAATATTTAATTAAATGGTTTAATTAAATATTATTGAAGAGTTTTATGGTATTAATTAAAAGTTAATTAATTACCTGGGAAGAATTGAGTTGAGCTGATAAATCAAGGGACCTAATTGTGAATCAAGGTTCTTGACCCATCAGCCTGATCCATGAATCAATGGGTTGATCCATGGTGTTGGTAAAACCCAACTCAGTAAATAATTAATTAATTATTATTAATTATTATTTATAATTAATTAAAACAGATACTTCTCAAATCAGAGAAGTATCTGGAGTCTGTTAAAAACGTTTTAACAGACTCAGTTTTAAATATACGTTTGAAAAATTTTTTTACAGACAATCAGACTTCAGAAAAAAAAGGGAACGTTCTTCCAAAACCATTCTTCCCAGAGAGAAAAACGTTTTCTCTTAAACATGAAATTTTGGGGCTAGCACCGGTTCTGAGAGAACCCCAGTGCAAGAACGTAGAGGCAATTCGCTTGAATTGTTCTGTGGTGGTGAACGCAATCTTCCCAAAGGATCCAGGCGACTGCACAACCGATTACGCGTCGAGGGTAAGACCCGAATCCTTAGTGTTTAGGAATTCTGCCATTTAATTTAGAATTAAATGCCTAAACACAATCCAACAAGATGGTACGAGATTAAGGAGATAACACGCTGACACCAAGGCTAAACCCCAAAATGATATAGGCAATTCGCTATAACACATCATCGATCTAACCACATCCATAAGAGTCTTGTTCCTCCTCTCTGCTACACCATTCTGCTGTGGTGTGCCAGGTGTAGACAACTGGGTCTGAATACCCTCCTCTGACAAATATGACCTAAATTCACTAGAGAGGTATTCACCACCGTGATCAGATCGCAAGGCCTTGATACTCTTACCTCGATGGTTCTCCACCTCAGCCTTAAACTCTTTGAACTTGCCAAAGCATTCAGACTTGTGGCGCATCAGGTATATGTATCCATATCTAGAGTAATCATCCGTGAAAGTCACGAAATACTCATAACCACCTCTAGCCTGAACTGACATAGGCCCACACAAGTCAGAATGAATCAACTCTAGAACCTCCTTGGCCCTATACCCCTTTGCCTTGAAAGGCCTCTTGGTCATCTTACCCTCCAAGCAGGACTCACAGGTTGGATAGCTGTCAATATCCAATGAGTCCAAAGACCCATTGTTGACCAACCTTTGAATCCTACTAAGGTTGATGTTACCGAGTCTCAGATGCCAAAGATAAGTTTGATTCAATGGGGAAGACTCATTTCTCTTACTATGATTCGGTGATGAGTTACTAGTTTCTGTGTTTTGCATTACTTGGGAGTATGTCTTAATTAAAAACAGATTGTCAACTAATGTACCAGAACATATAAGCTTCTGTCCTTTTCTAATAAAAATAGATCTACCAGAAAAAACACACTCATAACCATCCAAAATTAGTTTAGAAACTGAAAGTAAATTCTTACGAAAATTGGGTACATATAAACAATCTCTCAAATGTAAAACTGAGTCTGAAAAATAAAGACAAAGAACTCCCACTGCAACAACAGAAACTCTGGTAATATCCCCAAGTTAGACCTGCAACTCTCCCTCTCTAACCAGCCGGGTCACTTAGAAGCCCTGCAAAGTTTTACAAACATGATCAGTGGCTCCTGAATCCACACACCAAGTATCTGTGGGAATCGCCGCTAAACACGTCTCACTAACTAGGGAAAATTTACACATACCTCGAGGATTTGGGCAATCCTTCTTCCAATGTCCTGTTTTGCCACATTTGACGCATTTTCCTTTCGACTAGTGCTTATTGGCAATGTCCGCCTTGGGTCCATGATCAGCTCCTGCTTTCTGGCCTCTCTTCCTCTTTTGCTTCCTCGCTTTGGGCCCAGCAGAGGAACCTGAGGGACCAACAGTAGCCTGTTAGTTTTGAATACAGAAAAGCTATGGCTTGTATAAAAAACTAATATACACAGATGACATATCATTTTGTTTTAGTATTAAATTGTTCAATTATATCATAGAACTAGATAACGGGGTGTGTGAAAGACATAGTAGATATCGTTATTGGTTAAAGTATTGATATATAAAAAGTATGCTCGTAACTGAGATAGTCTGAACATACTATCGGTATAGGTTATCGTGTGATTTGGAAATTAGTTTATCTAGACTACTTTAAATCACACGGATATGCCCAGGGCCTATTGAGCACGACCAGTTTGGATAGAATTGACTTATACTGATCGGCGTAGTCATTTTGGTCCTAGTATTCAGTCTCTCAATCCCGAGATTGGGACGGGCGTGAGAGTTGGATATCGTATGCTTTGATTTGCAAAGAGTGCGGTCAATTGAGGCCTATACCTTGGTAGGTTGGGTATGCGGTGTTTAGCTTCTTACATGCCATTGCTAGTCGGGGGAATCCACGTACCGGTTTGCCGGGTTGATGGTGCTCCCGAGATGAGCTCGTAAAGTATATTATACTAAATCCGGCCGGTGAACTTTATGTCCGGTATAACAAAAGGTCGAGTGGTACTAATCTCAGATACCAAGAAGTTGGTGAATTAGTTTGTCAGTAAATTGATAAACCGACGAGCACTAGATCTTTAATATGGGGAGATAGAAGAAAAATAGTGGCGCGATGTAAAGTCGTTTTTTAGCGGTAGTTCCATAGTTAGTCCGATAGTGGTACGACTAATTATGTATTTGACTAATCGACAAAGTGAATTAATTAATCCTAAAGGTTTAATTAATATTTAATTTACAAAGTGGATTAAGAAATTAATTCTATTTGAATTAATTAATCCTAAGGGTTCGATTAAATTAAATTAACGAAGTGGGTTAAGAAATTAATTCGAATGCGTCGATTGGAGTTGATAAGTCGGGAAATACTAAGCGGTCAACGAAAGTCAAATTAAAAGGCCCAACTCAAAAGCCCACTAGGTCTCTATTGGAGCTCCCTATAAATAGACAGCTCATGCCTTAAGAAACTTAAGAAAATCTTGCTAGACATTTGTCTTCCTTAGAGTGAGAAAGTTCTAGAGAGAAACTCTCTTCCCTTTTGAGTTTTCTTTAAAAATCAAACTTGGATTCTCACTTCTCGATATATATTAAGCTTGAAAGATTAAACTTTTAGATAGCCCATTGACTTTTGGAGTTGCCACTGCTGGATTTTATAATTTTTGCCCGGAATTTACTGTTCACGCACGAAATTTACTGTTCACATTTTTTTTTTTTTTGGTGAGATGGCAGCAACTTCTAATCACTCCGGGGTGCTTGATCCAGCTGGGTTTGTGTCGATCTCTTCCTTGGGTTGGTGATCCACAATCTCGGTTGTCCAGATCGTGACCGGAGTTGACGTGGATTCGATTTTATTGGCGAGAAAAGTAGTGGGTAACAGTTTTTTGGGTTAAAGATTTGATGTTTTGGGCAGATTGAATCTAATGAGGGATTTTCTTAGTGGGTTTCTCGTGGGCTTGATAGTACACCTCAATAGATTATTGCCCATGAAATATTTGAGACTTCTTGGAGTAATCCATTGGATTTAGGTGGTGATCGCGAATTAAAGATTTAGTTTTTGTTATTGCGTTGGACGTCGCTTCAAATGTATAATCTTTAATTCTTCCGCTTTTAATTAAAGGTGTAATCTTTGTGCGTTAGATGTCGTTTTAATAAATTAAATAAGTATAAGCCTAGATCCGTTCATGGAAAAATGAATTTGAGCCTGAACTTTGTCGAAAGCTTCTGATTCTGGAATGCATTGCACGAAAGTGAGGTTTTCGATTTAGCCGGGGCTTGCTCTGTTTTCCTTCATAGCCAAGGCTTGCTTCTTCTCTGCGAATAGGCCCTCAGCAGACACCAATGCAGTCATGAGCTCGGGAAGTGAATATGAGAGCTTGCCCATCTTGTAGTTCAACCAAAACTGCTCAAAACCGAGGGGCAAGCTCTGGAGAATGATATCGACTTGGGTCTCCCCATCAATGTCACCTCCCAATACCTCAATCTCATTGATACAGCTCATCATGTCTAGCACTTGATCCCTCACTGAAGTACCCTCATCCATCCTATAATTCATGAGTTTCCTCATAGCAGACTGCTTGGCTGCCCTGCCCTGATGTCCAAACATCTCCCTGAGGTTGAGCATCATATTGTAGGCTGGGGTAAACAACTGATGCTGGTGCTGCAGTACACTTGACATAGAAGCCAAGTTGTAGCACCGGGTCATCTCATAAGCCTTATGCCACCTCGTATATGGCTCTCGTTGCTCAGGGGTGGCATCATCGCTGGGCTTAGGGGGGCACTCCTCAGTGAGCACGTACTTGTAACCCTCAGCGGTAAGGACAATGTCCAGGTTACGTTTCCAATCAATATAATTTGGACCCGTAAGTTTGTTCTGGTTCAAAATGACAGTTAGCGGGTTGAAGGACATATCAACAACTGAAAAATAAACAGTCAAGTTTCAGTATACTTTTTTGAAAATATTGAAATCCTCAAAAACAATATAATCTCCATCGACATCTCTCACACCGAGATTAACGCAGGTCACGCGGGTGAACGTCTAGGCCAACCTATATTCGTTCGAGCAGAACCGAAGTTCATTAATTTCATTATCTAACCAACCATGTTATGATTAATGAAATTAATAGTCAATGCTTTTAGCGGTACACATAAATAGTGTAACCTCGCGGGAGGAATACTATAAATAGTACACTAAGCGTATGCCATTACGTCACTTCTAAGTTTGTTACTTAGGATACTAATGTGCCTCAGCAGAGAGGGTGTCGCAACTTTCTCCAATTAAACTCACTATGATACCAACTCGCAAGAATAACCACATCACCAATGAACCCGTAATGGAGGCCATGGGGATATTTACCAACCCGCTCCCACTTAGATTTTTAAGTTTGAGGATTTTTACGTTTTAACATGCAATATCTTCACTATGGATATTCGCACCCGTAAAACCATTGGAGTTTTAATATTTGAATAATCTACCTTAGTTAATTGCACTTTATTTTTTTAAATCGGTTTGGTTTGGTTTTCGTTCATGCAAAATAAATCGAAAACACACAATCAACGAAAAGACATAATTATGGGAAATTAAAGAAATAAATTTTCCCGACTATTATGGTCTTCTCTATCGTTGATTCCTTGACGCCTCGGTGACACATCCCGTCATGTCGCTCCCACTCATTATTTGGGTTCCTCTCAATTCGCCCGAGTTTTCTCGGTTTACTACGTAATTAGGAATCACCCAAAATTAAGAGAAACCAAAACCCGTGAATATAAGTTACCCAAAATAACGTCTTAGTCATAATACATAAATTCCTATATACAAAGACATTTTTCTAAGAATTTAAAGACGACATGATTAGATCAAATCCTACTACAAGATTTTTCTAAACCTACACAGCTTCCAGCTCGTGGTTATTACTATTACAGACATTTCCATTCAAAAACAATACGAGCCCGGACATGTTCCGGGTTTATGAAAGAAAAATAAAATTCTACCATAATAGCCGGGAAACCAATAACCACCTGTTTAAACATTTCGACAAAAATAACAATGCCAAAATAAAGCCGTGTAATAAATCAAACAACTATAAGACCGAAACCAACGCTCTGATACCATTTTGAAGGAAAACAGAACAAGCCCGGGCTAAATCAAAAACCTCACTTTCGTGCAATGCATTCCAGAATCGGAAGCTTTCGATAAAGCTCAGGCTCAAATTCATTTTCCCATGAACGGATCTAGGCTTATACTTATTTAATTTATTAAAACAACATCTAACGCACAAAGATTACACCTTTAATTAAAAGCGGAAGAATTAAAGGTTATACCTTTGAAGCGAAGTCCAACGCAATAAGAAAAACCAAATCTTTAATTTGCGATCACCACCGAAATCCAATGGATTACTCCAAGAAGCCTCGAATATTACGTGAGCAATAATCTATCGAGGTGTACTATCAAGCCCACGAGAAAACCACTAAGAAAATCCTTCAATTTGATTAAATCTGCCCAAAAGATCAAACCTTTACCCCAAAAAACTGCTGCCCAATACTTTTCTCGCCAATAAAATCGAACCCACTTCAACTCCGGTCACGATCTGGACAATCGGGATTGTGGATCACCAACCTAAGGAAGAGATCAACACAAACCCAGCTGGATCAAACACCCCGGAGTGATTAGAAGTGGCTTCCATCTCACCAAAAAAAAACGTGAACAGTAAATTCCTTGCGTGAACAGTGAATTCCGGGCAAAAATTATAAAATCCAGCAGTGGGCAACTCAAAAAATCGATGGGCTATCTAAAAGTTTAATCTTTCAAGCTTAATCTCAATCAAGAAGTGAGAATCCAAGTTCGTTTTTGAAAGAAAACTCAAAAGGGAAGAGAGTTTCTCTCTAGAACTTTCTCACTCTAAGGAAGACAAATGTCTTGCAAGATTTTCTTAAGTTTCTTAAGGCATAAGCTTTCCATTTATAGGGAGCTCCAATTGAGACCTAGTGGGCTTTTGAATTGGGTCTTTTAATTTGACTTTCATTGACCGCTTAGTCTTTCCTCGACTAATCAACTCCAATCGACCCATTCGAATTAATTTCTGAACCCACTTCTTTAATTTAATTTAATCGAACCCTTAATTAATTAATTCAAATAGAATTAATTTCTTAATCCACTTTGTCAATTAAATATTAATTAAACCTTTAGGATTAATTAATTCACTTTGTCGATTTGTCAAAAACACAATTAGTCGTACCACTTCGGACTAACTATGGAACTACCGCTCAAAAACGATTTTACATCGCGCCACTATTTTTCTTCTATCTCCCAACATTAAAGATCTAACGCTCGTCGGTTTATCAATTTACTGACAAACTAATTCACCGATTTCTTGGTATCCGAGATTAGTACCACTCGTCCTTTTATTATGCCAGACATAAAGTCCATCGGCCAGATTTAGTATAATAGACCTTATGAGCTCATCTCGGGAGCACCATCAACCTGGCGAACCGGTACGTGGATTCCTCTGACTAGCAACGACATGTAAGAAGCTAAACACCGCATACCCAACCTACCGAGGTATAGGCCTCAATTGACCGCACTCTTTGGCAAATCAAAGCATACGATATCCAACCCTCACGTCCGTCCCAATCTCGGGAATGAGAGACTGAATACTAGGACCGAATTGATTCCGCTCTTATTAGAAATTTTTGTTGCGTGGTAAATCGAACTAGTGCAAACCCATATCCTACAAAAACTTTCAACGAGAACCTAAACGGATAGTATGCTCAATCTCAGTTACAAGCATCTGTTTATATATCATTACTTTAACCAATAAAGAGATCTACTGTGTTTTTCTACACCTCGTTATCTAGACATATGTGAAAGATTATCTGCCCGGGCCTAGCCAGAAACTCACTTTCTTGCTATGCATTCCAGAATCGGAATCCCTGGCCAGGCCTAAACGCTAGCACAATTGATATTCCAATCTTTTTGAAATAACATTGCGCAGGATCTGGGTTTGCACTTATTCGATTTACCACGCAACAAAAATTCTTTATTAAAGCGGAAACATAAAAATTACCTGTTGAAGCCTATACCCAGTTGATTCTCTTGTATGTCTCAAGACTTTGCTTGTATGTTGTGTGGGCATCTAACGAGCAATTTGATCAGCTAATCAACATAATCCACCTGCCAGAAAATTTCAGCACCGCTGCACCTGGCACGTACAATCCACGCACAGCCCGGAGAGAGATAACACCTGGCACGTACAATCCACGTACCGCCCGGAGAGAGATAAAGCTACACGTTGCCACCAAAATTTGAGGAAAATTTCGGCAGCTATAAGCTATAGGAAATTCGAATTTAGAGAGAGAATTTTATCTCTCTAGAATTTTCTCTCTCTAAGTTTTCTTGTCTTGAAAACTTATGAATTGTATATATTGTGGAGTGGCCAATCCCTTGTCTATATATAGAGTTACAAGAGAGGCCCAAAGTTGTTTAGGATTGGCCTTCCTACTGGGTTTCTGTTTCCTTCAATCCTGTTCTTGGACTGATACACATCCAACTGATATAGGGATTCACTTATCCTAACCCAGTTCCTGGTATGATTCACAACCAACTAATACAGGGATTCACTTATCCCCAATCCAGTTCCTGGTATGATTCACAACCAATTGACACAAGGATTAATTAATTACTTAATTAATTAAATCTACCTTTGTCAATAACCCAATACATAATTAATTGAACCACCAACGGATTAATTACGGCACTACCATCCTACACCAGAATTGCTTCCGGAACAACTTAATTAATTTATATTCATAATCTCCCCACATCAAAGATATAGTGCTCGTTAATTTATCAATTTACTGATAAATTAATTAATTAACTTCTTTAATTCCCAGACTACTACCACTCGACCTTTTTACTATGTCGGACATAAGTCTACCGGCCGGGTTTATTATAATAAACATTACAAGCTCATCTAGGGAGCACCATCACCACAGACCACCGGTACATGGTTTCCTTTCGACAAGCAGCAGCACACCAAGCAACTAAACACGCGCACCCAACCTACCGAGACTATTGGCCACAATTGACCTCACCCATTGGCATATCAAAGTACACTATGTCTAATCCTCATGCCCACTCGATTCTAGGGATTAAGAGATAAAATACCAAGAACGATTTGTCTATTAAATCAGTACAAGACAATTCATTCTTAAGGTCAAGTTCAATATGCCCCGGGCATATCTATATGATTCAATCAGTTTAGACAAACCAATTATCTGAATCACATAATAACCTAAACTGATAGTTTGTCCAAAGCTGTCTCGATTACGAACCTCATTTATATATTATGTCTTTTAACCAATGATGAGATCTACTGTGTAACACATGACACCTCATCATCTAACGACATAATATAAGTGGACAAATAATGCACAACAAAATATAACCAAAACATTAATCGATATATTAATTGGGAAAATGTACAATACAAGCATAGCTTATGTATTCAACTCCAACAATCTCCCACTATTACTTAAGCTGTGCTTTAAGTATACAATTACCTTCAACTCCTATACATTCTGCTACTATATATCTGGAAAACCTATCATGGCTCCCCTAAGTATCTGATTCCTATTCCCTCCATATGAGCCTCAAAGACTTTTGAAGTTAATGTCTTCATGAACGGATCTGTAAGGTTATCCTCTGATACTATCTTAGCCACGACCACGTCTTCCCTCTTTACGATATCTCATATTAGGTGGTACTTACGCTGTATATGTTTACTCGCCTTGTGGGCTCGTGGTTCCTTCGAGTTTGCTACTACACCATTGTTATCACAATACACCGTGATAGACTTCTGCAAACCAGGAATCACATCTAAGTCCACTAGGAAGTTCTTGAGCCACACTGTTTCCTTCGCTGCCTCTGATACGACAACGTATTCAGCCTCCATGGTAGAGTCCGCCACGCATTTCTGCTTGACACTCTGCCAAACTATGGCTCCACCTCCCAGAGTAAACACATACCCTGAGGTAGAGTTGCTCTTGTCCCTGTCGCCTTGGAAATCTGAATCTGTGTAACCTCGGGGTGCTCAGGCGCCTGATAGACTTACACTTGGTCTCTCATTCTGTGCAAATACTTGAGAATGCATTTTACTGCCTCCCAATAAGCTTTCCCGGGGTTACTCTGATATCTGTTTACAATGCCAACGACATAACAGATATCAGGTCTCGTACACAACATGACATACATGAGTCTTCCTACTGCAGAAGCATAAGGAACTGTCTTCATGGCCTCTATCTCCTCAACAGTCTTGGGAGACTGTTCTTTAGACAGATGCACTCCGTGTCTGAAAGTTAGAAAACCTTTCTTGGAGTTTTGCATGTTAAAACGGGCCAGAATAGTATCTATGTATGAAACTTTGGAGAGTGTTAACAAACGTTTCCTATGATCTCGAATTATCTTGATCCCAAGGATATATCCCGCTTCCCTAAGTCCTTCATATCAAACTGCTTGGACAGTCATGCCTTTACGTCTGATAACACTTTCTTGTTGTTGCCAATCAATATAATGTCATCTACGTAAAGCACAAGAAACACCACTGAGTTTCCATCACGTCTACGGTACACACATTGCTCATTCGGACACTGAGTAAATCCGAAGGACTCGATTACCTCATCAAACTAGATGTTCCAAGATCTGGATGCTTGCTTAAGTCCATAAATGGACCTTTTAAGCCTGCATACCTTATGCTCTTGGCCTTTTTCAACGAATCCCTCTGGTTGCTGCATGAAGATGGTTTCCTCAAGACTTCCATTTAGGAAAGCTGTCTTGACATCCATCTGTCATATCTTATAATCTAAATGAGCAGCTATGGCCAAGAGAATCCGGATCAACTTAACCATGGCTACCGGGGAGAAGGTTTTCTCATAATTGATTCCCATTTTCTGAGTATATCTCATCGTCACCAGCCTAGCTTTAAAGGTTTCCACGTTTCCGTCAGGTTCTCTCTTACGTTTGTAGACCCACTTGCATCCAATGGGCATAAACCCATCAGGCAGGTTCACAAGCTCCCAGACTTGATTGTGGTCCATTGACCCCATCTCAGATATCATTGCCTTACGCCAAGATTCAGCATCTTTATCTAAGAGGGCCTCATTGTAGTTAACTGGGTCAGGTTCAAGCGCTCCTGGGACTAGGTCTGATGCCTCTCCCACGCCAATGAATCTATCGGGTTGTCTAACAACCCTCCCACTACGACGAGGCACCATCTACGTAGACGCATCATCTGTGATCTCTTGTGCAGTGTGTGGTGTATCTACTTGTGCTGGTGTATCAGGATTATTAGTTTGTCTCCTAAGCTCTTCTAGTACTATCTTACTCATGGGCTTGTGATCTAGGATATAGTCTTCCTCTAAAAATCTAGCGTTGGTACTAACCACCACGTTCTGATCTTTAGGACTATAAAACAGACCACCTTTCGTTCCCCTAGGATATCCTTCAAATAGCATTAATTCAGTTCTCACATCTAACTTAGCCGCATCTGCATTAAGCACATGTGCTGGGCAACCCCAAATTCTGAGATGTCTTGGACTAGGCTTTTGTCCGTTTCACAACTCCACTGGGGTTGAAGGCACGGTTTTAAATGGTACAAGATTAAGAATATACATCGCTATTTCTAAGGCATATCCCCAGAACAAACTTGGCAAATCACTATAGCTCATCATCGACCTAACCATTTCCATGAGAGTTTGATTCCTTCTTTCTGCTACACCGTTCTGCTGTGGTGTGCCAGGTGCAGACAACTGAGACTGAATTCTGACCTCACTGAGGTATTCTCAAAATCCGTGGGACAGGTACTCCTCACCACAATCTGATCTCAGTGTCTTGATATTCTTACCATGATGCTTCTTCACATCTGCCTGAAACTCTTTGAACTTGCCAAAACACTCGGACTTGTGACACATTAGGTAAATGGACCCGTACATTGAGTAGTCATCTGTGAACGTCATAAAATACTCAAACCCACCTCGTGCTTGGACCGTAATTGGTCCACACAAGTCATAATGAACCAACTCTAATACTTTTTTAGCTCTACAACCTTTTGTTTTAAAAGGTCTCTTGGTCATCTTACCCTCCAAGCAAGATTCACAGGTTGAATTACTGTCAATCTCTAATGAAGCTAAAGGTCCATCATTGACCAATCTCTGAATCCTACCAAGGTTTATATGACCTAGCCTGAGATGCCAAAGATAAGTTTGATTCATTTCAGAAGGTTTCTTCCTCTTATTAATGTTAGATAAAGAGCTATCTGTTTCTACGTTTTGCACAACAGGGGAATTAGAATTAACCACAAACAAATTGTCAACCAATAAACCAGAACAAATATCTATTTCTTCCAATAAATACAAATTCATCAGAAAAAATAAACTTATAACCGTTCTTTAAGAGTTTAGAAACCGAAAAAAGGTTCTTTCTAAAACTCGGTACATAAAGACAATTAATTAATTCTAATATAAAACTTTCAAAATTCAAAATGACTACCCCCACTGCTTCTACTGACACTCTTGTAGTGTCGCCCATGTAGATGTCCAGCTCGCCCTCTCTAAGCTTCCGGGTTACTTGGAACCCTTGCAAAGAATTACAAACATGGTCAGTGGCACGTGAATCCACACACCAAGTAGCTGTGGGAATCGCCGCTAAACATGTCTCAATAATTAAGGCAGAAACTATCGTACGTTTAAGCTTTGGACAATCCGATTTCCAATGTCCCATCTGATTGCATTTGAAGCACTTGTCTTTCGACTTCTTCTCTGCAATATCTGGCTTAGGCATAATTCGCGTCTTTTGAGCTATTCCCTTGAGCTTTCTCTTCTTCTTTTCTTTTTAGCCTCAGGCTCAAAAGAAGATTCCGAAGCTTTGAGTGCGACTAAAGCTCGTTTCTTCTCTTGAAGAAGAATTTTAGCCACCACCAACTCTGCCAAGAGCTCGGATGAAGTACACAACATCTTACTTATGTTGTAGTTCAACCGAATCTGCTCATAGCTTTGAGACAAGCTCTGGAGGACAATATCAACTTTGCTTTCACCAACGATTTCGCCTCTCACTACTTCAACCTTGTCGATGTTACTAATCATGTCAATGACATGATCTCTCACATGAGTGCTCTCAGCCATAAGGACAATGTCCAAATTACGACTCCAATCGACATAGTTCGGACTAATTAGTTTGTTGTTTTTCAATATAGTAGCAAAATAATAATTTTAATCCACCAACATCTCATTCACCGGGATTCTCGCAAGCCACGATAGTATGGACGTTTACGCTAACCCACATTCATTTGAGAAGAACCAAGTTCATTAACTACACTATCTGACCAAATGATCTATTGATCAATGTAGATAATAGTCGCTGCTTTCAGCCGCACAAATAAACAGCGTAACCTCGATTGGAAGAATACTGCAGATCGTACACTAAGTGTGTGCCATTACGTGACTTCTGAGCTTGTTACCTCAGGATAGTGCGCCTTAGATGGAGAGGGTGTCGCATTTCTCCTAGTTAAACTTACTCTAGTCATCTTACTCAGAAATTCATAATCTAGCGATCTTGTGGTTGGACTCATCCGAATGGAGGAAGGCCCTAATGCCAACCCGCAAGTCCACCCACATCGCATATGAACTCATAATGGTGGCTGTGGGGATATTAAACCAACCCGCTCCCACTTAGATTTCCAAATTGAGGGTTTTTCAGGTTTTAACATGCAATTAACTAACCATAAGTTATACGCAACCATAAAACCAACATGTTTTAAAATCATGCATTTAAAATACAGCATAAAAATTAAAGCACAAAAATTAAAACAATAAATACGGGAAATAAATGCAAAAATTAAATTTCCCAACTATTATGGTTTTAATTGCTTCCATCTTCTGTCTTGATCTCGTGTCCCGCCACGCAACACGATGGAAAGTGTCTTGAACTTCAAAAAATGAAATTTGGAGGAAAAATGGGCCAAAATGCTCCCCAAATGGGCCATGCACGCACAGCCTACATGGGTCGTGCGCGGCCCAGTAGCACACTGCAGCTGCGCTGCGCCACGAGGCAGTGGTGCTGCCGCCATACGGTGGTTACCGGCGGCGGCTCCCACCGGCGAGTCGTCGCCGGCGCCGGCCACCTCCTGCTACCAATACCTCATGCGCTTCTTTTACGCTATTTGGTCTTCTTACAATTCGTTTTGGGTTTTCCTGGGTTTCTATGAATTAACGATAACCCAAAACCCAGGAATTCATGTTGCCCACTGAAAGAATTTGCCACATAGGATCTGGGTTTGCACTTGCTCGATTTACCACACAACAAAAATTTCTAATTAAAGCGGAACCTTAGAAAAATACCTTTGAAGTGTGCACCTGGTGATTCTCTTGTATGCCTCAAGACTATGACCTCTTGTTGTGTGGGCAACAATCTAGAAGTCAATTGATCAGCAACTCACCACAATCTACCTGCTGAAAAAATTCAGCACCTCCGCACCTAGCACGTACTACAAACGCACTGGCCGGAGAGAGAGAAAGCTACACACGGGGCTACCCAGAAGGCCAAGAAATTTCGGCCACTTCAATTGTAAAAACCAGCCTCCCCAAGCTTAAAAATTCGTTCTTGAGAGAGAAAGAAATTTCTCTCTCTAGAATTTTATCTCTCTAGATTCTTGAATGATGAATCTATTGAATTGTGTAGTCTTGAATGGCTAAACCCTTGTCTATTTATAGAGTTACAAGAGAGACTCCAAGTTGGTTTAGGATTGGTCTTCTTAATGGGTTTATGTAATGAATTAGTTTCCAAATCCAATTAGGCAACCAATCTGATAGGATAAACCAAATCCTACTAGATTCCTAATCTCTAGGATTTCCTAATTCCAATTGAAACTTAAGACTTAATTAATTAATTAAATAATTCCACTTTGTTAATTACTTAATTAACCCTTAGGAATTAATTAAATAATTCCACTTTGTTAATTACTGAATTAACCCTTAGGAATAATTAACCAATTAATTAATTAAATCTACCTATTCAATTAACCCATTACAAAATTAATCGTACCACTAACGGATTAATTTTGGCACTACCATCCCACACTAGAATTGCTTCTGGAACAACTTAATTAAATTATATTCATTAATCTCCCCATATCAAAGATATGGTGCTCGTTAATTAAAATTAATTAACTTCTTTAATTCCGAGACTAGTACCACTCGACCTTTTTACTATACCGGACATAAGTCCACCGGCCGGGTTTAGTATAATAAACATTTCGAGCTCATCTCGGGAGCACCATCACCCCGGACGCACCGGTACATGGTTTCCTTTCGACAAGCAGCAGCACACCAAGTAACTAAACATGCGCACCTAACCCACCGAGACTATTGGCCACATTTGACCTCACTCATTGGCATATCAAAGTACACTATGTCTAATCCTCATGCCCACTCGAGTCTAGGGATTTAGAGATAGAATACAAGGATTGATTTGTCTATTAAATCAGTACAAGACAAATTATTCCTAAAAAGTCAAGTTCAATATGCCCCGGGCATATCTATATGATTCAATTAGTCTAGACAAACTAATTATCTGAATCACATAATAACCTAGACCGATAGTTTATCCAAAGCTGTTTCGGTTACGAACCTCATTTATATATTATGTCTTTCAACCAATGATGAGATCTACTGTGTCGCACCAGACACCTCATCATCTACTTACATAATATAAATGGACAATTAATGCACAACAAGATATGATTGAAACACAAATCGATATATTTATCTGGGAAACAGTACAATACAAGCATAGCTTATGTATTCTACTCCAACAACCATAACGCCTTCGATTACAAAAATTAATTCTCCTACTACAAGGCTTTCTAGGAAAATTAAATAATCGAAATTACATAGAAAAAATCCTACTACAAATTTGATCTAATCCTACACGGTTTCCAGCACGTGGTTATACTATTACAAACATTCATAATAAAATAAAATCCGGACATGTCCCGGAGTTTAATTAAAACTCATACAAATGTAACCATAATAGTCAAGATTTCTTAACCACCTGCGAATAAAACCATGTGATAAATCAAACAAGCACAAAACCCAAAACCAGGCTCTGATACCAATTGAAAGATTATCTGCCCGGGCCTAGCCAGAAACTCACTTTCGTGCTATGCATTCCAGAATCGGAATCCCTGGCCAGGCTTAGACGCTAGCACAATCGCTATTGCAACTCTTTTGAAATAACATTGCGCAGGGTCTGGGTTTGCACTTATTCGATTTACCACGCAACAAAAATTCTTAATTAAAGCGGAAACATAAGAATTACCTGTTGAAGCATATACCCAGGTGATTCTCTTGTATGCCTCAAGACTTTGCTTGTATGCTGTGTGGGAAGCAATCTAACGAGCAATTTGATTAGCTAATCACCACAATCCACCTGCCAGAAAATTCCAGCACAGCTGCACCTGGCACGTACAATCCACGCACCGCCCGGAAAGAGAGAAAGCTACATGTTGCCACCAAAATTTGAGGAAAATTTTGGCAGCTATAAGCTATCAAAAATCTGAATTTAGAGAGAGAAATTTCTCTCTCTAGGATTTTGTCTCTCTAAGTTTTCTTATCTTGAAAACTTATGAATTGTATATATTGTGGAATAGCTAATCCCTTGTCTATATATAGAGTTACAAGAGAGACCTCAAGTTGGTTTATGATTGGCCTTCCTACTGGGTTTCTGTTTCCTTTAATCCTGTTCCTAGACTGATACACATCCAACCGATACAGGGATTCACTTATCCCAACACAGTTTCTGGTATGATTCATAACCAACTAATACAGGGATTCACTTATCCCCAATCTAGTTTCTGGTATGATTCATAACCAACTGACACAAGGATTAATTAATTACCTAATTAATTAAATCTACCTTTGTCAATAACCCATTAAATAATTAATCGTACCACTAACGGATTAATTATGGTACTACCATCCTACACCAGAATTGCTTCCGGAACAACTTAATTAATTTATATTCATAATCTCCTCACATCAAAGATATAGTGCTCATTAATTTATTAATTTATTGATAAATTAATTAATTAACTACTTTAATTCTGAGACTAGTACCACTCAACCTTTTTACTATACCGGACATAAGTCCACCGGCCGAGTTTAGTATAATAAACATTACGAGCTTATTTCGGGAGCACCATCACCCCGGATGCACCGGTATATGGTTTCCTTTCGACAAGCAGCAACACACTAAGCAACTAAACACACGAACCCAACCTACCGAGACTATTGGCCACAATTGACCTCACCCATTGGCAGATCAAAGTACACTATGTCTAATCCTCATGCCCGCTCGAGTCTAGGGATTAAAAGATAGAATACCAAGAACTATTTGTCTATTAAATCAGTACAAGACAAATCATTCCTAATAGTCAAGTTCAATATGCCCCGAGCATATCTATATGATTCAATCAGTTTAGACAAACCAATTATCCGAATCACATAATAACCTAAACCGACAGTTTGTCCAAAGCTGTCTCAGTTACAAACCTCATTTATATATTATGTCTTTTAACCAATGATGAGATCTACTGTGTCACACAAGACACCTCATTATCTAACTACATAATATAAGTGGACAAATAATGCACAACAAAATATAACTAAAACATTAATCGATATATTAACTGGGAAAATGTACAATACAAGCATAACTTATGTATTCAACTTCAACAATATGATATAAAGGGACAATTTAATACTGAAACATAAATGATATGTCAACTGAGTATTAGTTTTTGACACAAGAAATAGCTTCCCAGTATTCAAAACTAACAAAATCCTGATGGTAACTTTTGGCTTCGTTCTCTTCTATTTGTAGCCGACAGCTTCTCTCTATAATCGGGCAGCTAGGGTTTCTTGTAGAGATGGCGATCCAGCTTAGAACTAAATAATTCTAAGCTGCTCATGGGAGTTTAATCACGGATCTATTCAGTTTAGGTGGAATTAGTGCATCTGCACTTGGTTGAGCAGTTTCGTCGTTCCTTTCTTCAACTCGGTAAAGGGCTTTTGCTATTCCGGGGTGATAGACTGTTACTAACGAGGGTAAGCCAGCTGATTCATGTCTTGGGTATGCTCAGGGTGTATTGTATTTGAATTCCTTTGATTTATTATATGTTGGTGTAATTATTTATGTGGTAGATTCGGGCTTAATCGACTTGTTGGCGATTTCTTTGTTATACTTTCGGAGATTGAATATTGAGTAAGCTTATTATCTTGTTGGCGGTTTCTTATTTTGGAGATTGAATCTTGAGTAAGCTTATGATCTTGTTGGCGGTTTCCCTTGTGCAATGTTTGAGGTTGAATCTTGTCGATAAAATAAGCCTAAGGTCTGAAGAGGAATAATGAAATCAACATATGGTAACTAGCTGATAATGAATGAGATTAAACAACCATACAAAATCTCATCAATTTATTTTTTGTTCTTATTTGGTTTCCAGTTGATCAAATCAAAGTCTTTATAGCCCTAGCTCTTGCATGTTTATAATTTAATTTGATACACTGTGAAATTGTGATTTGTGATGTTAAATGGTTGTACTGATGTCAAATGCTTATTTGTAATGTAAAATGGTGCATCTGATGTAAAATGCTGGTTTGTGATGTTAAATGGTTGTACTGATGTCAAATGCTAGTTTGTGATGCAAAATGGTTGTACTGATGTCAAATGCTAATTTGTAATGTGAAATGGTGGTTCTGATGAAAAATGTTGGTTTCTGATGTTAAATGGTTGTACTGATGTCAAATGCTGGTTTGTGATGTAAAATGGTTGTTCTGATGTCAAGTGCTGGTTTGTGATGTTAGGCTCCGTTTGATAAAACTTAATCTGAGATCTGAAGTCTGAATCCATTAAGTTAGCTCTATTTGATAAAATTAAAAAATATGTCTGAATCTGAAGTCTGAAATCTGAAGCCTGAATATGAAGTCTGAATTATGAAGTATGAATTATGAAGTATGAATTATAAAATAAAATTTTAAATTTTAAATTAAATCACCTTATTTTTAAAAAAAAAAATGTTAGAAACATAATTTTTAAGATGTGTAAGTTTTTACATAATAATGTGAAATTCTACTAATAAAAATATTTTAAAAACTTTTAATAATAAATTAAAATGTTATTATTATTTTAAAACAAAAATATTAATTAAATAAATATCACATATTAATTAGAATTATAAAAAAATAAAAATCCAAGTCATAAATATATTTTTTATTTATTTAAATGATAAAATATTTTTTAAAAAAATATTTAACAAAATAAAAATTATTTAAAGAAAAAACTAAAAAGAATAATAAATATTGAAAATAAGCAAAATTTGCAAGCAATTCAGTTTAGCAATAAGTTATTCACCAATCACTTATTTTTAGGCTAACAATTATACTTGCAATTCAGACCCACTTAATCTCTTAAAACTTTGAATTATAGATCAAACGCACTTAATTATTAAGTACTTAATTAAAAAAGTTCCTAATTCATTAAGTCAAAAACAAGTTGAGTTATCAAACGTCCTTAATCAATTAAGTACTTAATCTATTTAGAATAAGTACTGAATTAGTTTATCAAACACACCCTTAAATGCTGTTTTTTTATGTCAAATGGTGGTACTGATGTTAAATGCTGTTTTTTAATGTGAAATGGTAGTACTGATGTGGTGTCATATATTTTGAATGAAAACTGATGTTAAGTATGTTTTTTACAGCCAAAATCTGATGTATAATAGGAATTGAAGAATTACAACAGGAAAACGTGATGTAAAATACTGTGATGTAATATTTGTTTTTGATGTAAAGCATTCGAATCGCTGCCATCAATAAATCTCCTTTTTGTAGTTTCAAGTTCGTTGTATACATCCCTTGATGTAAAACCAACATTTGACGGACCACCAGACTATATATAATTAATCGAAATGACATAAGAAAACGTGATTTAACATCAGAATTCATCATAATGACATTTTATATCAAAACAAAATAATGATAATATAAAATGACATTTTACATCACGCAAACATCAACCAAAATAGAGAGAGAGAGAGAGAGAGAGAGAAAGAAAGGGAAGAAGCGTGAGATTTTGCAAGTAAATGAGCGCGTAAGTGACGAATTTTTTTAAAAGTGAGAATTTAACATATTAAATACGCATTTATTGTACAAAATCAGATTTTTCTTCAAAAAATTCAATTTTTTAAAAAAATTCGTGTATGATCACTCCTGTACCACAAGGAGTAGTATATAATTTGCGACCAAGGGTCCACTATGCCTAAACCCAAGTGAGTTGGTCCCCTTGTCTTGGGAGTAATCCTCAAAAGAGAGTGACCCATCTTCCAAAGCTCCCAACTTTCTCAGAATCTCAATCCCATGTCAGACGTCAGCAGCCACTCCTTCCCCACCAACAATAAATAATCAACCAAAATCCAATCCCATTTTCCCCCGTCCTCCTTAGAAGCTTTCTTAATTCCTACAGTCATATTCAGGTTGCCTTCGTAATTCTCATACATACAAAGAAAAACGAATTGAAGAAAAGGTAGAAATGTGCTGCAGCTATGGTTATGGCTCCTTGACCTCAAAAACTGATCCCTTCCTAACCTTATTTACGACTATGCCCGGCTTATCTGCTCAAAATCGAGTCGACCCTATTCCTAAATTATCGTTTCCTTCAAATCCCACCGCTCCCCAGGCTCTGAAGAACCGGGTCAACTATCGGGTTGGATCTGGATATGGGTATGTTCGAACCAGAGCTGCTGTCCAAGACGCTGTGTCAGTGGCGGAAGAAAGTAGTTTCTATGATCTTCTGGGGATACCGAAGACGGGTTCACAGTTAGAGATCAAGCAAGCTTATAAACAGTTGGCTAGAAAGTACCACCCGGATGTTTCACCGCCGGATCGGGTGGAAGAATATACTCAGAGGTTTATCCAGGTTCAGGAAGCTTATGAGATCTTATCGGATCCTAATCGAAGGGCCCTTTATGATAGAGATATGGCTAAAGGCCTCCACTTTGCTCGCAGACGGTACAAGAATTATGATGAGGTAAAATTTCGTCCTTTTTCCTTGAAAGTTTCATTTATTTATTTTAAATTTCTGTTTTGTGTCTTTAAATATTCGTCTCCTTTGGGTTCTTGGAAGTGAATATTATTTCTTCTCGTCTTGTTCTAAAGTTATCCCGGTCCCAATTGGGGGTTAGGATTTGGTGTGAAGTTTTCAATTTCTGGTGGGTTTGGTGACTGGGAGTTGGGTAAATTGTTGGAAAACATGGTAACCTGCGTGATGTAGGAGGATTACTTTACTAGTTTTTTGGCTTTAGGAATTTAATTATTATTAGTTGATTTCTTCTCTCACAACAACAACGTTCATTAATCTCCATTTCGTGAAGAGAAATTATACGAGAATAGTAGTGTTTGCATATGTAACAGTCGAAGATACCTCTCGGTATTATTCTGTTCACCTATAGAATAGTTCCATCTCAATACAAGGCGAGAATATTATCTTGAATACTTTAGGATCTTTGATTTTTAGAAGGCATTCCGTTGTAATCGTATACAACTTTCTTTTATCCTGCGAATTGATTGGAACATTGCTGCTCTAACAGGAAATCTTTGTATCTTTAAGATATTCTTATAGAGTGCTCAATCATCAATCATGTGCCTAGCCTTTCAACTTACCCAGATTTTAGTTATTGGGATCAAACTTTGGAATCTTTAGTGAGTGACGATTACAGGATTTGTAGTGGTGGAATCAATATAACTGACATTCTTAATACCTGGTGATGATTATTAAGTGTTAGTAAAGTTGAAGAGATTGTGAAGTAATAGCAAATTCATGTGGTGGATATATTGGATGTTGAGGGAACTTATATATTCTGGCACCTAAGCCCTCATAATATTTCTCGGATCTAGTTAGAGCTTCAATAATAGATGGTTCTTGATCTAATTTCCTTTTGGCATGTGGAAACAGGAAATGGAAGAAAAGAGTGAGTGGAAGAGCCGATGGCAGAACCAAGTTTCAGAGCTAAAAAGAAGAGGCAATTACAAAGATTCTGGTAACATGTCTTGGGGAGCACGAATGCGCAGGCAAAATAATCAGAATGAGTTATCTTCTTAGTCCATATTAGGTCTCTTTTGTTCTTCTTTTTTCTAATGGTAAGCTGTATAGTTTTGATGGTTTCTATAGGCAAAATCTAGTTTATCATGGGTGCATTTCGTTGACAGCTGAAGAATCCTGTCACGCTAAGTTCATCATGCATTGTTAGATATGGTCTAGATATCATACTTATATGCCAAACGCAACGAATGGTTCGTATGTGATTTGTACATAAGAATTTTGCAGACATAATATCACTTGTTTGGTATTCTCTTGCATTTAGTTGCAGTTGATCTGCTGACCACTTTACTGCTTGGATTTGAAATTTTCATTAGAAGCCATGAAAGTAGTCTGGATTGGTTGCGAACAAGGCATTGTGGTTAATGGTACGTTATCTCTGTTCTGAAAAAAAGGGTCTTGTTTCATGCTAAATCAGGGGTCAATAATGCCCCAAAGTAATAAAATAACTTAACAAAGATGGTGTGCCTGTTATAGGCTTCATTCTGCCTATGGCTTGCGTCTTTGCTACCGTATTGGTATTAATTTCCTAAGACGCCTTGCCTTGCCTTGCCTTGCCTTCCCCGGTTTCTGAATGCTGTTAGCTGATTTTTAACGTCAAATATTTATCATGTACCATGTTACATGTACTTATTATTATATATAGTAATTTTTTGCATGATAACTGTACACTTACTAAATATAGTAAGTTTCGCCAATGCGCGCACCTTTTTTTTTTCTCGCTGAGTTAACGACGTCTCAGAACAACTGTCGCAACGTCCAAAAAATAACTGTTGCAACGTTTACTTCAAAGCAAGTCCACAACGTCTCTTAACACTAGCATCATGTCCAAAACAACTAGCACCACGTCCAGAAACGTCTACATCAATGCATGTGAATTTAACTGATTTTTTCACAAATACAACTAGCACCACGTCAAAAACAACTAGAACCACGTCTAGAAACGTTTTCATCCATGCGTGTGAATTTAAACTGATTTTTTTCACAAAGACAGTCCACCACGTCTCATAACAACTAGCACCACGTCAAAAACAACTATCACAACGTCCAGAAACGTCTACATCCATACATGTGAATTTAAACTATGTTTTTCACAAATACAACTATCACCACGTCAAAAACAACTAGAACCACGTCCAGAAACGTCTACATCCATGAGTGTGAATTTAAACTGATTTTTTCCACAGAGACAATCCACCACGTCTCAGAACAACTAGCACCACGTCAAAAACAACTAGCACCACGTCCAGAAACGTATACATCCTTGCGTACGAATTTAAACTGATTTTTTTCACAAAAACATCCCACCATGTCTCAGAATAACTAGCACCACGTCAAAAACAACTAGCACCACGTCCAGAATCGTCTACATCCATGCATGTGAATTTAAGTTATTTTTTTCACAAATACAACTAGCACCACGTCTCAGAACAACTAGAACCACGTCAAAAACAAGCACCACGTCTTAGAATCGTGTACATCCAAACATGTGAATTTTAGCTGAATTTTTCACAGAACATAGTCTACCACGTCCAAAAAAAGTAGCACTAAGTCCAGATACATCCGACAATGTCCAACTACGTACCTCCACAACGTCTGATCCAGAAACGTCCAAAAACGTCTCAGAACAACTAGAACCACGTCAAAAACAACTATCACCACGTCCAGAAACGTCTACATCCATGCGTGTGAATTTAAACTGATTTTTTTCACAAATACAACTAGCACCATGTCTCAGAACAACTAGAACCACGTCAAAAACAATTAGCACCACGTCCAGAATCGTCTACATCCATGCATGTGAATTTAAGCTATTTTTTTCACAAATACAACTAGCACCACGTCTCAGAACAACTAGAACCACGTCAAAAACAACTAGCACCACGTCTAGAATCGCCTACATCCAAACTTGCGAATTTTAGCTGAATTTTTCACAGAACATAGTCTACCACGTCCAAAAAAAGTATCACTACGTCCAGATACGTCCCGCAACGTCCAGCTGCATCCCTCCACAAAGTCTCATCCAGAAACATCCACGAATTCTCAGAACAACTAGAACCACGTCAAAAACAACTATCACCACGTCCAGAAACGTCTACATCCATGCATGTGAATTTAAACTAATTTTTTTTAAAATACAACTAGCACCACGTCTCAGAACAACAAGCACCACGTCAAAAACAACTAGCACCAGGTCCAGAAACATCTATATCCATGCATGTGAATTTAAGCTATTTTTTTCACAAAAACAGTCCACCTTGTCTCAGAACAACTAGAACACATAAAAAACAACTAGCACCACGTCCAGAATCGTCTACATCCATGCATGTGAATTTAAACTAATTATTTTTACAAATTGGATGTAATACTTGGAGATATTGTTGTACAAATTGCGTTTTGTAAAATTGTTATTCTAAAATTTTCTTGACAAATTTGGTAGCCAGAATCACAATTAGCCACTACCACACCACGTATACATCCAAAAATGTGAATTTTAGCTGAATTTTTCACAGAACATAGTCTACCACGTCTATCTACGTCCAAAAAAACTAGCACCACGTCCAGCAACGTCCCGCAACGTCTTGTTACGTCCCGCTACGTCCAAAATACAAAGTAGCAATATTCCGTTATGTCCCGTAACGTCCAGCTACGTCTAGTTACATCCCATAACACGTTCTACCAATTCCAGCAGCGGGGAAGAATCAGAAGCAATCCATTTCACATGAAAGTGCCAATACTTCACGGAAACCATTTATATATCATATTTCAGAGTAACAGAGCATTATTTGAATAAGAAAACACGAATATAACATCATTAATACATTACCCAACATCAAATCGCGAAAATAAGGTTCCATAAATCCATGAAATACAGTTCATACTTTACGATGTGGTGATTTTTTAAGAAGAATAAGTTATTTTTAAAAAAGAATAAGAGATTTTTTAACAGGAAGAAGTGATTTTTTAAGAAGAAGTGATTTTTTTTTTGTATTTGGTGTTGTTCATCGGAAAATACAATCGTCGATCTTCGTTAAATCTGTATTTGGATGAAAATTTTGATTAAATGCGGTTTCGAATGAAGTACGACGAAGAAGAATAACTGATTTTTGAAGAAGAAGAAGTGATTTTTAAAAAAAGAAGGAACTGAGTTTTTGGAGAAGAAGAAGAATAGAAGAACGTGTATTTCACTCTCTTATAGTGAGAGTGGTGATGTATTATTAGGTACATGTACCCACTAGGTACATGATATAATTTGCGCATATTTGCTTCTTTTTCTTCGCTCTTCTCAAAAAATATCTCCTTTTTTATCATATTAAATTTTAAAATTTAACAAAATTAAAATTGTTAAATATCTTATGTAAGGGTTTTTTTTTTTTGAAACATCATATTAACCGCGCAAATTATATCGTAGTATTAGATGCGGCATTTTTGGGTTATTTTATTTTATTATTTTTAAAAGCAAGAGGCTGTACGTGCATTTTTTCTTTCTTTTTTTTTTTACATAAATATATATTTTTTTTAAACACAGGAGGCTACATGTACGTCCATTTTTTTTCCGTTTCTATTCCTTTCGTCCATTTTCTTTCTAAACAATTCAGTATTTTTTTTATTGTTTTTAATTTTTTTAAAAAAATTAGAAAAAATATTTTTAAAATTATTATTTTATTTATTTTATAATTAAATAATACGTGAAATTATATAAAAAAATGATATACATGATTTCATATATCAAACAAAAATAAGGTTAACTTTTTTTATATAATAGAACGGATACAACTAGAGAACATAGAATGTATTAATATAAGATAATATAAAAATTCATATTAACGGACGTAATATATCATATCAGACAATATAATTATTCATATCATACAACATAATGGATATAAACAAGAAGCATAAAATGCATTCATATTAGGAGACATAATATATCATATCAACTAATATAAGAATTCATATAAGAATACATAATATTTCATATTAGAAAATACAAGTTTTCATATCATACAACATAATGGACATAATCAAAGAGCATAAAATGCATTCATATCAGACAATATAAGGATTCATATCATATGAAACCCTACTATACATGATATGAAAACATGTTCTACCTGATATAAAATTATGTTTTACGTGATATGAACCCTTGTTTTCATATAAGAATCTTTTTTGTTGTAGTGATATGAAAGTATGTTATACATTATGTTGTATTTAATATGAAAGTATGTTACACATGATATGAAACAATGTTAGGTTTTATATGATATGAAATGAATTCATGTTCGGTATAAAATGAATTTTAAAAATAAAAAATTAAATTAGTTTATACTAAAGAAATTAAAAATTAAAAATTAAAAATAATAAAAAATAAAAATTATATATGATGTAAAAAAAATTTTAAAAACAATTTGAATTAAAAAAATATTGATTGAAAAAAAAAAAATGACGAGCATGCTTTTTGAAGAGAAAGAAAAAAAGAAGAAGGGTGGTCGCCTATTGGAAAAAAAAAACAGGAGAAAAGCGCACAAGTAAGGTAAAAAAAAAAAGGTTAAAATTAAAAACTAATGACCCGCCTCTCCCTTGTGGGGACACCAACTGTTAGGATACAACTTGCAAGATATTCATAACACTTTAATGGAACAAATCTATTTTTTATCATTTAATGTTGTCCCTTGAATGTCTATTGTTTCCTCTTTAACCAATCTAGTCTTACAATTTGTCAAAAAATACTTTGTAATATAGTTGTAGAACTAATATATAAAAACTGTATTAATAGTAGAGAGAGTATCATAAATTGAAAATAAATTCTTAGCCTGAAACAAATAATTGTTTTACATATTTATTTTTAATTATTTCATTCTCTTTTGTGAAATCTTATGGGGAAGAGGTAATTTATATAGTACAACTATAGTAGTACAATTCAATTGTACTCCTACTAGTTTTTGTACTGATTTTTAGTGTTAGTAGGTCCAGCAGCAATTGTTGACTTTTCCTCCAGCAACAAAGTCCATGCGAGCGTCTTCAGTGGTGGGTTTTACTTGCTTTTGTTAAATTTCTTTGCAATTGAAATACTACTATGCACAGGTTTTTATTTTCTTATCATTTTTAAATTATTCATCCAATTTCTCTTCTATTTTTTGCCTTTAATTTTTTTTAAATTTTTTTATTTTGAAAATAAATTTTATTTAGTTATTTTTATTTCAAAATAACAAATTTTATATTTTTTAAATTAAAAATTTTAAATTAAAAATTTTTAATTAAAATTTTAAAATTATTTAATTAAGTTAATATGTGATTATATCAAAATTTTAATTTCATGAATTTTTTTTGGATGTTTTGTATATATAAAGTAAATATTTGATTATATGAGTCAAAACATGAGTTTATATCAAGGTTTCATGAAATTTTATATGTATATGTATATAAAGTAAAGATTTGATTATATCATTGAAAACACGGGTTTATATCAAATAGAACACGAGTTTATATCATGTAAAGGATGTGTTTATATTAATATTGAAGGAATTATCTGTCCGGATCCGATAAAAATTCCACTTTCGTGCTATGCATTCCAGAATCGGGAACTCTCAATCAAACTCAGACGCTCGTGCAATCCGATTCAAACCTTTTGAAACACCATTGCACATGATCTTGGTTTATCTTATTCAATTTGTTAACACACACACAAAATAACAATCTTTAATAAAAGCGGAAGATAAAGATTATACCTTTGAAGCGTGTCCCTTAAGAGATTCTCTTGTATGACTCAAGACAGATTTTGATGTTGTGTGGGAAATAATCTACAGAACCAACGATCAGCAAACTTCAAAGGAAAAACAATCCACAAAAGCTCGCCGAAAAAACCAGCTCCAAAAGTCACTGGAAATTGGAGAACTGCAGCCGCCGGTTCAAGTCCGCCGAGAAAATCACGCCGGCCACCACTTGGAAGGGACTACCGCCGCTGCTGAGAAAGAATTCTGACTTCGAGGAAGAGTTATGGGTTATGCACCTATAACTCTCTCTCTAGGATTTCTCTCTCTAAGTTTCTGTTGTCATGAAACTTTATGAATTGTATATTGTATTGCTGACCCTCTATGTCTATTTATAGTGCTACAAGAAAGACCTTAAGTTGGATTAGGATTGGTGTTCCTATTGGGTTTGTGTTTTACTCCAATCGCGTTCCTGGACTGATTCACATCCAACTAACACAAGAATTCACTTATCCTTAATCCAGTTCCTGGACTGATTCATAACCAATTGACACAAGGATTAATTAATTACTTAATTAATTAAATTTACATTTGTCAATTAACCAGTACATAATTAATCGTACCACTAATAGATTAATTATGGCACTACCATCCAAACCAGAATTGCTACCACTAAATTAATTATTCTTTAATCTCCCCACATCAAAGATATAGTGCTCGTTAATTTATTAATTTACTAATTAATCAACTTCTTTAATATCCGAGATTAGTACCACTCGACCTTTTACTATACCGAACATAAGTCCACCGGCTGGGTTTAATATAATAAGCTTCATCTTGGGAGCACCAGCAACCCGGACGCACCTACATGGTTTGCTTTCGACAATCAACAACACATCAAGCAATTAAACACATACACCCAACCTACCAAGATTATATGTATCAAGTGACCACACTCTTTGATAGATTAAAGTACACTATAACTAATCCTCACGCATATTGAAGTCTGGGGATTAAGAGATTGAATACAAGACTTGAATTAACTACTAACGATCAGTACAAGTTAATCCAATCCTTAACGGTGATGCTCAATATGCCCCGGGCATATCTATATGAAAGATTATCTGCTCGGGCCCGGTCAAAAACTTACTTTCGTGCTACGCATTCCAGAATCGGAATCTTTGACCAGGCCTAGACTCTAGAACAATCGCTATTCCAATCCTTGCTTGAAATAACATTGCGCAGGATCTTGGTTTGTACTCATTCGATTTATCACGCAACAATAATTTTCTAATTAAAAACGGAATCAAAGAAAAGTACCTCTTGAAGCGTGTTAACTCAGGTGATCGCTTGTATGACTCAAGACTATGATCGCACGTTGTGTAGGCAACGATCTAGCGAGCAATTGACCAGCAATCAACATAACTGGGTTGTCAGGAAAAATTCAGCAGTTTGTCACTGCTGGAAAAATCCACCACCGCCGCCAGACACTACTGAAGGAAAACAGAACAAGCCCGGGCTAAATCGAAAACCTCACTTTCGTGCAATGCATTCCAGAATCAGAAGCTTTCGACCAAGCTCAGGCTCAAATTTATTTACCCACGAACGGATCTTGACTTATACTTATTTAATTTATTAAAACGACATCTAACGCACAAAGATTTCATCTTTAATTAAAAGCGGAAGGATTAAAGATTATACCTTTGTAGCGAAGTCCAACGCAATAAGAAAAATCCAATCTTTATGCGAATTCCATAAGAAATCCAAAAGATAACTCCGAGAAAACTTCAAATATTGCGTGGGCAATAATCTATCGAAGTCTACTTGCTCAGCCCACAAGAAAATCTCTTAAATCGGATTCAAAGTATTCTCAAAATCTGATAAAAAACCCTAAAACTACTCAGCCTCTTGCTTAAAAAAATCTGCTGCTGCCGCGATGAACAAAACCCACAAGAACCGCTAGTACCCTGCCCTTTGCCCCACAGTGATCTAGACAAGAAGAAGCAGCGGATCACCAATCCATAGAAAGAGATCAACGCTGCCCTTCTCGAATCAAACGCAAGGAGCTGAAGCTGAAGACCAGCGGCGGAAAACTGATGGCGGCTGTCCGAACTGGTGCGCTACTGCTTGGAGAAAATAAACCAGCGAAGATCGCTGTAATCCGGGATACAAACTACATGAATCCGGTGAGCTTTGATGAATAATCAACCAAATGTTTGATCTTTGAGATGAATCCAATTCGAGAAGGAAGAAATCTAGTTCGTTTTTGAAAGAAAACTTCAAAGGGAAGAAGTTCTATCTCTAGAACTTTCTTACTCTAAAAGCAAGACTTGTCTTGCAAGATTTCCTTATCCTTTCTTTGGCCTCAAGATTTCTATTTATAGGAGCTCTAATGGAGACCTAATGGGCTCTCGAGTTGGGCCTTTTAATTTGACTTTCGTTGACCGCTTAGTCTTTCCCGACTAATCAACTCTAATCGACCCATTCGAATTAATTTGTTAACCCACTTCGTTAATTTAATTTAATCGAACCCTTAGAATTAATTAATTCAAATAGAATTAATTTCTTAATTCACCTTGTCGATTAGTCAAATGCATAATTAGTCGTACCACTATCAGACTAATTATGGAACTACCGCTCAAAAATGACTTTACATCGCGCCATTATATTTTCTTCTGTCTCCCCACATTAAAGATCTAGTGCTCGTCGGTTTATCAATTTACTGACAAACTAATTCACCGACTTCTTGGTATCCAAGATTAGTACCACTCGTCCTTTTATTATACCGGACATAAAGTCCACCGGCCGGGTTTAGTATAATAAACCTTTCGAGCTCATCTCGGGAGCACCATCAACCCGGTGAACCGGTACGTGGATTCCTCTGACTAGGAACGGCACGTAAGAAGCTAAACACCACATACCCAACCTACCGAGGTATAGGCCTCAATTGACCGCACTCTTTGGCAAATCAAAGCATACGATATCCAACTCTCATGCCCATCCCAATCTCGGGATTGAGAGACTAAATACTAGGACCGAATTGACTACGCCGATCAGTATAAGTCAATTCTATCCAAACTGGTCGTGCTCAATATGCCCCTTGCATATCTGTGTGATTTAAACTAGTCTAGATAAACTAATTTCCAAACCACACAATAACCTATACCGATAGTATATTCAGACTATCTCGGTTACGAGCATACTTTTAATATATCAATACTTTAACCAATAACGGTATCTACTGTGTATTTCCACACCCCGTTATCTAGTTCTATAATATAATGGAACAAATTAATACCGAAACAAAATGATATGTCATCTGTGGATATTAGTCTTTGATACAAGCCATAGCTTTTCTGTATTCAAAACTAACAATCTCCCACTAATACTCAAAGCTATGCTAAGAAGTACAAAAAATTGTCCAACCCACTATTACACTGCTGTCATAGTGAAATCTCCAGAACGCCTTTAAGCTGACTCACGTGGCTTCCTCAAGAATCTGACTCCCATGCCCTCCACATGTCTCTCAAAAACCTTTGGGGTCAATGGCTTGGTGAATGGATCTGCAAGGTTGTCATCTGATGCTATCTTGGCCACGATCACGTCTCTCGTATCAGGTGGTACTTGCGCTCTATGTGTTTACTCGCCTTATGGGCTCGTGGTTCCCTCGAGTTAGCAACGGCACCATTATTATCACAATAGACTGTGATAGACATAGGAAACTCAAGAACCACATCTAAGTCCATCAGGAAGCTCCCGAGCCATACAGCTTCTTTCGCTGCCTCTGAAGCGGCAACGTACTCAGTCTCCATGGTGGAGTCCACCACGCATTTCTGCTTGACACTCCGCCATACTATGGCTCCACCTCCTAGAGTAAACACAAACCCAGAGGTAGACTTACTCTTGTCCAAATCACCTTGAAAGTCCGAATCTGTGTAACCCAATGGTATAAGCTCCTGCGCTCTATAAACTAGGACATAATCTCTCGTCCTGCGCAAGTACTTGAGAATGCACTTTACTGCCTCCCAGTGAGCCTTCCCAGGTTACTCTGATATCTGCTAATCATGCCAACGACAAAGCAAATATCAGGCCTCGTACACAATATAGCATACATGAGGCTACCCACTACAGAAGCATAGGGTACTGCCTTCATGGCATCTATCTCCTCAGCAGTCTTAGGACACTGCTCCTTAGACAAATGCACCCCATGCCTGAAAGGTAGTGAACCCTTCTTGGAGTTCTGCATGTTAAAACGGGCCAGAATCGTGTCTATGTATGATGCCTGAGAGAGTGTCAGAGAACGTCTCATACGATCTCGAATAATCTTAATCCCAAGGATATGTCCAGCCTCTTCCAAATCCTTCATATCGAATTGCCTGGATAACCATGCCTTTATGTCTGCCAACACCTTCTTACTGTTGCCAATCAGAAGGATATCATCTACGTATAGTACGGGGAACACCATCATATCATCATCACGCCTGCGATAAACACACTGCTCATCCGGACACTGAGTGAATCCATAGGACTGGATAACCTCGTCAAAATGGATGTTCCAAGATCTGGATGCTTGCTTAAGTCCATAATAGACCTCCTTGTTAGGATCGGAGGCATGATTTTCAAAAAATTTACGCTGTGGATTCATGCCTATTCCAATTTAGTGTTTAATTAATCCTACGTTTAAAGCTTCTAAAGCTTACCCTTGTAGCGTAATCGGTTGCCGCACCTGGATCTTTGTTTGATGTTGGTCCAAGCCTTCTGCTCCGGTTACGTTCATCACCACCAAAATCCTTCCTTGAAGGACTCTCTACTTTCAAGCACGAAAGCCTACGCAGATCTGGTGCTAGCCGATCTTACCTACAGAGAGAATTTGGGAATTTTGTGTATTTTTGTCTGATCTGATTTTTCTAATTCAAAATCATCATCCTCCTACAATAATATCCCTAGGATATTTGTAGAGATCAAATTTCCAAAATTAGTATTATAATAATCCAATTATTACTTAACTGCTTTTAGTCATATTCCAAATCAGTATTATTACCAAATATTATTTTACTGATTCCAAATCAGTATTTAAATAATATTTACTGATTCCAAATTAGTATTAAATAATACCTTAATGATTTGGGTTATACACCAAGCCCATGGATTAACTCGTGACCTATGGATCAGGCTGATGGGTTAAGAACTTCAATTGCAATTAAGTCCCTTGATTTATCAGCCCATCCCAATTGTTCCCAGGTAATTAATTAACTATTAATTAATACCACAGAACTTTTCAATAATATTTAATTAAACCATTTAATTAAATCTTCTTTATTTAAGTATAAAAATTATACTTATTGTAGGCAAAAGTACTTATTCTGCATCATCAAACTTTCTTATGTGCTATCCTGTAGGCCCATTCTAAATTGGCAATGGATAACTCAATCTCATTGATTAATCCATAAGTCATTAGTGGTCTCTAGCAAGACATAATGACTACCCAATTCAGAATAGAGGGTCTAATGGTGATTCAACACAACCTTGCCGAGCAAACTGCGCACGATCCTCTACATCGATATCCCGTTTAGCATAAGGCATGGAACCATCATCCTTATATAGCTAAACGTTTACTTGATCTCTTAGTGACACTGAATCCATCAAGCAAATGATAACGCTTATCATTCTTTTGGCATGTCCATGCACTTTTCAGTTCACTATCAAGTGCACTAACGGATTAATTTTGGCACTTCCATCTTACACCAGAATTGCTTCTGGAACAACTTAATTAAATTATATTCATAATCTCCCCACATCAAAGATATAGTGCTCGTCAATTCAAATTAATTTACTGATAAATGAATTAATCAACTTCTTGATTCTGAGACTAGTACCACTCGACCTTTTTACTATACCGGACATACGTCCACCAGCCGTGTTTAGTATAATAAAAATTTCGAGCTCATCTCGAGAGCACCATCACCCTGGATGCACCGGTATATGGTTTCCTTTCGACAAGCAGCAGCACACCAAGTAATTAAACACGCGCACCAAACCCACTGAGAATATTGGTCACAGTTGACCTCACCCATTGGCAGATCAAAGTACACTGTGTCTAATCCTCATGCCCGCCGAAGTCTAGGGATTTAGAGATAGAATACAAGGATCGATTTGTCTATTAAATCAGTACAAGACAAATCAATCCTAATGGTCATGTTCAATACGCCCCGGGCATATCTATATGATTCAATCAGTCTAGACAAAATGATTTTCCGAATCATATAATAACCTAAACCGACAGTTTATCCAAAACTGTCCCAGTTACGAACCTCATTTATATACTATGCCTTTTGACCAATGACGAGATCTACTGTGTCACATAAGACACCTCATTATCTACTTACATAGTATAAATAGACTTAATATGCACAACCAAATATAACTGAAACACAAATTGATATATTAATCTGGGAAAATATACAACACAAGCATAGCTTATGTATTCAAATCCAACACAGAGGTCCATCTATGGACTAAAGCAAGCATCTCAAAGTTTGAATCTTCGTTTTGATGAGGAAGTAAAAGGTTACGGATTCATCAAGAACGAAGATGAGCCTTGTGTTTACAAGAAAGTTAGTGGGAGCAAGATTGTTTTCCTTGTCCTATATGTGGATGACATCCTACTCATAGGAAATGACATTCCCTTGATGAAAGACATCAAACAATGGTTGGGGAGTGTATTTTCTATGAAAGACTTGGGAGAAGCCGAAATGATACTAGGTATCAATATCTATAGAGATAGGTCTAAAAGGATTTTAGGACTAAGTCAAGAAGGGTATATAGACAAGATATTGAAGAGGTTCAATATGTCTAATTCTAAGAATGGTATGGTACCATTCAGACATGGCCTCCACTTAAAGAAGAACCACTGTCCTTCTAATAAAAAGGAGAGGGATGCGATGAGTAGAGTCCCATATGCTTCGGCAATAGGATCTATCATGTATGTCATGTTATGTACCCCCCGGATGTCGTACATGCACTAAGCATGACTAGCAGATACCAACAAGGTCTAGGAATGGATCATTGGACTGCAGTCAAGGCAATCCTGAAGTACTTGCGAAGGACAAAAGGATTAATGCTAGTGTACGGAGGACAAGAACAGCTCGTCATACAAGGTTTCACCGATGCTACTTTCCAGACTGATCAAGACGACATGAAGTCACAATCAGGCTATGTTTTTAGCCTGAATGGCAGTGCGGTGAGTTAAAAAAGCTCCAAGCAAGATACCACAGCCGACTCTACAATAGAATCTGAGTATATTGCTGCATCAGATGCTGCAAATGAAGCTGTTTGGTTGAGGAAGTTTGTGTCAGACATCGGAGTGATACCGAGTATCCAGTGATAATAACGGGGCCATCGCACAAGTAAAGGAGCCCCAGTCACACCAGAAGACTAAACACATACTCAGACGTTATCACCTCATTCGAGATATCATCGATCGAGGAGATGTTAAAGTATGCAAAATAGGGTCAGACGATAATATAGCAGATCTTCTCACCAAAGCTCTACCACAGTTAAAATTTGAGAGACATGTAATAGAGCTTGGTCTTAAACAGTTTAGGACATAGCCCTTCAATGGGCAAGTGGGAGATTGTTGGTGTATGTGCTCTAATGAGGGCTATTTATGTAAATAAACTTTGAGGGTTATTTATGTAAATAAGATATATGTCATTTGTTTGATAATTTATCAAATGAGTTAATTTCATGATAATTATATTCTTGTGCATATTTAATTTTATGAAATCGATCCGCCAAAAGAAACACTCCATGGACTGATTAGATCATGAGTGATTCTTTTGAGTAGTACTGGTACGAGGATCCTTAGACCAGAAATCACTATATGGTCTTAGGTGAATTATAGTGTGCTTTGACATACGCCTAATGGGGCCATAACAGGTTGCCAAGTACGGGTATGATTGGGTACACTATGATTCACGCTAAGATATATAGGTGAAGTGATGGGACTACAAATCTCTCTTAAGTGAGAGATGATAGAGATTAGGAATCTAGTAGGATTTGGTTTATCTTATCTTATCATATCTAGATTGATTACCTAATTGGATTTGGAAACTAATTACCTAAACCCATTAGAAAGTCCAATCCTAAACCAACTTAGGGTCTCTCTTGTAACTCTATAAATAGACAAGGGATCAGTTTTTCAAGACACACAATTCAATAGATTCATAATTCAAGAATCTAGAGAGATAAAATTCTAAAGAGAGAAAATTCTCTCTCTCAAAAACAAATTTTATAGCATAGGGGCGGCTGGTTTTTGGGTCTGAGATAGCGGAAATTTTGGCTTGATCTTGGCAGCCCCGAGTGTTGCTTTCTCTCTCTCCGGGCTGTGCGTTTGCAGTACGTGCTAGGTGCGGAGGCGCTGGATTTTTCTGGTGGGTGGAGTTCTGGTGATAGCTGATCAATTGACTTCTAATTCGTTGCCCACATAATGTGAAGTCATAGTCTTGAGGTATACAAGAGAATCACCCGAGTCACGCTTCAAAGGTAACTTTCTAAAGTTTTGCTCTTATTAGAAATTTTTGTTGCGTGGTAAATCGAACTAGTGCGAACCCAGATCCTACAGAACTTTCAATTGGTATCAGAGCCTGGTTTTGGATTTTGTGCTAGTTCAATTTGCTACATGGTTTTATTTGCAGATGGTTCAGAATCTCAATTATTATGGTTACATTTGTGTGGGTTTTAATTAAACTCTGGGACTTGTCCAGATTTAATTTTATTATTAATGTTTGTAATAGTATAACCACGTGCTGGAAGCCGTGTAGGATTAGATTAAATCTGTAGTAGGATTTTTTCTATGTAATTTCAATTCTTTAATTTTCCTAGAATGCCTTGTAGTAGGAAAATTGATTTTTGTAATCGAAGACGTTATGGTGGGCGACTTGAATTCGTGGGATTTGGGTTATCGTGAATTCGAAGATACCCAGGAAAACCCAGAATGAATTGCAAGAAGACCAAATATCATGGGAAAAAGCGAAGGAGGAATTGGCGGCAGGAGGCGACACGGGCAACGACTCCCGACAGCAAGTCGCGCCGGCCGGGTGGCCAGCAGTAGTAGCAGCTACCGTACCAAGCTGGGCCGTGCTGTGCACGCGCGCGCGATCAGTGCTGCGCGCACGGCCAATGCGGGCTGTGCGCTTGGCCAGTGCGGCCCTCGGGCCGTTCGGGCCATTTTTGGCCCATTTTCCTCCAGTTTTTGTTTTTTGAATTTCAAGACTCTTTCCATCGAGTGACGTGGCGGGACACGAGATCAAGGCAGAAGATGGAAGCAATTAAAACCATAACAGTTGGGAAATTTATTTTACACATTTATTTCCCGTATTTATTGTTTTAATTTTGTGCTTTATTTTTATGCTGTATTTTAGATGCATGAATTAAAGCATGTCTGGTTTTATGGTTGCACATAACTTAGGTCTAGTTAATTGTATGTTAAAACCGGAAAAACCTGTTGGTGAATGTGCCCTAATGAGGGCTATTTATGTAAATATACTTTGAGGGTATTTATGTAAATAAGATATTTGTCGCTTGATTGATTGTTTATCAAATGAGTTAATTTCATGATAGTAATATCCTTGTGCATATTTAAATTCATGAAATCGATCCGCCAAAAGAAACACTCCATGGACTAATTAGATCATGAGTGATTCTTTTGAGTAGTACTGGTACTAGGATCCTTAGACCAGAAATCACTACATGGTCTTAGGTGAATTGTAGTGTGCTTTGACATACGCCTAACGGGGCCGTAACAGGTTGCCAAGTACGGGTATGATTGGGTACACTATGAGACACGCTAAGGTATGTAGGTGAAGTGATGGGACTACAAATCTCTCTCAAGTGAGAGATGATATCTTGGCCACTTGATAGTGAACTGAAAAGTGCATGGCCATGCCCAAGGAATGATAGGATATCATTTGCTTGAAGGATTCAGTGTCACTAAGAGATCAAGTAAACGTTTAGCTACATAAGGATGATGGTTCCATGCCTTATGCTAAACTGGATATCGATGTAGAGGATCGTACGCAGTTTGCTCGGAAAGGTTGTGTTGAATCTCCATTCGACCCTCCATTCCAAATTGGGTAGTCATTATGTCTTGCTAGAGACCACTAATGATTTATGGATTAATCAATGGGTTTGAGTTATCCATTGCCAATTTGGAATGGGCCTACAGGATCGCACATAAGAAAGTTCGATGATGCAGAATAAGTATTCTTGCCTACAATAAGTATAATTGTTATACTTAAATAAATAAGATTTAATTAAATGGTTTAATTAAATATTATTAGAAAGTTCTATGGTATTAATTAATAGTTAATTAATTACCTGAGAACAATTGGGATGGGCTGATAAATCAAGGGACTCAATTGCAATTGAAGTTCTTGACCCATCAGCCTGATCCATGGGTCATGGGTTGATCCATGGACTTGGTGTATAACCCAAATCATTAAAGTGTTATTTAATGCTGATTTGGAATCAGTAAATATTATTTAAATACTGATTTAGAATCAGTAAAATAATATTTGGTAATAATACTGATTTGGAATATGACCAAAATCAGTTAAGTTATAATTGGATAATTACAATACTGATTTTGGAAATTAATTCTCTACAAATATCCTAGGGATATAATTATAGGAAGGGATTTTTTGGAATTATTCTCATTAGACAAAAAATACACAGAACTCCCAAATTCTCTTGGTAGGCAAGATTGGCTAGCACCAACCTGCGAAGGCTTTCGTGCTTGAGAGTAGAGAATCCTTCAAGGAAGGATTTTGGAGACAACAAAACGCCATCTTCTCAGAGGAGCCAGGCGACGTGCGCAACCGATTACGCTTCAAGGGTAAGACCCGATCCTCATAGTTTAGGATTCCGCTGTTTAATTGGATTAAACACCTAGACTATTCCCAACAGTGGTATCAGAGCGAGGTTTTTCAGTTTTAATTAAAATTGGTTTTTAATTAGAATCGGGAATAATCGAGGCTATCAAATGTTTTTTTTTTGTTTTGGTTTTGGAAACCATTCTCGAAAAGAAAATTAAGGCTTTGATAGGAAATTAATTTTATGATTAGCCGGATTGAGATTTTGATTTCTGGGCTGTTTTCCCGTTTTTCCCTTTTCCCATCGGAATTTGTTCGTGGTCGGACCTAAAAGGGGCTGAACAAAGGGTTTTTAGAAATTGGTTTCTTTCCTTATTTCTCCCCGTTTTTCTTTTCTTAGTCAAACAAATTGGGAAGTGGCTTTTTGGCCGGAAACTGGAATTTTTTTTTTTTTTTTGGGTCGCTGAAGTCAGAAGCTGGGCTTTAAAGTCTTCAATGGACAAATCATTTTCTGGGTATAAGAAAATCTCACCGGAAACGTTTTCAAAATTGGGGTTTTATAACCGGAAATTGTTCCAGAATAATTTTGGTTTGATTGTCAAAACCTGGGCTGATTGTTGTTTTGCTGGTTTCATTTCCTCGCCGGAAATCTGGGTGTTGAAACAAGTTTCTGGTTTTTTTGTTTCAAATTGGATTTGAATCTGGGCTGGTTTTGTTTTGTTGCCTGGTTTTTTTTCTTTCTTTCGTGCAGGGAAGTCGCGTTATGTCCGGTCAACGAGCTTCTGGTTGGCGTCGGCTTCGGTCGGTGTTAACGTTGGGGCATCGTGTTCGTTTTCTCACCGGAAAGACGAGATTCCAGAAATAGTTTCTGGCAGAGTTTTTCCACGCCGAGAATAGGGAGCCCAGACCGATCCATGATGTTAGTTAAGGATCAGAGAGTGCGGCTTCCATGGGGATCGGACTCCGACCGCCGTTGGACGTCGGGAATCGTAGCTGCGGCTTCGTTGTTTCATCATCGCAAGTTTTGTGTCGTATCGGAAATGGTTTCGGATAGTCACGGCTGTGAACAGATGAACACCAGGATGGAAATCGAGCAGCGGTGAATGTCGTCGCGTCGGGTCACTTCGTCATCTCCGACAGATTCGATCTGGGCCGTGCTTCGTTTCGATCGCTTTCCAGAAATGTTCTAGCGACTGAACGGAACCCAGCGCTGCGAACTCGTAGTGCCGGGAAATACGACCGGCGTTAGACGCCAAAAGAAAGAGAGGTCGGCGGCAATTGAGGAAGAAGAAGGTTGGCGGCGGCTGGGGGTGAAGCCCTAGGGGCTGAAGTTACCATAATACCCCTGCCGCCCCATTACATGCTAATTGGATAAAGAAAGAGAGGCGGTGGGAGCAGATGCCCTAATGGGCCTAAATTACTAAACTGCCCCTCCGCCCCTTGAACCCTAACAGCCTTAAATTTTAAAATAGTTTTAAAATTGCAGAATGACCCCTGGACTTTGAGCCCTCCTAAAAACCCTAGCCCAGAATTTTATTTTAATTACCAAATCGCCCCAAAAGTTTCAGAAAATTAAAATTTTAAAATTTTCTGAATTTTATTTAATAAGATTTTAATTAAATAGTCTTATTAGATAAAGATAGGATTAATTTAGAATTTTATCCTATAAGTTTAAACTTATCTTAATTAGATAATTAGATATATTTTAAAATAATTATTTTAATTAGATTAAAATAATTAGAAAAAGATAAATAAATAAATAATTAATTAGATTAATTAGATTAATTAATTAGTTTAAATTTTGAATTATTGTTATTTATTTATTTTACTTTAATTTTGATGCTTATTTAAATTGTTTAAATTTTATTTGAAGCATCATAATTATGCAAGCATGTTCATGCATCATTTTGGATAAATGTAAAATGAACAAAAGGATTGATTAAAATTGATCATGACACGATCAATTTTAATTCTGTAATAGTTACACAATCCTTAAAATTAATCGGCTTAAATTAAAACCGGCTTGTATGAGCATATGCATTTTATGTGTTTCAAAGCATGAATTGGGCTTTTAATTTTAACGTTTTAAAAGTTTGGGCCTGCGAGCCAATTTTGAATTGGGCCTGCGTGCCTATAAAATCATCATGTAATAGTTAGGCCCAAAAGGAGGTTTCAAGAGGAGTCCATGGTGGAGCCCAGGAGCGGAGGCCCTATATGAAGATTTTAAAAGGCCCTGTAATAGACTAGAGCCCAGTTCATCGCTTTAATTTCATTCTTTTATTTATGCAAATGAATGATAAACGAAAATGCATGTTAAGCCGATCAAACTTAAATCCCAAAAATCCAAGATTTTGCTTCCATACTTAAGGGCCCGCTTGAGTGTCGAACGTCTGATGGACTTGGAGAGCCCAAGGGCCTCAGGTTTTCTTCATGCGGCGGGTTGTTACATAATAGTGCCCAACTTTATCACTACCATTAATGAGTGGAAAAACTGTTTGGGTATTAGATGCTCAACTTTATCACTACCACTTGTTATGGAAAAACTGTGTGGGTGCATATTGATGTGATGCCTTGAGGGATGGTTTAACTTGGGAAAATTAATCCTAGCTTGACCCGATAAGTTGACTAGGGATTAATTTTGCAAAGATAGGATGGTGTCAAACATTTGGAATGTTCATCCTGTCACCGAAAAGTTGCATGGTATGCAATTGGAAAGCGTTAAATTACATGGAATGTGATTTGAACGTTGCCTACCAGAAGAGCCCGATCCCTACGATACTTGCCAAAGCAAGACTGGGGTTGACTCTTTGTGGATTTTCGGCCCACAATCTAGCACCAACACAAAATTGTTTGGGATTTCAATTTTGGCTATTGTGGAAAACATTTTTCAAAACTCATTCTAATATTTTGCATATACTCTTTGTAGAAATGGCATCATCTAGCACAAATGTTATCTTAAACTCTACTCTAAGAAGTATATTGGATAAAGGTAAATTGGTTGGACCAAACTTCTTAGATTGGGAAAGAAACTTGAGAATAGTTCTCAAACAAGAAAGGAAGCTACATGTCTTAGAGACCGCTTTACCTGAACCACCACAAAATGCTTCGGCAAATGTTCAACGAGCCTGGGATAAGCTGAAAAGTGACTCCGATGATGTGACGTGCTTGATGCTCGCGTCTATGACAGGCGAGCTTCAAAAGCAGTTCATGAATTTGGAAGCGTTCCGAATTTATGAGTCACTGATGGAAATGTTTCGTGAACAAGCTTCAGGTATATTTGTTATAGAAATAAATCTTTCTATGTCCACCTCATGGGTATTAGATACTGGCTGTGAGGCTCACATTTGTACTAATGTGCAAGGACTCAGAAATAGAAGGATAACAAAGAAAGGTGAAGTAGATCTCCGAGTGGGCAACGGGGCAAGAGTTGCTGCTGTTGAAGTTGGAGATTACACTATGTCTTTACCTTCTGGTTTAAATATCGAACTTGAAAATTGTTATTATGTACCTGCTTTGAGCAGAAATATTATTTCAGTTTCGAGTTTAGATAATAAAGGTTTTCGATTTATTATAGAAAATAATTCGTTATCTTTATATCGAAATGATATTTTATACGGAGTTGCAAATATGTGTAACGGTCTGTATGTCTTGGATTTGACCCAAGAAAAACCAGTCTATAACATAGAAAAGAAAGCTAAATCATCTAAAAATGATTTAAGTCCAACATACCTTTGGCATTGTCGATTAGGCCATGCAAATGAAAAGCGAGTTCAAAAGCTTCACAAGGATGGAGTGCTTGGTTCATTTGATTTTGAATCATATGATACCTGCGAACCCTGCTTGCAAGGCAAAATGACAAAGAGTCCTTTCAATAAGAAAGGTGAAAGAACAAGTGAGCTATTGGCCCTAATACATACGGATGTATGTGGACCAATGAGCACACAAGCCAGAGGTGGATTTGAATACTTCGTGACTTTTACTGATGACTTTAGTAGATATGGGTATGTCTACTGAATGAGGTATAAAAGTGAAACTTTTGAAAAGTTCAAAGAGTTTAAAAACGAAGTAGAGAATCAGTTGGATAGAAGGATTAAGGCTATTCGCTCCGATCGAGGAGGTGAATACCTTAGTGATGAGTTCGATGGCTATCTAAAACAGTGTGGAATTGTTTCACAGCTGACTCCACCGGGAACACCTCAATGGAATGGTGTATCCAAAAGGAGAAATCGGACCTTATTAGATATGGTTCGATCAATGATGGGCCTAGCGACTCTCCCTACATCCTTTTGGGGTTATGCTCTCCTTTCTGCTGCCTACTTATTGAATCGTATTCCATCTAAGGCAGTAGATAAGACTCCATATGAGATATGGATGGGTCGGAAGCCCTATATGTCCTATCTACGAGTTTGGGGTTGTCAAGCTCATGTAAAGCGTTTACAAAGTAATAAGCTTGAACCCAAAACTGACAAATGCCTATTTGTGGGATATCCTAAAGAAACCAAAGGATATCAATTCTACAACCCAACTGAGAACAAAGTGTTCGTTGCTCGAGGAGCTACTTTCTTAGAGAAAGAATATCTGTACAAGAAAGACAGTGGGAGTAGAATAGAACTCGGAGAAGTTCAAGAACCACAAGAGAATGTAGAACGATCTACAGAAACTCAGATGGAAGTTGACATAGAAACTCATGAAGATGAGCAACCTGAGTCAACAACACAAGAACCTAGAAGATCTGGTAGATCTCGTCACCAACCCGAGAGATACGGATTTCTCGTGACTGACGATCAAGATTTGATCTTGGTGGACTCTAATGAGCCCGCGAACTACAAACAGGTTTTAGAAAGTCTGGATTCCGATAAATGGCTAGAAGCTATGGAATCTGAAATGCAATCCATGAGGGACAATAAAGTGTGGACTTTGATTGACCCTCCTGTTCAGGCAAAGGTTGTCGATTGCAAGTGGATTTTCAAGGTAAAACCTGGCGGGATCTTCAAGGCACGACTAGTGGCTAAAGGTTTCAGACAGACTCATGGTATAGACTATGATGAAACCTTCTCCCCTGTCGTGATGCTCAAGTCCATTAGGACAATGCTTGCCATAGCAGCATATTTTGACTATGAGGTATGACAGATGGATGTTAAGACGGCTTTCCTGAATGGAAACCTACTCGAGGATGTTTATATGAAACAACCCGAGGGATATATCGATCAAAAGCATCCTAATCGAGTATGTAAGCTTCAAAGGTCCATCTATGGACTAAAGCAAGCATCTCGAAGTTGGAATCTTCGTTTTGATGAGGAGGTAAAAGGTTACGGATTCATCAAGAACGAAGATGAGCCTTGTGTTTACAAGAAAGTTAGTGGGAGCAAGATTGTTTTCCTTGTCCTATATGTGGACGACATCCTGCTCATAGGAAATGACATTCCTTTGATGAAAGACATCAAACAATGGTTGGGGAGTGTATTTTCTATGAAAGACTTAGGAGAAGCTGAGACGATACTAGGTATCAAGATCTATAGGGATAGATCTAAAAAGCTTCTGGGACTAAGTCAAGAAGGGTACATAGACAAGATATTGAAAAGATTCAATATGTCTAACTCAAGAAATGGTAAGGTACCATTTAGACATGGCCTTCTCTTGAAGAAGAACCAAGGTCCTTCAACAAGAGAGGAGAGGGATACAATGAGTAGAGTCCCATATGCTTCGGCAATAGGATCTATCATGTATGCCATGTTGTGTACCCGTCCGGATGTTGCACATGCACTTAGCATGACTAGTAGATACCAACAAGATCCAGGGATGGATCATTGGACTGCAGTCAAAGCAATCCTGAAGTACTTACGAAGAACTAAAGGATTAATGCTAGTGTATGGAGGACAAGAACAGCTCATTGTACAAGGTTACGCTGATGCTGCTTTCCAAACAGATCAAGATGACATGAAGTCACAATCAGGCTACGTGTTTAGTCTGAATGGCGGTGCAATAAGTTGGAAAAGCTCAAAGCAAGATACAACAGCCGATTCTACAACAGAGTCTGAGTACATTGCTGCATCAGATGCTGCAAAGGAAGCTGTTTGGCTGAGAAAGTTCATGTCAGACATCGGAGTGATACCGAGTATCCAAGATCCGATAGAACTTTTCTGTGACAATAACGGGGCCATCGCACAAGCTAAGGAGCCTCGGTCACACCAGAAAACCAAACACATACTCAGAAGGTTTCACCTCATCCGAGAGATCATTGATCGAGGAGATGTGAAAGTGTGCAAAATAGGGTCAGACGACAATATAGCAGATCCTCTCACAAAAGCTCTACCACAGTCAAAGTTTGATAGACATGTAATAGAGCTTGGTCTTAAACAGTTTAGGACATAGCCTTTCATCGGGCAAGTGGGAGATTGTTGGTGAATGTGCCCTAATGAGGGCTATTTATGTAAATATACTTTGAGGGTATTTATGTAAATAAGATATTTGTCGCTTGATTGATTGTTTATCAAATGAGTTAATTTCATGATAGTAATATCCTTGTGCATATTTAAATTCATGAAATCGATCCGCCAAAAGAAACACTCCATGGACTAATTAGATCATGAGTGATTCTTTTGAGTAGTACTGGTACTAGGATCCTTAGACCAGAAATCACTACATGGTCTTAGGTGAATTGTAGTGTGCTTTGACATACGCCTAACGGGGCCGTAACAGGTTGCCAAGTACGGGTATGATTGGGTACACTATGAGACACGCTAAGGTATGTAGGTGAAGTGATGGGACTACAAATCTCTCTTAAGTGAGAGATGATATCTTGGCCACTTGATAGTGAACTGAAAAGTGCATGGCCATGCCCAAGGAATGATAGGATATCATTTGCTTGAAGGATTCAGTGTCACTAAGAGATCAAGTAAACGTTTAGCTACATAAGGATGATGGTTCCATGCCTTATGCTAAACTGGATATCGATGTAGAGGATCGTACGCAGTTTGCTCGGAAAGGTTGTGTTGAATCTCCATTCGACCCTCCATTCCAAATTGGGTAGTCATTATGTCTTGCTAGAGACCACTAATGATTTATGGATTAATCAATGGGTTTGAGTTATCCATTGCCAATTTGGAATGGGCCTACAGGATCGCACATAAGAAAGTTCGATGATGCAGAATAAGTATTCTTGCCTACAATAAGTATAATTGTTATACTTAAATAAATAAGATTTAATTAAATGGTTTAATTAAATATTATTAGAAAGTTCTATGGTATTAATTAATAGTTAATTAATTACCTGAGAACAATTGGGATGGGCTGATAAATCAAGGGACTCAATTGCAATTGAAGTTCTTGACCCATCAGCCTGATCCATGGGTCATGGGTTGATCCATGGACTTGGTGTATAACCCAAATCATTAAAGTGTTATTTAATGCTGATTTAGAATCAGTAAATATTATTTAAATACTGATTTAGAATCAGTAAAATAATATTTGGTAATAATACTGATTTGGAATATGACCAAAATCAGTTAAGTTATAATTGGATAATTACAATACTGATTTTGGAAATTAATTCCTTACAAATATCCTAGGGATATAATTATAGGAAGGGATTTTTTGGAATTATTCTCATTAGACAAAAAATACACAGAACTCCCAAATTCTCTTGGTAGGCAAGATTGGCTAGCACCAACCTGCGAAGGCTTTCGTGCTTGAGAGTAGAGAATCCTTCAAGGAAGGATTTTGGAGACAACAAAACGCCATCTTCTCAGAGGAGCCAGGCGACGTGCGCAACCGATTACGCTTCAAGGGTAAGACCCGATCCTCATAGTTTAGGATTCCGCTGTTTAATTGGATTAAACACCTAGACTATTCCCAACAAAACCCACATTTTGGAAATCTAAGTGGGAGCGGGTTGGTTTAATATCCCCATGGCCACCATTACGGGTTCATATGCGATATGGGTGGGCTTGCGCGTTGGCATTAGGGCCTTCCTCCATTCGGATGAGTCCAGCCCCGAGATCGCTAGACTATAAACTTCTGAGTAAGATGAACAGAGTAAGTTTAACTAGGAGAAATGCGACACCCTGTCCATCTGATGTGCACTATCCAGAGGTAACAAGCTCAGTAGTCACGTAATGGCACACACTTAGTGTACGATCTGCAGTATTCCTCCCACGAGGTTACGCTGCTTATTTGTATGGCTGAAAACACCGACTATTAACTACATTGATCAAAAGATCGTTGGTCATATAGTGTAGTTAATGAACTTGGTTCTTCTCAAATGAATGTGGGTTAGCGTAAACGTCCACACTGCGTGGCTTGCGAGAATCCCGGTGGATGAGATGTTGGTGGATTAAGATTGTTGTTTTGAGGGAAGTCAATAATTAATTGTATTTTCTGAAGGAAAACTGAACAAGCCCGGGCTAAATCGAAAACCTCACTTTCGTGCTATGCATTCCAGAATCGGAAGCTTTCGACCAAGCTCAGGCTCAAATTAGTTTACCCATGAACGGATCTAGGCTTATACTTATTTAATTTATTAATCGAGACACAAAAAATTAAATCTTTAATTAAAGCGGAATTTAAAGATTATACCTTTTGTAGCGAAGTCCCTCGCTTAAAGAAAACCAAATATTTTATGCGAAATCCAATATTAATCCTATCGATTCTCCGAGAAGACTTCGAATATTGCGTGGGCAATAATCTATCAAAGTTCCTTACTCAGCCCACAAAATACCCACTAGAAAAATCACTCGATAGAAATCAAAATCTGCTCAAAAATCTGATTAAACAGCCCGCATGCTGATTTCTTCCGCCACAAGCTAGCTGCCCAGTCCAGTCCGCAAAACTCAGTCAGTCCGCAGAAAACCCAGAACATATCTGCTCTAAAGACTCAATCTTTGGCCACGATCTGGACAAGCTATGCTGCGGATCACCAAGGAGAGATCAAAACACAGCAAAACCTGGATTAGCACCCCAAAGATATCATCTTGAACCTCTCCTAAATTATCACCAGCGGCTGGACAATCTTGAAGAAAACCCTGGCGGACTGGCGGACTGCTGCAATAAAAAAAACGGACTGCTGCTTGCTTGAAGAAAACCGGCAGAATCAGCAAAAATAAAGCGGGCAGGAATTTTAATCTTTTGAGCTTTGATTTTAGTTCGAGAAATAAGAAAATTCTGGAAGAGAGAAAGGTCCGGGTGACCTTGAGAAAAAATTAAAGATGCAATTTTCTCTCTAACCCCTTTCTCTCTCTAGAAGACAATTTCTTGTCTTGCAGAATTTTTCATAAAAAAAAAAAAAAAACTTGGGCTGCAAGTCTTCTATTTATAGGAGCTCGATTGGAGAGCTAATGGGCTCTCGAGTTAGGCCTTAAAATTTGACTTTCGTTGACCGCTAAGTCTTCCCGACTAATCAACTCCAATCGACCCATTTAAATTAATTTATTTAATCCACTTTGTTAATTTAATTTAATCGAACCCTTGGAATTAATTAATTCAAAATCAAATTAATTTCTAAATTCACTTCGTCGATTAAATATTAATTAAACCCTTCGGATTAATTAATTTACCTTGTCGATTAGTCAAACGCATAATCGGTCGTACCACTATCGGACTAATTATGGAACTACCGCTCGAAAACGACTTTACATCGCACCATTATTATTTCTTCTATCTCCCCACATTAAAGATCTAGTGCTCGTCGATTTATCAATTTACTGACAAATTAATTCACCGACTTCTTGGTTTCCGAGATTAGTACCACTCGACCTTTTATTATACCGAACATAAAGTTCACTGGCCAGGTTTAGTATAATAACCTTACGAGCTCATCTCGGGAGCACCATCAACCCGGCGAACCGGTACGTAGATTCCTCCGACTAGCAACGGCACGCAAGAAGCTAAACACCGCATACCCAACTTACCGAGGTATTGGCCTCAATTGACCTCACTCTTTAGCAAATCAAAGCATAAGATATCCAACCCTCACGCCCGTCCCAATCTCGGGATTGAGAGACGAAATATTAGGACCGAATTGACTACGCCGATCAGTACAAGTCCATTCTATCCAAACTGGTCGTGCTCAATATGCCCCGGGCATATCTGTGTGATTTAAACTAGTCTAGATAAACCAATTTCCAAACCACACAATAACCTATACCGATAGTATGTTCAGACTATCTTGGTTATGAGCATACTTTTTATATATCAATACTTTAACCAATAACGGTATCTACTGTGTTTGTCGACACCCCGTTATCTAGTTCTATGATATAAAGGAACAGATTTATACTGAAATAAAATGATATGTCATATGTGGATATTAGTTTTTGATGCAAGCCATAGCTTTTCTGTATTCAAAACTAACATTTTCATGTTTTCGAAAATTCTAAGCATGTAACTGAAACATTGTTTGTTTACTTTCCAGTTTAAATCGATATGGCATTCAATCATTTAGCTGCTATTTTGAAAAACAATAATTTAACTGGAATTAATAATGTCGATGGAAGTCGTAACTTGGACATTGTCCTTAGGGCTGAGAGCAATCCCGTGAGAGATCATATCATTGACGTGATTAGTGACATCAACAAGGTTGAGGTAGTGGGAGGCAAAATCGTTGGTGAAACCAAAGCTGATATTGTCCTCCGGAGCTTGCCTCAAAGCTATGAGTAGATTAGGTTGAACTACAACGTAAGTAAGGTGTTGTGGAGTTCATCCGAGCTTTTAGCAGAGTTGGTGGCGGCTAAAAGTCTTCTTCAAGAGAAGAAGCGAGCTTTAGTCGTAGTCGAAGCTTCAGAATCTTCTTCTGAGCCTGAGGCTAGAAAGATGAAGAGGAAGCTTGAGGGAATAGCTTAAGTGGCGCAAATTGCGCCTAAGCCATATATTGCAAAGAAGAAGTCGAAAGACAAGTGCTTCAAGTGCAATAAGACGGGACATTGGAAACAGGATTGTCCAAAGCTTATAAGTACGATAAATTCTGCCTTAATTACTGAGACATGTTTAGCGGTGATTCCCCGAGATACTTGGTGTGTGGATTCAGGTGCCACTGACCATGTTTGTAATTCTTTACAAGGGTTCCAAGTAACCCGAAAGCTTAGAGAAGGCGAATTGGATATCTACATGGGTGACACTACAAGAGTGTCAGTAGAAGCAGTGGGGGTAGTGAAGTTAAATTTCAAAAATTATGACTTAGAATTAGTAAATTGTCTTTATGTACCGAGTTTTAGAAAGAACTTGATTTCGGTTTCTAAACTCTTGAAGAACGGTTATAAGTTTATTTTTTCTGATGACTCTGTTGTTATTAGAAGAGATGGAAAACTTATTTGTTCTGGTTCATTGGTGGACAATTTATTTGTGGTTAATTCTAACTCCCCTGTTGCGCAAAACATAGAGATAGATAGCTCAGGATCTAACATTAATAAGAGGAAGAGACTAGGAAGAGATATCTCTATGTTGCGCAAAACATAGAGATAGATAGCTTAGGAATCTAGTAGGATTTGGTTTATCTTATCTTATCATATCTAGATTGATTACCTAATTGGATTTGGAAACTAATTACCTAAACCCATTAGGAAGTTCAATCCTAAACCAACTTGGGGTCTCTCTTGTAACTCTATAAATAGACAAGAGATTAGTTATTCAAGACACACAATTCAATAGATTCATAATTCAAGAATCTAGAGAGATAAAATTCTAGAGAGAGAAAATTCTCTCTCTCTCAAAAATGAATTTTATAGCATAGGGCCGGCTGGTTTTTGGGTCTGAGATAGCCAAAATTTTGGCTTGATCTTGGCAGCCCCGAGTGTTACTTTTTCTCTCTCTCTCTCTCTCTCTCTCTCTCTCTCTCTCCGGGCTATGTGTTTGCAGTACGTGCTAGGTGCGAAGGTGCTGGATTTTTCTGGCGGGTGGAGTTGTGGTGATAGCTAATCAATTGACTTCTAGTTCGTTGACCATACAACGTGAAGTCATAGTCCTGAGGCATACAAGAGAATCACCCGAGTCACGCTTCAAAGGTAATTTTCTAAAGTTCCGCTTTTATTAGAAATTTTTGTTGTGTGGTAAATCAAACTAGTGCGAACCCAGATCCTACAGAACTTTCACTCTGAAGCTTATATACTCGATTAGGATGCTTTTGATCGATGTATCCCTCGGGTTGTTTCATATAAACATCCTCGAGTAGGTTTCCATTCAGGAAAGCCGTTTTAACATCCATCTGCCATACCTCATAGTCAAAATATGCTGCTTTGGCAAGCATTGTCCTAATGGACTTGAGCATCATGACAGGGGAGAAGGTTTCATCATAGTCTATACCATGAGTCTGTCTGAAACCTTTAGCCACTAGTCGTGCCTTGAAGATCCAGCCAGGTTTTAACCTGAAAATCCACTTGCAATCGACAACCTTTGCCTGAACAGGAGGGTCAATCAAAGTCCACACTTTATTGTCCCTCATGGATTGCATTTCAGATTCCATGGCTTGCAGCAATTTATCCGAATCTAGACTTTCTTAAACCTATTTGTAGTTAACAGGCTCATTAGAGTCCACCAAGATCAAATCTTGATCATCAGTTACGAGAAATCCGTATCTCTCGGGTTGGTGACGAGATCTACCAGATCTTCTAGGTTCTTGTGTTGTTGACTCAGGTTGCTCATCTTTATGAGTTTTCATGTCAACTTCCATCTGAGTTTCTGTAGATCGTTCTACATTCTCTTGTGGTTCTTGAACTTCTCTTAGTTCTATTCTACTCTCACTATCTTTCTTGTACAGAAATTCTTTCTCTAAGAAAGTAGCTCCTCGAGCAACGAACACTTTGTTCTCAGTTGGGTTATAGAAATGATATCCTTTGGTTTCCTTAGGATATCCCACAAATAGGCATTTGTCAGTTTTGGGTTCAAGCTTATTACTTTGTAAACGCTTTACATGAGCTTGACAACCCCAAACTCGCAGATAGGACATATAGGGCTTCCGACCCACCCATATCTCATATGGAGTCTTATCTACTGCCTTAGATGGAATACGATTCAAAAAGTAGACAGCAGAAAGGAGAGCATAACCCCAAAAGGATGTAGGGAGAGTCGCTTGGCCCATAATTGATTGAACCATATCTAATAAGGTTCGATTTCTCCTTTCGGATACACCATTCCATTGAGCTGTTCCCGGTGGAGTCAGTTGTGAAACAATTCCACACTGTTTTAGATAGCCATCAAACTCATCACTGAGGTATTCACCTCCCCGATCGGAGCTAATAGCCTTAATCCTTCTATCCAACTGATTCTCTACTTCGTTTTTAAACTCTTTGAACTTTTCAAAAGTTTCACTTTTATACCTCATTAAGTAGACATACCCATATCTACTATAGTTATCAGTAAAAGTCACGAAGTATTCAAATCCACCTCTGGCTTGTGTGCTCATTGGTCCACATACATCCGTATGTATTAGATCCAATAGCTCACTTGTTCTTTCCCCTTTCTTGTTGAAAGGACTCTTTGTCATTTTGCCTTGCAAGCAGGGTTCACAGATACCATAGGATTCAAAATCAAATGACCCAAGCACTCCATCCTTGTGAAGCTTTTGAACTCGCTTTTCATTTGCATGGGCTAATCGACAATGCCAAAGGTATGTTGGACTTAAATCATTTTTAGTTGATTTAGCTTTTTTTTCTATGTTATAGACTGGTTTTTCTTGGGTCAAATCCAAGACATACAGACCGTTACACATATTTGCAACTCTGTATAATATATCATTTCGATATAAAGATAACGAATTATTCTCAATAATAAATTGAAAACCTTTATTATCCAAACCAGAAACTGAAATAATATTTCTGCTCAAAGCAGGTACAAAATAACAATTTTCAAGTTCGATATTTAAACCATAAAGTAAAGATAAAGTATAATCTCCAACTTCAACAGCAGCAACTCTTGCCCCGTTGCCCACTCGGAGATCTACTTCACCTTTCTTTGTTATCCTTCTATTTCTGAGTCCCTGCACATTAGTACAAATGTGAGCCCGCAACTAGTATCTAATACCCATAAGGTGGACATAGAAAATTAATTTCTATAACAAAGATACTTGAAGCTGAAGGATTGCTTTCGAGAAACTTTTTGCAGTCTCTCTTCCAATGACCCTTCTGTTCGCAGAAGAGACATGTATCATCATTTTTGGATCTAGTCTTAGTAGTTAGAGGAGCTTGTGGTTGGGAAGCAGTCTTACTGCGAGCTTTCTTATTCTGCCCAACTTTGGCCTTACCATTAAGCTTCCTCTTCCCTTTACCTTTCTCTACAACCAACACTAGCGTTGCCTTCCGAAAGGTCTGCTCAGGAATGCTCCTATCCATGTTGTGCATATTGTAGTTCACCACAAAATCATTGTATTCATCAGAAAATGATGCCAAGATGATATCAATGGCTAATTCACAAGGAAGGGGTGCATTCAATCGCTCTAGAGTATCAATGTACCCTTTCATCTTGATCAAATGCGTGCTAACTGACGAACCCTTCGCCATCTTGCACGAAATTAAAGCTTTTATCATAACGAACCTTTCGTTATGGGCTTGTTCGCAGAACATCTCCGTCAGTGACTCAAAAATCTGGAAAGCTTTCGAATTCATGAACTGCTTTTGAAGCTCGCTCGTCACATACGCGAGCATCAAGCAAGTCACATCATCAGAGTCGCTTTTCAGCTTATCCCAGGCTCGTTGAACAGTTGCCGAAGCATTTTGTGGTGGTTCAGGTAACGCGGTCTCTAAGATATGTAGCTTCCTTTCTTGTTTGAGAACTATTCTTAAGTTTCTTTCCCAATCTAAGAAGTTTGGTCCAACCAAATTGTCTTTATCCAAGATACTTCTTAGAGTGAAGTTTGAAACAACATTAGTGCTAGATGATGCCATTTCTACAAAGAATAAATGCAAAATATTAGAATGAGTATTGAAAAATGTTTTCCACAATAGCCAAAATTGAAATCCCAAACAATTTTGTGTTGGTGCTAGATTGTGGGCCGAAAATCCACAGAGAGTTAACCCCAGTCTTGTTGGATTTGAATACATAAGCTATGCTTGTGTTGTACATTTTCCCAGTTAATATATCGATTTGTATTTTAGTTATATTGGTTGTGCATATTAAGTCTATTTATACTATGTAAGTAGATGATGAGGTCTCTTGTGTGACACAGTAGATCTCATCATTGGTCGAAAGACATAGTATATAAATGAGGTTCGTAACCAATGCAGTTTTGGACAAACTATCGGTTTAGGTTATTATGTGAATCGGATAATTGGTTTGCCAAAACTGATTGAATCATATAGATATGCCCGGGGCGTATTGAACATGACCATTAGGATTGATTTGTCTTGTACTGATTTAATAGACAAATCGATCCTTGTATTCTATCTCTAAATCCCTAGACTCGGGCGGGCATGAGGATTAGACATAATGTACTTTGATCTGCCAATGGGTGAGGTCAATTGTGACTAATATTCTCGATAGGTTGGGTGCGCGTGTTTCGTTACTTGGTGTGCTGCTGCTTGTCAAAAGGAAATCATGTACCGGTGCGTCCGGGGTGATGATGCTCCCGAGATGAGCTCGAAATGTTTATTATACTAAACCCGGCTGATGGACTTATGTCCGGTATAGTAAAAAGGTCGAGTGGTACTAGTCTCGGAATCAAGAAGTTGATTAATTAATTTATTAGTAAATTAATTTGAATTGACGAGCACTATATCTTTGATGTGGGGAGATGATGAATATAATTTAATTAAGTTGTTCCGGAAGCAATTCTGGTGTAGGATGGAAGTGGCAAAATTAATCCGTTAGTGGTACGATTAATTTTGTAATGGGTCAATTGAATAGGTAGATTTAATTAATTAATTGGTTAATTATTCCTGAGGGTTAATTCAGTAATTAACAAAGTGGAATTATTTAATTAATTCCTAAGGGTTAATTAAGTAATTAACAAAGTGGAATTATTTAATTAATTAATTAAGTCTTAAGTTTCAATTAGAATTAGAAAATACTAGAGATTAGGAATCTAGTAGGATTTGGTTTATCTTATCTTATCCTATCTAGATTGGTTACCTAATTGGATTTGGAAACTAATTACCTAAACCCACTAGGAAGTCCAATCCTAAACCAACTTGGGGTCTCTCTTGTAACTCTATAAATAGACAAGAGATCAGTTATTCAAGACACACAATTCATTGACAAGTTTTCAAGAAAGATAAAATTCTAGAGAGAGAAAATCTTCTCTCTCATAGTCAAATTTTTCAAGCAAAGGGGCGGCTGGGTTTTTGGACTTAAGGTGGCCGAAAATTCTGCCTTATTTTGCTAGCCCCGTGTGTTGCTTTCTCTCTCTCGGGCAGTGCGTTTGTAGTACGTGCTAGGTGCGGAGGTGCTGGATTTTTCTGGCAGGTGTAGTTGTGGTGATAGCTGATCTATTGACTTCTAGTTCGTTGCCCACACAACGTGAAGTCATAGTCTTGAGGCATACAAGAGAATCACCCGAGTCACGCTTCAAAGGTAACTTTCTAAAGTTTCACTCTCATTAGAAATTTTTGTTGCGTGGTAAATCCAACTAGTGCATACCCAGATCCTACAAGAACTTTCAATTGGTATCAGAGCCTGGTTTTGTGCTAGTTCGATTTGCTACATGGTTTTATTTACAGGTGGTTTAGAATCCTGACTATTATGGTTACATTTGTATGGGTTTTAATTAAACTCCGGGACATGTCCGGATTTAATTTTATTATGAATGTTTGTAATAGTAAAACCACGTGCTGGAAGCCATGTAGGATTAGAATAAATATGTAGTAGGATTTTTTCTATGTAATTTCGATTATTTATTTGTCCTAGAATGCCTTGTAGTAGGAAAAATTAATTTTTTTAATCGAAGGCATTATGGTGGGCGACTTGGATTCGTGGGTTTTTTGGTTATTGTGAATTCGTAGAAACCCAGGAAAACCTAGAACGAATTGCAAGAAGACCAAATAGCGTGGGAAAAAGTGAATGAGGAATTGGCGGTTGGAAACGACGCCGGCAACGACTGCTGACAGCAAGTTGCGCCGGCTGGGGCGGCCAGCAGCAGCTGCCACGCCAAGGGCTCAACAGCAGGAAAGTGCAGTAGCAGCTGCGCCTTGCTGGGCCACGCGCACGGCCCTTGCAGGCTGTGCGCGCGGAAAGTGCATCCCTCGGGCCGTGCTGCGGCACAGGCGACCCGTTCGGGCCGTTCGGGCTATTTTTGGCCTATTTTTCCTCCAATTTTCGTTTTTTGAAGTTCAAGACTCTTTTGATCGAGTGATGTGGTGGGACACGAGATCAAGGCAGAAGATGGAAGCAATTAAAACCATAATATTCGAGAAATTTGTTTTTACGCATTTATTTATCGTATTTATTGTTTTAATTTTATGCTGTATTTTAGATGCATGAATTAAAGAATGTCTGGTTTTATGGTTGCATATAACTTAGGTTTAGTTAATTGCATGTTAAAACTGGAAAAACCCTCATTTTGAAAATCTAAGTGGGAGCGGGTTGGTTTAATATCCCCATGGCCACCATTACGGGTTTATATGCGATGTGGGTGGGCTTGCGCATTGGCATTAGGGCCTTTGTCCATTCGGATGAGTCCAGCCCCGAGATCGCTAGACTATGAACTTCTGAGTAAGATGACTAGAGTAAGTTTAACTAGAAGAAATGCGACACCCTCTATCTGAGGCGCACTATCCTGAGGTAACAAGCTCAGTAGTTACATAATGGCATACACTTAGTGTACGATCTGCAGTATTCCTCCCGCAAGGTTACGCTGCTTATCTGTACGGCTAAAAGCACCGACTATTAACTACATTGATCAAAAGATCGTTGGTCAGATAGTGTAGTTAATGAACTTGGTTCTTCTCAAAAGAATGTGGGTTAGCGTAAATGTCCACACTGCGTGGCTTGCGAGAATCCCGGTGGATGAGATGTTGGTGGATTAAGATTATTGTTTTGAGGGAAGTCAATAATTAATTAGAATTTTTCAAAATTCTAGGATATATAACTGAAACATTGTTTGTTTATTTTCCATTTAATCGATATGGCATTCAATCCTTTAGCTGCTATTTTAAAAAACAACAATTTAACTGGAATTAATAATGTCGATAGAAGTCGTAACTTGGATATTATCCTTAGGGCTAAGAGCACTCCTGTGAGAGATCATGTCATTGACGTGATTAGTAACATCAACAAGGTGGAGGTAGTGGGAGGCGAAATCGTTGGTGAAACCAAAGCCGATATTGTCCTCCGGAGCTTGCCTCAAAGCTATGAGCAGATTCGGTTGAACTACAACGTAAGTAAGATGTTGTGGAGTTCATCCGAGCTCTTGGCAGAGTTGGTGGCGACTAAAAGTCTTCTTCAAGAGAAGAAGTGAGCTTTAGTTGCAGTCGAAGCTTCAGAATCTTCTTCTGAGCCTGAGGCTAGAAAGAAGAAGAGGAAGCTCGAGGGAATAGCTCAAGTGGCGCAAATTGCGCCTAAGCCATGTATTGCAAAGAAGAAGTCGAAAGACAAGTGCTTGAAGTGCAATAAGACGGGACATTGGAAAGCGGATTGTCCAAAGCTTATAAGTATGATGAATTCTGCCTTAATTACTGAGACATGTTTGACGGCGATTCCCACAGATACTTGGTGTGTGGATTCATGTGCCACTGACCATGTTTGTAATTCTTTGCAAGGGTTCCAAGTAATCCGGAAGGTTAGAGAAGGAGTATTGGATATCTACTTGGGCGACACTACAAGAGTGTCAGTAGAAGCAGTGGGAGTAGTTAAATTGAATTTCGAAAATTCTTGCCTAGAATTAGTAAATTGTATTTATGTACCGAGTTTTAGAAAGAACCTGATTTCGGTTTCTAAACTCGTGAAGAACGGGTATAAGTTTATTTTTTCTGATGACTGTGTTGTTATTAGAAGAAATGTAAAACTTATTTGTTCTGGTTTATTGGTGGACAATTTATTTGTGGTTAATTCTAACTCCCCTGTTGCGCAAAACATAGAGATAGATAGCTCAGTATCTAACATTAATAGGAGGAAGAGACCTACTAAAATGAATCAAACCTATCTTTGGCATCTCAGGATAGGTCATATAAACCTTAGTAGGATTCAGAGGTTGGTCAATGATGGACCTTTAGGTTCATTAGATATTGACAGTTATGCAACCTGCGAATCTTGCTTGGAAGTAAGATGACCAAGAGACCTTTTAAGGTAAAAGGTTATAGAGCTAAAGAAGTACTAAAGTTGATTCATTCTGACTTGTGTGGACCTATGACGGTCCAGGCACGAGAGGGATTTGAGTATTTCGTGACGTTCACGGATGACTACTCTAGGTACGTGCACCACAAGTCCGAATGTTTTGGCAAGTTCAAAGAGTTTCGGGCAGATGTGGAGAAACATCATGGTAAGAGTATCAAGACACTGCGTTCAGATCGTGGTGGGGAGTACCTGTCCCATGAATTTCGAATTAACTCACAGAGGTAGGAATTCAGTCTCAATTGTCTGCACCTGGCAAGACACAGCAGAATGGTGTAGCAGAGAGGAGGAATCGAACTCTTATGGAAATGGTTAGGTCCATGATGAGCTATAGTGATTTGCCAAGTTCGTTCTGGGGATATGCCTTGGAAACGGTAATGTATATTCTTAATCTTGTACCATCTAAAACAGTGCCTTCAACCCCAATAAAGTTGTGAAATGGGCGGAAGCCCAGTTTGAGACATCTCAGAATTTGGGGGTGCCCAGCACATGTGCTTAAGGCAGATACGACTAAGTTAGATGCAAGAACAGAATTAATGCTGTTTGTAGGTTATCCTAGGGGAACGAAAGGTGGTCTATTCTATAGTCCTAAAGATCAGAAGGTTGTGGTCAGTACCAATGATAGATTTTTAAAAGAGGACTATGTCTTAGACCACAAGCCCAAGAGTAAGATAGTACTAGAAGAGCTTAGACAACAAACTAATCCTGATACACCGGCACAAGTGGATACACCACACACTGCACATGAGATCACAGATGATGCGCCTACACAGGTGGTTCCTCGTCGTAGTGGGAGGGCCGTGAGACAGCCCGATAGGTTCATCGGTGTGGGAGAGGCCTCAGACCTAGTCCCAGGTGCGCCTGAACCAGATCCAGTTAACTACAATGAGGCTCTCCGAGATAAAGATGCAGAATCTTGGTGTAAGGCAATGATATCCGAGATGGGGTCAATAGACCACAATCAAGTCTGGGAGCTTGTGGACCTGCCTAATGGGTTTAAGCCCATTGGATGCAAGTGGGTGTACAAACGTAAGAGGGGACCTGACGGGAAGGTGGAAACCTTTAAAAATAGGCTGGTGGCGAAGGGGTATACTCAGAAAAAGGGAATCGATTATGAGAAAACCTTCTCCTCGATAGCCATACTTAAGTCGATCCGGATTCTCTTGGCCATAGCTGCTCATATGGATTATGAGATTTGGCAGATGGATGTCAAGACCGCTTTCCTAAACGGAAGTCTTAAGGAAACCATCTTTATGCAGTAACCAGAGGGATTCATTAAAAGAGGCCAAGAGCATAAGGTTTGCAGGCTTAGGAGGTCCATTTACGGAGTTAAGCAGGCGTCTAGATCTTGGAACATCCGGTTTGATAAGGTAATCCAGTCATTTGGATTTACTCAGTGTCCAGATGAGCAATGTGTATATCGCAGACGTGATGAAAACTTAGTGGTGTTTCTTGTGCTTTACGTAGATGACATTCTACTGATTGACAACAACAAGAAACTGTTATCAGACGTAAAGGCATGGCTGTCCAAGCAGTTTGATATGAAGGACTTAGGGGAGGTGGGACATATCCTTGGGATCAAGATTATTCGAGATCGTAGGAAATGTTCGTTAACGCTCTCCCAAGCTTCATACATAGATACAATTTTAGCCCGTTTTAACATGCAGAACTCCAAGAAAGGTTTTCTACCTTTCAGACATGGAGTGCATCTATCTAAGGAACAGTCTCCTAAGACTGTTGAGGACATAGAGGCCATGAAGACAGTTCCGTATGCTTCGGCAGTAGGAAGTCTCATTTATGCCATGTTGTGTACTAGACCTGATATCGGTTATGCCATTGGCATGGTGAGCAGATATCAGAGTAACCCCGGGAAAGCTCATTGGGAGGCAGTAAAATGCATTCTCAAGTATTTGCACAGAACGAGGGACCAAGTTCTGGTCTATCAGGCGCCTGAGCTGGTACCCCGAGGTTACACAGATTCAGATTTCTAAAGCGACAGGGATAAGAGCAAGTCTACCTCAGGGTATATGTTTACTCTAGGAGGTGAAGCCATAGTTTGGCAGAGTGTCAAGCAGAAATGCGTGGCAGACTCTACCATGGTTTACAGAAGTCTATCACGGTATATTGTGATAACAACGATACAGTAGCAAACTCGAAGGAACCACGAGCCCACAAGGAGAGTAAACATATACAGCGCAAGTATCACCTGATACGAGACATCGTAAAGAGGGAAGATGTGGTCGTGGCTAAGATAGCATCAGAGGATAACTTTGAAGATCCATTCACGAAGACATTGACCTCTAAAGTCTTTGAGGCTCACGTGGAGGGCATGGGGATCAGATATCTTGGAGAGCCATGATAGTTTTTCTAGATAGATAGCAGCAGATTGTATAGGATTGTATGTAGTTGTATACTTAAAGCACATCTTAAGTATTAGTGGGAGATTGTTGGATTTGAATACATAAGCTATGCTTGTGTTGTACATTTTCCTAGTTAATATATCGATTTGTGTTTCAGTTATATTGGTTGTGCATATTAAGTCCATTTATACAATGTAAGTAGATGATGAGGTGTCTTGTGTGACAGTAGATCTCATCATTATTCGAAAGGCATAGTATATAAATGAGGTTCGTAACCGAGACAGTTTTGGACAAACTGTCGGTTTAGGTTATTATGTGATTCGGATAATCTGTTTGTCTAAACTGATTGAATCATATAGATATGCCCGGGGCGTATTGAACATGACCATTAGGATTGATTTGTCTTATTCTGATTTAATAGACAAATCGATCCTTGTATTCTATCTCTAAATCCCTAGAATCGGGCGGGCATGGGGATTAGACATAGTGTACTTTGATATGCTAATGGGTGAGGTCAATTGTGACCAATATTCTCGGTAGGTTGGGTGCGCGTGTTTAGTTACTTGGTGTGCTGCTGCTTGTCGAAAGGAAACCATGTACCGGTGGGTCTGGGGTGATGGTGCTCCCGAGATATGCTTGAAATGTTTATTATACTAAACCCGGCCGGTGGACGTATGTCCGGTATAGTAAAAAGGTCGAGTGGTACTAGTCTCGGAATCAAGAAGTTGATTAATTAATTTATCAGTAAATTAATTTTAATTGACGAGCCCTATATCTTTGATGTGGGGAGATGATGAATACAATTTAAGTAAGTTGTTATGGAAGCAATTCTGGTGTAGGATGGAAGTGCCAAAATTAATCCGTTAGTGGTACGATTAATTTTGTAATGGGTTAATTGAATAGGTAGATTTAATTAATTAATTGGTGAATTATTCCTGAGGGTTAATTAAGTAATTAATAAGGTGGAATTATTTAATTAATTCCGAAGGGTTAATTAAGTAATTAACAAAGTGGAATTATTTATTTAATTAATTAAGTCTTAAGTTTCAATTCGAATTAGGAAATCCTAGAGATTAGGAATCTAGTAGGATTTGGTTTATCTTATCTTATCTTATCCTATCTAGATTTGTTACCTAATTGGATTTGGAAACTAATTACCTAAACCCATTAGGAAGCCCAATCCAAAACCAACTTGGGGTCTCTCTTGTAACTCTATAAATAGACAAGGGATCAATTATTCAAGACACACAATTCATTCACAAGTTTTCTAGAGAGATAAAATTCTAGAGAGAGAAAATCTTCTCTCTCATAGTCAAATTTTTCAAGCACAGGGGCGGCTGGTTTTTGGACTTAAGGTGGCCGAAAATTCTGACTTATTTTGCTAGCCCCGTGTGTTGCTTTCTCTCTCTCTCTCCGGGCAGTGCGTTTGCAGTACGTGCTTGGTGCGGAGGTGCTGGATTTTTCTGGCAGGTGGAGTTGTGGTGATAGCTGATCAATTGACTTCTAGTTCGTTGCCCACACAACGTGAAGTCATAGTCTTGAGGCGTACAAGAGAATCACCCGAGTCACGCTTCAAAGGTAACTTTCTAAAGTTTCGTTCTTATTAGAAATTTTTGTTGCGTGGTAAATCCAACTAGTGCATACCCAGATCCTACAAGAACTTTCAAGTCTTGCTTTGGCAAGTATCATAGGGATCGGGCTCTTTTGGTTGACAACGTTCAAATTACATTCCATGTAACCTAACGCTTTCCAATTGCATACCATGCAACTTTTCGGTGATAGGATGAACATTCAGAATGTTTGACACCATCCTACCTTTGCAAAATTAATCCCTAGTCAACTTATCGGGTCAAGCTAGGAATAATTTTCCCAAGTCAAACCATCCCTCAAGGCAGCACATCAATTGATACCTACACAGTTTTTCCATAACAAGTGGTAGTGATAAAGTTGAGCATCTAATACCCAAACAGTTTTTTCATTCATTAATGGTAGTGATAAAGTTGGGCACCTATTATGTGACAACTCGCCGCACGAAGAAAACCTGAGGCCCTTGGGCTCTCCAAGTCCACAGACGTTCGACGCTTTGGCGGGCCCCCAAGTATGGAAGCAAAAACAACTCGGGTTTTTGGGAAGAACAACTTCGCCACAAGCCTAGCCTTAAAGGTCTCAACCCTCCCATCAGATCCTCTATTTCACTTGTAGACCCATTTGTACCCAATAGGCCGAAACCCATCAAGAAGGTCTACTAGCTCCCATACTTCATTTGAGTCCATAGAACCCATCTCAGCAATCATCACTCTCTGCCAAGAATCTGCACCTTTATCCTGGAGAGCCTCATTTGTAGCTAACTGGGTCTGGTTTATGAGCGCCAGGGATAAAGTCCGAAGACTCACCCAAACCCATGTACCACTCAGGCTGTCTGACAACCCTCCCACTACGACGAGGCGCAGCCTATGCAAGAGTATCATATGTGATAGTGGTGCAGTCTCTTGTGGTGTGTCTTCCTGTACTTGTGCATCTGGAATAATGGACTGACTTCTAAGCTCTTCCAATACTACCTTGCTGCTTGACTTGTGATCTAAAATATAGTCCTCCTCAAGAAATCTGACATTGGTGCTCACCACCACTTTCTGATCCTGAGGACTATAAAATAGACCACCTCTCGTTCCTTTGGGGTAGCTTACAAACAGCACAACCTTTGATCTTGAATCTAACTTACCTGCATCTGCCTTGAGCACATGTGTTGGACAACCCCAAATCCTGAGATGTCTCAGACTAGGCTTTCGCCCAGTCCACAACTCTAAGGGTGTCGTAGGCACAGATTTAGATGGTACGAGATTAAGGAGATAACATGCTGTCTCCAAGGCATAACCCCAAAATGAGGTAGGCAACTCACTGTAACTCATCATCGATCTAACCATATCCATAAGAGTCCTGTTCCTCATCTCTGCTACACCATTCTGCTGGGGTGTGCCAGGTGCAGACAACTGGGTCTGAATACCCTCCTCCGACAAATAGGACCTAAATTCACTAGGGAGGTATTCGCCACCGTGATCAGATCGCAAGGCCTTGATACTCTTGCCCAGATGGTTCTCCACCTAAGCCTTGAACTCTCTGAACTTGCCAAAGCATTCAGACTTGTGGTGCATCAGGTATATGTATCCATATCTAGAGTAATCATCCGTGAAAGTCACGAAATACTCATAACCACGTCTAGCCTGAACTGATATAGGCCCACACACGTCAGAATGAATCAACTCTAAAACCTCCTTGGCCCTATACCCCTTTGCCTTGAAAGGCCTCTTGGTCATTTTACCCTTCAAGCAGGACTCACAGGTTAGATAGCTGTCAATATCCAGTGAGTCTAAAGACCCACTATTGACCAACCTTTGAATCCTACTAAGGTTGATGTGACCGAGTCTCAGGTGCCAAAGATAAGTTTGATTTAAAGGGGAAGACTCTTTTCTCTTATTATGATTCGGTGATGAGCTACTAGTTTCTGTGTTTTGCATTACTGGGGAGTATGTCTTAATTAAAAATAGATTGTCAACCAATGTACCGGAACATATAAGTTTTTGGCCTTTTCTAATAAAAATAGATCCATCAGAAAAAGCACACTTATAACCATCCAAAACAAGTTTAGAAACTGAAAGTAAGTTCTTGCGAAAACTAGGTACATAAAGACAATCTCTCAAATGTAAAATTGAGTCTGAAAAGTAAAGACAAACAATTCCCACTGCAGTAACAGAAACTCTGGTAGTATCCCCAAGGTAGACCTGCAACTATCCCTCTATAAGCAACCGAGTCACTTGGAACCCCTGCAAAGAATTACAAACGTGATCAGTGGCTCCTGAATCCACACACCAAGTATCTGTGGGAATCACCGCTAAACACGTCTCAGTTACTAGGGAAAATTTACACATACCTCAAGGCTTTGGGCAGTCCTTCTTCCAATGTCCCACTTTGCCACATCTGAAGCATTTGCCTTTAGGCTTGTGCTTCTTGTCAATGCCCGCCTTGTGTCCATGATTAGCTCCTGCATCTGGCCTCTCTTTCTCTTTTGCTTCCTGGCTTTGGGCCCAGCAGAGGAACTTGAGGGACCAACAATAACCAAGGCTTGCTTCTTCTCTGCGATAGGCCCTCAGCAGACACCAATGCAGTCATGAGCTCAGGGAGTGAATATGAGAGCTTGCCTATATTATAGTTCAATCGAAACTGCTTAAAACTGGGGGGCAAGCTCTGGAGAATGATATCGACCTGGGTCTCCCCATTAATGTCACCTCCCAGTACCTCGATCTCATTGATGCAGCTGATCATGTCTAGCACGTGATCCCTCACTAAAGTGCCCTCAGCCATCCTAGCATTCATGAGTTTCTTCATAGCTGTCTGCTTGGCTGCCCTGCCCTGATGTCCAAACATCTCCCTGAGGTTGAGCATCATATCGTAGGCTGAGGTAAACAACTGATGCTGGTGCTGCAGTACACTCGACATAGAAGCCAAGATGTATCACAGGGTCATCTCATCAGCATTCTGCCACCTCGTATATGGCTCTCCCTGCTCAGGGGTGGCATCATCGCTGGGCATAGGGGGGCACTCCTCAGTGAGCACGTACTTGTAACCCTCAGCGGTAAGGACAATGACCAGGTTACGTTTCCAGTCAATATAGTTTGGACCCGTAAGTTTGTTCTGGTTCAAAATGACAGCTAGCGGGTTGAACGACATATCAACTACAACTGAAAAAATAAACATTCAAGTTTTAGTATACTTTTTCGAAAATATTGTATCCTCAAAACAATACATTCTCCTACCGACATCTCTCATACCGGGATTAAAGCAGGTCACATTGGGTGAACGTCTACGCCAACCCACATTCGTTTGAGAAGAACCGAAGTTCATTAATTCCATTATTTGACCAACGATCTTATGATCAATAAATTTAATAGTCGATAATTTTAGCCATACTCAATAAGCAGCGTAACCTCTTAGGAGGAATACTATAAACGGTACACTTAGTGTTTGCCATTACGTGACTTATAAGCTTGTTACTTAGGATACTAATGCGCCTCGATTAGCGAGGGTGTCACAACTTTCTCCAATTAAACTTGCTATAGTCATCCATTTAGAAATTCAATCTAGTGATATCTCGGGGTTTAAGACTTATCCGTAGGGAAGAAGGCCCTTGGCCAGCGCGTCGGTCTAACCCACATCACATATGAATCCGTAATGGAGACCATGGGGATATTTACCAACCCGCTCCCACTTAGATTTTTAACTTTGAGGATTTTTACCGTTTAAACATGTAATATCTTAACAAAGGATATTCACACCAATAAAACCATTGAAGTTTTAATATGCGAATAATCTACCTTAGTTAATTTCACGTTACCTTTTAAAAAATGTTTTAGTTTGGTTTTTGTTCATACAAAATAAATCAAAAACACTTAATCAACGAAAAGACATAAATAAGGGAAATTAAAGAAATAAAATTTCCCAACTATTATGGCCTTCTCTATCGTTGATTCCTTGACGCCTCGGTGACACATCCCGTCATGTCGATTGGCCCGGGTTTTCTTGGTGTACTACATAATTAGGAATCACCCAAAATTACGAGAAACAAAAACCCGAGAATATAAGTCACCCAAAATAACGTCTTCGTCATAATACATAAATTCCTATATACGAAGGCGTTTTTTCTAGGAATTTGAAGATGACATGATTAGATCAAATCCTACTACAAGATTTTTCTAATCCTACACGGCTTCTAGCTCGTGGTTATTACTATTACAGACATTTCCATTCAAAAACAATACGAGCCCGGACATGTCCCGGGGTTTATGAATGAAAAATAAATTTCTACCATAATAGCCGGGAAACCAATAACCATCTGTTTAATCATTTCAAAAAAAAAATAATAATGCCAAAATAAAGCCGTGTAATAAATCAAACAAGTATAAGACCGAAACCTACGCTCTGATACCATTTTGAAGGAAAACAGAACAAGCCCGGGCTAAATCGAAAACCTCACTTTCGAGCAATGCATTCCAGAATCGGAAGCTTTCGACCAAGCTCAGGCTCAAATTCACAGAATTAAAGAAAGGGGCTCGCTTTGACCGTTAAGAGTAGCGTTCCCTGTCTTACCCACGAACGGATATTGGCTTATACTTATTTAATTTATTAAAATGACATCTAACGCAAAGATTTCATCTTTAATTAAAAGCGGAAGGATTAAAGATTATACCTTTGTAGCGAAGTCCAACGCAATAAGAAAAATCCAATCTTTATGCGAATTCCACGAGAAATCCAAAAGATAATTTCGAGAAAACTTTGAATATTGCGTGGGCAATAATCTATCGAAGTCTACTTACTCAGCCTACAAGAAAATCTCTCAAATCGGATTCAAAGTATTCTCAAAATCTGATAAAAAACCCTAAAACTGCTCAGCCTCTAGCTTAAAAAAATCTGTTGCTGCCGCAATGAACAAACCACAAGAACCGCTAGTACCCAGTCCTTTACCCCGCCGTGATCTAGACAAGAAGAAACAGCGGATCACCAATCTATAGAAAGAGATCAATGCTGCCCTTCTCAAATCAAATGCACGGAGCTGAAGTTGAAAACTGATCATGGCTGTCCGAACCGGTGCGCTACTACCCAGAGAAATTAAACCAGCAAAGATCGCTGTAATCCGGGATAAAAACTGCAACAATCTGGCGAGCTTTGATGAATAATCAACCAAAGGTTTGATTTTTCAGATGAATCCAATTCGAGGAGCAAGAAATCTTGTTCGTTTTTGAAAGAAAACTTCAAAGGGAAGAAGTTCTCTCTCTAGAACTTTCTTACTCTAAAAGCAAGACTTGTCTTGCAAGATTTCCTTATCCTTCCTTTGGCCTCAAGTTTTCTATTTATAGGAGCTTTAATGGAGACCTAATGGGCTCTCGAGTTGGGCATTTTAATTTGACTTTCGTTGATCGCTTAGTCTTTCCCAACTAATCAACTCCAATCGACCCATTCGAATTAATTTCTTAACCCACTTAATTAATTTAATTTGATCGAACCCTTAGAATTAATTGACTCAAATAGAATTAATTTCTTAATTCACCTTGTCGATTAAAAATTAATTAAACCTTTAGGATTAATTAATTCACCTTGTCGATTACTCAAATACTTAATTAGTTGTACCACTATCGGACTAATTATGGAACTACCGCTCAAAAACGAATTTACATCGCGCCTTTATATTTTCTTCTATCTACCCACATTAAAGATCTAGCGCTCGTCTGTTTATCAACTTACTGACAAACTAATTCAACGACTTCTTGGTATCCGAGATTAGTACCACTTGTCCTTTTATTATACGGGACATAAAGTCCACCGGTTGGGTTTAGTATAATAGACCTTACAAGCTCATCTCGGGAGCACCATCAACCTGGCGAACCGGTACGTGGATTCCTCAACTAGCAACGGCACGTAAGAAGCTAAATACCGCATACCCAACCTACCGAGGTATAGGCCTCAATTGACCGCACTCTTTGGCAAATCAAAGCATACGATATCCAACTCTCACGCCCGTCCCAATCTCGGGATTGAGAGACTGAATAATAGGCCCGAATTGACTACGCCGATCAGTATAAGTCAATTGTATCCAAATTGGTCGTGCTCAATATGCCCCGGGCATATCCGTGTGATTTAAACTAGTCTAGATAAACTAATTTCCAAACCACACAATAACCTATACCGATAGTATTTTCAGACTATCTTGGTTACGAGCATACTTTTAATATATCAATACTTTAACCAATAACAGTATCTACTGTGTCTTTCCACACCCTGTTATCTAGTTCTATGATACAATGGAACAAATTAATACCGAAACAAAATGATATGTCCTCTGTGGATATTAGTTTTTGATACAAGCCATAGCTTTTCTGTATTCAAAACTAACAACTACTTCCCCCCGCCGTCTTCCGGAGTTGATCGCAGGCCGCCGCCTTGGTGCAAGAACTGGCCGCCCAAAGTTATTCTAAGAGGGAGAAAAATATTTTTTCTCTCTAGTTTTCTTGTCTTGAAAACTTATGAGTTGTGTGTTATGTAATTGCTAATCCCTTGTCTGTATATAGAGTTACAAGAGAGACCCCAAGTTGGTTTAGAATTGGTCTTCCTAATGGGTTTATGTAATTAATTAGTTTCCAAATCTAATTAGATAACCAATCTAATAGGATAATCCAAATCCAATTAGATTTCCTAATCTCTAGGATTTCCTAATTATAATTGAAACTTAAGACTTAATTAATTATTTAAATAATTCCACTTTGTTAATTACTTAATTAACCCTTAGAAAAAATTAATTAATCAATTAATTATACTTATTCAATTAACCAACTACAAAAATAATCGTACCACTAACGGATTAATTTTGGCACTAACATCCTACACCAGAATTGCTTCCGGAACAACTAAATTAATTTATTCTTATTCTCCCCACATCAAAGATTTAGTGCTCGTTAATTTATTAATTTACTAATAAGTTAATTAATTAACTTTTTTAATTCCGACACTAGTACCACTCGACGTTTTTACTATACCAGACATAAGTCCACAAGTCGGATTTAGTATAACAAACATTACAAGCTCATCTCGGGAGGACCATCACCCGGACGCACCGGTACATGGTTTCGATTCGACAAGCAGCAACACACCAAGTAACTAAACACGCGCACCCAACCCACCAACACTTTTGGCCACAATTGTCGTCACCCATTGGCTGATCAAAGTACACTATGTCTAATTCTCATGCCCACTTAAGTCTAGGGATTAAGAGATAGAATACTAGGAACGATTTGTCTATTAAATCAGTACAAGACAAATCATTGTAAATGGTCAAGTTCAATATTTCTCGGGCATATCTATATGATTCAATTAGTTTAGACAAACCAATTATCTGAATCACATAATAACTTAAATTGACAGCTTGTCTAAAACTGTCTCGGTTACGAACCTCATTTATATATTGTATCTTTTAATCAATGATGAGATCTACTGTGTCACACCAGACACCTCATTATCTAACTACATAATATAAATGGACTAAAATTGCACAACATATAAACCAAAATATTAAATCGATATATTAACTCGGAAAAAGTTTAATACAAGCATAGCTTTAGTATTCATATCTAACAATCTCCCACTAATACTTAAGCTGTGCTTTAAGTACATAACTACATTCAATCTTTACACTCTACAATATATATAGAAAAACTGTCATGGCTCTCCTAAGTATCTGATTCCCATGCCCTCTACGTGAGCCTCAAAGACTTTTGAAGTCAATGTTTTTGTGAACGGATCTGCAAGGTTAATTTCTGATGCTATCTTAGCCACGACCACGTTTTCTCTCTTGACGATATCTCGTATCTGGTGGTACTCGCGTTGTATGTGTTTACTCGCCTTGTGGGCTCGTGGTTCGTTCGAGTTTGCTACTACACCATTGTTATCACAGTGTGATAGACTTATGCAAAACAGGAATCACATCTAAGTCCACTAGAAAGTTCTTGAGCCACATTGCTTCTTTCGCTGCCTCTGATGCGGCAACGTATTCAACCTCCAAGATAGAGTCCGCCATGCATTTTTTCTTGACACTCCGCCATACTATGGCTCCACATCCCAGAGTAAACACATACCCTGAGGTAGACTTGCTCTTGTTCATGTCGCCTTGGAAATCTTAATCTGTGTAACCTCGGGGTACCAGCTCAGGTGCCTGATAGACCAACACTTAGTCTCTCGTTCTGTGCAAATACTTGAGAATGCATTTTACTGCCTCCCAATGAGCTTTCCGGGGGTTATTCTGATATCTGCTTACAATGTTAATGGCATAACAGATATCAGGCCTCGTACACAACATGGCATACATGAGACTTCCCACTGCCAAAGCATAAGGAACTATCTTCATGGCCTCTATCTCCTCAACAGTCTTGGGAGACTATTATTTAGATAGATGCACTCATTGTCTGAAAGGTAGAAAACCTTTCTTGGAGTTCTGCATGTTAAAACGGGCCAGAATCATATCTATGTATGAAGCTTAGGAGAGCGTTAACGAACATTTCCTATGATCTCAAATTATCTTGATCCCAAGGATATGTTCCGCTTCTTCTAAGTCCTTCGTATCAAATTGTTTGGACAACCATGCCTTTACGTCTGATAACACTTTCTTGTTGTTGCCAATCAATAAAATGTCATCTACGTAAAGCATAAAAAACACAACCGCATTTCCATCACGTCTGCGATATACACATTGCTCATCCGGTCACTGAGTAATCCATAGAACTGGATTACCTCATCAAACCGGATGTTCCAAGATTTGGATGCCTACTTAAGTCGGTAAATAGAGCTCTTAAGCCTGTAAACCTTATGCTCTTGGTTTTTTTCAACGAATCCCTCTGGTTACTGTATGAAGATGGTTTCTTCAAGACTTCTATGAAGAAAATTTGTCTTCACATCCATCTGCCATATCTCATAATCTAAATGAGCAGCTTTGGCCAAGAGAATCTGGATCGACTTAAGCATAGCCTCTGGGGAAAAGGTTTCCTCATGATCGATTCCCTCTTTCTGAGTATACCCCTTCACCACCAGCCTAGCTTTAAAGATTTCCACCTTTTCGTCAGGTTCTCTCTTGCATTTGTAGACCCACTTACATTCAATGGGCTTAAACCCACAAGGCAGAGCTACAAGCTCCCAGACTTGATTGTGGTTCATCGACACCATCTCGGATATCATTGCCTTTTGCTAAGATTCTGTATCTTTATCTCGGAGAGCCTCATTGTAGTTCACTGGGTCAGGCTCAGGCGCTCTTGGGACTAGGTCTGAGGCATCTCTCACGCCAATGAACCTGTCGGGCTATTTTACAACCCTCCCACTATGACGAGGCACCACCTGTGTAGGTGCATCATCTGTGATATCTTGTGCAGTGTGTGGTGTATCTACTTGTGCTGGTGCATCAGGATTATCAGTTTGTCTTCTAAGCTCTTTTAGTACTATCTTACTATTGGACTTGTGATCTAGAATATAGTATTCTTCTAAAAATATGGCGTTAGTGCTAACTTTCACCTTCTAATCTTTAGGACTATAGAACAGACCACTTTTCGTTCCTCTAGGATATCCTACAAATAGCATTACTTCCGTTCTTGCATCTAACTTAGCTGCATCTGTCTTAAGCACATGTGCTGGGTAACCCCAAATTCTGAGATGTCTTAGACTGAGCTTACGCCTGTTCCACAACTCTACTGGGGTCAAAGACACGATTTTAGATGATACAAGATTAAGGATGTACATTGCTGTTTCTAAGGCATACCCCCAGAATGAACTCGGCAAATCACCATAGCTCATCATTGACCTAACCATTTCTATGAGAGTTCGGTTCCTTTTTTTTGCTACACCGTTCTGTTGTGGTGTGCCAGGTGCAGAAAATTGAGACTGAATTCCGACCTCATTGAGGTATTCTCAAAATTCGTGGGACAGGTACTTCCCACCATGGTCTGATCACGGTGTCTTGATACTTTTACCGTGATGTTTCTCCACATCTACCCGATACTCTTTGAATTTACTAAAGCATTCAAACTTGTTAGGTAAATATATCTGTACCTTGAGGAATCATCCGTGAACTTCATGAAATACTCAAACCCACATCTTGCTTGGACCAACATAGGTCCACACAAGTCATAGTGAATCAACTCTAATACTTTTTTGGATCTATAACCTTTTGCCTTAAAAGGTCTCTTGGTCATCTTACCTTCCAAGCAATATTCGAAGGTTGAATAACTGTCAATCTCTAATGAACATATAAGTCCATCATTGACCAACCTTTGAATCCTACTAAGGTTTATATGACATAGCCTGAGATGCAAAAGATTGGTTTGATTCGTTTTAGAAGGTTATTTCCTCTTATTAGTGTTAGATAATACGCTATCTATCTCTATGTTTTGCACAATAGGGGAGTTTGATTTAATTATAAACAAATTGTCAGCTAATGAAGCAGAACAAATAAGTTTTCCATCTTTTCTAATAACACCAGAATCATTAGAAAAAATAAACTTATAACCATTCTTTAAGAGTTTAGAAACAGAAACAAGGTTCTTTCTAAAATTCAATACATAAAGACAATTAACTAACTCTAATCTAGAATTTTCAAAATTCAGAGTAACTACTCCCACTGCTTATACTGACACTCTTGTAGTGTCTCCCAAGTAGATGTCCAGCTCGCCTTCTCTAAGCTTCCGGGTTACTTTGAGCCCCTGTAAAGAATTACAAATATGATCAGTGGCTCCTGAATCCACACACCAAGTATCTGTGGGAATCACCGCTAAACATGTCTCAGTAATTAAGGCAGAAACTATCATACCTTTAAGCTTTGGACAATCTGATTTCCAATGTCCCGTCTTCCCGCAATTGAAGCACTTGCCTTTGGGATTGGTCTTCTTTGTGATTTCAGGCTTAGCAGTAAGTTTCTTGGTCTTCTTCTTCTTCTTGTTTTTGCCTTTAGGCGTAGAAGAAGAACTTGAAGCCTTCACTAGGACCAAAGCTTGCTTCTTCTCGTGGAAGATGCCTTCGGCCGACACTAATGCTGTTAAGAGCTCGGGTAGAGTATACACTCTTTGGTTCATATTATAGTTGACCCGAAAATGCTCAAAACTAGAGGGTAGACTCTGGAGGATAATATTGATCTGACTTCCGGGGTTTATCTCTCATCCCAACACCTCTATCTCATTAATATTACTGATCATGTGAAGCACATGATCTCTCATCGATGAGCCCTTACCTATTCTGGTATTCATTATCTTTCTCATAGCTGATTGCCTAGTTGTGCTACCTTAATGAGCAAACATCTCCCTTAGGTGACCCATCATGTTAAAAGCAGAGACCATGGGATGAAGCTGATGTTGCAGCACATTCGACACAGAGGCTAGAATGTAACATCGCGCCATCTCATCCGCTTTTCTCCACCTTGCATAGGCATCCCTATCCTTTTGAGGAGAATCATCATTTGACACATCTAGATAGACTTCGGTGAGCACAAACTTGTACTGCTCAGCCGTCAGGACAATGTCCAAATTACGATTCCAATGGAAATTATTAGGACCAGTTAACTTGTTGTCTTTCAAAATTGTAGCTAAAGGATTGAATGCCATATCGAATACTGAAAATTAAATTAACAGACAATGTTTTAGTTCATATCCCAGAATTTAAAAATTAACAAGAAATTCTAACAATTATTGACTTCCATCAAAACAATAATTTAAACCACCGACATCTCATTCACCGGATTCTCGCAAGCCACGATAGTGTGGACGTTTACGCTAACCCACATTCGTTTAAGAAGAACCAAGTTCATTAAATACACTATCTGACCAAACAATCTATTGATCAATGTAGCTAATAGTCAGTGATTTCAGCCATACAAATAAACAGCGTAACCTCGATGGGAGGAATACTACAAATTGTACACTAAGTGTGTGCCATTACGTGACTTCTAAGTTTGTTACCTCAGGATAGTGCGCCTCAGATGGAGAGGGTATCACATTTCTCCTAGTTAAACTTACTCTAGTCATCTTACTCAGAAATTCATAATCTAGTGATCTCGTGGTTGGACTCATCCGAATGGAGGAATGCTATAATGCCAACGCGCAAGTTGACCCACATCACATATAACTCGTAATGGTGGCTATGGGAATACTAAACCAACCCGTTCCCACTTAGATTTATAAATTGAGGATTTTTCTAGTTTTAACATGCAATTAACTAATCCTAAGTTATGTGCAAACATAAAAGCAGTCATGCTTTAAAAACATGCATATAAAATACAACACGAAAATTGAAGCAAAAAAATTAAAAACATAAATACGGGAAATAAATACGAAAAATAAATTTCCCGACTATCATGGTTTTAATTGCTTTCATCTTCTGCCTTGATCTCGTGTCCCATCACGCCACTCGATGGATTGAGTCTTGATCTTAAAAAAAATGAAATAAGGAGGAAAAACGGGCCAAAATATGGCGCGCTGCTGCTGCGATTGCAGCTGCTTCCTCGCGCCTGCACAGCAGTTGCTGCGCTGTGCGACGATAGCTGTGCCGCTGCTGGCCGGCAGTTTCTGCAGGCAATTTTTCGCTGGCGCTGCTGGCCACTTCCGATCCCTCATTCGCTTATTTTCCCATGCTATTTGGTTTTCTTGCAACATTCTGGGTTTTCATGGGTTTTTACGAATTATCGATAACCCAAAACTCACGAATTCAAGTTGCCCATCATAACACCTTCGATTACAAAAAATTAATTCTCCTACTACAAGGCTTTCTAGAAAAATTTAAAAAATTGAATTACATAAGAAAAATCCTACTACAGATTTGATATAATCCTATACGGCATCTAGCACGTGGTTTAATTACAAGCATTCATAATAAAACCAAACCCGGACATGTCCCGGGGTTTAATTAAAAACATACAAACGCAACCATAATAGTCGGGACTTCTGCAAACCAGGAATCACATCTAAGTCCACTAAAAAGTTCTTGAGCCATAATGCTTCTTTCGATGCCTCTGATGCGGCAACGTACTCAGCCTCCATGGTAGAGTCCACCACGCATTTCTGCTTGACACTCCACCAAACTATGGCTCCACCTCCTAGAGTAAACACATACCCTGAGGTAGACTTGCTCTTGTCCCTGTCGCCTTGGAAATCTGAATCTGTGTAACTCGGGGTACTAGCTCAGGCGCCTGATAGACCAGAACTTGGTCCCTCATTCTACGCAAATACTTGAGAATGCATTTTACTGCCTCCCAATTAGCTTTCCTAGGGTTACTCTGATATCTGCTCACCATGCTAACTGCATAACAGATATCAGGCCTCGTACACAACATGGCATACATGAGACTTGCAACTACCGAAGCATACAGAACTGTCTTCATGGCCTCTATCTCCTCAACAGTCTTAGGAGACTATTTCTTAGATAGATGCACTCTGTGTCTGAAAGGTAGAAAACCTTTATTGGAGTTCTGCATATTAAAACGGGCCAGAATCGTGTCTGTGTATAAAGCTTGGGAGAGCGTTAACGAACGTTTCCTACTATCTTGAATGATCTTGATCCCAAGGATATGTCCCGCTTCCCCTAAGTCCTTCATATCAAACTCCTTGGATAGCCATGCCTTTACATCTGATAACACTTTATTGTTGTTGCCAATCAATAGAATGTCATCTACGTAAAACACAAGAAACATCACTGAGTTTCCATCACATTTGTGATACACACATTGCTCATCCGGACACTGAGTAAATTCAAAGGACTGGATTACCTCATCAAATCGGATGTTCCAAAATCTGGATGCCTGCTTAAGTCCGTAAATGGACCTCTTAAGCCTGCAAACCTTATGCTCTTGGCCTTTTTCAATGAATCCCTCTGGTTACTGCATAAAGATGGTTTCCTCAAGACTTCCATTTAGGAAAGATATCTTGACATCCATCTGCCAAATCTCATAACCCAAATGAGAAGCTATGACTAAGAGAATCCAGATCGACTTAAGCATGGCTACCGTGGAGAAGGTTTCCTCATAAACGATTCCCTCTTTCTGAGTACACCCCTTCGCCACTAGCCTAGCTTTAAAGGTTTCCACCTTCCCGTCAGGTCCTCTCTTACGTTTGTAGACCCACATGCATCCAATAGGCTTAAACCCATCAGGTAGGTCCACAAGCTCCCAGACTTGATTGTGGTCCATTGACCCCATCTCGGATTTCATCGCCTTACGCCAAGATTCTGCATCTTTATCTCAGAGCATCTCATTGTAGTTAACTGGGTCCGGTTCAGGCGCACCTGGGACTAGGTCTGAGGCCTCTCCCATACCGATGAACCTGTCGAGCTGTCTCATAACCCTCCCACGACGATGAGGCACCACCTGTGTAGGCGCATCATCTGTGATCTCATGTGCAGTATGTGGTGTATCTACTTGTGCTGGTGCATCAGGATTAGTAGTTTGTCGTCTAAGCTCTTCCAGTACTATCTTACTCTTGGGCTTGTGGTCTAAAACATAGTCCTCTTCTAAAAATCTAGCGTTGGTACTAACCACCACCTTCTGATCTTTAGGACTATAGAATAGACCACCTTTCGTTCCCTTAGGATAACCTACAAACAACATTAATTCTGTTCTCGCATCTTACTTGGCCGTATCTGCCTTAAGAACATGTGCTGGGCACCCCCAAATTCTGAGATGTCATAGACTGGGCTTGCACCCATTCCACAACTCTACAGGGGTTGAAGGCACTGTCTTAAACGGTACAAGATTTAGAATATACATTGTCATTTGTAAGGCATATCCCCAGAACGAACATGGCAAATCACTATAGCTCATCATGGACCTAACCATTTCTATAAGAGTTTGATTCCTCCTTTCTGCTACACCGTTCTGCTGTGGCGTGCCAGGTGCAGACAACTGAGACTGAATTCCTACCTCAGTGATGCTTCTCCACATCTGCCCGAAACTCTTTGAACTTGCCAAAACATTCGGACTTGTGGCGCATTAGGTAAATGTACCCATACCTAGAGTAGTCATCCGTGAACGTCACGAAATACTCAAATCCCCCTCGTGCCTGGACCGTCATAGGTCCACACAAGTCAGAATAAATCAACTCTAATACTTCTTTAGCTCTATAACCTATTGCCTTAAAAGGTGTCTTGGTTATCTTACATTCCATGCAAGATTCGCAGGTTGCATAACTGTCAATATCTAATGAACCCAAAGGTCCATCATTGACCAACCTCTGAATCCTACTAAGGCTAATATGACCTAGCCTGAGATGCCAAAGATATGTTTGATTCATTTCAGAAGGTTTATTCCTCTTATTAATGTTAGATCCTGAGCTATCTACTTATATGTTTTGCGCAACAGGCGAGTTAGAATTAACCACAAATAAATTGTCAACCAATGAACCAGAACAAATAAGTTTTCCATTTCTTCTAATAAGTATAGAGTCATCAGAAAAAATAAACTTATAACCATTCTTTAAGAGTTTAGAAACCGAAATTAGGTTATTTCTAAAACTCGGTACATAAAGACAATTTACTAATTCTAGGTTACAATTTTCAAAATTTAACCTAACTACTCCCACTGCTTATACTGACACTCTTGTAGTGTCGCCCATGTAGATATCCATTTCGCCCTCTCTAAGCTTCCGGGTTACTTGGAACCCCTGCAAAGAATTACAAACATGATCAGTGGCACCTAAATCCACACACCAAGTATGTGTGGGAATCACCGCTAAACATGTCTCAATAATTAGGGCAGAAACAATCGTACCTTTGAGCTTTGGACAATCTACTTTCCAGTGTCCTACCTTACCGCACTTAAAGCACTTGCCCTTGGGCTTGCTTTTCTTCACGATCTCCGGCTTTACAACATGTTTGTTGGCTCTTCTTCTTCTTGTTCTTCTTGCCTTTCGGCCCAAAAGAAGAACTCGAACCGTTTACTGTGACCAAAGCTTGCTTCTTCTCATGGAAGATGCCTTCGGCCACCACCAAATCTGTCAAGAGCTCGGGCAAAGTATAAAAGCTTTGGTTAATATTATAGTTGACCTGAAACTGCTCAAAACTTGAGGGTAGACTCTGGAGGATAATATCTATTTGACTCTCCAGGTTGATTTCTCCTCCCAACACCTCAATTTCATTGATGTTGCTCATCATGTGTAAAACATGATCTCTCACCGATCCGCCTTCAGGTATTTTGGTGTTCATTAATTTCCTCATGGCTAACTGCCTAGTAGTCCCACCTTAATGCGCGAACATCTCCCTTAGGTGCGCTATCATGTTGAAGGCAGAGAACATGGATGAAGCTGATGTTGCAGCACATTTGACACAGAAGCCAAAATGTAGCACCGCGGCATCTCATCCGCTTTTATCTACCTGGCATAGGCATCCCTATCCTCTTGGGTAGAGTTCTCATCAGGCACTTATGGACAAACTTCGGTGAGCACAAACTTATACTTCTCAGCCGTCAGGACAATGTCCAAGTTTTGACTCCAGTCAACATAATTGGTTCCAGTTAATTTGTTGTCTTTCAAAATAGCAGCTAAAGGATTGAATGCCATATCGATTTAAACTCAAAATAAACAAACAATGTTTCAGTTATATATGCTTAGAATTTTGAAAATTCTAATTAATTATTGACTTTCCTCAAAACAATAATCTTAATCCACCAACATCTCATCCACCAGGATTCTCGCAAGCCACGCAGTGTGGACGTTTACGCTAACCCATATTCGTTTGAGAAGAACTAGGTTCAGTAACTACATTATCTGACCAATGATCTTTTGATCAATGTAGCTAATAGTTGGTGCTTTTATCTGTACAAATAAGCAGCGTAACCTCGCGGGAGGAATACTGCAGATCGTACACTAAGTGTATGCCATTACGTGACTTCTGAGCTTGTTACCTCAGGATAGTGCGCCTCAGATGGAGAGGGTGTCAAATTTCTCCTAGTTAAACTTACTCTAGTCATCTTATTCAGAAGTTCATAGTCTAGTGATCTCAGGGCTGGACTCATCCGAATGGAGAAAGGCCCTAATGCCAACGCGCAAGCCCACCCACATCGCATATGAACCCGTAATGGTGGCCATGGGGATATTAAACCAACCCGCTCCCACTTAGATTTTCAAATCGAGGGTTTTTCTAGTTTTAACATGCAATTAACTAAACCTAAGTTATGTGCAACCATAAAACCAGTCATGCTTTAAATCATGAATCTAAAATACAGCATAAAAATAAAGCATAAAAATTAAAACAATAAATACGGCAAATAAATACGTAAAATAAATTTCTCGACTATTATGGTTTTAATTGCTTCTATCTTTTGCCTTGATCTCGGGTCCCGCCATGTCACTCGATGGAGAAAGTATTGAACTTTAAAAACTGAAAACTGGAGGAAAAACAGGCCAAAACCAGCCCGAACGGCCCGAACGGGCCGCCCGTGCCAATTGAAAGATTTATGCAGGAACTTTAGAAAGTTACCTTTGAAGCGTGACTCAGGTGATCGCTTGTATACTCAAGACTTTGACTCATCGTTGTGTGGGCAACGATCTACAAGCCAATGGATCAGCAATCAACACAACTAGATTCGTCAAAAAATTCAGCAAACTCCTCCGCCTAGCGCGTGACCTTCACGCGCCACCTGGCACCGAGATAAACCACACGCGCTGCCCCAAGCTTGTAAACCAGGCGCCGGTCAAGATGGAAGATCCGGGCAGCTCAAACTTGTTCTTAGGCAGCCGCAGTTTGGTCCTTGAATCCGATTCTTGAGAGAGAACAATGTTTCTCTCTCTAGATTCTTGAATTATGAATCTATGAATTGTGTGTCTTGAATAGCTAATCCCTTGTCTATATATAGAGCTACAAGAGAGATCCCAAGTTGGTTTAGGATTGGACTTCCTAATGAGTTTAGGTAATTAGTTTCCAAATCCAATTAGGTAACCAATCTGATAGGATAAACCTTATCCTACTATATTCCTAATCTCTAGGATTTCCTAATTCTAATTGAAACTTAAAACTTAATTAATTAATTAAATAATTCCACTTTGTTAATTACTTAATTAACCCTTAGGAATTAATTAAATAATTCCACTTTGTTAATTACTGAATTAACCCTTATGAATAATTAACCAATTAATTAATTAAATCTACCTATTCAATTAACCCATTACAAAATTAATCGTACCACTAACGGATTAATTTTGGCACTTCCATCCTACACCAGAATTGCTTCCGGAACAACTTAATTAAATTATATTCATCATCTCCCCATATCAAAGATATAGTGCTCGTTAATATAAATTAATTTACTCATAAATTAATTAATTAACTTCTTTAATTCTGAGACTAGAACCACTCGACCTTTTTACTATACCGGACATAAGTCCACCGGCCGGGTTTAGTATAATAAACATTTCGAGCTCATATCGGGAGCACCATCACCCCGGACGCACCGGTACATGGTTTCCTTTCGACAAGCAGCAGCACACCAAGTAACTAAACATGCGCACCCAACCTACTGAGAATATTGGCCACAATTGACCTCACCCATTGGCAGATTAAAGTACACTATGTCTAATCCTCATGCCCGCTCGAGTCTAGGGATTAAGAGATAGAATACAAGGAACGATTTGTCTATTATATCAGTACAAGACAAATCATTCCTAAAGGTCAAGTTCAATATTCCCCGGGCATATCTATATGATTCAATTAGTCTAGACAAACCAATTATCCGAATTACATAATAATCTAAACTGACAGTTTGTCCAAAGCTGTCTCGGTTACAAACCTCATTTATATATTATGTCTTTTAACCAATGATAAGATCTATTCTGTCACACAAGACACCTCATCATCTACTTGCATAATATAAATGGACATTATATGCACAACAAAATATAACCAAAACATAAACCGATATATTAATATGGGAAAATGTATAACACAAGCATAGCTTATGTATTCAAATCCAACAGATGGTGCTCTCGAGATGAGCTCGTAATGTTTATTATACTAAATCTTGCCGATGGACTTATGTCCGATATAGTAAAAAGATTGAGTGGTATAAGTCTCAGAATTAAAAAAGTTAATTAATTAATTTATCAGTAAATTAATAAATTAACGAGCACTATATCTTTGATGTGGGGAGATTAAGAATAAATTAATTTAGTTGTTCCGGAAGTAATTCCGGTGTAGGATGGTAGTGCCAAAATTAATCCGTTAGTGGTACGATTAATTTTGTAGTAGGTTAATTGAATAAGTTGAATTAATTATTTAATTAATTATTCCTAAGGTTAATTAAGTAATTAATAAAGTGGAATTATTTATTTAATTAATTAAGGCTTAAGTTTCAATTAGAATTAGGAAATCCTATAGATTAGGAAATCTAATTGGATTTGGATTATCCTATTAGATTAGTTATCTAATTGGATTTAGAAACTAATTAATTACCTAAACCCATTAGGAAAGCCAATCCTAAACCAACTTGGGGTCTCTCTTGTAACTCTATATGTAGACAAGGGATTAGCAATTACATAACACACAACTCATAAGTTTTCAAGACAAGAAAATTAGAGAGAGAAATTTTAGAGAGGGAAAATGTTTTTCTCCCTCTAGCATAATTTCGGGCTGCCAATTCTTGTCTCTAGGCGGCAGGCGTTCAACTTCGACAGGCGGCAAGGACAAGTGGTTACCGGCGGCGGTGGTGGAATTTTTCCAGCGGCTAAATTTTTCCTAGTGACCCAGTTGTGTTGATTGCTAGATCGTTTCTCACACAATGTGAAATCATAGTCTTGAGTTATACAAGTGATCACCTGAGTTGACATGCTTCAAGAGGTACTTTTCTTTGATTCCACTTTTAATTGAAAAATTATTGTTGGGTGATAAATCAAATGAGTACAAAACAAGATCCTACGCAATGTTATTTCAAGCAAGGATTGGAATAGCGATTGTGCTAAAGTCTAGGCCTGGTCAAGAATTCCGATTCTGGAATGCGTTGCACGAAAGTGAAATTTTGACCGGGCTTGGGCAGATAATCTTTATTTGCCCGGGCTCAGTAAAAAACACACTTTCGTGCTTTGCATTCCAGAATCGAAATCTTTGACCAGGCCTAGACTTTAGCACAACCGATACCCCAATCCTTGCTTGAAATAACATTGGCCAGGATCTTAGTTTCTACTTGTTTGATTTTCCACGCAACAATGAATTCCTAATTAAAGCAGAAGTTTAAGAATTACCTCATGAAGCGTGTACTTAGGTGATCGCTTGTATGACTCAAGACCAGCTCGTACGTTGTGTGGGCAACAAACTAACGAACCAATGATCAGCAATCCACCACAAAAGCTCTGCAAAAAACCAACTTCCAGGAAGCTAGCTGCTGCCGCCGGTTTTCCGCCACACGCGCCGCCACTAGGACCAACCATGCGCAGTCGCCAGAAAAAGCTCCCACCGGACCTCCGATCACACGCGCCAACCATCGCCTGAGTAAGGGTCGACTCCAATAGTGTTTGTGCGCGAGTTTCGAGGAAGAAAGAAAACTGAAGAATTTATTTTTTTTATTTCTCTTTAGCTTTCTCTCTATAGTTTCTTGAATTGAGTATGAATTGTGTATGGTGAATTGCTAATCTCTTGTCTATTTATAGAGTTACAAGAGAGACCTTAAGTTGGTTTAGGATTGGCCTTCCTATTGGGTTTGTGTTTTACTTCAATCCCGTTCCTGGAAAGATTCACATCCAGCTAACACATGGATTCACTTATCCTCAATCTAGTTCATGGTCTGATTCACAATCAACTGATACAAGGATTCACTTATCCTCAATCTAGTTCCTAGTCTGATTCGTAACCAATTAACACAAGGATTAATTAATTACTGAATTAATTAATCTACCTTTATCAATTTTCCAATACATAATTAATCGTACCACTAACGAATTAATTATGACACTACCATCCTACACCATAATTGCTTATGAAACAACTAAATTAATTATTCTTTAATCTCCCCACATCAAAGATCTAGTGCTCGTTAATTTATTAATTTACTGATAAATTAAGTAATTAACTTCTTATAATCTGAGATTAGTATCACTCGACCTTTTTACTATACCGGACATAAGTCCACCAGTTGGGTTAAGTATAATAAACATAAAGAGCTCATTTAGGGAGCACCATCACCCTGGATGCACCGGTACATCGTTTCTTTTTGACAAGCAATAGCACACCAAGCAACTAAACACGCGCACCCAACCTATAGAGACTATTGGCCACAAATGACCTCACTCTTTGGTAGATCAAAGTAGACTATGTCTAATCCTAATGCCTGCTCAAGTCTAGGGATTTGGAGATAGAATAGTAGGAATGAATAGTCTATTAAATCAGTACAAGACAATTCATCCTAAATAGTCAAGTTTAATATAGCCCAGGTATATCTATATGATTCAATTAGTTTAGACATACCAATTTTCTGAATCACATAATAACCTAAACTGATAGTGTGTCCAAAACTGTCTCGGTTACGAACCTCATTTATATATTATGTCTTTTGACAAATGATGAGATCTAATGTGTCACACCAGACTCCTCATCATCTAATTACATAATATAAATGGATGACATATGTAAAAACATATAAAAAATTTAACTAAAACATTTAATTGATATATAAAACTGGGAAATAGTTCAATACAAGCAAAAATTTAATATTTAAACCCAATTGCCTAAGCTCTAGCGCAATTACTATTTCAACCCTTGCTTGAAATACCATTGCGCAGGATCTTAGCTTCTACTTATTCGATTCGTCACGCAATAACAAATAATAATTACTTCTTGAAGCGTGTACTTAGGTGATTGCTTGTATGACTCTTAGACTTGATTGTATGTTGTGTGGACAACAAACTAATGAATAATTGATCAACAGAACCACCACAATCACTGGAAAAACCAGCTGCCAACCTGCGCATGTGAATCACGCACTGACCAACAACTCAACGCGTCGCCCAAGCCTACTCCACGCACCGCCGATCTTTGAGAGAAAATTCGGCAGCCAACTCCTGGCGCCGAGCTCTGAGGGAAAACTGACTGCAAGGATAAATATTTTACTTCTCTCTAAGCTTCTATCTCTAAGTTTCTTGAACTATGAAACTATGAATTGTGTATTGTGAATTGCTAATCTTTTGTCTATTTATAGAGTTGCAAGAGAGACTCCAAGTTGGTTTAGGATTAGTCTTCCTATTGGGTTTGTGTTTCACTTCAATCCCGTTCCTGGACTGATTCACATCCAACTGACACAAGGATTCACTTATCCTTAATCCAGTTCCTGGACCGATTCACAACCAACTGACACAAAGATTAATTAATATTTTAATTAATTAAATCTACCTTTACCAATTAACCAATACATAATTAATCGTACCACTAACGGATTAATTATGACATTACCATTCTACACCAGAATTGCTTCCGGAACAAGTAAATTAATTATTCTTTAATCTCCCCACATCAAAGATGTAGTGCTCGTTAATTTTATTAATTTACTGCTAAATGAATTAATTAACTTCTTGTAATCCGAAATTAGTGCCACTCGACCTTTTTACTATACCGGGCATAAGTCCACCACCTGGGTTTTGTATGATAAACATAACGAGCTCATCTCGGGAGCACCATCACCCCGGATACACCGGTACATGGTTTCCTTTCGACAAGTAACAGCACACCATGCAATCAAACACGCGCACCTCACTCTTTGGCAGATTAAAGTACACTATATCTAATCCTTATGCCTGCTCAAATCTAAGGATTTAGAGATAAAATAGTAGGATTGAATAGTCTATTAAATCAGTATACGACAATTCATCCTAATTGGTTAAGTTCAATATGCACCGGGCATATCTATATGATTCAATTAGTTTAGACAAACCAATCTCAGAATCATATAATAATCTAAACTGATAGTGTGTCCAAAAATGTCTCAGTTACGAACCTCATTTACATATTATGTTTTTTAACCAATGACGAGATCTACTGTATCACACCAGACACTGTTAGTTTTGAATACTGAAAAGCTATTGCTTGTATCAAAAACTAATACCCAGTTGACATATCATTTTGTTTCAGTATTAAATTTGTTCCATTATATCATACAACTAGATAATGAGGTGTAGAAAAACACAATAGATCTCATTATTGGTTAAAGTAATGATATATAAATAGATGCTCATAACTGAGATAGATTGAACATACTTTCGGTTTAGTTATCATGTGATTTGAAAATTAGTTTGTATAGACTAATTAAATCATACGGATGTGACCAGAGCATATTTAGGACGACCTATTTGGGATTGAATTGACTTGTACTGATCGGCATAATTAATTTGATCATAGTATTCTAATCTCTTAATCCCAAGATTGGAGCGGGCATGAGAGTTAGATATCTAATGCTTTGATTTTCCAAAGGGTGCGGTTAATTGATGCCTAAATTTTGGTAAGTTGGGTATGCGGGGTTTGGCTTCTTTGTGTGCCGTTGCTAGTCGAAGAAATCTATGTACCAGTTCGCCAGGTTGATGGTGCTCCCGAGATGAGCTTGAAAGATTTATTATTCTAAATCTGGCCAGTGGACTTCATATCCGGTATAATAAGAAAGTCGAGTGGTACTAATCTCGGATACCAAGAAGTCGATGAATTAATTTGTCAGTAAATTTATGAATCAACGAGCACTAGATCTTTGATGCAGGGAGATAGAAGAATTATAAAGTGAGCGTAAAATAAATTCGTTTTTGAGCGGTAGTTCTATAATTTATCTATTAGTCGTACGACTAATCTCTTATTTAATTCATCAACTTCTTGGTATCGGCATAATTAATTTGATCATAGTATTCTAATCTCTTAATCCCTAGATTGGAGCGGGCATGAGAGTTAGATATCGTATGCTTTGATTTGCCAAAAGGTACGGTTAATTGAGGCTTAAATCTCGGCAAGTTGGGTATTCAGGGTTTGGTTTCTTTGTGTGCCATTGCTAGTCAAAGGAATCCATGTACCGTTTCGCCATGTTGATGGTGCTCCCGAGATGAGCTCGAAAGATTTATTATACTAAATCTGGCCAGTGGACTTCATGTCCGGTATAATAAGAAAGTCGAGTGGTACTAATCCCGGATACCAAGAAGTCGATGAATTAATTTGTCAGTAAATTTATGAATCAATGAGCACTAGATCTTTGATGTGGGGAGATAGAATAATTATAAAGTGAGCATGAAGTAAATTCGTTTTTGAGCGGTAGTTCTATAATTTGTCAGGTAGTGGTACGACTAATTATGCGTTTAACTAATTGACAAAGTGAATTAATTAATTCTAAATGTTTAATTAATATTTAATTGAATAAGTAGGTTAGATGAAATAATCCTAAGGGGTTGATTAAATTTAATTAACGAAGTGGGTTAAGAAATTAATTCGAAAGGTTCGATTGGAGTTGATTAGTCTAGGAAAGACTAAGGGGTCAACGAAAGTCAAACATTATGGCCCAACTCAAAAGCCCACTAGGTCTCCCATGAAACTCCTATAAATAGCTTAAGTTAGGCATTTAGAAGACATAAGAAACCTTGTAGGCAAAGTTGCCTCTTTTGAGAGAAGGAATAGCCTAGAGAGAATTTCATCTTCTTCAATTAGCTCTTTCTCGAAGTAGGTTTCTAGATCCTTCTTCTTCAAGAACTCAGCCCGTTATTAGCTTAGAAATCCTTCGATAGATCGCTCTCTTCGCCGTGACCTTTACAATTTCACCATCGCTATAGGTAGTTTCCGGCCACCACGCCTAGCTTGTCTGGCCATCAGAATTCCTTGGGTTTTTTTATACTTTCATCGCTTTAATCCTTTGTCTAGTTCCTTTGGGTTCGCCAAAGTCTAGATCTTCGGGCGGAGATGAATTTTCTGAGGGTGTTTGTTGGAGTTCAGATTAGGTGCAGGCCTTCAGGCTGTTTCAGATTTGGGCAGTTTGAGTTTTCTTGAAGTGGGTTTCTTTGGATTTCTTCATATTGTGCCTTAACTATCCTATGGACATTTGCCCACTCAAATTCAGGATTGTTTGGAACTATTCTCGGGACTCTTTAGTGGATTCGTAACTCAAGATTTGGTTTTCTTTATTTGCGAGGGACACGCTTCAAAGGTATAATATTTAAAGGTTTCCGCTTTAATTTAAAGATTCATTTTTTGCGTGTCGTTTTAATAAATTGAACTAGTATAAGCCTATATCCGTTCAGGTGAAATGATTTTAAGCCTGAGCCAAATCGAAAGTCTCCAATTCTGGAATGCATAGCACAAAGTGATATTTTGGTTTAGCCCGGGCTAGATCTGTTTCCTTCAAATTGGTATCAGAGCGAGTGTTTTGGCTTTATACTTGTTCGATTTATTACAAGGCTTTATTTTGACTATGTTATTTCATTAACAGGTGGTTATTATTCCTGGCTATTATGATTTTTATTTTCATTCATAAACCCCGGAACATGTCCGGGATTGTTTTTATTTTGAATGGAAATGTCTATAATAGTAATAACCACGAGCTGGAAGCCCTGTAGGATTAGATGAATCTCGTAGTAGGATTTAATCTAATGTTGTCATCTTTAAATTCCTAGAATTCCTTTGTATATAGGAATTTATGTATTATGATGAAGATGTTATTTTGGGTAACTCGTATTCGTGGGTTTTGGTTTATCGTAATTTTGGGTGATTCCTAATTATGTTAAAAATTGAGAAAAACTAGACGGATTGAGAGGAATCCAAATAATGAATGGGAGAGATGCGACGGGACGTGTCAACGAGGCATCAAGGAAGCGAAGATAGAGAAGACCATAATAGTCAGGAAACATTTATTTATGTATGTCTCATTTTATGTCCTTTTTGTTACTTGTGTGTTTTCATTTTGTGTTTTGCATGATCGAAAACAAATAGTTTTTTTAATAAGTACAATTAACTAAGATAGATTATTCGCATATTAAAACTCCAACGGTTTTATGGGTGCGAATATCCATAGTTAAGATATTGCATGTTAAAACGTAAAAATCCTCAAATTTAAAAATCTAAGTGAGAGCTGGTGGGTATATATCTCCATGGCATTCATTACGAATTCATATGTGATGTGGATAGACCTACGCATTAGCCAAGGGCCTTCTTCCCTACGAATGAGTCTTCAATCCACGAGATACTAGATTGAATTTCTAAAGGGATGACTATAGTGAGTTTGATTGGAGAAACTTGTGATACCCTCGCTAACCGAGGCACATTAGTATCCTAAGTAACAAACTTAGAAGTCACGTAATGGTATACACTTAGTGTACCATTTGTAGTATTCCTCCTAAGAGGTTACACTACTTATGTGTGCGGCTAAAATCATCGACTATTAATTTTATTGATCATAAGATCGTTGGTCAGATAGTGAAATTAATAAACTTGTGTTCTTCTCAAATGAATGTGGGTTGGAGTAGACGTTCACCTAACGTGACCTGCGTTAATCCCGTTGTGAGAGATGGCGGTGGGAGATTATATTATTTTGAGTATATCAATATTTTTAAAAAAGAATACTGAAACTTGACTGTTTATTTTTCAATTGTCGATATGTCGTTCAATCCACTAGCTGTCATTTTGAATAAAAACACACTCACCGATCCTAATTACATTGATCGGAAGTGTTACCTGGACATTGTCCTTACTGCTGAGGGTTACAAGTACGTGCTCGTTGAAGAGTGCCCCCAGTGCCTCACTCTAGGTGGAAAAAAGCTGATGAGATAAACAAGTGCTACATCTTGGCTTTTATGTCGAGTGTACTGTAGCACCAGCATCAGTTGATGACCTCAGCCTATGAGATAATGCTTAACCTCAAGGAGATGTTTGGACATCATGGCAGAGCAGGCAAGCAGTCAATTATGAGGAAACTCATGAATGCTATGATGGCTAAAGGTACTTCAGTGAGGGATCACGTGCTAAAAATGATCAGCTGCATCAATGAGATGGAGATCTTAGGAGGTGACATCGACTAGGAGACCCAGTTTGATATCATTCTCTGGATCTTGCCTCCCAGTTTTGAGCAGTTTCGGTTGAACTACAATATGGGCAAGATCTCATATTCCCTTCCTGAGCTCATGAATGCATTGGTGTCTGCCAAATGCCTCTTCTCTGAGAAGAAGCAAGTTTTGGCTACTGTTGGACCTTCAGGTTCCTCTGCTGGGCCCAAAGCCAGGAAGCAAAAAGAGGAATAAGGGCCAGAATGCAGGAGCTGATCATGGACCCAAAGGTGGTGTTGCCAAGAAGCACAAGTCAAAAGGCAAGTGATTCAAATATGGCAAAGCAGGACACTGGAAAAAAGACTTCCCAATGACTAGAGGTATGAGCAATTCCACATTTGTTACTGAGACATGTTTAACGGCGATTCCCACAGATACTTGGTGTGTGGATTCAGGAACCACTGATCACGTTTGTAATTCTTTGCAGGGGTTCAAACTGACCTAGCTGCTTAGAGATGGTGAGTTGCGGGTCTACCTTGGGGATACTACCAGAGTATCAGTTGCTGTAGTGGGAGTTATTAAGCTTGTCTTTTCAAATTCTGTTTTAGTTTTGAGACATTTTCTTTACGTACCCAGCTTTAGAAAGAACTTGCTTTCAGTTTCTATGCTGATTTTTGATGGTTATAAGTTTTTCTTTTCTGATGATCCGGTGCATTGGTTGATAATTTGTTTCTAATTAAAACAAACTCCCCAGTGGCGCAAAACACATAAATTAATGACACATCATCAAATCATAATAAGATAAAGGAGTCTTCCTATTTGAACAAGACTTGTCTTTGGCACCTAAATCTATGTCATATCAACCTTAGTAGGATTCAGAGGTTGGTCAATGATGGGTCTTTAGACTCATTGGATATTGACAGTTTTCCTACTTGTGAGTCTTGCTTGGAGAGTAAAATGACCAAGAGACCTTTTAAGGCAAAAGGGTATAGGGCCAAAGATGCTTTAGAGTTGGTTCATTTTGACTTGTGTGGGCCTATGTCAGTTCAGGCTAGAGGAGGTTATGAGTATTTCGTGACATTCACAGATGACTACTCTAGATATGGATACATATACCTAATGCACCATAAGTCTGAACGCTTGGGAAAATTCAAAGAGTTTAAGGCTGAGGTGGAGAAGCTGGGTATGAGTATCAAGACCCTGCAATCTGATTATGGTGGTGAATACCTTTCTAGTGAATTTAGGTCCTATTTTTTAGAGGAGGGTATTCAGTGCTAGTTTTCTGCACCTGGCACACTCCAGCAGAACGGTGTAGCAGAGAGGAGAAATAGGACTCTTGTGAATATGGTTAGATCGATGATGAATTATAGTAGTTGCCCAACTCGTTTTAGGGTTATGCCTCAGAGACAGCGTGTTGGTGTCGGTGTGGCTGTTGTCAAGCTAATAAAACCCTGAACCATCAGTAAAACAACATCAGGAAAAATCAAGAGGTTTGAGTGCCTAAAACAGTTCACTGATGAAACATTGAATTTGGTTACAGATCCGGTAATGATAAAACGATCATTGGTTCGATCTTTTACTACTGGCTCATGCCGGGAGGGTAGCACGCTTTGGGGTTATGCCTCAGAGACAGCGTGTTATCTTCTAAATCTCGTACCATTTAAATCTATGCCTATGGCATCCCTGGAGTTGTTGAAGGCAAACAGAACAAGCCCGGGCTAAATCGAAAACCTCACTTTCGTGCAATGCATTCCAGAATTGGAAGCTTTCGACAAAGCTCAGGCTCAAATTCATTTTCCCATGAATGGATCTAGGCTTATACTTATTTAATTTATTAAATCGACATCTAACGCACAAAGATTACACCTTTAATTAAAAGCGAAAGGATTAAAGCTTATACTTTTGAAGCGAAGTCCAATGCAATAAGAAAAACAAAATCTTTCCTTGCGATTACCACCGAAATCCAAAAGATAACTCCAAGAAATACCAAATATTGCATGGGAAATAATCTAACGGGATGTGCTATCAAAAACCCACAAAGAAAATCCCTCCAAAAGACTAAATCTGCCCAAAAGATCAAACCTTTAACCCAAAAAACTGCTGCCCACTATTTTTCTCCACAATAAAATCGAACCCACATCAACTCCGGCCACGATCTAGACGATAGGGATTGTGGATCACCAACCCAAGGAAGAGATCAACACAAACCCAGCTAGATCAAGCACCCCGGAGTGATTGAAAGCAGCCGATGGACTGCTCAATGAAAACCATGAAGAATTCCGGCCAAAACTTGAAAAATCCGGCCAAAGATTGAACAAAAAAAAAACTGGGCAGCAATTAAATAAAATCCATCAATGGGCTATCTAAAAGTTTGATCTTTGGACTTAATCTAAATCGAGAAGTGAGATTCCAAGTTCGTTTTTGAAAGAAACCCAAGAAAGGAAGGAGAGTCTCTCTCTAGAACTTTCTCACTCTAAAGGAAGACAAAATGTCTTGCAAGATTTTCTTAAGTTTCTTTGGCCTTAAGTTTTCTATTTATAGGGAGCTCTTAATGAGACCTAGTGGGATTTTGAGTTGGGCCTTTTAATTTGACTTTTGTTGACCACTTAGTCTTTCCTAGACTAATCAACTCCAATCGACCCATTCGAATTAATTTCTTAACCCACTTTGTTAATTTAATTTAATTGAACCCTTATGATTAATTAATTCATGTAGAATTAATTTCTTGATCCACTTTGTCAATTAAATATTAATTAAACCTTTAGAATCAATTAATTCACTTTTTCGATTAGTCAAATGCATAAGTAGTCGTACCACTATCGGACTAACTATGGAACTACCGCTCAAAAATGACTTTACATCGCGCTACTATTTTTCTTCTATCTCCCCACATTAAAGATCTAGTGCTCGTCGGTTTTTCAATTTATTGACAAACTAATTTACCGACTTCTTCGTATCTGAGAATAGTACCACTCGACCTTTCTTAATATAATAAACCTTACGAGCTCATCTCGCGACCACCATCAACCCAGCGAATCAGTATGTGGATTCCTCTGACTAGAAACGGCACGTAAGAAGCTAAACACCGCACACCCAACCTACCGAGGTATAGGCCTCAATTGACCGCACTCTTTGGCAAATCAAAGCATGAAGAAAAACTGAACAAGCCCGGGCTAAATCGAAAAGCTCACTTTCGTGCAATGCATTCCAGAATCGGAAGCTTTCGACCAAGCTCAGGCTCAAATTAGTTTACCCATGAACGGATCTAGGCTTATACTTATTTAATTTATTAATCGGGACACAAAAGATTCGATCTTTAATAAATGCGGAATTTAAAGCTTATACCTTTTGTAGCGAAGTCCCTTGCCTAAAAGAAAAATCCAATCTTTAGCTCAATTTTCACAAGAAATCCGAAGAATTACTCCTATACGAACTCCGAAATAGTGTGGGCTATCATCTACGAAGTTAGCCATGGCAATATGAAGAAAACCCAAGAAACTTGCTCTGGAAGAAAACCAAAAATAAACTGCCCGAAACCCTAAAATGTGTTGCGCAACTTCGCCGGCCAAAATGAAAACTGTCCACCGGAAAAACAGCTCGTTCAATCCCGATATAGACAACTAAATCCATGGATCACTCCAATAGGAAGATCAAACATGGAATCTAGTTGGTTCTGGGCACTAAACAAAACTATCACCGGGTTTTAAGAAAATGAAAAACCAGCTGCGCAGCTTGATCGGAAATTCGCTGCGCTGGTTCGGCCGACGGTCTGCTGCACAATTCTAATCGGCCGACTGGTTGAGACTGGTCCGGGCAAGCTAAAGGCTAAGTCTTCCGGAGGAGAAAGTTATCTTAGTCGACTTCGAGAGGAAACTTGACAAGGAAGAAACAGTTCTCTCTTTAGACTAAACTTTCTCTTTCTAGCCTAAACTTGGCTGCCAAGTTTCTTACTTCTTTCTTGCCCAATAAGTTGTATTTATATGGAGCTTCTAAGGAGACCTAATGGGCTCTCGAGTTAGGCCTTTAAATTTGACTTTCGTTGACCGCTAAGTCTTCCCGATTAATCAACTCCAATCGACCCATTTAAATTAATTTATTTAATCCACTTTGTTAATTTAATTTAATCGAACCCTTAGAATTAATTAATTCAAAATCTAATTAATTTCTAAATTCACTCCGTCGATTAAATATTAATTAAACCATTCGGATTAATTAATTTACCTTGTCGATTAGTCAAATGCATAATCGGTCGTACAACTAACGGACCAATTATGGAATTACCGCTCGAAAATGACTTTACATCGCGCCATTATATTTTATTCTATCTCCCCACATTAAAGATCTAGTGCTCATCGATTTATCAATTTACTGAAAAATTAATTCACCGACTTCTTGGTTTCCGAGATTAGTACCAGTCGTCCTTTTATTATACCGAACATAATGTTCACCGGCCGGGTTTAGTATAATAACCTTACGAGCTCATCTCGGGAGCACCATCAACCCGGCGAACCGGTACGTGGATTCCTCCGACTAGCAACGGCACGTAAGAAGCTAAACACTGCATACCCAACTTACCGAGGTATTGGCCTTGACCTCACTCTTTGGCAAATCAAAGCATACGATATCCAACCCTCACGCCCGTCCCAATCTCGGGATTGAGAGACGGAATACTAGGACCGAATTGACTACGCCGATCAGTATAAGTCAATTCTATCCAAACTGGTCGTGCTCAATATGCCCCGGGCATATCTGTGTGATTTAAACTAGTTTAGATAAACCAATTTCCAAACCACACAATAACCTATACCGATAGTATGTTCAGACTATCTCGGTTACGAGCATACTTTTTATATATCAATACTTTAACCAATAACGGTATCTACTGTGTTTGTCGACACCCCGTTATCTAGTTCTATGATATAAAGGAAAAAATTTATACTGAAACAAAATGATATGTCATCTGTGGATATTAGTTTTTGATACAAGCCATAGCTTTTCTGTATTCAAAACTAACAATCTCCTACTAATACTCAAAGCTATGCTAAGAAGTACAAAAACTGTCCAACTCGCTATTACACTACTGCCATAATAAAATCTCCAAAACACCTTTAAGCTCACTCACATGGCTCTCTCAAGAATCTGACTCCCATGCCCTCCACATGCCTCTCAAAGACCTTTGGGGTCAATGGCTTGGTGAAAGGATCTACAAGGTTGTCCTCTGAAGCTATCTTGGCCACGATCACGTCTCCCCTCTTTACGATCTCTCGTATCAGGTGGTACTTGCACTCTATGTGTTTACTCGCCTTATGGGCTCGTGGTTCTCTCGAGTTAGCAACTGCACCATTGTTATCACAATAAACTGTGATAGACCTAGGCAACTCAGGAACCACATCTAAGTCCATCAGGAAGCTCCTGAGCCATACAGCCTCTTTCGCTGCCTCTGAAGCGGCAACGTACTCGGCCTCCATGGTAGAGTCCACCACGTATTTCTGCTTGACACTCTTCCATACTATGGCTCCACCTCCTAGAGTAAACACAAACCCAGTGGTAGACTTATTCTTGTCCAAATCTCTTTGAAAGTCCGAATCTATGTAACCCAATGGTACAAGCTCCTGCGCTCTATAAACTAGGACATAATCTCTCGTCATGCGCAAGTACTTGAGAATGCATTTTACTGCCTCCCAGTGAGCCTTCCCAGGGTTACTCTGATATCTGCTAACCATGCCAACGGCAAAGCAAATATCAGGCCTCGTGCACAACATAGCATACATGAGGCTACCCACTGCAGAAGCATAGGGTACCGCCCTCATGGCATCTATCTCCTCAGCAGTCTTAGGACACTGCTCCTTAGACAAATGCACTCCATGCCTGAAAGGTAGTGAACCCTTCTTGGAGTTCTGCATGTTAAAACGGGCCAGAATCGTGTCTATGTAGGATGCCTGAGAGAGAGTCAGAGAACGTCTCCTACGATCTCAAATAATCTTGAACCCAAGGATATGTCCAGCCTCTCCCAAATCCTTCATATCGAATTGCCTGGACAACCATGCCTTTACGTCTAACAACACCTTCTTACTGTTACCAATAAGAAGAATATCATCTACGTAAAGTACGAGGAACAGCACCATATCACCATCACGCCTGCGATAAACACACTGCTTATCCAGAAACTGAGTGAATCCATAGGACTGGATAACCTCATCAAAACGAATGTTCCAAGATCTGGATGCTTGCTTAAGTCCATAAATGGACCTCCTAAGCCTGCATACCTTGTGCTCTTGGCCGTTAACAATGAAGCCTATGGTTGCTGCATAAAGATGATCTCCTCAAGACTTCTATTAAGGAAAGCTGTCTTGGCGTCCATTTGCCAAATCTCATAATCCATATGAGCAGCTATGGCAAAAAGAATCTGGATCGACTTAAGCATAGCTACTGGGGAAAAGGTCTCCTCATAATCGATCCCTTCTTTCTGAGTATACCCCTTCGCCACAAGCCTAGCCTTGAAGGTCTCAACCCTCCCGTTAGATCCTCTCTTTTGCTTGTAAACCCATTTACACCCAATAGGCCTAAACCCATCAGGAAGGTCTACCAGCTCCCAGACTTGATTTGAGTCCATAGAACCCATCTCAGCAATCATCGCTCTTTGCCAAGAATCTGCATCTTTATCCTTGAGAGCCTCATTGTAGTTAACTGGGTCTGGTTTATGAGCGCCAGGGATAAAGTCCGAAGACTCACCCAAACCCATGTACCTCTCGGGCTGTCTCACAACCCTCCCACTACGACGAGGCGCAGCCTGTGTAAGAGCATCATCTGTGATAGTGTGTGTAGTCTCTTGTGGTGTGTCTTCCGTACGTGTGCATCTGGAATAGTGGACTGACTTCTAAGCTCTTCCAATACTACCTTGCTGCTTGACTTGTGATCTAAAATATAGTCCTCCTCAAGAAATCTGGCATTGGTGCTGACCACCACCTTCTGATCCTGAGGACTATAAAATAAACCACCTCTCGTTCCTTTGGGGTAGCCTATAAATAGCATAACCTTGGATCTTGCCTCTAACTTGCCTGCATCTGCCTCGAGCACATGTGCTGGACAACCCCAAATCCTGAGATGTCTCAGACTAGGCTTTCGCCCACTCCACAACTCTACTGGGGTCGTAGGCACAGACTTAGATGGCACAAGGTTGAGGATAAAACATGTTGTATCCAAGGCATAACCCCAAAACGAGGTAGGCAACTCACTGTAACTCATCATCGATCTAACCATCTCCATAAGAATCCTGTTCCTCCTATCTGCTACACCATTCTGCTGGGGTGTGCCAGGTGCAGACAACTGGGTCTGACTATCCTCCTCTGACAAATAGGTCCTAAATTCACTAGAGAGGTATTCGCCACCGCGATTTGACCGCAGTGACTTGATACTCTTACCCAGATGGTTCTCCACCTCTGCCTTGAATTCTATGAACTTGCCAAAGCATTCAGACTTGTGGCGCATCAGGTATATGTATCCATATCTAGAGTAATAATCCGTGAAAGTCACGAAATACTCATAACCACCTCTAGCCTAAACTGACATAGGCCAACACACGTCAGAATGAATCAACTCTAAAACCCCCTTGGCCCTATACCCCTTCGCCTTAAAAGGCCTCTTGGTCATTTTACCCTCCAAGCAGGACTCACAGGTCGAATAGCTGTCAATATCTAGTAAGTCCAAAGACCCACTCTTGACCAACCTTTGAATCCTACTAAGGTTGATATGACCTAGTCTCAGGTGCCAAAGATAAGTCTGATTCAAAGGGGAAGACTCTTTTCTCTTATTATGATTCGGTGATGAGTTACTAGTTTCTGTGTTTTGCATAACTGGGGAGTAAGTCTTAATTAAAAACAAATTGTCAACCAATGTACCGGAACATATAAGTTTCTGGCATTTTCTAATAAAAACCGAACCATCAGAAAATACACACTTATAACCATCCAAAACAAGTCTCGAAACCGAAAGCAAGTTCTTTCGAAAACTAGGTACATAAAGACAATCCTTTAAATATAAAATAGAGTCTGAAAAATGAAGACTAATAACTCCCACTGCAGCCACAGAAACTCTGGTAGTATCCCCAAGGTAGACCTGCAACTCCCCCTCTCTAAGCAGCCGGGTTACTTGGAACCCCTGCAAAGAATTACAAACATGATCAGTGGCTCCTGAATCCACACACCAAGTATCTGTGGGAATCGCCGCTAAACATGTCTCAGTGACTAGGGAAAATTTACACATACCTCGAGGCTTTGGGCAGTGCTTCTTCCAATGTCCCGCTTTGCCACATCTGAAGTATTTACCTCTCGGCTTCTGCTTCTTAGCAATGCCTGCCTTGGGTCCATGACTGGCTCCTGCTTTCTGGCCTCTCTTCCTATTTTGCTTCCTGGCTTTGGGCCCAGCAGAGGAACCTGAGGGACCAACAGTAGCCAAGGCTTGCTTCTTCTCTGCGAAGAGGCTCTCAGCTGACACCAATGCAGTCATGAGCTCAGAAAGTGAATATGAGAGATTCCTCATATTATAGTTCAATCGAAACTACTCAAAACTGGGAGGCAAGCTCTGGAGGATGATATCGACCTGGGTTTCCCCATCAATCTCACCTCCCAATACCTCGATCTCATTGATGCAACCAATCATGTCCAGTACGTGATCTCTCACTGAAGTGCCCTCAGCCATCTTAGCATTCATGAGTTTCCTCATAGCTGACTGCTTGGCTGCCCTGTCCTGATGTCCAAACATCTCCCTGAGGTTGAGCATCATATCGTAGGCTGAGGTCATCTGCTGATGCTGGTGCTGCAGAACACTTGACATGGAAGCCAAGATGTAGCACCTGGTCATCTCATCAGCCTTCTGCCACCTCGTATATGGCTCTCCCTACTCAGGGTGGCATCATCGCTGGGCTTAGGGGGGCACTTCTCAGTAAGCACGTACTTGTAACCCTCAGCGGTAAGGACAATGTCCAGGTTACGTTTCCAATCAATGTAATTGGGACCGGTGAGTTTGTTTTGGTTCAGAATGACAGCTAGCGGGTTGAACGACATATAAACTGAAAATAAACAAACAAGTTTCAGTATACTTTTTCGAAAATATTGAAAAATCCTCAGAAAAAAAATATAATCTTCTACCGACATCTCTCACACCGGGATTAACGCAGGTCACGATGGGTGAACGTCTACGCCAACCCACATTCATTCGAGAAGAACCGAAGTTCATTAATTTCATTATCTGACCAACGATCTTATGATCAATGAAATTAATAGTCGATAATTTTAGCCGTACACGTAGATAGCGTAACCTCGATAGGAGGGATACTATAAACAGTAAACTAAGTGTATGCCATTACGTGACTTCTAAGTTTGTTACTTAGGATACTAATACGCCTCGGATGGCGAGGGTGTCGCAACTTTCTCCAATTAAACGCACTATAGTCATCCCTTTAGAAATTCATTCCGGTGATATCTGTGATTGAAAACTCATCCGATAGGGAGGAAGGTCTAAGCCAGCACGCCAGTTTAACCACATCACCAATGAACCCGTAATGGAGGCCATGGGGCTATTAACCAACCCGCTCCCACTTAGATTTTTAATTAATTTAGATTCGCCATGGTTTTCTCGGTTTTCTACATAATTAGGAATCACCCAAAATTATGATTAAACCAAAACCCGCGAATTTAATTAATTTGAGGATTTTTACGTTTTAACATGCAATATCTTAACTATGGATATTCGCACCCATAAAACCATTGGAGTTTTAATATGCGAATAATCTACCTTAGTTAATTGCACATTACCTTTTAAAATTTGGTTTGGTTTTCGTTCATGCAAAATAAAACGAAAATCACACAATCAATGAAAAGACATAAATACGGGAAATTAAACAAATAAATTTCCCGACTATTATGGCCTTCTCTATCGTTGATTCTTTGACGCCTCGGTGACACTTCCCGTAGTGTCGCTCCAACTCGTTATTTGGATTCCTCTCGATTCGCCTGGGTTTTCTCGGTTTTCTACGTAATTGGGAATCACCCAAAATTACGATAAACCAAAACCCGCGAATATAAGTTACCCAAAATAACGTCTTCGTCATAGTACATAAATTCCTATATACAAAGTCGTTTTTCTAGGAATTTAAAGACGACAAGATTAGATCAAATCCTACTACAAGATTTTTCTAATCCTACAAGGCTTCCAGCTCGTGGTTATTACTATTACAGAAATTTCCATTCAAAAATAAAACAAGCCCGGACATGTCCCGGGTTTTATGAATAAAAATTAAATTTCTACCATAATAGTCGGGAAACCAATAACCACCTGTTTAAGCATTTTGAAAAAAATAGTAATGCCAAAATAAATCCGTGTAATAAATAAAACAAGTATAGGACCGAAACCAACGCTCTGATACCAATTTGAAGGAAAACTGAACAAGCCCGGGCTAAATCGAAAACCTCACTTTCGTGCAATGCATTCCAGAATCAGAAGCTTTCGACAAAGCTCAGGCTCAAATTAGTTTACCCATGAATGGATCTAGGCTTATACTTATTTAATTTATTAATCGGGACACAAAAGATTTGATCTTTAATAAAAGCGGAATTTAAAGATTATACCTTTTGTAGCGAAGTCCCTTGCCTAAAAGGAAAATCCAATCTTTAGCGCAATTTCCACAAGAAATCCGAACAATTACTCCTATACGAACTCCAAAATAGTGTGGGCTATCATCTACGGAGTTACCCACGGCAATACGAAGAAAACCCAAGAAACTTGCTCCGGAAGAAAACCAAAAATAAACTGCCCGAAACCCTAAATTGTGTTGCGCAACTTCGCCGGCCAAAATGAAAACTGTCCATCGAAAAAACAGCTCGTTCAATCCCAATCTAGACAACTAAATCCATGGATCACTCCAATAGGAAGATCAAACATGGAATCTAGTCGGTTCTGGGAACTAAACGAAACTATCACCGGGTTTTAAGAAAATGAAAAACCCGCTGCGCAGCTTGATCAGAAATTCACTGCGCAGGTTCGGCCGGCGGTCTGCTGCACAATTCTGATCGGCCGACTGGTTGAGACTGATTCGGGCAAGCTAAAGGCTAAGTCTTCTGGAGGAGAAAGTTATCTTAGTCGACTTCGAGAGAAAACTTGACGAGGAAGAAACAGTTCTCTCTCTAGACTAAACTTTCTCTTTCTAGCCAGCTTCTTACTTCTTTCTTGCCCAATAAGTTGTATTTATATGGAGCTTCTAATGGGCTCTCGAGTTAGGCCTTTAAATTTGACTTTCGTTGACCGCTAAGTCTTCCCGACTAATCAACTCCAATCGACCCATTTAAATTAATTTATTTAATCCACTTTGTTAATTTAATTTAATCGAACCCTTAGAATTAATTAATTCAAAATCAAACTAATTTCTAAATTCACTCCGTCGATTAAATATTAATTAAACCCTTCGGATTAATTAATTTACCTTGTCGATTAGTCAAATGCATAATCGGTCGTACAACTAACGGACCAATTATGGAACTACCGCTCGAAAATGACTTTACATCGCGCCATTATATTTTATTCTATCTCCCCACATTAAAGATCTAGTGCTCGTCGATTTATCAATTTACTGACAAATTAATTCACCGACTTCTTGGTTTCCGAGATTAGTACCACTCGTCCTTTTATTATACCGAACATAAAGTTCACCGGTCGGGTTTAGTATAATAACCTTACGAGCTCATCTCGGGAGCATCATCAACCCGGCGAACCGGTACGTGGATTCCTCCGACTAGCAACGGCACATAAGAAGCTAAACACCGCATACCCAACTTACCGAGTTGTTGGCCTCAATTGACCTCACTCTTTGGAAGATCAAAGCATACGATATCCAACCCTCACGCCCATCCCAATCTCGGGATTGAGAGACGGAATACTAGGACCGAATTGACTACGCCGATCAGTATAAATCAATTCTATCCAAACTGGTCGTGCTCAATATGCCCCGGGCATATCTGTGTGATTTAAACTAGTTTAGATAAACCAATTTCCAAACCACACAATAACCTATACCGATAGTATGTTCAGACTATCTCGGTTACAAGCATACTTTTTATATATCAATACTTTAACCAATAACGGTATCTACTGTGTTTGTCGACACCCCGTTATCTAGTTCTATGACATAAAGGAACAAATTTATACTGAAACAAAATGATATGTCATATGTGGATATTAGTTTTGATACAAGCCATAGCTTTTCTATATTCAAAACTAACAAAGCATACGATATCCAACTCTCATGCACGTCCCAATCTCGGGATTGAGAGAGTGAATACTTGGACCGAATTGACTATGCCGATCAGTATAAGTCAATTCTATCCAAACTGGTCGTGCCCAATATACCCCGGGCATAGCCGTGTGATTTAATTAGTTTAGATAAACTAATTTCCAAACCACACAATAACCTATACCGATAGTATGTTCAGACTATCTCAGTTACGAGCATACTTTTTATATATCAATACTTTAACCAATAACGGTATCTACTGTGTCTTTCCAAACCCCGTTATCTAGTTCTATGATATAATGGAACAATTTAATACTGAAACAAAATGATATGTCATCTGTGGATATTAGTTTTTGATACAAGCCATAGCTTTTCTGTATTAAAAACTAACAATTTGCCACTAATACTCCAAGCTATGCTAAGAAGTACAAAGACTGTCCAACCCGCTATTACACTGCTATCATAATGAAATCTACAGAACACCTTTAACCTCACCCAAATGGCTCGCTCAAGAATCTGACTCCCATTCCCTCCACATGTCTCTCAAAGGCCTTTAGGGTCAATTGCTTTGTGAAAGGATATGCAAAGTTGTCATCTGATGCTATCTTGGCCACGTTCACATCTTCCCTCTTTACGCACTCTCGTATCAGGTGGTACTTGCGCTCTATGTGTTTACTTTATGGGCTCGTGGTTCCCTCGAGTTAGCAACTGCACAATTGTTATCACAGTAAACTGTGATAGACCTAGGAAACTCGGGAACCATATCTAAGTCCAACAGGAAGCTCCGAAGCCACACAGCTTCTTTCGCTGCCTCTGATGCGGCAACTATTAGTTTTGAATACAGAAAAGCTATGGCTTGTATCAAAAACTAATATCCACAGATGACATATCATTTTGTTTCATTATTAAATTGTTCCATTATATCATAGAACTAGATAAGGGGGTGTGTGAAAGACACAGTAGATACCGTTATTGGTTAAAGTATTGATATATTAAAAGTATGCTCGTAACTGAGATAGTCTGAACATACAATCAGTATAGGTTATCGTGTGATTTAGAAATTAGTTTATCTAGACTAGTTTAAATCACGCGGATATACTCGGGGCATATTGAGCACGACCAGTTTGGATAGAATTGACTTATACTAATCGACGTAGTCAATTCGGTCCTAGTATTCAGTCTCTCAATCCCGAGATTGGGACAGGCGTGAGGGTTGGATATCATATGCTTTGATTTGCCAAAGAGTGCGGTCAATTGAGGCCTATACCTTGGTAGGTTGGGTATGCGGTGTTCAGCTTCTTACGTGCCATTGCTAGTTGGAGGAATCCATGTATTCCTTCGCCTTGTTGATGGTGCTCCCGAGATGACCTCGTAAGGTTTGTTATACTAAACCCGGCCGGTGGACATTATGTCTGGCATAATAAAAAGGTCGAGTGGTACTAATCTCGGATACCAAGAATTCGGTGAATTAATTTGTTAGTAAATTGATAAACCGACGAGCACTAGATCTTTAATGTGGGGAGATAGAAGAAAAATAGTGGCGCGATGTAAAGTACTTTTTGAGCGGTAGTTCCATAGTTAGTCCTATAGTGGTACGACTAATTATGCATTTGACTAATCGACAAAGTGAATTAATTAATCCTAAAGGTTTAATTAATATTTAATTGACAAAGTGGATTAAGGAATTAATTCTATTTGAATTAATTAATCCTAAGGTTTCGATTAAATTAAATTAACGAAGTGGGTTAAGAAATTAATTCGAATGGGTCGATTGGAGTTGATTAGTCTAGGAAAGACTAAGCGGTCAACGAAATTCAAATTAAAAGGCTCAACTTAAAAGCCCACTAGGTCTCCATTAGAGCTCCCTATAAATAGAAAACTTGAGGCCAAAAAAACATTAAGAAAATCTTGTAAGACAAGTCTTACCTCTTAGAGTAAGAAAGTTCTAGAGAGAGAACTTCTTTTTCTTGAAGTTTTCTTTCAAAAAATGAACTTGGATTCTTACTTTGTCGAGTTGGATTTTTTGCTTAAAAGATTGATCCTTTGCTGCCCTGTTTTTATTTTTCCGGTCAGCCGCTGTTGAGTGTTACCACCGAGCAGTTTCAGCCACAGTCTAGCAGCGATTTTAGGTTCTTCGATCGGTGTGGGTATTTTCTGGCTAGTGGTTTTGAGTTGTGTGGCACGGCTATTGGTTTTTCGGCAGTGAAGGTCTATCAAATTTTTAGGCTAGTTCTAAGTCTGATTTGAGAGATTTTCTTGTGGGTTTTTTCGTGGTCTTTGCGAGTACACTTCGATAGATTATTGCCCACGCAATATTCAAAGTTTCTTGGAGTAAACTCTTGGATTTCGGTGGTATTCGCATATAATGATTGGATTTTTCCTATTGCGTTGGACTTCGCTTCAAAGGTATAACCTTTAATCCTTCCGCTTTTAATTAAAGGTGTAATCTTTTTGCGTTAGATGTCATTTTTTAATAAATTAAATAAGTATAAGCCTAGATCAGTTCATGGGAAAATGAATTTGAGCCTGAGCTTTGTCGAAAGCTTCTGATTCTGGAATGCATTGCAGGAAAGTGAGGTTTTCAATTTGGACCGGGCTAGTTCTGTTTTCCTTCAAAATGGTATCAAAGCGAGTGTTTCGGCTTTATACTTTTTTAATTTATTACACAGCTTTATTTTGGCATTATTATTTTTGTCGAAATATTTAAACAGGTGGTTATTGGTTTCCCGGCTATTATGGTAGAAATTCATTTTTCATTCATAAATTCCAGGACATGTCCGGGCTCGCATCGTTTTTGAATGGAAATGTCTGTAATTGTAATAACCACGAGCTGGAAGTCGTGTAGGATTAGAAAAATCTTGTAGTAGGATTTGATCTAATCATGTCGTCTTTAAATTCCTAGAAAAACGCCTTTGTATATTGGAATTTATGTATTACGACGAAGACGTTATTTTGGGTAACTTATATTCGCGGGTTTTAGTTTCTCGTAATTTTGGGTGATTCTTAATTATGTAGTAAACTGAGAAAACCCGGGCGAATTGAGAGAAATCCAAATAACAAGTGGGAGCGACATGACGGGACGTGTTACCGAGGCTTCAAGGAATCAACGATAGTGAAGACCATAATAGTCGGGAAATTTTATTTATTTAATTTCCCATATTTATGTCTTTTCGTTGATTGTGTGTTTTTGATTTATTTTGCATGAATGAAAACCAAACCAAACTGTTTTAAAAGTAAAGTGCAGTTAACCAAGGTAGATTATTCGCATATTAAAACTCCAACGGTTTTATGGGTGCGAATATCCATAGTTAAGATATTGCATGTTAAAACGTAAAAATCCTCAATCTTTAAAATCTAAGTGGGAGCGGGTTGGTAACTATCCCCATGGCCTCCATTACGAGTTCATTGGTGATGTGGTTATTCTTGCGAGTTGGTATTATGGCCTTCCTCCATGCGGACAAGTCTTCAATCACAGATATCACCAGAATGAAGTTCCGAATGTATGACTATAGTAAGTTTAATTGGAGAAAGTTGTGACACCCTCTCTGCTGAGGCGCATTAGTATCCTAAGTAACAAACTTAGAAGTCACGTAATGGCATACGCTTAGTGTACTATTTATAGTATTCCTCCTGAGAGGTTATGCTATTTATGTGTACGGCTAAAAGCATTGACTATTAATTTCATTAATCATAAGATCGTTGGTCAGATAATGAAATTAATGAACTTTGGTTATTCTCGAACGAATGAGGGTTGACGTAGACGTTCACCTGTGTGACCTGTGTTAATCTCGGTATGAGAGATGTCGATGGAGATTATATTGTTTTTTGAGGATTTCAATATTTTTGAAAAAGCATACTGAAACTTGACTGTTTATTTTTTAGTTGTTGATATGTCGTTTCACCCGCTAGCTGTCATTTTGAATCAGAACAAACTTACGGGTCGAAATTACATTGACTTGAAACGTAACCTGGACATTGTCCTTACCGCTGAGGGTTACAAGTACGTGCTCACTGAGGAGTGCCCCCCTAAGCCCAGTGATGATGCCACCCCTGAGCAGTGAAAGCCATATACGAGGTGGCAGAAGGCTGATGAGATAATTCGGTGCTACATCTTGGCTTCTATGTCTAGTGTACTGCAGCACCAGCATCAGTTGTTTACCTTGCCTACGATTTAATACTCAACCTTAGAGAGATGGTTGGACATCAGGGCAGGGCAGCCAAGCACTCAGCTTTGAGGAAACTCATGAATGCTAGGATGGCTGAGGGCACTTCAGTGAGGGATCACGTGCTGGACATGATGAGCTGCATCAATGAGATTGAGGTATTGGGAGGTGACATTTATGGGGAGACCCAGGTCGATATCATTCTCCAGAGCTTTCCCCCACAGTTTTGAGCAGTTTTGGTTGAACTACAATATGGGCAAGCTCTCATATTCACTTCCCGAGCTCATGACTAGATTGGTGTCTGCTGAGGGTCTATTCATAGAGAAGAAGCAAACCTTGGCTACTGTTGGTTCCTCACGTTCCTCTGCTGGGCCCAAAGGCAGCACGCAAAAGAGGAAGAGAGGCCAGAAAGCAGGAGCTGATCATGGACCCAAGGCGGTCATTGCCAAGAAGCATAAGCTAAAAGGCAAGTGCTTTAGATATGGCAAAGCAGGACATTGGAAGAAGGATTCCCCAAAGCCTCGAGGTATGTGTAAATTTTCCCTAGTCACTGAGACATGTTTAGTGGCGATTCCCACAGATACTTGGTGTGTGGATTCAGGAGCCACTGATCATGTTTGTAATTCTTTGCAGGGGTTCCAAGTGACTCGGCTGCTTAGAGAGGGAGAGTTGCAGGTCTACCTTGGGGATACTACCAGGGTTTCTGTTGTGGCAGTGGGAGTTGTTTGTCTTTATTTTTCAGACTCAGTTTTATATTGAAGAGATTGTTTATATGTACCCAGTTTTCAGAAGAATTTTCTTTCAGTTTCTAAACTTATTTTGGATGGTTATAAGTGTGTTTTTTCTGATAGAACTATTTTTATTAGAAAAAGCCAGAAGCTTATATGTTCCGGTACATTAGTTGACAATCTGTTTTTAATTAAGACATTCTCCCCAGTGCTGCAAAACATAGAAACTAATAACTCATCATTGAATCATAGTAAGAGAAAGGAGTCTTCCCCTTTGAATCAAACTTATCTTTGGCACTTGAGAGTCGGTCACATCAACGTTAGTAGGATTCAAAGGTTTGTCAATAATGGGTCTTTGGACTCATTGGATATTGACAGCTATCCGACTTATGAGTCCTGCTTGGAGGGTAAGATAACCACGAGGTCTTTCAAAGAAAAGGGGTATAGGCGCAACGAGGTTTTAGAGCTGATTCACTCTGACTTGTGTGGGCCTATGTTTGTTCAAGCTAGAGGTGGTTATGAGTATTTCGTGATATTCACGGATGATTACTCTAGATATGGATACATATACCTGATGCGCCACAAGTCTGAATGTTTTGGCAACTTCAAAGAGTTTAAGGCTGAGGTGGAGAACCATCTGGGTAAGACTATCAAGACCTTGCAATCTGATCGTGGTAGCGAATACCTCTCTAGTGAATTTAGGTCCTGTTTGTCAGAGGAGGGTATTCAGACCCAGTTGTATGCACCTAGCACACCCCAGCAGAATGGTGTAGCAGAAAGGAAGAACATGACTCTTATAGATATGGTTAGATCGATGATGAGTTATACCAAATTGCTTATATCATTTTGGGGTTCAGCCTTAGAGTCAGCATGTTATCTCTATAATCTCGTACCATCTAAGTCTGTGCTTTCGACTCCAGTAGAGCTGTGGACTGGGCGAAAGCCTGGTCTGAGACATCTCAGGATTTGGGGTTGTCCAGCATATGTGCTTAAGGCAGACACAGCCAAGCTAGATGCAAGATCTAAGATTATGCTATTTGTAGGCTACCCCAAAGGAACGAAAGACGGTCTGTTTTATAGTCCTCAGGATCAGAAGGTGGTGGTGAGCACCAATGCCAGATTTCTTGAGGAGGACTATGTTTTAGATCACAAGGCAAAGAGGAAGGTAGTATTGGAAGAGCTTAGGGGTTAGTCCACTATTCCAGATGCACGAGTACAGGAAGACACACCACAAGAGACTGCACACACTATCACAGATGATGCTCTTGCACAGGCTGCACCTCATTGTAGTGGGAGGGTTGTCAGACAGCCCGAGAGGTATATGGGTTTGGGTGAGTCTTCGAACTTTATCCCTGGCACTCATTAACACGACCCTGTTAGCTACAATGAGGCTCTCCAAGATAAAGATGCAGATTCTTGGCAGAGAGCAATGATTACTGAGATGGGTTCTATGGACTCAAATCAGGTCTGGGAGCTGGTAGACCTTCTTGATGGGTTTCGGTCTATTGGGTGCAAATCGGTCTACAAGCGAAAGAGAGGATCTTACGGGAGAGTTGAGACTTTCAAGGCTAGGCTTGTGGCGAAGGGGTATACTCAGAAAGAGGGTATCGATTATGAGGAGACCTTTTTCCTGGTAGCTATGCTTAAGTCGATCTGGATTCTCTGGGCGATACCTGCACATATGGACTATGAGATTTGACAGATGGACGTCAAGACGGCTTTCCTTAATGGAAGTCTTGAGGAGAGCATTTTTATGCAGTAACCAGAGGGTTTTATTGTTCAAGGCCAAGAGCACAAGGTATGCAGGCTTAGGAGGTCCATTTATGGACTTAAGCAAGCATCCAGCTCTTGGAACATTCGTTATGACGAGGTTATCCAGTCCTATGGATTCACTCAGTGTCCGTATGAGTAGTGTATTTATCCCAGGCGTGATGGTGATACGGTGGTATTCCTCGTACTTTACGTAGATAACATCCTTCTGATTGGAAATAGTAAAAAGGTGTTGTCAGATGTAATGGCATGGTTGTCCAAACAATTTGATATGAAGGATTTGGGAGAGGCTTGACATATCCTTGGGATAAAGATTATTCGAGATCGTAGGAGATGTTCTCTGACACTCTCCAAGGCATCCTACATAGACACGATTCTGGCTCGTTTTTGTTAGTTTTGAATACAGAAAAGCTATGGCTTGTATAAAAAACCAATATCCACAGATGACATATCATCATGTTTCAGTATTAAATTGTTCCATTATATCATAGAACTAGATAACGGGGTGTGTGAAAGACACATTAGATACCGTTATTGGTTAAAGTATTGATATAGAAAAAGTATGCTCGTAATTGAGATAGTCTGAACATACTATCGGTATAGGTTATCGTGTGATTTAGAAATTTGTTTATCTAGACTAGTTTAAATCACGCGAATATGCCCGGGCATATTGAGCACGACCAGTTTGGATAGATTTTACTTATACTGATTGGCGTAGTCAATTCGGTCCTAGTATTCAGTCTCTCATTCCCGAGATTGAGACGGGAATGAGAGTTGGATATAGTATGCTTGGATTTACCAAAGAGTGCGATCAACTGAGCCCTATACCTCGGTAGGTTGGGTATGCGGTGTTTAGCTTCTTACGTGCCGTTGCTAGTCAGAGGAATCCACGTACCAGTTCATCGGGTTGATAGTGCTCCCGAGCTGAGCTCGTAAGGTATATTATACTAAACCCGGCCGGTGGACTTTATGTCCGGTATAATAAAAAGGTCGAGTGGTACTAATCTCAGATACCAAGAAGTCGATGAATTAGTTTGTCAGTAAATTGATAAACCGATGAGCACTAGATCTTTAATGTGGGGAGATAGAAAAAAAATAGTGGCACGATGTAAAATCGTTTTTGAGCGGTAGTTCCATAGTTAGTCCGATAGTGGTATGACTAATTATGCATTTGGCTAATCGACAAAATGAATTAATTAATCCTAAAGGTTTAATTAATATTTAATTGACAAAGTGGATTAAGGAATTAATTCTATTTGAATTAATTAATCCTAAGGTTTCGATTAAATTAAATTAACGAAGTGGGTTAAGAAATTAATTCGAATGGGTCGATTGGAGTTGATTAGTCTAGGAAAGACTAAGCGGTCAACGAAAGTCAAATTAAAAGGCCCAATCCAAAAGCCCACGAGGTCTCTATTGGAATTCCCTATAAATAGAAAGCTTATGCCTTAAGAAACTTAAGAAAATCTTATAAGACATTTGTCTTCCTTGGAGTGAGAAAGTTCTAGAGATAAACTCTCTTCCCTTTTGAGTTTTCTTTCAAAAACAAACATGGATTCTCACTTCTCAATTTAGATTAAGCTTGAATGATTAAACTTTTAGATAGCCCATCGATTTTTGGAGTTGCCCACTGCTGGATTTTATAATTTTTGCCTAGAATTCACTGTTCACGGAATTTACTGTTCACAAAGTTATTGGTGAGATGGCAGCCACTTCTAATCACTCTGGGGTGCTTGATCCAACTGGGTTTGTGTTGATCTCTTCCTTGGGTTGGTGATCCACAATCCCAGTTGTCCACATCGTGACCGGAGTTGAAGTGGGTTCGATTTTATTGGCGAGAAAAGTAGTGGCCAGCAAATTTTGGGTTAATGGTTTGATCTTTTGGGCAGATTTAATCTAATTGAGGGATTTTCTTAGTGGGTTTCTCGTGGGCTTGATAGTACACCTCGATAGATTATTGCCCACACAATATTCGAGGCTTCTTGGAGTAATCCATTGGATTTCAGTGGTGATCGCGAATTAAAGATTCAGTTTTCTTATTTGCATTGGACTTCGCTTCAAAGGTATAGCCTTTATAGTTTCCGCTTTTAATTAAAGGTTGAATATTTACATGTCAATTTACGTTTTAATAAATTAAATAAGTATAATCCTAGATCTGTTCATGGGAAAATGAATTTGAGCCTGAGCTTTGTCAAAAGTTTCTGATTCTGGAATGCATTGCACGAAAGTGAGATTTTCGATTTAGCCCAGGCTTGTTCTGTTTTTCCTTTAGTTTTAACATGCAGAGCTCCAAGAAGGGTTTACTACCTTTCAGGCATGGGTACATTTGTCTAAGGAGCAGTGTCCCAAGACTGCTGAGGAGCTAGATGCCATATAGGCGATGCCCTATGCTTCTGCAGTGGGTAGCCTCATGTACGCTATGTTATGTACGAGGCCTGGTACTTGCTTTACAGGTGGCATGATTAGCAGATATCAGAGTAACACTAGGAAGGTTCACTGGGAGGCAGTAAAATGCATTCTCAAGTACTTGCGCAGGACGAGAGATTATGCCCTAGTTTATAGAGCGCAGGAGCTTGTACCATTGGGTTACACAACAGACTTTTAAGGTGATATGGACAAGAGTAAATCTACCTCTGGGTTTTTGTTTACTCTAGGAGGTGGAGCCATAGTATGGCAGAATGTCAAGTAGAAATGCGTGGCGGACTTCAACATGGAGGCTGAGTACGTTGCCGCATCAGAGGTAGCGAAAGAAGCTGTATGGCTCCAGAGCTTCCTGATGGACTTAGATGTGGTTCCTGAGTTACCTAGATCAATCACAATTTACTGTGATATCAATAGTGCAGTTGCTAACTCGAGGGAACCACGAGCCCATAAAGCGAGTAAACACATAGAGCATAAGTACCACCTGATACGAGAGATCGTAAAGAGGGGGGAAGTGATCGTGGCTAAGATAGCATATGATGACAACCTTGCAGATCCTTTCAAAAAGCCATTAACCTCAAAGGTCTTTGAGAGACATGTGGAGGGCATGGGAGTCAGATTCTTGAGGGAGCCATGTGAGTGAGCTTAAAGGTGTTCTGTAGATTTCATTATGACAGCAGTGTAATAGCGGGTTGGACAGTTTTTGTACTTCTTAACACAGCTTTAAGTATTAGTGGGAGATTGTTATTTTTGAATACATAAAAGCTATGGCTTGTATCAAAAACTAATATCCACAGATGACATATCATTTTGTTTTAGTATTAAATTGTTCCATTATATCATAGAACCAGATAACAGGGTGTGTGAAAGACACAGTGCATACCGTTATTAGTTAAATATTGATATATTAAAAGTATGCTCGTAACTAAGATAGTCTGAACATACTATCGGTATAGGTTATCGTGTGATTTGGAAATTAGTTTATCTAGACTAGTTTAAATCACGCGGATATGCCAGGGGCATATTGAGCACGACCAGTTTGGATAGAATTGACTTATACTGATCGGCGTAGTCAATTCGGTCCTAGTATTCAGTCTCTCAATCCCAAGATTGGGACGGGCGTGAGGGTCAGATATCGTATACTTTGATTTTCCAAAGAGTGCGGTCAATTGAGGCCTATACCTCGGTGAGTTGGGTATGCGGTGTTTAGCTTCTTACCTGTCGTTGCTAGTCGAAGGAATCCACATACCGGTTCGCAGGATTCTTACGTAAGTTGGGTATGCGGTGTTGAGCTCGTAAGGTTTGTTGTACTAAACGCGGCCGGTGGACTTTATGTCCGGTATAATAAAAAGGTCGAGTGGTACTAATCTTGGATACCAAGAAGTCAGTGAATTAGATTGTTAGTAAATTGATAAACCGACGAGAACTAGATCTTTAAGGTGGGGAGATAGAAGAAAAATAGTGGAGCGATGTAAAGTCATTTTTGAGCGGTAGTTTCATAGTTTGTCCGATAGTGGTACGACTAATTATGCATTTGACTAATCGACAAAGTGAATTAATTAATTCTAAAGGTTTAATTAATATTTAATTGACAAAATTGATTAAGAAATTAATTCTATATGAATTAATTAATCCTGAGGGTTTGATTAAATTAAATTAACGAAGTGGGTTAAGAAATTAATTCGAATGGGTCGATTGGAGTTGATTAGTCTAGGAAAGACTAAGCGGTCAACGAAAGTCAAATTAAAAGGCCCAACTCAAAAGCCCACTAGGTCTCCATTAGAGCTCCCTATAAATGGAAAACTTGAGGCCAAAGAAACATTAAGAAAATCTTGCAAGACAAGTCCTTCCTCTTCGAGTAAGCAAGTTCTAGAGAGAGAACTTCTTCTTCTTGAAGTTTTCTTTCATAAATGAACTTGGATTCTTACTTTCTAGAGTTGGATTTTTTGCCTAAAAGATTGATCGTTTGCTACCCAGTTTTTATTTTTCCGGTCAGCCGCTGTTGAGTGTTGTCGCATAGCAATTTCAGCTACCGTCCAGCAGCGATTTCCAGTGAGAATCATCTAGGCTATGGTGCATTTGATTCCGGCTTGATTACGTGGATCTCACTCAGGTGATCCGTAATTAGGCCTGTCTAGATCACAGCTAGAGTTTTGGTGGTTCTTCGATCGGTGTGGGTATTTTCTGGCTGGCGGTTTTGAGTTGTGCGGCGCGGCTGTTGGTTTTCCGGTCAGTGAAGGTCGATCTGATTTTTAGGCTAGTTCTATGTCCGATTTGAGAGATTTTCTGATGGGATTTTCGTGGGCTTTGCGAGTACACTTCGATAGATTATTTCCCACGCAATATTCGAAGTTTCTTGGAGTAATCTTTTGGATTTCAGTGGTATTCGATTATAAAGATTGGATTTTTCTTATTGCGTTGGACTTCGCTTCAAAGGTATAACCTTTAATCCTTTCGCTTTTAATTAAATACATAATCTTTGTGTGTTAGATGTTGTTTTTTTAATAAATTAAATAAGTATAAGCCTAGATCCGTTCATGGGAAAATGAATTTGAGCCTGAGCTTTGTCGAAAGCTTCCGATTCTGGAATACATAGCACGAAAGTAAGGTTTTCCATTTAGCCCGGACTTGTTCTGTTTTCATTCAGCAACGTACTCAGCCTCCATGGTGGAGTTCGTCATGCATTTCTGCTTGACACTCCGCCACACTATGGCTCCACCTCCTAGAGTAAACACAAACCCAAAGGTAGACTTACTCTTGTCTATATCACCTTGAAAGTCCGAATCTGTGTAACCCAATGGTACAAGCTCTTGCGTTCTATATACTAGAACATAATCTCTCGTCCTGCGCAAGTACTTGAGAATGCATTTTACTGCCTCCTAGTGAGCCTTCCCAGGGTTACTATGATATCTGCTAACCATGCCAACGGCAAAGAAAATATCAGGCCTCGTACATAACATAGCATACATGAGGCTACCCACCGCAGAAGCATAGGGTACCGCCTGCATGGCATCTATCTCCTCAGCAGTCTTGGGACACTGCACCTTAGAGAAATGCACCCCATGCCTTAAAGGTAGTGAACCCTTCTTGGAGTTCTGCATGTTAAAATGGGCCAGAATCGTGTTTATGTATGATGCCTGCGAGAGTGTCAGAGAACGTCTCCTACGATCTCAAATAACCTTGGTCCCAATGATATGTCTAGCTCTACTGAATCCTTCATATCAAATTACCTGGACAACCATGCCTTTACTTCTGACAACACTTTCTTACTGTTGCCAATCAAAAGGATGCCATCCACGTAAAATACGAGGAACACCACCGTATCACCATCACGCCTGCGGTAAAAACACAGCTCATCCAGACACTGAGTGAATGCATAGGACTAGATAACCTCGTCAAAACGAATGTTCCAAGATCTGGAAGCTTGCTTAAGTCCATAAATGGACCTCCTAAGCCTACATACCTTATGCTCTTGGCCCTGAACAAATAAACCCTCTGGTTACTACATAAAAATGGTCTCCTCAAGACTTACATTAAGGAAAGCTGTCTTGACGTCCATCTGCCAAATCCCATAGTCCATATGAGTAACTATGGCTAAGAGAATCTGGATTGACTTAAGCATAGCTACCGGGGAAAAGGTCTCCTCATAATCGATACCCTCTTTCTGAGTATACCCGTTCGCCACAAGCCTAGCCTTGAAGGTCTCAACCCTCCCTTCAGATCCTCTCTTTCGCTTGTAGACCCATTTGCACCCAATAGGCCGAAACCCATCAGGAATTTCTACCAGCTCTCAGACCTGATTTGAGTCCACAGAACCCATCTCAGCAATCATTGCTCTCTGCCAATAATCTGCATCTTTATCCTGGAGAGCCTCATTGTAGCTAACTGGGTCTGGTTCGTGAGCGCCAGGGATAAAGTCTGAATACTCACCCAAACCCATGTACCTCTCGGGCTGTCTAGCAACACTCCCACTACAACGAGGTGTAGCCTATGTAAGAGCATCATCTATGAGAGTGTGTGCAGTCTCTTGTGGTGTGTCTTCCAGTACTTGTGTATCTGGAATAATGGATTGACTTCTAAGCTCTTCCAATGCTACCTTGCTGCTTGACTTGCGATCTAAAATATAGTCCTACTTAAGAAATCTGGCACTGGTGTTCACCACCATATTCTGATCTCGAGGACTATAAAATAGACCACCTCTCGTTCTTTTGGGTACCCTACAAACAACATAGCCTTTGATCTCGAATCTAACTTACCTACATCTGCCTCGAGCACATGTGCTGGACAACCCCAAATCCTGAGATGTCTCAAACTAGGCTTTCGCCCAGTCCACAACTCTAGGGGTGTCGTAGGCATAGATTTAGATGGTACGAGATTATAGAGATAACACCCTGTCTCCAAGGCATAACCCCAAAACGAGGTAGGAAACTCACTATAACTCATCCTCGCTACTACATCATTCTGCTGGGGTGTGCCAGGTGTTGGATTTGAATACATAAGCTATGCTTGTGTTGTACATTTTCCCAGTTAATATATCGATTTGTATTTCAGTTATATTGGTTGTGCATTTTAAGTCCATTTACACTATGTAAGTAGATGATGAGGTGTCTTGTGTGAAACAGTAGATCTCATCATTGGTCGAAAGGCATAGTATATAAATGAGGTTCGTAACTGAGATAGTTTTAGACAAACTGTCAGTTTAGGTTATTATGTGATTCGGATAATCGGTTTGTCTAGAATGATTGAATCATATAGATATGCCCGGGGAGTGTTGAACATGACCTTTTGTCTTGTACTGATTTAATAGACAAATAGATCCTTATATTCTATCTCTAAATCCCTAGACTCGGGCGGGCATGAGGACTGGACATAGTGTACTTTGATCTGCCAATGGGTGAGGTTAATTGTGGCCAATATTCTCGGTAGGTTGGGTGTGCGTGTTTAGTTACTTGGTGTGCTGCTGCTTGTCGAAAGGAAACTATGTACCGTTGAGTCCGGGGTGATGGTGCCCCCGAGATGAGCTCGAAATGCTTATTATACTAAACCCGGCCGGTGGACGTATGTCCGGTATAGTAAAAAGGTCGAGTGGTACTAGTCTCGGAATCAAGAAGTTGATTAATAAATTTATTAGTAAATTAATAAATTGATGAGCACTATATCTTTGATGTGGGGAGATTATGAATATAATTCATTAAGTTGTTCCAGAAGCAATTCTGGTGTAGGATGGTAGTGCCATAATTAATCCGTTAGTGGTACGATTAATTATGTACTGGGTTATTGACAAAGGTAGATTTAATTAATTAAGTAATTAATTAATCCTTGTGTCAGTTGGTTGTGAATCATACCAGGAACTAGTTTGGGATAAGTAAATCCCTGTATCAGTTGGTTGTGAATCATACCAGGAACTGGTTTGGGATAAGTGAATCCCTGTATCAGTTGGATGTGTATCTGTCCAGGAACAGGATTGAAGGAACCAGAATCCCAGTAGGAAGGCCAATCCTAATCCAACTTGGGGTCCCTCTTGTAACTCTATAAATAGACAAGGGATCAGTTATTCAAGACACACAATTCAATAGATTCATAATTCAAGAATCTAGAGAGATAAAATTCTAGAGAGAGAAAATGCTCTCTCTCAAAATTGAATTTTAGAGCAAGTGGACGGCTGGTTTTTGACATAGCTTGGCCAAAAGTTCTGCCTAGTTTTGCTAGCCCTGAGTGTTGCTTTCTCTCTCTCCGGGCAGTGCGTTTTCAGTACGTGCTATGTGCGGAGGTGCTGGATTTTTCTGGCGGGTGGAGTTGTGTTGATAGCTGATCAATTGACTTCTAGTTCGTTGCCCACACAATGTGAAGTGATAGTCTTGAGGCATACTACAGAATCACCCGAGTCACGCTTCAATGGTAACTTTCTGAACTTCCGTTCTTATTAGAAATTTTTGTTGCGTGGTAAATCGGGCTAGTGCGAACCAAGATCCTGTGCAATGTTATTTCAAGCAAGGATTGGAATAACGATTGTGCTAGAGTCTAGGCCTGGCCAGAGAATCCGATTCTAGAAAGCATAGCACGAAAGTGAGTTTCTGGCTAGGACCGGGCAGATAATCTTTCAATTGGTATCAGAGCCTGGTTTTGGGTTTTGTGCTAGTTCGATTTGCTACATGGTTTTATTTGCAGATGGTTTAGAATCCCGACTATTATGGTTACATTTGTATGGGTTTTAATTAAACTCCAGGATATGTCCGGATTTGATTTTATTATGAATGTTTGCAATAGTAAAACCACGTGCTGGAAGCCGTGTAGGATTAGATTAAATCTGTAGTAGGATTTTTTCTATGTAATTTCGATTTTTAATTTTTCCTAGAATGCCTTGTAGTAGGAAAATTGATTTTTGTAATCGAAGGCGTTATGGTGGGCGACTTGGATTCGTGGGTTTTTGGGTTATCGTGAATTTGTAGAAACCCAGGAAAACCCAGAACGAATTGTAAAAAGACCAAAAAGTGTGGGAAAAAGCGAAGGAGGAATTGACAACAGGAGGCGACGCCGGCAACGACTGCCAGCTGTGAGTCGCGCCAGCCAAGGGCGCAGCAGCAGCAGCTGTCGCGCCCAGGGCGTAGTAGCCACATGCGGTAGTAGCGCGCAGCAGTAGCTGCTGCTCGCTGCTAGGCCACACGCACGTGCACGCGGCGCGCGGCCAGTGCTGCCCTCGGGCCGTGCTTCGGCAAGGGTGGCCCGTTTGGGCCGTTCGGGCCATTGTTGGCCCTTTTTCCTCCAGTTTTCATTTTTTGATGTTCAAGACTCTTTCCATCAAGTGACGTGGCGGGACACGAGATCAAGGCAGAAGATGGAAGCAATTAAAACCATAATAGTCGGGAAATTTATTTTAAGCATTTATTTCCTGTATTTATTGTTTTAATTTTATGCTTTATTTTTATGCTGTATTTTAGATGCATGAACTGAAGCATGTCTGGTTTTATGGTTGCATATAACTTAGGTTTAGTTAATTGCATGTTAAAACCAAAAAAATCCTCATTTTGAAAATCTAAGTGGGACCGGGTTGGTTTAATATCCCCATGGGCACCATTACGGGTTCATATGCGATGTGGGTGGACTTGCGCGTTGGCATTAGGGCCTTCCTCCATTCGGATGATTCCATCCCCGAGATCGCTAAACAATGAACTTCTGAGTAAGATGACTAGAGTAAGTTTAACTAGGAGAAATGCGACACCCTCTCCATCTGAGGCGCACTATTCTGAGCTAACAAGCTCAGTAGTCACGTAATGGCATACACTTAGTGTCGATCTGCAGTATTCCTGCCGCTAGGTTACGCTGCTTATTTGTATGGCTGAAAGCACTGACTATTAACTACATTGATCAAAAGATCGTTGGTCAGATAGTGTAGTTAATGAACTTAATTCTTCTCAAACGAATGTGGGTTAGCGTAAACGTCCACACTGCGTGGCTTGTGAGAATCCCGGTGGATGAGATGTTGGTGGATTAAGATTATTGTTTTAAGGGAAGTCAATAATTAATTGGATTTTCATGTTTTTCGAAAATTCTAAGCATATAACTGAAACATTGTTTGTTTACTTTCCAGTTTAAATCGATATGGCATTCAATCCTTTAGCTGCTATTTTGAAAAACAACAATTTAACTGGAACTAATAATGTCGATGGAAGTCGTAACTTGGACATTTTCCTTAGGGCTGAGAGCACTCCTGTAAGAGATCATGTCATTGACGTGATTAGTAATATCAACAAGGTTGAGGTAGTGGGAGGCGAAATCGTTGATGAAACCAAAGCCGATATTTTGCTCCATAGTTTGCCTCAAAGCTATGAGCAGATTCGGTTGAACTACAACGTAAGTAAGATGTTGTGGAGTTCATCCAAGCTCTTGGCAGAGTTGGTCACGGCTAAAAGTCTTCTTCAAGAGAAGAAGCGAGCTTTGGTCACAGTCGAAGCTTCAGAATTTTCTTCTGAGCCTGGGCTAGAAAGAAGAAGAGGAAGCTCGAGGGAATTGCTCAAGTGGCGCAAATTACGCCTAAGCCATGTATTGCAAAGAAGCAGTCAAAAGACAAGTGCTTCAAGTGCAATAAGACGGGACATTGGCAACAGGATTGTCCAAAGCTTATAAGTACGATAAATTCTGCCTTAATTACTGAGACATGTTTAGCGGCGATTCCTACAGATACTTGGTGTGTGGATTCAGGTGCCACTGACCATGTTTTTAATTCTTTGCAAGGGTTCCAAGTAACCCGAAAGCTTAGAGAAGGCGAATTGGATATCCACTTGGGCGACACTACAAGAGTGTCAGTAGAAGCAGTGGGAGTAGTTAAGTTGAATTTCGAAAATTCTGACTTAGAAATAGTGAATTGTCTTTATGTACCGAGTTTTAGAAAGAACTTGATTTCACTTCCTAAACTCTTGAAGAACGGTTATAAGTCTATTTTTTCTGATGACTCTGTTGTTATTAGAAGAGATGTAAAACTTATTTGTTCTGGTTCATTGGTGGACAATTTATTTGTGGTTAATTCTAACTCCCCTGTTGCGCAAAACATAGAGATAAATAGCTCAGGATCTAACATTAATAAGAGGAAGAGACCTACTGAAATGAATCAAACCTATCTTTGGCATCTCAGGCTAGGTTATATAAACCTTAGTAGGATTCAGAGGTTGGTCAATGACGGACCATTGGGTTCATTAGATATTGACAGTTATGCAACATGCGAATCTTGCTTGGAAGGTAATATGACCAAGAGACCTTTTAAGGCAAAAGGTTATAGAGCTAAAGAAGTACTAAAGTTGATTCATTCTGACTTGTGTGGACCTATGACGGTCCAGGCATGAGGGGGATTCGAGTATTTCATGATGTTCACGGATGACTACTCTAGGTATGGGTACATTTACCTAATGCACCACAAGTCCAAATGTTTTGGCAAGTTTAAAGAGTTTTGGGCAGATGTGGAGAAGTATCATGGTAAGAGTATCAAAACACTGCGTTCAGATCGTGGTGGGGAGTACCTATCCCATGAATTTTGAGATTACCTCACTGAGGTAGGAATTCAGTCTCAGTTGTCTGCACCTGGCACACCACAGCAGAATGGTGTAACAGAGACGAAGAATAGAACACTTATGGAAATGGTTAGGTCCATGATGAGCTATAGTGATTTGCCAAGTTCATTCTGGGGATATGCCTTGGAAACGGCAATGTATATTCTAAATCTTGTACCAACTAAGACCGTGCCTTTAACCCCAATAGAGTAGTGGAACGGGCGCAAGCCCAGTCTAAGGCATCTCAGAATTTGGGGATGGCCAGCACATGTGCTTAAGGCACAGATACGGCCAAGTTAGATGCGAGAACAGAATTAATGTGGTTTGTAGGTTATCCTAGGGGAACCAAAGGTGGTCTATTCTATAGTCCTAAAGACCAGAAGGTGGTGGTTAGTACCAACGCTAGATTTTTAGAAGAGGACTATGTCTTAGACCACAAGCCTAAGAGTAAGATAATACTAGAAGAGCTTAGACGACAAACTTGAAAGTTTTGGTAGGATATGGGTTTGCACTTGCTCGTTTTACCACGCAACAAAAATTTTTATTAAAGCGGAATCTTAGAAAAATACCTTTGAAGCGTGCACCTGGTGAATCTCTTGTATGCCTCAAGACTATAACTTCACGCTGTGTGGGCAACGAACTAGAAGTTAATTGATCAGCTATCACCACAACTCCACCTGCCAGAAAAATCCAGCACCTCCGCACGTACTGCAAACGCACTGCCCGGAGAGAGAGAAAGCAACACGCGGGGCTAGCAAAATAAGGCCAAAATTTTGGCCAAATAAACCAAAAGGCCAGCCGCAATTTGCTTAAGAAAATTCGACTTGGAGAGATAAATTTTTCTCTCTCTAGAATTTCCTCTCTCTAGAATTCTTGTGGATTAATTGTTGAATGGTATTTCTTGAATAACTGATCCCTTGTCTATTTATAGAGTTACAAGAGAGACTCTAAGTTGGTTTAGGATTGGTGTTCCTAATGGGTTTAGGTAATGAATTAGTTTCCAAATCCAATTAGGTAACCAATCTGATAGGATAAACCAAATCCTACTAGGTTCCTAATCTCTAGGATTTCCTAATTCCAATTGAAACTTAAGACTTAATTAATGAATTAAATAATTCCACTTTGTTAATTACTTAATTAACCCTTAGGAATTAATTAAATAATTCCACTTTGTTAATTATTGAATTAACCCTTAGGAATAATTAACCAACTAATTAATGAAATATACCTATTCAATTAACCCATTACAAAATTAATCGTACCTCTAACGGATTAATTTTGGCACTACCATCTACACCAGAATTGCTTCCAGAACAACTTAATTAAATTATATTCATTTAATATCCCCATATCAAAGATATAGTGCTCCTTAATTAAAATTAATTTACTGATAAATTAATTAATTAACTTCTTTAAATCCGAGACTAGTACCACTCGACCTTTTTATTATATCTGACATAAGTCCACTGGCCGGGTTTAGTATAATAAACATTTTGAGCTCATCTCGGGAGCACCATCACCCCGGACGTACCGGTACATGGTTTCCTTTCGACAAGCAGCATCACCAAGTAACTAAACACGCGTACCCAACCCACCGAGACTATCGGATATCATTGCCTTACGCCAAGATTCTGCATCTTTATCTCGAAGCGCTTCATTGTATTTAACTGGGTCACGTTCAGGCACACCTGGGACTAGGTCTGAGGCACCTCCCATGCCAACGAACCTGTCAGGCTGTTTCACAACCCTCCATTACGACGAGGCACCGCCTGTGGATGCGCATCATCTGTGATCTCATGTGCCGTATGTGGTGTATCTACTTGCGCTGGTGCATCAGGATTAGTAGTTTGTTGTCTAAGCTTTTCTAGTACTATCTTACTCTTGGGCTTGTGGTCTAAGACATAGTCCTCTTCTAAAAATCTAGCATTGGTACTCACCACCACCTTCTGATCTTTAGGACTATAGAATAGACCACCTTTCGTTCCTCTAGGATATCTTACAAACAGCATTAATTCTGTTCTTGTATCTAACTTAGCCGTATCTGCCTTAAGCATATGTGCTGGCCCCAAATTCTGAGATGTCTTAGATTGGGCTTCCGCCCATTCCACAACTCTACTGGGGTTGAAGGCAAGGTTTTAGATGGTACAAGATTAAGAATATACATTGTCGTTTTCAAGGCATATCCCCATAATGAACTTGGCAAATCATTATAGCTTATCATGGACCTAACCATTTCCATAAGAGTTCGGTTCCTCCTTTCTGCTACACCATTCTGCTGTGGCGTGCCAGGTGCAGATAACTGAGACTAAATTCCTACCTCAGTGAGATAATCTCTAAATTCATGGGATAGGTACTCCCCACCATGATTTGAATGCAGTGTCTTGATACTATTACCATGATGCTTATCCACATCTGCCCGAAACTCTTTGAATTTGCCAAAACATTCGGACTTGTGGCGCATTAGGTAAATGTATCCGTACCTAGAGTAGTCATCCGTGAACGTCACGAAATACTTATATCCCCCTCGTGCCTGGACCGTCATAGGTCCACACAAGTCAGAATGAATAAACTCTAATACTTCTTCAGCTCTATAGCCTTTTGCTTTAAAAGGTCTCTTGGTCATCTTACCTTCCAAGCAAGATTCGCAGGTTGCATAACTGTCAATATCTAATGAACCCAAAGATCCATCATTGACCAACCTCTGAATCCTACTAAGGTTTATAAGACCTAGCCTTAGATGCCAAAGATAGGTTTGATTCATTTCAGAAGGTCTTTTTCTCTTATTAATGTTAGATACTAAGCTATCTATTTCTATGTTTTGCGCAACAGGGGAGTTAGAATTAACCACAAATAAATTGTCCACCAATGAACCAGAACAAACAAGTTTGACATTTCTTCTAATAAAAACAGACTCATCAGAAAAAATAAACTTGTAACCGTTATTCAAGAGTTTAGAAACCGAAATCAGGTTCTTTCTAAAACTCGGTACATAAAGACAGTTTACTAACTCTAGGTTACGATTCTCAAAATTTAACCTCACTACTCCCACTGCTTCAACTGACACTCTTGTAGTGTCGCCCATGTAGATGTCCAGTTCGCCCTCTCTAGGCTTCCGGGTTACTTGGAACCCCTGCAAAGAATTACAAACATGGTCAGTGGTGCCTGAATCCACACACCAAGTATCTGTGGGAATCACCGCTAAAACATGTCTCAGTAATTAGGGCAGAAACAATCATACCATTGAGCTTTAGACAATCCCCTTTCCAATGTCCTGCTTTGCCGCATTGAAAGCACTTGCCCTTTGGCTTGCTTTTCTTCACGATATCTGGCTTCGCTCCAAGTTTCTTGGCATTCTTCTTCTTCTTATTCTTCTTGCCTTTCGGCCTAGAAGAAGAACTCGAACCCTTTACCACGACCAAAGCTTGCTTATTCTCATGGAAGATGCCTTCAGCCGCCACCAAATTAGTCATGAGTTCGGGCAACGTATAAACCCTTTGGATCATATTGTAGTTGACCCAAAACTGCTCAAAACAAGAGGGTAGACTCTAGAGGATATATCTATCTGACTTTCCAGGTTGATATTTTCTCCTAACACCTCTATTTCATTGATGTTACTGATCATGTGTAAAACATGATCTCTCACCGATCCGCCTTCAGCCATTTTGGTGTTCATTAACTTCCGCATGGCTGACTGCCTGGCAGTCCTGCCTTGATGCGCAAACATCTCCTTTAGGTGCGCCAACATGTCAAAAGCAGAGAGCATGGGATGAAGCTGATGTTGCAGCACATTTGACACAGAGGCCAAAATGCAGCACCGCGCCATCTCATCCGCTTTCCTTCACCTGGCATAGGCGTCCCTTTCCTCGTGGGTAGCGTCATCATCAGGCACTTGTGGACATGCTTTGATGAGCACAAACTTGTACTGCTCAGCCGTCAGGACTATGTCCAAATTCTGACTCCAATCGACATAATTTGTTCCAGTTAATTTGTTGTCTTTCAAGATAGCAGCCAAAGGATTGAATGCCATATCGATTTAAACTGGAAAGTAAACAAACAGTGTTTCAGTTATATATGCTAGAATTTTCGAAAACATGAAAATCCAATGTAATTATTGATTTCCCTCAAAATAATAATATTAATCCACCAACATCTCATCCACCGCGATTCTCGCAAGCCACGCAGTGTGGACGTTTACGCTAACCCACATTCGTTTGAGAAGAACCAAGTTCAGTAACTACACTATCTGAGCAATGATCTTTTGATCAATGTAGCTAATAGTCGGTGCTTTCAACCATACAAGTAAGCAGCGTAACCTCGCGGGAGGAATACTGCAGATCGTACACTAAGTGTGTGCCATTACGTGACTTCTGAGTTTGTTACCTCAGGATAGTGCACCTCAGATGGAGAGGATGTCGCATTTCCCCAAGTTAAACTCCCTCTAGTCATCTTACTCAGAAGCTCATAGTCTAGCGATCTCGGGGCTGGACTCATCCGAATGGAGGAAGGCCCTAATGCCAACGGGCAAGCCCACCCACATCGCATATGAACCCGTAATGGTGGCCATGGGGATATAACACAACCCACTCCCACTTAGATTTCCAAATTGAGGGTTTTTCATGCAACCATAAAACCATACATGCTTTAATTCATGCATCTAAAATACAACATAAAAATAAAGCATAAAAATTAAAATAATAAATACGGGAAATAAATACGTAAAATAAATTTCCCGACTATTATGGTTTTAATTGCTTACATCTTTTGCCTTGATCTCGTGTCCCGTCACGTCACTCGATGGAGAGAGTATTGAACTTCAAAAAATGAAAACTGGAGAAAAATGGGCCAAAATAGCTCGAACGGCCCGAACGGGCTATTTGGTCAACTGCTGCGCGCTGCTGCTGCCTGTTGCTGCGTTTTCTTGGCTGCCGGCGACGATTTTACTGCCGGCAATTGTTACCGGCGTCGCCTCCTGCCGCCAACTCCTCATTCGCTTTTCCCCACGCTATTTGGTCTTCTTGCAATTCGTTCTGGGTTTTCATGGGTTTCTTCAAATTCATGATAACCCAAAACCCACGAATCCAAGTCGCCCACCATAACGCTTTCGATTACAAAAAAAACAATTTTCCTACTACAAGGCATTCTAGGAAAATTAAATAATGCAAATTACATAGAATAAATCCTACTACAGATTTGATATAATCCTACACGGCTTCCAGCACGTGGTTATACTATTACAAACATTCGTAATAAAATTAAATCCGGACATGTCCTGGAGTTTAATTAAAACCCATACAAACGTAACCATAATAGTCAGGATTCTAAACCACCTGCAAATAAAACCATGTAATAAATCGAACAAGCACATAACCCCCTAAACCAGGCTCTGATATCAATTGAAAGTTTTGGTAGGATCTGGGTTTGCACTTGCTCGTTTTACCACGCAACAAAAATTTATATTAAAGCGGAATCTTAGAAAAATACCTTTGAAGCATGCACCTGGTGTATCTCTTGTATGCCTCAAGACTATAACTTCATGTTGTGTGGGCAACGAACTAGAACTTAATTGATCAGCTTTCACCACAACTCCACCTGCCAGAAAAATCCAGCACCTCGGCACCTAGCACGTACTGCAAACGCACTGCCCGGAGAGAGAGAGAAAGCAACACGTAGGGCTAGCAAAATAAGGCCAAAATTTTGGCCAAATAAACCAAAAGGCCAGCCGCAATTTGCTTAAGAAAATTCGACTTGGAGAGAGAAAATTTTCTCTCTCTAGAATTTCCTCTCTCTATAAATCTTGTTGATTAATTGTTGAATTGTATTTCTTGAATAACTGATCCCTTGTCTATTTATAGAGTTACAAGAGAGACTCCAAGTTGGTTTAGGATTGGTCTTCCTAATGGGTTTAGGTAATGAATTAGTTTCCAAATCCAATTAGGCAACCAATCTGATAGGACAAACCAAATCCTACTAGGTTCCTAATCTCTAGGATTTCCTAATTCCAATTGAAACTTAAGACTTAATTAATTAATTAAATAATTCCACTTTGTTAATTACTTAATTAACCCTTAGGAATTAATTAAATAATTCCCCTTTTGTTAATTTCTGAATTAACCCTTAGGAATAATTAACCAATTAATTAATTAAATCTAGCTATTCAATTAACCCATTACAAAATTAATCGTACCACTAACGGATTAATTTTGGCACTACCATCCTACACCAGAATTGCTTCCGGAACAACTTAATTAAATTATATTCATTTAATCTCCCCACATCAAAGATATAGTGCTCGTTAATTAAAATTAATTTACTGATAAATTAATTAATTAACTTTTTTAATTCCGAGACTAGTACCACTCGACCTTTTTATTATACCTGACATAAGTCCACCGGCCGGGTTTAATATAATAAACATTTCGAGCTCATCTCGGGAGCACCATCACCCCGGACGCACCGGTACATGGTTTCCTTTCGACAAGCAGCAGCACACCAAGTAGCTAAACACACGCACCCAACCCACCGAGACTATTGGCCACATTTGACCTCACCCATTGGCAGATCAAAGTACACTATGTCTAATCCTCATACCCACTCGAGTTTAGGGATTTAGAGATAGAATACAAGGATCGATTTGTCTATTAAATCAGTACAAGACAAATTATTCGTAAAAGTCAAGTTCAATATGCCCCGGGCACATCTATATGATTCAATTAGTTTAGACAAACTAATTATCTGAATCACATAATAACCTAGATCGATAGTTTGTCCAAAGCTGTCTCGGTTACGAACCTCATTTATATATTATGTCTTTCAACCAATTATGAGATCTACTGTGTCGCACCAGACACTTCGTCATCTACTTACATAATATAAATGAACATAAACATGCACAACAAAATATAATTGAAACACAAATCGATATTTTAAACTGGGAAATAGTACAATACAAGCATAGTTTATGTATTCTACTCCAACAAAACTGGTCCTGATGCACCGGCACAAGTAGATACACCACACACTGCACATGAGATCACAGATGATACGCCTACACAGGTGGTGCCTCGTCGTAGTGGGAGGGTTGTGAGACAATCCGACAGGTTTATTGGCATGGGAGAGGCCTCAGACCTAGTCTCAGGTGTGCCTGAACCGGACCCAGTTAACTATAATGAGGCGCTCCGAGATAAAGATACAGAATCTTGGCGTAAGGCAATGATATCTGAGATGGGGTCAATGGAGCACAATCAAGTCTGGGAGCTTGTGGACCTGCCTGATGGGTCTAAGCCCATTGGATACAAGTGGGTCTACAAACGTAAGAGAGGATCTGACGGGAAGGTGGAAACCTTTAAAACTAGGCTGGTGGCGAAGGGGTATACTAGGAAAGAGGGAATCGATTATGAGGAAACCTTCTTCCCGGTAGCCATGCTTAAGTCTATCCAGATTCTCTTGGCCATAGCTGCTCATATGGATTATGAGATTTGGCATATGGATGTAAAGACAGCTTTCCTAAACGGAAGTCTTGAGGAAACCATCTTTATGCAGCAACCAGAGGGATTCATTAAAAGAGGCCAAGAGCATAAGGTTTGCAGGCTTAGGAGGTCCATTTACGGACTTAAGCAGGCATCTAGATCTTGGAACATCCGGTTTGATAAGGTAATCCAGTCCTTCAGATTTACTCAGTGTCTGGATGAGCAATGTGTGTACCGCAGGCGTGATGGAAACTCAGTGGTGTTTCTTGTGCTTTACATAGATGACATTCGATTGATAGGCAACAACAAGAACGTGTTATCAGACGTAAAGGCATGGCTGTCCAAACAGTTTGATATGAAGGACTTAGGGGAAGCGGGACATATCCTTGGGATCAAGATTATTCAAGATCATAGGAAACTTTCGTTAACGCTCTCCCAAATATGGATAGGAATCTGGCCCGTTTTAACATGCAGAACTCCAATAAAGGTTTTCTACCTTTCAGACACGGAGTGCATCTATCTAAAGAACAGTCTTCTAAGACTGTTGAGAAGATAGAGGCCATGAAGACAGTTCCGTATGCTTCGGTAGTAGGAAGTCTCATGTATGTCATGTTGTGTACGAGGCCTGATATCTATTATGCCATTGGCATGGTGAGCATATATCAGAGTAACCCTGGGAAAGCTCATTGGGAGGCAGTAAAATGCATCTCAAGTATTTGCGCAGAACGAGGGACCAAGTTCTGGTCTATCAGGCGCCTGAGCTGGTACCCCGAGGTTACACAGATTCAAATTTCCAAGGCGACAGGGATAAGAGCAAGTCTACCTCAGGGTATGTGTTTACTCTATGAGTAAGCATATACAGCGCAAGTACCACCTGATACGAGACATCGTAAAGAGGGAAGACGTGATCATGTATAGGATTGTATGTAGTTGTATACTTAAAGCACAGCTTAAGTATTAGTGAGAGATTGTTGGATTTGAATACATAATCTATGCTTGAGTTGTACATTTTCCTAGTTAATATATCGATTTGTGTTTCAGTTATATTGGTTGTGCATTTTAAGTCCATTTACACTATGTAAGTAGATGATGAGGTGTCTTGTGTGACACAGTAGATATCATCATTGGTCGAAAGGCATAGTATATAAATGAGGTTCATAACCGAGATTGTTTTGGACAAACTGTCGGTTTAGGTTATTATGTGATTCGGATAATCGGTTTGTCTAGACTGATTGAATCATATAGATATGCCCGGGGCGTATTGAACATGACCTTTAGGAATGATTTGTCTTGTATTGATTTAATAGACAAATCGATCCTTGTATTCTATCTTTAAATCCCTAGACTCGGGCGGGCATGAGGATTAGACATAGTGTGCTTTGATCTGCCAATGGGTGAGGTCAATTGTGGCCAATATTCTCGGTAGGTTGGGTGCGCGTGTTTAGTTACTTGTTGTGCTGTTGCTGGTCAAATGGAAACCATATACCGGTGCCTCCGGGGTGATGGTGCTCCCGAGATGAGCTCAAAATGTTTATTATACTAAACCCGGCCAGTGGATGTATGTCCGGTATAGTAAAAAGGTCGAGTGGTACTAGTCTCGGAATTAAGAAGTTGATTAATTAATTTATCAGTAAATTAATAAATTGATGACCAATATATCTTTGATGTGGGGAGTTTTATGAATATAATTTAATTAAGTTGTTCCGGAAGCAATCCTTGTGTAGGATGGTAGTGCCATAATTAATCCGTTAGTGTTACGATTAATTATGTACTGGGTTATTGACAAAGGTAGATTTAATTAATTAAGTAATTAATTAATCCTTGTGTCAGTTGGTTGTGAATCATACCAGGAACTGGTTTGGGATAAGTGAATCCCTGTATCAGTTGGTTATGAATCATACCAGGAACTGGTTTGGGGTAAGTGAATCCCTATGTCAGTTGGATGTGTATCAGTCTAGGAACACGATTGAAGGAAACAGAATCCCAGTAAGAAGGCCAATCCTAATCCAACTTGGGGTCTCTCTTCTAACTCTATAAATAGACAAGGGATCAGTTATTTAAGACACACAATTCAATAGATTCATAATTTAAGAATCTAGAGAGATAAAATTCTATAGAGAGAAATTTCTCTCTCTCAAAAACGAATTTTAGAACAAGTGGGGGGCTGGTTTTTGACATAGCTTGGCAAAAAATTCTGCCTAGTTTTGCTAGCCCCGAGTGTTGCTTTCTCTCTCTCTGGGCAGTGCATTTTCAGTACGTGCTAGGTGCGGAGGTGCCGGATTTTTCTGGCGGGTGGAGTTGCGGTGATAGCTGATCAATTGACTTCTAGTTTATTGTTCACACAACGTGAAGTCATAGTCTTGAAACATCTTGAAGCATACAAGAGAATTACCCGAGTCACGCTTCAAAGGTAACTTTCTAAAGTTCCGCTCTTATTAGAAATTTTTGTTGCGTGGTAAATCGAGCTTGTGTGAACCTAGATCCTGCGCAATGTTTTTTCAAGCAAGGATTGGAATAGCGATTGTGCTAGAGTCTAGGCCTGGCCAGAGATTCCGATTCTGGAATGCATAGCACGAAAGTGAGTTTCTGGCTAGGCCCGGGCAGATATTCTTTCACCAGCTGCAGACAACTGGGACTGAATACCCACCTCTAACAAATAGGACCTAAATTCACTAGAGAGGTATTCGCCACTGCGATCCGATCACAAGGCCTTGATACTCTTACCCAGATGTTTCTCCAGCTCAGCCTTAAACTCTTTGAACTTGCCAAAGCATTCAGACTTGTGGCACATCAGATATATCTATCCATATCTAGAGTAATCATCTGTGAATGTCACGAAATACTCATAACCACCTCTAGCTTGAACTGACATAGGCCCACACAAGTCATAATGAATCAACTCTAAAACCTCCTTGGCCCTATACCCCTTTGCCTTGAAAGGCCTCTTGGTCATTTTACCCTCCAAACAGGACTTGCAGGTCGGATAGCTGTCAATATCCAATGTGCCCAAAGGCCCATTATTGACCAACCTTTGAATCCTACTAAGGTTGATGTGACCTAGTCTCAGGTGCCAAAGATAAGTTTGATTCAAAAGGGAAGACTCTTTTCTCTGATTATGATTCAGTGATGAGTTACTAATTTCTGTATTTTGCACAACTGGGGAGTTTGTCTTAATTAAAAATAGATTGTCAACTAATGTACCAGAACATATAAGCCTCTGGTTCTTTCTAATAAAAACAAGAATTATAAAAAAACACACTTATAACCATCCAATAAAAGTTTAGAAACTGAAAGCAAATTCTTCCGAAAACTGGGTTCATAAAGACAATCTCTCAAATGTAAAATATAGTCTGAAAAATAAAGACATAAAACTCCCACTGCAATAACAGAAACTCTAGTAGTATCACCAAGGTAGACTTGAAACTCTCCCTCTCTAAGCAGCTGGGTCACTTGGAACCCCTGCAAAGACTTATAAACATGATCAGTGGCTCCTGAATCCACACACCAAGTATCTGTGGGAATCGCCGCTAAACACATCTCAGTAACTAGGGAAAATTTACACATACCTCGAGGCTTTGAGCAGCCCTTCTTCCAATATCCTACTTTGCCACATCTGAAGCACTTGTTTTTTGGCTTATGCTTATTGGCAATGCCCGCCTTGGGTCCATGATCTGCTCCTGCTTTTTGGCCTCTCTTCCTCTTTTGCTTTCTGGCTTTGGGGCCAGCAGAGGAACCTGAGGGACCAATAGTAGCCAAGGCTTGCTTCTTCTCTGCGAATAGTCCCTTAGCAGACACCAATGCAATCATGAGCTCGGGAAGTGAATATGAGAGCTTGCCCATATTGTAGTTCAACCGAAACAGCTCAAAACTGGGGGGGAAAGCTCTGGAGAATGATATCTACCTAGGTATCCCCATCAATGTCACCTCCCAATAACTCGACCTCATTGATGCAGCTCATCATGTCTAGCACATGATCCCTTACTGAAGTGCCCTCAGCCATCCTAGCATTCATGAGTTTCCTCATAGCTGACTGCTTGGATGCCCTGCCCTGATGTCCAAACATCTCCCTGAGTTTGAGCATCATATCGTAGGCTGAGGTAAACAACTGATGCTGGTGCTGCAGTACACTCGACATAGAAGGCAAGATGTAGCACTGGGTCATCTCATCAGCCTTCTGCCACCTCGTATGTGGCTCTCGCTGCTCAGGGGTGGCATCATCGCTGGGCTTAGGGGGGCACTCCTCAGCGAGCACGTACTTGTAACCCTCAGTGGTAAGGACAATGTCCAGGTTACGTTTCCAGTCAATGTAATTTGGACCTGTAAGTTTGTTCTGATTCAAAATGACAGCTAGAGGGTTGAACGACATATCAACAACAAAAAAATAAACAGTTAAGTTTCGGTATACTTTTTCAAAAATTTGATATCCTCAAAACAGTTAGGTTTCAAAAATTTGATATCCACATTCATTTGAGAAGAACAAAAGTTCATTTATTCCATTATCTGACAAACGATCTTATGATCAATGAAATTAATAGTCGATAATTTTAGCCGTACTCAATAAGTAGCGTAACCTCTTAGGAGGAATACTACAAACGGTACACTATGTGTTTGCCATTACATGACTTCTAAGCTTGTTGTTTAGGATACTAATGCGCCTCAGTTAGCGAGGGTGTCGCAACTTTCTCCAATTAAACTTACTATAGTCATCCCTTTAGAAATTCAATCTAGTGATATCTCGGGGTTGAAGACTTATCCATAGGGAAGAAGGCCCTTGGTGAGCACGCCGGTCTAACCCACATCACATATGAATCCGTAAAAGAGGCCATGGGGATATTTACCAACCCGCTCCTACTTAGATTTTTAAGTTTGAGGATTTTTCCGTTTTAACATGCAATATCTTAACAAAGGATATTTGCACGCAAAAAACTGTTGCAGTTTTAATATGCGAATAATCTACCTTAGATAATTGCACTTTACTTTTAAAATGTTTTGGTATGGTTTGCATTCATGTAAAATAAAATGAAAAACACACAATCAACGAAAAGACATAAATACGGGAAATTAAAGAAATAAAATTTCCTAACTATTATGGCCTTCTCTATCGTTGATTCCTTGACGCCTCGGTGACACTTCCCGTCATGTCACTCCCACTCGTTATTTGGATTCCTCTCGATTCGCCCGGGTATTCTCAGTTTACTACTTAATTAGGAATCACCCAAAATTACGAGAAACTAAAACCCGCGAATATAAGTTACCCAAAATAACGTCTTCGTCATAATACATAAATTCCTATATACAAAGGCATTTTTCTAGGAATTTAAAGACGACATGATTAGATCAAATCCTACTACAAGATTTTTCTAATCGTACACGGCTTCCAGCTCATGGTTATTACTATTACAGACATTTCCATTCAAAAACAATACGAGCCCGGACATGTCCCAGGGTTTATGAATGAAAAATAAAATTCTACCAGAATAGCCGGGAAACTAATAACCACCTGTTTAAACATTTTGACAAAAATAATAATGCCAAAATAAAGCCGTGTAATCAATTAAACAAGTATAAAGCTGAAACACTCGCTCTGATACCATTTTGAAGGAAAACAGAACAAGCCTGGGGTAAATCGAAAACCTAACTTTCGTGCAATGCATTCCAGAATCGGAAGCTTTTGACAAAGCTCAGGGTCAAATTCATTTTCCCATGAATAGATCTAGGCTTATACTTATTTAATTTATTAAATCGACATCTAACGCACAAAGATTACACCTTTAATAAAAAGTGGAAGGATTAAAGGTTATATCTTTGAAGCGAAGTCCAACGCAATAAGAAAAACCAAATCTTTCCTTGCGATTACCACCGAAATCCAAAAGATAACTCCAAGAAATCCCAAATATTGCGTAGGAAATAATCTAACGGGATGTGCTATCAAAGCCCACGAAAACCCACAAAGAAAATCCCTCGAAAAGACTAAATCTGCCCAAAAGATCAAACTTTTAACCCAAACAAATGCTGCCAACTATTTTTATCCACAATAAAATCGAACTCACTTCAACTCCGGCCACGATCTGGACAACCGGGATTGTGGATCACCAACCCAAGGAAGAGATCAACACAAACCCAGCTGGATCAAGCACCCCAGAGTGATTGAAAGCAGCCGCTGGACTTCTTAATGAAAACCGTGAAGAATTCCGGCCAAAACTTGAAAAATCCGGCCAAAGATTAAACCAAAAAAAAATGGGCAGCAATTAAATAAAACCCATCAATGGGCTATCTAAAAGTTTTATCTCTGGACTTAATCTAAATCGAGAAGTGAGATTCCAAGTTCGTTTTTGAAAGAAACCCAAGAAAGGAAGGAGGGTCTCTCTCTAGAACACTCTCACTCTAAAGGAGGACAAAATGTCTTGCAAGATTTTCTTAAGTTTCTTTGGCCTTAAGCTTTCTATTTGTAGGGACCTCTTAAGGAGACCTAGTGGGATTTTGAGTTGGGCCTTTTAATTTGACTTTCGTTTACCGCTTAGTCTTTCCTAGACTAATCAACTCCAATCGACCAATTCGAATTAATTTCTTAACCCACTTCGTTATGTAATTTAATCGAACCTTAGGATTAATTAATTAATATAGAATTAATTTTTTAATCCACTTTGTCGATTAGTCAAATGCATAATTAGTCGTACCACTATCGGACTAACTATGGAACTACCACTAAAAAATGACTTTACATCGTGCCACTATTTTTCTTCTCTCTCCCCACATTAAAGATCTAGTGCTCGTCGGTTTATCAATTTACTAATAAACTAATTTACCGACTTCTTGGTATCCGAGATTAGTAACACTCAACCTTTTTATTGTTAGTTTTGAATACTATAAAAGATATGGCTTGTATCAAAAACTAATATCCACATATGACATATCATTTTGTTTCGGTATAAATTTGTTCTTTTATATCATAGAACTAGATAACGGGTTGTGGAAAGACATAGTAGATACAGTTATTGGTTAAAGTATTGATATATAAAAAGTATGCTCGTAACCGAGATAGTCTGAACAAACTATCGGTATAGGTTATCGATTTCCAAAGAGTGCGGTCAATTGAGGCCTATACCTCGGTAGGTTGGGTATGCGGTGTTTAGCGTCTTACGTGCCGTTGCTAGTCGGAGGAATCCACGTACCGGTTTTCCAGGTTGATGGTGTTCCCGAGATGAGCTCGTAAGGTCTATTATACTAAACCTAACCAGTGAACTTTATGTTCGGTATAATAAAAGGACGAGTGGTACTAATCTCGGATACCAAGAAGTCAGTGAATTAATTTGTCAGTAAATTAATAAAACGATGAGCGCTAGATCTTTAATGTGGGGTGATAGAAGAAAATATAATGGCGTGATGTAAAGTCATTTTTGAGCGGTAGTTCCATAATTGGTCCGTTAGTGGTACGAATAATTATGCATTTGACTAATCGACAAGGTGAATTAATTAATCCTAAAGGTTTAATTAATATTTAATCGACAAAGTGAATTAAGAAATTAATTCTATTTGAATTAATTAATTCTATGGGTTCGATTGAATTAAATTAACAAAGTGGATTAAAGAAATTAATTCAAATGGGTCGATTGGAGTTGATTAGTCGGGAAAAGACTTAGCGGTCAACGAAAGTCAAATTAAAAGGCCTAACTTGAGAGCCCATTAGGTCTCCTTAGAAGCTCCTTATAAATATCCTGTTTGGCAAGAAAGACATTAAGAAAACTTGATAGCCAAGAAAAGGCTAGTGAGAGAAAGCCTAGTCCAGAGTGAGAACTTTGTCCATTAGAAAGCTTTCTCCTTCGAAATAGATACCCAGCCCGTTGATTTAGAGTGCAGCCCATCGGATTCTAATTGGTTTTTCTGCTGCTCCGCTGCTACAAAAGTCGCGCGGCCGTTGAGAAAACTGCCCGACTGCAGTTTATTATTTTCGGCGATCATTTGCTCTTTCCGGTGTGCTGATCCTGCTATTATTGTGTTGATCTCTTGCTGGGCTTGGTGATCCATGATGATGGTGGTACAGATCACAACTAGGAAAGGGTTTTATGGTTGATCAGGGTTGAGTTTGGACTGGCGGCCGGCGGTTTTCTTCTTGCGCAAGGTTTTTTCAAAGTGGGTTTTCTTTGGATTTCATTATTTTGCCTTGGGTAACTCCGTAGATAATAGCCCACACTATTTCGGAGTTGGATCGGAGTCATTCTTCGGATTCTTAGTGGATTTCGCAATTAAATATTGGATTTTTCTTATTGCGTTGGACTTCGCTACAAAGGTATAATCTTTAATCCTTCCACTTTTAATTAAAGATGTGATCTTTGTGCGATTGATGTCGATTTAATAAATTAAATAAGTATAAGCCAAGATCCGTTCGTGGGTAAATGAATTTGAGCCTGAGCTTGGTCGAAAGCTTCCGATTCTGGAATGCATTGCACGAAAGTGAGGTTTTCTATTTAGCCTGGGCTTGTTCTGTTTTCCTTCAAAATGGTATCAGAGCATTGGTTTCGGTCTGATACTTGTTTGATTTATTACACGACTTTATTTTGGCATTATGATTTTTGTCGAAATGCTTAAACAGGTGGTTATTGGTTTCCCGACTATTATGGTAGAAAATTAATTTTCATTCATAAACCCCGACACATATCCTGACTCGTATTGTTTTTGAATTGAAATGTCTGTAATAGTAATAACCACGAGCTGGAAGCCATGTAGGATTAGAAAAATCTTGTAGTAGGATTTGATCTAATCATGTCTTCTTTAAATTCCTAGGAAAACGCCTTTGTATATAGGAATTTATGTACTATGACGAAGACGTTATTTTGGGTAACTTATATTCGCGGGTTTTGGTTTATCGTAATTTTGGGTAATTCCTAATTACGTAGAAGATCGAGAAAACCCAGGCAAATCAAGAGGAATCCAAATAACGAGTGGGAGCGACATGACGGGACGTGTCACCGAGGCGTCAAGGAATCAACGATAGAGAAGGCCATAATAGTCAGGAAATTTTATTTCTTTAATTTCCAGTATTTATGTCTTTTCGTTGATTGTGTGTTTTACATTTTTCTTCGCATGAACGAAAACCAAACTAAAATGTTTTAAAAGGTAACGTGCAATTAACTAAGGTAGATTATTCGCATATTAAAACTCCAACGGTTTTATGGGTGCGAATATCCATAGTTAAGATATTGCATGTTAAAATGTAAAAATCCTCAAGATTAAAAATCTAAGTGGGAGCGGGTTGGTTAATAGCCCCATGGCCTCCATTATGGGTTCATTGGTGATGTGGTTAAACTTGCATGCTGGCTTAGACCTTCCTCCCTATCGGATGAGTTTTCAACCACAGATATCACCGGAATGAATTTCTAAAGGGATGACTATAGTGAGTTTAGTTGGAGAAAGTTGTGACACCCTCACCATCTAAGGCGCATTAGTATCCTAAGTAACAAACTTAGAAGTCACGTAATGGCATACACTTAGTGTACCGTTTTTTGGTATTCCTCCTATCGAGGTTACGCTATCTTCGTGTACGGCTAAAATTATCGACTATTAATTTCATTGATCATAAGATCATTGGTCAGATAATGAAATTAATGAACTTCGGTTCTTCTCGAACGAATGTGGGTTGGCGTAGACGTTCACCCATCGTGACCTGCGTTAATCCCGGTGTGAGAGATGTCGGTTGAAGATTATATTGGTTTTATAAGGATTTTCAATATTTTCGAAAAAGTATACTGAAACTTGACTGTTTATTTTTCAGTTGTAGTTGATATGTCGTTCAACCCGCTAGCTGTCATATTGAACCAGAACAAACTCACCATTCCAAACTATATTGATTGGAAACGTAACCTGGATATTGTCCTTACCGCTGAGGGTTACAAGTACGTACTCACTGAGGAGTGCCCCCCAAGGCCAGTGATGATGCCACCCCTGAGCAGCGAGATCCATATACGAGGTGGCAGAAGGCTGATGAGATGACCAGGTGCTACATCTTGACTTCTATGTTGAGTGTACTGCAGTACCAGTATCTGTTGTTTACCTCAGCCTACGATATGATGCTCAACCTCAGGGAGGTGTTTGGGCATCAGGGTAGGGCGGCCAAGCAGTCAGCTATGAGGAAACTCATGAATGCTAGGATGGCTGAAGGCACTTCAGTGTGGTACCGCGTTCTGGATATGATCATCTGCATCAATGAGATCGAGGTACTGGGAGGTGATATTGATGGAGAGACCCAGGTCGATATCATTCTCCAGAGCTTGCCCCACAGTTTTGAGTAGTTTCGGTTGAACTATAATATGGGCAAGCTCTCATATTCACTCCCCGAGCTCATGACCGCATTGGTGTCGGCTGAGGGCCTATTCACTGAGAAGAAGCAAGCCTTTGCTACTGTTGGTCCCTCAGGTCCCTCTGCTGGGCCCAAAGCCAGGAAGCAGAAGAGGAAGAGAGGCCAGAAGGCAAGAGCTGATCATGGACCCAAGGCGGGCATTGCCAATAAGCACAAGCCGAAAGGCAAATGCTTCAGATGTGGCAAAGCAGGACATTGGAAGAAAGACTGCCCAAAGCCTCGAGGTATTTGTAAATTTTCCCTAGTCACTGAGATGTGTTTAGCGGCGATTCCCACAGATACTTGATGTGTGGATTCAGGAGCCACTGATCACGTTTGTAATTCTTTGCAGGGGTTCCAAGTGACCCGGCTGCTTAGAGAGGGAGAGTTGCAGGTCTACCTTGGGGATACTACCAGAGTTTCAGTGGCTGCAGTGGGAGTAGTTTGTCTTTATTTTTCAGACTCTTTATTACATTTGAGAGATTGTCTTTATGTACCCAGTTTTCGCAAGAACTTACTATCAGTTTCTAAACTTGTTTTGGATGGTTATAAGTGTGCTTTTTCTGATGGGTCAGTTTTTATTACAAAAGGCCAGAAACTTATATGTTCCGGTACATTGGTTGACAATTTGTTTTTAATTAAGACTTACTCCCCAGTAATGCAAAATACAAAAACTAGTAACTCATCAGCGAATCATAATAAGAGAAAGGAGTCTTCCCCTTTGAATCAGACTTATCTTTGGCACCTGAGACTCGGTCATATCAACCTTAGTAGGATTCAAAGGTTGGTCGAGAGTGGGTTTTTGGACTCACTAGATATTAACAGCTATTCGATCTGTGATTCCTGCTTGGAGGGTAAAATGACCAAGAGGCCTTTGAAGGTAAAAGGGTATAGGGCCAATGAGGTTTTAGAGTTGATTCATTCTGACGTGTGTGGGCCATTGTGAGTTCAGGCTAGATGTAGTTATGAGTATTTCGTGACTTTCACGGATGATTACTCTATATATGGATACATATAGCTGATGCGCCACAAGTCTGAATGCTTTGGCAAGTTCAGAGAGTTCAAGGCTGAGGTGAAGAACCATCTGGGTAATAGTATCAAGGCCTTACGATCTGATCGCGGTGGCGAATACCTCTCTAGTGAATTTAGGACCTATTTGTCAGATGAGGGTATTCAGACCCAGTTGTATGCACCTGGCACACCCCAGCAGAATGGTATAGCAGAGAAGAGGAACAGGACTCTTATGGAGATGGTTAGATCGATGATGAGATACAGTGAGTTGCCTATCTCATTTTGGGGTTATGCCTTAGAGACAGCATGTTTTATCCTCAACCTTGTGCCATCTAAGTCTGTGCCTATGACCCCAGTAGAGTTGTGGAATGGGCGAAAGCCTAGTCTGAGACATCTCAGGATTTGGGGTTGTCCAGCACATGTGCTCGAGGCAGATGCAGGCAAGTTAGAGTGAGAACCAAGGCTATGTTCTTTATAGGCTACCCCAAAGGAACGAGAGGTGGTTTATTTTATAGTCCTCAGGATCAGAAGGTGGTGATCAGCACCAATGCCAGATTTCTTGAGGAAGACTATATTTTAGATGACAAGTCAAGCAGCAAGGTAGTATTGGAAGAGCTTAGAAGTCAGTCCACTATTCCAGATGCACAAGTACAGGAAGACATACCACAAGAGACTGCACACACTATCACAGACGATGCTTTTGCACAGGCTGCGCCTCGTCGTAGTGGGAGGGTTGTTAAACAGCCTGAGAGGTACATGGGTTTGGGTGAGTCTTCGGACTTTATCCCCGGTGCTCATGAACCAGACCCAATTAGCTACAATTAGGCTCCCCAGGATAAAGATGTAAATTCTTGGCAGAGAGCGATGATTGCTGAGAAGGGTTCTACGGACTCAAATCAAGTCTGGGAGCTGTTAGACCTTCCAGATGGGTTTAGGCCTATTGGGTACAAATGGGTCTACAAGCGAAAGAGAGCATCTGACGGGAGGGTTGAGACCTTCAAGGTTAGGCTTATGGCGAAGGGGTATACTGAGAAAGAAGGGATCGATTATGGGGAGACTTTTTCCCCGGTAACTATGCTTAAGTCGATTCGGATTCTCTTGGCCATAGCTGCTCATATGGACTATGAGATTTGCCAGATTAATGTCAAGATAGCTTTCCTTAATGGAAGTCTTGCGGAGACCATCTTTATGCAGCAACCAGAGGGCTTCATTGTTAAGGGCCAAGAGCACAAGGTATGCAGGCTTAGGAGGTCCATTTATGGACTTAAACAAGCATCCAGATCTTGGAACATCCATTTTGACGAGGTTATCCAGTCCTATGGATTCACTCAGTGTCCGGATGAGTAGTGTGTTTATCGCAGGCATGATGGTGATACGGTAGTGTTCCTAGTACTTTACGTAGATGTCATTCTTCTGATTGGCAACAGTAAGAAGGTGTTGTCAAACGTAAATGCATGGTTGTCCAGGCAATTCGATATGAAGGATTTGGGAGAGGCTGGACATATCCTTGGGATCAAGATTATTCGAGATCGTAGGAGAAGTTCTCTGATTCTCTCTCAGGCATCCTACATAGACACGATTCTGGCTCGTTTTAACATGCAAAACTCCAAGAACGGTACACTACCTTTCAGACATGGAGTGCATTTGTCTAAGGAGCAGTGTCCTAAGACTTCTGAGGAGATAGATGCCATGAAGGTGGTACCATATGCTTCTGCAGTGGGTAGCCTCATGTATGCTATGTTGGGTACGAGGCCTAATATTTGCTTTGCCATTGGCATAGTTAGCAGATATCAGAGTAACCCTTGGAAGGCTCTCTGGGAGGCAGTAAAATGCATTCTCAAGTACTTTCGCAGGACGAGAAATTATGTCCTAGTTGATAAAGCGCAGGAGCTTGTACCATTGGGTTACATAGACTCGGACTTTCAAGGTGATTTGGACAAGAGTAAGTCTACCTCTGAGTTTGTTTTTACTCTAGGAGGTGGAGCCATAGTATGGCGGAGTGTCAAGCAGAAATGTATGACGGACTCCACCATGGAGGCTAAGTGCGTTGCCGCTTCAGAGGCAGTGAAAGAGGCTGTATGGCTTCGGAGCTTCCTGATGGACTTAGATGTGGTTCCTGAGTTGCCTAGGTCTATCACAGTTTATTGTGATAACAATTGTGCAGTTGCTAACTCTAGGGAACCACGAGCCCATAAGGCGAGTAAACACATAGAGAGCAAATACCACCTGATACGAGAGATCGTAAAGAGGGGAGACGTGATCGTGGCCAAGATAGCTTCAGATGACAACATTGCAGATCCTTTCACCAAGCCATTGACCCCAAAGGTCTGAGAGACATGTGGAGGGCATGGCAGTCAGATTCTTGAGAGAGCCATGTGATTGAGCTTAAAGGCGTTCTGGAGATCTCACTATGACAGCAGTGTAATAGCGGGTTGGACAGTTTTTGTACTTCTTAGCATAGCTTTGAGTAGTGGTGGGAGATTGTTAGTTTTGAATAGAGAAAAGCTATGGCTTGTATCAAAAACTAATATCCACAGATGACATATCATTTTGTTTTGGTATAAATTTGTTCCTTTATATCTTAGAACTAGATAACGGGGTGTGGAAAGACACAGTAGATACCGTTATTGGTTAAAGTACTGATATATAAAAAGTATGCTCGTAACTGAGATAGTCTGAACAAACTATCGGTATAGGTTACCGTGTGGTTTGGTAATTAGTTTATCTAGACTAGTTTAAATCACACGGATGTGCCCGGGGCACATTGAGCATGACTAGTTTGGATAGAATTGACTTGTACTGATCGGCGTAGTCAATTCGGTCCTAGTATTCAGTCTCTCAATCCCGAGATTGGGACGGGCGTGAGGGATTTCGTATACTTTGATTTGCCAAAGAGTGCGGTCAATTGAGGCCTATACCTCGGTAGGTTTGGTATGCGGTGTTTAGCTTCTTACGTGCCATTGCTAGTCAGAGAAATCCACGTACCGGTTGGCCAGGTTGATGGTGCTCCCGAGATGAGCTCGTAAGGTCTATTATACTAAACCCGGCCGGTGAACTTTATGTTCGGTATAATAAAAGGATGAGTGGTACTAATCTCAGATTACAATAAGTCGGTGAATTAATTTGTCAGTAAATTGATAAACTGACGACCGCCAGATCTTTAATGTGGAGAGATAAAAGAAAATATAATGGCACGATGTAAAGTCATTTTCAAACGGTAGTTCCATAATTGGTCCGTTAGTGGTACGAATAATTATGCATTTGACTAATCGACAAGGTGAATTAATTAATCCTTAAGGTTTAATTAATATTTAATCAACAAAGTGAATTAAGAAATTAATTCTATTTGAATTAATTAATTCTAAGGGTTCGATTAAATTAAATTAACAAAGTGGGTTAAAGAAATTAATTCAAATGGGTCGATTGGAGTTCATTAGTCGGGAAAGACATAGCGGTCAACAAAAGTCAAATTAAAAGGCCTAACTCGAGAGCCCATTAGGTCTCCTTAGAAGCTCCTTATAAATATCCTTGTTTCGCAAGAAAGACATTAAGAAAACTTGATAGCCAAGAAAAGGCTAGTGAGAGAAAGCCTAGTCTAGAGTGAGAACTTTGTCTTCCTCATCAAGTTTTTGCTCGAAGTGGATTAGAAAGCTTTCTCCTTCAAAATAGATACTCAGCCCGTTGATTTAGAGAGCAGCCTATCGGATTCTAATCGGTTTTTCTGCTGCTCCGCTGCTGAAGAAATCGCGCGGCCGCTGAGAAAACTGCCCGACTGCAGTTTATTATTTCCGGCGATCATTTGCTCTTTCCGGTGTGCTGATCCTGCTATTATTGTGGTGATCTCTTGCTGGGCTTGGTGATCCATGATGATGGTGGTACAGATCACGACTAGGAAAGGGTTTTATAGTTGATTGGGATTGAGTTTTGACCGGCGGCCGGCGGTTTTCTTCTCGCGCAAGGTTCCGGGCAAAGACTGTTATAGCAGCCCTTGAGTTTTTCGAAGTGGGTTTTCTTTGGATTTCATTATTTTGCCGTGGGTAACTTCGTAGATAATAGCCCACACTATTTCGGAGTTGGATCGGAGTCATTCTTCGGATTCTTAGTGGATTTCGCAATTAAAGATTAGATTTTTCTTATTGCGTTGGACTTCGCTACAAAGGTATAATCTTTAATCTTTCCGCTATTAATTAAAGATGTGATCTTTGTGCGATTGATGTCGATTTAATAAATTAAATTAGTATAAGCCAAGATCCGTTCGTGGGTAAATAAATTTTAGCCTCAGCTTGGTCGAAAGCTTCCGATTCTGGAATGCATTGCACGAAAGTGAGGTTTTTTATTTAGCCCAGGCTTGTTCTATTTTCCTTCATTTATTATACCGGACATAAAGTCCACCGGCCGGGTTTAGTATCATAGACCTTACGAGCTCATCTCGGGAGCACCATCAACCCAGTGAACCGGTACGTGGATTCCTCCGACTAGCAATGGCACGTAAGAAGCTAAACATCGTATACCTAACCTACCGAGGTATAGGCCTCAATTGACCGCACTCTTTGGCAAATCAAAGCATACGATATCCAACTCTCACGCCCGTTCCAATCTCAGGATTGAGAGACTGAATACTAGGACCGAATTGACTATGCCGATGTGTATAAGTCAATTCTATCCAAACTGGTCAGGCTCAATATGCCCCAGGCATATTCGTGTGATTTAATTAGTTTAGATAAACTAATTTCCAAACCACACGATAACCTATGCAGATAGTATGTTCAGACTATCTCAGTTACGAGCATGCTTTTTATATATCAATACTTTAACCAATAACGGTATCTACTGTGTCTTTTCACACCCCGTTATCTAGTCCTATGATATAATGGAACAATTTAGTACTAAAACAAAATGATATGTCATCTGTGGATATTAGTTTTTGATACAAGCTATAGCTTTTCTGTGTTCAAAACTAACAGTTGTGGACAGGGCGAAAGCCCCATCTGAGACAGCTCAGGATTTTGGGTTGTCCAGCATATGTGCTTAAGGCAGATGCAGGTAAGTTAGATGCGATATCAAAGGTTATGCTATTTATAGGCTACCTCAAAAGAACGAGATGTGGTCTATTTTATAGTCCTCAGGATCAGAAGATGGTGGTCAGCACCAATGCCAAATTTCCAGAGGAGCATTATATTTTAGATCACAAGCCCAACAGAAAAGTTATATTAGAGGAGTTTAGGGGTCAGTCGAGTATTCTAGATGCACAAGTACAGGATGACACACCACAGAGTACTCCATGCACTATCACAGATGATGCACCTACACAGGATACGCCTCGTCGTAATGGGAGAGTTGTCAAACAGCCTGAAAGGTACATGGGTTTGGGTGAGTCTTCGTACTTTATCCCTGGCACTCATGAACCAGACCCAGTTAGCTACAATAAGGCTATCCAGGATAAAGATGAAGGAAAACAGAACAAGCCTGGGCTAAATCGAAAACCTCACTTTCGTGCAATGCATTCCAAAATCGGAAGCTTTCGACAAAGCTCAGGCTCAAATTCATTTTCCCATGAAAAGATCTAGACTTATACTTATTTAATTTATTAAAACGACATCTAATGCACAAATATTACACCTTTAATTAAAAGCGGAAGGATTAAAGGTTATACCTTTGAAGCGAAGTCCAACGCAATAAGAAAAATCCAATCTTTGATTGCGAATTCCACAAGAACTCCAAAGAATGACTCCGATCCAACTCCGAACTAGTGTGGGCTAGTGTCTATGGAGTGACACAAGGCAAAATGAATAAATCCTAAGAAACTCGCTTCAAAAAAAACTCAAACTACCCAAAAACATATTAGCCCGGAAGCTTCTGCGTAATTCAGGAGCTGCCGCCTGAAAATCAAGGAACTGTGCCAGGAAAAAGTTCCGACCGGTTAGAGATCTAGACAATAGCTCAATGCTCTCGCCAAGCTAGTGGTTTACCACACCGGTGGTAACCAAATCGTGGCAGCGATTTAAATTCTGGGCGGAATGAGTATAACGGCGGTGGCGGCTCCCAAATATTAAAACCGAGGGACAAAAATGGGCTGAGATTAATTAAAGAAGAAAGTTATCCTAGCTGACTTCGAGGAGAAGATTCGAAGAAGAAGAATTTATCACTCTAAGCTAGACTTTCTCTCACTAGGCTAATAGCCACCAAGGTTTCTAATGTCTTGTAAGTTGCCTAACAAAGGGTATTTATAAGGAGCTTCTAAGGAGACCTAATGGGCCTTTGAGTTGGGCCTTTTTGTTTGACTTTCCCTGACCCCTTAGTCTTTCCTAGACTAGTCAACTCCAATCGATCATTTCGAATTAAATCTTTAACCCACTTCGGTAATTTATAGAATTAATTTTCTTAATCCACTTTGTCAATTAAATATTAATTAAACCTTTAGGATTAATTAATTTACTTTATCGATTAGTCAAACACATAATTAGTCTTATCACTAACGGACCAATTATGGAACTACCGCTCAAAAATGACTTTACATCGCGCCATTAAATTTTCTTCTATCTCCCCACATGAAAGATCTAGCGCTCATCGGTTTATCAATTTACTGACAAAATAATTCGCCGACTTCTTGTATCCGGGATTAGTACCACTCGTCCTATTATTATACCGGACATAAAGTCCACCGGCCGAGTTTAGTATAATAGACCTTACGAGCTCATCTCGGGAGCACCATCAACCCGGCGAACCGGTACGTGGATTCCTCCGACTAGCAATGGCACGTAAGAAGCTAAACATCGCATACCCAACCTACTGAGGTATAGGCCTCAATTGGCCGCACTCTTTGGCAAATCAAAGCATACGATATCCAACTCTCACGCCCGTCCCAATCTCGGGATTGAGAGACTGAATACTAGGACCGAATTGACTACGCCGATCAGTATAAGTCAATTCTATCCAAACTGGTCGTGCTCAATATGCCCCAGGAATATCAGTGTGATTTAAACTAGTCAAGATAAACTAATTTCCAAATCACACGATAACCTATACTGATAGTATGTTCAGACTATCTCAGTTACGGACATACTTTTTATATATCAATACTTTAACCAATAATGGTATCTACTGTGTCTTTCACACACCCCGTTATCTAGTTCTATGATATTATGGAACAGTTTAACACTGAAACAAAATGATATATCATCTGTGGATATTAGTTTTTGATATAAGCCATAGCTTTTCTGTATTCAAAACTAACAAAAGATGCAAATTCTTGATACAGAGCGATGATTGATGAGATGGGTTCTATGGAATCAAATCAAGTCTGGGAGCTAGTAGACCTTCCTGATGGTTTTTGACCTATTGGATGCAAATGGGTCTACAAGCAAAATAGAGGATCTGAGGGGAGGATTGAGACATTCAAGGCTAGGCTTATGGTGAAAGGGTACACTCAAAAAAAGGGTATCGATTATGATGAGACCTTTTCCCCGGTAGCTATGCTTAAGTCGATCCAGATTCTCTTAGCCATAGTTGCTCATATGGATTATGAGATTTGGCAGATGGACAGCAAGATAGCTTTCCTTAATGGAATTCTTGAGGAGACCATATTTATGTAGCAACCAGAGGGTTTCATTGTTTAGGGCCAAAAGCACAAGGTATGTAAGTTCAAGAGGTACATTTATGGACATAAGCTAGCATCCAGATCTTCGAACATCCATTTTGACGAGGTTATCCAATCTTATGGATTCACACAGTGTCCGGATGAGCAGTGTGTATACCGCAGATGTGATGGTGATTTGGTGGTGTTCCTCGTACTTTACGTGGATGACATTTTTTTATTGGCAACAGTAAGAAGGTGTTGTCAGACGTAAAGGCATGGTTGTCCCAATAGTTTGATATGAAGGACTTGGGAGAGGAATGACATATCCTTGGGATCAAGATTATTCGAGAACGTAGAAGACATTCTTTGACACTCTCCCTGGCTTCATACGTAGACACGATTCTAGTCCATTTTAACATGTAGAACTCCAATAAGGGCTCGCTACCTTTCTGGCATGGAGTGCATTTATCAAAGGAGTAGTGTCCCAAGACTGCTGCGGAGATAGATGCCATGAAGGCAGTGCTCTAAGCATCTGCAGTGACAGTCTCATGTATGCTATGTTATGTACTAGGCCTGATATTTGCTTTGTCGTTGGCATTATTAGCAGATATCAGAGTAACCCTGGGAAGGCTCATTGGGAGGAAGTCAAATGCATTATAAAGTACTTGCGCAGGACGAGAGATCACGTCTTAATTTATTAAGCACATGAGCTAGTTCCATTGGGTTACACAGATTCAAACATTCAAGGTGATATGGACAAGAGTAAGTCTACCTCTGGGTTTGTGTTCACTCTAGGAGGTGGAGTCATAGTATGGTAGAGTGTCAAGGAGAAATGCGTGGTGGACTCCACCGTGGAGGCTGAGTACGTTGTCGTATCAGAGGCAGTGAAAGAAGCTGTATGGCTCCAGAGCTTCCTGATGGACTTAGATGTGGTCCCTGAGTTGCCGAGGTCTATCAGAGTCTATTGTGATAACAATGGTGCAGTTGCTAACTTAGGGGAACCACGAGCCCACAAGACGCGTAAACACATAGAGCGCAGGTACCACCTGATACGAGAGATCGTAAAGTGGGAAGGCGTGACAGTGGCCAAGCTAGTATCAGGAGACAACCTTGCAGATCCTTTCACAAAGGCATTGACCCCAAAGGTCTTTGAGAGTCATGTGGAGGGCATGAGAGTCAGATTCTTAAAAGAGCCATGTTAGTGAGCTGAAGAGTATTTTGTAGCTTTCATTATGACAGCGGTGTAATAAGTGGATTGGACAGTGTTTTTGTACTTCAGAGCATAGCTTTGAGTATTAGTTGGAGATTGTTAGTTTTGAATACTAAAATGCTATTGCTTGCATAAAAAACTAACACCGAGTTGACATATCATTTTGTTTCAGTATTAAATTTGTTCTATTATATCATAAAACTAGATAACGAGGTGTAGAAAAGCACAGTATATCTTGTTGGTTAAAGTAATGATATATAAATAGATACTCGTAACTAAGTTAGTTTGAACATACTATCGGTTTAGGTTATCGTGTGATTTGGAAATTAGTTTGTCTAGACAATTAAATCATACGGATATGCCCGGGACATATTGAGCACGACCTGTTCAGGATTGAATTGACTTGTACTGATCGGCCTAGTTAATTCGATCCTAGTATTCTAATCTCTTAATCCCTAGATTGGAGAGGGCATGAGAGTTAGATATCGTATGCTTTGATTTTCAAAAGGGTGCAACCAATTGAGGCCTAAATCTTGGTAAGTTGGGTACGTTGTGTTTGGCTTCTTTGTGTGCTGTTGCTAGTCAAATGAATCCATGTACCGGTTCACCGGTTTGATGGTGCTCCCGAGATGAGCTCGAAAGGTTTATTATACTAAATATGGCCAGTGGAATTTATGTCCGATATAATAAGAAAGTCGAGTGGTACTAATCTCGAATACCAAGAAGTCAATGAATTAATTTGTCAGTAAATTTATGAATCGACGAGAACTAGATCTTTGATGTTGGAAGATAGAAGAATAATAAAGTGAGCGCGAAGTAAATTCGTTTTTGAGCGGTAGTTCAATAATTAGTCCGTTAGTGGTACGACTAATTATGCTTTGACTAATCAACAAAGTGAATTAATTAATCCTAAAGGTTTAATTAATATTTAATTAACTAAGTGGGTTATATGAAATAATCCTAAGAGTTCGATTAAATTTAATTAACGAAGTTGGTTAAGAAAATTAATTCGAAAGGTTCGATTGGAGTTTATTAGTCTAGGGAAGATTAATGGGTTAACAAAAGTCAAACATTAAGGCCCAACTCAAAAGCCCACTAGGTCCCCCTTAAAGCTCCTATAAATAGCTTAAGTTAGGCATTTAGAAGACATAAGAAACCTTGTAGGCAAAGTTGCCTTTTTAGGGGGAAGGAAGAGCCTTGAAAGAGAACTTCATCTTCTTCGATTAGTTCTTTCTCGAAGTTGGTTTCTAGATCCTTCTTCTTCAAGAATTCAGCCCGTAATTAGCCAAGAAATCCTTCGATAAATCACTCAAATTGTCGTGGCCTTTAGAATTCAGCCGCCGCTGTGGGTAGTTTCCTGCCATTGTGCCTAGCCTGTCTGTCCATCGGAATTTCTTGGGTTTTTTATACTTTTGTCGCATTGATTCTTTGGCTCATTCCTATGGGTTTGCCAAAGTATAGATCTTTGGGCAGAAGGTTTTTTTGGTGAAGTTTCGGAGGGTGTTTGTTTGATTTCAAATTAGGTGCAGGCCTCCGGGATGTTTCAGATTTAGACAGTTTGAGTTTTCTTGAAGTGGGTTTCTTTGGATTTCTTCTTATTGTGCCTTAGTCATCCCGTGGACATTTGCCCACTCAAATTCGGGATTGTTTGGAGTTATTCTCGGGACTCTTTAGTGGATTCGCAACTCAATACCCGGTTTTCTTTATTTGCGAGGGACACATTTCAAAGGTATAATCTTTAGAGGTTTTCGGTTTAATTTAAATATTCGATTTTTGCATGTCGTTTTAATAAATTGAACTAGTATAAGCCTAGATCCATTCATGGGAAATGATTTTAAGCCTGAGCCTAATCGAAAGTCTCTGATTCTGAAATGCATAGCATGAAAGTGAGATTTTCGATTTAGCCCGGGTTAGATCTGTTTTCTTCAGACACCTCATCATCTAATTACATAATATAAATGGACGACATATGTAAAATAAAAAAACAATTTAACTAAAGCATTTAATCAATATATACAAATTGAGAAATAGTTTAATACAAGCAAAACTTTAGTATTCAAACCCAACAATCGCCCACTAATACTTAAGATGTGCTTTATGTATAAGACTACATTAATTTACAACTACAATAACAATTAGAAAAACAATCATGCCTTCACTAAGTATATGATCTCCATGCCCTCAACGTGAGCTTCAAATATTTTCGAAGTCATTGTCTTCGTGAATGGATCCGCAAGGTTATCCTCTAATGGTATCTTTGTCACGACCACGTCTTTCCTTTTGAACGATATCTCGTATCAGGTGGTAGTTGCGCTGTATATGCTTACTCGTCTTGTGGGCTCGTGGTTCCTTTGAGTTTGCTACTGCACTGTTGTTATCAAAATACAATGTGATCGAATTTTGTAAACTAGGAATCACATATAAGTCCACTATGAAGTTTAACTGATTCTTTCGCTGCCTCTGATGCTGCAACGTACTCAGCCTCCATGGTAGAGTCTGCCACGCATTTCTGCTTGACACTCCGACAAACTATGGATCCACCTCCCAAAGTAAACACATACCCTAAGTTAGACTTACTCTTGTCCCTATCGCCTTGGAAATCTTAATATGTGTAACCACGGGGCACAAGCTCAGGCGCGTGATAGACAAAGACTTGGTACTGTGCAAATACTTGAGAATGCATTTAACTGCATTCCAATGAGCTTTCCCAAGGTTACTCTGATATTTGCTTACAATGCCAACAACATAGCAAATATCCGGTCTCGTACACAATATTGCATATATGAGACTTCCTACTGCAGAAGCATAAGGAACTATCTTTATAGCTTCAATCTCCTCAACAGTCTTTGGAGACTTCTATTTAGATAGATGCACTCCATGTCTGAAAGGTAGGAAACCTTTTTTGGAGTTCTGTATGTTAAAACGAGCCAGAATCGTATCTATATATGATGCTTAGTAGAGCATTAGCGAACGTTTCCTACAATCTTGATAATCTTAATTCCAAGTATATGTCCCACTTCTCCTAAGTTTTTCATATCAAACTGTTTGGACATCCATGCCTTTACATCTGATAACACTTTCTTATTGTTGCCAATTAGTAAAATGTCATATACGTAAAGCACAAGAAACACCACCGCGTTTCCATCACGTCTGCGGTACTAGCATTACTCATCCGAACACTGAGTAAATCCATAGGATTGGATTACCTCATCAAACCGGATGTTCTAAGATCTAGATGCTCGCTTAAGTTCGTAGATGGACCTTTTAAGCTTGCAAACCTTATGCTCTTGGCCTTTCTCAACAAATCTCTCTGGTTGCTACATGAAGATGGTTTCTTTAAAACTTTCGTTAAGGAAAGTTGTCTTGACATCCATCTTCCATATCTCATAATCTAAATGAGCAGCTATGGCCAAGAGAATCCGGATTGATTTAAGCATAGCTACCGGGGAGAACGTTTTCTCATAATTGATTCTCTCTTTCTGAGTATACCCCTTTGATACAAACTTAGCTTTAAAGGTTTCCACCTTTCCGTTAGGTCATCTCTTGCATTTGTAGACCCACCTACATCCAATGGGTTTGGAACCATCAGACAGGTCCACAAGCTCCCAGACTTGATTGTGGTCCCTTGACCCCATCTCGGATACCATCACTTTTCGCCAAGATTCTGCATCTTTATCTCGGAGAGCCTTATTATAGTTAATAGGATCCATCTTTGGCGCGTCTGGGATGAAGTATGAGACTTTTCCCACGCCAATGAACCTATCAGGTTGTCTCACAACCCTCCCACTATGACGAAGCACCACCTGTGTAGGTGCATCAGCTGTGATATCTTGTGCAGTGTTCTGTGGTGTATCTACTTGTGCTGGTGCATCAGGATTAGATTGTTTTCTACGTTCTTCTAATACGATCTTACTCTCGGGCTTGTGATCTAGAATATAGTCTTTCTCTAAAAATCAAGCGTTAGTGCTAACTACCACCTTCTGATATTTAGGACTATAGATCAGACAACCATTTGTTCCTTTAGGATATCCTACAAACAACATTACTTCTTTTCTTGCATTTAACTTAGCTGCATCTACCTTAAGCACATATGCTGGACAACCCCAAATTCTGAGATGTCTTAGACTGGGCTTGCGTCCGTTCCATAACTCTGTAGGGGTTGAAGGCACGGTTTTAGATGCTACAAGATTTAGAATGTATGCTGTAGTTTCTAAGGCATACCCTAATAATGAATCAGGCAAATCACTATATCTCATCATCGACCTAACCATTTCCATAAGAGTTCTATTTCTTCTTTCTGCTACATTATTCTACTGTGGTGTGCCAGGTGCAGACAACTGAGACTGAATTCTGACCTCACAGAGGTATTCTTGAAATTCATGGGATAGATACCCTCCACCATGATCTGATTATAGTGTATTTATACTTTTACCGTGATGCTTCTCCAGATCTACCCGATACTCTTTGAGTTTACTAAAGCATTCGAACTTGTGGCGCATTAAGTAAATGTATCCGTATCTTGAGTAATTGTCTGTGAAAGTCACAAAATACTCAAAGCTACCTTGTGCTTGGACCGAAATTGGTCCACACAAGTCAGAATGAATCAACTCTAATACTTCTTTGGCTCTATAACCTATTGCTTTAAAAGGTCTCTTGGTCATTTTACTTTCCAAGCAAGATTCACAAGTTGAATAATTGTCGAACTCTAATGAACTTAATGGTCCATTATCGACAAACCTTTGAATCCTACTAAGGTTTATATGTCCTAGCCTGAGATGCCAAAGATAGGTTTGATTCATTTTGGAAGGTTCTTTTCCCTTATTTTGGCTAGATGATGCGCTATTTAACTTCGTGGTTTGCACAACAGGAGAGTTTAATTTAATAAAAAACAAATTGTCTACTAATGAACCAGAAAAAATAAGTTTATTATTTTTTGTAACAACAACAGTCTTATCAGAAAAAATAAACTTATAACCATTCGGTAAGAGTTTAGAAACTGACATCATGTTCTTTCTAAAACTCGGTACATAAAGACAATTATGTAAATCTAGCCTAATACTATCGAAAATTAAACTGACTACTCCCACTGCTTATACTGACGCTCTTGTAGTGTCACCCAAGTAGATTTGTAGCTCGCCGTCTCTAAGCTTCCGGGTTACTTGGAATCGCTAAAAAGAATTACAAACATGGTTAGTGGCGCATGAATCCACACACCAAGTATCTGTAGGAATCGCCGCTAAACACATCTTAGTAATTATGGCAGAAACTGTCATACATTTGTGTTTTGGACAATCTGATTTCTAATGTCCTATTTTCCCGTATTTGAAGCATTCTCCTTTAGGCTTTTTCTTCTTTGCGGCATGATTCTCAGTTTTCTTGTTGGTCTTCTTCTTCTTCTTGTTTTTGCCTTTAGGCGCAGAAGAGGAACTCGAAGCCTACTGTGACCAAAGTCTGCTTCTTCTCTTGGAAGATGACTTCAACCGACACCAATCCAGTTAGGAGCTCAGTAAGAGTATAAACTCTTTGATTCATGTTGCAGTTTACCCAAAACTGCTCAACACTAGTAGGTAACGTCTGGATGACGATATCGATCTGACTCTCAAGATCAATCTCAACTCCTAACAGATATATCTCATTGATGTTACTGATCATGTGAAGCACATGATCTCACATGATCTCTCTCTGAAGTGTCTTCAGCCATTTTGGTATTCATAATTTTCCTCATGGCTGTTTGCCTTACTGTCCTGCCTTGATAACCAAACATCTCTATCAGATGAGTCATCATGTTAAAGGCGAAGATCATCGGATGAAGCTGATATTGCAGAACATTCGACACAGAGGCCAGAATGTAACACCGTGTCATCTCATCAGTATTCCTCCACCTCTGATAGGCATCCCTATATTTTTGAGGAGATTCATCATCAAGCACATTTGGACAAACTTCAGTGAGCACAAACTTATACTGCTCAGTTGTCAGGACAATGTTCAAATTTTGACTCCAATCGACATAATTCAAACCAGTTAGTTTTGAAGGAAACCGATCTGGTCCGGGCTAAACCAAAAATCTCATTTTCGTGCTATGCATTCCAGAATGAGAGATTTTTGATCTGGCCCAGAGTCTAAATCACTTCCCCTGAACGGATATAGGCTTATGCAAATTTGATTTATTAAAATGACACGCTAAAATTTAAATCTTTAATTTGAAGCGAAAGTTTTAAAGATTATACATTTGAAGCGTGTCCTTAGCAATAAGCAAACCAAAGCTGAAAAATCCTGTTGTTTACCGCCTGGGACCAATCAAGAGAGAATCCCAATAATGGCTCCGTCTCTACCTCAAAATCGTGGGTGCGACTATCCAAAAGGTATCTAAGAGGCTAAGGAAGAAATACATAAAATACCTACTTCGAAAAACTTGTCAGATCCTCAGCAGATAGTAGCCCGAAGATTGCTATGCTTATTTACCGCTTAGCTACGAAATCCACTTCTGAATCCCTGGAATGACTTTGTCTCCACCCCTAAATCATGTGGGCGACTATCCACGGGGCAGATAAGACACTAAGGAAGAAATCAAAAGGAAACCCACTTCGAAAAACTCGTCAGATCCCCAGCAGATCGTTGCCCGAAAATTAACCGCCTATTTACCGCCTGGTGCAAAAAAATCCAAGAACCACCACCAAAAGAATTCTCCCACCACGATCTAGAAAACCACCACCATGGATCATCGATTAAGACCGAGATCTTCACAACGGAGGTCAAATCAAAAAAATAGGAGAATCAAAAAGTCCGATGGCACAAATCGAGGGACGGGGCGACGCGCAAATAGAGAGACTACAATGAATAGGAAACCGGCGATCAAAAGGGCTGAGCTTGTCGAAAATGTAAGGATCCTAAGCCGACTTCGAAAAAGAAAACAAGGAACAAGTAGTTTTCTCTCTAGGCTACTCCTTCTCACTCTAGGCAACTTAGCCACTAAGGTTTCTTAACGCATAACAAGGACTATTTATAGGAGTTTCAAGGAGACCTAGTAGGCTTTTGAGTTGGGCCTTAATGTTGGAACTTCGTTGACTTTCTTAGCCTTCCCTAGACTAATCAACTCCAATCGAACCTTTAGAATTAATTTTTTAACCACTTCGTTAATTAAATATTAATCAAACCTTTAGAATTATTTTATATAACCCACTTTTTCAATTAAATATTAATTAAATCTTTAAGTTTATTTAATTCACTTTGTCGATTAGTCTAACGGATAATTAGTCGTACCACTAACGGACCAATTATGGAACTACCGCTTAAAAACAAATTTATTTCGCGCTCACTTTATTATTCTTCTATCTCCCCACATCAAAGATCTAGTGCTCGTCGATTCATAAATTTACTGACAAATTAATTCATCAATTTCTTCGTATCTGAGATTAGTACCACTCGACTTTCTTATTATACTGGACATAAAGTCCACCAGCCAGGTTTAGCATAATAAAGCTTACGAGGTCATCTCGGGAGCACCATCAACCTGTCAAGCCGGTACATGGATTCATTTGACAAGCAACGGCATATAAAGAAGTCAAACACCGCATACCCAACTTACCAAGATTTAGGCCTCAATTGACCGCACCCTTTGGCAAATCAAAGTATATGATATCTAACTCTCGTGCCTGCTCTAGTATATGGATTAGGAGATTAGAATATTAGGTTCGAATTAACTATGTCGATCAGTACAAATTAATTCAATCCCGAACAGGTCGCGCTCTATATGCCCCGGGCACATCCGTATGATTTAATTAGTCTAGACAAACTAATTTCCAAATCATACGATAACCTAAATCGATAGTATGTTAAAATTATCTCAGTTACGAGCATCTATTTATATATCATTACTTTAACCAATAACAAGATCTATTGTGCTTTTCTACACCTTATTATCTAGATATATGATATAAAAGGAACAATTTAATACTGAAACATAATCAATATGTAAACTGTGGATATTAGTTTTTTATACAAGCAATAGCTTTTTAGTATTCAAAACTAACAAGTTTGTTGTCTTTCAATATTGTAGCTAATGGATTAAATGCCATATTGAATACTGTAAATAAATAAACATACAATGCTTCAGTAAGTAAATACAGGAATTTGGAAGAAAATTCATTCAGTATTGACATCCCTCAAAACAATAATTAAATCCACTGACATTTAATTCATTGGGATTCGTGCAAGCCACGATAGTGTGGACGTTTACACTAGCCTAAATTGGTTTGAGAAAAACTAGGTCCATTAACTACACTATTTGATCAAACGATCTATTGATCAATGTAGCTAATAGTCTGTGCTTTAAGCCGTACAAATAAGTAGCGTAACCTTGATTGGAGGAATACTACAAATCATACACTAAATGTGTGCCATTACGTGACTTCTAAGTTTGATACCTTAGGATAGTGCGCCTCAGATGGAGATGGTTTCGCATTTCTCCAATTTTAAATTACTCTAGTCATCTTACTTAGAAATTCAAACTAGTGATCTTATGGTTAAACTAATTCTATATGGATGAAGGCTCTAATGCTAACGCGCAAGTCTAACTACATCACTTTTGAACTCGTAATGGAGGCTATGGGATTATTAACCAACCCGCTCCCACTTAGACTTATCTCGGGAGCACCATCAACCCAGACGCACCGGTACATGATTTTTTTTCGAGAAGTAACAACACACCAAGTAATCAAACACGCGCACCCATCCCACCGAGACCATTGGTCTCAAGTGACCTCACTCTTTGGCATATTAAAGTACACTATGTCTAATCCACATGCCTGCTCAAGTATAGGGATTTATAGAAAGAATACTAGGATTGAATAGCCTATGAAATCAGTACAAGACAATTCATCCTAATTGGTGGAGTTCAATATGTTTGATTTGAATACATAAGCTATGCTTGTGTTGTACATTTTCCCAGATTAATATATCGATTTGTGTTTCAGTTATAATTGGTTGTGCATATTAAGTCCATTTATACTATGTAAGTAGATGATGTGGTGTCTTGTGTGACATAGTAGATCTCATCGTTGGTCAAAAGACATAGTATATAAATGAGGTTCGTAACCGAGACGGTTCTGGACAAACTATCGGTTTAGGATATTATGTGACTCCGATAATTAGTTTGTCTAGACTAATTGAATCATATAGATATGCTCGGGGCGTATTGAACATGACCTTTAGGAATGATTTGTCTTGTACTGATTTAATAGACAAATCGATCCTTGTATTCTATCTCTAAATCCCTAGACTCGGGCGGGCATGAGGATTAGACATAGTGTACTTTGATCTGCCAATGGGTGAGGTCAATTGTGGCCAATATTCTCGGTAGGTTTGGTGCGCGTGTTTCGTTACTTGGTGTGCTGCTGCTTGTCAAAAGGAAACTATGTACCGGTACGTCCGGGGTGGTTGTGCTCCAGAGATGAGCTCGAAATGTTTATTATACTAAACCCGGCCGGTGGACGTATGTCTGGAATAGTAAAAAGGTCGAGTGGTACTAGTCTCAGAATCAAGAAGTTGATTAATTAATTTATCAGTAAATTAATTTGAATTAACGAGCACTATATCTTTGATGTTGGGAGATTATGAATATAATTTAATTAAGTTGTTCCAGGCAGCAATTCTAGTGTAGGATGGAAGTGCCAAAATTAATCCGTTAGTGGTACGATTAATTTTGTAACGGGTTAATTGAATAGGTAGATTTAATTAATTAATTGGTTAATTATTCCTAAGGGTTAATTCAGTAATTAACAAAGTGGAATTATTTAATTAATTCCTGAGGGTTAATTAAGTAATTAACAAAGTGGAATTAATTAATTAATTAATTAAGTCTTAAGTTTCAATTAGAATTAGGAAATCCTAGAGATTAGGAATCTAGTAGGTTTATCTTATCTTATCCTATCTAGATTGGTTACGCAATTGGATTTGGAAACTAATTACCTAAACCCATTAAGAAGTCCAATCCTAAACCAACTTGGGGTCTCTCTTGTAACTCTATAAATAGACAAGGGATCAGTTATTCAAGACACACAATTAATCAACATGATTTCTAGAGAGATAAAATTCTAGAGAGAGAAAACTTTATCTCTCATAAATGAATTTTAAGACAACTTGGGCGGCTGGTTTTTCTACCTCAAGTGGCCAAAATTTTTGTCCTTCTTTGCTAGCCCCGTGTGTTGTTTTCTGTCTCTCCGGCCAGTGCGTTTGCAGTACGTTCTAGGTGCAGAGGTGCTGGATTTTTCTGGCTGGTGGAGTTGTGGTGATAGCTGATCAATTGCCTTCTAGTTCATTGCCCACACAACGTGAAGTCATAGTCTTGAGGCATACAAGAGAATCACCCGAGTCACCCTTCAAATGTAACTTTCTAAAGTTCTGCTCTTATTAGAAATTTTTGTTGCGTGGTAAATCGAGTTAGTACGAACCCAGATCCTACAAGAACTTTCACCATATTCCCCGGGCATCTCTATATGATTTAATTAGGTTAGACAATTGAATCTCAGAATCATATAATAACCTAAACTGACAGTGTGTCCAAAACTATCTCAGTTTACGAACCTCATTTACAAATTATGTCTTTCAACCAATGACGAGATCTAATGTGTTATACCAGACACCTCATCATTTAATTACATAATATAAATAGACGACATATGTAGAACATAAAAACAATTTAACTAAAACATTTAATCGATATATACAAACTGTGAAAAAGTTTAATACAAGCAAAGCTTTAGTATTCAAACCCAACAGCAATATTAATCGATACATGAGGGAAATAGTATTTATACAAGTAATGCTTTCCGTATTCACATTAAAAATCTCCCACTAATACTTAAAACAATGCTTAAAGTACAACATTGGCTTAATCTACTCCCCTATCACTATACACTGTCAAGGCTCTGTTAGATAGCTGACTCCCATGCCCACCACGTGAGTTTCAAAGAATTTTGCAGTTAATGTTTTCATGAATGGATATGCAAGGTTCTCTGCCAATGCTATCTAGGCCACGACTACGTCTCATCTTTTTACAATTTCTCATATTAGGTGGTACTTGTGGTCTATGTGTTTACTTACCTTGTGGGCTCGTGGTTCCCTTGAGTTGGCTACTGCACCTTTATTATCACAGTACACTATGATAGACCTCGACAACTCCGAAATCACCTCTAAGTCCACCAAAAATTTATTGAGCTATACAGCTTCTTTCGCTGCATTTAAGGTCGCAACATACTCATCCTTCACGGTGGAGTCCACAACGCATTTATGCAGTACACTCTGCCAAACTATGGCTCCACCTCCCAATGAAAACAGAAAATCTGAGGTAGACTTACTCTTATCCTGGTCACCTTGGAAACCCGAATCTGTGTAACCCCTCGGAACCAACTCTTGCGCATGATAAACAAAGACTTGGTTTCTTATCCTGCGTAAATAGTTGATAATACATTTTACAGCCTCTCAATAAGATTTTTCAGGATTATTCTAATATCTGGTAACCATGCTAACAACATAGAAAATATCAGGCCTGGTACACAACATGGCATACATAAGATTTCCTACTGCTGAAGCATAAAGAGCTGTCTTCATGGGTTGCATCTCATCAACAGCCTCCGGGAACTGTTCTTTAGATAGTTTCACTCCATATCTGAAAGGTAGAAAACCTTTCTTGAAGTTCAGCATGTTAAAACGAGCCAGAATCGCGTCTATGTATGAAGCTTGGGAAAGTGTTAGTAAACATTTCCTACGATCTCGAATAATCTTGATCCCAAAGATATGTCTGTTAGTTTTGAATACAGAAAAGCTATGGCTTGTATCAAAACTAATATCCACAGATGACATATCATTTTGTTTCAGTATTAAATTGTTCTATTATACCATAGAACTAGATAACGGGGTGTGTGAAAGACACAGTGGATACCGTTATTGGTTAAAGTATTGATATATTAAAAGTATGCTCCTAACTGAGATAGTCTGAACATACGATTGGTATAGGTTATCATGTGATTTGGAAATTAGTTTATCTACACTAGTTTAAATCACACGGATATGCCCGGGGCATATTGAGCATAACCAGTTTGGATAGAATTGACTTGTACTGATCGGCGTAGTCAATTCGGTCCTAGTATTCAGTCTCTCAATCCTGAGATTGGGACGGGCATGAGAGTTAGATATTGTATGCTTTGATTTGCCAAAGAGTGCGGTCAATTGAGGCCTATACCTCTGTAGGTTGGGTATGCGGTGTTTAGCTTCTAACGTGCCGTTGCTAGTTGAAGGAATCCACATACCAGTTTACCGGGTTGATGGTGCTCCCGAGATGAGCTCGTAAGGTTTATTGTACTAAAATTGGCCAGTCGACTTTACGTCTGGTATAATAAAAAGGTCGAGTGGTACTGATCTCGGATACCAAGAAGTCAGTCAATTAGTTTGTCAATAAATTGTTAAACCGATGAGCACTAGATCTTTGATGTGGGGAGATAGAAGAAAATATTGTGGCGCGATGTAAAGTTGTTTTTAAGCGGTAGTTCCATAATTGATCTGTTAGTGGTACGACTAATTTTGCGTTTGACTAATCGATAAAGTTAATTAATTAATCCTAAATGTTTAATTAATATTTAATTGACAAAGTGGATTAAGAAAATTAATTCTATATGAATTAATTAATCCTAAGTGTTCGATTAAATTAAATTAATGAAGTGGGTTAAAGATTTAATTCAAAAGGATCGATTGCAGTTGACTAGTCTAGGAAATACTAAGTGGTCAACGAAAGTCAAACTAAAAGGCCTAACTCAAAGACTCATTAGGTCTCCTTAGAAGCTCCCTATAAATATCCCTTGTTAGGCAACCTACAAGACATAAGAAACTTGGAGGCCAAGTTTAGTCTAGAAAGAGAAAATCTAACTTAGAGTGAGAAAATTCTTTCTTCTTTTAATCTTCTCCTCGAAGTCAGCTAGGATAGTTTTCTTCTTCAAAAAAAAAAAAAAAAAAACTCAGCCCTTAAAGTACATAGTCCGCCAGGCTTTTTTCTCTCTTGGAAGTGCCACCGCTGCTAGTTCATTTGCGCCACCCAAGTCCTGCGATGGTTTTGAGTATTCTGGCATGGTGATCCTGTAATCTTTTATGTTGATGTCTTCTTATGTTGGTCATCCATGAAGATTGTGGTCTAGATCGTGGCTAGGAGGAGATTTTTGGGTGGCCGGATTCTCCTTGGGCTGATCGGCGGTCGGCGGCGCTAAGGGAGTAGGCGCAGGACTGCTCTGGGCTAAATCTGTTTCATCAGATTTCGAGTTTTTCGAAGCAAGTTTCCTGGTATTTCTTCATTTTTCCTTGGACTACTCCGTAGACACTAGCCCACACTAGTTCAGAGTGGGATTGGAGTTATTCTTCGGATTTCTTGTGGAATTCGCTTGCCCAAAGTTTTGGATTTCTTTTTGCTAGGGACTTCGCTACAAAGGTATAATCTTTGAACTTTCTGCTTTAATTAAAGATTGTATTTTTGTGTCCCGATTAATAAATTAAACAAGTATAAGCCTAGATTCGTTCATGGGAAAATGAATTTGGGCCTGAGCTTTGTCGAAAGCTTCCGGTTCTAGAATGCATCGCACGAAAGTGAGGTTTTCGATTTAGCCCGGGCTTGTTCTGTTTTTCTTCAATGTCCAGTTTCTCCCAAATCATTCATATCAAACTATTTAGATAACCAAGTATTTACGTCTGATAATACCTTCTTATTGTTTCCAATGAGTAAAATATCATATACTTAAAGTATAAGAAAAACCACTACCTCTCCCTCACATCTACGATACACGCATCATTCATCTAGACATTGAGAAAATCCATAGGACTGGATTACCTCATCAAATCAGATGTTCCAAGATCTGGATGCGTGCTTACATCTGTAAATAGACCTCTTAAGCTTGCAAACCTTATGCTCTTGGCCTTTTGTAATAAATCCCTCTGGTTGCTGCATGAAGAAGGTTTCCTCAAGACTTCCATTTAGGAAAGCTGTCTTGACATCCATCTGCCAAATCTCATAATCCATATGAGTATCTATGGCCAAGAAAATTCGGATTGACTTAAGCATAGCTACCGTGAAAAAGGTTTTCTCATAATCGATACTTTCTTTTTGAGTATACCCCTTTGCCACAAGCCTAGCTTTAAAGGTTTCAATCTTCCCGTCAGGTCCTCTATTGCGTTTGTAAACACATTTGCACCCAATTGGTTTAAAACCATCTGGCAGGTCCACAAGATCCCAGACTTGATTTGAGTCCATTGACCACATCTCTGATTTCATTGCTTTCTGTAAAGAAACTGCATCTTGTTCTCGGAGTGCCTCATTGTACGTAGTTGGGTTGGCCACTTGCTCTCTCAGGATAAAATTAGACAATTCTCCCAAGCCAATGTACGACTCGGGCTGTCAAACAACCCTCCCACTATGACAGGATACTATCCCCGAAGGAGCATCATCTGTGATAGGTTGTGCAGTGTTTGTGGTGTATCTACTTGTACAGGTGGTGTGGAAGTCGTGGGTTGTTCTCTAAATTCTTCTAATATGACCTTACTCTTGGGCTTGTGATTCATCACATAGTCGTCTTCTAAAGCCCAGCATTAGTACTGACTATTAGCTTCTGGTCTTTAGCACTATAGAATAGACCAGCATTCATTCCATTGGGATATCCTACAAATAGCACCACTTATGTTCTTGATTTTAACTTACCCGCATATGCCTTAAGCACATGTGCTCGACAATTCCAAATTCTGAGATATTTCAGACTTGGTTTTCACCTAGTCCTCAATTCTCTATGGGTTGTAGGCACGGATATAGATGGTACAAGATTCAAAATATACACCGCTATTTCTAAGGCAAAACCCCAAAACAAATTAGGTAACTCACTATAGCTCATCATAGATCTTACCATTTATATGAGAGTTCTATTCATTCTTTCTGCTACACCATTCTGTTGGGGTGTGCCAGGTGCAGAGAACTGCGATTGAATTCCCACCTCTAACAGATAGTCCCTAAATTTGCCTACTAGGTATTTGCCACCACGATCTGATCGTGGTTCTTGATACTCTTACCACGATGTTTCTCCACATCTTCCTGATACTCTTTGAACTTTTCAAAGCACTTAGACATATGGGCATCAAGTAAATTTACCCGTATCTCCAGTAATCATCTGTGAATGTCATAAAATACTCAAAACCTCCTCTAGCTCAAACTGACATAGGTCTACACAACTCAGGATGAACCAATTGTAACACTTCTTTGGCCCTATACCCCTTGTCCATAAAAGGTCTCTTGGTCATTTTACATTCCAAGCAATATTAACTGGTTGAGTAGTCATCAACTTCTAATGAACCCAAAGGTCCATCAGTTACTAACCTTTGAATCCTACTAAGGTTAATATGACATAGTCTAAGGTGCCAAAGATATGACTGATTCATTTCAGAAGGTTTTTTCCTTTTATTATGAGTTAATGATAAATGAGTTACTGTTGCATTAATCATGAGAGAGACTGGTACACAACATAACATACATGAGACTTCCTACTGCTGAAACATAAGGAACTACCTTCATGGCTTCTATCTCTTCAACAGTCTTTGGAGACTACTCTTTAGATAAATACACTCCGTGTCGGAAAGGTAGAAAACCTTTCTTAGAGTTCTACATGTTAAACCGAGCCATAATCGTGTCTATATATAAAGCCTGAGAGAGTGTCAGTTAACGTTTCCTATGATCTCCAATAATCTTGATCCTAAGAATATGTCCAGTTTCTTCTAAGTTCTTCATAGTATATTGTTTAGACAACCATTCCTTTAAGTATGAGAACACTATCTTACTATTACCAATAAATAGAATGTCATCTCGTAAGGTACAAGAAACACCACCGCATTTTCATCACGTCTGCGATACACATACTGCTCATCCGAACACTAAGTAAATCCGTATGACTAGATTACTTAATCAAACCAGATGTTCCAAGATTTTGATGATTGCTTTAGTCCGTAGATAGACCTCTTAAGCTTGCAAACCTTATGCTCTTGGCATTTTTCAATGCATCATTCTGGTTGCTGCATGAAGATGGTTTCCTCAAGACTTCCGTTAAGGAAAGCTGTCTTGACATCCATCTGCCAAATATCAAAATCTAAATGAGCAGCTATGTCCAATAGAATCCGGATCGACTTAAGCATAGCTACCGGGGAAAATGTTTCCCCATAATCGATATTTTTTTTCTGAGTACACCCTTTTGCCATAAGCCTAGCTTTAAAGGTTTCAACATTTTCATCGGTCCTCTCTTGCGTTTGTAGATCCACTTGCATCAAATGGGTTTGAAACCATCAGGTAAGTCTACAAGCTCCCAGACTTGATTAGAGTCCATTGAACCCATCTCAAATATCATTTCCTTTTGCCAAAATTCTGCATCTTTATCTCGGAGGGCCTTATTGTAGTTAACAGGATCGGCCACTTGCTCTCCCGGGACAAAATCAGAAGATTCTCCAAAGCTAATGTACTTTTCAGGCTGTCTCACAACCCTCCCACTATGATAAGGCACAGCATGTGTAGGCGCATCATCTGTGACATCTTGTGCAATATGTTTTGGTGTATCTACTTGTACTGATGCATCAGGAATAGTGGATTGTCCTCTAAGTTCTTCTAGTATGATCTTACTACTAGGCTTGTCATCTAAAATATAGTGTTCTTCTAAAAATCTGGCCTTAGTGCTAACTACCACCTTCTGATTTTTAGGACTATAGAATAAACCACCTTTCGTTCCTCTAGGATATCCGACAAATAGCTTTACTTATGTTCTTGAATCTAACTTACCCGCATCTGCCTTAAGCACATGTACTGGACAACCCCAAACTCTGAGATGTCTCACACTGGGCTTATGCCTCATCCAAAACTCTGTATGGGTTAAGGACACAGATTTAGATGGTACAAGATTAAGAATATATGCAGTTGTTTCTAAGGAATATCTCCAAAATGAATTTTTCTATTCACTATAACTCATCATGGACCTCACCCTTTCAATAAGAATTATGTTCGTCCGTTCTACTACACCATTCTGTAGGGTTGTGCTAGGTGCAGATAACTGGGATTGGATTCCCATTTCTGACATGTAATTTCAAAAATCAGTAGACAGGTATTCACCACCACGATTTGATTCTAGTATCTTGATACTTTTACAATGACGCTTCACCACATATGCCCGATACTTTTTGAACTTGTTAAAGCACTCAGACTTGTGGCGCATCAAGTAAATATATCCGTACCTCGAGTAGTCATTTGTGAATGTCACAAAATACTCAAACCCACCTCTAGCCTGAATCAAAAATGGTTCACACAAGTCAGAATCAGTTATAACACTTCTTTGGCCCAATACCCCTTGTCCTTGAAGGGACATTTGGTCATTTTACCTTCAAAGCAGGATTGCAAGTTGAGTAGTTTTCAACTTCTAGTGAATCTAAAGATCCAATAGTGACCAGCCTTTGAATCTTACTAAGGTTAATGTGACCTAGTCTAAGGTGCCAAAGATAGGTTTGATTCATCTCAAAAGGTTCTTTCTTTTTATTATGGTTTAATAATGTTTGAATTGCAGTTGCGTGTCTAGTAGGAGAAGTTGGATTTAAAATAAAAAAATTGTCTACTAATGAACCAGAACAAATGAGTTTCTTATTTATTCTAAGAAATAAGACTTATTACAAAAAAAAAAACTCAAAAACATTCTTTAAAAGTTTAGAAACTGAAACAAGGTTCTTTCTAAAACTAGGAACATAAAGACAATTATCTAAAACTAAGTTGGAATCTTCGACGTTATGCTTGACTTCTCCAACTGCAATGGCTGACACTTTCGTGCTGTCGCCCAAGTAGATTTCCATCTCACCTTCTCTAAGCTTCTAGGTTGTTTGGAACCTCTGCAAAGGATTACAAACATGGTCAGTGGTGCCTGAATCCACAGACCAAGTATATGTGAGAATCACCGCTAAATATGTCTCAGTAATCAAGGCAGAAATGTCATACCTTTGAGCTTCGGACAAGCTGACTTCCAATGTCCTGTCTGACCGTACTTGAAGCATTTGCCTTTTGGCTTCTTCTTCTTTGGATGTCTGGCTTTGGTGCAAGTTTTTACGCTTGACTAGCAGTCTTCTTGGCCTTCTTCTTCTTCTTTTCAGCCTTGGTCTTAGAAGAGGATCCCAAGCCTTAACAGTGACTAAAGCTTGCTTTTTCTCTGAAAAAAAAAAACCTTCAGCCTGCACCAATGTTGCTAAGAGCTCGACCAGAGTATAATCTCTCTGATTTATATTATAATTCAGCTGAAACTGTCAACACTGAGGTAAGCTATGGAGAATGATATCAACTTGACTTTGATGATCAATCTCACTTCCGAGTACCTCGATTTCATTGATGTTGCTAATCATCTCAAGGACGTGATCTCTCACAGAAGTCCCCTCTTTCATCTTGGTAGTCATAAACTTTCTCATAGCCACTTACCTAGCGTTCCCACCTTGATGTCCGAACATTTCTTTGAGATTCAATATCATTTCGGAGGCAGTAAGCATTGAGTGATGCTGATGTTGCAAAACATTCGACATAGAAGTCAGAATGTAACAACACAACATCTCATTAGCCTTTTTTCACCTCTAATAAGCTTCTCTTTGTTCATCAGTCAATTCATCATTAGGCACAGGAAGACATGGTTCTGTGAGCACGAACTTGTATTGCTCAGATGTAAGGACAATGTTCAAATTGCATTTCTAATCAATGTAATTTTGACCATTCAGTTTGTTCTCTTTTAATATCACAACTAATGGATTAAACGCCATATCAAAAACTATAAATAAACAATAAAAATTGTTTTAGTAAATAGAAATTTTGAAATATTTCAAAATCCCTCCAAACAATATTGAAATTCACCCACATCTTGTTCACCGGGAATCACGCAAGTCACATTAGTGTGAACGTTTACGCTAGTCCACATTCGTTCGAGAAGAACTAAGTTCATGAAATTCATTATTTGACAAAACGATCTATTGATAAATGAAATTAATAATCAATTCTTTTAGCCACACAAGAGCAGCGTAACCTCGTTGGAAGGAATACTACAAATTCTACACTAAGTGTGTGTGCCATTACGTGACTTCTAAGTTTGTTACCTAGGATACTGCGCCTCAGATGGAGAGGGTGTCGCATTCTCCAATTTAACTTACTATAGTCATCATACTTAGAAATTCATCCTAGGATCTTGTAGATTAGACTCATCCGATATGGAGGAAGACCCTAATGCCAACAAGCAAGTCTACTCACATCACTTACGAATTTGTAATGGAGTCCATGAGGATATCATCCAACCCGCTCCCACTTAGATTCTTAAAATGAGAGTTTTTTTGGTTTTAACATGCAATTAACTAACCTATGTTATATGCATTATAAAACCACATGTTGTAATCATGCATAAAATATAAGGAATAAAATTAAAACATGTAAACAACAATTGAAACAACAAAATGGGAATAAATACGTAAAATAAATTTTCTGACTATTATGGTTTTAATCGTTTCCATCTGCTGAAAGATTTTGGTAGGATCTGGGTTTGCATTTGCTCAATTTACCACGCAACAAAAATTTCTATTAAAGCAGAATCTTAGAAAAATACCTTTGAAGCGTGCACCTGGTGAATCTCTTGTATGCCTCAACACTATAACTTCACGTTGTGTGGGCAACGAACTAGAAGTTAATTGATCAGCTATCACCACAACTCCACCTGCCAGAAAAATCCAGCACCTCCGCACCTAGCACGTACTGCAAACGCACTGCCCGGAGAGAAAGAAAGCAACACGCGGGGCTAGAAAAGAAGGACCAAAATTCGGCCACTTCAAGGAAAATCAGCCGCCCCAAAATTGCTAAAAATTCGTTTTTGAGAGAGAGAAAATTTTCTCTCTAGAATTTTCTCTCTCTAGTTTTCTAGTCTTGAAAACTTATGAATTGTGAGTCTTGAATAACTGATCCCTTGTCTATTTATAGAGTTACAAGAGAGACTCCAAGTTGGTTTAGGATTGGTCTTCCTAATGGGTTTAGGTAATGAATTAGTTTCCAAATCCAATTAGGCAACCAATCTGATAGGATAACCAAATCTTATTGGATTCCTAATCTCTAGGATTTCCTAATTCCAATTGAAACTTAAGACTTAATTAATTAATTAAATAATTCCACTTTGTTAATTACTTAATTATCCCTTAGGAATTAATTAAATAATTCCAATGTGTTAATTACTGAATTAACCCTTAGGAATAATGAACCAATTAATTAATTAAATCTACCTATTCAATTAACCCATTACAAAATTAATCGTACCACTAACGGATTAATTTTGGCACTACCATCCTACACCATAATTGCTTCTGAAACAACTTAATTAAATTATATTCATTAATCTCCCCACATCAAAGATATAGTGCTCGTTAATTAAAATTAATTTACTGATAAAATAATTAATTAACTTCTTTAATTCCGAGACTAGTACCACTCGACCTTTTTACTATACCGGACATAAGTCCACCGGCCGGGTTTAGTATAATAAACATTTCGAGCTCATCTCGGGAGCACCATCACCCCGGACGCACCGGTACATGGTTTCCTTTCGACCAGCAGCAGCACACCAAGTAACTAAACACGCGCACCCAACCTACCGAGACTATTGGCCAAAATTGACCTCACCCATTGGCAGATCAAAATACACTATGTCTAATCCTCATGCCCACTCGAGTCTACGGATTTATAGATAGAATACAAGGATTGATTTGTCTATTAGATCAGTACAAGACAAATTATTCATAAGAGTCAAGTTCAATATGCCCCGGGCATATCTATATGATTCAATTAGTTTAGACAAACTAATTATCTGAATCACATAATAATTTAGACCGATAGTTTTTCCAAAACCGTCTCGGTTACGAACCTCATTTATATATTATGTCTTTCAACCAATGATGAGATCTACTGTGTCGCACCAGACACCTCATCATCTACTTACATAATATAAATGGACATAAACTTGCACAACAAAATATAATTGAAACACAAATCGATATATTAAACTGGGAAACTGTGCAATACAAGCATAGCTTATGTATTCTACTCAACAATCTCCCACTAATACTTAAGTTGTGCTTTAAGTATACAAATACATATAATCCTACCCAATCTGCTGCTATCTATCTAGAAAAACTGTCAAGGCTCTCCTAAGCATCTGATCCCCATGCCCTTCACGTGAGCCTCAAAGACTTTAGAAGTCAATGTTTTCATGAACCGATCTGCAAGGTTATCCTCTGATGCTATCTTATCCATGACCACGTCTACCCTCTTTACGATGTCTCGTATCAGGTGGTACTTGCACTGTATATGTTTACTCGCCTTGTGGGCTCGTGGTTCCTTTGAGTTTGTAACTGCACCGTTGTTATCACAATAAACCGTGATAGACTTCTGCAAACCAGGAATCACATCTAAGTCCACTAGGAAGTTTTTGAGCCATACTGCTTCTTTCGCTGCCTCTGATGTGGCAACATACTCAGCCTCCATGGTAGAGTTCGCCACGCATTTTTGCTTGACACTCCGCCAAACTATGGCTCCACCTCCTAGAGTAAACACATACCCTGAGGTAGACTTGCTCTTGTCCCTGTCGCACTGAAAATCTGAATCCGTGTAACCTCGGGGTACCAGCTCAGACGCCTGATAGACCAGAACTTGGTCCCTCGTTTGGTGTAAATACTTAAAAATGCATTTTACTGCCTCCCAATGAGCTTTCCCGGGGTTACTCTGATATCTGCTCACCATGCCAACGACATAACAGATATCAGGCCTCGTACACAACATGGCATACATGAGACTTCCTACGGCCGAAGCATATGGAACTGTCTTCGTGGTCTCTATATCTTCTCAACAGTCTTAGGAGACTGTTCCTTAGATAGAAACACTCCATGCCTGAAAGGTAGAAAAACTTTTTTGGAGTTCTGCATGTTAAAACGGGCCAGTATCGTGTCTATGTATGATGCTTGGGAGAGCGTTAGCGAACGTTTCCAACGATCTCGAATAATCTTGATCCCAAGGATATGTCCTACTTCCCCTAAGTCCTCATATCAAATTACTTGGATGGTCATGCCTTTACTTCTGATAACAGTTTCTTATTGTTGCCAATCAATAAAATGTCATCTACGTAAAGCACAAGAAACACCACTGAGTTTCCATCACGTCTGCGATATACACATTGCTCATCCGGACACTGAGTAAATCCAAAGGACTGGATTACTTCATCAAACCGGATGTTCCAAGATCTGGATGCCTGCTTAAGTCCATAAATAGACCTCTAAAGCCTGCAAACCTTATGCTCTTGGCCTTTTTCAATGAATCCCTCTGGTTGCTGCATAAAGATGGTTTCCTCAAGACTTCCGTTTAGGAAAGCTGTCTTGACTTCTATCTGCCAAATCTCATAATCCATACGAGCAGCTATGGCCAAGAGAATCCAGATTAACTTAAGCATGGCTACCGGGGAGAAGGTTTTCTCATAATTGATTCCCTCTTTCTGAGTATACCCATTCGCCACCAGCCTAGCTTTAAAGGTTTTCACCTTCCCGTCAGGTCCTCTCTTACGTTTGTAGACCCACTTGCATCCAATGGGCTTAAACCCATCAGGCAGGTCTACAAGCTCCCAGACTGGATTGTGGTCCATTGACCCCATCTCGGATATCATTGCCTTACACCAAGATTCTGCATCTTTATCTCGAAGCGCCTCATTGTAGTTAACTAGGTCAGGTTCAGGCACACCTGGGACTAGGTCTGAAGACTCTCCCACACCAATGAACCTGTCTGGCTGTCTCACAACCCTCCCACTACGATGAGGCACCGCCTGTGTAGGCGCATCATCTGTGATCTCATGTGCAGTGTGTGGTGTATCTACTTGTGCTGGTGCATCAGGATTAGTAGTTTGTCGTCTAAGCTCTTCTAGTACCATCTTACTCTTGGGCTTGTGATCTAAGACATAGTCCTCTTCTAAAAATCTAGCGTTGGTACTTACCACCACCTTCTGATCTTTAGGTCTATAGAATATACCACCTTTCGTTCCCCTAGGATATCCTACAAACAGCATTAATTCTGTTCTTGCATCTAACTTAGCCGTATCTGCCTTAAGCACATGTGCTGGGTAGCCCCAAATTCTGAGATGTCTTAGACTGGGCTTCCGCCCATTCCACAACTCTACTGGGGTTGAAGGCACGGTTTTAGATGGTACAAGATTAAAAATATACATTGTCGTTTCCAAGGCATATCCCCATAACGAACTTGGCAAATCACTATTGCTCATCATGGACCTAACAATTTCTATAAGAGTTCTGTTCCTCTTTTCTGCTACACCATTCTGCTGTGGCGTGCCAGGTGCAGACAACTGAGACTGAATTCCTACCTCAGTGAGGTAATCTAGAAATTCATGGGACAGGTACTCCCCACCACGATCTGAATGCAGTGTCTTAATACTCTTACCATGATGCTTCTCCACATCTGCCCGAAACTCTTTGAACTTGCCAAAACATTCAGACTTGTGGCGCATTAGGTAAATGTATCTGTACCTAGAGTAGTCATCCGTGAATGTCACGAAATACTCATATCCCCCTCGTGCATGGACCGTCATAGGTCCACACAAGTCAGAATGAATCAACTCAAATACTTATTTAGCTCTATAGACTTTTGCTTTAAAAGGTCTCTTAGTCATCTTACCCTCCAAGCAAGATTCGCAGGTTGCATAACTGTCAATATCTAATGAACCCAAAGGTCCATCATTGACCAACCTCTGAATCCAACTAAGGTTTATATGACCTAGCCTTATATGCCAAAGATAGGTTTGATTCATTTCAGAAGGTCTCTTCCTCTTATTAACGTTAGATACTGAGCTATCTATTTCTATGTTTTGCGTAATAAGGGAGTTAGAATTAACCATAAATAAATTGTCCACCAATGAACCAGAACAAACAAGTTTGCCATTTCTTCTAATAAAAACATACTCATCAGCAAAATAAACTTGTAACCGTTCTTCAAGAGTTTAGAAACCGAAATCAGGTTCTTTCTAAAACTCGGTACATAAAGACAGTTTACTAACTCTAGGTTACAATTCTCGAAATTTAACCTAACTACTCCCACTGCTTCAACTGACACTCTTGTAGTGTCGCCCAAGTAGATATCCAATTCGCCTTCTCTAAGCTTCTGGGTTACTTGGAACCCTTGCAAAGAATTACAAACATGGTCAGTGGCACCTGAATCCACGCACCAAGTATCTGTGGTAATCGCCGCTAAACATGTCTCAGTAATTAAGGCATAATTTATCGTACTTATAAGATTTGGACAATCCACTTTCCAATGTCCCGTCTTATTGTACTTGAAACACTTGTGTTTCCACTTATTCTTTGCAATATCTGGCTTAGGCGCAATTTGTGCCTTTTTAGCTACTCCCTCGAGCTTTCTCTACTTCTTTCCAGCCTCAGGGTCAGAAGAAGATTCTAAAGCTTCGACTGCGACTAAAGCTCGCTTCTTCTCTTGAAGAAGACTTTTAGCCACCATCAACTCTGCTAAGAGCTCGGATGAAGTCCACAACATCTTACTTATGTTGTAGTTCAACCGAATTCGCTCATAACTTTGATGCAAGCTCCGGAGGACAAATATCGGCTTTGGTTTCACCAATGATTTCGCCTCCCACTACCTCAATCTTGTTGATGTTACTAATCATGTCAATGACACGATCTCTCACAGGAGCGCTCTCAGCCCTAAGGACAATGTCCAAGTTACGACTGCCATCGACATTATTAGTTCCAGTTAAATTATTGTTTTTCAAAATAGCAGCTAAAGGATTGAATGCCATATCGATTTCAACTGGAAAGTAAACAAACAATGTTTCAGTTATATATGCTAGAATTTTCAAAAATATGAAAATCCATTTAATTATTGACTTCCCCCAAAACAATAATATTAATCCACCAACATCTCATCCACGGGGATTCTCGCAAGCCACGCAGTGTGGACGTTTATGCTAACCCACATTCGTTTGAGAAGAACCAAGTTCATTAACTACACTATCTGACCAAAGATCTTTTGATCAATGTATCTAATAGTCGGTGCTTTCAGCCGTACAAGTAAGCAGCGTAACCTCGCGGGATGAATACTGCAAATCGTACACTAAGTGTGTGCCATTACGTGACTTCTGAGTTTGTTAACTCAGGATAGTGCGCCTCAGATGGAGAGGGTGTCGCATTTCTCCTAGTTAAACTCGCTCTAGTCATCTTACTCAGAAGCTCATAATCTAGCGATCTCGGGGCTGGACTCATCCGAATGGAGGAAGGCCTAATGTCAACGCACAAGCCCACCCATATCGCTTATGAACCCGTAATGGTGGCAATGGTGATATAACACAACCCGCTCCCACTTAGATTTCCAAATTGATGGTTTTTCTGGTTTTAACATGCAATTAACTAACCTAAGTTATATGCAACCATAAAACCAGACATGCTTTAATTCATGCATCTAAAATATAGCATAAAAATAAAGCATAAAAATTAAAACAATAAATACGGGAAATAAATACGTAAAATAAATTTCCCGACTATTATGGTTTTAATTGCTTCTATCATTTGCCTTGATCTAGTGGGCCATCACGTCACTTGATGGAGAGAGTCTTGAACTTTAAAAAATGAAAACTGGAGGAAAAACGAGTCAAAAACAGCTCGAACGGCCCGAACGGGCCACCCGGGACACAGCTCGGCCCGAAGGCCGCGCTGCCCTGCGCGCGTCCAGCGCGCGTGGCCTTCTGCGCGCTACTGCAGCTGCAGCGTGCTGCTGCCTGCTGCTCTCGTTTGCCTGCCGGCCAGCGATTTTGCTACCGGCAAATGTTACCGGCGTCGCCTCCTGCCGCCAACTCCTCCTTCACTTTTTTCCACGCTATTTGGTCTTCTTGCAATTCGTTCTGGGTTTTCCTGGGTTTCTTCAATCCATGATAACCCACAACCCACGAATCCAAGTCGCCCACCATAACTCCTTCGATTACAAAAAAACAATTTTCCTACTACAAGGCATTCCAGGAAAATTAAATAATCGAAATTAAATAGAAAAAATCCTACTATAAATTTGATCTAATCCTACACGGCTTCCAGCACGTGGTTAAACTATTACAAACATTCATAATAAAATTAAATCCGGACAAGTCCCGGAGTTGAATTAAAACCCATACAAACGTAACCATAATAGTCAGGATTCTAAACCACCTGCAACTAAAACCATTGAATAAATCGAACAAGCACAGAACCCCCTAAACCAGGCTCTGATACTAATTGAAAGAATATGTGGTAGGATCTGGGTTTGCACTTGCTCGATTTACCACGCAACAAAAATTTCTATTAGAGCGGAATCTTAGAAAAATACCTTTGAAGCTTGCACCTGGTGAATCTCTTGTATGCCTCAAGACTATAACTTCACGTTGTGTGGGCAACGAACTAGAAGTTAATTGATCAGCTATCACCACAACTCCACCTGCCAGAAAAATCCAGCACCTCCGCACCTAGCACGTACTGTAAACGCACTGCCCGGAGAGAGAGAAAACAACACGTGGGGCTAGCAAAAAAGGACCAAAATTCGGTCACTTCAAGGAAAATCAGTCGCCCCAAAATTGCTAAAAATTCATTTTTGAGAGAGAGAAAATTTTCTTTCTCTAGAATTTTATCTCTCTAGTTTTCTTGTCATGAAAACTTATGAATTGTGATTCTTGAATAACTGACCCTTGTCTATTTATAGGGTTACAAGAGAGACTCCAAGTTGGTTTATGATTGGTCTTCCTAATGGGTTTAGGTAATAAATTAGTTTCCAAATCCAATTAGGCAACCAATCTGATAGAATAACCAAATCCTACTGGATTCCTAATCTCTAGGATTTCCTAATTCCAATTGAAACTTAAGACTTAATTAATTAATTAACCCTTAGGAATTAATTAAATAATTCCACTTTGTTAATTACAGAATTAACCCTTAGGAATAATTAACCAATTAATTAATTAAATCTACCTATTCAATTAACCCATTACAAAATTAATCGTACCACTAACGGATTAATTTTGGCACTACCATCCTACACCTATGTATTCTACTCCAACATCTGCTTCTTTGTCTTCGTGTCCCATCACGTCACTCTGATGGATTGAGTATTGGCTTGAAAGATCTTGGAACTACCTCAGAAAAATGGGCCAACGCATGCAGCCCAAACCGGCCACGCGCGCTGCACGCACAACCCGCACACGAGCTGTTCGCGTGCATAGGCTACGCACGACACAGACCGAGCGCGCAGCAGCCCATGCCGCGCACTGGTGCCCCAGCACTGCACAAGTCCGACGCTGCTGCTTCTGGCGGTTTCTGCAGACGATTCTTTCGCTAGCGCCGCCTGTCCCGTTTAAGACCTCCGGGTCTTCTGCTCCACTCCCACTCGTTATTTGGTCTCCTCCGAATTGGCCTAGGTTTTTCTAGTTTTCTACGCAATCTTTATAATCAAAATGCGAGAATCACGACAAAAATCCATGAATTTAAGTCATCAAACAATAACGTATTCGGTATTACATATTTTCCTATATACAAGGATGAATCTATCTAGGAAAATAAAAATGAAAATTACATAGAAAAAAATCCTACTACAGATTTAATCTAATCCTACACGGCTTCCAGCACGTAGTTTTACTATTACATGCATTTATAAAAAAACAACCTGAACATGTCCCGGGGATTAATTAAAATATACAAATGCAACCATAATAGTCGGGATAACAAAGTCACTTACATAACAACCATATAACAAATTTGAATAAAGCAAATCCAAAACCATAGCTTTGATACCAATTAAAGAAATTATCCGCTCGGACCTGGTCAAAAATCTAACTTAACCCAAACGCAAACCCAAACCCATTTGAAATACCACACGAGCACCGGATCTTAGTTTTACTTTATTCAAATTTATCACGCAACAATATTTTGATAACTAATAAAAGCGGAAAGATAGAAATCGACCTCTTGAAGTGTGTCCTTTAAGTAATCGTTTGTATGACTAGTAGACAGATCCGTACGTTGTGTGGGCAACAAACCAATTGAATCAGCAACACAAAAATTATACACACAAAACTGCCTGGAAAAATTCTCGTTGCAATTTGACCACTGCCTTCGCCAAAGGTTGACTGCCGCCACCGGAGTTTGACCGCCGCCGCCACCAATAAAGTCGCCACCGCCGCCCCTTGCGTTTCCTCTTCAGAACTCGAGCAAAACTCAAGAGAGTTTATCTCTCTGACTTTCTCTCTCTAGTATATACCTCAAATCTTCTCTCTATAAAATACTTGAGTCTTGTCAATAATGACTTGTGTATCTTCTTATCGCTAGTCCCTTGTCTATTTATAGAGTTACAAGGGAGGCCTTAAGTGGGCTTAGGTTAAGCCTTCTTGTTGGGCTTTGATTTTAGTAGTTTCCAAATCTAAATTAGGTTACCTAATTGTTGGATTTTCTAATTCTAGTTGAACTATATGATTCAATTTATTGATTAATTAATTCCACCTTGTCAATTTACTAATTGACCCTTAGGATTAAGTAATTAAATAATTAATTCTACTTTATCAATTAACCCAATACACAATTAATCGTACCACTAACAGATTAATTATGGATTCACCACTCATACCGAAATTGCTTCCGGAACCATTAAATTAATTATTCTTTATTTTCCCCACATCAAATATATAGTGCTTGTCAATTTATTAATTTTCTGATAAATTAATTTATCAACTTCTTATAATCCGAGATTAGTGCCACTCAACCTTATTATTATACCATATATAATTCCACTGGCCTATTTAGTATAACAAACATTTCAAGCTCATCTCGAGAGCACCATCAACCTGGATGCACTGGTACGTGGTTTCTTTTCGACAAGTAACGACACACAAAGCAATCAAACACGCGTACCAAACCTATCGAGAATAATGGCCTCAAGTGACCTCACTCTTTGGGAGATCAAAGTACACTATGCTTAATCCTCATGCCTGTTCAAGTCTAGTGATAAAGAGATAGAATATTAGGATCGAATAGTCTATCAAATCAGTACAAGACAATTCATCCTAAATAAGTCATGCTCAATATGTCTGGGACATATCTATATGATTCAATTAGTTAAGACGAACAAAACTCAGAATAACATAATCACTTAAACCCATAGTATATCCAAACTGTCTCAGTCACGAGCTTAGTTTATATATCATGACTTTAACCAATGATGAGATATACTGTGGTACACCCGACACCTCATCATCTAGTCATTTAGATATAAGTGGACAATATATGTAAAACATAAGATATATAATTGAAACATTTAACTCGATATATAAAATTGTGAAATACTTTTTCATACAAGCAAACATTTCAGTATTTAAAACTAACAGTTCTCTAGTTGAGCCTAATGATGGAGAAACTCTTATTGAAATTCCTGATGACATTCCCATACAAGAATCCGATCATCCACTCCAATCAATAGTTGATTGTACTTATCCTTATATTGTTGAGAACTTATGGTCTCCGGGATATTTCCAGGAAAGAGCAATCCTTTCTCCCACCAATGATGTTGTGGACAAGCTAAATGATTACTTGGTTTCAGTTAATCCGGTGGAGGAAAAGGTATATCTCAGTTCTGATTCTATTTGCAAATAAGAAAAGGAAATAGATTTTAATAAAGCTCTATAATCTCTTGAATTCCTAAACAATATTTCAACCTCTGGTTTACCTAATTACAAGTTGTGTTATAGGTTGGAATTCCCATTATGTTGCTTAGAAATTTTGATCAACGTTCCAGCTTGTGCAATGGTACTAGACTACAAGTTTCTAGATTGGGAAATCATGTCATTGAAGCTAAAATTATTTCAGGTAGTAACTTTGGCAAGGCCGCATTCATACCTCAGATGGTGTTGACACATTTTAATACAATATTCCCTTTTAAGTTTCAGAGAAAACAATTTCCAGTGGTTGTATGTTTCACTACGATAATAAATAAGAGTCAAGACAATCACTCACTCATGTTGGGTTGTTTTTACAAAAACCATATTTTACTCATGAACAACTCTATGTTGCCATATCTAGAGTTAAATCAAGAGAAGGATTGAAGGTTCTCATTTGTGACAAGGACGGTCAACTAGGGAATACAACAACAAATATGGTGTATAAAGAAGTTCTTCAAAATTTGTAATAGTGCATTACTTTTTTATTCATCATAATGAATTTGTCATTCTAAAACTTTTGAAATTTTACTATTGTTTATCCAATTACAATTTTACATTATATATCCATATGTATTAATAATAATAAAATAAATTTTTAATATTATCATTCAATAAAAATTTATATACAAATCATTTGTAAAACAATCACACTTATTTAATATTTATATATAATATCATACATTAAAATAAATAATATAATGTATAAATTATTATTACAGTTATACAGATCATTAGGTCATTAACGTTAGGTCATTACTATCTGTCCCCGTGCTTTGCATGGTCCACGATCTAGTGTACTACTATAGTAATGCAGTATACGAATTGGGGAGAAGATGAGAAGTTTTTTCATTAAAATATTTTGCTAACAAATTTATTAATAAGTCTTATATTATGAAGATAATTAATTAAGTTGCTAAGTCAAAAATAACTTAGGTTTTATAAACGTATACTCCCTTAGCAAGAATTGAAGTAAACGCTGCGAAATAACCCTATTTCTATAAGCCAAAATTTTTTTTTTCTTAAATTAGTATAAAAATTCTTATTTATTGGAGTTTTTTTTTCCTATGGCACTATAAATCCTTTTTTATAAAATATGTTTTTTATTTTATAAAATTATATTATTAAATAGGACAGTTAAGTTAAAAGTAAATTATGGATCAGGCCTAGATAAAGAACAAATTATTGTCTTCATACGTCAAAAGTGCATGCATAGAGGGCCAAGCGTTGTCTCTTTGGGAAATGGAGAATTGGGACAAATTATCACCGTACGCAGAAAAACTCAAGGATCTTCTTTCGATCTACCATAAAAGGCACATCTCCTTTTAGGCCTGATGTTACCCGAGTTTACATCTTAATTCATAAAATTTTTCATATTGTCCATGTCATTTGAAGAGATTTTTTGTTACTCTTTTGTAATTTAATGTCTTATAATGGTTCATGTGGGAACTGCAGGTCATAGTTCGGGTTTAACACTTTATCACCTAGTTCTTGCTGAAAAAGTGCAGAAATATGGGAAGCTAGAGATACTGGTCAAAGCTGAGTTATGGAAGTCAACTTGGAGAGTTCATTGCTGCTGCAATGGTTGTTTTACCCCTACTATTCCATCTATTCATAACCCTAGAATTTGTAGTAGTATAAATATATTATGGACAAGTCCTATAGGCAATTTTTTTACATTCGTTCTTCTCTTTGGTAGCCGATTGCGCCCTCTTTACTGTTGCAGCATAAGGTTTTCACCAAGCATGGCAATTGAGCTTAGAACTATGCACTTCTAAACGGTTCATGGGGATTCAGTCCCGGATCTCTTTAGCTATGGTGGAATCGGGTACCGCTATACTCGATCAGGGAAGCTCTTTCGCTCTACAGCTAGCTCGGTGAGTAGCCTTCTCCCTCAGCAGTGTGACAGGTTTCGCGTGGAGGGAATCCACTAGTTGTGTTGTCTTTGTATTCCCTGAGTGTAGTTGTATCCAAATTCCTCTAATTCTGTATGTATTATCTTCTTTAATTTCCAAGTGCGACGCCTTTAGCTTTATTAACCCCATTGTCAGTTTCCTCTTTTGAGTATGAAGTTTATGTGTTATTTATCTGTGATACTTGCTGTTGAGTTGTCTGCTCTGTCTAGAGTAGTATTCCAGCAGGTCTTAAAACAGAGGTAGGAAAAGTGAGTTGAGGCTGAAATCGGTTGACGGACCGGCGAGGGAACCCATGAGAAACTAAGAAGTTAATAGAGAAGAATACGTAGTTAGGAGTGATAGTGGCTTGATCACCCTCCCCAAATCATATCCATTTAATCTTTCTGTAATTTGTTATTTATTTTATAAAATCAAACTTGTTTGGATCTCTGCTACTTGCATGTTCTGATCAATTTGAATACGCAAGCGTCTAGTTGCTCTCTGTAGTTCGATATCCTTACTATTACACGATGGGATTTTGAGTCCTTCAGTGTGAAAAAAGGAGTATTATTAGTAGGTGTATTTTCCAATCACAACTTTTCGGCGCAGTTACTGAAGAGCCCTTGTGTTTTTAATTGCTACTTTTGTGAGTGTAGGAAAATTAGGTACAAAATTTGGTAAATGCAAGATAAGTACTTCTTGTGAACAACAGAGGAAACCCTTTGTTTTTTGGTGACTTGTTTGTTGCAGATTTTAAAGAATATTATTTCACTGTGGTGAGGAAAGATAGCGAGAGGCATGCCAAGGAGGAAAGTGTTAGTTGCGACGAATAGAGAGAGGAGAGAGGAATTCTCGAGTTGACAGTGGAAGAGCTGAATTTTAAGTTCAATATCATCAGAATAGAGAGAGAGAGAGAGAGAGAGAGAGAGAGAGAGAGAGAGAGAGAGAGAGAGAGAGAGAGAGAGTTATAATTGATAAGACTTGAAAATGAGTAGAAAGCAAGGGAGAGGCAAATGACTCAAGATAATGTTGAAGCAGAATTAGAAGAGTATGATCGACCGAGCTCCCAACAGAAATAGAAGACATAGTTGTGGAAACTGAAACTTATGGTAACGTAGAGAAGTCTGAAAAGTTATTAGAAGAGCTTGAGGGTGAGATGTCCATTATAATTAGGAAACAAATGAAGACGGCAAAAATCACAAAGATGGTTTGGGAAAATAGCGTTAACAGTGGCTTTAAGGGAACAAGAAAAAAATCATACAAAGATCAAAGTCACTATTTGCAGGTAGTAGGAAATGAGGACAAAACTACCTTGAAGGAAGTGTTCAAACTCAAATTTCCAGCAACCATCACATATTGGTGTCTTTGAGGATATAGAGGGGTGATTAAGTTTTCATCTGTAAAAAAAGAAACAAAAGTCTGAATTCAAAAAAAAGGAGTCAAAACTTAGCAAGATGGTGAACAAAGTAAATAGGGTAAAGTTTTTTCTCCCAACGCAGAAGAAAAATTCTCGGTCTGTGGATGAGCAGCAAAAAACACTCACTGATTCTTTGACCAAACAAAAGTCAAATGAAGTTATCGACCCCAGCGATGGTAAACTTGGGGAAGTTCATCGAATTAAGTCAATGAAAAAATTTTGAAGTCAATTGAAGGCGGAAGTAGTGTAGTAAAATTTGTATTTTATTTTCTTTCCTTGACTATTTTTATTTTTGGAATGGGAAGTAATGATGGAATATGCAGAGGTTTCATAAAAAAAAAAAAGGTAATTATGGCGAGAGATAGAAATGGACACTAAGGCAGAAGTGTAGAGGACACGTACAATATCAATGATTTTCTACAGTAGGAAGAGAAAGTTGTTGGATTTGAATAAATAAGTTATGCTTGTGTTGTACTTTTTTTCAGTTAATATATCGATTTATGTTTCGGTTATATTTAGTTGTGCATTATTTGCCCATTTATATTATGTAGTTAGATGACGAGGTGTCTTGTGTGACACAGTAGATCTCATCATTGGTTAAAAGACATAAAATATAAATGAGGTTCGTAACCGAAATAGTTTTGGACGAACTGTTGGTTTAGGTTATTATGTGATTCGGATAGTTGGTTCGTCTAAACTAATTGAATCATATAGATATGCCCAGGGCATATTGAACTTGACCATTAGGAATGATTTGTCTTTTACTGATTTAATAGACAAATCGTTCTTGGTATTCTATCTCTTAATCCATAGACTTGAGCAGGCAAGAGGAATAGACATAGTGTACTTTGATCTGCCAACGGGTGAGGTCAATTGTGGCCAATATTCTCTGTAGGTTGGGTGCACGTGTTTAGATGCTTGGTGTGTTGCTGCTTGTCAAAAGGAAACCATGTACCGGTCCATCCGGGGTGATGGTGCTCCCGAGATGAGCTCGTAATGTTTATTATACTAAACCCGGCCAGTGGACTTATGTCCGGTATGGTAAAAAGGTCGACTAGTACTAGTCTCAGAATTAAAGAAGTTAATTAATTAATTTAACAGTCAATTAATAAATTAACTAGCACCATATCTTTGATGTGGGGAGATTATGAACATAAATTAATTAAGTTGTTTCGGAAGCAATTCTGGTGTAGGATGGTAGTGCCATAATTAATCCGTTAGTGGTACGATTAATTATGCATTGGGTTATTGACAAAGGTAGATTTATTTAATTAAGTAATTAAATAATCCTTGTGTCAGTTGGTTGTGAATCATACCAGGAACTGGATTGGGGATAAGTGAATCCCTGTATCAGTCCAAGAACAGGATTGAAGGAAACAGAAACCCAATATGAAGGTCAATCCTAAACCAACTTAGGGTCTCTCTATATATAGACAAGGGATTAGCTATTCAAGAGACACAATTCAATAATACAATTAATAAGTTTTCAAGACAAGAAAACTTAGAGAGAGAAAATCCTAGAGAGAGAAAATTCTCACTATAAAAATCGAATTTCTCAAGCTATCAAGCTGGCCGAATTTTTCCCAAGATTTGGCAGCAGCACATGAAGCTTTCTCTCTCTCCGGGCGGTGCGTTAATTGTACGAGTCAGGTGCAGCGGTGCTGGAATTTTCTGGCAGGTGGATTGTGGTGATTTGCTGATCAAATTGCTGGTTAGATTGCTACCCACAAAGCATACAAGCAAAGTCTTGAGGCATACAAGAGAATCACCTAAGTATACACTTCAATAAGTAATTCTTATTCTTCCGCTTTTATTAAGAATTTTTGTTGCTTGATAAATCGAATAAGTGCAAACCCAGATCCTGCGCAATGTTATTTCAAGCAAGGGTTGGAATAGCGATTGTGCTAGAGTCTAGACTTGGCCAGAGATTCTAATTCTGGAATGCATAGCATGAAAGTGAGTTTCTGGCTAGGCCAGGGCAGATAATCTTTCAAAAGTGATGACCAATGATAGGGCGAGTGAATTCAATGGGATACTGATCAATCACATCCAAATTAATTATTGGAAATGCCCATGCATCGCGGAAGAGGTAAAAGACACGACAGGTGAGCATACCCTCGACTAACCCTATATGTTTTCCCCTATTTAAACAGAGTTACTCGATTGTTAAAATTCCTTTGTACCATGCTTATGGCAATACTCTTGCAACGATCCTTCATACGAGGTATGTATTCTGAATATCCTTTATGTATTGTGTTACATTCTTATGTAGTTAGATTGTAGAAGTAAGTGCCTCAAAGTGATCTGAAAGAATCTGTAAGTACCACTAATAGGAATAGCAGTAGTACATATCAGAACTTAATCTTGATTTCGTTATTCTTCCTAAGAAAAGAATAGAAGAATGGCCTCTTCAAGCATGAACGGTCAGGGCGACATCGAGATGGAGGAAAGACAGTTGTTCGTACAAAAGCGGGGTGTTGAAATTACTGAGAAAGCATCCTTCATCAGATCTGGGTAGAGGAAGTTAGTATATTCAAGCAGTATTTAGTTGCCAAACAGTGGGACAAGCTCGCCCATCGACAACGTTATGCGAATAAAACTCTAATGAGAGTTTTGCTGGAGGACTAGGCACTCGGAAGAGAAATGGATGATACCAGTACATTCTGTTAAGGTCCTATTTTCAGTGGAGTGCATTAATTGGTTCTTAGGGGTTGATGTGAACAAAAGGCTTTGGACGTGTGGTAGTTAGGTGTTTACCAGCCAGACAGGGAAAGTCTTGAGAAGATTGTGAAACTGGATTCACCGATACTAGAGAACTGGGTGGATATTCCATTTGAGAATATGAAGGCGGTAGCTTAGCTTTTGTATACTTTTATCTTTAGGAACATGGCACCAACCGATTTTGGTGTTAATAGAAAAATCCAGGACAAACAGTTTCGCATTCTATCAGCCCTCATGGATAGGAAACCGATCAATGTTTGTAGCATCATCATGTACTACATGCACAAGGTAACAAGAAGCGAAAAAAGTGATCTTCCATATACCCAGTTTGGTAGAAGACATGTGAATGGAATGTTGTGCAAGGTGATTAGATAATGATAAATTAGTGAGGTTTGAACGACAGCTGGGTTGTGAGCAGGCATGACACTGGGAGACTAAGAGATAGGTGTTAGGTTGCAGAGGCAACAACAGGAAATTCAAGTCAATACAGAGGAATTACGTGCCATGAGGAAGCAATTGGACCTGTTTTACAAGTACCTAGACAAACGCTTAGATCTCCATGCCCTGATCGTAGTCGCTAGTGTATCTGTCAACCCTGTTGCCGATGGTGGACAACCTTAAATCTGCTTAACCCCTGATTCTACATGTGATCTCCTTACCACGTTTTTAAGTTTCTATTCTAGTTAAATTTTGACAAGCCACCTGTGCTCGTGGATAATATTTTAGTTATTTTGCTGGGTATTTTGGATAATTTTCTTTCCTCCAAAGTCAAGTGGAGTTTAAACATTCTAGTAATATAAGTAGTTATTCGTGTGGTAACTAAACCTGCAGAGTTCATTGAGGACAATGAACCCCATAAAGTGTTGGGAGGGGTATAATTATAACCAATCTTTGATTAATTCTCTTGTTTACCTTGTTTTGTACGATGAGTTAATAGCTTATCTACTCTGAGCATCCAAGTAAGTCTTTTTGAACCATTACTCACTGAATTCCTTGTAGCTGATTAAGTGCTCAAAACATTAGAATACTCTAGTGAAATTTTTAATTTGTTTTGAAAATCTCAAGTGGTACTTTTATGGCAAGTGATAGATATGGTGTATATTGGATTACTTTTGATGGATTGATGCTTCTTGTAAACTGATTGATGAATTATTTTCTGGTTTAATCATTTAGCACACAATTTTCATGAGTAAGCATATTCGGGCTGATAGTAAGTACCTTTGAAGCTTATTCTTTCTTTTACTGTGTGAATGACTTGTGCTGAGATTGAGAATCTAGAACTTGGGATAGTATGCATGCTGTTGTGTAATCCTGGAAAAAAGTTGTTGAGATGAAGTAGGCATTAGAACCCTTTCTCTTCCCTTTTATAGCGAGCCAGTGTAAAAATAACTCTGAGGATTAACCAATTTGAGCCTTAGTCTATTTTCTTGTTAAAACAGTATGCTTAGCCTTTCTATCTTGTCTCTCTTCCATATTTGTGTTATAGAACCCCCAAGATGTGTAATCTTAGTTCAAGAAGTTAATTTTTATATAATATGGACTCCTAATGATTAAAGTTAGAAAATAGAAGTAACTAAGAATAAAGTAATTGAAGAAGTGAGGGACTTTAAAGCCCTAAACCTTCAAAGTCAAAGTTCCAAAAAAAAAATAAAATAAAACCCTGAGGAAATGAGGGATATCTAAGACCTGTACCCTTAGTAACTGTCTGTAGAAGAATCCAGAATAAGTTCTTTGACAATAAAATTGAATCAGGATTAGACATTGAGGTTTCAAACTCCAGCTTTCCGGCATTGACCATTTTTAACCCTAACCCTAAAACCGAAGCCTATAAGTCGTATAGATTAATGCCTTATATTCAAGATTAGTGTGGGGGTGTGATCTTCTCCCAAGCCTATGGCTGCATCATTTTGACACAGGTCTGAGAGCCTTATATATCTATACATCTCCTTGAAAAGAGGACAACTTGATGTAACCTGAACTTACATCTTATTTCATAGTATTTTCCACATGATTCATGTTAATTGAAGGGAGTTTTGCATGCCTCTTATGTACTCTAGTGTCTTTATTGATTCATGTGGGAATTGCAGGTCAATCTTCTGGTTTTTGCACTTTCAGCATTAGGATTTTGTCGCAATTGCAGAATTAAGGAAAGCTTAAGGCACTTGTCAAAACTGAGCTAAGGAAGTCAACATCCGATAGTTGTATGCTGCAGGAATTACCATCCTAACCCTGCTAGGTTAGTTATTTACAACCCTAATTTTTTATGGTATAAATATCAAAGTGGACAAGTCCTACGGGAAACTTTTGCTTTCGTTCATTTCTGGTTAGCCAACAGCTGCTCCTTGTCGTTGTAGTGTTAGGGTTTTATCCATGATGGCGATTGAGCTTAGAACTATACATTTCTAAGCCATTCATGGGGATTTAGCCCTGGATCTCTTCAGCTCTGGTGGAATCGGGTATCATTACACTCGATCAGAGGCGTTATTCCATTCACCAGCACAGTTCAGTGCGTAGCCCTTGCCCTTAGAGGTGTGATAGGCCTCGCGCCGAGGGAATTTACCACTTGTGTTGTTTCTTTCATACTATGAGTGTAGTTGTATCTGAATTCCTTTGATTTGTATATATTGGCATATTGCTTTATTTGTGTGATGCTTTTAGCTTTATTAATCTGATTACCAGCTTACTCTTTTGTGATTCAGGGATATGTGCTATTTTCTATCGTTGAACTAGCAGTTGAGTTATCTGCCTATATTAGTTCTCCTGCGGGATTAGCAGTTGAGTTATCTACCTAGAGTAGTACTCCAGAAGGTTCTGTTCCAGGGGTACTAAAGCGAGTGAAGTTGGAATGGATTAATGGACAGGCTAAGAGTCTAACAGAAGTTAAGAAAATAATATAGAAGAAATACGTACGAATATTGACGGTGGTTAAATCACCCTTCTCCAATCATATCCATTTAACTTTTCTGTGTTTAGTTATTTGTTTTATGAAAACAAGCTCTATTCAAATCTCTGCTCTTGCATGTTTCAATTAGTTAAAGTACACAAGTGTCTAGCTGCTCTCTCTGGTTCGACATCCTTATTACTACACAATGGGATCGTGTGTCCTTTAGTATGGAAAAAGGTTATTATTGGTTGGTGTGTTTTCCACACATCACTTTTTGGCGCTGTTACCGAGAGCACAATAGCCCTTGTGTATTTAATTGTCTATTGCTGAATGCGCAGGAGTTAACAGATTAAAAGAATTAAAGTGACACTACAGATGTAGCCTTCAATTAGGATGAGTACCCTAATTATCCAAATTACCCCAACACGAAAACTAGAGAGGGCGGGCTTGAAGATTTGAGGGAGCATAACATAGTTAGTTGGGAGGTAAAATTTTGGAAGGTGCAATAGGAATGCAAGAGGTCAGGAGTGAGATGTATAAAGCAATATAGGATGCTTGTAAGATTATTGATATGTTGGCAAGCAAAAATCGGATAGAGCCAACCATAACGGTTCCAAATATAGTAAACAAGTTATAAGTAATCCCACAGTAAATCTAGTTCGGAACTTGGGACAGGTAACAATACAACATGAATAGGAAAAAAGGGATACATCGATAGACCCACAATTTAAAAAAGTGGATGATTTTGAAATAGAAGATATTATTAAGAGGTGTGTGGTTGCATATGCGGAAACACCTGCTGAACAAGAAAAGAAGTTGAAACCTTACAGAAGTAAATGCAAATTTGAAGATGAGGATTGGGAGATAATGAGAGAGATAGAGAACATGGTTAAATGCTATTGTGTCAATGGATAGATAGGTGAAATGGAGTGCTCCGACACAGAAGTTATTATGCCTATTCCCGAATTAAAGGCTCTACAACCTCACTTGAAATATGTGTATCTGGGGGAGAAGAACTCTTGCCCAGTGATCATTTCAGCTAAGTTAACAAGTGTGCAAGAGTATAAACTGCTTAAAGTTCTGAAAGAGAACAAAAGAGCATTGGGATGGTCATTAGCTGATATCAAGGGTATTTCACCCGCAGTTTGTACACATCAGTGTTAGTTTTGAATACAAAAGCTATGGCTTGCATAAGAAACTAATATCCATAGATGACATATCATTTTGTTTCAGTATTAAATTGTTCCATTATATCATAGAACTAGATAACGGGGTGTGGAAAGACACAGTAGATATCGTTATTGGTTAAAGTATTGATATATAAAAAGTATGCTCGTAACTGAGATAGTCTGAACGTACTATCAAGATAGGTTATCGTGTGGTTTGGAAATTAGTTTATCTAGACTAATTTAAATTACAAGGATATGCCCGGGGCATATTGAGCATGACCAGTTTGGATAGAATTGACTTGTATTGCTCGGCGTAGTCAAATTGGACCTAGTATTCAGTCTCTCAATCCCGAGATTAGGACAGGCGTGAGAGTTAGATATCGTATGCTTTGATGTGCCAAAGAGTGCGGTCAATTGAGGTCGATACCTCGGTAGGTTGGGTATGCGGTGTTTAGCTTCTGACGTGTCGTTGCTAGTCGGAGGAATCAACGTACCGGTTTTCCGGTGTTGATGGTGCTCCCGCGATGAGCTCATAAGGTTTATTGTACTAAAAATGCCCAGTGGGCTTTACTTCCGGTATAATAAGAAGGTCGAGTGGTACTAATCTCGGATAACAAGAAGTCAGCGAATTAGTTTGTCAGTAAATTCACAAACCGACGAGCACGAGATCCTTGATCTAGGGTGATAAAGAAAATAAAGTGGCGCGATGTAAAGTCATTTTTTAGCGGTAGTTCCATAATTGGTCCCTTAGTGGTACGACTAATTATGCATTTGACTAATCGAGAAAGTGAATTAATTAATCCTAAAGGTTTAATTAATATTTAATAGACAAAGTGGATTAAGAAAATTAATTCTATATGAATTAATTAATCTTAAGGGTTCGATTAAATTAAATTAATGAAGTGGGTTAAATAATTAATTGGAAATGATCGATTGGAGTTGACTAGTCTAGGGAAGACTAAGTAGTCAACGAAAGTCAAATTAAAAGGCCCAACTCAAAGGCCCACTAGGTCTCCTTAGAAGCTCCCTTCCTTAGAAGCTCCCTATAAATATCCCTTGTTAGGCATTAATGAAGACATAAGAAACTTGGAGGCCAAGTTTAGCCTAGTGAGAGAAAGTCTAGCTTAGAGTGAGAATTTCTTCTTCTTTTCGAATCTTCTGCTCGAAGTCTGCTAGGATAACTTTCTTTTTTTGGAAAACTTAAGCCCATCGGATTTTATTATTGAGCCCGCCGGAATTTTGGTTAAAACCATCGCTGCCGCCGGTTTCCTTTTGTGCCGCCGCACTTCAATTTTTTCGGCGACTGTCTGGCTTCCTCCGTGCTAGATCCGGCTATCCCGTGTTGATCTCTCATTGGGCTGGTGATCAAAGGGGGAAGCTGTCCAGATCGTGGGTGGATCCGGCGGTCAGATTGGCCAGAATCTTCTTGCGCATCCGGCGGCAGGCGATGGTGGTTGAGGGAGTTTCCGAGCAAATCTGTTTTGGGCAGATTTAAGTTTTTTTCGAAGCAAGTTTCTTTGGATTTCTTCATTTTTCCTTGGGCTGCTCCTTAGACACTAGCCCACACTAGTTCGGAGTCGATTTGGAGTCATTCTTTGGATTTCAGTGGTAATCGCAGGCTAAAGATTTTGTTTTTTTTTATTGCGTTGGACTTCTCTTCAAAGGTATAACCTTTATGTTTTCCACTTTTAATTAAAGGTTAATTCTTTGTGCGTTGTGTGTCGATTTAATAAATTAAATAAGTATAAGCCTAGATCCGTTCAGGGGAAAATTAATTTGAGCCTGAGCTTTGTCGAAAGTTTTCGATTCTGTAATGCATTACACGAAAGTGAGATTTCTATTTAGCCCGGGCTTGTTATGTTTTCCTTCAATTTGGTATCAGAGCGAGTGTTTCAGATTTATACTTGTTTAATTTATTACACGACTTTATGTTGGCATTATTATTTTTGTCGAAATGTTTAAACAGGTGGTTATTAGTTTCCCGGCTCTTATGGTATAATTTAGTTTTCATTCATAAACCTCGGGACATGTCCAGGCTCGTATTTTTTTTAATGGAAATGTCTGTAATAGTAATAACTACGAGTTGGAAGCCGTGTACGGTTAGATAAATCTTGTAGTAGGATTTAATCTAATGTTGTCGTCTTTAAATTCCTAGAAAAAAGCCTTCTATATAGGAATTTATGTATTATGACGAAAACGCTATTTTGGGTAACTTATATTCACGGGTTTTGGTTTCTCGTAATTTTGGGTGATTCCTAATTACTTAGAAAATCGAGAAAACTCGGGCGAATCGAGAGAAATCCAAATAACAAGTCGGAGCGAAATGATGGGACGTGTCACCGAGGCGTCAAAGAATCAACGATAGAGAAGACAATAATAGTCAGAAAATTTAATTTCTTTAATTTTCTGTATTTATGTCTTTTCATTGATTGTGTGTTTTCATTTTATTTTGCATGAACGAAAACCAAACCAACCCATTTTAAAAAGTAAATGCAATTAACTAAGGTAGATTATTTGCATATTAAAACTCCAACGGTTTTATGAGTGTGAATATCCATAGTTAAGATTTTGCGTGTTAAAACATAAAAATCCTCAAACTTAAAAATCTAAGTAGGAGCGGGTTGGTAAATATCCCCATGGCCTCCATTACGGATACATATGTGATGTGGGTTAGACCGACGCGCTGGCCAAGGGCCTTTTTCCCTACTGATAAGTCTTCAACCCCGAGATATCACTAGATTGAATTTCTAAAGGGATGACTATAGCGAGTTTAATTGGAGAAAGTTGCGACACCCTCGCTAACCGAGGCGCATTAGTATCCTAAGTAAAAAGCTTAGAAGTCACGTAATGGTAAACACTTAGTGTACCATCTGTAGTATTCCTCCTAAGAGGTTATGCTGCTTATTGTGTACGGCTAAATAATCGACTATTAATTTCATTAATCATAAGATCGTTGGTCAGATAATGGAATTAATGAACTTCAGTTCTTCTCAAATGAATGTGGATTGGCGTAGACGTTCACCCAATGTGACCTGCTTTAATCTCGGTGTGAGAGATGTCGGTAGGAGAATGTATTGTTTTAAGGATATCAATATTTTCAAAAAAGTATACTGAAACTTGACTGTTTATTTTTTAGTTGTTGATATGTCATTCAACTCGCTAGCTGTCACACTGAATCAGAACAAACTTACGGGTCCTAATTACATTGACTGGAAACGTAACTGGACATTGTCCTTACCGCTGAGGGTTACAAGTACGTGCTCACTGAGGAGTGCCCCCTAAGCCCAGCGATGATGCCACCCCTGAGCAGCGAGAGCCATATACGAGGTGACAGAAGGTTGATGAGATGACCCGATGCTACATCTTGGCTTCTATGTCGAGTGTACTGCAGCAACAACATCAGTTGTTTACCTCAGCCTACGATATGATGCTCAACCTCAGGGAGATGTTTGGACATCAAGGTAGGGCAGCCAAGCAGTCAGCTACAAGGAAACTCATGAATGCTAGGATGGCTGAGGGCACTTCAGTGAGAGATCACGTGCTTGACATGATAAGATGCATCAATGAGATTGAGGTATTGGGAGGTTATATTGATGGGGAGACCCAGGTCGATATCATCCTCCAGAGCTTGCCCCCCAGTTTTGAGCAGTTTCGGTCGAACTACAATATGGGCAAACTCTCATATTCACTTCTCGAGCTCATGACTGCATTAGTGCTGCTAAGGGCCTCTTCGTAGAGAAAAAGAAAGTCTTGGCTACTGTTGGTCCCTCAGGTTCCTCTGCTGGGCCCAAAGCCAGGAAGCAAAAGAGGAAGAGAGGCCAGAAAGCAGGAGCTACTGATCATGGACCCAATGTGGGCATTGGCAAGAAGTATAAGTCGAAAGGCAAGTGCTTCAGATGTGGCAAAGTAGGAGATTGGAAGAAGGACTGCCTAAGGCCTCGAGGTATGTGTAAATTTTCCCTAGTTACTGAGACGTGTTTAGCGGTGGTTCCTACAGATACTTGGCATGTGGATTCAAGAGCCACCGATCATGTTTGTAATTCTTTAAAAGGGTTCCAAGTGACCCAGCTGCTTAGAGAGGGAGAGTTGTAGGTGTACCTTGGGGATACTACTAGAGTTTCTATTGTTCCAGGGGGAGTTTTATGTCTTTATTTTTCAGACTCAGTTTTAAATTTAAAGGATTGTCTATATGTACCATGTTTTCGGAATAATTTGCTTTCAGTTTCTAAACTTTTATTGGAGGTTATAAGTGTGTTTTTTCTGATAATTCTGTTTTTATTAGAAAGAACCAGAGGCTTACATGTTCTGGTACATTAGTTGACAATCTGTTTTTAATTACGACAAACTCCCCTGTTGTGCAAAACACTGAAACTAGTAACTCCTCACCGAATCATAATAAGAGAAAAGAGTCTTCCCCTTTGAATCAAACTTATCTTTGGCACCTGAGACTAGTTCACATTAACCTTAGTAGGATTCAAAGGTTGGTCAATGATTGGTCTTTAGACTCATTAGATATTGACTGTTTTCCTACCTGTGAGTCCTGCTTGGAGGGTAAAATGACCAAGAGGCCTTTCAAGGCAAATGTGTATAGGGATAAAGAGGTTTTAGAGTTGATTCATTCTGACATGTGTGGGCCTATATCAGTTCAGGATAGAGGTGATTATGAGTATTTCGTGACATTCACGGATGATTACTCTAGATATGGATACATATACCTGATGCGTCACAAGTCTGAATGCTTTGGCAAGTTCAAAGAGTTTAAGGCTGAGGTGAAGAACCATCTGGGTAAGAGTATCAAGACCCTGCGATCTGATCGTGGTGGCGAATACCTCTCTAGTGAATTTAGGTCGTATTTTTGAGAGGTGGGTATTCAGTCCCAGTTGTTTGCACCTGGCACACCCCATCAGAATGGTGTAGCAGAGAGAAGGAACAGGACTCTTATGGATATGGTTAGATCGATGATGAGTTATAGTGAGTTTCCTACCTCGTTTTGGGGTTACGCCTTGGAGACAGCGTGTTATCTCATTAATCTTGTACCATCTAAATCTGTGCCTATGACACCCCTAGAGTTGTGGACTAGGTGAAAGCCTAGTCAGAGATATCTCAGGATTTGGGGTTATCCAGCACATGTGCTCGAGGCAGATGCAGGTAAGTTAGATTCGAGATCAAAGGCTATGCTATTTGTAGGCTACCCCAAAGGAATGAGAGGTGGTCTATTTTATAGTCCTCAGGATCAGAAGGTGGTGGTGAACACCAATGCCAGATTTCTTGAGGAGGACCATGTTTTAGATCACAAGTCAAGCAGTAAGGTAGTATTGGAAGAGCTTAGAAGTCAGTCCACTATTCCAGATGCAATAGGAAGACACACCACAAGAGACTGCACACACTATCACAGATTATGCTCTTACACAGGCTGCGCCTTGTCGTAGTAGGAGGGTTGCCAGACAGCCCGAAAGTTAAATTGGTTTGGGTGACTCTTCAGAATTTATTCCTGGCACTCATGAACTAGACCCAGTTAGCTACAATGAGGCTCTTCAGGATAAAGATGCAGATTCTTGGAAAAGAGCGATGAATGCTGAGATGGGTTCTATGGACTCAAATCTGGTCTGGGAACTGGTAGACCTTCCTGATGGGTTTTGGCCTATTGGGTTCAAATGGGTCTACAAGCGAAATAGAGGATCTGATGGGATGGTTGAGACCTTCAAGGCTAGGCTTGTGGCGAAGGGGTATACTCAGAAAGAGGGTATCGATTATGAGAAGACCTTTTCCCCGATAGCTATGCTTAAGTCGATCCGAATTCTCTTGGCTATAGCTGTTCATACGGACTATGAGATTTGAAAGATGGATGTTAAGACAGCTTTCCTTAATAGAAGTCTTAAGGAGACCATCGTTTTGCAGCAACCAGAGGGTTTCATTATTCAGGGCCAAGAGCACAAGGTATGCAGGCTTAGGAGGTCCATTTATGGACTTAAGCAAGCATCCAGATCTTGGAACATCCGCTTTGACGAGGTTATCTAGTCCTATGGATTCACTCAGTCTGAATGAGCAGTGTATATATCGCAGGCGTGATGGTGATACGGTGGTGTTCCTCGTACTTTACGTAGATGACATCCTTCTGATTGGAAATAGTAAGAAGGTGTTGTCAGACGTAAAGGCATGGTTGTCCAGGCAATTTGATATGAAGGATTTGGGAGAGGCTGGACATATCATTGGGATCAAGATTATTCGAGATCGTAGGACACGACTCTTTCCCACGCATCCTACATAGACACGATTCTGGCCCGTTTTAACATGCAGAACTCCAAGAAGGTTCACTACCTTTCAGGCATGGGTGCATTTGTCTAAGGAGCAGTGTCCCAAGACTGCTGAGGAGATAGATGTCATGCAGGCGGTACCCTATGCTTCTGCAGTGGGTAGCCTCATGTATGCTATGTTATGTACGAGGCCTGATATTTGCTTTGCTGTTGGCATGGTTAGCAGATATCAGAGTAACCCAGGGAAGGCTAACTGGAAGGAGGTAAAATGCATTCTCAAGTACTTGCGCATGATGAGAGATTATATCCTAGTTTATAGAGCGGAGGAGCTTGTACTGTTAGGTTACACAGATTCGAACTTTCAAGGTGATATGGACAAGAGTAAGTCTACCTCTGGGTTTGTGTTTACCCTAGGAGGTGGAGCCATAATATGGCGGAGTGTGAAGCATAAATGGTGGCGGACTCCACCATGGAGGCTGAGTATGTTGCCGCATCAAAGGCAGCGAAAGAAGTTGTATGGCTCCGGAACTTCCTGGTGGACTTAGATATGGTTCCTGAATTGCCTAGGTCTATCACAGTTGAAGGAAAACAGAACAAACCCGGGCTAAATCGAAAACCTCACTTTCGTGCAATGCATTCCAGAATCGGAAGCTTTTGACAAAGCTCAGGCTCAAATTCATTTGACCATGAACGGATCTATGCATATACTTATTTAATTTATTAATTGGGACACAAAAGATACAATCTTCTAAATGTCTTGTAAGTTGCCTAACAAGAGATATTTATAGGGAGCTTCTAAGGAGACCTAATGGACCTTTGAGTTGGGCCTTTTAGTTTGACTTTCGTTGACCCCTTAGTCTTTCCTAGACTAGTCAACTCCAATCGATCCTTTTGAATTAAATCTTTAACCCACTTCGTTAATTTAATTTAATCGAACCCTTAGGATTAATTAATTCATATAGAATTAATTTTCTTAATCCACTTTGTCAATTAAATATTAATTAAACCTTTAGGATTAATTAATTCACTTTGTCGATTAGTCAAACGTGTAATTAGTCGTACCACTAACGGACCAATTATGGAACTACCACTTAAAAATAACTTTACATCGCGCCACTATATTTTCTTCTATCTCCCCACAACAAAGATCTAGTGCTCGTCGGTTTATCAATTTACTGACATACTAATCTACCAACTTCTTGGTATCCAAGATTAGTACCACTCGACCTTCTTATTATACCGGTCATAAAGTCAACCGGTCGGGTTTAGTATAATAAACCTTACGAGCTCATTTTGGGAGCACCATTAACCCAGCGAACCGGTACATGGATTCCTCTGACTAGCAATGGCACATTAGAAGCTACACACCGCATACCCAATCTACTGAGGTATAGGTCTCAATTGACCGCACTCTTTGGTAAATCAAAGCATACGATATCCAACTATCATGCCCGTCCCAATCTCGGGATTGAGAGACTGAATACCAGGACCGAATTGACTACACCGATCAGTATAAGTCAATTCTATCCAAACTGGTCATGCTCAATATTCCCCAGGCATATTCGTGTGATTTAATTAGTTTAGATAAACTAATTTCCAAACCACACGATAACCTATACCAATATTATGTTCAGACTATCTCAGTTACGAGCATACTTTTTATATATATCAATACTTTAACCAATAATGGTATCTACTGTGTCTTTCCAGACCCCGTTATCTAGTTCTATGATATAATGGAACAATTTAATACTGAAACAAAATGATATGTCATCTGTGGATATTAGTATTGATACAAGCCATAGCTTTTCTGTATTCAAAACTAACAATCTCCCACTAATACTCAAAGCTATGCTAAGAAGTACAAAAATTGTCCAACCCACTATTACACTGTTGTCATAGTGAAATCTACATAACACCTTTAAGCTCACTCCCATGGCTCCCTCAAGAATCTGACTCCTGCGCCCCCCACATGTCTCTCAAAGACCTTTGGGGTCAATGGCTTTGTGAAAGGATCTGCAAGGTTGTCATCTAATGCTATCTTGGCTACGATCACGTCTCCCCTCTTTACGATCTCTCGTATCAGGTGGTACTTGCACTCTATGTGTTTACTCACTTTGTGGGCTCGTGGTTCCTTGAGTTAGCAACTGCACCATTGTTATCACAGTAAACTGTGACAGACCTAGGCAACTCAGGAACCACATCTAAGTCCATCAGGAAGGTCCAGAGCCATACAGCTTCTTTCGCTACCTCTGATCTGGCAATGTACTCAGCCTCCATGGTGGAGTCCGTCACGCATTTCTGCTTGACACTCTGCCATACTATGGCTCTACCTCTTAGAGTAAACACAAACCCAGAGGTAGACTTACTCTTGTACATATCACCTTGAAAGTTCGAATCTGTGTAACCCAATGGTACAAGCTCCTGCGCTCTGTAAACTAGGACATAATCTCTCATCCTGCGTAAATACATGAGAATGCATTTTACTGCTTCCCAGTAAGCCTTCCTAAGGTTACTCTGATATCGGCTAACCATGCCAACGGCAAAGCAAATATCAGGCCTCGTACATAACATAGCATACATGAGGCTACCCACTGCAGAAGCATAAGGTACCCCCTGCATGCCATCTATTTCCTCAGCAGTCTTACGACACTGCTCCTTAGAAAAATACACCCCATGCCTGAAAGATAGTGAACCCTTCTTGCAGTTCTACATGTTAAAACGGGCCAGAATCGTGTCTATGTAGGATGCCTGGGAGAGTGTCAGAGAACGTCTCCTACAATCTCGAATAATCTTGATACCAATGATATGTCCAGCCTCTCCCAAATCCTTCATATCAAATTGCCTGGATAACCATGCCTTTACGTCTGACAACACCTTCTTACTATTGCTAATCAGAAGGATGTCATCTACATAAAGTACGAGGAACACCACCATATCACCATCACGCCTGTGATAAACACACTATTCATTCAGACACTGAGTGAATCCATAGGACTGGATAACCTCGTCAAAGAGGATGTTCCAAGATCTTGATGCTTACTTAAGTCCATAAATGGACCTCCTAAGCCTGCATACCTTGTGCTCTTGGCCCTGAATAATAAAACCCTCTGGTTGCTGGATTAAGATGGTCTCCTCAAGACTTCCATTAAGGAAAGTTGTCTTGACGTCCATCTGCCAAATCTCATTGTCCATATGAGCAGCTATGGCCAAGAGAATCCAGATCGACTTAAGCATAGCTACCGGGCAAAAGGACTCCTCATAATTGATACCCTCTTTCTAAGTATACCCCTTCGCCATAAGCCTAGACTTGAAGGTCTCAACCCTCCCATCAGATCCTCTCTTTCGCTTGTAAACCCATTTGCACCCAATAGGTCGAAACCCATCAGGAAGGTCTACCAGCTCGCAGACCTAATTTGAGTCTATAGAACCCATCTCAGTAATCATTGCTCTCTGCCTAGAATCTGCATCTTTATCTTGGAGAGCCTCATTATAGCTAACTGGGTCTGGTTCATGAGCGCCAGGGATAAAGTCTGAAGACTCACCCAAACCCATGTACCTCTCGGTCTGTCTAGCAACCCTCCCACCATGACGAGGCACAGCCTGTGTAAGAGCATCATCTGTGATAGTGTGTGCAGTCTTTTGTGGTGTGTCTTCATGTACTTGTGCATCTGGAATAAAGGACTGACTTCTAAGCTCTTCTAATACGACCTTGCTCCTTGACTTGTGAACTAAAATATAGTCCTCCTCAAGAAATCTGGTATTGGTGCTCACCACCACCTTCTGATCCTGAGGACTATAAAACAGACCACCCTTAGTTCCTTTGGGGTAGCCTACAAAAAAAAAAAAAAAAACACTTATAACCATACAATAAAAGTTTAGAAATTGAAAGCAAATTCTTTTGAAAACTGGGTACATATAAACAATCTGTCAAATGTAAAACTGAGTCTGCAAAATAAAGACATAAAACTCCCACTGCAACAACAGAAACTCTGGTAGTATCCCCAAGGTAGACCTGCAACTCTTCCTCTTTAAGCAGCCGGGTCACTTGGAACCCCTGCAAAGAATTACAAACATGATCAGTGGCTCCTGAATCCACACACCAAGTATCTATAGGAACGCCACTAAACAAGTCTTAGTGACTAGGGAAAATTTACACATTCCTCGAGGCTTTGGGCAATCTTTCTTCCAATGTCCTATTTTGCCACATCTAAAAGACTTGTCTTTCGGCTTATGCTTCTTGGAAATTCCCGCCTTGGGTCCATGATCAGTAGCTCCAGTTTTTTGGCCTCTCTTCCTCTTTTTCTTCCTGGCTTTGGGCCCAGCAGAGGAACCTGAGGGACCAACAGTAGCCAACGCTTGCTTCTTCTCTGCGAAGAGGCCCTTAACAGACACCAATGCAGTTATGAGCTAGAGAAGTGCGTATGAGAGCTTGCCCATATTGTAGTTCAACCAAAACTGCTCAAAACTGGGGGGTAAGCTCTGAAGGATGATATCGACCTGGGTTTACCCATCAATGTCATCTGCCAATACCTCGATCTCATTAATGCAGCTCATCATGTCCAGCACGTGATCCCTCACTGAAGTGCCCTCAGCTATCCTAGCATTCATAAGTTTCCTCATAGCTGACTGCTTGGCTGCCCTGCCCTTATGTCCAAACATCTCCCTGAGGTTAAGCATCATATCGTAGGCTGAGGTAAACAGCTGATGATGGTGCTGCAGTACACTTGACATAGAAGCCAAGATGTAGCACTGGGTCATCTCATCAGCCTTCTGCCACCTAGTATATGGCTCCCGCTGCTCAGGGGTGGCATCATTGCTGGCTTAGGGGGCACTTCTGAGTGAGCATGTACTTGTAACCCTTCGCGGTAAGGACAATATCCAGGTTACGTTTCCAGTTAATGTAATTACGACCCATAAGTTTGTTCTGATTCAGTATGATAGCTAGCGGGTTGAACGACATATCAACAACTGAAAAATAAACAATCAAGTTTCAGTATTACTTTTTTGAAAATATTGAAATCCTCAAAAAATAAAATAATCTCCATCGACATCTCTCACACCGGGATTAACACAGGTTACGCGGGGAACGTCTACGCCAACCCACTTTCATTTGAGAAGAACCGAAGTTAATTAACTTCACTATCTGACCAACGATCTTATAATCAATGAAATTAATAGTCAATGCTTTTAGCCGTACACATAAATAGCGTAACCTCGTGGGAGGAATACTATCAATAGTACACAAGGTGTATGCCATTACGTGACTTCTAAGTTTGTTACTTAGGATACTAAGGCGCCCTCAGCAGAGAGGGTGTCACAACTTTCTCCAATTAAACTCACTATAGTCATCCCTTCAGAAATTCATTATAGTGATATATGTGATTGAAGACTTGTCCACATGGAGAAAGGCCATAAAACCAACTCGCAAGAATAACCACATCACCAATGAACCTGTAATGGAGACCATGGGGATATTTACCAACCCGCTCCTACTTAGATTTTTAAGTTTGAGGATTTTTCCGTTTTAACATGCAATATCTTAACAAAGGATTTTCGCACCCATAAAACCGTTGGAGTTTTAATATGCGAATAATCTACCTTAGTTAATTGCACTTTCCTTTTTAAAACATTTTAGTTTGGTTTCCGTTCATGCAAAATAAAACAAAAACACATAATCAATGAAAAGACATAAATACGGGAAATTAAAGAAATAAAATTTCTCGACTATTATGGCATTCTCTATCATTGATTCCTTGATGCCTCGATGACTCGTCCCGTCATGTCGCTTCCACTCGTTATTTGGATTCCTCTTCGCCCAGGTTTTCTTGGTTTTCTACATTATTAGGAAACACACAAAATTACGAGAAACCAAACCTGCGAATATAAGTTACCCAAAATAACGTCTTCGTCATAGTACATAAATTCCTATATATACAAGGCATTTTTCTAGGAATTTAAGGACGACAACATTAGATTAAATCCTACTACAAGATTTATCTAATCCTTCACGGCTTCCAGCTCATGGTTATTACTATTACAAACATTTCCATTCCAAAAAAATATATGAGCCCGGACATGTCCCGGGGTTGATGAATGAAAAATAAATTCTACCATAATAGCCAGGAAACTAATAACCACCTCTTTAAACATTTTGACAAAAATAATAAAGCAGTGTAATAAATTAAACAAGTATAAATCCAACACTCGCTCTGATACCAATTTGAAAGAAAACAGAACAAACCCGGGCTAAATCGAAAATCTCACTTTCGTGCAATGCATTCAAGAATCAAAAACTTTCGACAAAGCTCAGACTCAAATTCATTTTCCCTAAACGAATCTAGGCTTATACTTATTTAATTTATTAATTGGGACACAAAAGATAAAATCTTTAATTAAAGCGGAAATTTCAAAAATTATACCTTTGTAGCGAAGTCCCTAGCAAAAAGAAATCCAAAACTTTGGGCAAGCGAAATCCATAAGAAATCTGAATAATAACTCCAAATCAACTCTGAACTAGTGTGGGCTAGTGTCTACGGAGTAGCCCAAAGCAAATTGAATAAATCCCAAGAAACTGGCTTCGAAAAACTCGAAATCTGTCGAAACAGATTTAGCCCTGAGCAGTCGTGCGCCAACTAGCCGTCGGCCGCCCTGCCGCTCAACTTTCTGTCACTTGACCGTCGACCCTCGGCCACAATCTGGATGGCAGCCTTCACGGATCACCAACCGGAGAAGAGATCAACGTGAGAAATTGCCGAATCAAGTACCCCGAGAATCGGATCGGTCGCGAAAAATACTAAACTCGGCGGCACTAAAAAAATCACGCGGTGGCGGTCGACTGCTCAAAAAGAATCCGTTGAACTGCTCAATAATTAATGGACTGAGTTTCTTTTTGAAGAAGAAAGCTATCCTAACTGATTTCGAGGAGAAGATTCGAAGAAGAAAGAATTTTCTCACTCTAAGCTAGACTTTCTCTCACTAGGCTAAGTGGCCTGCAAGTTTCTTGTGCCTTCATTAATGCCGAACAAGGGATATTTTCTTAGTTTTGAATACAGAAAAGCTATGGCTTGTATCAAAAACTAATATCCACAGATGACATATCATTTTGTTTCAGTATTAAATTGTTCCATTATATCATAGAACTAGATAACGGGGTGTGTGAAAGACACAGTAGATAGTCTGAACATACTATCGGTATAGGTTATCGTGTGGTTTGGAAATTATTTTATCTAGACTAATTTAAATCACACGGATATGCCCGGGGCATATTGAGCATGACCAGTTAGGATAGAATTGACTTGTACTGATCAGCGTAGTCAATTCAGTCCTAGTATTTAGTCTCTCAATCCTGAGATTGGGACGGGCATGAGAGTTAGATATCGTATGCTTTGATGTGCCAAAGAGTGCAGTCAATTGAGGCCTATACCTCAGTAGGTTGGGTATGCAGTGTTTAGCTTCTCACGTGCCGGTTCGCTAGGTTGATGGTGCTCCAGAGATGAGCTCGTAAGGTTTATTGTACTAAAACTGGCCAGTGGACTTTACATCCGGTATAATAAGAAGGTTAAGTGATACTAATCTCGGATACCAAGAAGGCGGTGAATTAGTTTGTCAGTAAATTGATAAACTGAAAAACATTAGATCTTTAATGTTGGGAGATAGAAGAAAATATAGTAGCGCGATATAAAGTCATTTTTGAGTAGTTGTTCCATAATTGGTCCATTAGTGGTACGACTAATTATACGTTTGACTAATCGATAAAGTGAATTAATTAATCCTAAAGGTTTAATTAATATTTAATTGACAAAGTGGATTAAGAAAATTAATTCTATATAAATTAATTAATCCTAAGGGTTCAATTAAATTAAAATAACAAAGTGGGTTAAAGAATTAATTCAAAAGGATCGATTGGAGTTGACTAGTCTAGGAAAGACTAAGGGGTCAACGAAAGTCAAAGTAAAAGGCCCACCTGAAAGGCCCATTAGGTCTCCTTAGAAGCTCCCTATAAATATCCCTTGTTAGGCATTTGAAGATATAAGGAAACTTATAGAGGCAACTCTAGAGTGAGAAGGAGAAATCTAAAGAGAAATCTTCATCTTTTTTTTCTCTCGAAGTCGATTTTGATCCTTTTCTTTTTGAATTAACTTAGCCCAAGATAAATGGATTTAGTCCAAATATATAGTTGCCGGTTTTTGGGTAGATCGCCGTCGTGAATCCATTTGCGCCGCCGTGAATCCATTCACTCCGGGGTGTTGATCCGACTGGGGCTGTGTAGATCTCTTGATTATCTTGGTGATCCATGGTTCTAGTTGTTCAGATCGTGGTCGGATTGTTGATTTGGTTTGTTGGACTTGGCATTGGATTTGCGGCCTGCGGTTAGCCTTCTCCAGGCTAAATCTGTTTTGGGCAGATTAAGTTTTTTCAAAGTGGGTTTCCTTGGGATTTCTTCGTTTTGCTTTGGGCTACTCCGTATACACTAGCCCACACTAGTTCGGAGTCGAATTAGAGTTATTCTTCGGATTTCTTGTGGAATTCGTTTGCCCGAAGTTTTGGATTTCTTTTTGCTAGGGACTTTGCTACAAAGGTATAATCTCTGAACTTTCCGCTTTAATTAAAGATTGTATTTTTGTGTCCCGATTAATAAATTAAATAAGTATAAGCCTATATCCGTTCATGGAAAAATGAATTTGAGCCAGAGCTTTGTCGAAAGCTTCCGATTCTGGATTGCATTGCACGAAAGTGAGGTTTTCGATTTAGCCCGGGCTTGTTCTGTTTTTCTTCATGTTTATAGGGAGCTTATAAGGAGACCTAGTAGGCCTTTGAGTTGGGCCTTTTAATTTGACTTTCGTTCACTCCTTAGTCTTTTCTAGACTAATCAACTCCAATCGATCTTTCAAATTAATTTCTTTAACGCACTTTGTTAATTTAATTTAATCAAACTATTAGAATTAATTAATTCATATAGAATTAATTTCTTAATCCACTTTGTCAATTAAACTATTAATTAAACCTTTAAGATTAATTAATTCACTTTATCGATTAGTCAAATACATAATTAGTCGTACCACTAACGGACCAATTATGGAACTACTGCTCAAAAATGACTTTACATCGCGCCACTTTATTTTCTTCTGTCTCCCCACATCAAAGATATAGTGCTCGTCGGTTTATCAATTTACTGACAAACTAATTCACTAACTTCTTGGTATCCGAGATTAGTACCACTCAACCTTCTTATTATACTGGACGTAAAGTCTACTGGCCAGTTTTAGTACAATAAATCTTACGAGCTCATCTCGGGAGTACCATCAACCCGGTGAACCGGTACGTGGATTCTTTTGACTAGCAACGGCACGTAAGAAGCTAAACACCGCATACCCAACCTACCTACCGAGGTATAGGCCTCAATTGACTGCACTCTTTGCCACATCAAAGCATACGATATCTAACCCTCATGCCTATCCCAATCTCAGGATTGAGAGACTGAATACTAGGACCGAATTAACTACGCCGATCAGTATAAGTCAATTCTATCCAAACTGGTCGTGCTCAATATGCCCCGGGCATATCCGTGTGATTTAAATTAGTCTAGATAAACTAATTTTCAAACCACACGATAACCTATACCGATAGTATGTTCAGGCTATCTCAGTTACGAGCATACTTTTTATATATCAATACTTGAACCAATAACGGTATCTACTGTGTCTTTCCACACCCCGTTATCTAGTTCTATGATATAAAGGAACAATTTAATACTGAAACAAAATGATATGTCATCTGTGGATATTAGTTTTTGATACAAGCCATAGCTTTTCGGTATTCAAAACTAACAATTAGATCTCAATAAATTCAGGGGATCAAGAGAATACCACTTTTACATGTGGTTCGGGAACATTTGATTTCAGAAGAATGCCCTATGGGTTGTGTAATGCACCAGCAATATTTCGGCAATGTATGATGACCATAATTATTGAAATGAATGAAAATATCATGCAAGTGTTTATGGATGACTTCTTAGTATTTGGGGATTCTTTCGAGTTATTCTTAGTGAATCTTGAAAAAGTTTTGAAAAGGTGTGTTGAAACATGGTGAGCATTGTCATGACCCATATTAATAAGGCCATCAATGGTGAGAGGAGCAGTCTTCTATACGCCAGTCTGGTTGACACTTTCTGTATAGACCAAGGGGCTGTTTCCTTTGAAGCTTGAGGAACAACTGGGGCAGGATGTAGGTAAAGGGCCAACGAACGAAGAAGTGCTTGCCCAGTTACGCAGTCAGAACTTACAGCTCCAGATCAATACCATAGAACTGCGAACCTTGCAAGAGTAACTGGACTTGTTTTTTAAGTACCTAGATGCACGTCTTCACCTGCATGCCTTGATAGTTGTCGCCAGTACCTCTACCAAGCATGCTACCGACCAGGAGCACCCTTGATTCTGCATCGCCTTCTTGTTTTTTAGGTTTAGTTTTAACTCTCTTTTAAAATAATATTTTTGTCGAGCTACCAGTGCTCGTGATTATTAGTTAATCACATTTGTTTTGTTCTGATGATATTTTAAATGCTTTCTTTCTCCATTGTTAAGTGGAGTTCTTATTTTCTCTATAATATAACTGTGTATTAAGTACTAAGTCTTAAATATTTCTCAGGTAGTGTTCATTGGGGTTAATGAATGGATTAAGTGTGGGTGGGGGGTGTATATGATAGTGGCTAATTTTGAAATTTGTGGTGATTAACAACTCTTTTGTGGATCCATTCTTGCATGATCTTGTAATACATCAAATTCTTCTGATTTTCAGGTAAAGTTCTTCTAAACCATTGTTTTGGTGAAATTTTCATAGTTGATCCCGTGTTTAGAATTATGTAATGCTCTAGTGGTGTTTTTATTAAGATTGTTTTGAAAATCCAAAACATCTATTTTGTGGTAAATGGTTGATGTTATATATGATTGGATAACTTTATATGGACTGATGCTACGTGTTAAGTGATTGATGGAGTGCTTTCTGTTCAGAGTAATAGGCACAACTTTTATGATTGAGTATATTTGAGCTAATAGTAAGCATCTTTGTAGCTTGCTCTTTTTTTTTTTTTTTTTTTTGTGCTGATAACTTGTGTTTAGATTGAGAATCTAGAACTTGGGATAGCATGCATGCTGCTGATTGATTTTGGACATGAGTATAAAAATGAAGTAGGCATTAGTAATCCTTTTCCCTTCCCTTTTGGCAAGCCAAGATGTATATAATCCCTTGGACTAACCAACTTGAGCTTAAAGCCAACCAACATAATCAGCCTCAGGCATTGTATTTGTTTTTGCCATTCATTTTGTTTTTAATCCTTCCATGATGTTTAATTCTGATTCAGGCAGTAGCTTTTAGTAATATGGTCTCCTAATTATCGAAAGCAGTAAATAAGAGTAGCAGAAATTTGAGAAATTAAAGAAGTGAGGGACGTTAAAGCCCCGAACCTTCAGAAAAAGGAGAATATATATATATAAAATAATAAAATTTCTGTCATATGAGGAAGTGAGGGACCTTAAAGCCCTGAATCCTTAATAAGCATCATTAGGAGAATCCAAGATAAGTTTTTTATGCCTGAACTTGGATCAAGATTAAGCATTAAGGACTTATAAGTTCCAGCCTTCAAGCCTTGACCTTTTCTTACCCTTAACCTTATATCCTTTAGCCTATGTCCTATGGATTAGTACCATGTGTTCAGAATTAGTGTGGGGGTGTGATCTTTCTCCAATCCTATAACCGCATCATTTAAACACAAGTTTGAGAGTTAAAATATTGATATAATCTCCTTAAAAGAGGGCAGCTCTCTTGTGCCAACTGGTGAGTATACTTTGGGCAGGAAATGTCTCAATCTGTTATTTCACGTGTAGCTGAATTTCATGTTTTAACCAGACCAATATATAGACATTGACTATTTGCATGTTTTTATTGATTGATGCTTGGAAACCGAAAACACTTGAGTAAGAATTGTGATCAACTGTGTTAGATTTCCTTTGGTTCTTTATAACTTTGCTTGAGGACAAACAAGACTTTAGTGTGGGGGAGTGATGTAACCCGAAGTTACATATATTTTTATAGCATTTTCCACATGATTTAGAGCAATTGGATAGAGTTTCGTTTACTTTTGTGTAGTTTAAATGCTTATGATATGTTATGTAGGGAATGCAGGCTTAGGTTCGGGTTTAACACTTTTTCACCAAAAATGTGGCTGAAAAATGCAGATAAAATTGAAGTTATGTGAATCGGTCAATACTGGACTTTGGAAGTCAACTTGGAGAGCTTTGTGCTGCTGATAAGACCATTTTACCCCTGCTATTGTTATCTATTTTCAACCCTAATTTATAATGGTATAAATACGATGAGAACAAGTCCTACAGGCAGTTTTTGTTTTTGTTTTACATTCTATTGAGCCGACAGATTTTCCTCCTTTAACGGTGTAACTAGGGTTTTCATCAAGATGGCGATTTAGCTTGGAACCATGAGGTTTTAAGCAGTTCATGGGGATTTAATCCCAGATATCTTCAGCTTAAGTGGAATCGGGTGCCATTACACTCGGTCAGAGACGATCTTCCTTTCTACAGTTCATCTCGGTGAGAGCTCTTGCCCCTAGTAGGTGTGACTGGCCTCGTGCGAGGAACCATGAGTTGAATTGTTCTTTGTGTGCTCTGAGTGTAGTTGTATCCGAATTCCTTTGATTGTGTATATATTGGTGTATTATTTTCTTTTTGTCGATATGAGCCATATTAATATGCTAGCCGGTTTCCTCTTAGGTGCTTGATACATATGCTTTATTTTCTGTTATAAGACTCCACTAGAGGTGTCTATCTTCTTCCTTTGTAGCACTCCATCGGATCTAAATAGGGGTAGAAAAGTAAGTTGAAACTGAAACTGATTAATGATGCGCCTTAAGGTCCGGGGGAAAATAAGAAACTAATATAGTAGATTACTAGCTAAGAGTGACGGCGATTAAATCACCATCTCAAAATCCCATCAATTTATATTTTTTTGTTTTTTGTCTTTATTTTTATTAAATCATGTTGATCTATTTGTTTTCCTACCTGCATGTGTCAATTGCTAGAATACGCAAGTGTTTAGTGCTCTTTGTGGATTCGATACCTTTACTACTACGCGGCAAGATTTTGTGGTCCTAAAGTGTGCAGAAAAGAGTTTTTATTAGTGTTGTATTTTTACCACATCAGGGGGTGTTCTTACATTCAACTGCTAATTTTGAAAATTTTGCCATCTATTACTTTTCAGTAACTCTCATGCTGTCTCCTGCTTTGTATGACTATGTCAATAGCTAATCATTCCTATACCTCAGGGTAAGTCTTCTTGAACCATTGTTTTACTAAAATCTTTGTAGCTGATCCAGTGTTCAAAGTTCTAGAATGCTCCAGTGATGTTTTTAAATTTTTTGAAAATTTCAAGCATTTATTTTATGGTAGGTAGTGAATATTGAAAGTTTTGGTAGGATCGGGGTTTGCACTTGCTCGATTTACCAAGCAACAAAAATTTCTATTAAAGCGGAATCTTAGAAAAGTACCTTTGAAGCGTGCACCTAGTGATTCTCTTGTATGCCTCAAGACTATGACTTCACGTTGTGTGGGCAACGAACTAGAAGTCAATTGATCAGCTACTCACCACAATCCACCTGCTAGAAAACTCTAGCCCCGCAGCACTTGGCACGTACTATAAACGCACCGCCAGCAGAGGGAGAAAGCTACGCGCAGCTGGTATTAACCAAGGCCAAAATTTTAGCCAATAGAAACACAAAAACCAGCCGCACACTTTCTTGAAAATTTGACTTGGAGAGAGAAACGTTTTCTCTCTCTAGAAATCCTGTGGATTAATTGTGTTTTCTGAATAATTGATCCCTTGTCTATTTATAGAGTTACAAGAGAGACTCCAAGTTGATTTAGGATTGGTCTTCCTAATGGGTTTAGGTAATGAATTAGTTTCCAAATCCAATTAGGCAACCAATCTGATAGGATAAACCAAATCCTACTAGGTTCCTAATCTCTAGGATTTCCTAATTCCAATTGAGACTGAAGACTTAATTAATTAATTAAATAATTCCACTTTGTTAATTACTTAATCAACCCTTAGGAATTAATTAAATAATTTCACTTTGTTAATTACTGAATTAACCCTTAGGAATAATTAACCAATTAATTAATTAAATCTACCTATTCAATTAACCCATTACAAAATTAATCGTACCACTAACGGATTAATTTTGGCACTACCATCCTACACCAGAATTGCTTCTGGAACAACTTAATTAAATTATATTCATTAATCTCCCCACATCAAAGATATAGTGCTCGTTAATTAAAATTAATTTACTGATAAATTAATTAAATAACTTATTTAATTCTGAGACTAGTACCACTCAACCTTTTTACTATACCGGACATAAGTCCACCGGCCGGGTTTAGTGTAATAAACATTTCGAGTTCATCTCGGGAGCACCATCACCCCGGACGCACCGGTACATGGTTTCCTTTCGACAAGCAGCAGCACACCAAGTAACTAAACACGCGCACCCAACCCACCGAGACTATTGGCCACATTTGACCTCACCCATTGGCAGATCAAAGTACACTATGTCTAATCCTCATGCCCACTCGAGTCTAGGGATTTAGAGATAGAATACAATGATTGATTTGTCTATTAAATCAGTACAAGACAAATCATTCCTAAGAGTCAAGTTCAATATGCCCCAGGCATATTTATGTGATTCAATTAGTCTAGACAAACTAATTATCTGAATCACATAATAACCTAGACTGATAGTTTATCCAAAGTTGTCTCGGTTACGCACCTCATTTACATATTATGTCTTTGAACCAATGATGAGATCTACTGTGTCACACTAGACACCTCATCATCTACTTACATAATATAAATGGACGAATAATGCACATCAAGATATGACTGAAACACAAATCGATATATTAAACTGAGAAACTGTACAATACAAGCATAGCTTATGTATTCTACTCCAACAAATATTGTGTATACTGATTTACTTTATATGGACTTATGCTGTTTGAGAATGTGGTGGTTGACATATTCTCTGGTCCAAGTATACATATACAATACATATTTTTTATGAGTGAGCATGATTTGAGGTGATAGTAAGTATCTTCGAAACTTACTCTTTGTTGTATTGTGTGAATAACTTGTGTTTGGATTGAAAATCTAGAACTTGGGATAGTATGCATACTGCTGTCTAGTTCTTAACATAAGTTGTTGAGATGAAGTAGGCATTAGAACCCTTTCTCTCTCTTTTGTAACCAACTAATGTAAATATAACCCTTAGGAATTACCAAATTGAACATTGGCATGTTCTTTGCTAAATCAATATGTTCCCCTTCTATCTTTTTTCTATTGCCAAAATTTGGTTACTCAAATCCCAAGATGTCTAAGGTTGGTTCAAGTAGTTAATTTTATATAATATGGGCTCCTAGTGATCAGAGATAATCATATAGAAGTATGTAAAAATAAACGTAATTGGAGAAGTGAGTGACCTTAAAGCCCTGATCCTTCAAAGCTAAAAAAACAAAATTACCCGTGGTAATCTAAGGAAGTGAGAGATATCTAAGCCCTGTACCCTTAGTAACTGTCATTAGGAGAACCTGTAATAAGTCATCAAATATGAACTTGAATCAGTGCTAGACATTAAAGCTTCTGAACTCCAGCATTTCTGCCTTGACCATTTATAACCTTATTATGAAAAACCCCGAGCCTAGAAGTCCTATGGATTAATGTCTTATGTTCGGGATTAGTGTGGGGGTGTGATCTTTCCCCAAGCCTATGGTTGCATCATCTGGACACAAGTTTGAGAGTATGATATTTTATACATTTCCTGAAAAGAGGGCAGGTCTCTTAAGCCAACTAGTAAGAATGCTTAGGGTAGTAAATATTTTAAGTTATTGTTTCACAGGCAGCTAAATTCCCAAGTTTTTACTGAAATCAGTATATAAATATTTTCTGCTTGCATACTTTTAAGTTCTAATGCTTTGGGAATATAAAAACAGTGGAGTAGGATTTTGATAAGCTATAGTAGATTTTCTCCGGTTTTGAAAATGACTTTGCCTCAGGACAAGCAAGATCTTTAGTGTGGGGGAGTGATGTAACCTGAACTTACATCTTATTTCATAGTATTTTCCACACAATTCATGTTAATTGAAGGGAGTTTTGCATGACTCTTATGTACTCTGGTGTCTTATAATGATTCATGTGGGCATTGCAGGTCATTGTTTAGGTTTGGCACTTTTAGCATTAGGATTTTGTCACAAAAACATAATTAAGGAAAGTTTAAGGCACTGGTCAAAGCTAAGCTAAGAAAGTCAACATCAAATAGTTGTATGCTGCTAGAATTACCATCCTAACCTTGCTAGCTTAGTTATTTACAACCCTAATTTATAATGGTATAACTATCGAAGTTGACAAGTCATACGGGCAACTTTTGCTTTAGTTCATTTCTGGTTAGCCGACAGCTGCTCCTTATCTTTGTATTGCTAGGGTTATATCCATGATGGCGATTGAGCTTAGAACTATACAGTTCTAAGCGGTTCATGGGGATTTAGCCCCAGATCTCTTTAGCTCTGGTGGAATCAGGTGTCGCTACACTATATCAGAGACGTTATTCCGTTCAACAGCACAGTTCGGTGCGTAGCTCCTGCCTTAGAGGTGTGACAAGCCTCACGCAGGGGAATCCGCGAGTTGTGTTGTTTTTTTATACTCTGAGGGTAGTTGTATCCGAATTCATTTGATTTTGTATATATTGGCGTATTACTTTCTTTGTGTGATGCTTTTAGCTTTATTAATCTGATTACCAGCTTACTCTTTTGTGATTGAGGGATATGTGTTATTTTCTATCGTTGAACTAGCAGTTGAGTTATATGCCTAGATTAGTGCTCCTACGTGATTAGCAGTTGAGTTATCTACCAAGATTAGTACTCCAAAAGGTTCTGTTCTAGGGGTAGTCAAGCGAGTGAAGTTGGAATCGATTAATGGACCAACTAAGAGAAACCAATATAGAAGAAATATGATCTAAGATTGATGGTGGTTACATCACCCTTCTCCAATCATATCCATTTATCTTTTCATTATTTAGTTATTTGTTTTATGAAAACAAGCTATATTCAGATCTCTGCTTTTGCATGTTTCAATTAGTTTAAGTACACAAGTGTTTAGTTGCTCTCTGTGGTTCAACATCCTTATTACTACATGACGGGATTGTGTGTCCTTTGGTGTAGAAAAAGGTTATTATTAGTTGGTGTGTTTTCCACACATCACAGCTCTCTTGAGCCAATTGGTAAGAATGCTTGGGGCAGAAAATACTTGAATCAGTTGTTTCACATGTAGCTGAATTCACATGTTTCGATTGAAGCCAGTGTACACATATTTTTTTGCTTGCATGTTTTAAATTCTGATGCTTGGGAACTTGAAAACAATGGAGTAGGATTGTGATCAGCTATGGTGAATTGTCTATGGTTTTTAATTACTTTGCTTGAGGACAATAAAGATCTTTATCAAGGAAACATATATGGTCTGGGTTAAATAAAAAAATCTCACGTTCGCGCTATGCATTCAAAAATCGGAGACTTTCGATCTGGCCCAGACTCGAAAACATTTCCCGTGAACGAATCTAGGTTATACAAATTCGATTTATTAAAACGACATGCTAAAAATTAAATATTTAATTTAAAGCGGAAGTCTTAAAGATTATACCTTTGAAGCGTGTCCCTAGCAATAAGAAAACCAAATCTGAAAATCCTATTGTTTACCGCCTGGGACCAACCATGAGAAAATCCCGAGAATGACTCCGTCTCTACCTCGAAATCGTGTGGGCGACTATCCACAAGGTATTTAAGACACTGAGGAAGAAGTCCAAAATAATCCCACTTCGTAAAACTCGTCAGATCCGCAGCAGATCGTTGCCCGAAGATCTCAGCGACTAGTTACCACCTGCCATCTATTTACTGCCTGCCTGCCTGCCTGCGAAATGCACTATCGAATCCCTTAAATGACTCCGTCTCCACCCCAAAATCGTGTGGGCAACTATCCACGGGGTATCTAAGATACTAAGGAAGAAATTCAAAAGAAACCCACTTCGAAAAACTCGTCAGATCCTCAGCAGATCGTTGCCCGAAGATCAACGGCCTATTTACCGCCAGACGCACACAAACACAAAAACACCTCCAAAAGATTGCTCCCACCATGATCTAGACAACCATCACTATATATCACCGATCATGACCAAGATCTACACAACGAAGGTCGAATCAAGTGGCTAGGATGATCAATCAGACCGGTGGTGCAAAATTCGAGAACAAACACCGACGGCGCTAAAATCAGAAAGGGGCGACCGAATATCGAGGTGGTGGCATGAGAATCAAGGCGTAAATAGGAAATCAGTGACAAAGGGCTGAGATTTTCGAAGATCAAAGGATTTTAAGCCGACTTCGAGAAATAACTCAAGGAAGAAGAAAAAGTTTTGTCTCTAGGCTACTCCTTCTCACTCTAGGCAACTTAGCCACCAAGGTTTCTTAATGTCTTCCAAATGCCTAACAAGGACTATTTATAGGAGCTTCAAGGGAGACCTAGTGGGCTTTGAATTGAGTCTTAGTGTTGGACTTTCGTTGACTCTCTTAGTCTTCCTTAGACTAAGCAACTCCAATCGAACCTTTAGAATTAATTTCTTAACCCACTTCGTTAATTAGATATTAATCGAACCTTTAGGATTATTTCATATAACCCATTTTTTTAATTAAATATTAATTAAACCTTCAAGATTATTTAATTCACTTTGTCGATTAGTCCAACGCATAATTAGTCGTACCACTAACAAACCAATTATGGAACTACGACTCAAAAATGAATTTATTTCGTGCTGACCTTATTATTCTTATATCTCCCCATATCAAAGATCTAGTGCTCATCAATTTATAAATTTTCTAACAAATTAATTCATCAACTTCTTGGTATCTGAGATTAGTACCACTTGACTTTCTTATTATACCAAACATAAAGTCCACCGGCTGGGTTTAGCACAATAAACCTTACGAGCTTATATCTGGAGCACCATCAACCCAGCGAATCGGTACATGGATTCTTTCGATAAGCAACAACACACAAAGAAGTCAAACACCACATACCTAACTTATCCAAATTTAGGCCTCAATTGACCGCACCATTTGGCAAATCAAAGCATACGATATCTTACTCTCGTGCCCGTTCTAGTCTAGGGAATAAGAGATTAGAATATTAGGTTCGAATTAACTACGCTGATCAGTACAAGTTAATTTAATCTCGAGCATGTCGTGCTCAATATGCCCTGGGTATATCCGTATGATTTAATTAGTCTAGACAAACTAATTATCCAAATCACACGATAACCTAAACCGATAGTATGTTCAAACTATCTAAGTTACGAGCATCTGTTTATATATCATTACTTTAACCAATGACGAGTCTACTGTGTTTTTTTACACCTCGTTAACTATATATATGATATAAAGGGACAATTTAATACTGAAACATAAATGATATGTCAACTGGGTATTAGTTTTTCATACAAGCAATAGCTTTTCAGTATTCAAAACTTAACACTTTAGTGTGGGGGAGTGATGTAACCCGAATTTACATCTTAATTTATGACATTTCCACATTTTCCATGTCATCTGGAGAGATTTTTGTTACTCTTTTGTGATTTAATGTCTTATAATGGTTCATGTGGGAAGTACAGGTCCTAGTTCGGGTTTAGCACGTCATCACCTTGTTCTTGCTGGAAAAGTGCAGAAATATGGGAAGCTAGAGATATTGGTAAAAGTTGAGTTATGGAAGTCAACTTGGAGAGTTCATTGCTTTTGGAATTTTTGGGTTTGAATACTAAAACTTTGCTTGTATTAAACTATTTCCAAGTTGTATATATCGATTAAATGTTTTAGTTAGATTGTTTCTATGCTTTTACATATGTCGTCAATTTATATTATGTAGTTAGATGATGAGGTGCCTGGTGTGACACAGTAGATCTCATCATTGGCTAAAATACATAATATAGAAATGAGGTTCGTAACCGAGACAGTTTTGCATACATTATTAGTTTATGTTATTATGTGATTTAAAAATTGGGTCGTCTAAACTAATTGAATCATATAGATATACCCGGGGCTAGGGCTTGCAATTCGTGTCTTGTTCGTGTTATCGTGTTCGGGTTGGCGTGTTGACGTGTCGAGAAACCTCCCAACCCAAACCCAACCCATTTAATTAATTGTGTCGAAAACTCCAACTCCAACCCGACCAGTTTATAATCGTATCGACCTTGAAAGTTTTGTGCAGGATCTGGGTTCGCACTAGTTCGATTTACCACGCAACAAAAATTTCTCATTAAAAGCGGAACTTTAGAAAGTTACCTTTGAAGTGTGACTCAAGTGATCGCTTGTATTGAAAGATTTTGGTAGGATCTGGGTTTGCACTAGCTCGATTTATCACACAACAAAAATTTCTATTAAAGCGGAATCTTAGAAAAGTACCTTTGTAGCGTGAACTTGGTGATTCTCTTGTATGCCTCAAGACTATAACTTCACGTTGTGTAGGCAACGAACTAGAAGTTAATTGATCTGCTATCACCACAACTCCACCTGCCAGAAAAATCCAGCACCTCCGCACCTAGCACGTACTGCAAATGCATTGCCCGGAGAGAGAGAAAGCAACACACGGGGCTAGCAAAAAAGGACCAAAATTCGGCCACTTCAAGGAAAATCAGTCGCCCCAAAATTGCTAAAAATTCGTTTCTGAGAGAGAGAAAATTTTCTCTCTCTAGGATTTTCTCTCTAGTTTTCTTGTCTTGAAAACTTATGAATTGTATGTCTTGAATAACTGATCCCTTGTCTATTTATAGAGTTACAAGAGAGTCTCCAAGTTGGTTTAGGATTGGTCTTCCTAATGGGTTTAGGTAATGAATTAGTTTTCAAATCCAATTAGCCAACAAATCTGATAGGATAACCAAATCCTACGGGATTCCTAATCTCTAGGATTTCCTAATTCCAATTGAAACTTAAGACTTAATTAATTAATTAAATAATTCCACTTTGTTAATTATTTAATTAACCCTTAGGAATTAATTAAATAATTCCACTTTGTTAATTACTGAATTAACCCTTATGAATAATTAACCAATTAATTAATTAAATCTACCTATTCAATTAACCCATTACAAAATTAATCGTACCACTAACGGATTAATTTTGGCACTACCATCCTACACCAGAATTGCTTCCGAAACAACTTAATTAAATTATATTCATTTAATCTCCCCACATCAAAGATATAGTGCTCATTAATTAAAATTAATTTACTGATAAATTAATTAATTAACTTCTTTAATTCCGAGACTAGTACCCCTCGACCTTTTTACTATACCGGACATAAGTCCACCGGCCGGGTTTAGTATAATAAACATTTCGAGCTCATCTCGGGAGCACCATCACCCCGGACGCACCGGTACAAGGTTTCCTTTCGACCAGCAGTAGCACACCAAGTAACTAAACAAGCGCACCCAATCCACCGAGACTATTGGCCACATTTGACCTCACCCATTGGCAGATCAAAGTACACTATGTCTAATCCTCATGTCCACTCGAGTCTAGGGATTTGGAGATAGAATACAAGGATCGATTTGTCTATTAAATCAGTACAAGACAAATCATTCCTAAGAGTCAAGTTCAATATGCCCGAGCATATCTATATGATTCAATTAGTTTAGACAAACCAATTATCCGAATCACATAATAACCTAAACTGACAGTTTGTCCAAAGCTGTCTCGGTTATGAACCTCATTTATATATTATGTCTTTCAACCAATGATGAGATCTATTGTGTCGCACCAGACACCTCATCATCTACTTACATAATATAAATGGACATAAACATGCACAACAAAATATAATTGAAACACAAATCAATATATTAAACTGGAAAACTGTACAATACAAGCATAGCTTATGTATTCTACGCCAACATGTATGACTCAAGACTTTGACTTCTCCCTTGAGGCTAGCTCGCCCAACACAACTCCACCTGCCAGAAAAAATCCAGCACCTCCGCACCTAGCACGTACTGCAAACTCACTGCCCGGAGAGAAAGAAAACTTTATGCGCAACTGGTCCGTGTCGGGTTATCGTGTCGTGTCAGCAATTGCCAGCCATACCCGGGGCCTATTGAACTTGACCATTTAGGATGAATTGTCTTGTACTGATTTAATAAACTATTGATTCCTAGTATTCTATCTCTTAATCCCTAGACTTGAGCAGGCATGAGGATTAGACATAGTGTACTTTGATCTGCTAAAGAGTCAGGTCACTTGAGACCAACAGTCTCGGTAGGTTAGGTGCACATGTTTAGTTGCTTGGTGTGGTGTTACTTGTCGAAAGGAAACCATGTACCAGTGTGTCCGGGATGATTGTACTCCTGAGATGAGCTCGTTTTGTTTATTATACTAAACCCGGCCGGTGGACTTATAACCAGTATAGTAAAAAGGTCGAGTGGTACTAATCTCGGATTATAAGAAGTTAATTTGTTAATTTATAAGTAAATTAATAAATTAATGAACACTATATCTTTAATGTTGGCAGATTAAAGAATAGTTAATTTAGTTCATCAAACATTTATGGTGTAGGATGGTAGTGTCATAATTAATCCGTTAGTGGTACGAATAATTATACAGTGGGTTAGTTGATAAAGTAGAATTAATTATTTAATTAATTATTCCTAAGGGTTAATTAAGTAATTAACAAATTAGAATTATTTATTTAATTAATTAAGTCTTAAAGTTCAATTAGAATTAAGAAATCCTAGAGATTAGGAAATCTACTTGGATTTGGAAATCCTATTAGATTTGGTTACTAATTGGATTTGAAACTAATTAATTATCCTAAACCCTTAGGAAGGCCAATCCTAAACCAACTTGGAGTCTCTCTGGTAACTCTATAAATAGACAAAAGATTAGCAATTCACCATGCACAATTCATAAGTTTTCAAGACAAGAAAGCTAGAGAGAGAAATCTATTTTTTTTCTCAAAGTCAAATTCCTATTGTTCTTGGCAGCGCCATTGGTTTTCTTCCTTAGACGACCGACGGCGCGTGGAGTCTAAGCAGCCGGTGTGTGGAACTATTGGCGGCAGCGCGTGGCGAGTGCGGCGTCGCGTGGAGGCTAGCATACCCTTTTTTTTCGAGCAGGTTTTTCCTCCGGTGTGGTTTTGTGGTGAATTACTGATCGTTGGTTCGTTGCCGGCACATCGTACGAGCTGGTCTTGAGTGATATAAGCAATCACTTAAGTACACGCTTCAAGAGATAATTCTTAAACTTCCACTTTAATAAGGAATTTATTGTTGCCTGGCAAATCGAACAAGTAAAAGCTAAGATCCTGCGCAATGTTATTTCTAGCAAGGATTGGAATAGCAATTGTGCGAGAGCTTAGGCCTTGTCAAGAGTTCCGATTCTCGAATGCATAACACGAAAGTGAATTTTTGACCAGGCCCGGGTAGATAATATTTCAATTGGTAACAGAGCCTGGTTTTTGTTTTATGCTTGTTCGGTTTGTTACATGTTTTTGTTTGCAGCTGGTTTAGAAATCCTTGCACTTATGGTTGTGTTTGTATGTTTTGATTAATCCCTGGGACATGTCCAGGTTGTGGTTATTTTTATGAATGCTTGTAATAGTAAGAGCACGTGCTAGAAGCCGTGTAGGATTAGATCAAATCTGTAGTAGGATTGTAATTTTTGATTTTATTTTCCTAAAAGCCTTGTAGTAGAAAAATTTTATGTACTTGAAGGTGTTATGGTGGACGACTTGATTTTGTGGGTTTTGGTTTATCGTTAAATTGTAGAAAATAAAAAAAACACTGAAATAATTGCAATAAGACAAAACAACACAGTTGGAGCAGGATAGAAGACCCGGAACCCAACGGGGCAGGCGGTGGCTGGCAAACGATTTTCCAGTAGAACCCGCCGGCAGTGGTAGCACCGTTGCGCGCATGCAGCGCGCAACGTGCACTGGTGCAGTGCCGCAAGATTGTGTCGCTGGGAACACCAGCGCGCACGCGCTGGGCAGCTGTGCGTAGCAGTGGGCTGCTGTGCGTGCGGTACGCGCACGTGCTGGGCAGTTGCGCGCAATAGTGGGCTGCCGTGTGCGGTACGCCCACGGCCCGGCCCGTTCGGGTCACGCGCGCGGCCCTTATCCTATTGTTCTTTCAAGTTTTTCAGATGCGCGCTTCTTTTTTTTTGTGTTTTCCTTATTGAGACATAGTTTCTTTATACTTTGGACATAATTGGACATAATAGACGTAGTTGCTTTGTATATTGGACATAGTTAGATGTAGTTACATTGTATTTTGGACGTAGTGAGCTCCACCACGTCTCATAACACCTACTACCGCATCTAAATCGAAGCACATGTAGTTCCTTTGTATTTTGGACGTAGTGAGTTCCATCACGTCTCACAACACCTTCTGATACATTTCATAACACCTTCTACCACATCTATATCCAGACATGTAAATTTAAACTAAATTTTTCACAGAGACATCCTACCACGTCTCACAACAACTTCTGTTATGCCTCATAACACCTTCTACCACGTCTACATCCAGACATGTGTATTTAAGCTAAAATTTTCACATAATACCTTTTGCCACGTCCCATAACACCTTTTACCACATCCAACAGCGGGGAGAAAGCTGCTGGTGTTGGTTTGAATACTAAAAGCTTTGCTTGTATGAAAATTATTTTCCGGTTAATATAGCGATTGAATGTTTTAATTAAATTGTTTTATGTTTTTACATATGTTGTCCTCTTATATCATATAACTAGATGATGAGGTGTCTGATATGACACAATAGATTTCATCATTGGATAAAGTCATGATATATAAATAAAGCTCGTAACTGAGACAATTTTGGACACACTGTCGGTTTAAGTTATTATGTGATTTTGAAATTGGTTTGTCTAAATTAACTGAATCATATGGATATGCTCGGGGTATATTGAGCATGACCGATTAGGATTGAATTGACTTGTACTATTTTTTAGTAGTTAATTCAAATTTTGTATTCTGTCTCTTAATCCCTAGATGAGGTCAGACATGAGGATTGAGCATTGTGTACTTTAATCTACCAAAGGGTGCGGTCACTTGAGGACTATATTCTCGGTAGGTTGGGTGTGCGTGTTTGATTGCTTAGTGTACTATTGCTTGTTGAAAGGAAACCATGTACCGTTGCGTCAGGGGTGATGGTGCTCTTGAGATGAGCTCATAAAGTTTATTATACTAAATCCGGCCGATGGACTTATGTCGGGTATAGTAAAAAGGTCGAGTGGTACTAATCTCGGATGAGAAGAAGTCGATGAATTAATTTATCAGTAAATTAATAAATTGTGAGCACTATATTTTTCACGTGAGATTAAAGAATAATTGAATAAGTGGTTCTATAAGCAATTTTTGTTTTAGCGGTAATTTCATAATTAATCCGTTAGTGTTACGATTAATTATATGTTGGGATAATTGACAAAGTGGATTTAATTATATAATTAATTATCATTGGGTCAATTAGTATTAGGAAATCTAATTGAGATTTGGAAACTAATAAACCCAAGCCAAACAAGAAGGCCTAACTGAAGCCTACTTAAGGTCTCTCTTGTAACTATATATAAAGAAAAAAATCAACCCCAGAACAGAAACAACAGTCATAGTTGACAGAACACAAAATCTTAGAGAGAGAAGCTTAGAAAGAGAAGGTTGGACACGAAAATCCAAGAACCTTCGCCCGTATAAGTTCAGCGACAGCGGCGGTTGATTTTTCCCTGTGGCAGGGGCGGTAGCAACTCTGCAAGCGGCGGTGATCCAGTTTTTTCGGTGGATGACGACTGGTTTTTTTAGGTTGCGGCTCCAATTTTCAAGATAGGTTTTCGTGTGGTGTTTTCTCTGTCGAGGCTTTGATTCAATTGTTCAGTAGATTGTTTCCCACACAACATCCGGACTAGTCTAAGAGTCATACAAGCGATTTCTTCAGGATAACGCTTCAAAGATCAAATCGTTTTCTTCCACTTTAATTAGATTTATTTTGTATGCGTGATAAATCGAACAAGGCAAACCAAGATCTGGTGCAACGGTATTTCAAAAGGGTTTGAATCGGATTGCATGAGCGTTTGGGTTCATGAGAAGCTTTCTAATTCGGATTGCACCAAAGTGAAATTTTTTATTGGGCCCGGAAAGATAATTCCTTCTGCGGGGAGGAATTAGAATCAACCCATTTCACATGAAAGTATCAATATATCACGAAAAACATTTATATATCATATTTCAGAGTAATAGAGCATTATTTGAAGAAGAAAACACGAATATAACATCATTAATACATAACACAGAATCAAATCGCGAAAATAAGGTTTCGTAAATCTGTCAAATGTAGTTCAAAATTTATGATGTAGTAATTTTTTAAGAAGAATAAGTGATTTTTTCAGAAGAATAATTGATTTCTTATGAGGAATAAGTGATTTTTCAAGAATAAAAAGTGACTTTTCCGTTATATTTGGTGTTGTTTGTCAGAAAATACAATCGTCGATCTGTGTTAAATCTATGTTTGAATGAAGGTTTGATTGAATGCGGTTTCCAATAGAGTGTGGCGAAAAAAAAGTGATTTTTTAAGAAGAAGAATAACTAATTTTTGAATAAGAAAAGAAGAAGAAAGTGAGGTTTTGAAGAAGAAGAAGAAGAGGCGCGTGATATAACTCTCTTATAGTGAGAGTGGTGATGTTAGTAATAACTACTAGGTACAGGGTATAATTTATGGCAAAAACAACAATAATATACGAGAATAATTTGCTGTGTGGTGATATCTCCTCTCTCTCTCTCTCTATATATATATATATGCAAGGTTCTTGATACGGGGTTAATCTGTAAATATAACGACTATACGTTGTGTATGATTATGTCCAATTAAGATAATCAATTGAGTTTAAGTAACAAGGAGATAAGTAGGACTATAAACGAACTGAGCAGTCGCAAGCGATTCGGTCAATGCTTGACTCTAGTTTAGAGTTGATCGAATTCGAGTCGAACTCAAGCTGACATTATAGTAAATCGAGTCAACTCGAGTCTTAAATATATCGCCAAATGAGCCAATCATTTAATATATATATCTTGGTACAGAGAAGAGACTGAAACTTAACTCGATCAATTCTTGACTCTAGCTCAGAATTGAGCGAATTCAAGTCGAGCTCGAGTCGTATATAGGCTCGTTTGGCGAGCCAAATGAGTTGGTACAAAGAAAAGGTTAAAATCTAGATGACTCGAAATCAAAACCTATTGATTTTAAGCAAGAGTGTAACCATTGGGCTACAACCCTCTTGTGAATATATATAATAATATAACGATAAAATGATAAATTCTCTTCTTCCCCATTTTTTAACCCTCTTCTCCTACCCTCCCTCTCGCCTCCTGCCGCCTCAAAGCGACCACCTTCTCCCACACTTCTCATTTTCCCTCTCTTCACGGCCTTCTCTCTACAGAAATTCTTCTCCTTCTCCACCATCTCATCCACCTATCGGGCGCCACACCAACCCTCTCGATATAGAATGAAGCTTGGATCCAAACCTCAAAGAAAGGGGGTACGCTTTACTGATAAGATGATGGTCGAATGCACTAAACAGCTTTCCAGGGAACAATCCTGAAAAGCTCGGTCCCTCAAGCTAAAGGAGAGTACTTCACGCCCCCATATTGGCTTTACATCTCTCCCTCTGTTTTTTAATTTTCTTATTTAATTCTTGGGCTAATAGTTCTCCTGGAATTTTCGAAATCCATTGGTTTTTGGTGAAAAATCTGCTGGAATTTTTTTTGGGTTCTTTGTTTCGGTGAAGGGTTGGGTTTTTGGGTGAGAGATTTGATGAAAGTTTTTTCCCCTCCTTTATCGTATGAGTTGTTACTACCTAGTATCTACTGAATTTTTTTTCCATCTATTGCTCGCCAGCTCGGTTTAGGGGCTCGAACTTGCTGCAAGCCAAGCTCGAGTTCAAAAATTCTGGCTCTATCGAACTCGAGACAATCTCGGCTCGAGTTCATACATATTAGCTCGAGTTGAGCTTGAGCAAGGGTCACATCGGGCTTGATCACAGCCCTAGACATATGTGTCTTTTAGGTATTAGAAGTAGTAAATTTCTAAAGTTACATATTTTTTTTATAGGTGAAACTCTTATTTAGGAAATTTTTCAATCTTTTTTAGTGAACTCTTACATAATAAGGCTATTTTTGTAAACAATGTAGGCTATTTCTCAATTTTTTTTACCAAAATGCCCTCATTATTTTTTAAATTACAAAAAATAATAAGGTTATTTTAATAAAAAATCAGGCCGTAAATAAGAAAAGGGGCGTGATTTTGTAGCATGGTTCCAAGTCTCAAAACTGTTTCGGTATACAAAATTATGGGTGTTCGAATTTTCATGACCTTCAAAGTCATCGTATCTCATGCGCATTGACTCGGGGTGTTAAAATTACGAAAAGGAAACTCTGATTGTAGAAATAGTGTGACACTGTCAAATTAATAAAATTAATATAAGGAAAGAATGAAAAGATTAATAAAATTAAAAGAGAAGAAGGAAAAGGAATTGTTCAAACAAAGAGAGAGGGTTACGACATGAGGATGGCAACTCCGATGGTAGAAAGTGTGACGCTGCTTAGTTGATAAAATTAATTCAAGGAAATAAGAAAATATTAATAAAATTAAAAGAGAAGAAGGAAAAGGAATTGTTCGAAAAAAGGGTTACAAAACGAGGACGAAAACTCCAATGGTAGAAATAGTTTGACGTTGCCTGGTTAATAAAATTAATACAAGGAAAGAACGAAAATATTAATAAAATTGAAAGAGAATAAGGAAAAGGAATTGTTTGAAAAAATAGGGTAATTTATATGGTGGTCCTATAGGACCACCATGCAATTTTACTCCTACTGCTACAGTAGCGCGCTACAGTAGCGGGCTACAGTGCGTGCTACAGTAGTCTTCTTTTCTTTTGTTATTTTTGGTTTTTTTTTTTTATTGCTTTCCTCTTTGAGACTTTTTTTCGTCTATTTTTTCTAAACAATTCAGTAATTTTTTTAATGTTTTTGAATTTTATAAAAAAATATTTTAAAATTATCATTTTATTTATTTTATAATTAAATAATTTTAGATATTATGATACATATTATGGACGTTTTTGTTGTATGATATGATTTCTTTTTATATTCTTGATCTGATAACTATAGTCTGTTGATTTGATGTCTACTATTTTGTGATCTGATGTCTATATAATAATGATTTAATCTACATTGTTAAGCATATTTTAGTTATACTGTATGATTTCTTTTATATTCTTGATCAGATATCTATAGTATGTTGATCTGATGTCAACTATTCGCTGATCTGATGTCTATATAATCCTGATCTGATCTCCCTTGTTAAGTATGTTTTAGTTCTACTGTATGATTTCTTTTATATTATTGATCTGATATCTATAGTGTTTTGATCTGATGTAAACTATTCGCTGATCTGATGTCTATATAGTCATGATCTGAACTCCATTGTTAAGTATGTTTTAGTTCTAGTGTATGATTTCTTTTATATTTTTGATCTGATATCTATAGTCTGTTGATCTGATGTCAAGTATTCGCTGATCTGATGTCTATATAATCCTGATGTGATCTCCCTTGTTAAGTATGTTTTAGTTCTACTGTATGATTTCTTTTATATTCTTGATCTGATATCTATAGTCTGTTGATCTGATGTCTAGTATTCTCTGATCTGATGTCTATATAATCCTTATCTGATCTCCCTTGTTAAGTATGTTTTAGTTCTAGTGTATGATTTCTTTTATATTCTTGATCTGATATCTCTAGTCTGTTAATCTGATGTCAAGTATTCGCTGATCTGATGTCTATATAGTCATGATCTGAACTCTATTGTTAAGTATGTTTTAGTTCTAGTGTATGATTTCTTTTATATTTTTGATCTGATATCTATAGTCTGTTGATCTGATGTCAAGTATTCGCTGATCTGATGTCTATATAATCCTGATCTGATCTCACTGTTAAGTATGTTTTAGTTCTAATGTATGATTTCGTTTATATTCTTGATCTGATATCTATAGTCTGTTGATCTGATGTCAAGTATTCTCTGATCTGATGTCTATATAATCCTGATCTGATCTCAATTGTTAAGTATGTTTTAGTTATAGTGTATGATTTCTTTTATATTCTTGATCTGATATCTATTGTCTGTTGATCTGTTGTCTAGTATTCCCTGATCTGATGTCTATATAATCCTGATCTGATCTCACTTGTTAAGTATGTTTTAGTTATACTGTATGATTTCTTTTATATTCTTGATCAGATATCTATAGTCTATTGATCTGATGTCAACTATTCGCTGATCTGATGTCTATATAATCCTGATCTGATCTCCCTTGTTAAGTATGTTTTAGTTCTACTGTATGATTTCTTTTATATTATTGATCTGATATCTATAGTGTTTTGATCTGATGTCAACTATTCGCTGATCTGATGTCTATATAGTCATGATCTGAACTCCATTGTTAAGTATGTTTTAGTTCTAGTGTATGATTTCTTTTATATTTTTGATCTGATATCTATAATCTGTTGATCTGATGTCAAGTATTCGCTGATCTGATGTCTATATAATCCTGATGTGATCTCCCTTGTTAAGTATGTTTTAGTTCTACTGTATTATTTCTTTTATATTCTTGATCTGATATCTATAGTCTGTTGATCTGATGTCTAGTATTCTCTGATCTGATGTCTATATAATCCTGATCTGATCTCCCTTGTTAAGTATGTTTTAGTTCTAGTGTATGATTTCTTTTATATTCTTGATCTGATATCTCTAGTCTGTTAATCTGATGTCAAGTATTCGCTGATCTGATGTCTATATAATCCTGATGTGATCTCCATTGTTAAGTATGTTTTAGTTATACTGTATGATTTCTTTTATATTCTTGATCTGATATCTATAGTCTCTTGATCTGATGTCTAGTATTCGCTGATCTGATGTCTATATAATCCTGATCTGATCTCACTGTTAAGTATGTTTTAGTTCTAATGTATAATTTCTTTTATATTCTTGATCTGATATCTATAGTCTGTTGATCTGATGTCAAGTATTCTCTAATCTGATGTCTATATAATCCTGATCTGATCTCACTTGTTAAGTATGTTTTAGTTCTAGTGTATGATTTCTTTTATATTCTTGATCTGATATCTATTGTCTGTTGATCTGTTGTCTAGTATTCCCTGATCTGATGTCTATATAATCCTGATCTGATCTCACTTGTTAAGTATGTTTTAGTTTTACTGTATGATTTCTTTTTTATTCTTGATCTGATATCTATAGTCTGTTGATCTGATGTCATGTATTCTCTGATCTGATGTCTATATAATCCTGATCTGATCTCCCTTGTTAAGTATGTTTTAGTTCTAATATATGATTTCTTTTATATTCTTGATCTGATATCTATAGTCTGTTGATCTGATGTCAATTATTCGCTGACCTGATGTCTATATAATCCTGATCTGATCTCCATTGTTAAGTATTTTTTTAAAAATAAAAGAATTTTTTTTAAAAAGGCAGTGAGTCAAAAAAAAAAAAAACTGTAGCGCGCAACTGTAGCGCGTTACTGTAGCGCGCTACAGTAGCGCGTTACTGTAGCGTGCTAGTAAGAGTAAAGTTCATCCTACTCCTATAGGACCACCGTAAACGGACTCAAAAAAGAGAGGACTATAAACACGAGAACTTTTTAAGGAGCCACCCATCCTAGTACTAAAATTGTCCAAGCACCCTTAACATCACAATTCTGATTGAATCTGGTGCATTAATACTGGTATGATTGTATCCATCGTCTTCCCCACGCCAACCTTGCTTACAGCACATTTTGGAACTATGCAGAAACTATGAAATTGGTCAGTATAGGATCCAAATAAGTGTTTCTGACATCGTCGATGATGACGGATTTACTGTCGTGTACCGTACAGAGTTATAATTTATATTTAACCTCAGACCACAAGAAAATATAGTAAAAGGTGTCGATCCTGTTGGAGTTAAATACATAAGCTATTCTTGTATTGTACATTTTCTCAATAATATATCGATTTATGTTTCGGTTATAATTTCTTGTGCATGATATGTCCATTTATATTATGTAAGTTGATGATGAGGTATCTTGTGTGACACAGTAGATTTCATCATTGGTTGAAAGACATAATATATAAATGAGGTTCATAACCGAGAAAGCTTTGGACAAACTGTCGATTTAGGTTATTATGTGATTCGGATAATTGGTTTATCTAAACTAATTGAATCATATAGATATGCTCGTGGGCATATTGAACATGACCATTAGGAATGATTTGTCTTGTACTGATTTAATAGACAAATCGTTCTTGGTATTCTATCTCTTAATCCCTAGACTCGAGCGGGCATGAGGATTAGACATAGTGTACTTTGATCTGCCAAAGGGTAATGTCAATTGTGGCCAATAGTCTCGGTAGGTTGGGTGCGCGTGTTTAGTTTCTTGGTGTGCTGCTGTTTGTTGAAAGGAAACCATGTACCAGTGCGTCCAGAGTGATGGTGCTCCCGAGATGAGCTCGTAATGTTTATTATACTAAATCCGGCCGGTGGACTTATGTCCGGTATAGTAAAAAGGTCGAGTGGTACTAGTCTCGGAATTAAAGAAGTTGATTAATTAATTTATCCGTAAATTAATAAATTAACGGGCACTATATCTTTGATGTGGGGAGATTATGAATAAATTAATTAAGTTGTTTCGGAAACAATTCTGGTGTAGGATGGTAGTGCCAAAATTAATCCGTTAGTGGTACGATTAATTTTGTAATCAGTTAATTGAATAGGTAGAATTAATTAATTGATTAATTATTCCTAAGGGTTAATTAAGTAATTAACAAAGTGGAATTATTTAATTAATTAATTAAGTCTTAAGTTTCAATTAGAATTAGAAAATCCTAGAGATTTGGAAATCTAGTAGGGTTTGAATTATCTTATCAGATTGGTTACATAATTGGATTTGGAAACTAATTAATTACCTAAACCCATTAGGAAGACCAATCTTAAACCAACTTGGGGGTCTCTCTTGTAACTCTATATATAGACAAGGGATCAGCTATTCCACAATATTCAATTCATAAGTTTTCAAGACAAGAAAACTAGAGAGATAAAATCCTAGTGAGAGAAATAAAATTTCTCCCTCAAAGTCGGATTTAAGAAGCAATTGGCGGCTTGTTTTTCTTCAAGTAGTGGCCGAAATTTTTGGCTTCAAATACCAGCTGCGTGTGTAACTTTCTCTCACCGGGCGGTACGTTTACAGTACATCCCAGGTGCGGTGGTGCTGGAATGTTCTGGCAGGTGGATTGTAGTGATTGCTGATCAAATTGATTTCTAGATCGTTGCCCACATAACGTGAAATCAAAGTCTTGAGGCATACAAGAGAATCACCTGAGTCACGCTTCAAAGGTATTTTCTAAAGTTTCGCTTTTAATTAGAAATTTTTGTTGCGTGGTGAATCGAATAAGTGTGAACCCAGATCTTGCGCAATGTTATTTCAAGCAAGGATTGGAATAACAATTATGCTAGAGTCTAGGCCTGGCCAGAGAATCCGATTGTGGAATGCATAGCACGAAAGTGAATTTCTGGTTGGGCCCAGGCAAATAATATTTCAATTGGTATCATAGCCTGGTTTTGGGTTTTGTGCTTGTTCGATTTATTACATGGTTTTATTTGCAGGTGGTTAAGAAATCCCGACTATTATGGTTACGTTTGTATGGGTTTTAATTAAACTCCGGGACATGTCCGAATTTAATTTCATTATGAATGTTTGTAATACCACGTGCTGGAAGCCGTGTAGCATTATATCAAATCTGTAGTAGGATTTTTTCTATGTAATTTCGATTATTTAATTTTCCTAGAATGCCTTGTAGTAGGAGAATTAAAATTTTGTAATCGAATGCGCTATGGTGGGCAACTTGAATTCGTGGATTTTGGGTTATCGTTAATTCATAGAAACCCAGAAAAATCCAGAACGAATTGCAAGAAGACCAAATAGCGTGGGAAGAAGCGAATGAGGGAGTGGCGGCAGGAGGCGGCATCGGCAACCGCTAGTAGCAGCGCCGCTGTCGCGCGACGCAGCAGGAGGTAACAGTGCGCAGCAGTAGGAGGTAACAGTGCGCAGCAGCAACTGTTGCGTGCGCGGCCAATGTGGGCTGCGTGCGGCCCGTTCAGGCTGCATTTTGGCCCGTTTTTCCTCTAGTTTTCATTTTTTGAAGTCAAGACTCTCTCCATCGAGTGACGTGACGGGACACGAGATCAAGGCAGAAGATGGAAGCGATTAAAACCATAATAGTTGGAAAATTTGTTTTTAGTATTTATTTCCCGTATTTATCATTTTAATTTTGTGCTTTATTTTTATGCTGTATTTTAGATGCATGATTTTAAAGCAAAATGGTTTTATAGTTGCACATAACTTAGGTTTAGTTAATTGCATGTTAAAACTGGAAAAACCCTCAATTTGGAAATCTAAGTGGGAGCTGGTTGGTTTAATATCCCCATGGCTGCCATTACGGGTTCATATGCGATGTGGGTGGGCTTGGGCATTGGCATTAGGGCCTTCCTCCTTTCGGATGAGTCCAGCCCCGGGATCGCTAGATTATGAACTTCTAAGTAAGATGACTAGAGTAAGTTTAACTAGGAGAAATGCGACACCCTTTCCATCTGAGGCGCACTATCCTGAGGTAACAAACTCATAAGTCACGTAATGGCACACACTTAGTGTACGATCTGCAGTATTCCTCCCGTGAGGTTACACTGCTTATTTGTATGGCTGAAAGCACCGACTATTAGGTACATTGATCAATAGATCGCTTGGTCAGATAGTGTAGTTAATGAACTTGGTTTTTCTCAAACGAATGTGGGTTAGCGTAAACTTCCACACTGCGTGGCTTGCGAGAATCTAGGTGAATGAAATGTTGGTGGATTATGATTATTGTTTTGAGGGAAGTCAATAATTAATAGAACTTCATGATTTCCAAAATTATAGACTTAAAACTGAAACATTGTCTGTTTATTTATTTTACAGTTTTATCGATATGGAATTCAACCCCTAAGCTGCTATTTTGAAAGACAATAAACTAACTAGAACCAACTATGTCGACTGGAGTCGTAACTTGGACATTGTCCTGACGGCTGAGCAGTATAAGTTTGTACTCACCGAAGTATGTCCAGATGTGCCTAATGAGGACTCTCCTCAAGAGGATAGGGATACCCTTGCTCGGTGGAGAAAAGCGGATGAGATGGTGCGTTGCTATATTTTGGCTTCTGTGTCAAATGTGCTGCAACATCAGCTTCATCCCATGGTCTCCGCCTTCAACATAATGGCTCACCTGAGGGAGATGTTTGCACATCAAGGCAGGACTGCTAGGCAAGCAGCCATGAGGAAGTTAATGAATACAAAGATGGCTGAAGGCGGATCGGTGAGAGATCATGTGCTACACATGATTAGTAACATCAATGAGATAGAGGTGTTGGGAGAAGAAATCGACCCGGAAAGTCAGATAGATATTATCCTCCAGAGTCTACCCTCTTGTTTTGAGCAGTTTCGGGACAATTACAATATAAACCAAAGGGTTTATACTTTTCCCGAGCTCTTGACTGATTTGGTGGCAGCCGAAAGCATCTTCCACGAGGAGAATCAAGCTTTGGTCACAGTAAAGGCTTCGAGTTCTTCTTCTACGCCGAAAGCCAAGAAAAATAAGAAGAAGAAGAACGCCAAGAAACTTACTGCAAAGCCCGAGATCGCAAAGAAGAGCAAGCCCAAAGGCAAGTGCTTCAAGTGCGGTAAGACGGGACACTGGAAAGTGGATTGTCCAAAGCTTAAAGGTACAATAGTTTCTACCCTTATTACTGAGACATATTTAGCGGTGATTCCCACAGATACTTGGTGTGTGGATTCAGGCGCCACTTGTCATGTTTGTAATTCTTTGCAGGGGTTCCAAGTAACCCGGAAGCTTAGAGAGGGGGAACTGAACATCTACATGGGCGACACTATAAGAGTGTCAGTAAAAGCAGTGGGAGTTGTCAATTTAATTTTCGAAAATTGTATATTATAATTAGTTAATTGTCTTTATGTACCGAGTTTTAGAAAGAACCTCATTTCGGTTTCTAAACTCTTGAAGAATGGTTATAAGTTCATTTTTTCTGATGACTCTGTATTTATTAGAAGAAATGGAAAACTTATTTGTTCTGGTTCATTGGTTGACAATTTATTTGTGGTTAATTCTAACTCCCCTGTTGTGCAAAACATAGAAACAGATAGCTCTGTATCTAACATTAATAAGAGAAAGAAACCTTCTGAAATGAATCAAACCTATCTTTGGCATCTCAAGCTAGGTCATATAAACCTTAGTAGGATTCAGAGGTTGGTCAATGATGGACCTTTAGGTTCATTAGAGATTGACAGTTTTGCAACCTGCGAATCTTGCTTGGAAGGTAAGATGACCAAGAGACCTTTTAAAGCAAAAGGTTATAGAGCTAAGGAAGTATTAGAGTTGATTCATTCTGACTTGTGTGGACCAATGATGGTCCAGACACGAGATGGATTCCAGTATTTCGTGACGTTCACGGATGATTACTCAAGGTACGGGTACATTTACCTAATGCGTCACAAGTCCGAATGTTTTGGCAAGTTCAAAGAGTTTCGGGCAGATGTGGAGAAGCATCATGGTAAGAGTATCAAGACACTGCGATCATATTGCGGTGGGGAGTACTTGTCCCAAGAATTTCAAGAATACCTCAGTGAGGTCGGAATTCAGTCTCAGTTGTCTGCACCTGGTACGCCACAGTAGAACGGTGTAGCAGAAAGGAGGAATCGAACTCTTATGGAAATGGTTAGGTCGATGATGAGCTATAGTGATTTGCCAAGTTCGTTCTGGGGATTTGCCTTAGAAACGGCGATGTATATTCTTAATCTTATACCATCTAAAACCATGCCTTCAACCCCAGTAGAGTTATAGAATGGGCGCAAGCTCAGTCTAAGACATCTCAGAGTTTGGGGTTGTCCTACACATGTTCTTAAGGCAGATACGGGTAAGTTAGATGCGAGAACTGAATTAACGCTGTTTGTAGGATATCCCAGGGGAACGAAAGGTGGTCTATTCTATAGTCCTAAAGATCAGAAGGTGGTAGTTAGTACCAACGCTAGATTTTTGGAAGAGGACTATGTCTTAGATCACAAGCCCAAGAGTAAGATTGTACTAGAAGAGCTTAGGCGACAAACTAATATTGATGCACCAGCACAAGTAGATACACCACACACTGCACATGAGATCACAGATGATGCGGCTATACAGGTGGTGCCTCGTCGTAGTGGGAGGGTTGTAAGACAGCCCGACAGGTTCATTGGCATAGGAGAGACCTCAAACCTAGTCCCAGGTGCACCTGAGCCTGACCCAGTTAACTACAATGAGGCTCTCCGAGATAAAAATGTAGAATCTTGGTGTAAGGCAATGATATCCAATATGGGGTCAATGGACCACAATCAAGTCTGGGAGCTTATGGACTGCTTGATGGGTTTAAGCCCATTCGATGCAAGTGTGTCTACAAATGTAAGAGATGACCTGATGGAAAGGTGAAAACCTTTAAAGCTAGGCTGGTGGCGAAGGGGTATACTCAGAAAGAGGGAATCGATTATGAGGAAACCTTCTCCCCGGTAGCCATGCTTAAGGCGATCCGGATTCTCTTGGCCATAGCTGCTCATTTAGATTAGGAGATTTGGCAGATGGATGTCAAGACTGCTTTCCCAAATGGAAGTCTTGAAGAAATCATCTTTATGCAGCAACCAGAAGGATTCATTGAAAAAGGCCAAGAGCATAAGGTTTGCAGGCTTAAGAGGTCTATTTATAGACTTAAGCAGGTATCCAGACCTTCGAACATCCGGTTTGATGAGGTAATCCAGTCATTCGGATTTACTCAGTGTCCGGATGAGCAATGTGTGTATCGCAGACGTGATGGAAACTTAGTGGTGTTTATTGTACTTTACGTAGATGACATTCTATTGATTGGCAACAACAAGAAAGTGTTATCAGACGTAAAGGCATGGCTATCCAAGCAATTTGATATGAAGGACTTAGGGGAAGCGGGACATATCCTTGGGATCAAGATAATTCGAGATCGTCAGAAACGTTCATTAACACTCTCCCAAGCTTCATACATGGACACGATTCTGGCCCGTTTTAACATGCGAAACTCCAAGAAAGGTTTTCTACCTTTCAGACACGGAGTGCATCTATCTAAGGAACAGTCTCCCAAGAATGTTGAGGAGATAGAGGCCATGAAGACAGTCTCATGTATGCCTTGTTGAGTACGTGGCCTGATATCTGTTATGCTGTTGGCATGGTAAGCAGATATCAGAGTAACCCCGGGAAAGCTCATTGAGAGGCGATAAAATGCATTCTCAAGTATTTGCACAGAACGAGGGACCAAGTTCTGGTCTATCCGGCGCCTGAGCTAGTACCCCGAGGTTACACAGATTCAGATTTCCAAGGCGACAGGGACAAGAGCAAGTTTACCTTAGGGTATGTGTTTACTCTAGGAGGTGGAGCCATAGTTTGGCGGAGTGTCAAGAAAAAATGCGTGGTGGACTCTACCATGGAGGCTGAGTACGTTGCCGCATCAGAGGCAGCGAAAGAAAGATGTATGGCTCAATAACTTACTAGTGGATTTAGATGTGATTCCTGGTTTGCAGAAGTTTATCACAGTATATTGTGATAACAATGGTGCAGTAGCAAACTCGAAGGAACCACGAGCCCACAAGGCGAGTAAATATATACAGCGCAAGTACCACATGATACAAGACATTGTAAAGAGGGAAGACGTGGTCGTGGCTAAGATAGCATCAGAAGATAACCTTGCAGATCTGTTCACGAAGACATTGACTTTGAAAGTCTTTGAGGCTCACGTGGAGGGTATGGTGATCAGATACTTAGGAGAGCCATGATAGTTTTTCTAGATAGATAGTAGGAGAGTGTATAGGAGTTGTATGTAGATGTATACTTAAAGCACAACTTAAGTATTAGTAGGAGATTGTTGGAGTTAAATACATAAGTTATGCTTGTATTGTACATTTTCCCAGTAATATATCGATTTATGTTTCGGTTATAATTTGTTGTGCATGATATGCCCATTTATATTATGTAAGTAGATGATGAGGTGTCTTGTGTGACACAGTATATCTCATCATTGATTGAAAGACATAATATATAAATGAGGTTCGTAATCGAGACAACTTTCGACAAACTGTCAGTTTAGGTTATAATGTGATTCAGATAATTGGTTTGTCTAAACTAATTGAATCATATAGATATGCCCGGGGGCATATTGAACCTGACCATTAGGAATGATTTGTCTTGTACTGATTTAATAGACAAATCGTTCTTGGTATTCTATCTCTTAATCCCTAGACTCGAGCAGGCATGAGGATTAGACATAGTGTACTTTGATCTGCCAATGGGTGAGGTCAATTGTGGCCAATAGTCTCGGCAGGTTGGGTGCGCGTGTTTAGGTTCTTGGTGTGTTGCTGTTTGTCGAAAGGAAACCATGTACCGGTGCGTCCGGGGTGATTGTGCTCCCGAGATAAGCTCGTAATGTTTATTATACTAAACCCAGCCGGTGGGCTTATGTCTGGTATAGTAAAAAGGTTGAGTGGTACTAGTCTCGGAATTAAAGAAGTTGATTAATTAATTTATCAGTAAATTAATAAATTAACGAGCACTATATCTTTGATGTGGGGAGATTATGAATAAATTAATTAAGTTGTTCTGGAAACAATTTTGGTGTAGGATGGTAGTGCCAAAATTAATCCGGTAGTGGTACGATTAATTTTGTAATGGGTTAATTGATTAGGTAGAATTAATTAATTGATTAATTACTCCTAAGGGTTAATTAAGTAATTAACAAAGTGGAATTATTTAATTAATTAATTAAGTCTTAAGTTTCAATTAGAATTAGAAAATCCTAGAGATTAGGAAATCTAGTAGGATTTGGTTTATCCTATCAGATTGGTTACCTAATTGGATTTGGAAACTAATTAAGTACCTAAACCAATTAGAAAGACCAATCCTAAACCAACTTGGGGTCTCTCTTGTAACTCTATATATAGATAAGGGATCAGCTATTCCATAATAAACATATCATAAGTTTTCAAGACAAGAAAATTAGAGACATAAAATCTTAGAGAGAGAAATAAAATTTCTCCCTCAAAGTCGGATTTAAGAAGCAATTGGTGGCTGGTTTTTCTTCAAGTAGTGGCCGAAATTTTTGTCTTCAAATACCAGCTGCGTGTGTAACTTTCTCTCTCCAGGCGGTGGTGCTGGAATTTTCTGGCAGGTGGATTGTGGTGATTGCTAATCAAATTGATTTCTAGATCGTTGCCCACACAATGTGAAATCAAAGTCTTGAGACATACGAGAGAATCACCTGAGTCACACTTCAAAGGTATTTTATAAAGTTCCACTTTTGATTAGAAATTTTTGTTGCGTGGTAAATCGAATAAGTGCAAACCCAGATCCAGCGCAATGTTATTTCAAGCAACGGTTGGAATAGCAATTGTGTTAGAGTCTATGCCTGGCCAGAGATTCTGATTATGGAATGCATAGCACGGAAGTGAATTTCTGGCTGGGCCTGGGCAGATAATCTTTCAGATCCCACATGGAACGGGGGTAGAATTCTGTTGCAGAAGTTAAAAAAAACAGTAAAATAGAGCAATTAAGAAAACAATAGAGTTAAAGCAGTTGGTGAGGTATAAAATTGGCGAAATAAGACACAAAACAAGAAACAAAGGATAAAAGGCGGGATTTCCACTTCCTTCCTGAAATTGGAGGTTTCGGTTATGGCTTTCTTACCTCGAACAAGGTTAAAACTCTCTAACAGTCTGGACCGGATCATGAGATGATGAATATTCGGCCTTGGATCACTCATGTGTAACACCTGTGTCACTTACTCCATGAAAACTCTATCATTAACCATGAAAACCTTGTTACACACAAGCACTTCGTCTAGCACAGTTACTGTCAAATGGACTCGACCCCCTACCATGAAAACCACACACTAGGACATAGAACTTCCACTGGGCCAGCAATCCCGAAGGTATCATAAATTAAGATCTCCTTACAAGGATCAGACCTTAGATTCCCCCCTACTCCCAAAGGGCATGACGCATTGTCATGATAAAGTGCCAAATACGCAACACCTCACTCCTTACTCAATCAGTTGAATTGGTTTGAGAACCCAAAGCCAAAATACCGAACATAACCAAAATGAATGAAAGCCCAAGTACAAGACGTGCTCATGAAATTTTGTAATAAGGTTAACCGCTAATCAACCAATAGAGGAAACACACATACATTATTCTAAATGCAGTGAATAATGCACACGCGAACAGAGATATATGCAAGGGTAAGTGCACATATTAAATCTTATTTAGGCACATCTTGTAAATGGAAATTTCACTTGCCTCTATTCCATTAAAGGAGTGAAAATCTCTGCAAGATGCTTAGAACCTCATCGGTTCTTAGCAAGAATAGAAAATAAAGAAAGCAAGAATAAAAGAAAAGAAAATGAGTTTCGGATAAAACAACCCAATTAAATGTGTTACAAGGGAAAAAACTCCGAACTCCCTAAGTTCAAGCATCCTACATCTAGTTATAGAGAAAATCTAAAGGAAGGAAATGCAGGATGGCTATTTTGGAAATTCCAGAATTTTTTACTTCGGAGCTAAGTTTTGCAAGGTGGCATCTTCCTGGAAAGCGGCTAGCTGACACACAGCCGTAAAAGTAACCTGAGCACTGTTTTGAAGCCGTTAAAGTAACTTGTAGCAGTGTACTAGTTTGTCCTTCTTCAGCATACTTATCTGTTGCCGGTGTACTATTTGTCGCCTCAGGCAGGTCCACAGCTTGTGCTGATGTACTTGTTGGTGTATATGCCCTAATGAGGGCTATTTATGTAAATAAAATTTGAGGGTTATTTATGTAAATAAGACATTTGTCGTTTGATTGATTATTTATCTGATGAGTTAATTTCATGAAATTATATTCTTGTGCATATTGAATTTCATGAAAATGATCCGCCAAAAGAAACACTCCATGGACTGTTAGATCATGAGTGATTCTTTTGAGTAGTACTCGTACGAGGATCCTTAGACTAGAAATCACTGCATAGTCTTAGGTGAATTAGAGTGTGGTTTGACATATGCCTAACGGGACCGTAACAGGTTGCCAAGTACGGGTATGATTGGGTACACTATGAGTCACGCTAAGGTATGTAGGTGAAGTGATGGGACTACAAGTCTCTCTTAAATGAGAGATGATATCTTGGCCGCTTGATAGTGAACTGAGAAGTGCATGGTCGTGCCCAAGAAATGATAAGGGTTATCATTTGCTTGATTAAGTTCAGTGTCACTAAGAGATCAAGTAAAACGTTTAGCTATATAAGGATGATTGGTTCCATGCCTTATGCTAAACTGGATATCAGTGTAGAGGACATTACGTAGTATACTCGGAAGGTTGTGTTGAATCACCATTCGACCCTCCGTTCTGAATTGTGTAGTCATTATGTCTTGCTAGAGACCACTAATGATTTATGGATTAATTAATGAGATTAATTTATACATTGTCAATTTGGAATGGGCCTACAGGATCGCACATAAGTGAGTTCGATGATTCAGAATTAATTAAATTGCCTGTTTTAAGTATAAGAGTTATACTTAAATTGATAATATTTAATTAAATGGTTTAATTAAATATTATTGAAGAGTTTTATGGTATTAATTAAAAGTTAATTAATTACCTGGGAAGAATTGAGTTGAGCTGATAAATCAAGGGACCTAATTGTGAATTAAGGTTCTTGACCCATCAGCCTGATTCATGGATCAATGGGTTGATCCATGGTGTTGGTTAAACCCAACTCAGTAAATAATTAATTAATTATTATTAATTAAAACAGATACTTCTCAAATCAGAGAAGTATCTGGAGTCTGTTAAAAACGTTTTAACAAACTCATTTTAAATATACGTTCGAAAACTTTTAAAAATAACAGACTATCAGACTTCAGAAAGAAACGTTCTTCCAAAAACTATTCTTCCCATAGAAAAACGTTTTCTCTTAAAACAGACAAATTTTGGGGCTAGCACCGGTTCTGAGAGAACTCCAGGGAAAGAACGTAGAGGCAATTCGCTTGAATTGTTCTTTGGTGGTGAACGCAATCTTCCCAAAGGATCCAGGCGACTGCACAACCGATTACGCGTCGAGGGTAAGACCCGAATCCTTAGTGTTTAGGAATTCCGCCATTTAATTTAGAATTAAATGCCTAAACACAATCCAACAGTGGTATCAGAGCCAGGTTAATTTTGTTTTAATTAAAAATGGTTTTAGTTGAAACAAGAAAAAAAAAGGAATCGGGAAGAAATAAAGGCTGGGTTCTCCAAAATTGGTTTTTCCTTTAGTTGATTTTTTGGCCTGAAAAACCGATTTTGTTTTGTTTTGTCGAGGCCGAGTCGCCAAAAACCGACCCACAGGGAAAGGGAATTTTAATGAAATCAAGTTTTGGTTTGGCCATCTCACCGGAAACCAATATTTTGCAAAAATGAAAACCCGATTTGCATCTGGGGTCATCGGAAATCTGGGTTTTGGTTTTAGAACGGGGTTTCTTCATTTTCTTGCCGGAAACCTTTTAAAAAACGGTTTAAAAGCTTTGCTGGGCTGAATAGTTTTCGTTTTTTGGTTTTGCCGGTTTCTGGGTTTAAGAAACATCACCGGAAATGTTCCGAAGATTTTTGGTCTGAGATGGTTCAATATTTTTCCTGGGCTGTTGTTGTTTTTCAATTTTTTTTCGCAGGGTTTTAGGCCGCCGGGAAAACGAATTTGCTCGGAATGGTCTTCGAGCGGTTTTCGTTTTTCTCGCCATCTCTTGATCGAAGTTCTAACCATGTCGGACTAGGTTCGATGTTGACGGACCGAGAACGAGCAGCTATCGTCGCTGCTCTTTTTTCTCCAAATCGCCGCTGGTCAATCTCCATCGGGGCCAGAAATGTTCTGGTCGCCGAACGATTGCAGCAACGGAGAGACGACGATCGGTCAGAACCGAGCCGGATGAGATGAACGGCGAGTGTCACCGAGATTCGAGGATGTCGGCCTGCAACCGATGGCATGTTTTCGCCGGAGAAGAAGAAACGGGTTGCGGCGGGTTGGCAGAAGCCCTAATTGGCTGAAATGACAAAAATGCCCCCGCCGCAAGCCCAAAACCCTAGCTGCCAAAATTTAAATGTTTTAAAATTACAAACCAGCCTCAGCAGTTTTGTTTCCCTTAAACCCTAAGCCCAGAATTTTGGTTATTTACGAAATGACCCCAAGAGTTTCAGAAAATTAAAATTAAAAAAAAAATTTTCTAAATTTTATTTAATAAGATTTTAATTAAATAATCTTATTAGATAAAGATAGGATTAATTTAGAATTTTATCCTATCAGTTTAAATTTAAAATTTTGAAATAAATTATCTTAATTAGATTAGGATAATTAGAATTGTTTAAATTTAAATTCGAAACATTATCTTAATTAGATTAGGATAATTAGAAAAGATAAATAAATAAATAATTAATTAGATTAATTAATTGTTATTTATTTATTTTATTTTGCTTATGATGCTTAAATTTAAATTGTTTAAATTTTTTGTGAAGCATCATAATTTTGCTAGCATGTTCATGCATCATTTGATTAAAATGAATGAACTTGGGATTGATTAAAATTGATCATGACACGATCAATTTTAATAGTGTAAGAGTTACACAATCCCTAATTAAATTATTCGGGTTAATAAAATTGGCTTGTATGAAGCATATGCATTTGTGTGTTTTTCTATGCATGAATTGGGCTTAAAATTTATTATTTAAATTTTGGGCCTGCAAGCCATTTTATAATTGGGCCTGCGTGCCTATTAAATGATTATGTAATAGTTAGGCCCAAAAGGAGGTTCCAAAGAAGTCCATGGTGAAGCCCAGGAACGGAAGCCCAAATAGAGGCCCAAAAGAGTTTTTTTTTCTTAAAAGGCCCTGTAATAGATTAGAGCCCAATTCATCGCATTTCCGCAATTTTATGTTTTGTGAATGAATGAAAACGACAATGCATGTTAAGCCGATCAAACTTAAATCCCAAAAACCCAAGATTTTGCTTCCATACTTGAGGGCTCGCTTGAGCGTTGAACGTCTGGTGGACTTGGAGAGCCCAAGGGCCTCAGGTTTTCTTCGTGCGGCGGGTTGTTGCATAATAGTGCCCAACTTTATCACTACCATTAATGAGTGGAAAAACTGTTTGGGTATTAGATGCTCGACTTTATCACTACCACTTGTTATGGAAAAACTGTGTGGGTGTCTATTGATGTGATGCCTTGAGGGATGGTTTAACTTGGGAAAATTAATCCTAGCTTGACCCGATAAGTTGACTAGGGATTAGTTTTGCAAAGATAGGATGGTGTCAAACATTTGGAATGTTCATCCTATCACCGAAAAGTTGCATAGTGATGCAATTGGAAATCGTTAAATTACATAGGGATGTGATTTGAACTTTGCCTACCAAAAGAGCCCAATCCCTACGATACTTTCCAAAGCAAGACTGGGGTTGATTCTTTGTGGATTTTCGGCCCACAATCTAGCACCAACACAAAATTGTTTGGGATTTCAATTTTGGCTATTGTGGAAAATATTTTAAAACTCATTCTAATATTTTGCATTTTCTTTTGTAGAAATGGCATCTACTAGCACTAATACATCTAATCTCACTCTAAGAAGCATTTTGGACAAAGAAAAGCTTATTGGTCCAAACTTCTTAGATTGGGAAAGAAACTTGAGAATCGTTCTCAAACAAGAAAGGAAGCTAAATATCTTAGACGCTGCTTTACCTGAACCACCAGTAAATGCTACAGCTGCGGTTCAACGAGCATGGGAAAAGCTGAAAAGCGATTCCGATGACGTGACATGTCTGATGCTCGCGACTATGTCAGGCGAGCTTCAGAACAATTCATGAATTCGGAAGCGTTCCAAATTTATGTGTCACTAACGGAAATGTTCCGTGAACAAGCCCGTAACGAAAGGTTCGTTATGATAAAAGCATTGATCTCGTGCAAGGTGACGAAGGGTTCGTCAGTAAGCATGCATTTGATCAAGATGAAGGGGTATATTGATACCCTAGAGAGATTAAATGCACCTCTTTCTAGAGAGTTAGCCATTGACATCATCTTGGCTTCACTGCCTGATGATTACAATGACTTTGTGGTGAACTACAACATGCATAACATGGAGAGAATGATTCCTGTGCTCCATGGAATGCTTAAAAATACTGAGCAAACCCTTCAGAAGGCAACGCCAGTACTTGTTGTGGAAAAAGGTAAGGGCAACAAGAGAAAGTTTAAAGGCAAGGCAAAAGTTGCTGAAAACAAGAAGCCTCGCAGTAAGACTGCTCCTAAGGCTCAGCCTCAAACTCCTCCTGCTAAGAAAAATGCTCAGAAGGACGCAGTATGTTTCCATTGCAATCAGAAGGGGCATTGGAGAAGAAACTGCAAGCTGTTTCTTGAAGAGAAGAAACAGAATCCTTCGGCTTCAGGTATCTTTGTTATTGAAATTAATCTTTCTATGTCCACCTCATGGGTATTAGATACCGGATGTGGGGCTCACATTTGTACTAATGTGCAGGGACTGAGCAATAGAAGGATGACAAAGAAAGGCGAAGTAGATCTCCGAGTGGGCAACGGGGCAAGAGTTGCAGCTGTTGAAGTTGGAGATTACACTTTGTCTTTGCCTTCCAGTTTAAACATTGTTGTAGAGAATTGTTATTATGTACCTACTATGAGTAGGAATATTATTTCAATTTCTTGTTTGGATATTAAAGGATTTCGTTTTATTATTGGTAATAAATCGTTGTCTTTATATCAAAAAGATGTTTTATATGGAGTTGCAAATTTGTGCAATGGCCTATATATCTTGGATTTGACCCAAGAGAAACTGATATATAACATTGAAAAGAAAGCCAAATTAATTCAATCTGATTTAAGTCCAACATATCTGTGGCACTGTCGTCTAGGCCATGCAAATGAGAAGCGAGTTCAAAGACTTCATAAGGATGGAGTGCTTGGTTCATTTGATTTCGAATCATATGACACATGTGAACCCTGTTTGCAAGGCAAAATGACGAAGAGTCCTTTCAGCAAGAAAGGCGAGAGGACTAGTGAGCTATTGGCACTAATACATACAGATGTATGTGGACCGATGAGCACACAAGCCAGAGGTGGATTTGAATACTTCGTGACATTTACCGATGACTGTAGTAGATATGGTTATGTCTACGTAATGAGGATTAAGGCTATTCGCTCCGATCGGGGAGATGAATACCTTAATGATGAGTTCGATGGCTATCTAAAACAGTGTGGAATTGTTTCACAGCTGACTCCACCAGGAACACCTCAATGGAATGGTGTATCCGAGAGGAAGAATCGGACCTTATTAGATATGGTTCGATCTATGATGGGCTAAGCGACTCTCCCTATGTCCTTTTGGGGTTATGCCCTCCTTTCAGCTGCCTACTTACTAAATCGTATTCCATCTAAGGCAGTAGATAAGACTCCATATGAGATGTGGACGGGTAAAAAACCCTATATGTCATATCTACGAGTTTGGGGTTGTCAAGCTCATGTAAAGCGTTTACAAAGTAGTAAGCTTTAACCTAAAACTGACAAATGCCTGTTTGTGGGATATCCTAAGGAAACTAAAGGATATCAATTCTACAATCCAACTGAGAACAAAGTGTTTGTTGCTCGGGGAGCCACTTTCTTAGAGAAAGATTTTCTCTACAAGAAAGATAGTAGGAGTAGAATAGAACTCGGAGAAGTTCCAGAACCACAAGATAATGTAGAACGATCTACAGAAACTGAGATGGAAGTTGACATGGGAACTCATGAAGATGAGCAGCCTGAGTTAACAACACAAGAACCTAGAAGGTCTAGTAGATCTCGTCATGAACCTGAGAGATACGGATTTCTCGTAACTGACGATCAAGATTTGATCTTAGTGGACTCTAATGAGCCAGTGAACTACAAACAGGTTTTAGAAAGTCTAGATTCAGATAAATGGCTACAAGCAATGGAATCTGAAATGCAATCCATGAGGGACAATAAAGTTTGGACTTTGATTGATCCTCCTGTTCAGGCAAAGGTTGTCGATTGCAAGTGGATTTTCAAGTTAAAACCTGGCGGGATCTTCAAGGCACGACTAGTGGCTAAAGGTTTCAGACAGACTCATGGTATAGACTATGATGAAACCTTCTCCCCTTTCATGATGCTCAAGTTCATTCGGACTATGCTCGCCATAGCTGCATATTATGACTATGAGATATGGCAGATGGATGGTAAGACGGCTTTCCTGAATGGAAACTTACTCGAGGATGTTTATATGAAACAACCCAAGGGATACATCGATCAAGAGCATCCAAATCATGTATGCAAGCTTCAGAGGTCCATCTACGGACTAAAGCAAGCATCTCGGAGTTGGAATCTTCGTTTTGACGAGGCAGTAAAAGGTTACGGCTTCATAAAGAACGAATATGAGCCTTGTGTTTACAAGAAGGTTAGTGGGAGCAAGATAGTTTTCCTTGTCCTATATGTGGACGACATCCTACTCATAGGAAATGACATTCCCATGATGAAAGACATCAAACAATGGTGGGGGACTGTATTTTCTATGAAAGACTTAGGAGAAGCCGAAATGATACTAGGTATCAAGATCTATAGAGATATGTCAAAAAGGCTTCTAGGACTAAGTCAAGAAGGGTACATAGACAAAATATTGAAGAGGTTCAATATGGCTAACTCCAAAAATGGTAAGGTACCATTTAGACATGGCCTTCTCTTGAAGAAGAACCAAGGTCCTTCAACAAGAGAGGAGAGGGATACAATGAGTAGAGTACCATATGCTTCGGCAATAGGATCTATCATGTATGCCATGTTATGTACCCGCCCGGATGTCGCACATGCACTGAGCATGACTAGCAGATACCAACAAGATCCAGGAACAGATAATTGGACTGCAGTCAAAGCAATCCTAAAGTACTTGTGAAGGACTAAAGGATTGATGCTAGTGTATGGAGGACAAGAACAGCTCATCGTACAAGGTTACGCTGATGCTGCTTTCCAAACAGATCAAGATGACATGAAGTCACAATCAGGCTACGTATTTAGTCTGAATGGTGGTGCAATAAGTTGGAAAAGCTCAAAGCAAGATACAACAGCCGATTCTACAACAGAGTCTGAGTACATTACTGCATCCGATGCTGCAAAGGAAGCTGTTTGGTTAAGAAAGTTCGTGTCAGACATCGGAGTGATACAGAGTATCCAAGATCCGATAGAACTTTTCTGTGACAATAACGGGGCCATCGCACAAGCTAAGGAGCCTCGGTCACACCAGAAAACCAAACATATACTCAGAAGGTTTCACCTCATCCGAGAGATCATTAATCGAGGAGATGTGAAAGTGTGCAAAATAGGGTCAGACGACAATGTAGCAGATCCTCTCACAAAAGCTCTACCGCAGTCAAAGTTTGATAGACATGTAATAGAGCTTGGTCTTAAACAGTTTAGGACAAAGCCCTTCAACGGGCAAGTGGGAGATTGTTGGTATATATGCCCTAATGAGGGCTATTTATGTAAATAAACTTTGAGGGTTATTTATGTAAATAAGACATTTGTCGTTTGATTGATTATTTATCTGATGAGTTAATTTCATGAAATTATATTCTTGTGCATATTGAATTTCATGAAAACGATCCGCCAAAAGAAACACTCCATGGACTGTTAGATCATGAGTGATTCTTTTGAGTAGTACTCGTACGAGGATCCTTAGACCAGAAATCACTGCATAGTCTTAGGTGAATTAGAGTGTGCTTTGACATATGCCTAACGGGACCGTAACAGGTTGCCAAGTACGGGTATGATTGGGTACACTATGAGTCACGCTAAGGTATGTAGGTGAAGTGATGGGACTACAAGTCTCTCTTAAATGAGAGATGATATCTTGGCCGCTTGATAGAAGTGCATGGCCGTGCCCAAGAAATGATAAGGGTTATCATTTGCTTGATTAAGTTGAGTGTCACTAAGAGATCAAGTAAAACGTTTAGCTATATAAGGATGATTGGTTCCATGCCTTATGCTAAACTGGATATCAGTGTAGAGGACATTACGTAGTATACTAGGAAGGTTGTGTTGAATCACCATTCGACCCTCCGTTCTGAATTGTGTAGTCATTATGTCTTGCTATAGACCACTAATGATTTATGGATTAATTAATGAGATTAATTTATTCATTGTCAATTTGGAATGGGCCTACAGGATCGCACATAAGTGAGTTCGATGATTCAGAATTAATTAAATTGCCTGTTTTAAGTATAAGAGTTATACTTAAATTGATAATATTTAATTAAATGGTTTAATTAAATATTATTGAAGAGTTTTATGGTATTAATTAAAAGTTAATTAATTACCTGGGAAGAATTGAGTTGAGCTGATAAATCAAGGGACCTAATTGTGAATTAAGGTTCTTGACCCATCAGCCTGATCCATGGATCAATGGGTTGATCCATGGTGTTGGTTAAACCCAACTCAGTAAATAATTAATTAATTATTATTTATTATTAATTAAAACAGATACTTCTCAAATCAGAGAAGTATCTGGAGTCTGTTAAAAACGTTTTAACAAACTCATTTTAAATATACGTTTGAAAACTTTTAAAAATAACAGACTATCAGACTTCAGAAAGAAACGTTCTTCCAAAAACTATTCTTCCCAGAGAAAAACGTTTTCTCTTAAAACAGGCAAATTTTGGGGCTAGCACCGGTTCTGAGAGAACTCCAGTGCAAGAACCTAGAGGCAATTCGATTGAATTGTTCTTTGGTGGTGAACGCAATCTTCCCAAAGGATCCAGGCGACTGCACAACCGATTACGCGTCGAGGGTAAGACCCGAATCCTTAGTGTTTAGGAATTCCGCCATTTAATTTAGAATTAAATGCCTAAACACAATCCAACAGTACTATCTATCTCTTCTGGTCTTGCCCACAGCTCGTGCCGGTGTACTAACTGTCCTTCTGGTTGTGCCTGCTGCCCGTGCCGGTGGCGGTCGTCTGATGCTCAGCTGGCGGTGGAGTTTGCTATTAGTCACTTGAATGTCTTTTTTCGGAGTCACCGTGCACTAGTCGGGAGGGCTTAGCTTCTTCAGACGCTGCAGTTATAGGTCGTCATGTCCTCACAGTAATTAGACACTAGCGTTCACTAGGCATCAAGATGTCACGCCAAAGTGACGCTGAGTGAGTAGACCGTGATCTCTTACACTCAGAGTCAGCTGCTTCTCCTTAGTAAAGTCTTGACTTGTCCTTGTCGCGTCCAGGAGACGGTCTCTGGTCTGGACGTCTACTACTCACGCTCAACGAATGCTGTCGTCGACTGGTCATCAACTGTATCACGACCAAGAAAAGCTATCATCTGCTCGTCTTGTCCTCTGCTACGTTGAAACTCTTCAGCTTTGTTCCAAAAGTTGAGTCTTAAGTGCGGTTTTCTACTGTCTTCATTTCATCCATATTTCACCTGCAATTAGCACAATAACAGCCGTAACCAGTATATTTACTGCAAAGATAAACTAAAAATCTATCTACGAAAAAGTTAAAACCGTGTTGAAAATATATAAAAATAGATGTGGAATGATTCACATCATTCGACAAATAATAAAGAAAATTACATTGTCTTGTAAAAAATTAATCAATTGCCGCCATAGAAGCAATATTGCTGGCTATGAAATTGATACTACTTGGAATCACATATTACTATGGAATCAAATACGCTTCCGCTTTCATGTATTTATTTCAATAATTAAATAAAATTTATAATTTCAAACAATTAAATTCCTTTCAGAATATGTTAATCCATTTATGCCGATCCGAAAACACATTGATAGGTTAGCAGCTTTGACTTCTAGGAGCCCTTCAAGGGGGAAACAAAATAGGGTTAGTTCTTCCTATGATTAGGAAAAACAAAATTAAAGATGCCTTGTCTTGTAAAAGCTTAATGAGGCATTGGAGATGAACGAGAGAGACCTGCAAATTGGATGTGATATTGACAAAGAAAACGTTGAAAAAACTTGTGATAATTTTATGAATGAATTGCATAACACATATACCATCAGAAAGGAATATTTCCATCCCCGTTATCTGTTTGTGAAGGGAAAATATTTTCAAAAGTTCTGATTCTTAAAATTTAGGATTCTTGTGGAAGCAAAGTCCAAAATTTTATGTGGTTCAAGATATTATTCTTTTTTTTTTTTTCTCTCCCTTTCAAAACTTGAATTACATTTATAATATTATATATTTTTTAGTATCATAAATAAAAATTTGAATTTGAAATTGATATGTAATTTAAGTTTAAATTAATCACTTGAATAATCTATGAATCATTTGGCCATTTTATTTGATTTTGTCGATAAAATTTAAAAAATTTCAGTTCCGTCCTTAATGTCCTAATTCCAAATTTAACTAGCCAATTGACAAAATTGACAAAATTTACAAAAGTCGAACAAGTTTTTTATTTGAACGTGCTTTAAATTTTACGGAAAATAATGAAGGGACGAGAGAATTTTGAATATTTGAGATGACAATTCACCACTACATTGATAACATGTTTGAGTAAACTCGCATGCTTTTCCCATATTTTACTAAAGAGATTAATTAAAATGTCAATTAAAATAAAATTAAAACAAAACAAATGGAAAATCAAAATTACGAGACAATTCAAGCAATAAATTATAATATCACCGCCAAACACATAGAATTGAGCAGAGGGACGTTTAAGAAACGGTGAGAGGACAACCAAGCAAATGGATACGAATGAATTTGGGCTTCTAGAAATTAATAGGACTAGGACTGCAATTGATGCAAGTTCAAACGGAGAACGACACACAGGCCAATTTTGTTGAAAAAGACCTCCCAAATTATTGCTGGAATCATCTTGCCTTTCAAATTATTTTGTCCACATATTAGTCAGAAGATAAAAATCGTAATCAGCAAAATTGAAACCTCACGTCTCACCTTTTTTTTTTTTCTCAATCTCAACAATAATTGAACCATTTAATATTTCCTTTTCGTATCGTTTTTATAATGAATTCAAACCACAATATTAAAACTTTTATTTTTCCTTCATTAATCTTAAAAATTTTATTCAATTAAATTGTGACTTCCACTTGTCAAAAGGGATGTGATTAATTTCCATCATATTTTAAGAGTACTTATGGCACAGTTATTGAAAATAATTTAATTGTTTAAAATCATAAAATTTTAATAAGTTATTAGGAAGGAGACTAAAACGGAAGCGCAATTGATTCCATAGTCACGATTAATTCTGTAGCAAAGATTAATGATTCTATAGTGGCAGCTAATTCATAATTATTGAAGTCCTAATCATGGTTTCCAGATGATGATCAATTAGTAATGAAAGGATTGAAACTTCCTTTGTAAACTAGAGTTTTTTAAGTTACGGTTGAAGCAATGGGATCTGATTCATATACATTTTTTTCTTAGAGGAACTAGTATTCGTGAAATTATGGAGGACAATTAGATTGAAGTGTGAGGTCTACCATCCATGCGATCAAGAACTATCTAACATTTTTCTTCTATTTTTTAAAATTCGCACTATTAAATATTTGAATAGAATTATCATTGTTAGGCCCAAATCCACATTATTTCCTAAACTGGGAACAAAACATAATTAACTAATTTAAAACAAAACCAATCTTGTTCAAGTGTCTGTTAACCAATTTAAACCATTTACAGAAACTTCAAAGTTACTACACAATAGGTTTTCAAGCTATCAATGATAAAGAAACAAAAGATAATCCTGTTTAAGCTAGCTAATCTAGTATGTGCCTTACATTTAGATTCCGAAGCTTTAAAATCATCCCAAACCATCCCCAAGCTTCTACTTAGTCTTGTGCTTCTGAAGATTTAACTTGAATTACATTCAGAAAAAAAAAAAAAAAAAAAATTCCCTATACATATATAGCGAGGGTTACTTCATATACCTACTCGTGTCTCCAGTAGAAACACAAATAGCAACAACGCATCCAAACACAACAACAGGCCTCCAAGCTGTACCATACAAACATGCTAGGAAAGAAAACTCATGTAGCCAATTACTGCGCAACGAGGAAAGAAAAGATGGGCAAGACAATCTAGATCCTAAAGAGGTTCAAGTTTACCAAGTTTGAAACCTCCCTAGGAAGATAACTATCTCTTAGGCGGGGAACCTCCACCCCCCTAACCTCTTACCACCCCCAACTCAATCCACCAAGATACCCATCTAAGGCACGAATTTCGAAATTCGAAATTTATGCTAGAGATTTTCAAACTTTCATGCCTATATTAATTTTAGTGTTCTTTAATCTTACGTTAAAAGCTTTTAAATTTCACCTTTGAAGCGAATCGGTTGATCGACTTCTGGATCGTAGTTTAATGTTACACTAAGATCCTTGTATTGATCACCACAGATCCTTCCTAGAAATATCCTCTACTCAAGCACGAGAGTCTTCACAGAAAACGGTGCTAGCCTTTTCCTGCCTACAGAGAAAATAACTTTTGAGAATATTTTGATTTTCTGAAAACGTTTGTTCCTCTTACTCATGTATTCCGTGGATATAAAACTATCAAATACACCAAAATCAGTAAAAGAAAATAATATTCTTAGTTTAAGAATATTACTTTCTGCTGATTTGGTTTTACCAAAACCATGGATCAACCCAGTTGCCCATGTAGGATCAGACTGATGGGTCAAGAAGTACCACAATTGTAATTTGGTCCCTTTACTTATCAGCCTTTCCCAATTGCTCCTAGGTACTTAATTAACTCTTAATTAATACCATGGATCTTTTAATAATATTTAATTAAACTATTTAATTAAACATTATTTATCTAAGTATAATAATTATACGTAATGCAAGCAAGATTACTTATTCTGTATCATAGAACTCTCTTATGTGCGATCCTGTAGGTCCGTTCTAAATTGGCAATGGATAACTCAATCTAATTGATTAATCCATAAGTCATTAGTGGTCTCTAATAAGACATAATGACTACCCAATTTAGAACGGAGGGTCGAATGGTGATTCGACACAACCTTTAGAGCATACTACATACTATCCTCTACACGATATTCGGTTTAGCATAAGGCATAGAATCATCATCCTTATTTCACTAAACGTTAACTTGATCTCTTTGTGGCAATGAATTTCATTGACATGATTCCAAAATATACCTTTTTATAACCTAAAATCATGCATATTTAGCTTAGTTTTAGTTGATTTTCAACGATTATGATACATTTTATGAGTTTTCAAAGCACTGATAGTTGGATTTGCATATCCTTGTAGTGGAAAGGTATATTGAAGATTATGGAAGAAACTTAAAGACTTTTGCTGGAAAAAAGGGAGAAAGCACGAAGGATTGGAGCTTAAAGAGAATAATTTGGAAGAAGCACGAAAAAGCTGAGAAATCGAGATCGGCGTCCGTTGGGCGCTGGTGCCGGTGTATCACCGACCTGAAAGTTCTTGTAGGATCTGGATTCGCACTAGTTCGATTTATCTTGTAACAAAAATTTCTAATAAGAGCGAAACTTTAGAAAGTTACCTTTGAAGCGTGACTCGGGTGATTCTCTTGTATGCCTCAAGACTATGACTTCACTTTGTGTGGGCAACGAACTAGAAGTCAATTGATCAGCTATCACCACAATTCCACCCGCCAGAAAAATTCAGCACCTCCCCACCTAGCACGTACTGCAAACGCACTGACCGGAGAGAGAGAAAGCAACACACGGGGCTAGTAAACGAAGGCAAAAATTCGGCCAACTCAAGAAAAACCAGCCGCCTATTTTGCTAGAAAATTCGATTTGGAGAGAGATATATTTTCTCTCTCTAGAATTTTCTCTCTAAAAATCTTGTGGATTAATTGTGTGTCTTGAATAACTGATCCCTTGTCTATTTATAGAGTTACAAGAGAGACCCAAGTTGGTTTAAGATGGGACTTCCTAATGGGTTTAGGTAATTAGTTTCCAAATCCAATTAGGTAACCAATCTAGATAGGATAAGATAAGATAAACCAAATCCTACTAGATTCCTAATCTCTAGGATTTCGTAATTCTAATTAAAACTTAAGACTTAATTAATCAATTAAATAATTTCACTTTGTTAATTACTTAATTAACCCTTAGGAATTAATTAAATAATTCCACTTTGTTAATTATTGAATTAACCCTTAGGAATAATTAACCAATTAATTAATTAAATCTACCTATTCAATTAACCCATTACATAATTAATTGTACCACTAACGGATTAATTTTGGCACTTCAATCCTACACCAGAATTGCTTCAGGAACAACTTAATTAAATTATATTCATACTCTCCCCACATCAAAGATACAGTGCTCGTTAATTCAAATTAATTTACTGATAAATTAATTAATTAACTTCTTGATTCTGAGACTAGTACCACTCGACCTTTTTACTATACTGGACATAAGTCCATCGGCCGGGATTAGTATAATAAACATTTCGAGCTCATTTCGGGAGCACCATCACCCAGACGCACCGGTACATGCTTTCCTTTCGACAAGCAGCAGGACACCAAGTAACTAAACACGCGCACCCAACCCACCGAGAATATTGGTCACAATCGACCTCACCCATTGGCAGATCAAAGTAGACTATGTCTAATCCTCATGCCCGCTCGAGTCAAGGGATTTAGAGATAGAATACAAGGAATGATTTGTCTATTAAATCAGTACAAGACAAATCATTCCTAAAGGTCGATGCTCAATACGCCCCGGGCATATCTATATGATTCAATCAGTTTAGAAAAATCGATTATCCGAATCACATAATAACCTAAACCAACAGTTTGTCCAAAACTATCATGGTTACGAATCTCATTTATATACTATGCCTTTCAACCAATGATGAGATCTACTGTGTCACACAAGACACCTCATCATCTACTTACATAGTATAAATGGACTTAATATGCACAACCAATTGTAACTGAAACACAAATCGATATATTAACTGGGAAAATGTACAACACAAGCATAGCTTATGTATTCAACTCCAACACGACCTCGGCGTCCGCTCAGCGCTACCGCCAGGCCGTAGCCAAAAAATCTCTGCTGAAAGTCCATTTTTACCCTTGGCGTGTTTTAAATTGTATTTTACCAATTTTTGCCTTCAACAATCTTTCTTAATGGCCAAGGCACATACTATTACACCTTAGTAGGTTTTTCTAGTTTTACAGAGAGTAGCTTAGGGAGGAAGAAACTTACACTTCTTCACCCTTTTCACACACACACACACACACACACACACACTATGAATTCTCTTAGAACAATCATGTTATGTTCTAAGTAGATTCTAGAGAAATCTGCCCTTCTAAGTGATAGGGGGTAGGGGACTTCTATAAGATGTAGATCAAAACCACTGATTCAATGGAGAATAACTATTCTTTAATGATGAAATTTAAGAGTTGGGAGTGTTTTATCCTTAACTGTTGAGAAAGGCCTCACCTTATCTTGTGAAGTGAATCATTTTATGTAGCAATTCTCATTTCCATGTTTATTTTACTCTCATCTATGGTTATGCATGCATATTGTTAAGTGTGTTTCCTACAAATGAAGTAATTCTAGTCGTTACATATAGATTTTACCTAGGAGTAACAATATCAGTTGAATCTGCTCCATTACTTGTTACTTTGAGAGTGCTTAACTTGTTCTAGGCATGTGGGTTAGTCTAATTGAGATTTCTTGTGTTGCAAGCTTGGTTATCTACCATTTGCCATGTAAGTTGGTAGCTTCAATTGGCTTAATTGTGTGGGTGTAGAGGATTGATTGTAGAGTAAGATTGACGTCCTTATTCCTACTATTGGCTAAATTGGTCCTTATTGTGGAAATTCATGTAAGGTATTATCATATTGACTAGACATTTGTATGTTATTTGCTTAGCAATAGCCCATTCGATCTTGAAGTGGTGTGATTTTCCCGCTCTTACCCATACTATCTTTTCTTTTGTTTATTTTGTTACTTTTATGACTTACTTGAAATCACTATCTTACCTTTTGTTTTGTTAGTTTTTACATCTAGAAACTACTAGAAATTGTAGTAAGGACTCAAACCCAACTACACTATTAAGCAAGACAACTATCTTATGGGAACAAAACCTTAAGTACTATAGTGTTAGTATTTTTGTTTTGTTTATTATAAATTTATTTTGAAGTGTTCGCCTAAAACTTATACAACGACAAGAGCACGTCAAAATTAACGCCATCGATGAAGATGGTTTATTTTGATTAATTATTTTTGTTCGTAGTTTTGTCATTTTTGCGTCTTTAGTAGTTTTTATGAGCTTATGCATGTTTACAAGTAACGTTTTAAGTATAGTTGTTTTGTTTATTTCTCTTGTTATAACTTTTTGGGTGTTTTTGTAAGGTTTTTTACTTGAGTAAAAAGATGAGTTACTATAAAGAAGAAAATCCTTGGAGTGTTTGTGATTATCAAACATTCCTTCTAAGAGTTAACATGAGGAGTATGGATGATATTTATGGAAGAGAACCCAAGCCACCTCAAGTGAGATGTTCACTCTCTAGTTGGGTTTATGGAAAATGCAATCAAGTCCAAGGGGGTCCTAGATAGAGTGGTTACTTTGCTGAAGGATCCCATGAGGCAATTGAAAAATTCAATAATCAAACTTAATTAGAGTGGATTGAAGGACACATGAGAGAGTTTGATAATGAAAAGCTTGAGAAAAAAGAGTTTGATGAAGAGGAATATGCAAAGGCACTACTCAAATGGATTAAGGAGCAATGCAAAGATGTGGAGATAGATGATCATGATGAGATAATGAAAACACCTACTTCATCATCTAGCGCACAATTGTGGGGGGAAATCACTCAAGTGTCTATTATGGAAGCGGTGGATGCCTTGCTCATGTTGGAAGATGGAAGTCAAGCAACTAAGGGGGAATCATTAGATGAAGAAGCCTCAGAGCAAGAAAAAAAAAAAAAAAAAAAAAGCGGGCATGGAATCTCATGAAGGACTTGAGAGTGAGTTTCCAATGGAAATGGATGAAAATTTTGAGTTATCAATAGAAAAGCCACCAAGAGTATAAAGGGAGTTCAAGGTCAAGAAGGTATGTCTAATAGGATTATACAATATTGGCCATGAAGAGGAGTTTGTACCTTGTTGCCAAGAGAATTAATGGGAATGACCTTTGACTAAATACTTGAAGGATGTGGATGTTGGAGATTGTTCACTCAAGGATCTTAACATCTATTAATTTAAGGAATTTCCAAATGTTAGTAATGCAACCATTAATGTAGGAGGTATCGTTGAGGCAAAGGAAAATTAGGAAACTCCAAGTGAAAAGAAGGATGAAGGGAGCTTAAAAGGAAAAGAGAAGCCTAAGAACCTTCTAGAGGGATTTAAGAAGATGACCAATGAAGTAAGAAACCAAATTGTGGAAGAAACTTTAGACTTTATACCATTTCATAAAGTGGCAAATTGGATGTTGTAGAATGTGACAAATAAGGATAAGGAAACAAAAAAAATTGCCACAAAATTCATATGAAGGCATTGAAACACTCCGATGGAGAGCTTAAGGAGTTAGTGAAAGAATCTCTTAACCTCCAAAAGGAGATAATAGCCATGATGTTGCAAGAGACAAATTGCTTTTGCGATTTTTCTAGGAGACATCATGAGGTAGAAAGGAAAGTTGAGGGTATAGAATTTCGGGAAGCTCAAGCATGGAGGGATGTACATATGCCATATTATCAAGAGAATGAGGAATCTCATAGAGAATCAGTCAAGGATGATAGTCTTGAAGAAGCAAGAAAGGAAAGAGATAGGTTGAGAAGAAAGATGAGAATAGATGAAAAGAAGGAAAAATACAAGGAGATGATGAAGAGTTTGGTGGAAGGTAGTAAGAGAAGTGCATATTTTGCACAAGATTCAAGGAGTATAGAGGGATCTTGAGTCCATACCTCAAGGCAAGTCTAGCCGGAGACTATAAAGTTCAAAGAGCTTATTGGGAGGCAACCCAAGCATTTCCAGCTCTTTTCCTTTCATTTTCTAGTTTTTAGATTTTCAAATTTCTAAATTGCTAATAAGTCATGGATTTCATGTGATTTTTTAGTATGATGTTTTGGAACACATTCTTGTGTTATAGGCACATGATTTGAAGTAATTGGAAGGTGTAAAGGTCAAGAGGAAGCAATTTTGCGAAAATCGAAAAAAGCAGGTTTTAGCGCCTACATGCCGCCGGTATGATGCCAGCTATAGAAAACTGTCAGGCACCATGCTCGCACACCGCCGATATCATCTGGGTAGTATCAGCAGTGCCTCCGCAATGCCCATATCCCTTGTTTTGCTTTTATGATTTAAATGAGGTACCATGGAGTTTAAAACCTCCATTTTACTTACCTAAGACTTCCAAAACTTCCAAGAGCTTAAAAGAATGCTATTTTCACATTCAATGCATTCAATTCATGAATTATGGTTTTAAATTTATTCATTTTTTGTATTATTACCTATAACATGTTGTTCTTAGGTTCTCTGTGGATTTCCAAGCATCATACATATTCAGGATCAATTGTAAGGGTATATAGCTACCTTGAAAAAAATGGATTTCTTAAACTTTACATGGTATTATGCTATGTATGCTTAATATGATTGAATGGGCTTGTAATGATATGAATGTATGCATTTTTCAAATTTATATGTTTTGCATGTTCTAATCTTTATATTTGGAGATTGAATGTATAGAACATATATGACTTGTGCTTTAATGAATGAAAAATCATGTATTCTCAAATTTAGATCAATCATACATTAAATTAACATGTTTTGTGGTGCTTTAATTCTTATTACTGCTACTTTAGTGAATTGATTTGGCTTAAATTGAATGATCCCTGATGCCAGACGATATGAGGGCGCCGCGCCACCATGTCGCCGACACAGGCGTTCCACAGGCGTTAGAGCCCAGTGAGTGCCACTGAGGTATGCTGAAGCTATTTTGTTTTTCTTTTGAAAATTCTCTACTTCGTTACAATTTTCAGGACATGGTTAAATCATGAAGTAAGAAAGAAGAAGGATGAGCTTGTATTGAAGATAGAGAAAGCTTATAGAGTGATGCACTATTGGTTTTCCTCCATATTTAGTTCCTTTATAACAAGAGTTTGAGAATTCTTACCACTATTACTTTCTTACTATATTTTGTTGACACCTATGCAATTTAGTTATTTTATATGCTTTGGTGTGTTTATTTGCTTGAATGTGTTTATTTTAAGTTTTTAATGAAAGTGTAGTGATTCACATGTGATTATTGGCTAACATTATATAGGCATGAGCTTAATTGAGATATAAGAATTAAAGAAAAATTGGTACCCCATTTTCCCACATGTGATTTGTTTTGATACATTGAGGACAATATAAATCTTAAGTGTGTGTGTGTGTGGGGGAGGGGGGGTGTGAATACAAATTGTTATTCTAAATCATCATGCTTGCTAATTAAGAAACTAGTAGTGAATGAGTCCATTTTGTGGATTATTTTTCAAATTTGCTCTATTTTAGACTTTGTAAACAAATTTCCAAAACAGAAGGACCCCTTCAAGCTAGTTTTGTGTAGTTGCATTGCATGATTGGTGGAAATATGATGGAAATGGTTAAAGTATTGATAAGTATGTTGTGAAGTTCTTAGTTGACATCTTGAGATGTAATTTGAGCCTTTATTGAGCATATCTTATTTGCTTGCTCATATTTCTTTGGTTGTGTGATTTTTCTTGCATGAATGATTGAATCTAGAACTTGACTTTAGCATACATATCAAGACCTTTTATGTGTTTGTGATACATTTAAGTGATGAATACAATTAGTTAGCTTCTGTTTTTACCTTTTCTTTGCATTACATTATCCGTAACCATCTTTATCCCCTCAGGCATAACCAAGTTGAGCCCCATTTTTCTTTGTTTTCTTTTTGGCCTAATAAGCCAACTTGAGCCTTTTTCTTTGTTTGTATGTAGTTGGATGTGGAAATTAAAAATAATTGATAGATTCTAAGTAAGTTAGTTTTCAGTTTTTAGAAGTTCACAAAAGCAAAAAAAAAAAAAAAAAAAAAAATCAGTTAAGTTTAAAGTGTGAAGAATAAGAATGGGTAAGTAAAGGACATCTAAGCCTTAAACCCCCATTAGTAGTGAAAGAATCCAAGTAGAAGTAGTTGATGAAGCATTCCAACCAATGCAAGTCTCTTTACAATAACTCCAATTTTCAAGCCTTGACATTTTCTTGTCCTTAGCCAATTTGCTTAGCCATGTTATACCTAATAACAGTCCTTTTGATCAATGTGTTACAATCGCAATAGGCGGGTGGCGAGGTGATCTTGAGTCAAGCTTATGGTTGAATATATTTTATGCAACTGACATGAGCGTATTGAATGAAGGAAAACAGAACAAGCCTGGGCTAAATCGAAAACCTCACTTTCGTGCAATGCATTCCAGAATCGGAAACTTTTGACAAAACTCAAGCTCAAATTCATTTTCCCATGAATGGATCTAGGCTTATACTTATTTAATTTATTAATTGGGACACAAAAATACAATCTTTAATTAAAGCGAAATGTTCAAAGATTATACCTTTGCAGCGAAGTCCCTAGCAAAAAGAAATCCAAAACTTCGGGCAAGCGAATTCCACCAAAAATCCGAAGAATAACTCCAATTCGACTCCGAACTAGAGTGGGCTAGTGTCTACGGAGTAGCCCAAGGAAAAACAAAAAAATCCTAAGAAACCCACTTCAAGAATCACGCAAATCTAAAAAAACAGATTTAGCCCAGGAACTGAACCCAAAATGAGAATCCACACCAAAAGTGTCTGGAATGTGTTCCTGAAGGAAAACTGAACAAGCCCGGGCTAAATCGAAAACCTCACTTTCGTGCAATGCATTCTAGAATCGGAAGCTTTCGACCAAGCTCAGGCTCAAATTAGTTTACCCATGAACGGATCTAGGCTTATACTTATTTAATTTATTAATCGGGACACAAAAGATTCGATCTTTAATAAAAGAGAAATTTAAAGATTATACCTTTTGTAGCGAAGTCCCTTACCTAAAAGAAAAATCAAATCTTTAGCGCAATTTCCACAAGAATTCCGAAGAATGACTTCTATACGAACTTCGAGATAGTGTGGGCTATCGTCTACAGAGTTACCCACGACAATACGAAGAAACCAAGAAACTTGTATCGGAAGAAAACTCAAAATTCTACTTGCCCAGAATTTTTTTTGGAAAAAAAAATGCTGCTGCACCAAAAACCTGCTGCGCAAGTTATCTTGACCGAACTGGATTAAAAAGGATTTTGCTAAAACTGCTCGATCGGACCAGTACTGATCTGTACAACCGGTTTCACGGATCACTCAAGATGAAGATCAACGTGAAACCAGTCGACTCAGGGCACTAGTTGAAGAGCAGCGCTGGGTTTAAAAACCCAGAAAACCCATTTGCGCATAAACTGATTGGAAAAACAATCTGCGCGGGTTCTTTATCAAAAATCCAATCGGCCACCTACTTAAAATAATCTGCGCACGATAATGAAGAGTAGCGCAGGGTTTAATAAACCAGAAAACTCATCTGCGTATAAATGATTGAAATAAACAATCTGCGCGGGTTCTTTATAAAAATCCGACCGACCACTTGCTTACAATAATCTGGGCAAGATAAAGAATTAATCTTCCAAAAGAGAAAGCTATCTTAGCTGACTTCGAGAAGGAACTTCGATGAGGAGGACGAAGTTCTCTCTCTAAGCTAAACTTTCTCACTCTAGCCTTTTCTTGGCTGCCAAGTTTCTTGGGTTTTTCTTGCCCAATAAATTGTATTTATATGGAGCTTCTAAGGAGACCTAATGGGCTCTCGAGTTAGGCCTTAAAATTTGACTTTCGTTGACCGCTAAGTCTTCCCGACTAATCAACTCCAATCGACCCATTTAAATTAATTTATTTAATCCACTTTGTTATTTTAATTTAATCGAACCCTTAGAATTAATTAATTCAAAATATAATTAATTTCTAAATTCACTTTGTCGATTAAATATTAATTAAACCTTTTGGATTAATTAATTTACCTTGTCGATTAGTCAAATGCATAATCGGTCGTGCCACTATCGGACCAATTATGGAACTACCGCTCGAAAACGACTTTACATCGTGCCATTATATTTTATTCTATCTCCCCACATTAAAGATCTAGCGCTCGTCGATTTATCAATTTACTGACAAATTAATTCAACGACTTCTTAGTTTTCGAGATTAGTACCACTCGTCCTTTTATTATACCGAACATAAAGTTCACCGTCCGGGTTTAGTATAATAACCTTACGAGCTCATCTCGGGAGCACCATCAACCCGGCAAACCGGTACGTGGATTCCTCCGACTAGTAACGGCACGTAAGAAGCTAAACACCGCATACCCAACTTACCGAGGTATTGGCCTCAATTGACCTCACTCTTTGGCAAATCAAAGCACACAATATCCAACCCTCATGCCCGTCCCAATCTCGGGATTGAGAGATGGAATACTAGGACCGAATTGACTACGCCGATCAGTATAAGTCAATTCTATCCAAACTAGTCGTGCTCAATATGCCCCGGGCACATCTGTGTGATTTAAACTAGTTTAGATAAACCAATTTCCAAACCACACAATAACCTATACCGATAGTATGTTCAGACTATCTCGGTTACGAGCATACTTTTTATATATCAATACTTTAACCAATAACGGTATCTACTGTGTCTGTCAACACCCCGTTATCTAGTTCTATGATATAAAGGAACAAATTTATACTGAAACAAAATGATATGTCATCTGTGGATATTAGTTTTTGATACAAGCCATAGCTTTTCTGTATTCAAAACTAACAGTTCCTGCTCATAGATATAGACTCTAAGCGATCTAAGAAGTTCAAGCTAGAGCATCAACACAATAAGAATCAACAAACATACAAAAAAAGAAGTAAGCTTCTGCCTCAAAAAACCTTCACCGGCGGCAATCTTCCTCACCGGCGGCCAATAAATCAGGCGGCCAAGAAATCCTACAAAAAGGAAGCAACTTTCTTCCCAAAATGATGATCTTGGATTCGGCGTGATTCGCTGGATCCTTTTTGGCCGGAAGATATGAATTGTTCATCAATGATGTCGGACGCGATGGTTGGAAAATCGAATAACAGCAAGGGAAGATGAACAGCGGCGGCGGTCAAACCCTAATGGCTTTTTTGGAAAAATTACCAAAAATGCCCCCGCTGCAGTCAGCAAACCCTAACCTGCCAAATTTTTAAAATTTGCAAAAATGGCCCCGCAGTTTTGTTCCTTTAAAACCCTAAGCCCAGGAATTTTGGTAAATTAGATAATTGCCCCAAAAGTTTCAGAAAATTAAAATTTTAAAATTTTTTGAATTTCATTTAATAAGATTTTAATTAAATAATCTTATTAGATAAAGATAGGATTAATTTAGAATTTTATCCTATAAGTTTAAATTTAAAATTTTGAAATAAATTATCTTAATTGGATTAGGATAATTAAAATTATTTAAATTCTAAATTTAAAAATTTATCTTAATTACATAATTAGATAAATTTGAAATAATTATTTTAATTAGATTAAAATAATTAGAAAAGATAAATAAATAAATAAATAAATAATTAATTAATTAGATTAATTAATTTGTTTAAATTTTGAATTGTTATTTATTTTATTTTAATATTGATGCTTATTTTAAATTGTTTAAATTTTACAAGAAGCATCATTATTATGCTAGCAAGTTAATGGATCATTTTGCATAAATGTAAAATGAACAAAACGATTGATTAAAATTGATCATGACACGATCAATTTTAATTCTGTAATAGTTACAAAATCTTTAAAATTATTCGGCTTAAATTAAAACCGGCTTGTATGAGCATATGCATTTTTTTTGTTTCAAAACATGAATTGGCCTTTTAATTTTAACATTTTGAAAGTTGGGGCCTGCGAGCCAATTTTGAATTTGGTCCTGCGTGCCTATAAAAATCATCATGTAATAGTTAAGCCCAAAAAGAGAGATTAAATTCTCCATCTTGCAACAGTGGAAAATTTAGTGTAAAAATCTTCTTGCAATCTCTCTTCCAATGACCCTTCTGTTTGCAGAAGAGACATGTATCAACCTTTTTGGATATTGTCTTAGCAATTGGAGGAGCTTGTGGTTGGGGAGCAGTCTTACTGCGAGCTTTCTTGTTTTGCCCAACTTTGGCCTTGCCTGTAAAATTCCTATTTCCTTTACCTTTTGCTACAACTAAAACTGGCGTTGCCTTCCGAAGGGTCTACTCAGTGTTCTTTAACATGCCATGAAGCTCAGGAATGCTCCTTTCCATGTTGTGCATGTTGTAGTTCACCACAAAATCATTGTATTCATCAAACAATGATCCCAAGATGATATCAATGGCCAATTACCTAGGAAGGGGTGCATTCAATCGCTCTAGGGTATCAATGTACCCTTTCATCTTGATCAAATGCGTGCTAATTGACGAACCCTTTGCCATCTTGCACGAAATTAAAGCTTTTATTGTAACGAACCTTTCGTTATGAGCTTGTTCACGGAACATCTCCATCAGTGACTCATAAATCCAGAATGCTTCCGAATTCATGAACTGCTTTTGAAGCTCGCCCGTCATTGATGCGAGCATCAAGGAAGTCACATCAAGATCGTACACTAAGTGTGTGCCATTACGTGACTTCTGAGTTTGTTACCTCAGGATAGTGCACCTCAAATGGAGAGAGTGTCGCATTTCTCCCAGTTAAACATACTCTAGTCATCTTACTCAGAAATTCATAATCTAGCGATCTCGGGGCTGGACTCATCCGAATGGAGGAAGGCCCAAATGCAAACGCGCAAGCCCGCCCACATCCCATATGAACTCGTAATGGTGGCCATGAGGATATTAAACTAATCCGCTCCCACTTAGATTTCTAAATTGAGGTTTTTCCAGTTTTAACATGCAATTAACTAACCCTAAGTCATATGCAACCATAAAACCAACATGCTTTAAAATCATGAATCTAAAATACAGCATAAAAATTAAAGCACAAAAATTAAAACAATAAATACGGGAAATAAATACGAAAAAATAAATTTCTCGACTATTATGGTTTTAATCGCTTCCATCTTCTACCTTGATCTCGTGTCCCACCACGCAACTCGATGGATTGAGTCCTGAACTTCAAAAAATGAAAAATGCAGGAAAATGGGCCGAAACGCGACCCGAACAGGCCGTCCGCGCTCTGAGCTTCACAGCTGCTGCTGTCGGTGGTTGCCGGTGGCGGCTTTTGCCGGCGAGTCACCGTCGGCGCCGCCCCCTGCCGCCAATCCCTCATTCACTTCTTTCCCACACTATTTGGTCTTCTTTCAATTTGTTCTGGGTTTTCCTGGGTTTCTAGGAATTAACGATAACCCAAAACCCACAAATTTAAGTTGCCCACCATAACGCCTTCGATTACAAAAAATTAATTCTCCTACTACAAGGCTTTCTAGGAAAATTAAATAATCGAAATTACATAGAAAAAATCCTACTACAGATTTGATCTAATCCTACACGGCTTCCAACACGTGGTTATACTATTACAAACATTCATAATAAAATCAAATCTGGACATGTCCTGGAGTTCAATTAAAACCCATACAAATGTAACCATAATAGTCGGGATTTCTTAACCTCCAGCAAATAAAACCATTTAACAAATCAAACAAGCACAAAACCCAAAACCAGGCTCTGATACCAATTGAAAGATTATCTGCTCGCGCCTAGCTAGAAATTCACTTTCCTACTATGCAATCCAGAATCAGAATCTCTGGCTAGGCCTAGACGCTAGCACAATTGCTATTTCAACCCTTTTGAAATAACATTGCGCAGGATCTGGGTTTGCACTTATTCGATTTACTACGCAACAAAAATTTCTAATTAAAAGCAGAACTTTAGAAAATACCTTTGAAGAGTGTACTCAGGTGATTCTCTTGTATGCCTCAAGACTTTGATTGCACATTGTGTGAGCAACGATCTAGCAATCAATTGATCAACTAATCACCATAATCCACCTGCCAGAAAAATCCACCACCGCTGCACCTGGCACTTACAATTAACACACCGCCCAGAGAGAGAAAGCTACATGCACTGCCGGTTTAACTGGCCAAAAATTTGGCCACCAGTAGTAAATAAAACCAGCCGCACAAAACTCAAAAAATTCAACTTGGAGAGAGAGAAAATATTTCTCTCTCTAGAATTTTATCTCTCTAGTTTTCTTGTCTTGAAAACTTATGAATTGTGTATCTTGAATAGCTAATCTCTTGTTTATATATAGAGTTACAAGAGAGACCCCAAGTTGGCTTAGGATTTGTCTTCCTAATGGGTTTAGGTAATTAATTAGTTTCCAAATCCAATTAGGTAACCAATCTGATAGGATAAACCAAATCTTGCTAGATTTCCTAATCTCTAGGATTTCCTAATTCTAATTGAAACTTAAGACTTAATTAATTAATTAAATAATTCCACTTTGTTAATTACTCAATTAACCCTTAGGAATAATTAATCAATTAATTAATTTTACCTATTCAATTAACCCATTATAAAATTAATCGTACCACTAACAGATTAATTTTGGCACTACCATCCTACACCAGAATTGCTTCCGGAACAACTTAATTAATTTATTCATAATCTCCCCACATCAAAGATATAGTGCTCGTTAATATATTAATTTACTGATAAATTAATTAATTAACTTCTTTAATTCCGAGACTAGTACAACTCGACCTTTTTACTATACCGGACAAAAGTCCACCAGCTGGGTTTAGTATAATAAACATAACGAGCTAATCTCGGGAGCACCATCACCCCGAACGCACCGGTACATGGTTTCCTTTTGACAAGCAGCAGCACACCAAGCAACTAAATATGCTCACCCAACCTACCGAGACTATTGGCCAGAATTGACCTCACCCATTGGCAGATCAAAGTACACTATGTCTAATCTTCATGCCCGCTCGAGTCTAGGGATTAAGAGATAGAATAACAAGAACGATTTGTCTATTAAATAAGTACATGGGAAATCATTCCTAATGGTCAAGTTCAATACGCCCTGGGCATATCTACATGATTCAATTAGTTTAGACAAACCAATTATCCGAATCATATAATAACCTAAACTGACAGTTTGTCCAAAGTTGTCTCGGTTACAAACCTCATTTATATATTATGTATTTCAACCAATGATGAGATATACTGTGTCACACAAGACACCTCATAATCTACTTACATAATATAAATGGACAAATCATGCACAACAAAATATAACCAAAACATAAATCGATATATTACTGGGGAAATGTACAATACAAGCATAACTTATGTATTCAACTCCAAAAATTTCAGGTAAGGATTGGAATAGCGATTGTGCTAGAGTCTAGGCCTGGCCAGAGATTCCGATTCTAGAATGGATAGCACGAAAGTGAGTTTCTGGCTAGGTCCGGACAGATAATCTTTCAATTGGTATCAGAACCCGGTTTTGGATTTTGTGCTTGTTCGATTTATTATATGGTTTTATTAGCAAGTGGTTAAGAAATCCCGACTATTATTATTACGTTTGTATGGGTTTTAATTAAACTCGGGGACATGTCCGAATCTGATTTTATTATGAATGTTTGTAATAGTATAACCACGTACTGGAAGCCGTGTAGGATTAGATCAAATCAGTAGTAGAATTTTTTCTATGTAATTTTCGATTTTATAATTTTCTTAGAAAGCCTTGTAGTACGAGAATTAATTTTTTTGTAATCCAAGGCGTTATGGTGGGCAACTTGAATTTGTGTGTTTTGGGTTATCGTTAGTTCGTAGAAACCAAGGAAAACCCAGAACGAATTGCAAGAAGACCAAATAGCATAGAAGAAGTGAATGAGGGATTGGTGGGAGGGGCGGCGCCGGCGACAATTCGCCGGTGGGAGCCGCAGTCGGCAGCCGACAAAAGATGACAGCACCTCTGCCGCGAGGTGCTGCAAGTCTACTGCACCAGCGCGCTGCGCATGCACGACCCGTTTGGGGCGCGTTTTGGCCCGTTTTTCCTCCAGTTTTCATTTTTTGAAGTTAAAGACTCTTCCCATCGAGTTACGTGGCGGGACACGAGATCAAAGCAGAAGATGGAAGTGATTAAAACCATAATAGTCGGGAAATTTAATTTTCGCATTTATTTCCCATATTTATTGTTTTAATTTTTGTGCTTTAATTTTAATGTCGTATTTTAGATGCATGATTTTAAAGCATGTTGGTTTTATGGTTGCATATAACTTAGGTTTGGTTAACTACATATTAAAACCGAAAAAACTCTCAATTTGGAAATCTAAGTGGGAGCGGGTTGTTTTAATATCCCCACAACCACCATTACGAGTTCATATCATATGCGATGTGGGTGGACTTGCGCGTTGGCATTAAGGCCTTCCTCCATTCGGATGAGTCCAACCACAAGATCGCTAGATTATGAATTTCTGAGTAAAATGACTAGAGTACGTTTAACTAGGAAAAATGCGACACCCTCACCATCTGAGGCACACTATCCTTCGGTAACAAGCTCAGAAGCCACGTAATGGCACACACTTAGTGTATGATCTGCAGTATTCCTCCCATTGAGGTTACACTGCTTATTCGTATGGCTGAATGCACCGACTATTAGCTACATTGATCAATAGATCATTTGGTCAGATAGTGTAGTTAATGAACTCGGTTTTTCTCAAATGAATGTGGGTTAGTGTAAACGTCCACACTATCGTAGCTTACGAGAATCCCGGTGAATGAGATCTTGGTGGATTAAAATTATTGTTTTGAGGGAAGTCAATAATTATTAGAATTTCCTTTTTTTTTTTCCAAATTCTAGATTTATAGACTCAAACATTGTCTGTTTATTTATTTTACAGTTTTTTCGATATGGCATTCAACCCTTTAGAAACTATATTGAAAGACAATAAGTTAACTGGAACTAACTATGTCGACTGGAGTAGTAACTTGGACATTGTCCTGACGGTAGAGCAGTATAAGTTTGTGCTCACCGAAGTATGTTCAGATGTGTCTAACGAGAACTCTCCTCAAGAGGATAGGGATGCCTATGCCAGGTGGAGAAAAGCGGATGAGATGGCGCGGTGATATATTTTGGCCTCTGTGTCAAATATGTTGCAACATCAGCTTCATCCCATGGTCTCTGCCTTCAACATGACGGATCACCTGAGGGAGATGTTCGCTCATCAAGGCAGGACTACTAGGCAAGCAGCCATGAGAAAGTTAATGAACACTAAGATGGGTGATGGCAGATCGGTGAGAGATCATGTGCTTCACATGATCAGTAACATCAACGAGATAGAGGTGTTGGGAGGTGAAATCAACCTAGAAAGTCAGATAGATATCATCCTCCAGAGCTTAGCCTATTGTTTTGAGCAGTTTTGGGTCAACTAAAACATGAATCAAAGAGTTTACACTCTACCCGAGCTCTTAACTGATTTGGTGTCAGTCGAAGGCATCTTCCACGAGAATAAGCAATCTTTGGTCACAATGAAGGCTTTAAGTTCTTCTTCTGCACCTAAAGGCAAGAAGAATAAGAGGAAGAAGATGGCCAAGAAACTTGCTGCAAAGCCTGAAATCGCAAAGAAGAGCAAGCCCAAAGGCAAGTGCTTTAGGTGCAGGAAAATGGGACATTGCAAAGCCGATTGTCCAAAGCCTAAAGGTACAATAGTTTCTGCCCTGATTACTGAGACATGTTTAGCGGTGACTCCTACAGATAATTGGTGTGGATTCAGGCGCTACTGATCATGTTTGTAATTCTTTGCAGGGGTTCCAAGTTGTTAGGTTTGAATACATAAAAGCTATGGTTTGTATCAAAAACTAATATCCATAGATGACATATCATTTTGTTTCGGTATAAAATTGTTCCATTATATCATAGAACTAGATAACGGGGAGTGGAAAGACACAGTAGATACCATTATTGGTTAAAGTATTGGTATATAAAAAGTATGCTCATAACCGAAATAGTTTGAACATACTATCGGTATAGGTTATCGTGTGGTTTGGAAATTAGTTTATCTAGACTAGTTTAAATCACACGGATATGCCTGGGGCATATTGAGCATGACCAGTTTGGATAGAATTGACTTATACTGATCGGCGTAGTCAATTCGGTCCTAGTATTCAGTCTCTCAATCCCGAGATTGGGATGGGCGTGAGAGTTGGATATCGTATGCTTTGATTTGCCAAAGTGTGCGGTCAATCGAGGCCTATACCTCGGTAGGTTGGGTATGTGGTGTTTAGCTTCTTACGTGCCGTTCCTAGTCAGAGGAATCCACGTATCGGTTTGTCGAGTTGATGGTGCTCCCGAGATGAGCTCGTAAGGTCTATTATACTAAACCCGGCCGGTGGATTTTATGTCCTGTATAATAAAAGGTCGAGTGGTACTAATCTCGAATACCAAGAAGTCGGTGAATTAATTTTTCAGTAAATTGATAAACCGACGAGTGCTAGATCTTTAATGTGGGGAGATAGAAGAAAATATAATGGCGCGATGTAAAGTCGTTTTTGAGCGGTAGTTCCATAATTGGTCCGTTAGTGATACGACTAGTTATGTATTTGACTAATCGACAAGGTGAATTAATTAATTCTAAAGGTTTAATTAATATTTAATCGACAAAGTGAATTAAGAAATTAATTCTATTTGAATTAATTAATTCTAATGATTTGATTAAATTAAATTAACAAAGTGGGCTAAATAATTAACTCGAATGGGTCGATTGAGTTGATTAGTCGGGAAAAACTAAGCGGTCGACGAAAGTCAAATTAAAAGGCCCATTAGGTCTCCTTAGAAGCTCCTTATAAATATCCTTGTTAGGCAAGTAAAGACATAAAGAAACTTGAAGGTGAAGAAAAGCCTAGTGAGAGAAAGTCTAGCTTAGAGTGAGAAAATTCGTCTTCTTCGAATCTTCTCCTCGAAGTCAGCTAGGATATTTCTTCTTCGAGAGTAACTCTACCCTATTATTGGTCCCTCGATTATTTTGGAGCTGCTGCCACCGATTCAGTTTTTCCTGCCAGAATCGCAAATCGCGATCGGCTGTCCGGGGTTGCGATCGGCTGTTCAGCGATTGTGCCGCCGTGCGCCACTGGGTTTTTGGTTGCAGACTGGTGTGGTGAACTACTATCTTGGCGAGAGTTTTGAGCTAGTGTCTAGATCTCTGACCGGTAGGATCGTTTCCCGGTGAAGTTAGTTATCAATTTTGGCGGCAGCTCCAAGTTGGCGCAGAAAGCCTCCGGGCTAGTCTGTTCCTGGGCATTTTGAGTTATTTCAAAGTGGGTTTCCTTTGGATTTCTTTGTTTTACCTTGGGCTACTCCGTAGATACTAGCCCACACTAGTTTGGAGTTAGATCGGAGTCATTCTTCGGATTTCTGGTGGTATTCGCTAAGAAAGATTTGGTTTTTCTTATTGCGTTGGACTTTGCTTCAAATGTATAACCTTTAATCTTTCCATTTTTAATTAAAAGTGCGATCTTTGGGCATTAGATGTCGTTTTAATAAATTAAATAAGTATAAGCCAAGATCCGTTCGTGGGTAAATGAATTTGAGCCTGAGCTTGGTCGAAAGCTTCCGATTATGGAATGCATTGCACGAAAGTGAGGTTTTCGATTTAGCCCGGGCCTGTTCTGTTTTCCTTTAAAATGGTATCAGAGCGTAGGTTTCGGTCTTATACTTGTTTGATTTATTACACGGCTTTATTTTGGCATTATTATTTTTATCGAAATGCTTAAACAGGTGGTTATTGGTTTCCCAGCTATGATGGTAGAAATTTATTCTTTATTCATAAACCCCGGGACATGTCCGGGCTCGTATTGTTTTTCAATAGAAATGTCTGTAATAGTAATAACCACGAGCTGGAAGCCGTGTAGGATTAGAAAAATCTTGTAGTTGGATTTGATCTAATCATGTCGTCTTTAAATTCCTAGAAAAATGCCTTGTATATAGGAATTTATGTACTATGACAAAGACGTTATTTTGGGTAACTTATATTAGCGGTTTTTGGTTTATCGTAATTTTGGGTGATTCCTAATTACGTAGAAAACCGATAAAACCCGGGCGAATCGAGAGGAATCCAAATAACGAATGGGAGCGACATGAACGGACATGTCACCGAGGCGTCAAGGAATCAACGATAGAGAAGGCTATAATAGTCGGGAAATTTTATTTCTTTAATTTCCCGTATTTATGTCTTTTCGTTGATTGTGTTTTTTTCGTTTCTTTTTGCATGAACGAAAACCAAACCAAAACATTTTTAAAAGGTAACGTGCAATTAACTAAGGTAGATTATTCACATATTAAAACTCCAACGGTTTTATGGGTGCGAATATCCATAGTTAAGATATTGCATGTTAAAACGTAAAAATCCTCAAGCTTAAAAATCTAAGTGGGAGCGGGTTGGTTAAATATCCCCATGGCCTCCATTACGGGTTCATTGGTGATGTGGTTAAACTTGCGTGCTGGCTTAGACCTTCCTCCCTATCGGATGAGTTTTCAACCACAGATATCACCGGAATGAATTTCTAAAGGGATGACTATAGTGAGTTTAATTGGAGAAAGTTGCGACACCCTTGTCATTCGAGGCGCATTAGTATCCTAAGTAACAAACTTAGAAGTCACGTAATGGCATACACTTAGTGTACCATTTTTAGTATCCCTCCCATCGAGGTTAGCTATCTTCGTGTACGGCTAAAATTATCGACTATTAATTTTATTGATCATAAGATAGTTGGTAAGATAATGAAATTAATGAACTTTGGTTGTTCTCGAATGAATGTGGGTTGGCGTAGGCATTCACCCATCGTGACCTGCTTTAATCCCGGTGTGAGAGATGTCGGTAGAAGATTATATTGTTTTTTGAGGATTTTCAATATTTTCAAAAAAGTATACTGAAACTTGACTGTTTATTTTTCAGTTATAGTTGATATGTCGTTTAACCCACTAGCTGTCATTTTGAACCAGAACAAACTCATGGGTCCAAACTATATTGACTGGAAATGTAACCGGGACATTGTCCTTACCGCTTAGGGTTACAAGTACGTGCTCACTGAGGAGTGCCCCCCTAAACCCAGCGATGATGCCATCCCTGAGCAGCGAGAGCCATATAGAGGTGACAGAAGGCTGATGAGATGACCAGGTGCTACATCTTGGCTTCTATGTCGAGTGTACTGCAGCACCAGCATCAGTTGTTTACCTCAGCCTACGATATGATGCTCAACCTCAGGGAGATGTTTGGACATCAGGGTAGGGCAGCCAAGCAGTCACCTATGAGGAAACTCATGAATGCTAGGATGGCTAAGGGCACTTCAGTGAGGGATCACGTGCTAGACATGATCAGCTGCATCAATTAGATCAAGGTATTGGAGGTGACATTGATGGGGAGACCCAGGTTGATATCATTCTCCAGAGCATGCCCCCCAGTTTTGAGCAGTTTCGGTTGAACTATAATATGGGCAAGCTCTCATATTCACTCTCTGAGCTCATGATTGCATTGGTGTCTGCTGAGGGCATATTCGCAGAGAAGAAGCAAGCCTTGGCTACTGTTGGTCCCACAGGTTCCTCTGCATGGCCTAAAGCTAGGAACCAAAAGAGGAAGAAAGGCCATAAGGCAGGAGCTGATCATGGACCCAAGGCATGCATTGCCAAGAAGCACAGGCCAAAAGGCAAATGCTTCAGATGTGGCAAAGCAGGACATTGGAAGAAGGACTGCCCAAAGCTTCAAGGTATGTGTAAATTTTCCCTAGTCACTGAGACGTGTTTTGCGGCGATTCCCACAGATACTTGGTGTGTGGATTCAGGAGCCACTGATCACGTTTGTAATTCTTCGCAGGGGTTCCAAGTGACCCGGCTGCTTAGAGAGGGAGAGTTGCAGGTCTACCTTGGGGATACTACCAGAGTTTCTATTGCTGCAGTGGGAGTAGTTTGTCTTTATTTTTCAGACTCTATTTTACATTTGAGAGATTGTCTTTATGTACCCAGTTTTCGCAAGAACTTACTTTCAATTTCTAAACTTGTTTTGGATGGTTATAAGTGTGCTTTTTCTGATGGATCTGTTTTTATTAGAAAAGGCCAGAAACTCCAGAAACTTATATGTTCCTGTACATTGGTTGACAATTTATTTTTAATTAGACATACTCCCCAGTAATACAAAACACAGAAACTAGTAGCTCATCACCGAATCATAATAAGAGAAAAGAGTCTTCCCCTTTGAATCAGACATATCTTTGGCACCTGAGACTCGGTCACATCAACCTTAGTAGGATTCAAATGTTGGTCAATACTGAGTCTTTGGACTTACTGGATATTGACAGCTATTCAACCTGTGAGTCCTGCTTGGAGGGTAAGATGACCAAGAGGCCTTTCAAGGCAAAGGGGTATAGGGCCAAGGAGGTTTTAGAGCTGATTCATTTTGACGTGTGTGGGCCTATGTCAGTTTAGGCTAGAGGTGGTTATGAGTATTTTGTGACTTTCACGGATGATTACTCTAGATATGGATACATATGCCTGATGCACCACAAGTCTGAATGCATTGGCAAGTTCAGAGAGTTCATGGCTGAGGTGGAGAACCATCTGGGTAAGAGTAACAAGGCCTTGCGATCTGATCGCAGTGGCGAATACCCCTCTAGTGAATTTAGGTCCTATTTGTCGGATGAGGGTATTCAGACCCAGTAGTCTGCACTTGGCACACCCCAGCAGAATGGTGTAGCATATAGGAGGATCAGGACTCTTATGGATATGGATAGATCGATGATGAGTTATAGTGAGTTGCCTATCTCTTTTTGGGGTTATGCCTTGGAGACAACATGTTTTATCCTCAACTTTGTGCCATCTAAGTCTGTGCCTTCGACCCCGGCAGAGTTGTGGAATGGGCGGAAGCCTAGTCTGAGACATCTCAGAATATGGGGTTGTCCAGCACATGTGCTCGAGGCAGATGTAGGCAAGTTAGAGGCAAGAACCAAGGCTATGCTATTTATAGGCTACCCCAAAGGAATGAGAGGTGGTTTATTTTATAGTCCTCAGGATCAGAAGGTGGTGATCAGCACCAATGCCAGATTTCTTGAGGAGGACTATATTTTAGATCACAAGTCAAGCAGCAAGGTAGTATTGAAAGAGCTTAGAAGTCAGTCCATTATTCCAGATGCACAAGTACAGGAAGACACACCACAAGAGACTGCACACACTATCACAGATGATGCTCCTGCACAGGCTGCGCTTCGTTATAGTTGGAGGGTTATCAGACAGCACGAGAGGTACATGGGTTTGGGTGAGTCTTCAGACTTTATCCCTGGCGCTCATGAACCAGACCCAGTTAGCTACAATGATGCTCTCCAGGATAAAGATGCAGATTCTTGGCAGAGAGCGTTGATTGCTGAGATGGTTTCTATGGACTCAAATCAAGTCTGGGAGCTGGTAGACATTCCTGATGGGTTGAGGCCCATTGTGTGCAAATGGGTCTACAAGCGAAAGAGTGGATCTGACGGGAGGGTTGAGACCTTCGAGGCTAGGCTTGTGGCGAAGGGGTATACTCAGAAAGAGGGTATCGATTATGAGGAGACCTTTTCCCCGGTAGCTATACTTAAGTCAATTCGGATTCTCTTGGCCATAGCTGCTCATATGGACTATGAGATTTGGTAGATGGACATCAAGACAGCTTTCCTTAATGAAAGTCTTGAGGAGACCATCTTTATGCAGCAACCAGAAGGCTTCACTGTTAAGGGCCAAAAGCATAAGGTATGCAGGCTTAGGAGGTCCATATATGGACTTAAGCAAGCATCCAGATCTTGGAACATCTATTTTCACGAGGTTATCCAGTCCTATAGATTCACTCAGTGTCCGGATGAGCAGTGTGTTTATCACAGGTGTGATGGTGATATGATGGTGTTCCTCGTACTTTACGTAGATGACATCCTTCTGATTGACAACAGTAAGAAGGTGTTGTCAGAAGTAAAGGCATGGTTGTCCAGGCAATTCGATATGAAGGATTTGGGAGAGGCTGGATATATCATTGGGATTAAGATTATTCGAGATGGTAGGAAACGTTCTTTGACTCTCTCTTAGGCATCCAACATAGACACGATTCTGGCCCGTTTTAACATGCAGAACTCCAAAAAGGGTTCACTACCTTTTAGGCATGGAGTGCATTTGTCTAAGGAGCAGTGTCCTAAGACTGCTGAGGAGATAGATGTCATGAAGGCGGTGGTGGAATTTGTTTAGGTGTTTAATCCAATTAAACAGCGGAATCCTAAACACTAAGGATCGTGTCTTACCCTTGAAGCGTAATCGGTTGCGTACGTCGCCTGGCTCCTCTGAGAAGATGGCGTTTTGTTGTCTCCAAAATCCTTCCTTGAAGGATCCTCTACTCTCAAGCACGAAAGTCTTCGCATGTTGGTGCTAGCCGATCTTGCCTACCAAGAGAATTTGGGAATTCTGTGTATTTTTGTCTGATGAGAATAATTCAAAAATTCATCACTATTCTACAATTATATCCCTAGGATATTTATAGAGAAGTAATTTCCAAAATCAGTATTGTAATTATCCAATTATAACTTAACTGATTTTAGTCATATTCCAAATCAGTATTATTACCAAATATTATTTAACTAATTACAAATCAGTATTTAAATAATATTTACTAATTCCAAATCAGCCTTAAATAATACCTTAATGATTTGGGTTATACACCAAGCCCATGGATCAACCCATGACCCATGGATCAGGCTGATGGGTCAAGAACTTTAATTGTAATTAAGTCCCTTGATTTATCAGCCCATCCCAATTGTTCCCAGGTAATTAATTAACTATTAATTAATACCACGAAACTTTCCAATAATATTCAATTAAACCATTTAATTAAATCTTATTTATTTAAGTATAAAAATTATACTTATTGTAGGTAAGAAGCCTTATTCTGCATCATCGGACTTTCTTATAAGCGATCTTGTAGGCCCATTCTAAATTGGCAACGGATAACTCAATCTCATTGATTGATCTATAAGTCATTAGTGGTCTCTAGCAAGACATAATGGCTACCCAATTCAGAAATGAGGGTCGAATGGAGATTCAACACAACCTTTCCGAACAAACTGCGTACGATCCTCTACAATGATATCCCGTTTAGCATAAGGCATGGAACCATCATCCTTATATGGCTAAATGTTTACTTGATCTCTTAGTGACACTAAATCCATCAAGCAAATGATATCCTTATCATTCCTTGGGTATGGCCATGCACTTTTCAGTTCACTATCAAGTGGCCAAGATATCATCTCTCACTTAAGAGAGATTTGTAGTCTCATCACTTCACCTACATACCTTAGCGTGTCTCATAGTGTACCCAATCATATCCGTACTTGGCAACCTTTTACGGCCCCATTAGGCGTATGTCAAAGCACAATACAATTCACCTAAGACCATGTAGTGATTTCTGGTATAAGTATCCTAGTACCAGTACTACTCAAAAGAATCACTCATGATCTAATTAGTCCATGGAGTGTTTCTTTTGGCGGATCGATTTCATGAATTTAAATATGCACAAGTATATTACTATCATGAAATTAACTCATTTGATAAACAATCAATCAAGTGACAAATGTCTTATTTACATAAATACCCTCAAAGTATATTTACATAAATAGCCCTCATTAGGGCACATTCACCAACAGGCGGTACCCTATGCTTCTGCTGTGGGTAGCCTCATGTATGCTATGTTGTGTACGAGACCATATATTTGCTTTGCCATTGGCATGGTTAGCAGATATCAGAGTAACCCTGGGAAGGCTCACTGGGAGGTAGTAAAATGCATTCTCAAGTACTTGCGCAGGACGAGAGATTATGTCTTAGTTTATAGAGCGCAGGAGTTTGTACCATTGGGTTACACAGATTCAGACTTTCAAGGTGATTTGGACAAGAGTAAGTCTACCTCTGGGTTTGTGTTTACTCTAGGAGGTGGAGCCATAGTATGACGGAGTGTCAAAGAGAAATGTGTGGCGGACTCCACCATGGAGGCTGAGTATGTTGCCGATTCAGAGGCAGCAAAAGAGGATGTATGGCTTCGGAGCTTCCTGATGGACTTAGATGTGGTTCCTGAGTTGCCTAGGTCTATCACAGTTTATTGTGATAACAATGGTGCAGTTGCTAACTCGAGGGAACCACGAGCCCATAAGGTGAGTAAACACATAGAGCGCAAGTACCACCTGATACGAGAGATCGTAAAGAGAGAAGACGTGATCGTGGCCAAGATAGCATCAGATGACAACCTTGTAGATCCTTTCACCAAGCCATTGACTCCAAAAGTCTTTGAGAGACATGTGGAGGGCATGGGAGTCAGATTCTTGAGGGAGCCATGTGAGTGAGCTTAAAGGCGTTTTGGAGATTTCACTATGACAGCAGTGTAATAGCGGGTTGGACAGTTTTTGTACTTCTTAGCATAGCTTTGAGTATTAATGGGAGATTGTTAGTGTTGAATACAGAAAAACTATGGCTTGTATCAAAACCTAATATCCACAGATGACATATCATTTTGTTTTGGTATTAAATTATTCCATTATATCATAGAACTAGATAACGGGGTGTGGAAAGACACAGTAGATACCGTTATTGGTTAAAGTATTGATATATAAAAAGTTTGCTCATAACCGAGATAGTCTGAACATACTATTGGTATAGATTATCGTGTGGCTTGGAAATTAGTTTATCTAGACTAGTTTAAATTACACGGATATACCCGGGGCATATTGAGCACGATCAGTTTGGATAGAATTGACTTATACCGATCGGCGTAGTTAATTTGGTCCTAGTATTCAGTCTCTCAATCCCGAGATTAGGATGGGCATGAGAGTTGGATATCGTATGCTTTGATTTGCCAAAGAGTGCGGTCAATTGAGGCCTATATCTCGGTAGGTTGGGTATGCGGTGTTTAGCTTCTTACGTGCCGTTGCTAGTCGGAGGAATCCACGTACCGGTTCACCGGGTTGATGGTGCTCCCGAGATGAGCTCGTAAGGTCTATTATATTAAACCCGACCGGTGGATTTTATGTCCGGTATAATAAAAGGTCGAGTGGTACTAATTTCGGATACCAAGAAGTCGGTGAATTAATTTGTCAGTAAATTGATAAACTGATGAGTGCTAGATCTTTAATGTGGAGAGATAGGAGAAAATATAATGGCGCTATGTAAAGTCATTTTTGAGCGGCAGTTCCATAATTGGTCCGTTAGTGGTGTGACTAATTATGTATTTGACTAATCGACAAGGTGAATTAATTAATCCTAAAGGTTTGATTAATATTTAATCAACAAAGTGAATTAAGAAATTAATTCAATTTGAATTAATTAACTCTAAGGGTTCAATTAAATTAAATTGACAAAGTGGGTTAAAGAATTAATTCGAATGGGTCGATTGGAGTTGATTAGTCGAGAAAGACTAAGCGGTCAACGAAAGTCAAATTAAAATGCCCAACTCAAAGGCCCATTAGGTCTCCTTAAAAGCTCTTTGTAAATATCCTTGTTAGGCAATTAAAGACATATGGAAACTTGAAGGCCAAGAAAAGCCTAGTGAGAGAAAGTCTAGCTTAGAGTGAGAAAATTCTTCTTCTTCGAATCTTCTCCTCAAAGTCAGCTAGGATCTTTCTTCTTCGAGATTAACTCTGCCGTTTATTATTGGTCCCTCGATTATTTTGGAGCTGCTTTCTCCTCGAAGTCAGCTAGGATCTTTCTTCTTCGAGATTAACTCTGCCCTTTATTATTGGTCCTTCAATTATTTTGGAGCTGCTACCATCGATTCAGTTTTTCCTGTCGGAATCGCAAATCGCGATCGGCTGTTCAGCGATTGTGCCACCGTGCACTGCTGGGTTTTTGGTTGTAGACCGGTGTGGTGAACCGCTAGCTTGGCGAGAGCTTTGAGCTAGTGTCTAGATCTCCGACCGGTCGGATCATTTCCCAGTGAAGTTAGTTATCAATTTCGGCGGCAGCTCCAAGTTGGTGCAGAAAGCCTCCAGGCTAGTCTGTTCCTTACCATTTTGAGTTATTTCAAATTGGGTTTCCTTTGGATTTCTTCGTTTTACCTTGGGCTACTCCGTAGATATTAGCCCACACTAGTTCGGAGTTAGATCGGAGTCATTCTTCGGATTTCTAGTGGTATTCGCTAAGAAAGATTTGGTTTTTCTTATTGCGTTGGACTTCGCTTCAAATGTATAGCCTTTAATCTTTCCATTTTTAATTAAAGGTGAGATCTTTGTGCATTAGATGTCGTTTTAATAAATTAAATAAGTATAAGCCAAGATTCGTTCGTGGGTAAATGAATTTGAGCCTGAGCTTGGTCGAAAGCTTCCAATTCTGGAATGCATTGCACGAAAGTGAGTTTTCGATTTAGCCCGGGCTTAATCTGTTTTCCTTCATAAGTAATCTGGAAGCTTAGAGAGGGTGAGCTGGACATCTACATGGGCGACACTACAAGAGTGTCAGTAGAAGCTGTGGGAGCAGTCACTTTAAATTTTGAAAGTTCTAGATTAGAATTAAATAATTGTCTTTATATACCGAGTTTTAGAAAGAACCTTATTTCGGTTTCTAAACTCTTAAAGAACGGTTATAAGTTCATTTTTCTGATGACTCTGTATTTATTAGAAGAAATGGAAAACTTTTTTGTTCTGGTTCATTGGCTGACAATTTGTTTGTGGTTAATTCTAATTCCCATATTGTGCAAAACACAGAAACAGATAGCTCATTATCTAACACTAATAAGAGGAAGAAACCTTTGAAAATGAATGAAACTTATCATTGGCATCTCAGGCTAGTTCATATAAACCTTAGTAGGATTCATAGGTTGGTCAATGATGGTTCATTAGAGATTGACCATTATTCAACCTGTGAATCTTTCTTGGAAGGTAAAATGACCAAGAGATTTTTTAAGGCAAAAGGTTATAGAGCTAAAGAAGTATTAGAGTTGATTCATTCTGACTTGTGTGGACCACTGTCGGTCAAAGCATGGGGTGGGTTTGAGTATTTCGTGTCGTTCACGGATGACTACTCAAGCTACGGGTACATTTACCTAATGCGTCACAAGTCCGAGTGCTTTGGCAAGTTCAAAGAGTTTCGGGGAGATATGGAGAAACATTATGGTAAGAGTATCAAGACACTGCGATCAAATCGTGGTGGAGAGTACTTGTCCCATGAATTTTGACAATACCTCAGTGAGGTCGAAATTCAGTCTCAGTTGTCTGCACCTGGCACGCCACAGCAGAGCGGTGTAGCAGAAAGAATGAATCGAACTCTTATGAAAATGGTTAGGTCGATGATGAGCTGTAGTGATTTGCCAAGTTTGTTCTGGGGATATGCCTTAGAAATAGCGATGTATATTCTTAATCTTGTACCATCTAAAACTGTGCCTTCAACCCCAGTAGAGTTGTGGAACGGGCGCAAGCCCAGTCTAAGACATCTTGGAGTTTGGGGTTGCCCAACACATGTGCTTAAGGCAGATGCGGCTAAGTTAGATGCAAGAAAAGAATTAATGCTACTTGTAGGATATCCTAGGGAATAAAAGGTGGTCTATTTTATAGTCCTAAATATCAGAAGGTGGTGGTTAGTACCAATGCTAGATTTTTAGAGGAAAACTATATCCTAGATCACAAGCCCAAGAGTAAGATAGTACTAGAAGAGCTTAGGAGACAAACTAATAATCCTGATGCACCAACACAAGTAGATACACCACACCCTGCATAAGATATCATATATGATGTGCCTACACAGGTGGTGTCTCGTCATAGTGGAAGGTTGTAAGACATCCCGATAGGTTCATTGGCGTAGGAGAGGCCTCAGACCTAGTCCCAGGCATGTCTTAACTTGACCCGGTTAACTACAATGAGTCTCTCTGAAATAAAAATACAGAATCTTGGCGTAAGGCAATCATATCCGAGATGGGGTCAATGGACCACAATCAAGTCTGGGAGCTTGTGGACCTGCCTGATGGGTTTAAACCCATTGGATGCAAGTTGTTCTACAAATGTAAGAGAGGACCTGAGGGAATGGTGGAAACCTTTAAAGCTAGGCTGGTGGTGAATGGGTATACTCAAAAAGAGGGAATCGATTATGAGGAAACCTTTCCCCCATTAGCCATGCTTAAGTCGGTCCGGATTCTCTTGGCCATAGCTGCTCATTTAGATTATGAGATATGACAGATGGATGTCAAAACAACTTTCCTAAATAGAAGTCTTGAGGAAACCATCTTTATGCAGCAACCAGAGGGATTCATTGAAAAATGCCAAGAGCATAAGGTTTGAAGGCTTAAGAGGTCCATTTACGGACTTAAGCAGGCATCCAGATCTTGGAACATCTGGTTTGATGAGGTAATCCAGTCTTTCGGATTTATTCAGTGTCTGGATGAGCAATGTGTGTACCACAGACGTGATAGAAACTCAGTGGTGTTTCTTGTGCTTTACGTAGATGACATTCTGTTGATTGGAAACAACAAAAAAGTGTTATTAGACGTAAAGGCATGGCTGTCCAAGCAATTTGATATAAAGGACTTAGGGGAAGCAGGACATATCCTTGGGATCAAGATAATTCAAGATCATAGGAAACGTTTGAAGGAAAACTGAACAAGCCCGGGCTAAATCGAAAACCTCACTTTCGTGCAATGCATTCCAGAATCGGAAGCTTTCGACCAAGCTCAGGCTCAAATTAGTTTACCCATGAATGGATCTAGGCATATACTTATTTAATTTATTAATCGGGACACAAAAAATTAAATCTTTAATTAAAGCGGAACTTAAAGATTATACCTTTTGTAGCGAAGTCCCTCGTTTAAAGAAATCCAAATATATTGCTGCGATTTTCACAAGAAATCCAATCGATTCTCCGTAGAAATCCCGAATATTGGGTGGGCAATAATCTAACGAGATTTGCTAACTAAGCCCATGAAAATTCCCAAAATGTGCTGCCCGAATTTCTCATTATACAACTAAAACTCGGTCCAATTGAAAACTTGGTCTACTCAAAATTCGGCCCACTTAAAATAATTGTAGACCAGCCGCTGCTTATAATGAACCCGCCGTGAATTTCCGGTGACTGCCGCGACCGAGCTGCTGCTGTACAAAGAACCGGACAACGCCGACCAAGACTGGAGCATTCAGTCGCGATCTGTACACGAACTGTGTTCGCGGTTCAGCACACCAAAAGCTCAACAGTCTAGTCGGGAAGAACTGCAGCAGCAAAACTAAAACCCAGCAACAGTTTTTCCGGAAATTCACGTGAAAATCCACGGAAAAAGAAGACCAGCAGCGGCAAAAAAAACGGACCTTTTAGTTGGAGAATGATTCGGGAGAAAGAGTGGTCTGGGTGACTTGGAGAAAAATTCAAAAGATTCAATCTTTTTCTTGAATCTCTCTCTAACCCCTTTCTTTCTTAGCAAGACAAATTTCTTGTCTTTCAAGCCACACTACTAATTTCTTAGGGCTAAAGCTTTCTATTTCTAGAAGCTCGATTGGAGACCTAATGGGCTCTCGAGTTAGGCCTTAAAATTCGACTTTCGTTGACCGATAAGTCTTCCCGACTAATCAACTCCAATCGACCCTTTTAAATTAATTTATTTAATCCACTTTGTTAATTTAATTTAATCGAACCCATAGAATTAATTAATTCAAAATAGAATTAATTTCTAAATTCACTTCGTCGATCAAATATTAATTAAACCATTCGGATTAATTAATTTACCTTGTCTATTAGTCAAACGCATAATCGGTCGTACCACTAACGGACCAATTATGGAACTACCGCTCGAAAACGACTTTACATCGCGCCATTATTATTTCTTCTATCTCCCCACATTAAAGATCTAGTGCTCGTCGATTTATCAATTTACTGACAAATTAATTCACCGACTTCTTGGTTTCCGAGATTAGTACCACTCGACCTTTTATTATACCGAACATAAAGTTCACTGGCCAGGTTTAGTATAATAACCTTACGAGCTCATCTCGGGAGCACCATCAACCCGGCGAACCGGTACGTGGATTCCTCCGACTAGCAACGACACGCAAGAAGCTAAACACCGCATACCCAACTTACCGAGGTATTGGCCTCAATTGACCTCACTCTTTGGCAAATCAAAGCATACGACACCCAACCCTCACGCCCGTCCCAATCTCGGGATTGAGAGACGGAATACTAGGACCGAATTGACTACGCCGATCAGTACAAGTCAATTCTATCCAAACTGGTCATGCTCAATATACCCCAGGCATATCTGTGTGATTTAAACTAGTCTAGATAAACCAATTTCCAAACCACACAATAACCTATACCGATAGTATGTTCAGACTATCTCGGTTACGAGCATATTTTTTTTTATATATCAATACTTTAACCAGTAACGGTATCTACTGTGTTTGTTGACACCCCGTTATGTAGTTCTATGATATAAAGGAACAGATTTATACTGAAACAAAATGATATGTCATCTGTGGATATTAGTTTTTGATACAAGCCATAGCTTTTCTGTATTCAAGACTCACAATCTCCCACTAACACTCAAAGTTATGCTAAGAAGTACAAAAACTGTCCAACCCGCTATTACACTGCTGTCATAATGAAATCTCCAGAACACCTTTAAGCTCACTCACATGGCTCTCTCAAGAATCTGACTCCCATGCCCTCCACATGCCTCTCAAAGACCTTTGGGGTCAATGGCTTGGTGAAAGGATCTGCAAGGTTGTCCTCTGCAGCTATCTTGGCCACGATCACATCTCCCCTCTTTACGATCTCTCGTATCAGGTTGTACTTGCGCTCTATGTGTTTACTCGCCTTATGGGCTCGTGGTTCCCTTGAGTTAGCAACTGCACCATTGTTATCACAAAAAACTGTGATAGACCTAGGCAACTCTGGAACCACATCTAAGTCCATCAGGAAGCTCCTGAGCCATACAGCCTCTTTCGCTGCCTCTGAAGCGGCAACGTACTCAGCCTCCATGGTAGAGTCCGCCACGCATTTCTGCTTGACACTCTTCCATACTATGGCTCCACCTCCTAGAGTAAACACAAACCCAGAGGTAGACTTGCTCTTGTCCAAATCTCCTTGAAAGTCTGAATCTGTGTAACCCAATGGTACAAGCTCCTGCGCTCTATAAACTAGGACATAATCTCTCGTCCTGCGCAAGTACTTGAGAATGCATTTTACTGCCTCCCAGTGAGCCTTCCCAGGGTTACTCTGATATCTGCTAACCATGCCAACAGCAAAGCAAATATCAGGCCTCGTGCACAACATAGCATACATGAGGCTACCCACTGCAGAAGCATAGGGTACCGCCTTCATGGCATCTATCTCCTCAGCAGTCTTAGGACACTGCTCCTTAGACAAATGTACTCCATGCCTGAAAGGTAGTGAACCCTTCTTGGAGTTTTGCATGTTAAAACGGGCCAGAATCATGTCTATGTAGGATGCCTGTGAGAGAGTCAGAGAACGTCTCCTACGATCTCGAATAATCTTGATCCCAAGGATATATCCAGCCTCTCCCAAATCCTTCATATCGAATTGCCTGGACAGCCATGCCTTTACGTCTGACAACACCTTCTTACTGTTGCCAATAAGAAGAATGTCATCTACATAAAGTATGAGGAACACCACTATCTCACCATCACGCCTGTAATAAACACACTGCTCATCCGGAGACTGAGTGAATCCATAGGACTGGATAACCTCATCAAAACGAATGTTCCAAGATCTGGATGCTTACTTAAGTCCATAAATGGACCTCCTAAGCCTGCATACCTTGTGCTCTTGGCCCTTAACAATGAAGCCCTCTGGTTGCTGCATAAAGATGGTATCCTCAAGACTTCCATTAAGGAAAGCTGTCTTGACGTCCATCTGCCAAATCTTATAATCCATATGAGCAGCTATGGCCAAGAGAATCCGGATCGACTTAAGCATAGCTACCGGGGAAAAGGTCTCCTCATAATCGATCCCTTCTTTCTGAGTATACCCCTTCGCCATAAGCCTAGCCTTGAAGGTCTCAACCCTCCCGTCAGATCCTCTCTTTCGCTTGTAGACCCATTTGCACCCAATAGGCCTAAACCCATCAGGAAGGTCTACCAGCTCCCAGACTTGATTGGAGTCCATAGAACCCATCTCAGCAATCATCGCTCTCTGCCAAGAATCTGTATCTTTATCCTGGAGAGCCTCATTGTAGTTAACTGGGTCTGGTTCATGAGCGCCAGGGATAAAGTCCGAAGTCTCACCCAAACCCACGTACCTCTCGGGCTGCCTCACAGCCCTCCCACTACGACGAGGCGCAGCCTGTGTAAGAGCATCATCTGTGATAGTGTGTGCAGTCTCTTGTGGTGTGTCTTCCTGTACGTGTGCATCTGGAATAGTGGACTGACTTCTAAACTCTTCCAATACTACCTTGCTGCTTGACTTGTGATCTAAAATATAGTCCTCCTCAAGAAATCTGGCATTGGTGCTTACCACCACCTTCTGATCCTGAGGACTATAAAATAAACCACCTCTCGTTCCTTTGGGGTAGCCTACAAACAGCATAACCTTAGATCTCGCCTCTAACTTGCCTGCATCTGCCTCGAGCACATGTGTTGGACAACCCCAAATCCTGAGATGTCTCAGACTAGGCTTGCGCCCACTCCACAACTCTAATGGGGTCGTAGGCACAGACTTAGATGGCACAAGGTTGAGGATATAACATGCTGTATCTAAGGCATAACCCCAAAACGAGGTAGGTAACTCACTGTAACTCATCATCGATCTAACCATCTCCATAAGAGTCTTGTTCCTTCTCTCTGCTACACCATTCTGCTGGGGTGTGCCAGGTGTAGACAACTGGGTCTGAATACCCTCCTCTGACAAATAGGTCCTAAATTCACTAGAGAGGTATTCGCCACCGCGATCAGACCGCAGTGACTTGATACTCTTACCCAGATGGTTCTCCACATCTGCCTTGAATTCTCTGACCTTGTCAAAGCATTCAGACTTGTGGCGCATCAGGTATATGTATCCATATCTAGAGTAATCATCCGTGAAAGTCACGAAATACTCATAACCACCTCTAGCCTGAACTGACATAGGCCCACACACATCAGAATGAATCAGCTCTAAAACCTCTTTGGCCCTATACCCCTTCGCCTTAAAAGGCCTCTTTGTAATTTTACCCTCCAAGCAGGACTCACAGGTCGAATAGCTGTCAATAACTAGTAAGTCCAAAGACCCACTCTTGACCAACCTTTGAATCCTACTAAGGTTGATATGACCTAGTCTCAGGTGCCAAAAATAAGTCTGATTTAAAGGGGAAGATTCCTTTCTCTTATTATGATTCGGTGATGAGTTACTAGTTTCTGTGTTTTGCATAACTGGGGAGTAAGTCTTGATTAAAAACAGATTGTCAACCAATGTACCGGAACATATAAGTTTCTGGCATTTTCTTATAAAAACCGAACCGTCAGAAAATACACACTTAAAACCATCCAAAACAAGTTTCGAAACCAAAAGCAAGTTCTTTCGAAAACTAGGTACATAAAGACAATCCTTTAAAAGTAAAATAGAGTCTAAAAAATAAAGACTAATAACTCCCACTGCAGCCACAGAAACTCTGGTAGTATCCCCAAGGTAGACCTGCAACTCTCCCTCTCTAAGCAGCCAGATCACTTGGAACCCCTGCAAAGAATTACAAACGTGATCAGTGGCTCCCGAATCCACACACCAAGTATCCGTGGGAATCGCCGCTAAACACGTCTCAGTAACTAGAGAGAATTTACACATACCTCGAGGCTTTGGGCAATCCTTCTTCCAATGTCCTGCTTTGCCACATCTGAAGCACTTTCCTCTCTGCTTCTGCTTCTTGGCAATGCCTGCCTTGGGTCGATGACTGGCTCCTGCTTTCTGGCCTCTCTTCCTCTTTTGCTTCCTGGCTTTGGGCCCAGCAGAGGAACCTGAGGGACCAACAGTAGCCAAGGCTTGCTTCTTCTCAGCGAAGAGGCTCTCAGCAGACACCAATGCAGTCATGAGCTCAGAAAGTGAATATGAGAGATTCCCCATATTATAGTTCAATCGAAACTGCTCAAAACTGGGAGGCAAGCTCTGAAGGATGATATCGACCTGGGTTTCCCCATCAATCTCACCTCCCAATACCTCAATCTCATTGATGCAACCAATCATCTCCAGCACGTGATCTCTCACTGAAGTGCCCTCAGCCATCTTGGCATTCATGAGTTTCCTCATAGCTGACTGCCTGGCTGCCCTGCCCTGATGACCACACATCGCCCTGAGGTTGAGCATCATATCGTAGGCTGAGGTCATCAACTGATGCTGGTGCTGCAGTACACTCGACATGGAAGCCAAGATGTAGCACCTGGTCATCTCATCAGCTTTCTGCCACCTCGTATATGGCTATCGCTGCTCAGGTGTGGCATCCTCACTGGGCTTAGGGGGGCACTCCTCAGTGAGCACGTACTTATAACCCTCAGCGGTTAGGACAATGTCCAGGTTTCGTTTCCAATCAATGTAATTAGGACCGGTGAGTTTGTTTTGGTTCAGAATGACAGCTAGCGGGTTGAACGACATATCAACTGAAAATAATGAAAAAACATGTCTCAGTATACTTTTCAAAAATATTGAAAAACCCTAAGAAAAGAAATATAATCTTCTACCGACATCTCTCCCACCGGGATTAACGCAGGTCACGTTGGGTGAACGTCTACGCCAACCCACATTCGTTCGAGAAGAACCGAAATTCATTAATTTCATTATCTGACCAACGATCTTATGATCAATGAAATTAATAGTCAATAATTTTAGCCGTACACATAAATAGCGTTACCTCGTTGGGAGGGATACTATAAACAGTACACTAAGTGTATGCCATTACGTGACTTCTAAGTTTGTTACTTAGGGTACTAATGCGCCTCGGTTGGCGAGGGTGTCACAACTTTTCCCAATTAAACGCACTATAGTCATCCCTTTAGAAATTCATTCCAGTGATATCTGTGATTGAAAACTCATCCGATAGGGAGGAAGTTTAACCACATCACCAATGAACCCGTAATGGAGGCCATGGGGCTATTAACCAACCCGCTCCCACTTAGATTTTTAATTAATTTCAAATCACCCTGGTTTTCTTGGTTTTCTATTTCGGTTTTCTACGTAATTAGGAATCACCCAAAAATTACGATAAACCAAAATCCGGGTTTTCTCGGTTTTCTACGTAATTAGGAATCGCCCAAAATTACGATAAACCAAAACTCCACGTAATTAGGAATCACCCAAAATTACGATTAAACCAAAAACCGCGAATGTAATTAAGTTTGAGGATTTTTACGTTTTAACATGCAATATCTTAACTATGGATATTCGCACCCATAAAACCGTTGGAGTTTTAATATGCGAATAATCTACCTTAGTTAATTGCACATTACCTTTTTGAAAAACATTTGGTTTGAATTTCGTTCATACAAAATAAAATGAAAATCACACAATCAACGAAAAAATCATAAATACGGGAAATTAAATAAAATAAAATTTCCCGACTATTATGGCCTTCTCTATCGTTGATTCCTTGACGCCTCGGTGACACTTCCCGTCGTGTCGCTCCCACTCGTTATTTGGATTTCTCTCGATTCGCCCGGGTTTTCTCGGTTTACTCCGTAATTAGGAATCACCCAAAATTACAATAAACCAAAACCCGCGAATATAAGTTACCCAAAATAACGTCTTCGTCATAATACATAAATTCCTATATACAAAGGCGTTTTTCTAGGAATTTAAAGACGACATGATTAGATCAAATCCTACTACAAGATTTTTCTAATCCTACACGGCTTCCAGCTCGTGGTTATTACTATTACAGAAATTTTCATTCAAAAATAAAACGAGCCCGGACATGTCCCGGGGTTTATGAATGAAAATTAAATTTCTACCATAATAGCCGGGAAACCAATAACTACCTTTTGTACATTTCAACAAAAATAATAATGCCAAAATAAAGCCGTGTAATAAATCAAACAAGTATAAGACCGAAACCAACGCTCTGATACCAATTTGAAGGAAAACTGAACAAGCCCGGGCTAAATCGAAAACCTCACTTTGGTGCTATGCATTCCAGAATCGGAAGCTTTCGACCAAGCTCAGGCTCAAATTAGTTTACCCATGAACGGATCTAGGCTTATACTTATTTAATTTATTAATCGGGACACAAAAAATTAAATCTTTAATTAAAGCGGAACTTAAAGATTATACCTTTTGTAGCGAAGTCCCTCGTTTAAATAAATCCAAATATATTGCTGCGATTTCCACAAGAAATCCAATCGATTCTCCGTAGAAATCCCGAATATTGGGTGGGCAATAATCTAACGGGATTTGCTAACTAAGCCCATGAAAATTCCCAAAATGGGCTGCCCGAATTTCTCATTATACAACTAAAACTCGGTCCAATTAAAAACTTGGTCTACTCGAAATTCGGCCCACTTAAAATAATTGTAGACCAGCCGCTGCTTATAATGAACCCGCCGTGAATTTCCGGTGACTGCCGCGACCGAGCTGCTGCTGTACAAAGAACCGGACAACGCCGACCAAGACTGGAGCCTTCAGTCGCGATCTGTACACGAACTGTGTTGGCGGTTCAGCACACCAAAAGCTCAACAGTCTAGTCGGGAAGAACTGCAGCAGCAAAACTAAAACCCAGCAACAGTTTTTCCAGAAATTCACGTGAAAACCCACGGAAAAAGAAGACCAGCAGCGGCAAAAACAACGGACCTTTTAGTTTGAGAATGATTCGGGAGAAAGAGAGGTCTGGGTGACTTCGAGAAAAATTCAAAAGATTCAATCTTTTTCTTGAATCTCTCTCTAACCCCTTTCTTTCTTAGCAAGACAAATTTCTTGTCTTTCAAGCCACACTACTAATTTCTTAGGGCTAAAGCTTTCTATTTATTGAATCATTAACGCTTTCCCAAACTTCATACATAGATACGATTCTGGCCCATTTTAAAATGCAGAACTCCAAGAAAGGTTTTCTACCTTTCAGACACGGAGTGCATCTGTCTAAAAAATAGTCTCCCAAGACTGTTGAGGAGATAGAGGCCATGAAGACAGTTCCTTATGCTTCGGCAGTAGGAAGTCTCATGTATGCCATGTTGTGTACGAGGCCTGATATCTGTTATGTCGTTGACATAGTAAGCAGATATCAGAGTAACCCTGGGAAAGCTCATTGGGAGGCAGTAAAATGCTTTCTCAAGTATTTACACAGAATAAGAGACCACGTGTTGGTCTATCAGGCGCCGGAGCTGTACCCCGAGGTTACACAGATTCAGATTTCCAAGGCGACAGGGACAAGAGCAAGTCTACCTCAGGGTATGTGTTTACACTACTAGGTGGAGCCATAGTTTGGCAGAGTGTCAAGCAAAAATCATGGCGGATTCTACCATGGAGGCTGAATACGTTGCCGCATTAGAGGCAGCAAAGGAAGCAGTGTGGCTCAAGAACTTCCTACTTGACTTAGATGTGATTCTTGGTTTGCAGAAGTCTATCACGGTGTATTGTGATAACAACGGTGCAGTAGCAAACTCGAAGGAACCATGAGCCCACAAGGCGAGTAAACATATACAGCGCAAGTACCACCTGATACGAGACATCGTAAAGAGAGAAGACGTGGTCGTGGCTAAGATAGCATCAGAGGATAACCTTGCAGATCCATTCATGAAGACATTAACTTCAAAAGTCTTTGAGGCTCACGTGGAGGGCATAGGGATCAGATACTTAGGAGAGCCATGATAGTGTTTCTAGGTATATAGTAGCAGATTGTATAGGAGTTGAATGTAGTTATGTACTTAAAGCACAACGTGAGTATTAGATAGAGATTGTTGGAGTTGAATACATAAGCTATGCTTGTATTGTACTTTTTCCCAGTTAATATATCGATTAATGTTTTCGTTAAATTTTAGTTGTGCATATTTTGTCCACTTATATTTTGTAGTTAGATGATGAGGTGTCTTGTGTGACATAGTAGATCTCATCATTGGTTACAAGACATAGTATATAAATGAGGTTCGTAATAGAGATAGCTTTGGACAAACAGTCGGTTTAGGTTATTATGTGGTTCAGATAATTGGTTTGTCTAAACTGATTGAATCATATAGATATGCCCGAGGCATATTGAACTTGACCATTAGGAATGATTTGTCTTGTACTGATTTAATAGACAAATCATTCTTGGTATTCTTTCTCTTAATCCCTAGACTCGAGCGGGCATGAGGATTAGACATAGTGTACTTTGATCTGCCAATGGGTGAGGTCAATTGTGGCCAATAGTCTCGGTAGGTTGGGTGCACGTGCTTAGTTGCTTGGTGTGTTGCTGCTTGTCGAAAAGAAACCATGTACCAGTGCGTCTGGGGTGATGATGCTCCCGAGATGAGCTCGTAATGTTTATTATACTAAACCCGACCGTTAGACTTATGTCCGGTATAGTAAAAAGGTCGAGTGGTACTAGTCTCAGAATTAAAGAAGTTAATTAATTAATTTATCAGTAAATTAATAAATTAACGAGCACTATATCTTTGATGTAGAGAGATAATGAATATAAATTAATTAAGTTGTTCCGGAAGCAATTCTGGTGTAGGATGGTAGTGCCATAATTAATCTGTTAGTGGTATGATTAATTACGTATTGGGTTATTGACAAAGGTAGATTTAATTATTTAAGTAATTCATTAATCATCGTGTCAGTTGGTTGTGAATCATACCAAGAACTGGATTGAGGATAAGTGAATCCTTGTATCAGTTGGTTGTGAATCATACCAGGAACTGGGTTGGGATAAGTGAATACCTGTGTCCAGGGGTGTGCATTATTCCGGTTGACCCGAATAACCCGCCCGAACCAAAGTGATTCGGGTTATTCGGTGTGGCTTATTCGGGTTATTCGGAGTTGCGGGTGGATAACCGATTAAGTAAATTGGTTAATTGGGTGGTTGTGAAGTTTGTTTTTTTAATTTGGGGCCCGACCAAAAACCGAATAAGTATAAGGACTATAGTGTAATTTTCAATAAGGTTGACTAAATTAGGTCATTCTTTATACGACTCGTCGTCACTCGTACGCCCGCCGCTCTGTTATGTGATCGACTCTCTTATCTCACCTCCCTAAACCAACAAAATAAAACCCTAAACCTTCAACCACCGTACGAACCGACCGTCCCACCACCACCAGCACCACATGCAGCCCGCCACCATACCACCACCATGTAAGCTCTAGTGGGTCCCTCCGTATGAAGTCCGTCCCAGTCTGAAGTTTATTAGCAGCAGCACTTTCGCCGATCGAGGTCGACGCGACGGCACCAGCTCCGCTGTTCTGTCCATCTTCTTGTCATCCACACAGTGAGGTTGTCTCGTCACCCGATCAAAGCCTCAAAGTCGCGACACCCAGCCCTAACACCAGACTCATCGGCGCAACACCAAGGATCCCTGATCGGCGGCGACCTCCAGCGTAGCGAGATTGAAAATTCCTGTTAGTTGATGTACTTGTAGATAGGCTTTGGAAGAATATATTTTTAATGTTATAACTAAGTGTCTACACTAAAAATTAAGATATAATAGGAACTCAGAATGACTAAAATTATAGTCTCACAATAGGAAATTATATTCTCATAATATTTTTTTTTTTGGTTTCAAGGATGTCTCAATCTAATGATGATGACCCCAACAATCCCATGTTGGATATTGCTGTTAAAGATATTGACCTTAACGTTGATGAGAATGTGGATGCAGAGAGGGTGGAGCCAACAAATGAGAAGCCAAAGAAAACACGAGCTTCTCGTAAGAGATCTAAGGTTTGGGATCACTTTGACTCTTTTATTGATGAAAATAGTGTTCAAAAGAGTTCTTGTCGATATTGTGGTAAGGTGTATAATTCTTTAACTAAGAGACATGGCACTAGTACTTTGTTGGGTCATATGAATTCTTGTGGGTCAAACCCACAAAATAAAGATTTTGCCCAAACCCATTTAATGCTTCGAAGTGATGAAAAGAAGGTCAATTTGCTTGCTTGGAAATTTGATCAACAAGCAACTAGGAAAGCTTTAGCAAATATGGTCATAGTTGATGAACTTCCTTTCAAATTGGAAGAGGGAAAAGGCTTTAGACATTTCTTCAGTGTGTGCCAGCCTTTATTTCAAATTCCATCAAGGTTTACTGTTGCAAGAGATATTCGTTCTTTTTATTTAGAAGAAAGGAAGAAAGTGAGGGGCTTAATTAAAGAGAATGTTGGTAGAATTTGTTTGACCACTGATACTTGGACTTATTTGCAAAAAGTTAACTATATGTGTGTTACAGCTCATTTTGTGGATAATGATTAGAATTTGCAAAAAATGATTTAAGTTTTAAACCTATATCAAATCATAGAGGAGTTGAGATTGGGAAGTGTGTTGAGATGTGTTTGATTGAATGGGGGATTGATAATTTGTTTACAGTTTATGTTGATAATGCTAGTGCTAATGATACTACTATTGCTTTTTTGAAATCTCAATTGGTGAATTATTTGAAAGATTATCTGTCCGGGCCCAGCCAAAAATTTACTTTCGTGTTATGCATTCCAGAATCAGAATCTCTGGCCAGGCCTAGACTCTAGCACAATTGCTATTCCAACCCTTGCTTGAAATAACATTGCGAAGGATCTGGGTTCGCACTTATTTAATTTACCACGCAACAAAATTTCTAATTAAAGCGGAATCTTAGAAAAGTACCTTTGAAGAGTGAACTTAGGTGATCGCTTGTATGACTCAAGACTTTGATTTCACATTGTGTGGGCAACGATCTAGAAACCAATTTGATCAGCAATCAACACAATCTACTTGCCAGAAAATTCCATCACCACCGCACCTGACACGTACTGTAAACGCACCGCCTGGAGAGAGAGAAAACTACACGCGCAGCTGGTAAAATCAAGCCAAGATTTTCAGCCACCAAGATGAAAAACCAGCCGCACAAAAGTTATTAAATCCGACTTTGAGGGAGAAATTTTATTTCCCTCTCTAGAATTTTATCTCTCTAGTTTTCTTGTCTTGAAAACTTATGAATTGTGTATTCAATTGTGTGTCTTGAATAGCTAATCCCTTGTCTATATATAGAGTTAATAGAGAGACCCCAAGTTGGTTTAGGATTGGTCTTCCTAATGGGTTTAGGTAATTAATTAATTTCCAAATCAAATTAGGTAACTAATCTGATAGGATAAACCAAGTCCTACTAGATTTCCTAATCTCTAGGATTTCCTAATTCTAACTGAAACTTAAGACTTAATTAATTAATTAAATAATTCCACTTTGTTAATTACTTAATTAACCCTTAGGAATAATTAATCAATTAATTAATTCTACCTATTCAAATTACAAAATTAATCGTACCACTAACAGATTAATTTTGGCACTACCATCCTACACCAGAATTGCTTCCGGAAACTTAATTAATTTATTCATAATCTCCCCACATCAAAGATATAGTGCTCGTTAACTTATTAATTTACTGATAAATTAATTAATCAACTTCTTTAATTACGAGACTAGTACCACTCGACCTTTTTACTATATCGAACTTAAGTCCACCGGTCGGGTTTAGTATAATAAACCGTATGAGCTCATCTCGGGACCACCATCACCCCGGATGCACCGGTACATGGTTTTCTTTCGACAAGCAGCAGCACACCAAGCAACTAAACACGCGCACCCAACCTACTGAGACTATTGGCCACAATTGACATCACCCATTGGCAGATCAAAGTACACTATGTCTAATTCTCATGCCCACTCGAGTCTAGGGATTAAGAGACAGAATACCAAGAATGATTTGTCTATTAAATCAGTACAAGACAAATCATTCCTAATGGTCAAGTTCAATACGCCCCGGGCATATCTATATGTTTCAATTAGTTTAGACAAACCAATTATCCGAATCACATAATAACCTAAGCCGATAGTTTATCCAAAGCTGTCTCAGTTACGAACCTCATTTATATATTATGTCTTTCAACCAATGATGAGATCTACTGTGTCATACAAGACACCTCGTCATCTACTTACATAATATAAATGAACATATCATGCACATCAAAAATATAGCCAAAACATAAATCAATATATTACTGGGAAAATGTACAATACAAGCATAGCTTATGTATTTAACTCCAACAATCTCCAACTAATACTTATGTTGTGCTTTAAGTATACATTTTCATACAACTCTTATACACTCTGCTGCTATCTATCTAGAAAAACTATCATGGCTCTCCTAAGTATCTGATCCTCATGCCCTCCACATGAGCCTCAAAAACTTTTGAAGTCAATGTCTTCTTGAACGGATCTGCAAGGTTATCCTCTGATGCTATTTTAGCCACGACCACGTCTTCCCTCTTTACGATGTCTCGTATCAGGTGGTACTTGCCCTGTATATGTTTACTCGCCTTGTGGGCTCGTGGTTCCTTTGAGTTTGCTACTACATCGTTGTTATCACAATATACCGTGATAGACTTCTGCAAACCAGGAATCACATCTAAGTCCACTAGGAAGTTCTTGAACCATACTGCTTCTTTCACTGCCTCTGATGCGGCAACGTACTCAGTCTCCATGGTAGAGGTCGCCATGAATTTCTGCTTGACACTCCACCAAACTATGGCCCCACCTTCTAGATAAAACACATATCCTGAGGTAGACTTGCTCTTATCCCTATCGCCTTGGAAATCTGAATCTGTGTAAACTCGGGGTACTAGCTCAGGCGCCTGATAGACCAAAACTTGTCCCTCATTCTGCGCAAATACTTGAGAATGCATTTTACCGCCTCCCAATGAGTTTTCCTGAGGTAACTCTGATATATGCTTACCATGCTAACGGCATAACAGATATCAGGCCTCGTACACAACATGGCATACATAAGACTTCCTACTACTGAAGCATAAGGAACTGTCTTCATGGCCTCTATCCCCTCAACAGTCTTAGGGACTGTTCCATAGATAGATGCACTCCATGTCTGAAAGGTATAAAAACCTTTCTCGGAGTTCTGCATGTTAAAACGAGCCAAAATCGTGTCTAGGTACGAAGCTAGGGAGAGCGTTAATGAATGTTTCCTATTATTTCGAATTATCTTGATCCCAAAGATATGTCCTGCTTCCCCTAAGTCTTTCATATCAAACTGCTTGGACATCCATGCCTTTACGTCTGATAACCCTTTATTGTTGTTGCCAATCAATAGAATGTCATCTACGTAAAGCACAAGAAACACCACTGAGTTTCCATCACGTCTGTGATATACACATTGCTCATCCGGGTACTGAGTAAATCCAAAGCACTGGATTACCTCATCAAACCGGATGTTCCAAGATCTGGATACCTGCTTAAGTCCGTAAATAGACCTCTTAAGCCTGCAAACCTTATGCTCTTGGCCTTTTTCAATGACTCCCTCTGGTTGCTTCATAAAGATGGTTTCTTCAAGACTTCCATTTAGGAAAGCTGTCTTGATATCCATCTGCCAAATCTCATAATCTAAATGAGCAGCTATGGCCAAGAGAATCTGGATCGATTTAAGCATGGCAACAAGGGAGAAGGTTTCCTCGTAATCGATTCCCTCTTTCTGAGTATACCCCTTCACCACTAGCCTAGCTTTAAAGGTTTCCACCTTGCCGTCAGGTCCTATCTTACATTTGCATCCACTGGGCTTAAACCCATCAGGCAGGTCCACCAACTCCCAGACTTGATTATGGTCCATTGAGCCCATCTCAGATATCATTGCCTTATGCCAAGATTCTGCATCTTTATCTCGGAGAGCCGCATTGTAGTTAACTGGGTTAGGCTCAGGCGCACCTGGGAATAGGTCTGAGGCTGTCTTACAACCCTCTCACTACGATGAGGTACCACCTATGTAGGTGCATCATCTGTGATCTCATATGCAGTGTGTGGTGTATCCACTTGTGCCAGTGCATTAGGATTAGTAGTTTGTCACCTAAGCTCTTCTAGTACTATCTTACTCTTGGGCTTGTGGTCTAAGACATAGTCCTGTTCCAAAAAAATTAGCGTTGGTACTAACCACCACCTTCTGATCTTTAGGACTATATAATAGACCACCCTTTATTCCTCTAGGATATGCTACAAATAGCATTAATTCAGTTCTTGCATCTAACTTAGCTGTATCTGCCTTAAGCACATGTGCTGGGCAACCCCAAATTCTGAGATGTCTTAGACTAGGTTTTCGCCCATTTCACAACTCTACTGGGGTTAAAGACACAGTTTTAGAAGGTACAAGATTAAGAATATACATCGCTGTTTCCAAGGCATATCCCCATAATGAACTCGGCAAATCACTATAGCTCATCATCGACCTAACCATTTCCATGAGAGTTCGATTATTTCTTTTTGCTACACCGTTCTGCTGTAGTGTGCCAGGTGCAGACAAATGAGACTGAATTCCGACCACACTAAGGTATTCTCAAAATTCAAGGGACAGGTTCTCCTCACCGCGATCTAACGCAGTGTCTTGACACTCTTACCATGATGTTTCTCCACATCTGCCCAAAACTCTTTGAACTTACTAAAACATTCGGACTTGTGACGCATTACACATACCTTGAGTAGTCATCCGTGAACGTCATGAAATACTCAAATCCACCTCGTGCCTGGAGCATCACTGGTCCACCCAAGTCAGAATGAATCAACTCTAACACTTCTTTAGCTCTTTAACCTTTTGCCTTAAAAGGTCTCTTGGTCATTTTACCTTCCAAGCAAGATTCGCAGGTTACATAACTGTCAATCTCTAATGAACCTAAAGGTCCATCATTGACCAACCTCTGAATCCTACTAAGGTTTATATGACCTAGCCTGAGATGCCAAAGATAGGTTTGATTCATTTCAGAAGGTTTCTTCCTCTTATTAATGTTAGATACAGAGCTATCTGTTTCTATGTTTTGCACAATAGGGGAGTTAGAATAAACCACAAATAAATTTTCAACCAATGAACCAGAACAAATAAGTTTTCCATTTCTTCTAATAAATACAGAGTGATCAGAAAAAATGAACTTATAACCGTTCTTCAAGAGTTTAGAAACCGAAATGAGGTTCTTTCTAAAACTCTGTACAATCTACAATTTTTGAAAATTAAATTCATCCACTGCTTTTACTGACACTCTTGTTGTGTCGCCCATGTAGATATTCAGCTCGCCCTCTCTTAGCTTCCGGGTTACTTGGAACCCCTGCAAAGAATTACAAACTGAAAGATTTTCTGCAGGGGCCAAGCCAGAAATTCACTTTCGTGCTACGCATTCCTGAATCAGAATCTCTGGCCAGGCCTAGACACTAGCGCAATCGCTATTCCAACCCTTTTGAAATAACATTGCGCAGGATCTGGTTCGCACTTATTCGATTTACCACACAACAAAAATATCTAATTAAAAGCGGAATCTTAGAAAAGTACCTTTGAAGCGTGACTCTGGTGATTCTCTTGTATGCCTCAAGACTTTGATTTCACGTTATGTGGGAAATGATCTTGAAATCAATTGACCAGCTAATCACCACAATCCACCTGCTAGAAAATTCTAGCATTGCCCGGAGAGAGAGAAAGCTACACCCGCAACTGGTAAAATAGGGCCGAAATTTCGGCAAAAGGGAGGGACAAACCAGCCGTACTTGCTTCTTAAAATTCAACTTGGAGAGAGAAAAATATTTCTCTCTCTAGAATTTTGTCTCTCTAGTTTTCTTGTCTTGAAAACTTGTGAATCGTAAATTCAATTGTATATCTTGAATAGCTAATCCCTTGTCTATATATAGAGTTACAAGAGAGACCCCAAGTTGATTTAGGATTGGTCTTCCTAATGAGTTTATGTAATTAATTAGTTTCCAAATCCAATTAGGTAACCAATCTGATAGGATAAACCAAATCCTACTAGATTTCCTAATCTCTAGGATTTCATAATTCTAATTGAAACTTAAGACTTAATTAATTAATTAAATAATTCCACTTTATTAATTACTTAATTAACCCTTAGGAATAATTAATCAATTAATTAATTCTACCTATTCAATTAACCCATTACAAAATTAATCGTCCCACTAACGGATTAATTTTGGCACTACCATCCTACACCAGAATTACTTCCGGAACAACTTAATTAATTTATTCATAATCTCCATACATCAAAGATATAGTGCTCTTTAATTTATTAATTTAGTGATAAATTAATTAATCAACTTCTTTAATTCTGAGACTAGTACCACTCGACCTTTTTACTATACCGGACATAAGTCTACCGGCCGAGTTTAGTATAATAAACATTACGAGCTCATCTAGGGAGCACCATCACCCCGGACGCACCGGTACATGGTTTCCTTTCGACAAGCAGCAGCACACCAAGCAACTAAACACGCGCACCCAACCTACCGAGACTATTGACCATAATTGACCTCACCCATTGGCAGATCAAAGTACACTATGTCTATTCCTCATGCCAGCTCGAATCTAGGGATTAAGAGATAGAATACCAATAACGATTTGTCTATTAAATTAGTACAAGACAAATCATTCCTAATGGTCAAGTTCAATACACCCCGGGAAAATATCATGCACATCAAAAATATAACCAAAACATAAATCGATATATTACTGGAAAAATGTCATACAAGCATAACTTATGTATTTAACTCCAACATTATGATAAGTGTATTTTGGGAGGGAAATGGGTACATATTCGTTGTGCTGCCCATATTATGAATTTGATTGTTCAGGTTGGTTTGAGTAACATAGGAAGTTCTGTGGAGTGTGTTAGGGCTGCTATTAAGTATATTAGACAATCTCTTCAAAGACTTAATGTGTTTAGAAAGTGTGTTGAATATGAGAAGTGTGGTTCTTCAAAAAATTTGGTCCGTGATGTCCCTACAAGGTGGAATTTCACCTATTTGATGTTGAGTACAGCTGAGATTTATGAAAGGGCATTTAAAAGATATGCCAATGAAGATTCTAATTTAAGGGATGATATTTCAAAAATAGGAGAACCTAGTGCAACTGATTGGGCTAATATTAGAATATTGATTGGGTTTCTTGAGCATTTTTATGAGGTGACTTTGAAAGTTTCTATGACCAAACTTGTGACTTCTAATTCTCTTTCGGATAATATTAGTTGTATTGATGTGCTTTTGAGAAAATGTGTGAATGAAAGTGATGATGCGAATATTATTCAAATGGCTGGCTTGATGAGAGTTAAGTTTGATAAATATTATGGAAAGATAGACAAGCATAATATGTTGATTTTTGTTGCCTCTTTACTTGATCCAAGAAACAAGTATGCCTATATGAAACTTGTGCTTATTGAGTTGTATGGCAAAGTAGATGGTTCTTCTATGCTTAGCCTAATAAAAAAAGTTGTTCAAGATATATAAGATGATTATGTGAGGATTCATCCCGATGTTGCCTCTTCTATTATACCTTCCTCTTCTTCTATGTCTTCTTCTCAATTTGGGAAAAGAAATTCCCCAGCTGATATGGAGCCTTCGAAAGTATTAAAGGACAAATTTAGGTTGAAGATGAAGAGGAGAAAAGAAGAAAGTGGTTTGATGGCAGCCAAATCTGATTTGGATAAGTACTTGAAAGAGGAAGTTGAGGAAGATTCTAAAATGTTTAGCATATTGGATTGGTGGAAGGTGAATAGTCCAAGGTTTCCAATTCTTTCTTTGATGGCTCGTGATGTTTTGGCAATTTCAGTCTCCACTGTAGCTTCTGAATCTGTTTTTAGCACTAGTGGAAGGGTTCTAGATTCTTTTAGAAGTTCTTTGACTCCCAAATTGGTTCAAGATTTGATATGTTGTCAAGATTGGCTTCGTGTGAACTCACCTCCAATAGAGGTTGAAGAAGCTTGTGAGGATCTTCTACAATTGGAAGAAGGTTGTATTTTTATTATTAAAGTTATGATTCTTTTTTTATTAGTTTGTAAATTTTCTAATGCTATTCTTTTATCTATTTGTGTAGAATATGAGGATGGTGTTGGTGGCAACAAAAGTTAAAGTTGTAGAATCATATGTGTTTCATTGATGAGTTGGTAAGTAATTCATCTATTCTTTATATTTTATCAATTAGATTGTTGTTTATGCTTTCAAATAATGTTGATTGTTTATATATTGTAGGATGGAACTTGGAAGTTTGAAGTGTTCAAGAAGATAGATCTTATGCGTGAAGAATCTAATTGAAGAAGACTAATTTCTTATGCACTAGTGGCATTTTGAATTCCTTCATCACCGCCGCGTTGGTCTCTCCCTCACTCGGATCCCGACCGCCAGTGACACCACCTCAAACAGTAATCCCGGCCGCCAGTGTGAAGCATGAACAGGGATGTTGATGAAAATGATTTGTGGACTGATGAAAATGATGATGTCTTGGGTAATTTTTCCAAATGATGTTATTATGCTGATGAAAATGATGTTGTCTTGGGTAAGTTTTCCAAATTTATTGGGCTTGATTGAATGTTTAAGCCTGGTAACATACACTTTCGAACACCTATGAATTCTTTGGCTATATCTTGATTCATTTAATAATCCTATTTATCATACCATGAGACAGATGAAGGAAAATAGAACAAGCCCGGGCTAAATCGAAAATCTCACTTTCGTGCAATGCATTCTAGAATCGGAAGCTTTCGACCAAGCTCAGGCTCAAATTCATTTACCCACGAACGGATATTGGCTTATACTTATTTAATTTATTAAAATGACATCTAATCGCACAAAGATCGCATCTTTAATTAAAAGCGGAAAGATTAAAGATTATACCTTTGTAGCAAAGTCCAACGCAATAAAAAAAATCCGATCTTTCCTAGCGATAACCACGATCTGCACTACCGCCCTCATGGATCACCAACCAGAGAAGAGATCAACGTGATGAACAGCCGGATCAAGCACCCCGGGAAGTAGAACAACCACCAGAATTCTGTCCAACTACTGCGCACGATCGGACTGCTACCCATGATCAAGAAACGGCGGCGGTCGGCTGTTCTAAGAAGGAAATAACGTGCAGCTGCTCCAATAATACGATGGGCTGAGTTTCTTTTCGAAGAAGAAAGCTATCCAAGTCGACTTCGAGCGAAAACTTGACGAGGAAGACAAAGTTCTCACTCTAGACTAGATTTTCTCTCACTAGCCCTTTCTTGGCTATCAAATTTCCTTAATGTCTTTCTTGCCCAACAAGGATATTTATATGGGCTCTCGAGTTAGGCCTTTTAATTTGACTTTCGTTGACCGATAAGTCTTTCCCGACTAATCAACTCCAATCGACCCATTCGAATTAATTTCTTAACCCACTTTGTTAATTTAATTTAATCGAACCCTTAGAATTAATTAATTCAAATAGAATTAATTTCTTAATTCACTTTGTCGATTAAATATTAATTAAACCTTTTGGATTAATTAATCCACCTTGTCGATTAGTCAAATGCATAATTAGTCGTACCACTAATGGACTAATTATGGAACTACCGCTTGAAAATGACTTTACATCGCGCCATTATATTTTCTTCTATCTTCCCACATTGAAGATCTAGTGATCGTCGGTTTATTAATTTACTGACAAAATAATTCACCGACTTCTTGGTATCCGAGATTAGTACCACTCGTCCTTTTATTATACCAGACATAAAATCCACCAATCGGGTTTAGTATAATAGACCTTAGAGCTAATCTCGGGATCACCATCAACCCGGTGAACCGGTACGTGGATTCCTCCGACTAGCAACGGCACGTAAGAAGCTAAACACCGCATACCCAACCTACTGAGGTAAAGGCCTCAATTGACCGCACTCTTTGGCAAATCAAAGCATACGATATCCAACTCTCATGCCCGTCCCAATTTTGGGATTGAGAGACTGAATACTAGGACCGAATTGACTACGCCGATCAGTATAAGTCAATTCTATCCAAACTGGTCGTGCTCAATATGCCCCGGGCATATCCGTGTGACTTAAACTAGTCTAGATAAACTAATTACCAAACCACACGATAACCTATACCGATAGTATGTTCAGAATAGCTCGGTTACGAGCATACTTTTTATATATCAATACTTTAACCAATAACGGTATCTATTGTGTATTTTCACACGCCGTTATCTAGTTCTATGATATAAAGGAACAAATTTATACTGAAACAAAATGATATGTCATCTGTGGATATTAGTTTTTGATACAAGCCATAGCTTTCTGTATTCAAAACTAACAACAGAAACCAAAAATCAACTATGTCTCATAACACTAGCACCACGTCTATGCATGTGAATTTAAGCTACTTTTTTCACAAATACAGCCGACCACGTCTCATAACACTAACACCACATCAAAAACAACAAGAACAACGTTCAGAAACGTCTACATCCATGCATGTGAATTTAAGCTATTTTTTTCACAAAGACAGCCCACCATGTCTCAGAACACAAGAAACACGTCAAAAACAAGTAGCACCACGTCCATAAACGTCTACATCCATGCATGTGAATTCAAGCTATTTTTCACAATGACAGCCCACAACGTCTCATAACACTAGTACCACGTCAAAAACAACTAGCACCACATTCAGAAATGTCTACATCCATGCATGTGAATTTAAGCTATTTTTTTCACAAAGACAGCCCACCACGTCTCATAACACTAGCACCACGTCAAAAACAACAAGAACAACGTCCAGAAATGTCTACATCCATGCATGTGAATTTAAGCTATTTTTTTCACAAAGACAGCACACCACGTCTGAGAACATAAGAAACACGTCAACATCTTATAACACTAGGAAGTTCTTCAACCACACTGCTTCCTTCGCTGCCTCTGATGCGGCAACTTATTCAGCCTCCATGGTAGAGTCTACCACGCATTTCTGCTTGACACTCCGTCAAACTATGGCTCCACCTCTTAGAGTAAACACATACCCTGAGGTAGATTGGTTTTGTCCCTGTTGTCTTGGAAATCTCAATCTGTGTAACCTCGGTGTTAGTTTTGAATACAGAAAAGCTATGGCTTGTATCAAAAACTAATATCCACAGATTACATATCATTTTATTTCAGTATTAAATTGCTCTATTATATCATATAACTAGATAACGGGGTGTGAAAAGACACAGTAGGTACCGTTATTGGTTAAAGTATTGATATATAAAAAGTATGCTCGTAACTGAGATAGTCTGAACATACTATTGGTATAGGTTATCGTGTGGTTTTGAAATTAGTTTATCTAAATTAATTACATCACACGGATATGCTCGGGGCATATTGAGCATGACCAGTTTGGATAGAATTGACTTATACTGATCTTCGTAGTCAATTCAGTCCTAGTATTCAGTCTCTCAATCCTGAGATTCGGACGGGCGTGAGAGTTGGATATTGTATGCTTTAATTTTCCAAAGAGTGCGGTCAATTGAGGCCTATACCTCGATAGGTTGAGTATGCGGTGTTTAACTTCTTACGTGTCGTTGCTAGTCGAAGGAATATGTTAGTTTTGAATATAGAAAAGCTATGGCTTGTATCAAAAACTAATATCCACAGATGACATATCATTTTGTTTCAATATTAAATTGTTCCATTATATCATGGAACTAGATAACGGGGTGTGGAAAGACACAGTAGATACCATTATTGGTTAAAGTATTGATATATAAAAAGTATGCTCGTAACTGAGACAGTCTGAACATACTATCGGTATAGGTTATCGTGTGGTTTGGAACTTAGTTTATCTAAACTAATTAAATCACATGGATATACCCGGGGCATATTTAGTATGACCAGTTTGGATAAAATTGACTTATACTGATCGGCGTAGTCGGCGTAGTCAATTTAGTCCTAGTATTCAGTCTCTCAATCCCGAGATTTGGACGGGCGTGAGATTTGGATATCGTATGCTTTCATTTGCCAAAGAGTGCGGTCAATTGAGGCCTATACCTTGGTAGGTTGGGTATGCGGTGTTTAGCTTCTTACGTACCGTTGCTAGTCCGAGGAATCCACGTACCGGTTCGCCAGGTTGATGGTGCTCCCGATATGAGCTCATAAGGTTTATTATACTAAACCCGGCCGGTGGATTTTATGTCTGGTATAATAAAAAGTTTGAGTGGTACTAATCTTGGATACCAAGAAGTCGGCGAATTTGTTTGTCAGTAAATTGATAAACCCACGAGCACTAGACCTTTAATGTGAGGAGATAGAAGAAAATATGATGGCGTGATGTAAAGTCGTTTTTGAGCGGTAGTTCCATAGTTAGTCCGATAGTGGTACGACTAATTATGTATTTGACTAATCGACAAAGTGAATTAATTAATCCTAAAGGTTTAATTCATATTTAATTGACAAAGTGGATTAAGAAATTAATTCTATATGAATTAATTATTCCTAAGGGTTCGATTAAATTAAATTAACAAAGTGGGTTAAGAAATTAATTCAAATGGGTCGATTGGAGTTGATTAGTCTAGGAAAGACTAAGTGATCAATGAAAGTCAAATTAAAAGGCCCAACTCAAAAGCCCACTAGGTCTCCATTAGAGCTCCTTATAAATAGAAAACTTGAAGCCAAAGAAACATTAAGAAAAATCTTGCAAGACAAGACTTGCTTCTTAGAGTGAGAAAGTTCTAGAGAGAGAACTTCTTCCCTTTTGAGTTTTCTTTCAAAAATGAACTAGATATCTCACTCTTCTTGAGAATAGATTCAGCCCAAAATTGATCTTAGTTTGAACTGCCCGGAATTTTTTTTTGGTCCGCCGCTGCACAAATTTTTTCGGCATTTCTATTGGTTTATTTCCGGCTGCTGCGATTGGGATTTTTGGTGCACTTGATTCGGACTTATTTTCATTCTTGATCTCCGCTGGTGATCTGCCAGTTAGTCTGCCTAGATCGTGACCAAAGGCTTGATCGGAGTGTTGGGTTTGTGGTGACCGGAACTCCTAGCCGCGGGCAGTTTTCAGCAGAATTCCAACGGGCAGTTTTAAGATTATTTTGGGCAGATTGAATCCATTTTTGAGGGATTTTTCTTGGGGTTTTCGTGGGCTTTGCGAGTAGACTTCGATATATTATTTCCCACGCAATATTCAAAGTTTTCTTGGAGTCATCTTTTGGATTTTGGTGCTAATCGCTAGGAAAGATTCGGTTTTTCTTATTGCGTTGGACTTCACTTCAAAGGTATAACATTTAATCCTTCCGCTCTTAATTAAAGGTGTAATCTTTGTGCGTTAGATGTCGTTTTAATAAATTAAATAAGTATAAGCCTAGATCCGTTCATGGGAAAATGAATTTGAGCCTGAGCTTTGTCGAAAGCTTCCGATTCTAGAATGCATTACACGAAATTGAGGTTTTCAATTTAGCCCAGGCTTGTTCTATTTTCCTTCAAAATGGTATCAGAGCGAGTGTTTCGGCTTTATACCTGTTCAATTTATTACACGGCTTTATTTTGGCATTATTATTTTTGTCAAAATGTTTAAACAGGTGGTTATTGGTTTCCCAGCTATTATGGTAGAAATTTATTTTCATTCATAAACCCCGGGACATGTCTGGGCTCGTATTGTTTTTGAATGGAAATGTCTGTAATAGTAATAACCACTAGCTGGAAGCCGTGTAGGATTAGATCTAATCATGTCGTCGTTAAATTCCTAGAAAAACACCTTTGTATATAGGAATTTATATATTATGACAAAGACGTTATTTTGGGTAACTTATATTCGCGGGTTTTGGTTTCTCGTAATTTTGGGTGATTCCTAATTACATAGTAAACCAAAAAAACCCGGGCAAATCAAGAGAAATCCAAATAACGAGTGGGAGTGACATGACAGGACGTGTCACCGAGGCGTCAAGGAATCAACGATAGAGAAGACCATAATAGTTGGGAAATTTTATTTCTTTAATTTCCCGCATTTATGTCTTTTCATTGATTGTGTTTTTGATTTATTTTGCATGAACGAAAACCAAAGCAAACCGTTTTAAAAAAGGTAAAGTGCAATTAACTAAGGTAGATTATTCGCATATTAAAACTCCAACAGTTTTATGGGTGCGAATATCCATAGTTAAGATATTACATGTTAAAACGTAAAAATCCTCGAACTTAAAAATCTAAGTAGGAGCGGGTTGGTAAATATCCCCATGGCCTCCATTACGGGTTCATTGGTGATGTGGTTATTCTTACGAGTTGGTATTATGGCCTTCCTCCATGTGGACAAGTTTTCAATCACAGATATCACTTGAATGAATTTCTGAAGGGATGACTATAGTGAGTTTAATTGGAGAAAGTTGCGACACCCTCTCTGCTGAGGTGCATTAGTATCCTAAGTAACAAACTTAGAAGTTACGTAATGGCACACACTTAGTGTACTATTTATAGTATTCCTCTCACGAGGTTACGCTATTTATGTGTACGGCTAAAAGCATTGACTATTAATTTCATTGATCATAAGATCATTGGTCAGATAATAAAATTAATAAACTTTGGTTCTTCACCTGCGTGACGTAAGTTAATCTCGGTGTGAGAGATGTCGATGGAGGTTATATTGTTTTTTGAGGATTTTAATATTTTCGAAAAAGTATGCTGAAACTTGACTGTTTATTTTTCAGTTGTTGATAAGTCGTTCAACCCGCTAGCTATCATTTTGAAACAGAACAAACTTACGGGTACAAATTACATTGACTGGAAATGTAACCTGGACATTGTTCTTACCGCTGAGGGTTACAAGTACGTTCTCATTGAGAAGTGCCCCCCTAAGCCCTACGATGATGCCACCCCTGAGCAGCGAGAGCCATATACAAGGTGGCAGAAGACTGATGAGATGACCCGATGCTATATATTTGCTTCTATGTCGAGTGTACTACAGCACCAGCATCAGTTGTTTACCTCAGCCTACGATATGATGCTCAACCTCAGGAAGATGTTTGGACATCGGGGCAGGGCAGCCAAGCAGTCAGCTATGAGGAAACTTATGAATGCTAGGATGGCTGAGGGCACTTCAGTGAGGGATCACGTGCTGGACATGATGAGCTGCATCAATGAGATTGAGGTATTGGGAGGTGACATTGATGGGGAGACCCAGGTCGATATCATTCTCCAGAGCTTGCCCCCCCAGTTTTGAGCAGTTTCGGTTGAACTACAATATGGGCAAGCTCTCATATTCACTTCCCGAGCTCATGACTGCATTGGTGTCTACTGAGGGCCTATTCGCAGATAAGAAGCAAGCCTTGGCTACTGTTGGTCCCTCAGGTTCCTCTGCTGGGCCCAAAGGCAGGAAGCAAAAGAGGAAGAGAGGCCAGAAAACAGGAGCTGTGTTGGTGAATGTGCCCTAATGAGGGCTATTTATGTAAATATACTTTGAGGGTATTTATGTAAATAAGATATTTGTCGCTTGATTGATTGTTTATCAAATGAGTTAATTTCATGATAGTAATATCCTTGTGCATATTTAAATTCATGAAATCGATCCGCCAAAAGAAACACTCCATGGACTAATTAGATCATGAGTGATTCTTTTGAGTAGTACTGGTACAAGGATCATTATACCAGAAATCACTACATGGTCTTAGGTGAATTGTAGTGTGCTTTGACATACGCCTAACGGGGTCGTAACAGGTTGCCAAGTACGGGTATGATTGGTACACTATGAGACACGCTAAGGTATGTAGGTGAAGTGATGGGACTACAAATCTCTCTTAAGTGAGAGATGATATCTTGGCCACTTGATAGTGAACTGAAAAGTGCATGGCCATGCCCAAGGTATGATAAGGATACCATTTTCTTGATGGATTCAGTGTCACTAAGAGATCAAGTAAACGTTTAGCTACATAAGGATGATGGTTCCATGCCTTATGCTAAACTGGATATCGATGTAGAGGATCGTACGCAGTTTGCTCGGAAAGGTTGTGTTGAATCTCCATTCGACCCTCCATTCTGAAATGGGTAGTCATTATGTCTTGCTAGAGACCACTAATGACTTATGGATTAATCAATGAGATTGAGTTATCCGTTGCCAATTTGGAATGGGCTTACAGGATCGCACATAAGAAAGTTCAATGATGTAGAATAAGGATTCTTGCCTACAATAAGTATAATTGTTATACTTAAATAAATAAGATTTAATTAAATAGTTTAATTAAATATTATTGGAAAGGTCTATGGTATTAATTAATAGTTAATTAATTACCTGAGAACAATTGGGATGGGCTGATAAATCAAGGGACTTAATTGCAATTGAAGTTCTTGACCCATCCGCCTGATCCATGGGTCATGGGTTGATCCATGGGCTTGGTGTATAACCCAAATCATTAAAGTATTATTTAAGGCTGATTTGGAATTAGTAAATATTATTTAAATACTGACTTGGAATCAGTTAAATAATATTTGGTAATAATACTGATTTGGAAAATTACTAAAATCAGTTAAGTTATAATTGGATAATTACAATACTGATTTTGGAAATTAATTCTCTACAAATATCCTAGGGATATAATTGTAGGAGGAGGTTTTTTGAGTTATTCTCATCAGACAAAATACACAGAATTCCAAAATTCTCCCGGAAGGCAAGATTGGCTAGCACCAACCTGCGAAGGCTTTCGTGCTTGAGAGTAGAGGATCCTTCGAGGAAGGATTTTAGAGACAACAAAACGCCATCTTCTCAAAGGAGCCAGGCGACGTGCGCAACCGATTACGCTTGAAGGGTAAGACCCGATCCTTAGTGTTTAGGATTCCGCTGTTTAATTGGATTAAACACCTAAACAAATCCCTGCAAGCTGATCATGGACCCAAGGCGGGCATTGCCAAGAACCACAAGCTGAAAGACAAATGCTTCAGATGTGGCAAAACAGGACATTAGAAGAAGGATTGCCCAAAGCCTTGAGGTATGTGTAAATTTTACCTAGTTACTGAGACATGTTTAGCGGCGATTCCCACAGATACTTGGTGTGTGGATTCAGGAGCCACTATTCAGGTTTGTAATTCTTTGCAGGGGTTCCAAGTGACCCGGCTGCTTAGAGAGGGAGAGTTGCAGGTCTACCTTGGGGATACTACCAGGGTTTCTATTGTTGCAGTGGGAGTTTTTTGTCTTTATTTTTCAGAATCTATTTTACATTTGAGAGATTGTCTTTATGTACCCAGTTTTCGGAAGAATTTACTTTCAAGTTCTAAACTTATTTTGGATGGTTATAAGTGTGCTTTTTCTGATGGATTTGTTTTTATTAGAAAAGGCCAGAAGCTTATATGTTCAGGTACATTAGTTGACAATCAGTTTTTAATTAAGACATACACCCCAGTAATGCAAAACACAGAAACTAGTAACTCATCACCGAATCATAGTAAGAGAAAGGAGTCGTCCCCTTTGAATCAAACTTATCTTTGGCACCTGAGACTCGGTCACATCAACCTTAGTAGGATTCAAAAGTTGGTCAATAATGGGTTTTTGGACTCATTGGATATTGACAGCTATCCGACCTGTGAGTCCTGCTTGGAGGGTAAGATGACCAAGAGGCCTTTCAAGGCAAAGGGGTATAGGGCATTAGTGTTAGATGATGCACCATTTATCTCTATGTTTTGCACAAAAAGGGAGTTTGATTTAATTATAAACAAATTGTCAGCTAATAAACCAGAACAAATAAGTTTCCCATCTTTTCTAATAACAACAGAATCATCAGAAAAAATATACTTATAACTATTTTTTACGAGTTTAGAAACTGAAACAAGGTTCTTTCTAAAACTTGGTACATAAAGAAAATTAACTAAATCTAGCCTAGAATTTTCTAAAATTAGGCTAACTACTCCCCTTTGCTTCTACTGACACTCTTACAGTGTCCCCTAAGTGGATATCCAGCTCGCCTTCTTCCAGGTTATTTGGAATCCCTGCAAAGAATTACAAGCATGGTCAGTGGCTCCTGAATCCACGCACCAAGTATCTGTGGGAATCACCGCTAAACACGTCTCAGTAATTAAGGCAAAAACTATCGTATCTTTAAGCTTTAGACAATCTAATTTCTAATGTCCCGTTTTACCGTACTTGAAGCACTTGTCTCTAGGCTTGTTCTTCTTTGCGATGTCTGGCTTGGCATCATGTTTCTTGGCATTCTTCTTCTTCTTGATCTTGCCTTTAGACGCAGAAGAAGAGCTTGAAGCCTTCACTATGACCAAAGCTTGCTTATTCTCGTGGAAGATGCCTTCGGCCAACACCAATGTTGTTAAGAGCTCAGGAAGAGTATAGACACTTTGGTTCATGTTGTAGTTTACCCAAAACTACTCAAAACTAGAAGGTAAACTCTGGAGGATGATATCGATCTGACTTTTCGGATCAATCTCACTTCCCAACACCTCTATCTCATTGATGTTGCTGATCATGTGGAGCGCATGATCTCTCACCGATGAGTGCTCAGCCATTCTGGTATTCACGATATTTCTCATGGCCTATCTAGTTATCCTGACTTGATGAGCGAACATCTCTCTCAGGTGAGCCATCATGTTAAAGGCATAGACCATGGGATGAAGCTGATGTTATAGCATATTCGACACAGATGCCAGAATGTAACACCGCGCCATCTCATCTACTTTTCTCCACCTTGTATAAGCATCCCTATCCTCTTGAGAAGATTCATCGTTAGGCACATCTTGACAGACTTCGGTGAGCACAAACTTATACTGCTCAGCCGTCAGGACAATGTCCAACTTATAACTCCAGTCGACATAATTGGGACCGGTAAGTTTGCGGTCTTTCAAAATTGTAGCTAAATGATTGAATGCCATATCAAAAATGGTAAATTAAATAAACAGAAAATGTTTTAGTGTTTGATCCAAGAATTTCGAAAATAATAAGAAATTCTAATAATTATTGACTTCCCTCAAAACAACAATTTAATCCACCAACATCCCATTCACCGGGATTCTCGCAAGCCACGATCGTGTGGACGTTTATGCTAACCCACATTCGTTTAAGAATAACCAAGTTCATTAACTACACTATCTGACCAAATGATCTATTGATCAATGTAGCTAATAGTCAGTGCTTTCAGCCATACAAATAAGCAGCGTACCCTCGATGGGAGGAATACTACAAATCGTACACTAAGTGTTTGCCGTTACGTGACTTCTGAGATTGTTACCTCAAGATAGTGCGCCTCAGATGGAGAGGGTATCGCATTTCTCCTAGTTAAATTTACTCCAGTCATCTTACTTAGAAATTCATAATCTAGCGATCTTGTGGTTAGGCTCATCCGAATAGAGAAAGGCCCTAATGCCGACACGCAAGTCTACCCACATCACATATGAACTCGTAATGGTGGCTATGGGGATATTAAACCAACCCGCTCCCACTTAGATTTCTAAATTGAGGGTTTTTCCAATTTAACATGCATTTAACTAATCCTAAGTCATGTGCAAACATAAAACCAGCATGCTTTAAAATTATGTATCTAAAATACAACACAAAAATTAAAGCACAAAAACATTAAAACTATAAATATGGGAAATAAATACGAAAAATAAATTTCCCGACTATCATGGTTTTAATTGCTTCTATCTTCAGCCTTGATCTCGTGTCCCGTCACGCCACTCGATGGATTGAGTCTTAAATAGTTGAATTTCCAAAAAAAATGAACTCTAGCGGAAAAATGGGCCAAAACGCACGAGCCAAAAGGGCCGCGTGCCTGTGCAGCAGTTGCTGCACTTACGCAGCGGCAGCGCTGCTGGTGCCGGCGAATCGCCGGTGCCGCTGCCCACCTCCGATCCCTCATTCGCTTCTTCAATGCTATTTGGTCTTCTTACAATTCGTTCTGGGTTTTCCCGGGTTTTTTCGAATTAACGATAACCCAAAACCAATGAATTCAAGTTGTCTACCATAACGCCTTCGATTACAAAAAAAATTCTCCTACTACAAGGCTTCTTCGAAATTTAAAATCGAAATTACATAGAAAAAATCCTATTACAGATTTGATCTAATCCTACATGGCTTCCAACACGTGATTATACTATTGTAAGCATTCATAATAAAACCAAACCTGGATATGTCCCGGGGTTTAATTGAAAACCATACAAACGCAACCATAATAGTTGGGATTTCTAAACCACCTGTAAATAAAATTATGTAATAATTCGAACAAGCACAAAACCCAAAACCAGGCTCTGATACCAATTGAAAGATTATCTGCCCAGGCCTGGTCAAAAATTCACTTCCGTGCTACGCATTCCAGAATCAGAATCTTTGAGAAGACCTAGACTCTAGCACAATCGCTGTTCCAATCCTTGCTTTAAATAACATTGCGCAAGATCTTGGTTCACGCAACAAAATATTTCTAATTAAAAGCGGAAACATAGAAAGTACCTCTTGAAGCGTGTTACTCAGGTGATCACTTGTATGACTCAAGACTAGGCTTGAACATTGTGTGGGCAATGAACCAACGAACCAATGATCAACAATCCAACACAAAACCAATCACCAGAAAAATCACCGGAACTACCGCCTGAGCGTGTGTGATTCACGCGCCACTGAGAGAACACCCACGTGTCATCACTCTAACAACCACGCGCTGCTAGAAAGAGAACAAAAATTGGCCGTCGATTTTGGGAAAGAAGAGCCGCCGACTTGGAGTTAAAAATCTGACTTTTAGAGAGGAGAAAATTAATTCTCTCTCTAGAATTTTCTCTCTCTAGTTTTATTGTCTTGAAAACTTATGAATTGTGTACTATTGAATTGCTAATCCCATGTCTATATATAGAGCTACAAGAGATATCCACAGTTGATTTAGGATTGGTCTTCCTAATGGGTTTAGGTAATTAATTAGTTTCTAAATCCAATTAGATAACTAATCTAATAGGATAATCCAAATCCAATTAGATTTCCTAATCTCTAGGATTTTCTAATTCTAATTAAAACTTAAGACTTAATTAATTAATTAAATAATTTCACTTTGTAAATTATTTAATTAACCCTTAGGAATAATTAATTAAATAATTAATTTTACTTATTCAATTAACCCATTAAAAAATTGATCGTACCACTAACGGATTAATGTTGGCACTACCATCCTACACCAGAATTGCTTCCAGAACAACTAAATTAATGTATTCTTAATCTCCCCACATCTAAGAGTTAGTGCTCGTTAATTTATTAATTTACTGATAAATAAATTAATTAACTTCTTTAATTCCGAGGCTAGTGCCATTCGACCGTTTTACTATACCAGACATAAGTCCACCAGTTGGGTTTAGTATAATAAACATAACGAGCTCATCTCGGGAGCACCATCACCCTGGACGCACGGGTACATGGTTTTCTTTTGAGTAGCAGTAGCACACCAAGTAAATAAACACGCGCACCCAACCCACCGAGACTATTGGTCGCAATTGACCTCACCCATTGGTAGATCAAAGTACACTATGTCTAATCCTCATGCCCGCTCAAGTCTAGGGATTAACAGATAGAATACTAAGAACAAATTGTCTATTAAATCAATATAAGACAAATTATTCTAAATGGTCAAGTTCAATATGCCTCGGGCATATCTACATGATTCAATTAGTTTAGACAAACCAATTATCCGAATCACATAATAACCTAAACTGACAGCGTGTCCAAAACTTTCTCGGTTACGAACCTCATTTATATATTATGTCTTTTAACCAATGATGTGATCTACTGTGTCATACAAGACACTTCATCATCTAATTACCTAATATAAATGGACAACATATGCACAACATTTAAAAACTAAAACATTAATTCGATATATTAACTGGGAAAAATGTATAATACAAGCATAGCATATGTATTCTAACCTAACAGGTACTCACCACCATGATCTAATCACAGTGTCTTGATACTTTTACTGTGATGTTTCTCCACATCTGCCCGATACTCTTTGAATTTACTAAAGCATTCAGACTTTGGGTGCATTAGGTAAATATATCTGTACCTTGAGTAATCATCAGTGAACGTCACGAAATACTCAAACCCACCTCGTGCTTGGACTGACATTGGTCCACACAAGTCAGAATGAATCAACTCTAATACTTCTTTGGATCTATAACCTTTTACTTTAAAAGGTTTGGTCATTTTACCTTCCAAGCAAGATTCACAAGTTGAATAACTGTCAATTTCTAACGAACTTAAAGGTCCATCATTGACCAACCTCAAAATCCTACTAAGGTTTATATGACCCAGCCTGAGATGCCAAAGATAGGTTTGATTAATTTCAGAAGGTTATTTCCTCTTATTAATAACTCACTTTTCTATTTTAAATTTTGCCAACATTCCAATATTTGCATAAATAATATTCAATGATAACATGTGTTGAAATGTGTAAGAGGTAATTGTATTTTATGTTCTTCGTTTATCTGATTAATCCATTTAACTCATATTTTTATATAATGGTATCCTATATAATGATTTGTGTGTGTGTTTTTTTTAATTTGAAGGTGGATGTTAGGAGTTAGTAAATAGTAACAATAGGAGTAAAAAAAAATTGGTACTCCTAGCAAAAAAAAAGACGAAAAAAAAGGGCAAAATACAAGCAGCTAAAGGGTGTAAATAACGCGTCTAACCTCCCCTGTAATAAGTCGGCCTATGTCTCGAGTTTACATCAAATCAAATCCCGCGGATTCCATCTAAATTAAATTTCAAATTTTTGTTGGGCTTCGGGTTGTACGGGCTTTACACAAATGAGGAACAAAATTAATGAAAACAGGCGGGTTGGGATTTTATTTTCCATTCGAAGAAGCTGCAGCCCTTATGAAACTCTCCACTCGACCCATGACGTCTAAAAAAATAGCAAGCATTAATAGAACGTTCGATCGCGTAACCCAGCAACTTGAATAGCAGAGACTACCAGCGAAAGGCGATTTGACTTAGATTTTGAGTGGGGGAAGAAAAAAATTCGATCAAACCGTAAAAAAATTGTTAGGGTTAAGCAAGTTACAAGTGAAGCAAAAGCCAAAAAAATTGAAAGCAGCATGGAAGGTATGTTTATAACAAATGTTGAACTAATATTTGAAGTTTAGGGTTACTCGATGTTGTTCGTAATGGTCATACTTTCTTTTTTGGTGTAAAAAATGCAACACAGTTGGGAGGACGGTAAATATTGTTGGTGTAAAGAGACCGAGCAAGGAAATCGACGGCGAGAAATCAGACAAACAAGTGTCGGAGAGTAAGTTTTTTACAGTTCATCGTTCTGATCTCTTTGTGGCAAGTCGTGGTTCTTTATATAAAGTGCTAATATGCTTGTGTAAAGTACTGTTGTCTTATGTAAAGTCCCTTTTTTTGGTTGTAAAGTGGTTTTCCTCATACTAAAATGCTCATAATTCGTGTAAAATCAGCGTTTGTTCTGATTATGTAAACTATTGGTTGTTTATTTAAAGTGCTGATATACTTGTGTAAAGTACTATTGTCTTATGTAAAGTCCCTTTTTGGTTGTAAAGTATTTTTCGTAAGACTAGAATGCTCATAATTCGTGTAAAATCATCGTCTGATCGGCTTATGTAAACTACTGGTTGTTTGTGTAAAGTGCTAATATGCTTGTGTAAAGTACTGTAGTCTTATGTAAAGTCCCTTTTTTGGTTGTAAAGTGGTGTTCCTAAGACTAGAATGTCCATAATTCGTGTTTAATCATCGTCTGATATGCTTATGTAAACTACTGGTTGTTTATGTAAAGTGCTGACATGCTTTTGAAAAGTACTGTTTTCTCATGTAAAGTCCCTTTTTTTGTTGTATAGTGGTGTTCCTAAGACTAGAATGCTCATAATTCGTGTAAAATCATCATCTGGTCTGCATATATAAAATACTGGTTGTTTAATAAAGTGTTGATCTGTTTGTGTAAAGTACTGTTGTCTGATGTAAAGTCCCTTTTTTGGTTGTAAAGTGGTGTTCCTAAGACTAGAATGCTCATAATTCGGGTAAAATCATCGTCTAATATGCTTATGTAAACTACTGGTTGTTTATGTAAAGTGCTGAGTTGCTTGTGTAAAGTACTGTTTTCTCATATAAAGTCCCTTTTTTGGTAGTAAATTGGTGTTCCTAAGACTAGAATGCTCATAATACGGGTAAAATCATCGTCTGATATGCTTATGTAAACTACTGGTTGTTTTTGTAAAGTGTTGACATGCTTGTGTAAAGTACTGTTTCCTCATGTAAAGTCCCTTTTTTGGTTGTAGATTGGTGTTCCTAAGACTAGATTGCTTATAATTCGGCTAAAATCATCGTCTGATATACTTATGTAAACTACTGGTTGTTTATGTAAAGTGCTGACATGCTTGTGTAAAGTATTGTTTTCTTATGTAAAGTCCCTTTTTTGGTTGTAGAGTGGTGTCCCTAAGACAAGAATGCTTATAATTCATGTAAAATCATCGTCTGATATGCTTATGTAAACTACTGGTTGTTTATGTAAAGTGCTGACATGTTTGTGTAAAGTACTGTTTTCTCATGTAAAGTCCTTTTTTTGGTTGTAGAGTGGTATTCCTAAGACTAGAATGCTCATAATTCGTTTTTAATCATCGTCTGATATGCTTATGTAAACTACTGGTTGTTTATTTAAAGTGCTGACATGCTTGTGTAAAGTACTGTTTTCTCATGTAAAGTCCCTCTTTTGGTTGTAGAGTGGTGTTCCTAATACTAGAATGCTTATAATTAGTTTAAAATCATCGTCTGATCTGCTTATGTAAACTACTGGTTGTTTATGTAAATTGCTGATCTGCTTGTGTAAAGTACTGTTGTCTGACATAAAGTCCCTTTTTTGGTTGTAAAATGTGTTCCTAAGACTAGAATGCTCATAAATTGGGTAAAATCATCGTCTGATATGCTTATGTAAACAACTGGTTGTTTGTGTAAATTGTTGAGTTGCTTGTGTAAAGTACTGTTTTCTCATGTAAAGTCCTTTTTTGGTTGTAAATTGGTGTTCCTAAAACTAGAATGCTCATAATTCGGGTAATTTCATCGTCATATATGCTTATGTAAACTACTGGTTGTTTATGTAAAGTGCTGACATGCTTGTGTAAAGTATTATTTTCTCATGTAAAGTCCCTTTTTTGGTTGTAGATTGGTGTTCCTAAGACTAGAATGCTCATACTTAGGGTAAAATCATCATCTGATATGCTTATGTAAACTACTGGTTGTTTGTGTAAAGTGCGTTTTCTCATGTAAAGTCCCATTTTTAGTTGTAGATTGGTGTTCCTATGAATATAATGCTCATAATTCGTGTAAAATCATCGTTTAATCTGCTTATGTAAACTACTGGTTGTTTATGTAAAATGCCGATTTTCTTGTTTAAAGTATTGTTTTCTCATGTAAAGTCCCTTTTTTGGTTGTAAATTGGTGTTCCTAATACTAGAATGCTCATAATTCGGGTAAAATCATCGTCTTATATGCTTATGTAAACTACTGGTTGTTTATGTAAAGTGTTTTCAACCATCCGATGCGCATTAGTATCCTAAGTAACAAACTTAGAAGTCACGTAATGGCATACACTTAGTGTACCGTTCTTAGTATCCGTCCCATCGAGGTTACGCTATTTGCAGGTACGGCTAAAATTATCGACTATTAATTTCATTGATCATAAGATCGTTGGTCAGATAATGAAATTAATGAACTTCGGTTCTTCTCGAACGAATGTGGGTTAGCGTAGACGTTCACCTATCGTGACATGCGTTAATCCCGGTGTGAGAGATGTCGGTAGAAGATTATATTATTTTTTAGAGGATTTTCAATATTTTTGAAAAAGTATACTGAAACTTGAATTGTTTATTTTCAGTTGATATGTCGTTCAACCCGCTAGCTGTCATTCTAAACCAAAAAAAACTCACCGGTCCAAACTATATTGATTGGAAACGTAACCTGGACATTGTCCTTACCGCTGAGGGTTACAAGTACGTGCTTACTGAGGAGTGTCCCCCTAAGCCCAGTGATGATGCCACCCCTGAGCAGCGAGAGCCATATACGAGGTGGCAGAAGGCTGATGAGATGACCAGGTGCTACATCTTGGCTTGTATGTCGAGTGTATTGCAACACCAGCATCAGCAGATGACCTCAGCCTACGATATGATGCTCAACATCAGGGAGATGTTTGGACATCAGGGCAGGGCAGCCAAGCAATCAGCTATGAGGAAACTCATGAATGCTAAGATGGATGAGGGCACTTCAGTGAGAGATCACGTGCTGGACATGATTGGTTGCATCAATGAGATTGAGGTATTGGGAGGTGAGATTGATGGGGATACCCAGGTCGATATCATTCTCCAGAGCTTGCCTCCCAGTTTTGAGCAGTTTCGATTGAACTATAATATGGGGAATCTCTCATATTCACTTTCTAACCCATGACTGCATTGGTGTCTGCTGAGAGCCTATTCGCAGAGAAGAAGCAAGCCTTGGCTACTGTTGGTCCCTCAAGTTCCTCTGTTGGGCCCAAAGCCAGGAAGCAAAAAAGGAAGAGAGGCCAGAAAGCAGGAGCCAACCATGGACCCAAGGCGGGCATTGCCAAGAAGCAAAAGCCGAAAGGCAAATGCTTTAGATGTGGCAAAACGGGACATTGGAAGAAGGACTGCCCAAAGCCTCGAGGTACGTGTAAATTTTCCCTAGTTATTGAGATGTGTTTAGCGGCGATTCCTACAGATACTTGGTGTGTGGATTCGGGAGCCACTGATCACGTTTGTAATTCTTTGCAGGGGTTCCAAGTGACCCGGCTGCTTAGAGAGGGAGAGTTGCAGGTCTACCTTAGGGATACTACCAGAGTTTCTGTTGCTGCAGTGGGAGTTTTATGTCTTTATTTTTCAGACTCTACTTTATTGTTGAGAGATTGTCTTTATGTACACAGTTTTCGCAAGAACTTACTTTCAGTTTCTAAACTTGTTTTGGATGGTTATAAGTGTGTTTTTTCTGATAGATCTATATTTATTAGAAAAGGCCAGAAACTTATATGTTCCGGTACATTGGTTGACAATTTGTTTTTAATTAAGACATACTCCCCAGTAATGCAAAACACAGAAACTAGTAGTTCATCACCGAATCATAATAAGAGAAAAGAGTCTTCCCCTTTGAATCAGACTTATCTTTGGCACCTGAGACTAGGTCATATCAACCTTAGTAGGATTCAAAGGTTGGTCAAGAGTGGGTCTTTGGACTTACTAGATATTGACAGCTATTTGACCTGTAAGTCCTGCTTGGAGGGTAAAATGACCAAGAGGCCTTTCAAGGCAAAGGGGTATAGGGCCAAGGAGGTTTTAGAGCTGATTCATTCTGACGTGTGTGGGCCTATGTCAGTTCAGGCTAGAGGTGGTTATGAGTATTTCGTGACTTTCACGGATGATTACTCTAGATATGGATACATATACCTGATGCGCCACAAGTCTGAATGCTTTGGCAAGTTCAGAGAATTCAAGGCTGAGGTGGAGAACCATCTGGGTAAGAGTATCAAGTCACTGTGGTCTGATCGCGGTGGTGAATACCTCTCTAGTGAATTTAGATCCTATTTGTCAGAGGAGGGTATTCAGACCCAGTTGTCTGCACCTGGCACACCCCAGCAGAATGGTGTAGCAGAGAGGAGGAACAGGACTCTTATGGAGATGGTTAGATCGATGATGAGTTACAGTGAGTTTTCTATCTCGTTTTGGGGTTATGCCTTGGAGACAGCATGTTTTATCCTCAACCTTGTGCCATCTAAGTCTGTGCCTTCGACCCCATCAGAGTTGTGGAATGGACGAAAGCCTAGTCTGAGACATCTCAGAATATGGGGTTGTCCAACACATGTGCTCGAGGCAGATGCGGGCAAGTTAGAGGCGAGATCTAAGGCTATGCTGTTTATAGGCTACCCCAAAGGAACGAGAGGTGGTTTATTTTATAGTCCTCGGGATCAGAAGGTGGTGATCAGCACCAATGCCAGATTTCTTGAGGAGGACTATATTTTAGATCACAAGTCAAGCAGCAAGGTAGTATTGGAAGAGCTTAGAAGTCGATCCACTATTCCAGATGCACAAGTACAGGAAGACACACCACAAGAGACTGCACACACTATCACAGATTATGCTCTTGCACAGGCTGTGCCTCGTCGTAGTGGGAGGGTTGTGAGACAGCCCGAGAGGTACATGGGTTTGGGTGAGTCTTCAGGCTTTATCCCTGGTGCTCATGAACCAGACCCAGTTAACTACAATGAGGCTCTCCAGGATAAAGATGCAGATTCTTAGCAGAGAGCGATGATTGCTGAGATGGGTTCTATGGACTCAAATCAAGTCTGGGAGCTGGTAGACCTTCCTGATGGGTTTAGGCCTATTGGGTGCAAATGGGTTTACAAGCGAAAGAGAGGATCTGACGGGAGGGTTGAGACCTTCAAGGCTAGGCTTGTGGCGAAGGGGTATACTCAGAAAGAAGGGATCGATTATGAGGAGACCTTTTCCCCGGTAGCTATGCTTAAGTCAATCCGGATTCTCTTGGCCATAGCTGTTCATATGGATTATGAGATTTGGCAGATGGATGTCAAGACAGCTTTCCTTAATGGAAGTCTTGAGGAGACCATCTTTATGCAGCAACCAGAGGGCTTCATTGTTAAGGGCCAAGAGCACAATGTATGCATGCTTAGGAGGTCCATTTATGGACTTAAGCAAGCATCCAGATCTTGGAACATCCGTTTTGATGAGGTTATCCAGTCCTATGGATTCACTCAGTCTCCGGATGAGCAGTGTGTTTATCACAGGCGTGATGGTGATATGGTGGTGTTCCTCGTACTTTACGTAGATGATATCCTTCTTATTGGCAACAGTAAGAAGGTGTTGTCAGACGTAAAGGCATGGTTGTCCAGGCAATTCGATATGAAGGATTTGGGAGAGGCTCGACATATCCTTGGGATCAAGATTATTCGAGATCGTAGGAGACGTTCTCTGACTCTCTCTCAGGCATCCTACATAGACACAATTCTGGCCCGTTTTAACATGCAAAACTCCAAGAAGGGTTCACTACCTTTCAGGCATGGAGTGCATTTGTCTAAAGAGCAGTGTCCTAAGACTGCTGAGGAGATAGATTCCATGAAGGCGGTACCCTATGCTTCTGCAGTGGGTAGCCTCATGTATGCTATGTTGTGCACGAGGCCTGATATTTGCTTTGCTGTTGGCATGGTTAGCATATATCAGAGTAACCCTGGGAAGGCTCACTGGGAGGCAGTAAAATGCATTCTCAAGTACTTACGCAGGACAAGAGATTATGTCCTAGTTTATAGAGCGCAGGAGCTTGTACCATTGGGTTACACAGATTCAGACTTTCAAGGTGATTTGGACAAGAGTAAGTCTACCTCTGGGTTTGTGTTTACTCTAGGAGGTGGAGCCATAGTATGGAAGAGTGTCAAGCAGAAATGCGTGGCGGACTCTACCATGGAGGCTGAGTACATTGCCGCTTCAGAGGCAGCGAAAGAGGCTGTATGGCTCAGAAGCTTCCTAATGGACTTAGATGCCGTTCCTGAGTTGCCTAGGTCTATCACAGTTTATTGTGATAACAATGGTGCAGTTGCTAACTCAAGGGAACCACGAGCCCATAAAGCGAGTAAACACATAGAGCGCAAGTACCACCTGATACGAGAGATCGTAAAGAGGGGAGACATGATCGTGGCCAAGATAGCTTCAGATGACAACCTTGAAGATCCTTTCACCAAGCCATTGACCCCAAAGGTCTTTGAGAGACATGTGGAGGGCATGGGAGTCAGATTCTTGAGAGAGCCATGTGAGTGAGCTTAAAGGTGTTCTGGAGATTTCATTATGACAGCAGTGTAATAGCGGGTTGGACAGTTTTTGTACTTCTTAGCATAGCTTTTAGTATTAGTGGGAGATTGTTAGTTTTGAATACAGAAAAGCTATGGCTTGTATCAAAAACTAATATACACAGTTGACATATCATTTTGTTTCGGTATAAATTTGTTCCTTTATATCATTTATGTAAACTTGAACTTTACATCATACATTTTAGTTTGTTCGTAATAGAAAACTAATTTTTTTTTTTTTTTGCACTGTCACAGTTGTTGTATGTTGATAGGCTTGGGTATTCCACGGTAAATACCACTAATCGCTTTGTTCCGACAATCCAAAATTGGCCCTAAAGCAAGCGGATGGAGCTTGCACAGCGAAACAAACTCTGGGAAATAGGCATAATAAGAGAACGCCCTGAAGAGGATGATGACTTTTATGAGGTTTGTATTTAAGTTGATGTCAAAATACATTACTTTTATAGCATTATGCAACATTACTTTACGCATACTCTGAGCATTTTTCCACATCATGTTGGCAGGATGATGGAAGTGTATCATCCCCCGATGGAGGGGATGACACGGATGAGGATGAAGCAAAGGAGGCAGAATCCGTAGAGAAAGAAGCTGCGGATGAAGCCTCCGTAGAGAAAGAAGCTTCGGATGAAGAATCTGCAGAGCAAGGAGCTGTGGACGAAGAATCCGTCGATGAGGAAGCTGCAGAGCAATCCCCTGAGGAAGCTGAGGATGAAGTTAGGAAGGCAAGTATACAGGAAGCTAGTTTACATAAACCTTTATGCAAAGTGCGACTTTACATCAAGGTTTGTGTAAAGTGTGATCTAACATTCACTTAATATTTCTGTCATTAGTACAGTTGTTGGAGGAACCAGCACACATAGAAGTGATCATTGAAGATGAGGGAGTTAAAATTCAAAAGGAAGCTGAGGATTAGGAAGCTGAGGGATCTGAGGATGAGGAAGCTGAGGGATCTGAGGATGAGGAAGCTGAGGGACCTAAGCCAGTAAAAAGGGATGAGGGTGCTCCAAATATTGCTCCAATTGTTTTAGATATGATCATATCACTTATGGAAGAGGGCAACCCTTCTGCGCCAGAAAAGCAAGATGGAGAGGTAAATATCATACTCAATAGTTTACAGTATTTTTTGGCATCAAACACTTCATGTGAAACATGCAATGTGTGTACAGGATGACGATGACCTCCTGTCAAATATTATAGAAATGTATATTGAATTGGAGAAATATAGTAGATTGTTCATAGACTACTTGGCTAGAATAAGGGCTTCAAAGAGTCCGGATTTGGGTACATTACAAACAATCCTGGAAGATGTTCAAGGTGTGATAAATGATAGTGGACAATCACGAGGAGGAAGCTGAAGAGAAAGCGGTAAGCATAATACTGGATAGGATTATGTTAAGTACTATTCATTCTGATTTCTTTATGTAAAGTTGTGGTTGTTTATGTAAAGTGCTGACATGCTTGTGTAAAGTACTGTTTCCTCATATAAAGTCCCTTTTTTGTCGTAGAGTGGTGTTCCTAAGACAAGAATGCTCATAATTCGTGTAAAATCATCGTCTGATATGCTTATGTAAACTACTGATTGTTTTTGTAAAGTGCTGTTTTCTCATGTAAAGTCCCTTTTTTAGTTGTAGATTGGTGTTCCTAAGACTAGAATGCTCATAATTCGTGTAAAATCATCGTCTGATCTGCTTATGTAAACTACTGGTTGTTTATGTAAAATGCCGATTTTCTTGTTTAAAGTATTGTTTTCTCATGTGAAGTCCCTTTTTTGGTTGTAAATTGGTGTTCCTAATACTAGAATGCTCATAATTCGGGTAAAATCATCGTCTGATATGCTTATGTAAACTACTGGTTGTTTATGTAAAGTGTTGACATGCTTGTGTAAAGTACTGTTTTCTCATGTAATGTCCCTTTTTTGGTTGTAGAGTGGTGTTCCTAAGACTAGAATGCTCATAATTCCTGTAAAATCATCGTCTGATTTGCTTATGTAAATTACTGGTTGTTTATGTAAAGTGCTGATTTGCTTGTGTAAAGTACTATTTTGTCATGTAAAGTCCCTTTTTTGGTTGTAAATTGGTGTTCCTAAGACTAGAATGCCCATAATTCGTGTTTAATAATCTTCTGATCTGCTTATGTAAACTACTGGTTGTTTATGTAAAGTACTGTTGGTAGATATAAAGTACCGATTATATTTGTAAAATGCTCTTCCTATGTAAAGTGCCTTTGTGTAAAGTACTGTTATTGCTGATATATTGGTGTTCTTAATCATTTGCGAAATAATTCTATTAATGTTTTTCTTATGTTTGGAGGAAAACCATCATTGATTGTTGGTCATATCACTTGAGCAGAACCAAAAATTTGCCACAAAGTGAGAAACCTTCGAAGTTTTTCTGCAAAGTCTAGTTTTTGGTGAGTTAATACTTACCCACTACTTTACATCACTTAGCCTGATACGGTTTGTTGATAACCTCTCTATTTAACATTTCAAATTATGCATCTCATAGTGAAAGACGTGGGAATAGCACCAGGAAAAAACAGAATATGTATACGCAGATTTTCTGAACAGATGACAACAGAGTTATGGTTCCTCAAGAAAAGCGAAAATACTTTTGAGCCATCCATGGTAATGAGTACCACCATTCTAATAGTTTACATTACAATTAAAAAAAAACTCATTTTTATGTATACATATAATGCAGGTGTTCTCCCCATCCACCTAGATGGCCATTATGTGTCGGTGTGCATCAACAGCAATGAAAAACAGGTGGTACTGTTTGACAACGCACGCTGAGATGCAGTATTCTACGGTCCTCTTCCAAAGAAACTAGTAAGTACAATATAACATAATAATGTAGAATTTACAACATTGTAGACTTTATTTTACACCAAATCTTACGTAAAATGTTGCAGGTGTACTACTTCCAAGATTGGACATCAGATACACCCTGGGCTAAACGCTATGACAAGACCATTGGAAGTGGACCTAAGCTAACCTTGCATGGAAAAATCCTGAAGGATTCAATTGTGGCCTCTACGTCATGCGGCATATGGAGCTTTATAATAGACAACAAGTTTTCAACTATGACCATGACTTGATTGCTACGAAAGACAATCCTGAGATCTTGAAAACGTTAAGGGTGAAGTACATGTTTAACTTGCTAATGTCACCACACAATAGCTTCCTGGTTCCGCTCAAGAGAAAGATATATGAACTTTACTATAAAAACTAATATTCGAATGATAACTAATTATATTTATGTAGAACGGATTTATATTTGTTGTTGTTGTTTTCTACATTGACTGTCAGTTTACATAAACTGTCAGTTTATATAAACTGTCACTTTACAAAAAGAGATCTGAACTGTCAGTTTACATAAAAAGATCAAAACTGTCAGTTTACATAAAAAGATCAAAACTGTCAGTTTACATAAAGAGATCAGAACGTTAAGTTTACAAAACGAGATCAAAACTGTCAGTTTACATAAGGAGATTATAACTGTAAGTTTACATAACGAGATCAGAACTCTCAGATTGCATAAAGAGATCAAAACTTTAAGTTTACATAACGAGATCAGAACTGTCAGTTTACATAAGGAGATTAAAACTGAAAGTTTCCACAACGAGATCAGAACCCTCAGTTTACATAACGAGATCAGAACTCTCGGATTACATAAAGAGATCAGAACTTTAAGTTTACATAACGAGATCAGAACTGTCAGTTTACATAAGGAGATTATAACTGAAAGTTTCCATAACGAGATCAGAACCCTCAGTTTACATAATGAGATCAGAACTCTCAGATTACATAAAGAGATCAGAACTTTAAGTATACAAAACAAGATAAGAACTGTCAGTTTACATAAGGAGATTATAATTGTAAGTTTACATAACGAGATCAGAACTCTCAGATTACATAAAGATATCAGAACTTTAAGTTTACATAACAAGATCAGAACTATCAGTTTACATAAGGAGACTATAGCTGTGAGTTTACATAACGAGATCAGAACCCTCAGTTTACATAACGAGATCAGAACTCTCAGATTACATAAAGAGATCAGAACTTTAAGTTTACATAAGGAGATCAGAACTGTCACTTTACATAAACGTTTATGTAAACTACTAGTTTACATAAATGTTTATGTAAACTACCAGTTTACATAAATGTTTATGTAAACTACCAGTTTACATAAATGTTTATGTAAACTAGTTTAGATAAACGTTTATGTAAACTACATAAACATAACAGTACGATCATTGTATGCAAATAACGAGTATTTTACACGAACAAAACTAACCTCTTTATAAAGGAGCTTGTAACTATCACGAACAGATAAAACAGTACTTTACACAAGCAAATCATGAAACACCAGTACCTTATACCAAGAAAAGCAACGGTTTCTATACACGAACCGTGCTATACAAAAAACATTTTACATTTAAGTTACAATATTTTGTATCAGAAAATATCGTTAACAAAAATCCTTTTTTTCCGTTGATGTTTCAATTTGGCTTTGTGTACCCTCTTCTCAACTGTACTTTTAAAACGAACATTCCACACACCTCTCGCCCTTCTAGAAGTGGGGTCTCTAATCTTCTTCGACGAAGGCAATTCAAAATTCTCATCCAAAATATCAGATTAGGCAGCAAGTTCATCTTTGGCTTTCACATAGTACTCATCCAAAATACTGCGACCAATCTCACTGGTATGCGATAATCTAATTAAATCAAAATACCTTCCACTAGCATCTGCCCTCCACAAAGATGGTGAAAAACTTGATGGCGAACACATCGACACTTCTGAAACATTAAAATTTCCACAACGGGAAACTGAAGCAGCTTTTGTCCACCTATCGAGGATATACATTTGTGGAATTTTCTGCAAAAAGGGAAAAAAAGGAAAACCAGATATGTTATGTTGTTTTATATCAGTTTTAACTAGTTTACATAATTGACATCAGTATATAGAGAATACTGTAAAATTGTTCTGAAAAAGGACACGGAGGCAATGAGAACATAAAATCCCAACTTCAGAAAACTTATTGCATGAACACTTTACAGAATAATCATTGTCATCGTAAATGAAAACGTGCAGGAATATGGGTTCATTCTCATCTTCTTTTGGAATCCATAGTTCAAACACATATATACCATTTGATTGAGACTTCTGTTCCATCTTCAATTCCAGCATATTCAGATATTGCTTCTCAAAATATGTGTACATCTCAAGTGTGTACACTTCACGGGCATGCCTCAACATTAGACATTGTTTAACATGCACGCCAACCTTGCCATAGAAACACCTATGGTCTTCGCAAGCAGCTTGGTATCGCCAATCCAGAACAACATCCACAAATTGATGGTAAAAATACATAATGTTGAAGTTTTAGACAATCGTCGAGAAATAGAGTTATTTGTACTCTCACTCCTCTGGGAACATAATGTTCCCCCCAGAAAAATAATCCTTGTTGAATGCAGGACACCACTTCCCCCTTGATTCGTAAGTTTTTTTCAACCACGCATTGTCTTCGCATCCATATTTTTGTTCTATCCTGAAAACACATCAAAATGTTGTAAGATTATGTAAACTTATGTAAACTGTCAGTTTATGTAAACTGACAGTTTATGTAAACACACAATTTATGTAAACTCACAGTTGACATAAATATTTGTGTAAACTGTCAGTTTACAACAGTCGTTTATGTAAAAATGAACAAGTCCAATCACTTACCTCTTCCAGTGGTAATTAAATTCGTCAACGGTGTCCACTTTGGCAAGCAATCTATAAAACAACTCACGAAAACCTGCCTGCTGTCTGAGAAAACCAATTTTGCTCTTGGAGTTTTTTATGATATGCCAAATGCAAAGACGATACCGTGAATCAGCAAATATCTCTTGAATCGCCCTTCCCATGGATGCTGGTTGATCACTCATTACCGTTATCGGATGCTTATTGTCCATTGACCTCAAGAATGTAGAAAATAACCAAACAAATTATTCAACTCTCCCATCCCTCATAAAACCAATTCCAAACATCACATTCTTCCTGTGGTTATCCAATCCGATAAATGGACCACATATCAAATCATATTTATTAGTACAATACGTGGTGTCATGGATTCAAAAATCACCAAACAGCTTGTAATCACTCTTCATTTGACCATCTCTCAAAAAAAATATTTTTCAGACAAGACTCATCGTCCAATTCAAAATTTAAAAAAAAAAAAAAAGCCTTCTTCGAGAGCAGCCCTGTATTTCAATATCTCAATCAAAGCATTGGAATCACTGTCATCAATGTATTTTCTTTTTTCCATTTCCAGCTCGTTGTATACATCCCTTTGTGTAAAACCAACATTTAATCGACCTCCATCCTACATAACATCATAATTCTTTACCGTATTTAACTTGGCAGTTTACATAAACAAAATGGTACTTTACACAAGTTATATCAGTCCTGATCTGTTTTGTTTATGTAAACTTTTAGTTTACATAAACGCTTATGTAAACTATTAGTTTACATAAGTATGTAAACTGGTAGTTTACTATGTAAACTGGTAGTTTACGTATGTAAACTAACACTTTACATAAACGTTTATGTAAATTGTTAGTTTACATAAACGTTTATGTAAACTGGTAGTTTTACCAGTTTACATAAACGTTTATGTAAACTACCAGTTTACACAAACATAACAGTACGATCATTGTATGCAAATAACAAGCATTTTACACGAACAAAACTAACCTCTTTATAAAGGAGCTTGTAACTATCATGAACAGATATCCCGGCAGATTTCATTGCATGGAAAAAATCAATAGATGATCTCGACATCTTCCTGTGAGAACGTAACAAATGTCTTTCATTCTCCAGACACATAACGTGATTATGCATTCGGAAATGCTTTGTGACGACCCATAATCCATCTTCCGACCTCATTTTAATTTCAATACAAGCCAAACAATCAGAACGACTATCAATCTTGGTGAATATTTGGTCTATCTTACAATTCTCCTTCTTTTTACCATTTTTATAGCAAACAATTCTCCTCTAATACCTGGTTTCGTCACTTCTCTTTCTATCTTTCTCTAAACGAACACCAAAACCAAGATCCCAAGCATATGAATTATAAAGTTCATATGCTTACTCCTCACTCTCGCATATTCTATAAACAATAGAAGGCATTGTTTCTGTTGGAGTTAAATACATAAGCTATGTTTGTATTGCACATTTTCCCAGTTAATATATCGATTTATGTTTTGGTTATATTTTGTTGTGCATTATTTGTCCACTTATATTATGTAGTTAGATGATGAGGTGTCTTGTGTGACACAGTAGATCTCATCATTGGTTAAAAGACATAATATATAAATTAGGTTTGTAACCAGGACAACTTTGGACAAACTGTCAGTTTAGGTTATTATCTGATTCGGATAATTGGTTTGTCTAAACTGATTGAATCATATAGATATGTCCGGGTCGTATTGAACTTGACCATTAGGAATGATTTGTCTTTTACCGATTTAATAGACAAATCGTTCTTGGTATTCTATCTCTTAATCCCTAGACTCGAGCGGGCATGAGGATTAGATATAGTGTACTTTGATCTGCCAATGGATGAGGTCAATTGTGGCCAATAGTTTAGGTAGGTTGGGTGCGCGTGTTTAGTTGTTTGGTGTGCTGCTGCTTGTCGAAAGGAAACCATATACCGGTGCGTACGGGGTGATGGTGCTCCCGAGATGAGCTCTTAATGTTTATTATACTAAACTCTGCCGGTGGACTTATGTCTGATATAGTAAAAAGGTCGAGTGGTACTAGTCTCGGAATTAAAAAATTTAATTAATTAATTTATCGCGGCCCATATAGACTGCGCGCGTGCGCGGCCCGTTTGGGTCACGTTTTGGCCCCTTTTTTCTCCAGTTTTCATTTTTTGAAGATCAAGACTCCTTCCAACGAGTAATATGGTGGGACACGAGATCAAGGCAGAAGATGGAAGTAATTAAAACTATAATAGTCGGGAAATTTAATTTTCGCATTTATTTCCCGTATTTATTGTTTTAATTTTTATGCTTTAATGTTTTGTGTTGTATTTTAGATGCATGATTTTAAAGCATGTTTGGTTTTATGGTTGCATATAACTTAGGGTTAGTTAATTGCATATTAAAACCAAAAAAACCCTCAATTTGGAAATCTAAGTGGGAGCGGGTTCGTTTAATATCCCTACGGCCACCATTACGAGTTCATATGCAATGTGGGTGGACTTACGCGTTAGCATTAGGGCCTTCCTCCATTCGGATGAGTCCAAACCCGAGATCACTAGATTATGAATTTCTGAGAAGATGACTAGAGTAAGTTTAACTAGGAGAAATGCAACACCCTCTCCATCTGAGGCGCACTATCCTGAGGTAACAAACTCAGAAGTCACGTAATGGCACACACTTAGTGTATGATTCGTAGTATTCCTCCCATCGAGGTTACGCTGCTTATTTGTACGGCTGAAAGCACCGACTATTAGCTACATTGATCAATAGATCATTTGGTTAGATAGTGTAGTTAATGAACTTGGTTCTTCTTAAACGAATGTGGGTTATCATAAACATGCACACTATCGTGGCTTGCGAGAATCCCGGTGAATGAGATGTTGGTGGATTAAAATTATTGTTTTGAGGGAAGTCAATAATTATTAGAATTTTATTTTCAAAATTCTAGATTAGATAACCAAAACATTGTCTGTTTAATTTACAGTATTCGATATGACTTTCAACCCTTTAGCTACTATATTGGAAGACAATAAGTTAACTGGAACTAACTATGTTGACTGGAGTCATAACTTGGACATTGTCCTGACGGCAGAGCAGTATAAGTTTGTGCTCACTGAAGTATGTCCAAATGTGCCTAATGAGGACTCTCCTCAAGAGGATAGGGATGCCTACACCAGGTGGAGAAAAGCGGATGAGATGGCGCGGTGCTATATTTTGGCCTCTGTGTCAAATGTGCTGCAACATCAGCTTCATCTCATGGTCTTTACCTTCAACATGATGGCTCAACTGAGAAAAATGTTCGCTCATCAAGGCAGGACTACTAGGCAAGCAGCCATGAGAAAGTTGATGAACACTAAGATGGCTGAGGGCGGATCGGTTAGAGATCATGTGCTTCACATGATCAGTAACATCAATGAGATAGAGGTGTTGGGAGGTGAAATCGACCCAGAAAGTCAGATAGATATCATCCTCCAGAGCTTACCCTCTTATTTTGAGTAGTTTCGGGTCAACTATAACATGAATCAAAGAGTTTACACTCTACCCGAGCTCATAACTGATTTGGTGTCAGCCGAAGGCATCTTCCACGAAAAGAAGCAAGCTTTGGTCACAGTGAAGGCTTCAAGTTCTTCTTCTACGCCTAAAGGCAAGAAGAATCAGAAAAAGAAGAAAGTCAAAAAACTTGCTGCTAAGTCTGAAATTGCAAAGAATAGCAAGCCAAAAGGCAAGTGCTTCAGGTGCTGGAAAATGGGACACTGGAAAGTGAATTTTCCAAAGCATAAAGGTACGATAGTTTCTGCCCTAATTACTGAGACATGTTTAGCAGTGATTCTCACAGATACTTGGTGTGGGGATTCAGGCGCCACTGATCATGTTTGTAATTCTTTGCAAGGGTTCTAAGTAACCCGGAAGCTTAGAGAGGGTAAGCTGGACATCTACATGGGTGACACTACAAGAGTGTCAGTAGAAGCAGTGGGAGCAGTCACATTGAATTTTGAAAATTCTAGATTATAATTAAATAATTGTCTTTATGTACATCTACATGGGTGACACTACAAGAGTGTCAGTAGAAGCAGTGGGACACTACAAGAGTGTCAGTAGAAGCAGTGGGAGCAGTCACATTGAATTTTGAAAATTCTAGATTATAATTAAATAATTGTCTTTATGTACCGAGTTTTATAAAGAACCTTATTTCGGTTTCTAAACTCTTAAAGAAAGGTTATAAGTTCATTTTTGCTGATGATTATGTATTTATTAGAAGAAATAGAAAACTTGTTTGTTCTGGTTCATTGGCTGACAATTTATTTGTGGTTAAGTCTAATTTCCATGTTGTGCAAAACATAGAAACAGATAGCTCTTTATCTAACATTAATAATAGGAAGAAACCTTCTAAAATGAATCAAATTTATCTTTGGCATCTCAGGCTAGGTCATATAAACCTTAGTAGGATTCAGAGGGTGGTCAATGATGGACCTTTAGGTTCATTAGAGATTGACAGTTATTCAACCTGCGAATCTTGCTTGGAGGGTAAGATGACCAAGAGACCTTTTAAGGCAAAAGGTTATAGAGCTAAGGAAGTATTAGACTTGATTCATTCTGACTTGTGTGGACAAATGACGGTCCAAGCACGAGGTTGGTTTGAGTATTTCGTGACGTTCACGGATGATTACTCGAGGTACGGGTACATTTACATAATGCGTCACAAGTCCGAGTGTTTTGGCAAGTTCAAAAAGTTTCGGGCAGATGTGGAGAAGCATCATGGTAAGAGTATCAAGACACTGCGATCAGATCGTGGTGGGGAGTACCTGTTCCATGAATTTTGAGAATACCTTAGTGAGGTCAGAATTCAGTCTCAGTTGTCTGCACCTGGCACGCCACAACAGAATGGTGTAGCAGAAAGAAGGAATCGAACTCTAATGGAAATGGTTAGGTCGTGATGAGCTATAGTGATTTGCCAAGTTCGTTCTGGGGATATGCCTTAGAAACAGCGATGTATATTCTTAATCTTGTACCATCTAAAACTGTGCCTTCAACCCCAGTAAAGTTGTGGAATGGGCTCAAGCCCAGTCTAAGACATCTCAGAGTTTAGGGTTGTCCAGCACATGTGCTTAAGGCAGATGCGGCTAAGGTAGATGCGAGAAATGAATTAATGCTATTTGTAGGATATCCTATGGGAACGAAAGGTGGTTTGTTTTATAGTCCTAAAGATCAGAAGGTGGTGGTTAGTACCAACGCTAGATTTTTGGAGGAGGACTATATCTTAGATCACAAGCCCAAGAGTAAGATAGTACTAGAAGAGCTTAGGCGACAAACTACTAATCCTGATGCATCAGCACAATTAAATACACCACACACTGCACAAGAGATCACAGATGATGCGCCTACACAGGTGGTGCCTCGTCGTAGTGAAAGGGTTGTTAGACAGCCTGACAGGTTCATAGGCGTGGGAGAGGCCTCAAACCTAGTCCCAGGTACACCTGAACCTGACCCGGTTAACTACAATGAGGCTCTCCGAGATAAAGATGCAGAATCTTGTCGTAAGGCAATGATATCCGAGATGGGGTCAATAGACCACAATCAAGTCTAGGAGCTTGTGGACCTGCCTGATGGGTTTAAGCCCATTGGATGCAAGTGGGTCTACAAACTGTTGGTGAATGTGCCCTAATGAGGGCTATTTATGTAAATATACTTTGAGGGTATTTATGTAAATAAGATATTTGTCGCTTGATTGATTGTTTATCAAATGAGTTAATTTCATGATAGTAATATCCTTGTGCATATTTAAATTCATGAAATCGATCCGCCAAAAGAAACACTCCATGGACTAATTAGATCATGAGTGATTCTTTTGAGTAGTACTGGTACTAGGATCCTTAGACCAGAAATCACTACATGGTCTTAGGTGAATTGTAGTGTGCTTTGACATACGCCTAACGGGGCCGTAACAGGTTGCCAAGTACGGGTATGATTGGGTACACTATGAGACACGCTAAGGTATGTAGGTGAAGTGATGGGACTACAAATCTCTCTTAAGTGAGAGATGATATCTTGGCCACTTGATAGTGAACTGAAAAGTGCATGGCCATGCCCAAGGAATGATAAGGATATCATTTGCTTGATGGATTCAGTGTCACTAAGAGATCAAGTAAACGCTTAGCTACATAAGGATGATGGTTCCATGCCTTATGCTAAGCTGGATATCGATGTAGAGGATCGTACGCAGTTTGCTCGGAAAGGTTGTGTTGAATCTCCATTCGACCCTCCATTCTGAATTGGGTAGTCATTATGTCTTGCTAGAGACCACTAATGACTTATGGATTAATCAATGAGATTGAGTTATCCGTTGCCAATTTGGAATGGGCCTACAGGATCGCACATAAGAAAGTCCAATGATGCAGAATAAGTATTCTTGCCTACAATAAGTATAATTGTTATACTTAAATAAATAAGATTTAATTAAATGGTTTAATTGAATATTATTGGAAAGTTCGGTGGTATTAATTAATAGTTAATTAATTACCTGGGAACAATTGGGATGGGCTGATAAATCAAGGGACTTAATTGCAATTGAAGTTCTTGACCCATCAGCCTGATCCATGGGTCATGGGTTGATCCATGGGCTTGGTGTATAACCCAAATCATTAAAGTGTTATTTAAGGCTGATTTGGAATTAGTAAATATTATTTAAATACTGACTTGGAATCAGTTAAATAATATTTGGTAATAATACTGATTTGGAAATTACTAAAATCAGTTAAGTTATAATTGGATAAATTACAATACTGATTTTGGAAATTAATTCTCTACAAATATCCTAGGGATATAATTGTAGGAGAGAGATTTTTGAATTATTCTCATCAGAAAAATACACAGATTTTCCCAAATTCTCCGGGTAGGCAAGATTGGCTAGCACCAACCTGCGAAGGCTTTCGTGCTTGAGAGTAGAGGATCCTTCAAGGAAGGATTTTGGAGACAACAAAACGCCATCTTCTCAGAGGAGCCAAGCGACGTGCGCAACCGATTACGCTTCAAGGGTAAGACCCGATCCTCATAGTTTAGGATTCCGCTGTTTAATTGGATTAAACACCTAGACTATTCCCAACAGTGGTATCAGAGCGAGGCTTATAATTTTAGTGTTAAAATTAAAATTGATTTTGATTAAAAGTAATTGGATTTTAATTAAAATTGATTTTAATAAAATTTTGGAAAAATCGGGCTTTTAGAAAGCAAAAGAAAAAAAAAAAACTGGAAAAAATAATTAAAATTTTTTCTGGAAATTATTTTGAAGCTCCGCCGGACTGGGTTGATATCGACCGGCCGGAAAATTTTCTGACCGGCCTGATTCTCGTCGGAAATCGCGAGCGCCCGATATGGCCAGATTTCATGATTTTGGTTCAAAATTCTTTGAGGGTTTTGTTCTTCGTTCTCCCGAAAATCGTTTTCGGGTGATTTGGGTTTCAAAACTAAAATGATTTCTGAGAATCGAAATTTTTTTTTTCCCTTGGGTTTTCGAAACCGACCGCCGGAGAAACGAGTTTAAAACAAAGGTTTTTGGGGATGTTTTTGCTCTGAAAATTGAGTATTAAAGGCTGGGTTTTGTGACCGGGATGATTCCGATGATTTTCCAATTGTTTTAAAAGGGTTTTGTTGCTTGTCGGACGGAGAAGTTCGTTCTTCGAATTTCGTCGGAAAATCGGGGTCGCCGGAAATTTTGTTGGACGAGATTTCCGTTTGGATCTTCGAAGATCGATGATGGTTCTTCGTTCATCGGGAATTCCAGATCACCGGGAGAGATCGGACGAGATGAACGGTGTTCATCGATGACGCCGTGAAATTTTTTGTTTCTCGCCGGGAATCGCAAACTGGCCGAGGAAGACGACCGGAGGCTGGCGGCGGGCGGTTGAAGCCCTAGGGGCTGAAATTACCAAAATACCCCCGCCGCAGCCTCAAAACCCTAAAATGCCATCAGTTTTAAAATTGTTTTAAAATTGCATAGGGACCCCAGAAGTTTTGTTCCTTTAAAACCCTAAGCCCGGGAATTTCGGTAAATTACTGAACTGCCCCCGTCTAGCCAGATTTTAAAATAGTTTTAAAATTGCAGAATGGCCCCTGGACTTTGAGCCCTCCTCAAAACCCTAGCCCAGAATTTTATTTTAATTACCAAATCGCCCCAAAAGTTTCAGAAAATTAAAATTTTAAAATTTTCTGAATTTTATTTAATAAGATTTTAATTAAATAGTCTTATTAGATAAAGATAGGATTAATTTAGAATTTTATCCTATAAGTTTAAACTTATCTTAATTAGATAATTAGATATATTTTAAAATAATTATTTTAATTAGATTAAAATAATTAGAAAAAGATAAATAAATAAATAATTAATTAATTAATTAGATTAATTAATTAGTTTAAATTTTGAATTGTTATTTATTTATTTTATTTTATTTTAATTTTGATGCTTATTTAAATTGTTTAAATTTTAATTGAAGCATCATAATTATGCAAGCATGTTCATGCATCATTTTGGATAAATGTAAAATGAACAGAAGGATTGATTAAAATTGATCATGACACGATCAATTTTAATTCTGTAATAGTTACACAATCCTTAAAATTAATTGGCTTAAATTAAAACCGGCTTGTATGAGCATATGCATTTTATGTGTTTCAAAGCATGAATTGGGCTTTTTATTTTAACGTTTTAAAAGTTGGGGCCTGCGAGCCAATTTTGAATTGGGCCTGCGTGCCTATAAAATCATCATGTAATAGTTAGGCCCAAAAGAAGGTTCCAAGAGGAGTCCATGATGGAGCCCAGGAGAGGAGGCCGAATATGAAGATTTTAAAAGGCCCTGTAATAGATTAGAGCCCAGTTCATGGCTTTAATTTCATTCTTTTATTTATGCAAATGAATGATAAACGAAAATGTATGTTAAGCCGATCAAACTAAAATCCCAAAAACCCAAGATTTTGCTTCCATACTTAAGGGCCCGCTTGAGCGTCGAACGTCTGGTGGACTTGGAGAGCCCAAGGGCCTCAGGTTTTCTTCGTGCGGCGGGTTGTTACATAATAGTGCCCAACTTTATCACTACCATTAATGAGTGGAAAAACTGTTTGGGTATTAGATGCTCAACTTTATCACTACCACTTGTTATGGAAAAACTGTGTGGGTGTCTATTGATGTGATGCCTTGAGGGATGGTTTAACTTGGGAAAATTAATCCTAGCTTGACCCGATAAGTTGACTAGGGATTAATTTTGCAAAGATAGGATGGTGTCAAACATTTGGAATGTTCATCCTATCACCGAAAAGTTGCATGGTATGCAATTGGAAAGCGTTAAATTACATGGAATGTGATTTGAACGTTGCCTACCAGAAGAGCCCGATCCCTACGATACTTGCCAAAGCAAGACTGGGGTTGACTCTTTGTGGATTTTCGGCCCACAATCTAGCACCAACACAAAATTGTTGGGGATTTCAATTTTGGCTATTGTGGAAAATAATTTTAAAACTCATTCTAATATTTTGCAAATTTTCTTTTGTAGAAATGGCATCTTCTAGCACTAATGTCACTTCAAATCTCACTCTAAGAAGTATTTTGGACAAAGAAAAACTTGTTGGTCCAAACTTCTTGGATTGGGAAAGAAACCTGAGAATAGTTCTCAAACAAGAAAGGAAGTTGAATGTCTTAGAGACCGCTTTACCTGAACAACCACAAAATGCTTCGGCAACTGTTCAACGAGCCTGGGAAAAGCTGAAAAGCGATTCCGATGATGTGACTTGCCTGATGCTTGCGACTATGTCAGGTGAGCTTCAGAAGCAATTCATGAATTCGGAAGCATTCCGGATTTATGAGTCACTCACGGAAATGTTCCGAGAGCAAGCCCGTAATGAAAGGTTCATTACGATAAAAGCATTAATCTCATGCAAGATGGCGAAGGGTTCGTCGGTAAGTACGCATTTGATCAAGATGAAGGGGTATATTGATACCCTAGAGAGATTAAATGCGCCTCTTGCTAGAGAGTTGGCCATTGATATCATCTTGGCTTCACTGCCTGATGATTACAATGATTTTGTTGTGAACTACAATATGCACAACATGGAGAGGAGTATTCCTGAGCTCCATGGCATGTTAAAGAACACTGAGCAAACCCTTCGGAAGGCAACGCCAGTGTTAGTTGTAGAGAAAGGTAAAGGGAAGAGGAAGCTAAATGGCAAGGCCAAAGTTGGGCAGAATAAGAGAGCTCGCAGTAAGACTGCTTCCCAACCACAAGCTCCTCCAGCTGCTAAGACAAGATCCAAAAAGGATGATACATGTCTCTTCTGCAAACAGAAGGGTCATTGGAAGAGAGACTGCAAGAAGTTTCTCGAAAGCAATCCTTCAGCTTCAGGTATCTTTGTTATAGAAATTAATCTTTCTATGTCCACCTCATGGGTATTAGATACTGGTTGTGGGGCTCACATTTGTACCAATGTGCAGGGACTCAGAAATAGAAGGATAACAAAGAAAGGTGAAGTAGATCTCCGAGTGGGCAACGGGGCAAGAGTTGCTGCTGTTGAAGTTGGAGATTACACTCTGTCTTTACCTTCTGGTTTAAATATCAAACTTGAAAATTGTTATTATGTACCTGCTTTGAGCAGAAATATTATTTCAGTTTCGAGTTTAGATAATAAAGGTTTTCGATTTATTATAGAGAATAACTCGTTATCTTTATATCGAAATGATATTTTATACGGAGTTGCAAATATGTGTAACGGTCTGTATGTCTTGGATTTGACCCAAGAAAAACCAGTCTATAACATAGAAAAGAAAGCTAAATCATCTAAAAATGATTTAAGTCCAACATACCTTTGGCATTGTCGATTAGGCCATGCAAATGAAAAGCGAGTTCAAAAGCTTCACAAGGATGGAGTGCTTGGTTCATTTGATTTTGAATCATATGATACCTGCGAACCCTGCTTGCAAGGCAAAATGACAAAGAGTCCTTTCAATAAGAAAGGTGAAAGAACAAGTGAGCTATTGGCCCTAATACATACGGATGTATGTGGACCAATGAGCACACAAGCCAGAGGTGGATTTGAATACTTCGTAACTTTTACTGATGACTTTAGTAGATATGGGTATGTCTACTTAATGAGGTATAAAAGTGAAACTTTTGAAAAGTTCAAAGAGTTTAAAAACGAAGTAGAGAATCAGTTGGATAGAAGGATTAAGGTTATTCGCTCCGATCGGGGAGGTGAATACCTTAGTGATGAGTTCGATGGCTATCTAAAACAGTGTGGAATTGTTTCACAGCTGACTCCACCAGGAACACCTCAATGGAATGGTGTATCCGAGAGGAGAAATCGGACCTTATTAGATATGGTTCGATCAATGATGGGCCTAGCAACTCTCCCTACATCCTTTTGGGGTTATGCTCTCCTTTCTGCTGCCTACTTATTGAATCGTATTCCATCTAAGGCAGTAGATAAGACTCCATATGAGATATGGATGGGTAGGAAGCCCTATATGTCCTATTTACGAGTTTGGGGTTGTCAAGCTCATGTAAAGCGTTTACAAAGTAATAAGCTTGAACCCAAAACTGACAAATGCCTATTTGTGGGATATCCTAAGGAAACCAAAGGATATCAATTCTACAACCCAACTGAGAACAAAGTGTTCGTTGCTCGAGGAGCTACTTTCTTAGAGAAAGAATTTCTGTACAAGAAAGACAGTGGGAGTAGAATAGAACTCGGAGAAGTTCAAGAACCACAAGAGGATGTAGAACGATCTACAGAAACTCAGATGGAAGTTGACATGGAAACTCATGAAGATGAGCAACCTGAGTCAACAGCACAAGAACCTAGAAGGTCTAGTAGATCTCGTCACCAACCGAGAGATACGGATTTCTCGTGACTGATGATCAAGATTTGATCTTGGTGGACTCTAATGAGCCCGCGAACTACAAACAGGTTTTAGAAAGTCCAGATTCCGATAAATGGCTAGAAGCCATGGAATCTGAAATGCAATCCATGAGGGACAATAAAGTGTGGACTTTGATTGACCCTCCTGTTCAGGCAAAGGTTGTCGATTGCAAGTGGATTTTCAAGGTAAAACCTGGCGGGATCTTCAAGGCATGACTAGTGGCTAAAGGTTTCAGACAGACTCATGGTATAGACTATGATGAAACCTTCTCCCCTGTCGTGATGCTCAAGTCCATTAGGACAATGCTTGCCATAGCAGCATATTTTGACTATGAGGTATGGCAGATGGATGTTAAGACGGCTTTCCTGAATGGAAACCTACTCGAGGATGTTTATATGAAACAACCCGAGGGATACATCGATCAAAAGCATCCTAATCGAGTATGTAAGCTTCAGAGGTCTATCTATGGACTAAAGCAAGCATCTCGAAGTTGGAATCTTCGTTTTGATGAGGAAGTAAAAGGTTACGGATTCATCAAGAACGAAAATGAGCCTTGTGTTTACAAGAAAGTTAGTGGGAGCAAGATTGTTTTCCTTGTCCTATATGTGGACGACATCCTACTCATAGGAAATGACATTCCCTTGATGAAGGACATCAAACAATGGTTGGGGAGTGTATTTTCTATGAAAGACTTAGGAGAAGCTGAGACGATACTAGGTATCAAGATCTATAGGGATAGATCTAAAAAGCTTCTGGGACTAAGTCAAGAAGGGTACATAGACAAGATATTGAAAAGATTCAATATGTCTAACTCCAAAAATGGTAAGGTACCATTTAGACATGGCCTTCTCTTGAAGAAGAACCAAGGTCCTTCAACAAGAGAGGAGAGGGATACAATGAGTAGAGTCCCATATGCTTCGGCAATAGGATCTATCATGTATGCCATGTTGTGTACCCGTCCGGATGTTGCACATGCACTTAGCATGACTAGTAGATACCAACAAGATCCAGGGATGGATCATTGGACTGCAGTCAAAGCAATCCTGAAGTACTTACGAAGAACTAAAGGATTAATGCTAGTGTATGGAGGACAAGAACAGCTCATTGTACAAGGTTACGCTGATGCTGCTTTCCAAACAGATCAAGATGACATGAAGTCACAATCAGGCTACTTGTTTAGTCTGAATGGCGGTGCAATAAGTTGGAAAAGCTCAAAGCAAGATACAACAGCCGATTCTACAACAGAGTCTGAGTACATTGCTGCATCAGATGCTGCAAAGGAAGCTGTTTGGCTGAGAAAGTTCGTGTCAGACATCGGAGTGATACCGAGTATCCAAGATCCGATATAACTTTTCTGTAACAATAACGGGGTCATCGCACAAGCTAAGAAGCCTCGGTCACACCAGAAAACCAAACACATACTCAGAAGGTTTCACCTCATCCGAGAGATCATTGATCGAGGAGATGTGAAAGTGTGCAAAATAGGGTCAGACGACAATATAGCAGATCCTCTCACAAAAGCTCTGCCACAGTCAAAGTTTGATAGACATGTAATAGAGCTTGGTCTTAAACAGTTTAGGACATAGCCCTTCATCGGGCAAGTGGGAGATTGTTGGTGAATGTGCCCTAATGAGGGCTATTTATGTAAATATACTTTGAGGGTATTTATGTAAATAAGATATTTGTCGCTTGATTGATTGTTTATCAAATGAGTTAATTTCATGATAGTAATATCCTTGTGCATATTTAAATTCATGAAATCGATCCGCCAAAAGAAACACTCCATGGACTAATTAGATCATGAGTGATTCTTTTGAGTAGTACTGGTACTAGGATCCTTAGACCAGAAATCACTACATGGTCTTATGTGAATTGTAGTGTGCTTTGACATACGCCTAACGGGGCCGTAACAGGTTGCCAAGTACGGGTATGATTGGGTACACTATGAGACACGCTAAGGTATGTAGGTGAAGTGATGGGACTACAAATCTCTCTTAAGTGAGAGATGATATCTTGGCCACTTGATAGTGAACTGAAAAGTGCATGGCCATGCCCAAGGAATGATAAGGATATCATTTGCTTGATGGATTCAGTGTCACTAAGAGATCAAGTAAACGCTTAGCTACATAAGGATGATGGTTCCATGCCTTATGCTAAGCTGGATATCGATGTAGAGGATCGTACGCAGTTTGCTCGGAAAGGTTGTGTTGAATCTCCATTCGACCCTCCATTCTGAATTGGGTAGTCATTATGTCTTGCTAGAGACCACTAATGACTTATGGATTAATCAATGAGATTGAGTTATCCGTTGCCAATTTGGAATGGGCCTACAGGATCGCACATAAGAAAGTCCAATGATGCAGAATAAGTATTCTTGCCTACAATAAGTATAATTGTTATACTTAAATAAATAAGATTTAATTAAATGGTTTAATTGAATATTATTGGAAAGTTCGGTGGTATTAATTAATAGTTAATTAATTACCTGGGAACAATTGGGATGGGCTGATAAATCAAGGGACTTAATTGCAATTGAAGTTCTTGACCCATCAGCCTGATCCATGGGTCATGGGTTGATCCATGGGCTTGGTGTATAACCCAAATCATTAAAGTGTTATTTAAGGCTGATTTGGAATTAGTAAATATTATTTAAATACTGACTTGGAATCAGTTAAATAATATTTGGTAATAATACTGATTTGGAAATTACTAAAATCAGTTAAGTTATAATTGGATAAATTACAATACTGATTTTGGAAATTAATTCTCTACAAATATCCTAGGGATATAATTGTAGGAGAGAGATTTTTGAATTATTCTCATCAGAAAAATACACAGATTTTCCCAAATTCTCCGGGTAGGCAAGATTGGCTAGCACCAACCTGCGAAGGCTTTCGTGCTTGAGAGTAGAGGATCCTTCAAGGAAGGATTTTGGAGACAACAAAACGCCATCTTCTCAGAGGAGCCAGGCGACGTGCGCAACCGATTACGCTTCAAGGGTAAGACCCGATCCTCATAGTTTAGGATTCCGCTGTTTAATTGGATTAAACACCTAGACTATTCCCAACACAAACGTAAGAGAGGACCTGACAGAAAGGTGGAAACCTTTGAAGCTAGGCTGGTGGCGAAGGGGTATACTCAGAAAGAGGGAATCGATTATGAGGAAACCTTCTCCCCGGTACAATGCTTAAGTCGATCCGAATTCTCTTGGCCATAGCTGCTCATTTAGATTATGAGATATGGCAAATGGATGTCAAGACACCTTTCCTAAACGGAAGTCTTGATGAAACCATCTTCATGCAGCAACCAGATGGATTCATTGAAAAAGGCCAAGAGCATAAGGTTTGCAGGCTTAAAAGGTCTATTTACGGACTTAAGCAGGCATCCAAATCTTGGAACATCCGGTTTGATGAGGTAATCCAGTCCTACGGATTTACTCAGTGTCCGGATGAGCAATGTGTGTACTGCAGACGTGATGGAAACTCAGTGATGTTTCTTGTGCTTTACGTAGATGACATTCTATTGATTGGCAACAACAAGAAAGTGTTATCAGACATAAAGGCATGGCTACCCAAGCAGTTTGATATGAAGGACTTAGGGAAAGTGGGACATATCATTGGGATTAAGATAATTCGAGATCGTAGGAAACGTTCATTAACACTCTTCCAAGCTTCATACATAGATACGATTCTGGCCCGTTTTAACATGCAAAACTCTAAGAAAGGTTTTCTACCTTTCAGACATGGAGTGCATCTGTCTAAGGAACAGTCTCCCAAGACTGTTGAGGAGATAGAGGCCATGAAGACAGTTCCTTATGCTTCGGCAGTAGGGAGTCTCAAGTATGCCATGTTGTGTACGAGGCCTGATATCTGTTATGTTGTTGGCATGGTAAGCAGATATCAGAGTAACCCCGGGAAAGCTCATTAAGAGGCAGTAAAATGCATTCTCAAGTATTTGCACAGAACGAGAGACCAAGTGTTGGTCTATCAGGCGCCTGAGCTGGTACCCCGAGGTTACACAGATTCAGATTTCCAAGGCGATAGGGACAAGAGCAAGTCTACCTCAGGGTATGTATTTACTCTAGGAGGTGGAGTCATAGTTTGGCGGAGTGTCAAGCAGAAATGCATGGCGGACTCTACCATGGAGGCTGAATATGTTGCCGCATCAGAGGTAGCGAAGGAAGCAGTGTGAAGGAAAACTGAACAAGCCCGGGCTAAATCGAAAACCTCACTTTCGTGCAATGCATTCCAGAATCGGAAGCTTTCGACCAAGCTCAGGCTCAAATTAGTTTACCCATGAACGGATCTAGGCTTATACTTATTTAATTTATTAATCGGGATACAAAAGATTCAATCTTTAATTAAAGCGGAATGTTTAAAGATACTACCTTTTGAAGCGAAGTCCCTTGCCCAAAGAAAAATCCAATCTTTACGCAATTTCCACAAGAAATCCGAAGAATGACTCCGATACAAACTCCGAAATAGTGTGGGCTATTGTCTACGGAGTTACCCACGGCAAATTAAGAATCCTAAGGAAACCCACTTCGGAAAAATCAAATCTGCCCAATAATTAGAGCTGCCCAAAAACTTCCTGCGCAAGAAAACCCACAAAAAACTGCTGCAGATTCTTTAAATAAAAATCCAGTCACCAAAGATCAATCTTCCGATCGCGATCTGTACGCGGGCTCAAGGCTAATCAGCCGAACCGGCGAATCTGCGTAGCGGACAATTAAAATCTGCAGTGCTGGACTGAAAACTGGAACCGGCCGGCAGCAGAATATTCACGGCAGCAGCAGCGGCCTGAAAAAGACGAAACAGTCGGCCACTGGGTTTTTTTTTTTTTTTTTGAAGATGAACAGTCGCACTTTTTGGGCTGAAGAAAACCGAACTGTCAGCAATCAAAATTGATGGGCTGCTCCAAAAAAATCCATGGGCTGCTCAAAAACCGGGCAATCAATATTGATGGGCTGCTCCAAAAAATCCATGGGCTGCTCAAAAACCGGACAATCAATAATATAATCAATGGGCTGCTCTAATTAATCTATGGGCTTGAGTTTCCCGATGAAGAGAAAGCCATCTTAGTCGACTTCGAGAGAAAACTTGACGAGGAAGACAGCGTTCTCTCTCTAGACTAAACTTTCTCTCACTAGGCAATTCTTGGCCTTCAAGTTTCCTTAATCTTTGTCTTGCCCAATAAGTTGTATTTATAGGGAGCTTCTAAGGAGACCTAATGGGCTCTCGAGTCAGGCCTTTTAATTTGACTTTCGTTGACCGCTAAGTCTTCCCGACTAATCAACTCCAATCGACCCATTTAAATTAATTTATTTAATCCACTTTGTTAATTTAATTTAATCGAACCCTTAGAATTAATTAATTCAAAATAGAATTAATTTCTAAATTCACTTCGTCGATCAAATATTAATTAAACTTTTTGGATTAATTAATTTACCTTGTCGATTAGTCAAATGCATTATCGGTCGTACCACTAACGGACCAATTATGGAACTACCGCTCGAAAACGACTTTACATCGCGCCATTATTATTTCTTCTATCTCCCCACATTAAAGATCTAGTGCTCGTCGGTTTATCAATTTACTGACAAATTAATTCACCGACTTCTTGGTTTCCGAGATTAGTACCACTCGACCTTTTATTATACCGAACATAAAGTTCACCGGCCGGGTTTAGTATAATAACCTTACGAGCTCATCTCTGGAGCACCATCAACCCGGCGAACCGGTATGTGGATTCCTCCGACTAGCAACGGCACGTAAGAAGCTAAACACCGCATACCCAACCTACTGAGGTATAGGCCTCAATTGACCGCACTCTTTGGCAAATCAAAGCACACGATATCCAACCCTCACGCCCGTCCCAATCTCGGGATTGAGAGATGGAATACTAGGACCGAATTGACTACGCCGATCAGTATAAGTCAATTCTATCCAAACTGGTCGTGCTCAATATGCCCCGGGTATATCTGTGTGATTTAAACTAGTTTAGATAAACCAATTTCCAAACCACACAATAACCTATACCGATAGTATGTTCAGACTATCTCGGTTACGAGCATACTTTTTATATATCAATACTTTAACCAATAACGGTATCTACTGTGTTTGTCGACACCCCGTTATCTAGTTCTATGATATAAATGAACAAATTTATACTGAAACAAAATGATATGTCATCTGTGGATATTAGTTTTTGATACAAGCCATAGTTTTTCTGTATTCAAAACTAACACAGTGTGGCTCAAGAACTTCCTAGTGGACTTAGATGTGATTCCTGGTTTGCAGAAGTCTATCACAGTGTATTGTGATAACAATGGTGCAGTAGCAAACTCGAAGGAACCACGAGCCCACAAGGCTAGTAAACATATGCAGCTCAAGTACCACCTGATACGAGACATCATAAAGAGGGAAGACGTGGTATCATGGCTAAGATAGCATCAGAGGATAACCTTGCAGATCCGTTCACGAAGACATTGACTTCAAAAGTCTTTGAGGCTCACGTGGAGGGCATGGGGATCAGATACTTAGGAGAGCCATGATAGTATTTGTATATATAGTAGCAGATTGTATAGGGATTGAATGTAGATGTATAATTAAAAGCACAGCTTAAGTATTAGTGGGAGATTGTTGGAGTTGAATACATAAGCTATGCTTGTATTGCACATTTTCCCAGTTAATATATCGATTTATGTTTTGGTTATATTTTGTTGTGCATTATTTGTCCACTTATATTATGTAGTTAGATGATGAGGTGTCTTGTGTGACACAGTAGATCTCATCATTGGTTAAAAGACATAATATATAAATTAGATTCGTAACCGAGACAACTTTGGACAAACTGTCGGTTTAGGTTATTATGTGATTCGGATAATTGGTTTGTCTAAACTGATTGAATCATATAGATATGTCTGGGGCGTATTAAACTTGACCATTAGGAATGATTTGTCGTGTATTGATTTAATAGACAAATTGTTCTTGGTATTCTATCTCTTAATCCCCAGACTCGAGCGGGCATGAGGATTAGACATAGTGTACTTTGATATGTCAATGGGTGAGGTCAATTGTGGCCAATAGTCTCGGTAGGTTGGGTGCGCGTGTTTAGTTGCTTGGTGTGCTGCTGCTTGTCGAAAGGAAACCATGTACCGGTGCGTCCGGGGTGATGGTGCTCCCGAGATGAGCTCATAATGTTTATTATACTAAACCCGGCCGGTGGACTTATGTCCGGTATAGTAAAAAGGTCGAGTGGTACTAGTCTCGGAATTAAAAAAATTAATTAATTAATTTATCAATAAATTAATAAATTAACAAGCACTATATCTTTGATGTGGGGAGATTATGAATATAAATTAATTAATTTGTTCCGGAAGCAATTTTGGTGTAGGATGGTAGTGTCATAATTAATTCGTTAGTGGTACGATTAATTATATATTGAGTTATTGACAAAAGTAGATTTAATTAATTAAGTAATTAATTAATCCTTGTGTCAGGTGGTTGTAAATCATACCAGGAACTGGATTGGGGATAAGTGAATCCCTGTATCAGTTGGTTGTGAATCATACCAGGAACTGGATTGGGATAAGTAAATCCCTATATCAGTTGGATGTGTATCAGTCCAGGAACAGGATTGAAGGAAACAGAAACCCAGTAGGAAGGCCAATCCTAAACCAACTTAGGGTCTCTCTTGTAACTCTATATATAGACAAGGGATTAGCTATTCAAGACATACAATTTCATAATACAATTTATAAGTTTTCAAGACAAGAAAACTTAGAGAGAGAAAATTTCTCTCTCTGAAAATCGGATTTCTCAAGCCTTTAAGGCTGCCAAAATTTTGTTCAGTTTTTGGCGGCTTATCTGTGGCTTTCTCTCTCCGGACGGTGCGTGGATTGTACACGCCAGATGCAGCGGTGTTGGAATTTTTCTGGCAGGTGGATTGTGGTGATTAGCTGATCAATTGGTTGCTAGATCGTTGCCCACACAATGTGCAATCAAAGTCTTAAGGTATACTAGAGAATCACCTGGGTGAACGCTTCAATAGGTAATTCTTATTCTTTCGCTTTTATTAAGAATTTTTGTTGCGTGATAAATCGAATAAGTGCAAACCCAGATCCTGCGCAATGTTATTTCAAAAGGTTTGGAATAGCGATTGTGCTAGCGTCTAGGCCTAGCCAGAGATTCCGATTCTGTAATGCATAGCACGAAAGTGAGTTTCTGGTTAGGCCCAGGCAGATAATCTTTCAGTTTCATCATCCCCTTGTTTTTAATCTGAAACGAATAAAGAAATACCGAAGTTTGCATCAAATCCATATTCATTAAAGCCGAAAAAATATATGATAAACAATAACCTACCACAACATATTACTTGCACGATAGAATGATATCCCTCACTTTTGCAAACACCTAAACCACCTTCAATTAAATTAGCTATTTTCCTCATACAAATTATTATATAAGCACAAAGTCGACTTTACACAAACACAATGCGAGTTTACATAAACACACATTCGGGTTTACATAAGCACACAATCGAGTTTACATAAGCACAAAGGCAAGTTTACATAAACTATTGTGCCCTTAAACACACATTAGAGTTTACATAAGCACACAGTCAAGTTTATATAAGCACAAAGGCGAGTTTACATAAACTATCGTGCCCTTAAACACGCATTCGAGTTTACATAAGCACACAGTCGAGTTTACATAAGCACAAAGGCGAGTTTACATAAACTATCGTGCCCTTAACTGCCTGAAATGGATACCACAATGATCAGAATTTCAAAATTTGAAACACGCTCAAGATGAACATGATGATATATACCAAATTTGAATCTCGAAAATCACCGTCCGTCATCATTATTTGTCCGCTGGGCAACAAAATGGAGCAAAAAATCAACCTTTCAAGGATGCTCCCGTCTTGTCGAACGTGGGTGAAGACAGCTCCCGACTTTTCGAACGCGCGTGAACCATTCTTTCCCTTCATGAGCATTAAATGTGCATTTAATGAGCCTGAAGAAAGAAATCAACTAAAGAAACCCGGTTAATTTTCATTTTTGGGGTCATTAACCCAGTCTTTTAGCAAAAAATCGGGTGAATGTATAAGTGCGCCTTTACTCCTAACAGTATTATATAATTTGCGGGATGTTAGTGTGGGTGAAAGGATCATAATATACTTTTTATGTTATTTGATTTATAAACTTTTATCATTGTGAAATTAATTTCTTTTTTATTATGTTTAATATTTTCATATGTGTAGTATGTACGGTTCTTATATTTTTAATATAATTTATATAATTTTTATTTTAAAATTTGAACTTGTGAATGTATAAACTGGCCAAACCATTAAAATATTATTTGACCGATTTGAATTAACACATTTATTTAGCCAGTTTGGATTGAAAAATTTTCAAACCGTAGATATTGATTTGATTTGTCCGAAGGTTAAACCAGTCAAACCGACCAATGTCCACCCTTAGATAAAGGAATTTATCTAAAAATTTGGGATATTTAGAAAGGTTGTAAAATAGTGATATTATTTTATAATTTTAAAAATTTTAAATAAAATATAATGTAGTGTCCCAGAAACAATAAAAAAAATTAAAATCAAAATTATCTAAATATGTAATATAATTGACCCAAATATACTACAAAAATAACTTCCTTATATATAATAGACCAAAATTGAAATTAAACCTAAACCACAACTACAACTACAACATTAAGAACACGCATTTGTTCCACAACTTAAGTCTCAATCGGCACACTCTCACTTCCCTTATCCCTTTTTTCCTAGTGGTACAAATTCTTAACTTTATATTCCAACATTTCTATTCACGCCTTGTACTTATTCATTTTATCCTTCCAACAATACTTTCCACTCTTAAGAGACTCTCTGAAACATACTTATGCCAGTAACTATTTTTTCAATATCTATACAGCCAGTGCTTTTAAGAATAGTCATGGTTTAAAGTTGAGACGTTTAGTAAAAACAGCTTTGTTGAGAAACAATAAAAGTTATCAACATCAAACCACCAAAACTATTACTTCGATATCTATCTTTTCCCTTTCCTTTTCTGGAAAGAACACATAACAGGTTTTCAGGCTAAATTTAGAAAATTTTTATACAGAATTAAACAATCTTGTACAACAACCAAAACTATTATTTTGGGACCAAAGAGGTAGTAATTTTTTCTAAAGAAAAGATTCAATTCGTTACGAAAAAAGTCATTCAAACAACAACAGGAGCCACAGGTCCATGGCGATTCATGCGCAGCTTGTAATGAAACCATGATTACAAAAAAAGTTGATCGGTCCCGGAGGGGTCCGGTAAGACTATATCATGTACAACAGGAATGCGATGGAAAAACCTGAAACGGGACGGGGGAGGCGGATGAGAAAACAAAACACAAACCCCAGCAGCACCATATCAGAAAACAATAGGTAGAAACAAAATCAGATGTCCAATCGCTCTTGATAAAGGTTCAAACCTGGGCCAAAATAAAATTAAAATGACAAAGAAAAACAAAAGGAAAAAAGAAAAGTAATCATCTTTGTCAGCAACAAATACGCTGCACTCCCAAAATGAACCACAAATCCGATCATAACAGGTGCCATGGCAGCAACAATTGTTGCAGAAGCTAAGGATGAAAAAGGAGGGGGAGAAAAACAAAAGAAAAAAAAAAGTTTGTTAAAAATCAAAACGAAGGGGGGAAGGGCGCAATACAGTGGGAGCACAGACGAAGGAAAAGAGAGAGAAGCAACAAAAATAATTTGAAATTTCTTCCTTTAGGAAAAAGATGACATGAACTTCTAGTTTGTAAGTTGATTAGATAAAACTCCGGGGATTATATGCTGTCAAGACAATAATTCAGATACTCATGCGAGGCAATCTGAGTCATTCACTTTCTGCAACCAAATGGAAGCAGAAGCTTAACAAATGCCCCTGTGCCAACACAAACATCTTCTGGGAATTCTGTTTTTTGAAAAAAATATCAGAATATCATAACAAACCAAACAACTCAAAACGAAATAACCATTAAGTAACTTGAACATTCATATAATCAATGACAATATGCAATTCAGATGTAATCTTATTTCTAATTGCACGTCCTCCATCCGTATCAGCTGACGCATATATTAAAGATAAAAATCAAATTCAATGTCCAGAAGTATTTTCTTTCAAATCCCTCACAATACAAAAAGTTTTTGTATTATTGTCAAAACAATAAATTACCTGTAGAATAAAGACCATGCATTTCATGAGGGACAGTAACATTAATTTGATCACTCCAATCACTCCACGAGGAGCAAGCCTGTAAAGCTAACCATCTCGGCAACCAGGGAATGGATGGATCTTATGAATGGTTTTCCTAATCAAGCATTCCAAGGAAAATAGAAAGAAAAGGGAAGGAGAAAAGAAGAAAGACCATAGAAGGAAAAGAGAGAAGAACAAAAAAGCCAAAAAAAAAAAAAAAAAAAGGGACAAAAGAGACAAGAGAAGAGAAACATGAGGAGATGAGCAAAGACAATACAAAGGACACAAACAATCTGTAGCCTTCAAGCAACATAGTAATTAGGTCATAACAATTATCCACAATTAATGAACATTTCTAACAGAAATTAACTGTCACAAATTAACAGACCATGTGAAAAGAAAATAAAAGGGAATGGCGCAGTGGAAGATGACCTATCTTAATCAGATCAATTATTCTTGGCCAATCCACTCCAATCAAGGACCTGCAATGGGGGAAAAACACAAGAATTATACAAATAGTTGACTTCCGATACCAAAGAGATAGATGCATCTCCCAAAGCTGAAAGCTAGGAATTGTAGTTGTTGCCCTTTCATTGTAACCTAAACTTCAAAATGACTGTTAGTTATATATCCTACAACCCGTTCACACGATCTTTCTTCAATTTTCCGGAAACACGCCACCACTCCCATTAGTAACATTAAAATTATCACTAGCTAGTTCATGTTCCGTAGTAGCTTCAGTTTTCTCAAAATCAACTTCATCCCTTTCAACATTAGGCTCATCACCATCATCACTTCTAGCGTCCTTCAGGTCCTTTGCATCAGATTCATCATCAGATTTAGGAGGTCTCTCCTTGTAAGGTTTTACATTCTCATTCCTACTTCCACGCAATCCATTGTCTTTAGAAAGATTCTTGCGTTCTGGTGATTTAGACCTCCTGGGCTTCCTATGCTTTGCTTTCCCCTCATCCATATGTCTGGGGGATGTGCCACTATCTTTATGTCGTTTACCTTCAGTAGACCTTGACCTCAACCGCCTTCGATCATGATGCTTCGACTTTCCTTCTCTGTTTTTCTCCAATTTACCACTAGACTGAGGTTTTCCTTCTGGAGATTGTGATCTAGAATTCTTGTGTTTTGATTTGCTTTCACCTGTAAATCTTGGTGATGATCTACTCTCTTTGCGAGTCTTACCCTCAACAGAGGAGGACCTAGACCGTTTCTGGTCCTTGAGCTTAGACTTTTCAACTCTACTTTCACCCACCCTACTGCCAGAGTTATGGTTGACTTCGATTGATCTAGACCTTGATCGCCTCCTACGTTTTGCTTTACTCTCATCTTTCCGTGGGGATGATTTACTTGACTTGCGATACCCAGGAGATCTAGAATCTGCACGGGATGATCTCCTTGGCCTTGGGGATGGACTATCTCGATGACGCTTTGGAGAATCAGACTCATCTCTGTATGACTTTCTAATTCGTGGGCTTCCACTCCTGCTTCTATACCGCCTTGAAACAGGAGAATGCCGATCATGTGATCTACCTGAATCCCTCCTACTTCTGCTATCATCATCCCTGCTGTCCCTGTAAGACCTCCGTTCATACTCATAGCTTGAGTAATGACGAGACCTTACAGGTGATCTAGATCTATAGCCTCTTGAATATCGACGACGAGGCGAAAATGAGCGAGACCTCCGCCTAAGCCTGTAATTGACGGGAGATCTTGACTTGGATTTTGATCTAGATCGAGACCTTCCCTGCCTCGGAGATGGAGACCTATGAACATTTTCATCAGACATTACCAGTTAAATATGGTACTATTTAAGGCATGCTAAAAAATATAAGAATAGAATACAAATCATGACCATAATTCCTGTCAGGTTAAGATATGCCTACATACATACCACAACAAATAAACAATGTAGAGGGATGCACTTTAGCCAACTAAGCTTTCAAAAGTTTCACTCAGTCCCTTACATTTCAATTTCAAAACATCTAATCCATTATGCTCATATTCATCACGATTTAGTCTCCACATTATAATTATGTTAGATCTGTCTTGGTTTTGTAATGGTCTGTTAAAAAATGCCAGGGACCAGAAAAGCTTTTAAGGAAAAATGAGAGTCCAGATGTAAATATTTTAATTCATGGGTTTTGGTTTCCTGAAAATGAAAAAAGAGAGCAAAGAAATGCTAAAAATAAACAGGAATATTGAATTGTGAATACGCTTGTAATAGGAACAGAAGCAAAAAAAAATCACCCAAGACAAGCAATAAAAGATGTACACATGTCGAACCAAATAAGTTTCTTCGAGAAATATGAGGAACAAAAATGCTGACTTGAAACATGATGAACCCAAGAAAAGGAAGGCTAAAACCAAACTGGACAGATAAATAATAAAATTAAAGAGCAGTAAATTGAGATTATGCTTAAACTAAGATAAAAAATTGGACCTCGCTCAAGAAAACCAAGGCCTGCAGCAAAGACAAATGTTTTGATATTTAATTAATACCAGTCCAATATGAGAAAGTAAGGCCTTAGGCATAAATAATCAACTGTTCATCCTGTCATATATAGTGCCACCCTACACCAAGAAATCATTGTCAAAATTGTTCAGCACTCTCCATAACATAAAAGGTCAGAGCATGCTTCCAAAAAAATTCCGAGAAACTACAACCAACTGAACTCATTTTGATTCCTTAATCCATGCTACAATACATACATTACAGAAGCTTTGATTAAGAATGATATTCGCATGAACACGACAAATTTCTATTCAAATCACAAAGCTACAACGAAATTAGTGTATCATTTGATCAAGACAAGCTTCAGTTTCCCAATTTTCCCTCAAAACGAAGCAGACAACGTGACCATTTGGTTAAAAACTTAAGCTTAACAAGAAGAGTTGGCATAACTATTCTAACCGAAGACCCTCAATTCAAAAATGTCCAAAGGACAGAGTTCAATCCCAGGTTGATTGAGATGTGATAAGATTAACAGAACTTTAGTTTCTATGTAGATTTACAGAAGCAAGTATTGATGTTCAACTAAGATATTCATCTGACCATGTGTATCTCTTAAACCTTATAAGCATCAAGTAAAAAGAAACTAGATTTAAAGGTTCCAAGGAGTTCTGTGGGCCGTTGTCAGTTCAAGAACAGGATGATCATACCAAACTTGAGAATCACTGAAATGTCCCAAGAATTTCGCAAATAAGAAAGCCATTGAGCTTCCAACTATTTTCAAAAGAAAACCAAAACCTCCGAAGCCAAGATTAAATTCCTTGATGATAATAGAACTAAAGAAACACCAGATGGCTAACGATAAATAAAAACAAAAGGGAAGCAAGCATTCCAGCCGCAGCTTTATTCAAATTCGCAATGATATAGTCAATTAAATAATTACATTCACATTTGCATCAAAATTGCAGGAGACATTTCTTGACAAAAGATAAGGTTATTGTTTAATATTTTTTGAAGATATTTTGTTAGCAAGGTAAATTATTTTGCAGAGAATTTTTTGAAGGGAAAAGTAAACAGCGCATATTGGAGAGCAAATCTTTGTAAAATAATGCAAGGTGAATTTTGGAAGGAATTGGTATTATTAAGTTTGGATATGATGTGATTGGATGATTGTTTAGAAATGGTATCTGTTGTAGTGAAAAAGTTAACTTCTTCCAAAAAAATATGCAACCAGGCACAGCCTAAGAGATATGGTCCACCGTACCTAGATTTTTTATCTGGTTCCTTCTGTTCAGAAACAAGCCCATCTGGGTTCAATTTTCTACTTATTTCAGCAGCTCTAGCTGCAGCTAACTCAGTCGCAGATTTCATGCTTGCGGCTCGATTGGCTGCCTGCTGTTGAGTTAATGTTTGCTGCATTAACAATGCCTGCTGAAATTGCATCTGTTGCATTGCAACTGCTTGTTGCATCATTAAAGGGAGTGAAGAGGAAGTCAGTGCAGAATTCAGAACTGCTGGTTTCGGAGGAAGTGATTTTGCCATTTCGACATTTAAGGGGCGACCTGCAACATCCATATTGTTCAGACCTAGGGCAGCACTTGCTTCTTCAGGCTTCGAATATTCTATATAAGCAAAATGTTTCGAATCAGTCACACTGCATTCAACAACAGTGCCATACAAGCCAAATAGCTGCTTCAACTGATCCACTGTAAGAAGTGGGCTAAGATTGCTAACTTGCACGGTTTTTTTGAGGATATCTCCTTTTCCCTGTTTTTCAACTGATCCTATGGAGAAGAACAGAAATAAATCAAACTAAAGGGTGAAGAAATAGCAACAAAAAATCAGCACAAGGGAGCAAACTAACCTAAATGCCAGGAAAAAAAATCATGATTCAAAATATGCTCAATGGAATGTCAAGATGGGCCAGGTTAAGGAAACCAAGTGACATCTTTGTTATATATGTATGTACATATATACACACATTTATATAGAATCAACACACGCATTATAAAAGAAGACCAGTGCAAGAGGTATGAAATATAAGGCCAGAAGGTGAAAAAAAAGAAGAGAAGAATTACTCTGATTAAATTCTCCATTTGTGTAGCATAGATCACTTATCGCTTATTATCTTCTTCAGTTAGATCATGAAAACTTATGGAGCCACAAGCATTCTCAAAATAATTCCAAATACATCAAGTATATGAGCCAGTAAATAATACAACATGTGGGCACTAGAAGTACCAGAAGATTCTTTGGCAGACTGTGCTTGTGCAGCCTGTGCTGCATGAGCTTGCATAACCTGAGCAGTAACAATTGCATGAGCAGCAGCCATTGCAGCAGCAGAAGGTGCCATAGGGGCCTGACTAACAGTTCCCATTGAGGTAGTAGCTGCTAAAGCAGTCATCAAAAGATTGTGAGGTGGGTGACTAAACTTGCAATCAGTTTTTGCACACCGTCCACTAAGATATTCCCGGCAAACTTCACCCAGAGATGCTCCTATTCCAGGTAAAACCACACCACCTGAAGCTCCTGGAACAATACCAGGAATCATCCCAAGTAACCCGGGAAATGCCCCTGAAACAGAGCCGGAGTAATTTGGCATGTTAGGCATGCTTTGGTTAACCATATTTGGGAATGTAGGAGATGGAGCCATGCCCAGCAACCCTCCCGTAGTGGTTCCTGCGTAGAAATCCTTCAAAGTATCAGTCCAGGAACTAAAGCTCGTTGCAAATTAGTGGATAAAAAATTAATTCTACCGAAGTCCAGTTTTGTTACTAACGATGTTCCATTAAACAGGAAAAGGATGAGAATGGAACACACTTCACCAATAATTTATACACAATCTAATAACTAGAAATCCAATATCAGCCAAATATGCAAGTCCATAAAAAGAAAGAATATCACAATGACATTGGAGAAGAGATTCCCGTCTTCCATCAAACCAAATCGTTTTACTGACTAGATTGACATATCCACTCAAGAACATAAACTGAACACGACTCACTATGAAGAGTAAAACAAATAAAGATACCATCCTTCTTAGGGGAACTTAAAATACCTGAGCTGAAGAAAACCGGGAAAGGACTTCCCATAATAGGCCTTCCATTACACTCCACATTCACCATATAATTACCTCTTTTTGCAACAACATAAGTCACTGAATAAGTCCCATCACCCATATCCTTTACTATTCCATCCTGCTCCGACCCACCAACACCCACTCCCGGCGAAACCCTCACCTTAACCTGCGCTCCACCATGGGGCACCTTCCGATTATCAGCATCCTTAGTGACCACCACAAACGTAGACGGCGCACAAGCCGTCCCACCTGCAATTCCCACCCCAGCCGCGGTGCATTTACTGGGGTCCACTGGTCCAATCGGCTTTTGAGCTAGCCTTCTTCGCTCTCTTTCCTCCTCATCTTCATCCTCGTCGTCATCCGAATCGGCGTTGGTTGCTCCGGCCGCATTGTTAGAAGAATCAACGTTCTTAAAAGTGGCTTCAAATGCGGCTTTGGCCGCTGCGGCTTTCTCGGCTTCGCTTTTGAGCTTAGCTTCCTCAGCTTGTATCATCCATATCGGCTTCGCTGCAGTGCCACCGGCCGAGTTTGCTGTGGTGTTGTTTCGATCGGCCATTAGGGTTTGTGGAGAACTGAAATGAAAAGTCTGATTAACCCCCCGCAACCTGAATTACATAGAAATCCGATGAGTAATTAGCAGTAGTACAAAAAAGAAGCAATCCTTGGCAGGTTGGATAACGTACCTTTGCAGTGACGGCGTAAGGGTGAGGATGTCAGGGGAGCAGGCGGCTATTTTTCGGAGGATAAGTTTATTTCATCATGGGGGGCAATACGGTGACACCTGTACTAGTTACAAGAACTATGTAATAAAATGCAATTGTTATTGTTAATACTGTGGCACTATGGTGGCACCATTTTTTACTATTTGTAGCTCAAATTTACTGTGGATCTTACTATTTGTAGATAAAAAAAAAGTGAAATGACAAAATTGCCCTTAACATATGAATAAGGTATATACTTCATGCAATTCAAACTCCTTCAAAAATCAAACAAAACCATTCGAAATCATTCCAAAAAACGTTCAAAATCGTAGAAGCAAATTGGAACACAGATTTTGGTTAATTTGGGACAGCTTCTACTCCAAAATATACGCAAATATGGTACGAATTTAATACTTTTGTATAGTTTTTTGCATACTGCTGTAAAAATCGCACATGTTTTGCGAATTTTGAAGGAAAAATCGCCTGTAATTGGTGAAGTACCAGGACAAAATCGCCCAGCTTAGGCGATTTTTTGTGGAAAGTTCGCCAATTGCAGGTGAAATCTGTGGGAAAAATCGCCTGCAATGTGCGAATTTTACAGCAAAATTCGCACATTTCAGGCGATTTTTCTGTGAAAATTCGCACATTGCAGGCGATTTTTCCCACAAATTTCACCTGCAATTGGCGAACTTTCCACAAAAAATCGCCTAAACTGGGCGATTTTTTCCTGGTACTTCACCAATTACAGACGATTTTTCCTTCAAATTTATATGTTTTAATTGTTTATGTAATTACTTATTTTTGGTTTTAATTTGATTAATGACGCAGGATCCAAATAGATTACCAGACATTCAGAGGGATTTGAGTCTTGAGTTTCAGTGTCCTGGTTTTTTTCCAACTAAAGAACAAACATATACGTATTATTCGGATTTGGCTCTTACATTTCGCTTCGAGCTGATTAAAGTGGGGAGGGGTAACAATGGAAAATCGGTCACATATCGTTGCAACAGATTCAGAGATCCGGTTGAACAAGGGCTCTCCCACAACAGAGGAAGAACACTAGCCGGCGAGGATGTAAGTGCAGGTTCAAGTTATTTTGCAAGGAGGTGAAGGATAATGGTTGGTGGGTCAGAGTTACACCAGGTCCGAATTCAATGCACAATCACACTGCTATAGTGTATCCAGAGGGTCACAGGCAGCTCAGCCGCATGAGTGATGGAGCAAGGCAGGTTGCAAGGACTTTGAACAATGCAAATATGAAGCCAAAATTGACTAGGAATCATCTTGCTGAGACGCATCCTGAAGATAATGTGACAGTGAGGTAGCTAAACAATCTTAAAGCTGATGACAGGAGAGCAAAGTTCGAGGGTAAAAATATTACGCAGCAATTTGTTCATTACGCCGAGGAGAAGCATTACTATGTCAAAGTTTTGACAGAATAGGGCACAGATGTTATCACACATGCATTCATAGCGCACCCAAGTTCAATCCAGCTGTTGAACAGATATTATTGGGTGATTGTGGTGGACGCAACATACAAGACGAACAAGTACAAGATGCCACTCTTTCAGATTATAGGTATGACTCCTTCCAACAAGAATTTTAATATTGCATGTGCCCTTTTGAGAGATGAGAAAAGAATTAGTTATGATTGGGTTTTTGAACAATTGAGAGGGTTGTTGGATGTTGAAAATGTTCCTAACGTTATTGTTTCTGATCGAGAGATGAGTTTGATGGATCCTATAAGGGATCATTTTCCTGGATCACACCACCTGCTGTGTTTGTGGCATATCGACCGTGATGTTGATAATCAGTTGAAAAAGCTTGTTGGTGAGGGTGAGAGAAAAAAAGCAATAAAAAAGCTTTGGAAGGGAATTGTTAATGCGGCAACAGTTGAAGAGTATGAAGTGTTACTGCAGCGGTTGAAGAATGGTTATTCTTCAGTTGCTGGTTATTCTTCAGTTGCTGGATCTGTTATGGATGTGTCTGCAAGGCCACGCATGGGATTCCTTGTGCCTGTGACATCTGGAAGTTGAAGGAATCGCACGACACGATCATAGTTGAAATGGTGCACAAGTTTTAGAAGCGGTTGACGATTGAGACATCTGAAGTGGATTCGAACACAATTTCTGCAGAACTTCAGTAAGATTTACATTATGTATTTTATTTTAGGGTGTTATGATTTATTAACATACATTTATATAAATAATTTTAATTTGTTGTAATTCATTGTTTTTAACAGATACTTCCGCCAGAAAATCGTTCCTCAATTCGAGAATAGTCCACGAGTGGTCATGCGAGGTCTGATTGTCAAGATGAATGAGTCGCTCAATCCTGACAATGCAAGTGTGTTCGAACCAGCCATTTTGTCAACATCAAGGGGTAGACCAAGATTACATGAATCCGTGCGGCGCGAGCTGAGCGCTCGCGAGAAAGGTTCAAGACGCAGTAATGCATCCAGGAGATCTTCTCAGAGATCGTTTCCATTCGAGGAAGGTAATCTATGTTTTTTTCTTTTTTTTTTTAATTTATATTGATTGGTTACTTTAGTTATTCTATACGACTAAAAATTACTATTACGTGTTTATATTCCAATTTGTAGTTAGAGCGGACAGTGAGAGTATCCCCATGATTCCACATTATGTCCATCCTTTCTGCAATGGCATTACGGACGTAGAGTCAGATGGCAATTGCGGATTTCGCGCTATTGCACACGGTCTGTATGGCAATGAGAACGAATGGGAGACAGTCCGAAATGCGCCTATTGGAGAGATTCTTATGCATCAGGATACTTACAGACGCCTCCTCGGTGCATGTCTACCACAGTCTCTTATTGAAGCCGACGCAGATCCTATTGCTTGGACAATTGGTCGATTGAATCATTTTTCATCACCGTGCCCCTTTGCTGGCTGGATGATCACCCCAACGGACTTGTTTGCTATCGCCAATTATGCAAACGCCTTGGTAATCCACCTCAGTCGTGCTCGCGGTTGCTGTTTCTCCATTTTACCTTTGCGGCCGCTACGTGGTGTTGCCAGACCATCTCGTCAGATAGCCATTGCGCACGTACGTGGTAATCATTTCGTTCATGTCAGTTTGACTAGTGACTGTCCCGTGCCTTCGTTGGCATTGTTGTGGAGGCATCACTGTGATGAGTCTATGGCTAGCTTTGCAGAACGTGATGAATTTAAAAATAGGCTGGACCATTGGAACATGATTTGTGGACCATGATTTTTTGTAGCCATTGCACTTTGTTTTGAAAATTACATTGTTCTTTTAATAATTATCATTTATGTAATTTTCCAGTTTTAATTTCATTAGTGCACTAAAAAAGGATTAAACATGTCAAATATAACATAACAGAATCCTCATAGCATCACAAACTAAATAGAAAAAATATAAATATAGTAATATACTACAATCAACTAGCCAAATGCCATCTATCTATCTCCGCCCTCAACCTAGCCTCCATTTCTTCCGTCTGATCTAATCCAGCATCCCTGATGATCTGTACGGCGTCCTCACCGAAATGCTGCCACCGGCGGACCCACTATAAAGACAATACATTGCAATGATTACGTGCACTTATTCGATAACAATATAACAGTATACTTAATCAAATTATGTAACGAAAAATACTTACATATTCTGTGTTGGTTCGCGGTGGAACTCCACCATCATCAGCTGGGGGGCCATCGATGAACAGGTACGGGTGAGAGTGCTGACGATACCAGGTAAGGTAATCGTGTGTGACTGCGCCGGGAACGTCAGCAGGCTGCAAGTCATCGGGACGTATACAAGCCATACGTGGTGCCCGCCATATACTCTTGGCGAACGCCAAGTCAAAATCCACACTATACCCACCACTGTACGGCCGAAACGCGGTCTTCGGATGGAGGATGTCGGCTGGGATATCCTGCACGTATCCCAACTGACTGACGCACCTATCTGGCATGTACGGCTCGACCTCACCACCACATGCGATCAACCCCCTGTACGTGGTGATCGGGGTGCGTACGTGCGGAAACTGACCGTATGGGGTCCACGTCACCTGTAATATATCAAATTATATTTATTACATATTTACAATGTATCATAAACATTTATTACTAAAATCAGCAAATATATTTTAACATACCTCCTCCGGACGCAAGTGGTCAAGGGCATGCCGGTATCTCTGCAGACGGGAACTGCTGCCCTGTCGGGGTCCAGTGGTCCACAAAGCAGCGCGCGGGGTCTGTGGATCATCAGGCATCGGCACAGAATGCGGTCTGAACACTGGGAAGTGCTCGTATATCCATGCCTGCAGTAGCGTCAGACAACCCGCCATCCCGCTGCAAGAACCTCTACTAGCCTTACCTAAATGTCTATACAAGTAGGCTAATGCAGATGTACCCCAAGCATGCTAATGCATAGTATGCAACTGTCCCCGAATATGCACAAGATGTTGTGGTTTAATCCTATTGGAACTCTTGTCAACAAAAAGAGTAGATCCAATAGTCAACCACAACCAAGCCTCCAAAGCGCGAGGCAGGTGCGTACTGTCCGTAACTAAAGCTGACCGCCTCTTGAACACGTACTCAACTAGTACACCACCATCGCTGTGGCTCGCCATCCACTCATCCTCCCTCTCGGACACCTGTAGCAAATCTCTGCACAGGTCCAAAACACTGACTTCTCCGTATAGTCAGCGAGCATAGGACCATCCACAGGGATACGAAGTATCTCCCACACGTCGTGTAGGAGTATACTCATCTCACCAACAGGGAGATGAAACGTGTTCGTATCCGGCTGCCACCGCTCAATGAATGCAATAAGCAGTGGGGTATCGATGGACGTGTGCATGATGTACGGCAGGTGAGATAAACCAGTGGCGCGCAACAATAGCTGGCAGTCAGCTGACATCGAAGCCCACCAAGATACCAGACGCTCACACACCTGCCCTATTTTGGCATCTCAGGTGGGACCTAGGTGGTACGACCTCCTCACCCTCCTCTCCGTCCGGTCTATACCTATAGGCCACATGGCCCTTCCAAATAGGTATCACTGACCCATCAATAGGGCCACCCGTACACGCCTCAGTCACAATCCAAGACGTATCGCTCCTCCCACGCCTATTCGTAACTAATTTCAAAAAATATTTACCATAAATAAACTTATTTAAAAAAACAGAAAACAAATACATTCAATAATTTAATTGAAATAGCAACACATAATCATTATAATCAAATTACATAAATAATAAAAATCAAATAATGTAATTTAAATAACAACATATTATCATATAATCAAATTACACAAATAATTATAATCACGGATGCACTACAAATTTTAAATAATAGAAATCAAAACATATACATGATATTAGTGTTAAATTTAAAGCTTACCTCGTGAGGGCTCCTCATCGTGTCCTGAGGACGACGGTCCCTCCTCGCCGCCAGCAAAAGGCTGCTCCTCCTGATCGGAGTCCTCATCTACCAGCGTATGTGCAGGGATACGTCTCGCAGCTTTCTTCATCCTAGCAGAAGCAGTGGGCCGCTGTCGCGGGAGGGACTTCCCCGCAACCTACAATAAAGTGCAAATAATAATTTAGAAACATGCAAAATATAAATAATATTTAAAATTAATACAAAACAAATATAAAATGTTATTTTCTGAAAAAATTCGCACATGATGTGCGAATTTTTGGACAATGCGAATTTTACCCAAAAATTCGCACATGTCCAAAAATTCGCACATCATGTGCGAATTTTTGGGTAAAATTCGCACATCATGTGCGAATTTCTACGCCAAATTCAAAAATTTAAACGAAATTTTACACTTTTTACCTTGCTATACAATCCTTTCCCCTTCCCGGGACGCTGTGGTGGTTGAGATCCGCCTGCTTCCATTACGTGCGATTTTTTGCAAAATTTTTTCGTTGGTCTGAGAGAGTTTTGCTAAGAAAATCTGAAATGACTTATGATTTTGTAAGGTTTGCAGACAAATATAACAACAAAATTTCGGCCAAAAAATCGCCCACATTAGGCGAATTTTCATGGAAAAATCGCCCACATTAGGCGAATTTTCATGCAAAAATCGCCCAGAGCAGGCAAATTTTGACTGAAAAATCGCCACACTTATCCGATTTTTCAGTCAAAATTCGCCTGCTCTGGGCGATTTTTGCCTGAAATTTCGGATAAGTGTGGCGATTTTTTCATGTTTTTTCACGTACTGTAGGTGATTTTTCCCCTGTTTTTCGCAAATTGGGTCCAATTTTACCAAGTTATTTCGCACATTGGATCCGATTTTTTATTGAATTTTCACATTTTCTGCTGTTAGGGGCAATTTTGTCATTTCATCAATTTTTTTGAGCTACAAATAGCAAAACTGAGCTACAAATAGCAGCCCAGTTTTTTAATCCCTACCGTCCACGAAAACAAAGCGCACTTGCACCCCCGCGCAAGTGTGTTCACGCACCAAATTGTCATACTCAATATGCCCGAACATATGATTCAACTAGTTTAGACAAACTAATTCCTGAAACACATAATAACTTAAACCAATAGTATATCTAAACTGTCTCAGTCACGAGTCTCATTTATATATCATGACTTTAACCAATGTAGCTAATAGTCAGTGACTTTCAGCCGTACAAATAAGCAGCGTAACATTGATGGGAGGAATACTACAAATAATACACTAAGTGTGTGTCATTACGTGACTTATGAGCTTGTTACCTCAGAATAATGCGCCTCAGATGGAGAGGGTATCACATTTCTCCTAGTTCAATTTACTCTAGCCATCTTACTTAGAAATTCATAAGCTAGTGATCTTATGGTTGGACTCATCCGATATGGAGGAAGGCCCTAATGCCAACACGCAAGTCCACCCATATCACATATGAATTCGTAATGGAGGCTATGAGAATATTAACCAACCCGCTCCCACTTAGATTTTTAAAACGAGGGTTTTTCTGGTTTTAACATGCAATTAACTAATTCTAAGTTATGTGTAAATATAAAACCAGCAGGCTTTAAAATATACATCTAATATACAACACAAAAATTAAAGCATAAAATTAAAACTATAAATACGGGAAATGAATGCGTAAAATAAATTTTTCGACTATTATGGTTTTAATTGCTTCCATCTTCTGCCTTGATCTCGTGTATGAAGAAAAACAGAACAAGCCCGGGCTTAAATCGAAAATCTCACTTTCGTGCAATGTATTCCAGAATCAAAAACTTTCGACAAAGCTCAGGCTCAAATTCATTTTCCCCTGAATGGATCGAGGCTTATACTTATTTAATTTACTAAATCGACGTACAAAGATTCAACCTTTAATTAAAAGTGAAAAGTCTAAAGGTTATACCTTTGTAGCGAAGTCCCAAGCAAACAGAATACCAAATCTTCGGGCAAGCGAAATCCACAAAAAATCCGAAGAATAACTCCAAACGCCTCCGAATTAGTGTGGGCTAATGTCTACGGAGGGGTCCAAGGCAACACCGAAGAAATCCAAAGAAACCCACTTCAAGAATCCAACAAATCTGAAAAACAGATTTAGCCCGGGAACTGATCCTAATCTGAGAACCCATTTTAAGAATTGACCTTTTCTCGTAGATCTAGACCTTGGCAAACCCATAGGAACAAGACAAGGGATCAACACAACAAAGGGTACAAAACTCAAGGAAAACCACAGCCAAAAACTCCCAAAATATCCACCGGAATTGGCGCCGGATTTTTCGCCGAAAAATACTCACGGCCGACAGGCGATCTCCAAGTCTGGCTGCTCGGAAAAAGGAGAAAAATGGCTACTTGAGTTCTCTAGGATATGGGCTTAAAGATTTTCGAAGAAGAAAGTTCCTAAGTCAACTTCGAAAGAGAAGAATCGATGAAGAAGAAGAGCTTCTCTTTCTAGACTTAACTTTCTCACTCTAGGCTAATAGCCACCAAGGTTTCTAATGTCTTGTTAAGTGCCTAACAAGGACTATTTTTAGAGAGCTTCTAAGGAGACCTAGTGGGCCTTTGAGTTGGGCCTCTCTAAGGGGTCAACGAAAGTCAAACATTAAGGCTCAACTCAAAAGCCTACTAGGTCTCCCTTGAAGCTCCTATAAATAGCTTAAGTTAGACATTTAGAAGACATAGGAAACCTTGTAGGCAAAGTTGCCTCTAGAGAGAGAAGGAGAAGCCTAGAGAGAGAACATCATCTTCTTTGTTGGGTTTTTTCTCGAAGTCGGTTTTTGATCATTCTTCTTTGAGAGCTCAGCTTATTCTCTAGCCTAGAAGACCACAAATAGATCGCTGCCCAATGCCTACATTTTAGTCCCGCCAATCGCCGCACAAAGTTCCTCACTGACGCCAGATTTGTACGAGTAATTTCAGCGTCCGAAATTTTGGTGGGATCTTGGTTTTTGTCGCGCTGATCCTTTGTCTTGTTCCTTCGGGTTCGCCAAAGTCTAGATCTACGGGCAGAAAGTTTTATTTGGCAGTGTTTGGTGGGTTTTCAGATTAGGATCAGGCCTGTTTTAGATTTGGGCAGATTGAGTTTTCTTGAAGTGAGTTTCTTTCAATTTTTCATATTGTGCCTTAGCCATCTCGTGGACATTTGCCCACTCAAATTCAGGATAGTTTGGAGTTATTCTCGGGACACTTTAGTGGATTCACAACTCCAGACCCGGCTTTCTTTATTTGCGAGGGACACTTCAAAGGTATAATCTTTAAAGGTTTTCGCTTTAATATAAAGATTCAATTTTTGCGTATGGTTGTAATAAATTGAACTAGTATAAGCCCAGATCTGTTAAGGGGAAATGATTTTAAGCCTGAGCCGAATCGAAAGTCTCCGATTTGGGAATGCATAGCACGAAAGTGAGATTTTTTGTTTAGCTCGGGCTCGATCTGTTTCCTTCAAATTGGTATCAGAGCGAGTGTTTTGGCTTTATACTTGTTTGATTTATTACACGGCTTTGTTTTGACTTTGTTATTTTCGTATTGTCGATATATTAACAGGTGGTTATTATTCTCGACTATTATTGTTTATATTTTCATTCATAAACCCCGGGACATGTCCAGGCTCATTTTTATTTTGAATGAAAATGTCTGTAATAGTAATAACCACGAGCTGGAAGAAATGTAGGATTAGATGAATCTTGTAGTAGGATTTAATCTAATGTTGCCGTCTTTAAATTCCTAGAACGCCTTTGTATATAGGAATTTATATATTATGATGAAGACGTTATTTTGGGTAACTCATATTCGTGGATTTTGGTTTATCATAATTTTGGGTGATTTTTAATTACGTAAAAAACCAAAAAAACCTGGACGAATTGAGAGGAATCCAAATAACGAGTGAGAGCGACACGACGGGACGTGTCAACAAGGCGTCAAGGAAATGACAATAGAGAATGCCTTAATAGTTGGGAAATGTTTAATTATGTATTTCCCGTTTTATGTCCTTTTCGTTATTTGTGTGTTTTCGTTTTTATGCATGAGCGAAAACAAATCGTTTTTTAATACGTGTAATTAACTAAGGTAGATTATTTGCATATTAAAACTCCAACGGTTTTATGGGTGGAAATATCCATAATTAAGATAATGCATGTTAAAACGTAAAAAAATCCTCAAACTTAAAAATCTAAGTGGGTTGGGTTGGTATATATCCCCATGGCCTCCATTACAAATTCATATGTAATGTGGATAGACCTACGCATCGGCCAAGGGCCTTCTTCCCTAAGGATAAGTTTTCAATCCATGAGATCACTAGATTGAATTTCTAAAGGTATGACTATAGTGAGTTTAATTGGAGAAAGTTTCGACACCCTCGCTAAACGAGGGCGCAATAGTATCCTAAATAACAAACTTAGAAGTTACGTAATGGCATACACTTAGTGTACCATTTGTAGTATTCCTCCTAAGAGGTCACACTACTTATGTGTGTGGCTAAAATAATCGACTATTAATTTCATTGATCATAAGATCATTGATCAGATAGTGAAATTAATGAACTTAGGTTCTTCTTGAATGAATGTGGGTTGGCGTAGATGTTCACCTAAAGTGACCTGCGTTAATCCCAGTGTGAGAGATGTCGGTGGTGAAAGATTATCTGCCTGAGCCTAGCCAGAAATTCACTTTCGTGCTATGCATTCCAGAATCGGAATCTCTGGCCAGGCCTAGACGCTAGAACAATTTCTATTCCAACCCTTTTGAAATAACATTGCGCAGGATCTGAGTTTGCACTTATTCGATTTACTACGCAACAAAAAATTCTAATTAAAATGAAACTTTAGACAATACCTTTGAAGCGTGTACTCAGGTGATTCTCTTTTATGCCTCAAGACTTTGATTGCACGTTGTGTGGGGAACGATCTAGGAACAATTTATCAACCAATCACCACAATCCACCTGCCAGAAAATTCTAGCACCGCTGTACCTGGCAATTACAATTAACGCACCGCCCGGAGAGAGAGAAAGCTACCAATGGAGGAAGAACCAGCCGCAATTAAGCCTCTAAAATCCGACTATGAGAGAGAAAATTTATTTCTCTCTCTAGGATTTTATCTCTCTAGTTTTCTTGTAATAAAAACTTGTGAATTGTATATGTGGAATAGCTAATCCCTTGTCTATATATATAGTTACAAGAGAGACCCCAATTTGGTTTAAGATTGGTCTTACTAATGGGTTTAGGTAATTAATTAGTTTTCAAATCCAATTAGGTAACCAATCTGATAGGATAAACCAAATCCTAGAGATTAGGAAATCAAGTAACTAAAATTAATTAAAACTTAAGACTTAATTAATTAATTAAATAATTCCACTTTGTTAATTACTCAATTAACCCTTAGGAATAATTAATCAATTAATTAATTCTACCTATTCAATTAACCCATTATAAAATTAATCGTACCACTAACGGATTAATTTTGGTACTACCATCCTACACTATAATTGCTTCCAGAACAAATACTTAATTTATTTATGATCTCCCCATTTTAAAGATATAGTGCTCGTTAATATATTAATTTACTGATAAATTAATTAATTAATTTCTTTAATTCCGAGACTACTACCACTCGACCTTTTTACTATACCGGACATAAGTCCACCAGCTAGGTTTAGTATAATAAACATAACGAGCTCATCTCGGGAGCACCATCACCCCGGCGCACCGGTACATGGTTTCATTTCGACAAGCAGCAGCACACCAAGTAACTAAACACGCGCACCCAACCTACCGAGACTATTGGCCATAATTGACCTCACCCATTGGCAGATCAAAGTACACTATGTCTTATTCTGATGCCCGCCCGAGTCTAGGGATTAAGAGATAGAATACCAAGAATGATTTGTCTATTAAATCAGTACAAGACAAATCATTTCAATGGTCAAGTTCAATACGCCCCGGGCATATCTATATGATTCAATTAGTTCAGACAAACCAATTATCCGAATCACATAATAACCTAAACTGACAGTTTGTCCAAAGCTGTCTCGGTTACGAACCTCATTTATATAATACTTCTTTCAACCAATGATGAGATCTACTGTGTCACACAAGACACCTCATCATCTACTTACATAATATAAATGGACATATCATGCACAACAAATTAAAACCAAAACATAAATCGATATATTACTGGGAAAATGTACAATACAAGTATAGCTTATGTATTCAACTCCAGCAATCTCCCACTAATACTTAAGTTGTGCTTTAAGTATACATCTACATACAACTCCTATACACTCTGCTGCTATATATCTAGAAAAACCCTCATGGCTCTCCTAAGTATCTGATCCCCATGCCCTCCATGTGAGCTTCAAAGACTTTTGAAGTCAATGTATTCGTGAACGGATTTGCAAGGTTATCCTATGATGCTATCTTAGCCACGACCACGTCTTCTCTCTTTACGATGTCTCGTATCAAGTGGTACTTGCGCTGTATGTGTTTACTCGCCTTGTGGGCTCGTGGTTCCTTTGAGTTTGCTACTGCACCGTTATCACAATATACCGTGATAAACTTCTGTAAACCAGGAATCACATCTAAGTTCACTAGGAAGTTCTTGAGCCATACTGCTTTTTTTGCTACCTTTGATGGGGCAACGTATTCAGCCTCCATGGTAGAGTCCGCCATGCATTTCTGCTTGACACTCCGCCAAACTATGGCTCTACCTCCTAAAGTAAACACATACCCTGAGGTAGACTTGCTCTTGTCTCTGTTGCCTTGGAAATCTGAATCTGTGTAACCTCGGGGTACCAGCTCATGCGCCTGATAGACCAAAACTTGGTCTCTTGTTCTACGCAAATACTTCAGAATCCATTTTACTGCCTCCCAATGAGCTTTCCCGGTTACTCTGATATCTACTTACCATGCCAACGGCATAACAGATATTAGGCCTCGTACACAACATGTCATACATGAGACTTCATACTACCGAAGCATAAGGAATTGTCTTCATGACTTCTATCTCCTCATCAGTCTTGGAAGACTGTTCCTTAGATAGATGCACTCCGTGTCTGAAAGGTAGAAAACCTTTCTTGGAGTTCTGCATGTTAAAACGGGCCAGAATCGTATCTATGTACGAAGCATGGGAGAGCGTTAATGAACGTTTCCTACGATCTCGAATTATCTTGATCCCAAGGATATGTCCCGCTTTCCCTAAGTCCTTCATATCAAACTGCTTGGACAGCTATGCCTTTACGTCTGATAACACTTTATTGTTGTTGCCAATTAATAGAATGTCATCTACGTAAAACACAAAAAACACCACTGAGTTTCCATCATGTCTGCGGTACACACATCGCTCATCCAGACACTGAGTAAATCCGTAGGACTGGATTACTTCATCAAACTGGATGTTCCAAGATCTGAATACCTACTTAAGTCCGTAAATGGACCTCCTAAGCCTGCAAACCTTATGCTCTTGGCATTTTCAATGAATCATTCTGGTTGCTGCATAAAGATGGTTTCCTCAAGACTTCTATTTAGGAAAGCTGTCTTGACATCCATCTGCCATATCTCATAATCTAAATGAGCAGCTATGTGAAAGATTATCCGACCGGGCCTAGCCAGAAACTAACTTTCGTGCTATGCATTCCAGAATCGGAATCTCTGGCCAGCCTAAACTCTAGCACAATCGCTATTCCAACCCTTGCTTGAAATAACATTGCGCAGGATCTTGGTTCGTACTAGCTCGATTTACCACGCAACAAAAATTCTAATAAGAGCGGAACTTTTAGAAAGTTACCTTTGAAGCGTGACTCAGGTGATTCTCTTGTATGCCTCAAGACTATGACTTCTTGTTGTGTGGGCAACAATCCAGAAGCCAATTGATCAGCTATCACCACAACTCCACACACTAGAAAAATCCAGCACCTCCGCACCTAGCACGTACTGCAAACGCACTGCCATGAGAGAGAGAAAGCAACACACGGGGCTAGTAAAGGAGGGTAAAAATTCGGCCACACCTAAGGAAAACCAGCCGCCACTTGCTAATTAAAATTCGTTTAGGAGAGAGAAAATTTTATCTCTCTAGAAATCTTGTGGAATAATTGTGTGTCTTGAATAACTGATCCCTTGTCTATTTATAAGTTAAAAGAGAGACCCCAAGTTGGATTAGGATTGGCCGACCTACTGGGATTCTGCTTCCTTCAATCCTGTTCCTGGACTGATACACATCCAACTGATACAGGGATTCACTTATCCCAAACCAGTTCCTGGTATGATTCACAACCAACTGATACAGGGATTCACTTATCCCAAACCAGTTCCTGGTATGATTCACAACAACCTGACACAAGGATTAATTAATTACTTAATTAATTAAATCTACCTTTATCAATAACCCAGTACATAATTAATTGTACCACTAACGGATTAATTATGGCACTACCATCCTACACCAGAATTGCTTCCGGAACAACTTAATTAAATTATATTCATAATCTCCCCACATCAAAGATATAGTGCTCGTTAATTTATTAATTTACTGATAAATTAATTAATCAACTTCTTAATTCTGAGACTAGTACCACTCGACCTTTTTACTATACCAGACATACGTGCACTGGCCGGGTTTAGTATAATAAACATTTCGAGCTTATCTCAGGAGCACCATCACCCCGGATGCACCGGTACATGGTTTCCTTTCAACAAGCAGCAGCACACCAAGTAACTAAACACGCGCACCCAACCCACCGAGAATATTGGTCATAATTGACCTCACCCATTGGCAGATCAAAGTACACTATGTCTAATCCTCATGCCCGCCCGAGTCTAAGGATTTAGAGATAAAATACAAGGATCGATTTGTCTATTAAATCAGTACAAGAGAAATCAATCCTAGTGGTCATGTTCAATACGCCCCGGGCATATCTATATGATTCAATCAGTCTAGACAAACCGATTATCCGAATCACATAATAACCTAAATCAACAGTTTGTCCAAAACTGTCTAGTTACGAACCTCATTTATATACTATGCCTTTCGACCAATGATGAGATCTACTGTGTCACACAAGACACCTCATCATCTACTTACATAGTATAAATGGACTTAATATGCACAACCGATATAACTGAAACACAAATCGATATATTAATTGGGAAAATGTACAACACAAGCATAGCTTATGTATCCAAAACTAATTGGTTTGTCTAAACTAATTGAATCAAATAGATATGCCTGGGGCGTATTGAACTTGACCATTAGGAATGATTTGTCTTGTACTGATTTAATAGAAAAATCATTCCTTGTATTCTATCTCTTAATCCCTAAACTAGAGTGGGCATGAGGATTAGATATAGTGTATTTTGATCTGCCAATGGGTGAGGTCAATTGTGACCAATATTCTCGGTAGGTTGGGTGCGAGTGTTTAGTTACTTGGTGTGCTGCTGCTTGTCGAAAGGAAACCATGTACCGGTGCGTCTGGGGTGATGGTGCTCCCGAGATGAGCTCGAAATGTTTATTATACTAAACCCGGCCGGTGGACTTATGTCTGGTATTGTAAAAAGGTCCAGTGGTACTAGTCTCAGAATTAAAGAAGTTGATTAATTAATTTATCAGTAAATTAATTTATATTAACGAGCACTATATCTTTGATGTGGGGAGATTATGAATATAATTTAATTAAGTTGTTCCGAAAGTAATTCTGGTGTAGGATGGAAGTGCCAAAATTAATCTGTTAGTGGTACGATTAATTTTGTAATGGGTTAATTGAATAGGTAGATTTAATTAATTAATTGGTTAATTATTCTAAGGGTTAATTCAGTAATTAACAAAGTGAAATTATTTAATTAATTCCTAAGGGTTAATTAAGTAATTAACAAAGTGGAATTATTTAATTAATTAATTAAGTTGTAAGTTTCAATTAGAATTAGGAAATCCTAGAGATTAGGAATCTACTAGGATTTGGTTTATCCTATCAGATTGGTTACCTAATTAGATTTGGAAACTAATTACCTAAACCCATTAGAAAGTCTAATCCTAGACCAAATTGGGGTCTCTCTTATAGCTCTATATATAGATAAGGGATTAGCTATTCAAGACACACAATTCATAAGTTTTCAAGACAATAAAACTAGAGAGATAAAATTCTAGAGAGAGAAAATTTTCTCTCTCCAAAACGAAATTTGAAGTGCAAAGTGGCGGCTGGTTTCTTGGAGAAGTGGTCGAATTTTGGTCCCAAAATACTAGCCCCGTGTGTTGTTTTCTCTCTCTTCGGGTAGTGCGTTTGGAGTACGTGCTAGGTGCGGAGGGGCTAGATTTTTCTAGCAATTGGAGTTGTGTTGATTGCTGATCCATTGGCTTCTAGATTGTTGCCCATAGAACAAGAAGTCAAAGTCTTGAGTCATACGAGCGATCACCCAAGTCACGCTTCAAAGGTACTTTTCTAGATTCCGCTTTTAATTAGAAGTTTTTGTTGCGTGGTAAATCAAACTAGTGTGAACCCAGATCCTGCACAAATATTTCAATTGGTATCAGAGCTTGGTTTTGGGTTTTTTGCTTGTTCGATTTGCTGCATGGTTTTATTTGCAGGTGGTTTAGAAATCCCTACTATTATGTTTACGTTTGTATGGGTTTTAATTAAACTCTGGGACATGTCCGGATTTAATTTTATTATGAATGTTTGTAATAGTATAACCACGTGCTGGAAGCCGTGTAGGATTAGATCAAATGTGTAGTAGGATTTTTTCTATGTAATTTTGACTTTTCCTAGAATGCCTTGTAGTAGGAAAATTGTTTTTTGTAATCGAAGGCGTTATGGTGGGCGACTTGGATTCGTGGGTTTTGGGTTATCGTGAATTCGTAGAAACCCAGGAAAACCCAGAATGAATTGCAAGAAGACAAAATAGCGTGAGAAAAGGCAAAGGAGGAATTGGCGACAGGAGGCGACGTCGGCAATGACCGCCGGCAGCAGTCGCACCGATCGACGGGAGCAGTTGTGCCGATCAAGGGCAGCTGCTGTGCACCGCTGGGACGTGAGCACGGCCCATGCGAGCTGTGTACGCGCGCGGCACGCTGCGGGCTGCGCCCATGCGGCCCGTTAGGGCCGTTCGGGTTGCGTTTTGGCCATTTTTCCTCCAGTTTTCGTTTTTTGAAATTTAAGACTTTCTCCATCGAGTGACGTGGCGGGACACGAGATCAAGGCAGAAGATGAAAGCAATTAAAACCATAATAGTCGAGAAATTTATTTTACGTATTTATTTCCCGTATTTATTGTTTTAATTTTTATGCTTTATTTTTATGCTGTATTTTAGATGCATGACTTAAAGCATGATTGGTTTTATGGTTGTACATAACTTAGGTTTAGTTAATTACATGTTAAAACCAGAAAAACCCTCAATTTGAAAATCTAAGTGGGAGCAGGTTGGTATAATATCCCCATGGCCACCATTACGGGTTCATATACGATGTGGGTGGGCTTGCGCGTTGGCATAAGGGCCTTCCTCCATTCGGATGAGTCCAGCCCCGAGATCGCTAGACTATGAACTTCTGAGTAAGATGACTAGATTAAGTTTAACTAGGAGAAATGCGACACCCTCTCCATCTGAGGTGCACTATCCTGAGGTAATGAACTCAGAAGTCACGTAATGGCATACACTTAGTGTACGATCTGCAGTATTCCTCCTGCGAGGTTACGCTACTTATTTGTACGGTTGAAAGCACCAACTATTAGCTACATTGATCAAAAGATCATTGGTCAAATAGTGTAGTTAATGAACTTGGTTCTTCTCAAACGAATGTGGGTTAGCGTAAACGTCCATACTGCGTGGCTTGCGAGAATCCCGGTGGATGAGATGTTGGTGGATTAAGATTATTATTTTGAGGGAAGTCAATAATTAATAGAATTTTCATGTTTTCGAAATTCTAAGCATAAATAACTGAAACATTGTTTGTTTATTTTCCAGTTTAATCAATATGGCATTCAATCCCTTAGCTGCTATTTTGAAAGACAACAAATTAACTGGAACTAATTATGTCGACTGGAGTCGTAACTTGGACATTGTCCTGACGGCTGAGCAGTATAAGTTTGTGCTCACCGAAGTATGTCCAGAAGTGCCTGATGAGAACTCTACCCAAGAAGATAGGGATGCCTATGCCAGGTAGAGAAAAGCGGATGAGATGGCGCGGTGCTACATTTTGGCTTCTGTGTCAAATGTGCTGCAACATCAGCTTCATCCCATGGTCTTCGCCTTCAACATGATGGCACACCTAAGGGAGATGTTTGCACATCAAGGCAGGACTGCTAGGCAGGCAGCTATGAGGAAGTTGATGAACACCAAAATGGCTGAAGGCGGATCGGTGAGAGATCATATTTTACACATGATGAGCAACATCAATGAAATTGAGGTGTTGGGAGGAGAAATCGACCCGGAAAGTCAGATAGATATTATCCTCCAGAGTCTACCCTCAAGTTTTGAGCAGTTTCGGGTCAACTACAATATGAACCAAAGGGTTTATACTCTGCCCAAGCTCTTGACGGATTTGGTGGTGGCCGAAGGTATCTTCTATGAGAAGAAGCAAGCTTTGGTTGCGGTAAAGGGTTCGAGTTCTTCTTCTGGGCTGAAAGGCAAGAAGAACAAGAAAAAGAAGAACGGGAAGAAACTTGCTGCAAAGCCAGACATCGCCAAGAAAAGCAAGCCCAAGGGCAAGTGCTTTAAGTGCGGTAAGGCAGGACACTGGAAAGCAGATTGTCCAAAGCTCAAAGGTACAATTGTTTCTGCCCTAATTACTGAGACATGTTTAGCGGTGATTCCTACAGATACTTGGTGTGTGAATTCAGGCACCACTGATCATGTTTGTAATTATTTGCAGGGGTTCCAAGTAACCCGAAAGCTTAGAGAGGACGAACTGGATATCTACATGGGCGACACTACAAGAGTGTCAGTAGAAGCAGTGGGAGTAGTTAGGCTAAATTTCGAAAATTGTAACCTAGAATTAGTGAATTGTCTTTATGTATCGAGTTTTAGAATGAACATGATTTCGGTTTCTAAACTCTTAAAGAACGGTTATAAGTTTATTTTTTCTGATGACTCTGTACTTATTAGAAGAAATGAAAAACTTATTTGTTCTGGTTCATTGGTGGACAATTTATTTGTGGTTAATTCTAACTCCCCAGTTGCGCAGAACATAGAAATAGATAGCTCAGTATCTAACATTAATAAGAGAAAGAAACCTTCTAAAATGAATCAAACCTATCTTTGGCATATCAGGCTAGGTCATATAAACCTTAGTAGGATTCAGAGGTTGGTCAACGATGGACCTTTAGGTTCATTAGAGATTGACAGTTATGCAACCTGCGAATCTTGCTTGGAAGGTAAGACGACCAAGAGACCTTTTAAGGCAAAAGGTTATAGAGCTAAAGAAGTATTAGAGTTGATTCATTCTGACTTGTGTGAACCTATGACGGTCCAAGCACGAGGGGGATTTGAGTATTTTGTGACGTTCACGGATGACTACTCTAGGTACAGGTACATTTATCTTATGCACCACAAGTCTGAATGTTTTGGAAAGTTCAACGAGTTTCGGGCAGATGTGGAGAAGCATCATGTTAAGAGTATCAAGACACTGCGTTCAGATCGTGGTGGGAGTACCTGTCCTATAAATTTCAATATTACCTCACTGAGGTAGGAATTCAATCTCAGTTGTCTGTACCTGGTACGCCACAGTAGAACGGTGTAGCAGAAAGAAGGAATCGAACTCTTATGGAAATGGTTAGGTCCATGATGAGCTATAGTGATTTGCCAAGTTCGTTCTCGGGATATGCCTTAGAAATGGCAATGTATATTCTTAATCTTGTACCATCTAAGACCGTGCTTTCAACCCCAGTATAGTTGTGGAATGGACGCAAGCCTAGTCTAAGACATCTCAGAATTTGGGGATGCCCAGCACATGTGCTTAAGGCAAATACGGCCAAGTTAGATGCCGGAACAGAATTAATGTTGTTTGTAGGTTATCTTAGAGGAACGAAAGGTGGTCTATTTTATAGTCCTAAAGATCAGAAGGTGGTGGTTAGTACCAACGCTAGATTTTTAGAAGAGGACTATGTCTTAGACCACAAGCCCAAGAGTAAGATAGTACTAGAAGAGCTTAGACGACAAACTACTAATCCTAATGCACCGGCACAAGTAGATACACCACACACTACACATGAGATCACAAATGATGTGCCTACACAGGTGGTGCCTCGTCGTAGTGGGAGGGTTGTGAGACAGCCCGACAGGTTCATCGGCATGGGAGAGGCCTCAGACCTAGTCCCAGGTGTGCCTGAACCGGACCCAGTTACCTACAATGAGGCGCACTGAGATAAAGATGCAGAATATTGGCATAAGGTAATATATCCGAGATGGGGTCAATGGACCACAATCAAGTCTGGGAGCTTGTGGACCTGCCTGATGGGTTTAAGCCCATTGGATGCAAATGGGTCTACAAATGTAAGAGAGGACCTAACGGGAAGGTGGAAACCTTTAAAGCTAGGCTGGTGGCGAAGGGGTATACTCAGAAAGAGGGAATCGATTATGAGGAAACCTTCTCCCCGGTGTTGGAGTAGAATACATAAGCTATGCTTGTATTGTACAGTTTCCCAGTTTAATATATCAATTTGTGTTTCAATTATATTTTGTTGTGCATTAATCGTCCATATATATTATGTAAGTAGAATATAAGGTGTCTGGTGCGACACAGTAGATCTCATCATTGGTTGAAAGACATAATATATAAATGAGGTTCGTAACCGAGACAGCTGTGGACAAACTGTCAGTCTAGGTTATTATGTGATTCAGATAATTAGTTTGTCCAAACTAATTGAATCATATAGATATGCCCGGGGCATGTTGAACTTGACTCTTAGGAATGATTTGTCTTGTACTGATTTAATAGACAAATCTATCCTTGTATTCTATCTCTAAATCCCTAGACTCGAGTGGGCATGAGGATTAGACATAGTGTACTTTGATATGCCAATGGGTGAGGTCAAATGTGGCCAATAGTCTCGGTGGGTTGGGTGCGTGTGTTTAGTTACTTGGTGTGCTACTGCTGGTCGAAAGGAAACCATGTACCGGTGCGTCCAGGGTGATGGTGCTCCCGAGATGAGCTCGAAATGTTTATTATACTAAACCCGGCCGGTGGACTTATATCCGGTATAGTAAAAAGGTCGAGTGGTACTAGTCTCGGAATTAAAAAAGTTAATTAATTAATTTATCAGTAAATTAATTTTAATTAACGAGCACTATATCTTTGATGTGGGGAGATTTTATGAATATAATTTAATTAAGTTGTTCTGGAAGCAATTCTGGTGTAGGTTGGTAGTGTCATAATTAATCCGTTAGTGGTACGATTAATTATGTACTGGGTTGTTGACAAAGGTAGATTTAATTAATTTAGAAATTAATTAATCATTGTGTTAGTTGGTTGTGAATCATCCCAGGAACTGGTTTGGGATAAGTGAATCCCTGTGTCAGTTGGGAGTGATTCATCCCAGGAACTGGTTTGGATAAGTGAATCCCTGTGTCAGTTGGGAGTGATTCACCCAGGAACTGGATTAGGATAAGTGAATCCCTGTGACAGTTGGGAGTGTATCAGTCCAGGAACAGGATTGAAGGAAATAGAATCTGTATCAGTCCAGAAACAGGATTAAAGGAAAACAGAAACCCAGTAGGAAGACCAATCCTAAACCAACTTGGAGTCTCTCTTGTAACTCTATAAATAGACAAGGGATCAGTTATTCAAGAAACACAATTCTACAATTAATCCACAGGATTTCTAGAGAGAGAAAATTCTAGAGAGAGAAAACGTTTCTCTCTCCAAGTCGAATTTTCAATAAGTTTTGGTGGCTGGTTTTTCTTCCTAGTGGCCGAATTTTTAAGCCCTTGGTGTATACTAGCTGCAAGAAACTTTTTCTCTCTCTCCGGCCAGTGCGTTTGCAGTACGTGCTAGGTGCGGAGGTGCTGGATTTTTCTGGCAGGTGGAGTTGTGGTGATAGCTGACCAATTAACTTCTAGTTCGTTGCCCACACAACGTGAAGTTATAGTCTTGAGGCATACAAGAGAATCACCAAGTGCACGCTTCAAAGGTATTTTTCTAAGATTCCGCTTTAATAGAAATTTTTGTTGCGTGGTAAATCGAGCAAGTGTAAACCCAGATCCTACCAAAATCTTTCACCCGGTAGCCATGCTTAAGTCAATCAGGATTCTCTTGGCCATAGCTGCTCATATAGATTATGAGATTTGGCAGATGGATGTCAATACAGCTTTCCTAAACGGAAGTCTTGAAGAAACCATCTTTATATAGCAACCAGAGGGATTCATTGAAAGAGGCCAAGAGTATAAGGTTTGCAGGCTTAGGAGGTCTATTTACGGACTTAAGCAAGCATCCAGATATTGGAACATCTAGTTTGATGAGGTAATCCAGTCATTCGGATTTAGTCAGTGTCCGAATAAGCAATGTGTGTACCACAGACGTGATAAAAACTCAGTGGTGTTTCTTGTGCTTTACGTAGATAAAATTCTATTGATTGGAAATAACAAGAAAGTGTTATCAGACGTAAAGGCATGGCTGTCCAAGCAGTTTGATATGAAGGACTTAGGGGAGGCGGGACATATCCTTGGGATCAAGATTATTCGAGATCGTAGGAAACGTTCGTTAACGCTCTCCCAAGCTTCATACATAGATACGATTATGGCCCGTTTTAACATGCAGAACTCCAAGAAAGATTTTCTACCTTTTAGACACGGAGTGCATCTATCTAAAGAACAGTCTCCTAAGACTGTTGAGGAGATAGAGGCCATGAAGACAGTTTCGTATGCTTCAGTAGTAGGAAGTCTCATGTATGCCATGTTTTGTTCGAGGCCTGATATCTGTTATGCAGTTGGCATGGTGAGCAGATATCAGAGTAACCCCGGGAAAGCTCATTGGGAGGCAGTAAAATGCATTCTCAAGTATTTGGGCAGAACGAGGGACCAAGTTATGGTCTATCAGGCACCTGAGCTGGTACCCCGAGGTTACACAGATTCAGATTTCCAAGGCGACAGGGATAAGAGCAAGTCTACCTCATGGTATGTGTTTACTCTAGGAGGTGGATCTATAGTTTGGCGGAGTGTCAAGCAGAAATGCGTGGCAGAATTTACCATGGAAGCTGAGTACGTTGCCGCATCAGAGGCAGTGAAAGAAACAGTATGGCTCAAGAACTTCCTAGTGGACTTAGATGTGATTCCTGGTTTACAGAAGTCTATCACGGTATATTGTGATAACAATGGTGCAGTAGCAAACTCGAAGGAACCACGAGCCCACGAGGCGAGTAAACATATACAGTGTAAGTACCACCTGATACGAGACATCGTAAAGAGGGAAGACGTGGTCGTGGCTAAGATAGCATCAGAGGATAACCTTACAGATCCATTCACGAAGACATTGACCTCTAAAGTCTTTGAGGCTCACGTGGAGGGCATGGGGATCAGATATCTTGGAAAGCCATGATAGTTTTTCTAGATAGATAGCAGCAGATTGTATAGGATTGTATGTAGTTGTATACTTAAAGCACAACTTAAGTATTAGTGTGAGATTGTTGGATTTGAATACATAAGCTATACTTGTGTTGTACATTTTCCCAGTTAATATATCGATTTGTGTTTCAGTTATAATTGGTGGTGCATACTAAGTCCATTTATACTATGTAAGTAGATGATGAGGTGTCTTGTGTGACACAGTAGATCTCATCATTGGTCGAAAGGCATAGTATATAAATGAGGTTCGTAACCGAGACAGTTTTGGATAAACTATCTGTTTAGGTTATTATGTGATTCAGATAATTAGTTTGTCTAGACTAATTGAATCATATAGATATGCCCGGGCGTATTAAACATGACCTTTAGGAATGATTTGTCTTGTACTGATTTAATAGACAAATCATTCCTTGTATTCTATCTCTAAATCCCTAGACTCAGGCGGGCATGAGGATTAGAAATAAAGTACTTTGATCTGCCAATGGGTGAGGTCAATTGTGACCAATATTCTCGGTGGGTTGGGTGCGCGTGTTTAGTTACTTGGTGTGCTGCTGCTTGTCGAAAGGAAACCATGTACCGGTGCGTCCGGGGTGATGGTGCTCCCGAGATGAGCTCAAAATGTTTATTATACTAAACCCAGCCAGTGGACGTATGTCCGGTATAGTAAAAAGGTCGAGTGGTACTAGTCTCGAAATTAAGAAGTTGATTAATTAATTTATCAGTAAATTAATAAATTGACGAGCACTATATCTTTGATGTGGGGAGATTATGAATATAATTTAATTAAGTTTTTCTAGAAGCAATTCTGGTGTAGGATGGAAGTGCCAAAATTAATCCGTTAGTAGTACGATTAATTTTGTAATGGGTTAATTGAATAGGTAGATTTAATTAATTAATTGGTTAATTATTCCTAAGGGTTAATTCAATAATTAACAAAGTGGAATTATTTAATTAATTCCTAAGGATTAATTTAGTAATTGACAAAGTGAAATTATTTAATTAATTAATTAAGTCTTAAGTTTCAATTAGAATTAGGAAATCCTAGAGATTAGGAATCTAGTAGGATTTGGTTCATCTTATCTTATCCTATCTAGATTGGTTAACTAATTGGATTTGGAAACTACTTACCTAAACCCATTAGGAAGTCCAATCCTAAACCAACTTGGGGTCTCTCTTGTAACTCTATAAATAGACAAGGGATCAGTTATTCAAGACATACAATTAATCCACAAGATTTCTAGAGAGAGAAAATTCTAGAGAGGAAACATATACAGCACAAGTATCACCTGATACAAGACATCGTAAAGAGGGAAGACGTAGTCGTGGCTAAGATAGCATCAGAGGATAACCTTGCAGATTTATTCACGAAGACATTGACTTCAAAAGTCTTTGAGGCTCACGTGGAGGGCATGAGGATCAGATACTTAGGAAAGCCATGATAGTTTTTCTAGATAGATAGCAGCAGATTGTATAGGGATTGTATGTAGATGTATACTTAAAGCACAACTTAAGTATTAGTGGGAGATTGTTGGAGTACAATACATAAGCTATGCTTGTATTGTACAATTTCCCAGATTAATATATCGATTTATGTTTTGGTTATAATTTGTTGTGCATATTATGTCCATTTATATTATGTAAGTAGATGATGAGGTATCTTGTGTGACATAGTAGATCTCATCATTGGTCGAAAGACATAATATATAAATGAGGTTTATAACCGAGACAGCTTTGGACAAACTGTCAGTTTAGGTTATTATGTGATTCGGATAATTGGTTTATCTAAACTAATTGAATCAGATAGATATACCCGGGGTGTATTGAACTTGACCATTAGGAATGATTTGTCTTGTACTGATTTAATAGACAAATTATTCCTTGTATTCTATCTCTTAATCCCTAGACTCGAGTGGGCATGAAGATTAGACATAGTGTACTTTGATCTGCCAATGGGTGAGGTCAATTGTGACCAATATTCTCGGTAGGTTGGGTGCGCGTGTTTAGTTACTTGGTGTGCTGCTGCTTGTGGAAAGAAAACCATGTACCGGTGCGTCCAGGGTGATGGTGCTCCCGAGATGAGCTCAAAATGTTTATTATACTAAACCCGACCGGTGGATGTTAGGAACTAGGCATGCATAATTTCGTAAATTATGCTACGGAATAGCCTAAATTATATGGAATCAGGTCTTACCCTCGATGCGTAATCGGTTGCGCTCGTCGCCTGGATCCCTTGGGAAGATTGCGTTCACCACCAAACAATTCACACGAATTGCCTCTATGTTCTTGCACTGGAGTCTCTCAGAACCGGTGCTAGCCAAAAATGCCTGTCAAAGAGAAAACATTTTTCTCTGGAAAAATGTTTGGAAGAGTGATCCTTGAAAATGTGAGAGAGAGTCTTTTTAAAATTTTCTTTTAAAACGTGTTTTTAAAACTGAATTCTGTTAAAATCTCTCAGCTCACAGATACTTCTCTGATTTGAGAAGTATCTGTTAATAATTAATAATAATTAATTATTTAATGAGTTGGGTTTAACCAACACCATGGATCAACCCATTGATCCATGGGTCAGGCTGATGGGTCAAGAACCTTAATTCACAATTAGGTCCCTTGATTTGTCAGCCCAACTCAATTCTTCCTAGGTAATTAATTAACTCTTAATTAATACCATAATACTCTTCAATAATATTTAATTAAACTATTTAATTAAATATTATCAATTTAAGTATAACTCTTATACTTAAAACAGGCAATTTAATTAATTCTGAATCATCGAACTCACTTATGTGCGATCCTGTAGGCCCATTCCAAACTGACAATGAATAAATTAATCTCATTAATTAATCCATAAATCATTAGTGGTCTCTAGCAAGACATAATGACTACACAATTCAGAACGAAGGGTCGAATGGTGATGCAACACAACCTTCCGAGTATACTACATAATGTCCTCTACACTGATATCCAGTTTAGCATAAGGCATGGAACCAATCATCCATATATAGCTAAACATTTTACTTGATCTCTTAGTGATACTGATCTTAATCAAGCAAATGATAACCCTTATCATTTCTTGGGCACGGCCATGCATTTCTCAGTTCACTATCAAGCGACCAAGATATCATCTCTCATTTAAGAGAGACTTGTAGTCCCATCACTTCACCTACATACCTTAGCGTGACTCATAGTGTACCCAATCATACCCGTACTTGGCAACCTGTTACGGTCCCGTTAAGCATATGTCAAAGCACACTCTAATTCACCTAAAACTATGCAGTGATTTCTGGTCTAAGGATCCTCGTACGAGTACTACTCAAAAGAATCACTCATGATCTAACAGTCCATGGAGTGTTTCTTTTGGCGGATCGATTTCATGAAATTCAATATGCACAAGAATATAATTTCATGAAATTAACTCATCAGATAAATAATCAATCAAACGACAAATATCTTATTTACATAAATAACCCTCAAAGTTTATTTACATAAATAGCCCTCATAAGGGCACATACACCAACAATCTCCCACTTGCCCGTTGAAGGGCTATGTCCTAAACTGTTTAAGACCAAGCTCTATTACATGTCTATCAAACTTTGACTGCGGTAGAGCTTTTGTGAGAGGATCTGCTACATTGTCGTCTGACCCTATTTTGCACACTTTCACATCTCCTCGATCAATGATCTCTCGGATGAGGTGAAACCTTCTAAGTATATGTTTGGTTTTCTGGTATGACCGAGGCTCCTTAGCTTGTGCGATGGCCCCGTTATTGTCACAAAAAAGTTCTATCGGATCTTGGATACTCGGTATCACTCCGATGTTTGACACGAACTTTCTCAACCAAACAGTTTCCTTTGCAGCATCTGATGCAGCAATGTACTCAGACTCTGTTGTAGAATCGGCTGTTGTATCTTGCTTTGAGCTTTTCCAACTTATTGCACCGCCATTCAGACTAAACACGTAGCCTGATTGTGACTTCATGTCATCTTGATCTGTTTGGAAAGCAGCATCAGTGTAACCTTGTACAATGAGCTGTTCTTGTCCTCCATACACTAGCATTAATCCTTTAGTTCTTCGTAAGTACTTTAGGATTGCTTTGACTGCAGTCTAATAATCAATTCCAAGATCTTGTTGGTATCTGCTAGTCATGCTCAGTGCATGTTCGACATCCAAGCGGGTACACAATATGGCATACATAATAGATCCTATTGCCGAAGCATATGGAACTCTACTCATTGTTTCCCTCTCCTCTCTTGTTGAAGGACCTTGGTTCTTCTTCAAGAGAAGGCCATGTCTGAATGGTACCATACCATTCTTAGAGTTAGACATATTGAACCTCTTCAATATTTTGTCTATGTACCCTTCTTGACTTAGTCCTAGAAGCCTCTTTGATCTATCTCTATAGATTTTGATACCCAATATCATTTCAGCTTCTCCTAAGTCTTTCATAGAAAATACACTCCCCAAACATTGTTTGATATCTTTCAACATGGGAATGTCATTTCCTATGAGTAGGATGTCGTCCACATATAGGACAAGGAAAACTATCTTGCTCCCACTAACCTTCTTGTAAACACAAGGCTCATATTCGTTCTTTATGAAGCCGTAACCTTTTACTGCCTCGTCAAAACGAAGATTCCAACTCCGAGATGCTTGCTTTAGTTCGTATATGGACCTCTGAAGCTTGCATGCACGATTTGGATGCTCTTGATCGATGTATCCCTCGGGTTGTTTCATGTAAACATCCTCGAGTAGGTTTCCATTTAGGAAAGCCGTCTTAACATCCATCTGCCATATCTCATAGTCATAATAAGTAGCTATCGCGTGCATAGTCCGAATGGACTTGAGCATCACGACAGGGGAGAAGGTTTCATCATAGTCTATACCATGAGTCTGTCTGAAACCTTTAGCCACTAGTCGTGCCTTAAAGATCTCGCCAGGTTTTAACTTGAAAATCCACTTGCAATCGACAACCTTTGCCTGAACAGGAGGATCAATCAAAGTCCATACTTTATTGTCCCTCATGGATTGCATTTCAGATTCCATTGCTTGTAGCCATTTATCTGAATCTGGACTTTCTAAAACTTGTTTGTAGTTCACGGGCTCATTAGAGTCCACCAAGATCAAATCTTGATCGTCAGTCACGATAAATCCGTATCTCTCAGGTTCATGACGAGATCTACTAGTCCTTCTAGGTTCTTGTGTTGTTGACTCAGGCTGCTCATCTTCATGAGTTTCCATGTCAACTTCCATCTGAGTTTCTGTAGATCGTTCTACATTCTCTTGTGGTTCTGGAACTTCTCCGAGTTCTATTCTACTCCCACTGTCGTTCTTGTACAGAAATTCTTTCTCTAAGAAAGTAGCTCCTCGAGCAATTAACACTTTGTTCTCAGTTGGGTTGTAGAATTAATATCCTTTGGTTTCCTTAGGATATCCCACAAATAGGCATTTGTCAGTTTTAGGTTCAGCTTATCACTTTGTAAATGTTTTACATGACCTTGACAACCCCAAACTCGTAGATAGGACATAGAGGGCTTCCGACCCATCCATATCTCATATGGAGTCTTATCTACTGCCTTAGATGGAATACAGTTTAATAAGTAGGCAGTAGAAATGAGAGCATAACCCCAAAAGGATGCAGGGAGAGTCGCTTGGCCCATCATTGATTGAACCATATCTAATAGGGTACGATTCCTCCTTTGAGATACACCATTCCATTGAGGTGTTCCCGGTGGAGTCAGATGTGAAACAATTCCACACTATTTTAGATAGCCATCGAACTCATCACTAAGGTATTCACCTCCTCGATCGGAGAGAATAGCCTTAATCCTTCTATCCAACTGATTCTCTACTTCATTTTTAAACTCTTTGAACTTTTCAAAAGTTTCACTTTTATACCTCATTAAGTAGACATACCCATATCTACTATAGTCATCGGTAAAAGTCACGAAGTATTCAAATCCACCTCTGGCTTGTGTGCTCATTGGTCCACATATATCCGTATAAATTAGATCCAATAGCCCACTTGTTCTTTCCCCTTTCTTGTTGAAAGGACTCTTTGTCATTTTGCCTTGCAAGCATGGTTCACAGGTATCATAAGATTCAAAATCAAATGACCCTAGCACTCCATCCTTGTGAAGTCTTTGAACTCGCTTTTCATTTGCATGGCCTAATCGACAATGCCAAAGATATGTTGGACTTAAATCATTTTTAGTTGATTTAGCTTTCTTTTCAATGTTATAGACTGGTTTTTCTTGGGTCAAATCCAAGACATACAGACCGTTACACATATTTGCAACTCCGTATAAAATATCATTTTGATATAAAGATAACGAATTATTCTCTCTAATAAATCGAAATCCTTTATTATCTAAACTCGAAACTGAAATAATATTTCTGCTCAAAGCAGGTACATAATAACAATTTTCAAGTTCGATATTTAAACCAGAAGGTAATGACAGAGTGTAATCTCCAACTTCAACAGCAGCAACTCTTGCCCCGTTGCCCACTCGGAGATCCACTTCACCTTTCTTCGTCATCCTTCTATTTCTAAGTCCCTGCACATTAGTACAAATGTGAGCCTCACAACCAGTATCTAATACCCATGAGGTGGACATAGAAAGATTAATTTCTATGACAAAGATACCTGAAGCTGAAGGATTGTTTTCGAGAAACTTCTTGCAGTCTCTCTTCCAATGACCCTTCTGTTTGCAGAAGAGACATGTATCATCTTTTTGGATCTTGTCTTAGCAGATGGAGGAGCTTGTGGTTGGGGAGCAGTCTTACTGCGAGCTTTCTTGTTCTGCCCAACTTTGGCCTTGCCTTTAAACTTCCTCTTCCCTTTACCTTTCTCTACTACCAACACTGGTGTTGCCTTCCGAAGGGTCTGTTCAGTGTTTTTCAACATGCCATGGAGCTCAGGAATGCTCCTATCCATGTTGTGCATATTGTAGTTCACCACAAAATCATTGTATTCATCAGATAATGATGCCAAGATGATATCAATGGCCAATTCCCTAGGAAGAGGTGCATTCAATCGCTCTAGGGTATCAATGTACCCTTTCATCTTGATCAAATGCGTGCTGACTGACGAACCCTTCGCCATTTTGTACGAAATCAAAGCTTTTATCGTAACGAACCTTTCGTTACGGGCTTGTTCACGTAACATATCTGTCAGTGACTCGTAAATCCGGAACGCTTCTGAATTCATGAACTGCTTTTGAAGCTCGCCCGTCATCGACGCGAGCATCAAGCAAGTCACATCATCGGCTTCTCCCAGGCTCGTTGAACAGTTGCCGAAGCATTTTGTGGTGGTTCAGGTAAAGCGGTCTCCAAGACTTGTAGCTTCCTTTCTTGCTTGAGAACTATTCTCAAGTTTCTTTCCTAATCTAAGAAGTTTGGTCCAACCAATTTATCTTTATCCAATATACTTCTTAGAGTGAAATTTGAGATAACATTTGTGCTAGATGATGCCATTTCTACAATGAATAAATGCAAAATATTAGAATGAGTTTTAAAATTAATTTTCCACAATAGCCAAAATTGAAATCCCTAACAATTTTGTGTTGGCGCTAGATTGTGGTCCGAAAATCCACAAAGAGTCAACCCCAGTCTTGCTTTGGCAAGTATTGTAGGGATCGGGCTCTTCTGGTAGTTAACGTTCAATTACATTCCATGTAATATAACGCTTTCCAATTGCATACCATGCAACTTTTCGGTGATAGGATGAACATTCCAAATGTTTGACACCATCCTATATTTGCAAAATTAATCCCTAGTTAACTTCTCGGGTCAAGCTAGGATTAATTTTCCCAAGTTAAACCATCCCTCAAGGCATCACATCAATCGATACCCACACAGTTTTTCTATAACAAGTGGTAGTGATAAAGTTGAGCATTTAATACCCAAACAGTTTTTCCACTCATTAATGGTAGTGATAAAGTTAGGCACCTATTATGTGACAACTCGCCGCACGAAGAAAAACCTGAGCCCTTGGGCTCTCCAAGTCCACAGACGTTCGACGCTCAGGCGGGCCCCCAAGTATGGAAGCAAAATCAACTCCGGTTTTTGGGATTTTAGTTTGATCGGCTTAACATGCATTTTCGTTTATCATTCATTGACAAAACATAAAATAAAATTGCGAAAATGCGATGAATTGGGCTCTAATATATTACAGGGCCTTTAAAAAAAAAAAAAACTTCTTTTGGGCCTCCATTTTGGGCTTTCGTTCCTGGGCTCCACCATGGACTCCTTCGGAACCTCCTTTTGGGCCTAACTATTACATAATTATTTAATAGGCACGCAAGCCCAATTTTAAAATTGTTCGCAGGCCCAAAAAATTTAAATAATAAATTTTAAGCCCAATTCATGCATAGAAAAACACACAAATGCATATGCTTCATACAAGCCAATTTTATTAAGCCGAATCATTAATTAGGGATTGTGTAACTCTTACACTATTAAAATTGATCGTGTCATGATCGATTTTAATCAATCCCATGTTCATTCATTTTAATCGAATGATGCATGGACATACCAATAATGCGTGCAATTATTTAAATATTTTAAATAAATAACACATTATTTCGGAAAAATGAATAAATAAATCAAACCATAATAATTAATTAACTAATCTTATTAATTAATTATTTATTTATTTATTCATCTAATTATCTAATTTTATTAAGATAATCTTTCAAATTTTAAAATTTAAATATTTCTAATTATCCTAATCTCATTAAGATAATTATTCAAAATTCTAAATTTTAAAATTCTGTAGGATAGGAATTAAATTCAAATCTAATCCTATCTTAACTATTTGATAAGATTTTATTTTATCTTAATAATTAAATCTTATTAATTAAAATCTGATAATATCTTTTAATTTATCCTAAATCATAAATTAAAATTTTATCAAATTTTAAAATTCAGAAAAATTAAGTTTTCTGAAAAATTTTGAGGCAAATTCGTAATTTCACAATATTCTCGGGCTAGGGTTTTAAAGTTTAAAACCTGCTGGGGTTGTTTTGCAAAATTTTAAAACACTTTTAAACGCTGGCATTTTTGGGATTATGGAGTGCGGTGGGGGCAAATTGGTCTTTTCACCCAATTAGGGCACCAGCCTCATGCCGCCTTCTTCCTTTCTTCCCCGACTCTCGCAGCCGGCGTCCGTCTTCCTTTCCGGACGTCGCCTCTTCACCCGGTCTAACCCCGATCGAATCCAAGTCGACCTCAGCAACTCATCGAACGATGAAGGAAAATGAAACCCGCGACCGGCCTTCGAAAACTCCGTCGGCGCGAGGAACCCGACGAAAACGATTTTCGTCGTTTCCTCACGGCGCGAGGGACATTTCCCCAGCCTCGATAAAGCAGCCAGGGCGAGGAACATTTCCCCGGCATCCAAACCATCAAGCGGCTTTCAAAACCCCAAAACGGAAAAAAAAATTTTCCCGGCGAAGCGGGTTTTGCAAACCCAGAAAATCTTTTCCATAATCTTCACAATCAAAACGTTTTTGACACCCCAAATCAACACGAAATGGTTCCCCATGAAAAAAAGAACAAAACCCATAAAATTCAGGCCAAAAAAAAATAATTTTGAAGTGGCACGATTTCCCGGCGACCTTCCGGCCGGTCGGAACAATTCCGACGAGTCCATTCCCAGAAACCGGCGCAAATTTTACATTACTTCAAAAACAAATTTTTCAATAAAAAATTTCCTCAGACCCGATTTCCAACTTTGGTTTTAATTAAAATAAATTTTAATCAAAACAAAATTAAACCTCGCTCTGATACCACTGTTAGGAACTAGGCATGCATAATTTCCTAAATTATGCTACGGAATAGCCTAAATTATATGGAATCGGGTCTTACCCTCGATGCATAATCGGTTGCGCTCGTCGCCTGGATCCCTTGGGAAGATTGCGTTCACCACCAAACAATTCACACGAATTGCCTCTACGTTCTTGCACTGGAGTCTCTCAGAACCAGTGCTAGCCAAAAATGCCTGTCAAAGAGAAAACGTTTTTCTCTGGAAGAATGTTTGGAAGAGCGATCCTTGAAAAAGTGAGAGAGAGTCTTTTTAAAATTTTGTTTTAAAATGTGTTTTTAAAACTGAATTCTGTTAAAATCTCTCAGCTCACAGATACTTCTCTGATTTGAGAAGTATCTGTTAATAATTAATAATAATTAATTATTTACTGAGTTGGGTTTAACCAACACCATGGATCAACCCATTGATCCATGGGTCAGGCTGATGGGTCAAGAACCTTAATTCACAATTAGGTCCCTTGATTTGTCAGCCCAACTCAATTCTTCCTAGGTAATTAATTAACTCTTAATTAATACCATAATACTCTTCAATAATATTTAATTAAACTATTTAATTAAATATTATCAATTTAAGTATATCTCTTATACTTAAAATAGGCAATTTAATTAATTCTGAATCATCGAACTCACTTATGTGCGATCCTGTAGGCCCATTCCAAATTGACAATAAATAAATTAATCTCATTAATTAATCCATAAATCATTAGTGGTCTCTAGCAAGACATAATGACTACACAATTCAGAACGGAGGGTCGAATGGTGATTCAACACAACCTTCCGAGTATACTACGTAATGTCCTCTACACTGATATCCAGTTTAGCATAAGGCATGGAACCAATCATCCTTATATAGCTAAACATTTTACTTGATCTCTCAGTGATACTGATCTTAATCAAGCAAATGATAACCCTTATTATTTCTTGGGCACGGCCATGCACTTCTCAGTTCACTATCAAGCGGCCAAGATATCATCTCTCATTTAAGAGAGACTTGTAGTCCCATCACTTCACCTACATACCTTAGCGTGACTCATAGTGTACCCAATCATACCCGTACTTGGCAACCTGTTACGGTCCCGTTAGGCATATGTCAAAGCACACTCTAATTCACCTAAGACTATGCAGTGATTTCTGGTCTAAGGATCCTCGTATGAGTACTACTCAAAAGAATCACTCATGATCTAACAGTCCATGAAGTGTTTCTTTTGGCGGATCGATTTCTTGAAATTCAATATGCACAAGAATATAATTTCATGAAATTAACTCATTAGACAAATAATCAATCAAACGACAAATATCTTATTTACATAAATAACCCTCAAAGTTTATTTACATAAATAGCCCTCATAAGGGCACATACACCAACAGTGGACTTATGTCCGGTATAGTAAAAAGGTCGAGTGATACTAGTCTCAGAATTAAAGAAGTTAATTAATTAATTTATCAGTAGATTAATTTATATTAACGAGCATTATATCTTTGATGTGGGGAGATTATGAATATAATTTAATTAAGTTGTTCCGGAAGCAATTCTGGTGTAGGATGGAAGTGCCAAAATTAATCCGTTAGTGGTACGATTAATTTTGTAATGGGTTAATTGAATAGGTAGATTTAATTAATTAATTGGTTAATTATTCATAAGGGTTAATTCAGTAATTAACAAAGTGGAATTATTTAATTAATTCCTAAAGGTTAATTAAGTAATTAATAAAGTGGAATTATTTAATTAATTAATTAAGTCTTAAATTTCAATTAGAATTAGGAAATCCTAGAGATTAGGAATCTAGTAGGATTTGGTTTATACTATCAGATTGGTTGCCTAATTGGATTTGGAAACTAATTACCTAAACCAATTAGGAAGTCCAATCCTAGACCAACTTGTGGTCTTTCTTGTAGTTCTATATATAGACAAGGGATTAGCTATTCAAGACACACAATTCATAAGTTTTCAAGATAAGAAAACTAGAGAGATAAAATTCTAGAGAGAGAAAATGGTCTCTCTCCAAAACGAATTTTGAAGAGCAAAGTGGCGGCTGGTTTCTTGGAGAAGTGGCCAAATTTTGGTCCCAAAATACTAGCCCCGTGTGTTACTTTCTCTCTCTCTCCGGCAGTGCGTTTGGAGTACGTGCTAGGTGCGGAGGTGCTGGATTTTTCTAGCAAGTGGAGTTGTATTGATTGCTGATCCATTGACTTCTAGATTGTTGCCCACACAACAAGAATTCCAAGTCTTGAGTCATACAAGCGATCACCCAAGTCACGCTTCAAAGGTACTTTTCTAAGATTCCGCTTTTAATTAGAAGTTTTTGTTGCGTGGTAAATCGAACTAGTGCGAACCCAGATCCTGCACAAATCTTTCAGAGGCACCACCTGTGTAGGCGCATCATATGTGATCTCTTGTGCAGTGTGCGATGTATCTACTTGTGCCGGTGCATCAAGATTAGTAGTTTGTCGCCTAAGCTCTTCTAGTACTATCTTACTCTTGGGCTTGTGATCTAAGATATAGTCCTCTTCCAAAAATCTAGCGTTTGTAATAACCACCACCTTCTGATCTTTAGGACTATAAAACATACCATCTTTCGTTCCCCTAGGATATCCTACAAACGGCATTAATTCAGTTCTCGCATCTAACTTAGCCACATCTGCCTTAAGCACATTTGCTGGGCAACCCCAAATTTTGAGATGTCTTAGACTAGGCTTTCGCCCGTTCCACAACTCTACTGGGGTTGAAGACACGGTTTTAGATGGTACAAGATTAAGAATATACATCGCTGTTTCTAAGGCACATCCCCAAAATGAACTTGGAAAATCTCTATAGCTCATGATCAACCTAACCATTTCTATGAGAGTTCGATTCCTTCTTTTTGCTACACCGTTCTGCTGTGGCGTGCCAGGTGCAGACAACTGAGACTGAATTCCGACCTCACTGAGGTATTCTTGAAATTCATGGGACAGGTACTCCCACCATGATCTGAACGTAGTGTCTTGATACTCTTACCATGATGTTTCTCCACATCTGCCCGAAACTCTTTGAACTTGCCAAAGTACTCGGACTTGCGACGCATTAGGTAAATGTGTTGGGAATTAGTCTAGGTGTTTAATCCAATTAAACAGCGGAATCCTAAACTATGAGGATCGGGTCTTACCCTTGAAGCGTAATCGGTTGCGCACGTCGCCTGGCTTCTCTGAGAAGATGGCGTTTTGTTGTCTCCAAAATCCTTCCTCGAAGGATCCTCTACTCTCAAGCACGAAAGCCTTCGCAGGTTGGTGCTAGCCGATCTTGCCTACCCGGAGAATTTGGGAAAATCTGTGTATTTTTCTGATGAGAATAATTCCCCCAAAAAAAATTCCCTTCCTACAATTATATCCCTAGGATATTTGTAGAGAATTAATTTCCAAAATCAGTATTGTAATTATCCAATTATAACTTAACTGATTTTGGTCATATTCCAAATCAGTATTATTACCAAATATTATTTTACTGATTCCAAATCAGTATTTAAATAATATTTATTGATTCCAAATCAGCATTAAATAACACTTTAATGATTTGGGTTATACACCAAGCCCATGGATCAACCCATGACCCATGGATCAGGCTGATGGGTCAAGAACTTCAATTGCAATTAAGTCCCTTAATTTATCAGCCCATCCCAATTGTTCTCAGGTAATTAATTAACTATTAATTAATACCATATAACTTTCTAATAATATTTAATTAAACCATTTAATTAAATCTTATTTATTTAAGTATAACAATTATACTTATTGTAGGCAAGAATTCTTATTCTGCATCATCGAACTTTCTTATGTGCGATCCTGTAGGCCCATTCCAAATTGGCAATGGATAACTCAAACCCATTGATTAATCCATAAGTCATTAGTGGTCTCTAGCAAGACATAATGACTACCCAATTTGGAATGGAGGGTCGAATGGAGATTCAACACAACCTTTCCGAGCAAACTGCGTACGATCCTCTACATCGATATCCAGTTTAGCATAAGGCATGGAACCATCATCCTTATGTAGCTAAACGTTTACTTGATCTCTTAGTGACACTGAATCCTTCAAGCAAATGAAATCCTATCATTCCTTGGGCATGGCCATGCACTTTTCAGTTCACTATCAAGTGGCCAAGATATCATCTCTCACTTAAGAGAGATTTGTAGTCCCATCACTTCACCTACATACCTTAGTGTGTCTCATAGTGTACCCAATCATACCCGTACTTGGCAACCTGTTACGGCCCCGTTAGGCGTATGTCAAAGCACACTACAATTCACCTAAGACCATGTAGTAATTTCTGGTCTAAGGATCCTAGTACCAGTACTACTCAAAAGAATCACTCATGATCTAATTAGTCCATGGAGTGTTTCTTTTGGCGGATCGATTTCATGAATTTAAATATGCACAAGGATATTACTATCATGAAATTAACTCATTTGATAAACAATCAATCAAGCGACAAATATCTTATTTACATAAATACCCTCAAAGTATATTTACATAAATAGCCCTCATTAGGGCACATTCACCAACAATCTCCCACTTGCCCGATGAAGGGCTATGTCCTAAACTGTTTAAGACCAAGCTCTATTACATGTCTATCAAACTTTGACTGTGGTAGAGCTTTTGTGAGAGGATCTGCTATATTGTCGTCTGACCCTATTTTGCACACTTTCACATCTCCTCGATCAATGATCTCTCGGATGAGGTGAAACCTTCTGAGTATGTGTTTGGTTTTCTGGTGTGACCGAGGCTCCTTAGCTTGTGCGATGGCCCCGTTATTATCACAGAAAAGTTCTATCGGATCTTGGATACTCGGTATCACTCGGATGTCTGACACGAACTTTCTCAGCCAAACAGCTTCCTTTGCAGCATCTGATGCAGCAATGTACTCAGACTCTGTTGTAGAATCGGCTGTTGTATCTTGCTTTGAGCTTTTTCAACTTATTGCACCGCCATTCAGACTAAACACGTAGCCTGATTGTGACTTCATGTCATCTTGATCTATTTGGAAAGCAGCATCAACGTAACCTTGTACAATGAGCTGTTCTTGTCCTCCATACACTAGCATTAATCCTTTAGTTCTTCGTAAGTACTTCAGGATTGCTTTGACTGCAGTCCAATGATCCATCCCTGGATCTTGTTGGTATCTACTAGTCATGCTAAGTGCATGTGCAACATCCAGACGGGTACACAACATGGCATACATGATAGATCCTATTGCCGAAGCATATGAGACTCTACTCATTGTATCCCTCTCCTCTCTTGTTGAAGGACCTTGGTTCTTCTTCAAGAGAAGGCCATGTCTAAATGGTACCTTACCATTTTTGGAGTTAGACATATTGAATCTTTTCAATATCTTGTCTATGTACCCTTCTTGACTTAGTCCCAGAAGCTTTTTAGATCTATCCCTATAGATCTTGATACCTAGTATCGTCTCAGCTTCTCCTAAGTCTTTCATAGAAAATACACTCCCCAACCATTGTTTGATGTCTTTCATCAAAGGAATGTCATTTCCTATGAGCAGGATGTCGTCCACATATAGGACAAGGAAAACAATCTTGCTCCCACTAACTTTCTTGTAAACACAAGGCTCATCTTCGTTCTTGATGAATCCGTAACCTTTTACCTCATCATCAAAACGAAGATTCCAACTTCGAGATGCTTGCTTTTGTCCATAGATGGACCTTTGAAGCTTACATACTCGATTAGGATGCTTTTGATCGATGTATCCCTCGGGTTGTTTCATATAAACATCCTCGAGTAGGTTTCCATTCAGGCAAGCCGTCTTAACATCCATCTGCCATACCTCATAGTCAAAATATGCTGCTATGGCAAGCATTGTCCTAATGGACTTGAGCATTACGACAGGGGAGAAGGTTTCATCATAGTCTATACCATGAGTCTGTCTGAAACCTTTAGCCACTAGTCGTGCCTTGAAGATCCCGCCAGGTTTTACCTTGAAAATCCACTTGCAATCGACAACCTTTGCCTGAACGGGAGGGTCAATCAAAGTCCACACTTTATTGTCCCTCATGGATTGCATTTCAGATTCCATAGCTTCTAGCCATTTATCAGAATCCGAACTTTCTAAAACCTGTTTGTAGTTCGCGGGCTCATTAGAGTCCACCAAGATCAAATCTTGATCGTCAGTCACGAGAAATCCATATCTCTCGGGTTGGTGACGAGATCTACCAGATCTTCTAGGTTCTTGTGTTGTTGACTCAGGTTGCTCATCTTCATGAGTTTCTATGTCAACTTCCATCTGAGTTTCTGTAGATCGTTCTACATTCTCTTGTGGTTCTTGAACTTCTCCGAGTTCTATTCTACTCCCACTATCTTTCTGATACAGATATTCTTTCTCTAAGAAAGTAGCTCCTCGAGCAACGAACACTTTGTTCTCAGTTGGGTTGTAGAATTGATATCCTTTGGTTTCCTTAGGATATCCCACAAATAGGCATTTTTTAGTTTTGGGTTCAAGCTTATTACTTTGTAAACGCTTTACATGAGCTTGACAACCCCAAACTCGTAGATAGGAGATATAAGGCTTCTGACCCATCCATATCTCATATGGAGTCTTATCTACTGCCTTAGATGGAATACGATTCAATAAGTAGGCAGCAGAAAGGAGAGCATAACCCCAAAAGGATGTAGGGAGAGTCGCTAGGCCCATCATTGATCGAACCATATCTAATAAGGTCCGATTTCTCCTTTCGGATACACCATTCCATTGAGGTGTTCCCGGTGGAGTCAGCTGTGAAACAATTCCACACTGTTTTAGATAGCCATCGAACTCATCACTAAGGTATTCACCTCCCCGATCGGAGCGAATAGCCTTAATCCTTCTATCCAACTGATTCTCTACTTCGTTTTTAAACTCTTTGAACTTTTCAAAAGTTTCACTTTTATACCTCATTAAGTAGACATACCCATATCTACTAAAGTCATCAGTAAAAGTCACGAAGTATTCAAATCCACCTCTGGCTTGTGTGCTCATTGGTCCACATACATCCGTATGTATTAGGGCCAATAGCTCACTTGTTCTTTCACCTTTCTTATTGAAAGGACTCTTTGTCATTTTGCCTTGCAAGCAGGGTTCGCAGGTATCATATGATTCAAAATCAAATGAACCAAGCACTCCATCCTTGTGAAGCTTTTGAACTCGCTTTTCATTTGCATGGCCTAATCGACAATGCCAAAGGTATGTTGGACTTAAATCATTTTTAGATGATTTAGCTTTCTTTTCTATGTTATAGACTGGTTTTCTTGGGTCAAATCCAAGACATACAGACCGTTAAACATATTTGCAACTCCGTATAAAATATCATTTCGATATAAAGATAACGAATTATTCTCTATAATAAATCGAAAACCTTTATTATCTAAACTCGAAACTGAAATAATATTTCTGCTCAAAGCAGGTACATAATAACAATTTTCAAGTTCGATATTTAAACCAGAAGGTAAAGACAGAGTGTAATCTCCAACTTCAACAGCAGTAACTCTTGCCCCGTTGCCCACTCGGAGATCTACTTCACCTTTCTTTGTTATCCTTCTATTTCTGAGTCCCTGCACATTGGTACAAATGTGAGCCCCACAACCAGTATCTAATACCCATGAGGTGGACATAGAAAGATTTATTTCTATAACAAAGATACCTGAAGCTTGTTCACAAAACATTTCCGTCAGTGACTCATAAATTCGGAATGCTTCCAAATTCATGAACTGCTTTTGAAGCTCACCTGTCATAGACGTGAGCATCAAGCACGTCACATCATCGGAGTCACTTTTCAGCTTATCCCAGGCTCGTTGAACATTTGCCGAAGCATTTTGTGGTGGTTCAGGTAAAGCTGTCTCTAAGACATGTAGCTTCCTTTCTTGTTTGAGAACTATTCTCAAGTTTCTTTCCCAATCTAAGAAGTTTGGTCCAACCAATTTACCTTTATCCAATATACTTCTTAGAGTAGAGTTTAAGATAACATTTGTGCTAGATGATGCCATTTCTACAAAGAGTAAATGCAAAATATTAGAATGAGTTTTGAAAAATGTTTTCCACAATAGCCAAAATTGAAATCCCAAACAATTTTGTGTTGGTGCTAGATTGTGGGCCGAAAATCCACAAAAAGTCAACCCCAGTCTTGCTTTGGCAAGTATCGTAGGGATCGGGCTCTTTTGGTAGGCAACGTTCAAATCACATTCCATGTAATCTAACGCTTTCCAATTGCATACCATGCAACTTTTCGGTGATAGGATGAACATTCCAAATGTTTGACACCATTCTATCTTTGCAAAATTAATCCCTAGTCAACTTATCGGGTCAAGCTAGGATTAATTTTCCCAAGTTAAACCATCCCTCAAGGCATCACATCAATAGACACCCACACAGTTTTTCCATAACAAGTGGTAGTGATAAAGTTGAGCATCTAATACCTAAACAGTTTTTCCACTCATTAATGGTAGTGATAAAGTTGGGCACTATTATGTAACAACCCGCCGCATGAAGAAAACCTGAGACCCTTGGGCTCTCCAAGTCCATCAGACGTTCGACACTCAAGCGGGCCCTCAAGTATGGAAGCAAAATCTTGGGTTTTTGGGATTTTAGTTTGATCGGCTTAACATGCATTTTCGTTTATCATATTCATTTGCATATCAAATAAAATGAATAAAAGCAATGAATTGGGCTCTAGTCTATTACAAAGCCTTTTAAAATCTTCATATAGGGCCTCCGCTCCTGGGCTCCACCATGGACTCTTCTTGGAACCTCCTTTTGGGCCTAACTATTACATGATGATTTTATAGGCACGCAGGCCCAATTAAAAATTGGCTCGCAGGCCCCAACTTTTAAAACGTTAAAGTTAAAAGCCCAATTCATGCTTTGAAACACATAAAATGCATATGCTCATACAAGCCGGTTTTAATTTAAGCCGATTAATTTTAAGGATTGTGTAACTATTACAGAATTAAAATTGATCGTGTCATGATCAATTTTAATCAATCCTTTTGTTCATTTTACATTTATCCAAAATGATGCATGAACATGCTTACATAATTATGATGCTTCAAATAAAATTTACACAATTTAAATAAGCATCAAAATTAAAATAAAATAAAATAAATAAATAACAATTCAAAATTTAAACAAATTAATTAATCTAATTAATTATTTATTTATTTATCTTTTCTAATTATTTTAATCTAATTAAAATAATTATTTTAAAATTTATCTAATTATCTAATTAAGATAAATTTAAACTTATAGGATAAAATTCTAAATTAATCCTATCTTTATCTAATAAGACTATTTAATTAAATCTTATTAAATAAAATTCAGAAAATTTTAAAATTTAATTTTCTGAAACTTTTGGGGCAATTTGATAATTTAAATAAAATTCTGGGCTAGGGTTTTGTGGAGGACTCAAAGTCCAGGGGCTTTTCTGTGATTTTAAAACTATTTTAAAATTCAGCTGTCCGTTTTGGTAATTTTAGGCTGCAGCGGGGCAATTTTGGTAAAATCACCCTTTAGGGTTTTAGGGTTCAAGTGGCGGCGGGGCATTTTGGTCTTTTTCGCCCAATTAGGGCTTTCGACACCCGCCGCCAGCCTCTTTCTTCTTCCCCGAATTTCTCCGCCGGCCTTCTCGACTCGCCGGCGACTATCGCCGGTTATCTCTTTCGGCGAAAACTATCTCCCCGGTCAACTGAATCCAACTCAACCATGGAATCCATGACCGACGATTCACACCATTTGAAGATCCCATGGAAACCGTAGTCGCAACTCCCGACGTCTAACGCCGGAATCGGATTGCGATGAAGATGCAGCGGCGACGTTCGCTGTTGCGACCTCCATACTCAACCGACATGAATGATCGGTTCGGCACCCTCTGCGATGGGAAAACAACGCAACCCAGAACCATTCCGTTGTTTGCATTTTCCCGACCAAAATTCCAAAAACAAAAATCGTTTTCCCGGCGACTCAGTGACCGAAACAATTCCAGGAGAAAACCAAAACAATAAACACAAGAACCAGAATCCAATTCCAGCTCAATTCAGCCCAGATTTCAAATCCAATTTCGAAACCTTTTCCCAGAAACTAAGACCATAATTCGAAACCCAGAAAACAATTTTTGAAACCTTTTTACTCAAAAAAAATCTTGGTTTTCCGACGATTAGGACAACACCCAGCCCATAATCAAATTCCCGACGGTCCCCCTTTTTTTTTTTTTTTTTCTTCGGGTAATAATAAAATTAATTTTCAACACAAACAATTTGCTTGAATAAATCAATTTTAATATTAATTACTAAAATGTTTAAAACCTGGCTTTGATACCACTGTTGGGAATTAGTCTAGGTGTTTAATCCAATTAAACAGCGGAATCCTAAACTATGAGGATCGGGTCTTACCCTTGAAGCGTAATCGGTTGCGCACGTCGCCTGGCTCCTCTGAGAAGATGGCGTTTTGTTGTCTCCAAAATCCTTCCTCGAAGGATCCTCTACTCTCAAGCACGAAAGCCTTCGCAGGTTGGTGCTAGCCGATCTTGCCTACCCGGAGAATTTGGGAAAATCTGTGTATTTTTCTGATGAGAATAATTCCCCAAAAAAAATTTCCTTCCTACAATTATATCCCTAGGATATTTGTAGAGAATTAATTTCCAAAATCAGTATTGTAATTATCCAATTATAACTTAACTGATTTTGGTCATATTCCAAATCAGTATTATTACAAAATATTATTTTACTGATTCCAAATCAGTATTTAAATAATATTTACTGATTCTAAATCAGCATTAAATAACACTTTAATGATTTGGGTTATACACCAAGCCCATGGATCAACCCATGACCCATGGATCAGGCTGATGGGTCAAGAACTTCAATTGCAATTAAGTCCCTTGATTTATCAGCCCATCCCAATTGTTCTCAGGTAATTAATTAACTATTAATTAATACCATATAACTTTCTAATAATATTTAATTAAACCATTTAATTAAATCTTATTTATTTAAGTATAACAATTATACTTATTGTAGGCCAGAATTCTTATTCTGCATCATCGAACTTTCTTATGTGCGATCCTGTAGGCCCATTCCAAATTGGCAATGGATAACTCAAACCCATTGATTAATCCATAAGTCATTAGTGGTCTCTAGCAAGACATAATGACTACCCAATTTGGAATGGAGGGTCGAATGGAGATTCAACACAACCTTTCCGAGCAAACTGCGTACGATCCTCTACATCGATATCCAGTTTAGCATAAGGCATGGAACCATCATCCTTATGTAGCTAAATGTTTACTTGATCTCTTAGTGACACTGAATCCTTCAAGAAAATGACATCCTATCATTCCTTGGGCATGGCCATGCACTTTTCAGTTCACTATCAAGTGGCCAAGATATCATCTCTCACTTAAGAGAGATTTGTAGTCCCATCACTTCACCTACATACCTTAGCGTGTCTCATAGTGTACCCAATCATACCCGTACTTGGCAACCTGTTACGGCCCCGTTAGGCATATGTCAAAGCACACTACAATTCACCTAAGACCATGTAGTGATTTCTGGTCTAAGGATCCTAGTACCAGTACTACTCAAAAGAATCACTCATGATCTAATTAGTCCATGGAGTGTTTCTTTTGGCGGATCGATTTCATGAATTTAAATATGCACAAGGATATTACTATCATGAAATTAACTCATTTGATAAACAATCAATCAAGCGACAAATATCTTATTTACATAAATACCCTCAAAGTATATTTACATAAATAGCCCTCATTAGGGCACATTCACCAACAAAATGTACCCGTACCTTTATTTATCATCCGTGAACGTCACGAAATACTCAAATCCACCTCGTGCCTGGACCGTTATTGGTCCACACAAGTCAGAATGAATCAACTCTAATACTTCCTTAGCTCTATAACCTTTTGCCTTAAAAGGTCTCTTGGTCATTTTACCTTCCAAGTAAGATTCGCAGGTTGCATAACTTTCAATCTCTAATGAACCTAAAGGTCCATCATTGACCAACCTCTGAATCCTACTAAGGTTTATATGACCTAGCCTGAGATGTCAAAGATAGGTTTGATTCATTTCAGAAGGTTTCTTCCTCTTATTAATGTTAGATAAAGAGCTATTTGTTTCTATGTTTTGCACAACAGGGGAGTTAGAGTTAAACACAAATAAATTGTCAACCAATGAGCCAGAACAAATAAGTTTTCCATTTCTTCTAATAAATACAGACTCATCAGAAAAAATAAACTTATAACCGTTCTTTAAGAGTTTAGAAACCAAAATTAGGTGCTTTCTAAAACTCGGTACATAAGGAAAATTAACTAACTCTAATATACAATTTTCGAAATTTAAATTGACCACTCCCACTGCTTCTACTGACACTCTTGTAGTGACGCCCATGTAGATATCAAGCTTGCCCTCTCTAAGCTTCTGGGTTACTTAGAACCCCTGCAAAGAATTACAAACATGATCAGTGGTACCTGAATCCACACACCAAGTATCTGTGGGAATCACCGCTAAACATGTCTCAGTAATTAGGGCAGAAACTATCGTACCTTTAGGCTTTGGACAATCTGCTTTCCAGTGTCCCATTTTCCCGTACCTAAAGCACTTGCCTTTTGGCTTGCTCTTCTTTACGATTTTGGGCTTCGCAACAAGTTTCTTGGCTTTATTCTTCTTCTGATTTTTCTTGCTTTAGGCACAGAAGAAGAACTTGAAGCCTTAGATGTGACCAAAGCTTGCTTCTTCTCGTGGAAGATGCCTTCGGCCGCCACCAAATCAGTTAAGAGCTCGGATAGAGTGTAAACTCTTTGGTTCATGTTGTAATTGACCCGAAACTGCTCAAAACAAGAGGGTAAGCTCTGGAGGATAATATCTATCTGACTTTCTGGGTCGATTTTTCCTCCCAACACCTCTATTTCATTGATGTTACTGATCATGTGTAGCACATGATCTCTCACCGATCCGCCCTCAGCCATTTTTGTGTTCATTAACTTTCTTATGGCTGCTTGCCTAGCAGTTCTGCCCTGATGTGCAAACATCTCCCTCAGGTGAGCCATCATGTTGATGGCAGAGACCGTGGGATGAAGTTGATGTTGTAGTACATTTGACATAGAGGCCAAAATATAGCACCGCGCCATCTCATCCGCTTTTCTCCACCTGGCATAGGCATCCCTATCTTCTTGAGGAGAGTCCTCATCAGGCACATCTGGATATACTTCGGTGAGCACAAACTTATACTGCTAAGCCGTCAGGACATGTCCAAGTTACGATATAGTTGGTTCTAGTTAATTTATTATCTTTCAAAATAGCAGCTAAGGGGTTGAATGCCAAGTCGATAAAAAAACTGTAAAATAAATAAAGAGACAATGTTTCAGTTATTAAGGCTAGAATTTCGAAAACAAGAAAATTCTATCAATTATTGACTTCCCTCAAAACAATAATCTTGAACCACCAACATCACATTCACCGGGATTCTCGCAAGCCACGCAGTGTGAACGTTTACGCTAACCCACATTCATTTGAGAAGAACCAAATTCATTAACTACACTTTCTAACCAAACGATCTATTGATCAATGTAGCTAATAGTTGGTGCTTTCAGCTGTACAAATAAGCAGCGTAACCTCGAGGGAAGAATACTGCAGATCGTACACTAACTGTGTGCCATTACGTGACTTTTGAGTTTGTTACCTCAAGATAGTGACCTCAGATAGAGAGGGTGTCGTATTTCTCCTAGTTAAATTTGTTGGAGTTGAATACATAAGCTATGCTTGTATTGTACATTTTCCCAGTAATATATCGATTTATGTTTTGGTTATAATTTGTCGTGCATGATATGTTGATTTATATTATGTAAGTAGATGATGAGGTGTCGTGTGTGACACAGTAGATCTCATCATTGGTTGAAAGAAATAATATATAAATGAGGTTCGTAACCGAGACAGATTTGGACAAACTGTCAGTTTAGATTATTATGTGATTCGGATAATTGGTTTGTCTAAACGAATTGAATCATATAGATATGTCCGGGGTGTATTGAACTTGACCATTATGAATGATTTGTCTTGTACTAATTTAATAGACAAATCGTTCTTGGTATTCTATCTCTTAATCCCTAGACTTGAGCGGGCATGAGGATTAGACATAGTGTACTTTGATCTACTAATGGGTGAGGTCAATTCTGGCCAATAGTCTCGGTAGGTTGGGTGCGCGTGTTTAGTTACTTGGTGTGCTGCTGCTTGTCGAAAGAAAACAATGTACCAGTGCGTCTGGGGTGATGGTGCTCCCGAGATGAGCTCGTTATGTTTATTATACTAAACCCAGCTGGTGAACTTATGTCCGGTTAAGTAAAAAGTTCGAGTGGTACTAATCTCAAAATTAAAGAAGTTAATTAATTAATTTATTAGTAAATTAATATATTAATGAGCACTGTATCGTTGATGTGCAGAAATTATGAATAAATTAATTAAGTTGTTCCGGAAGCAATTCTGGTGTAGGATGGTAGTGCCAAAATTAATTCGTTAGTGGTACTGTTAATTTTGTAATGTAATTGAATAGGTAGAATTAATTAATTAATTATTCCTAAGGGTTAATTGAGTAATTAACAAAGTGGAATTATTTAATTAATTAATTAAGTCTTAAGTTTCAATTAGAATTAGGAAATCCTAGAGATTAGAAAATCTAGTAGGATTTGGTTTATCCTATCAGATTGGTTCCCTAATTGGATTTGGAAACTAATTAATTACCTAAACCCATTAGAAAAACCAATCCTAAACCAACTTGGGGTCTCTCTTGTAAATTTATATATAGACAAGGGATTACCTATTCCACAATATACAATTCATAAGTTTTCAAGACAAGAAAACTAGAGAGATAAAATTCTAGAGAGTGAAATAAAATTCCTCTCTCATAGTCGGATTTTGGAAGCCTAGGTGCGGCTGATTTTTCTCAATTGTTGGCCGAAATTTTGGCCTGTTTAAACCGGCAACGCGTGTAGCTTTTTCTCTCCGGGCAGTGCGTTTATTGAACGTGCCAAGTGCAGCGGTGCTGGAATTTTCTGGCAGGTGGATTGTGGTGATTAGCTGATCAATTGGTTACTAGATCGTTTCCCACACAATGTGTAATCAAAGTCTTGAGGCATACAAGAGAATCACCTAAGTACACACTTCAAAGGTATTTTCTAAAGTTGCGCTTTTAATTAGAAATTTTTGTTGCGTGGTAAATCGAATAAGTGCAAACCCAGATCCTGTGCAATGTTATTTCAAGCAAGGGTTAGAATAGCAATTGTGCTAGAGTCTAGGCCTGGCAAGAGATTCCGATTCTGGAATGCATAGCACGAAAGTGAGTTTCTGGCTAGGCCCGGACAGATAATCTTTCAAAACTTACTCTAGTCATCTTACTCAGAAATTCATAATCTAGCGATCTCGGGGCTGGACTCATCCGAATAGAGGAAGGCCCTAATGACAACGCGCAAGCCCACCCATATCGCATATGAACTCGTAATGGTGGCCATGAGGATATTAAACTAACCCGCTCCCACTTAGAATTCTCAATTGAGGGTTTTTCCGATTTTAACATGCAATTAACTAACCCTAAGTTATATGCAACCATAAAACCAACATGCTTTAAAATCATGTATCTAAAATACAACATAAAAATAAAGCACAAAAATTTAAACAACAAAATACAAAAAATAAATACGAAAAATAAATTTTCTGACTGTTATGGTTTGAATCGCTTCCATCTTCTGCCTTGATCTCGTGTCCCGTCACGTAACTCGATTGAGAGAGTTTTTAACTTCGAAAAATGAAAACTGAAGGGAAAAATGGGCTAAAACGCTACCCGAATGGGCCGCACGCGCACAGCACGCCCAAGGGTGCGTTGTTGCCGCGCGCTGGCGCAGCTCGCTGATGCGTCGCGGGGCAGCACTGCTGCTGCTCCCGGCGGTTGTCGGCGATGGCTCCTGTCGGCGAGTTGTCACCGGCGCCGCGCCCTGCCGCCAATCTCTTCTTCACTTCTTCCCACGCTATTTGGTCTTCTTGCAATTCGTTCTGGGTTTTCCTGGGTTTCTACGAATTAACTATAACCCACAACCCACGAATTCAAGTTGCCCACCATAACGTCTTCGATTACAAAAATTAATTTTCCTACTACAAGGCATTCTAGGAAAATTAAATAATCGAAATTACATAGAAAAAACCCTACTACAGATTTGATCTAATCTTACATGGCTTCCAGCACGTGGTTGTACTATTACAAATATTCATAATAAAATCAAATCCGGACATGTCCCGGAGTTTAATAAAAACCCATACAAACGTAACCATAATAGTCGAGATTTCTTAACCACCTGTAAATAAAACCATGTAATAAATCGAACAAGCACAAAACCTAAAACTAGGCTCTGATACCAATTGAAAGATAATCTGCCTGGCAGAAAATTTTGGCACCGCTGCACCTGACACGTACAATTAAAGCACTGCCCGGAGAGAGAGAAAACTACACGCGATGCCGGTTTAAACAGGCCAAAATTTTGACCACAAATGGAGGATGAGCCAGCCGCAATTAAGCCTCTAAAATCCAACTATGAGAAAGAAAATTTATTTCTCTCTCTAGGATTTTATCTCTTTAGTTTTCTTGTATTGAAAACTTGTGAATTGTATATGTGGAATAGCTAATCCCTTGTCTATATATAGAGTTACAAGAGAGACCCCAAGTTGGTTTAAGATTGGTCTTCCTAATGGGTTTAGGTAATTAATTAGTTTCCAAATCCAATTAGGTAACCAATCTGATAGGATAAACCAAATCCTACTAGATTTCCTAATCTCTAAGATTTCCTAATTCTAATTGAAACTTAAGACTTAATTAATTAATTAAATAATTCCACTTTGTTAATTACTCAATTAACCTTTAGGAATAATTAATCAATTAATTAGTTCTAACTATTCAATTAACCCATTACAAAATTAATCGTACCACTAACAGATTAATTTTGGCACTACTATCCTACACCAGAATTGCTTTCGGAACGACTTAATTAATTTGTTCATAATCTCCCCACTACAAAGATATAATGCTCGTTAATATATTAATTTACTTATAAATTAGTTAATTAACTTTTTTAATTCCGAGACTAGTACCACTCGACCTTTTTACTATACTGGACATAAGTCTACCAGCTGGGTTTAGTATAATAAACATAACGAGCTCATCTCGGGAGCACCATCACCCCGGACGTGCCGGTACATGGTTTTCTTTTTACAAACAGCAGAACACCAAGTAACTAAACACGCGCTGTTAGTTTTGAATACAGAAAAGCTATGGCTTGTATCAAAAACTAATATCCACAGATGACATATCATTTTGTTTCAGTATAAATCTATTCCTTTATATCATAGAACTAGATAACGGGGTGTCGACAAACACAGTAGATACCGTTATTGGTTAACGTATTGATATATAAAAAGTATGCTCGTAACCGAGATAGTCTGAACATACTATCGGTATAGGTTATTGTGTGGTTTGGAAATTGGTTTATCTAGACTAGTTTAAATCACACAGATATGCCCGGGGCATATTGAGCACGACCAGTTTGGATAGAATTGACTTGTACTGATCGGCGTAGTCAATTCGGTCTTAGTATTCCATCTCTCAATCCCGAGATTGGGACGGGCGTGAGGGTTGGGTGTCGTATGCTTTGATTTGCCAAAGAGTGAGGTCAATTGAGGCCAATACCTCGGTAAGTTGGGTATGCGATGTTTAGCTTCTTGCGTGCCGTTGCTAGTCGGAGGAATCCACGTACCGGTTCGCCGGGTTGATGTTGCTCCCGAGATGAGCTCGTAAGGTTATTATACTAAACCTGGCCAGTGAACTTTATGTTCGGTATAATAAAAGGTCGAGTGATACTAATCTCGGAAACCAAGAAGTCGGTGAATTAATTTGTCAGTAAATTGATAAATCGACGAGCACTAGATCTTTAATGTGGGGAGATAGAAGAAATAATAATGGCGCGATGTAAAGTCATTTTCGAGCGGTAGTTCCATAATTGGTCCGTTAGTGGTACGACCGATTATGCGTTTGACTAATCGACAAGGTAAATTAATTAATCCGAAGGGTTTAATTAATATTTGATCGACGAAGTGAATTTAGAAATTAATTCTATTTTGAATTAATTAATTCTAAGGGTTCGATTAAATTAAATTAACAAAGTGGATTAAATAAATTAATTTAAATGGGTTGATTGGAGTTGATTAGTCGGGAAGACTTAGCGGTCAACGAAAGTCAAATTTAAAGGCCTAACTCGAGAGCCCATTAGGTCTCCAATTGAGCTTCTATAAATAGAAAGCTTTAGCCCTAAGAAATTAGAAGTGTGGCTTGAAAGACAAGAAATTGTCTTGCTAAGAAAGAAAAGGGTTAGAGAGAGAATCAAGAAAAAAAATTCAATCTTTGAATCTCTCTCGGAGCCACCCAGTTTTTTTTCTTTCTCCCGAATTAATCTCCAACCAAAAGGGTCCGTTTTGTGCTGCTGGTCATCATATTTCTCGCCAGGTTTTCAAGTGGGTTTCCGGCGGAACTGCTGCTAGTGTTTTCTTGTTGCTGCAGTTTTTATTTTCCCGATTGGACTGTTGAGTTCGGTGTGCTGAGCCGCGAACCTTGTTCGTGTACAGATCGCGACCGAACTCCAGATCAGTCGGTGTTGTTTGGCTTTTTGCGCAGCTGTTGGTCGGTGGCAGTTTCGCTAGAAACTCACGGCGGTCTTCATTTATTAAGCAGCTAATACAGTCCAGTTTTTCCAACTAAGCACGCAGCTTATTAAGCAGCCAGTATCCATTTTTAATTCGACCCAGATTTTTGGTTGATATTTGGAGAAATTCGGGCAGCCCCTTTTGGTAGTTCTCATGGGTTTAGTTAGCAAATCCCGTTAGATTATTGCCCACCCAATATTCGGGATTTCTACGGAGAATAGATTGGATTTCTTGTGGAAATCGCAGCTAAGAAAAGAGGGTTTTCTTTAAGCGAGGGACTTCGCTACAAAAGGTAAAATCTTTAAGTTCCACTTTAATTAAAGATTTAATTTTTGTGTCCCGATTAATAAATTAAATAAGTATAAGCCTAGATCCGTTCATGGGTAAACTAATTTGAGCCTGAGCTTGGTCGAAAGCTTCCGATTCTGGAATGCATAGCACGAAAGTGAGGTTTTCGATTTAGCCCGGGCTTGTTCAGTTTTCCTTCATGCGCACCCAACCTACCGAGACTATCGGCCATAATTGACCTCACCCATTGGCAGATCAAAGTACACTATGTCTAATAACCTCATGCCCGCTCGAGTCTAGGGATTAAGAGATAGAATACCAAGAATGATTTGTCTATTAAATCAGTACAAGACAAATCATTCCTAATGGTCAAGTTCAATACGCCCCGGGCATATCTATATGATTCAATTAGTTTAGACAAATCAATTATCCGAATCACATAATAACCTAAACCGACAGTTTGTCCAAAGCTATCTCGGTTACGAATCTCATTTATATATTATGTCTTTCAACCAATGATGAGATCTACTGTGTCACACAAGACACCTCATCATCTACTTACATAATATAAATGGACATATCATGCACAACAAATTATAACTAAAACATAAATCGATATATTATTGGAAAAATGTACAATACAAGCAAAGCTTATGTATTCAACTCCAACAGGTGGGAGATTATATTGTTTTGAGGATATCAATATTTTTGAAAAAGAATTCTGAAACTTGACTGTTTATTTTTTTAGTTGTCGATATGTCGTTCAATCCACTTGCTATCATTTTGAATCAAAACGAACTCACTGGTCCTAATTACATTGATTGGAAGTGTAACCTGGACATTGTTCTTACTGCTGAGGGTTACAAGTACATGCTCGTTGAAGAGTGCCCCCCAATGCCCCCTGATGATTCCACTCCTAAAGAGAGAGGCTGACTCTAGGTGGAAGAAAGTGGATGAGATGACCAGGTACTACATCTTGGCTTCTATGTCGAGTGTACTGCAGCACCTGCATTAGTTGATGACCTCAACCCATGAGATGATGTTTAACCTCAGAGAGATGTTCGAACATCAGGGCAGGGAAGCCAAACAGTCAGCTATGAGGAAACTCATGAATGCTAGGATGGCTGAGGGTACTTCAGTGAGGGATCACGTGCTGGAAATGATCAGCTACATAAATGAGATTGAGATTTTGGGAGGTGACATTGACGGGGAGACCCAGGTTGATATCATTCTTGAAAGTTCTGTAGGATCTGGGTTCACACTAGCTCGATTTACCACGCAACAAAATTTTCTAATTAAGAGCGGAACTTTAGAAAGTTACTTTTGAAGCATGACTCGGGTGATTCTCTTGTATGCCTTAAGACTATGACTTCTTGTTGTGTGGGCAACAATCCAGAAGTCAATTGATCAGCTATCACCACAACTCCACACACCAGAAAAATCCAGCACCTCCGCACCTAGCACGTACTGCAAACGCACTGCCCGGAGAGAGAGAAAGTAACACACGGAGCTAGCAAGAGAGAAGCCAAAATTCAGCCAACTCAAGAACAAAAACCAGCTGCCCCTTATGCAATAAAATCCGGTTTTGAGACTGAGAATTTATTTTCTCTCTCTAGGATTTTATCTCTCTAGAATTCTTGTGAATGAATTTGTGTCTTGAATAGCTAATCCCTTGTCTATTTATAGAGTTACAAGAGAGACCCCAAGTTGGTTTAGGATTGGTCTTCCTAATGGGTTTAGGTAACCAATCTAGATAGGATAAGATAAGATAAACCAAATCCTACTAGATTCCTAATCTCTAGAATTTCCTAATTCTAATTGAAACTTAAGACTTAATTAATTAATTAAATAATTTCACTTTGTTAATTACTTAATTAACCCTTAGGAATTAATTAAATAATTCCACTTTGTTAATTACTGAATTAACACTCAGGAATAATTAACCAATTAATTAATTAAATCTACCTATTCAATTAACCCCATTACAAAATTAATCGTACCACTAACGGATTAATTTTGGCACTTCCACGTACCGGTTCGCCGGGTTAATGGTGCTCTCAAGATGAGCTCGTAAGGTTATTATACTAAACCCGGCCGGTGAACTTTATGTTCGGTATAATAAAAGGACGAGTGGTACTAATCTCGTAAACCAAGAAGTCGGTGAATTAATTTGTCAGTAAATTGATAAATCGACGAGCACTAGATCTTTAATGTGGGGAGATAGAATAAAATATAATGGCGCGATGTAAAGTAGTTTTCGAGCGGTAGTTCCATAATTGGTCCGATAGTGGTACTACCGATTATGCATTTGACTAATCGACAAGGTAAATTAATTAATCCAAAAAGTTTAATTAATATTTAATCGACAAAGTGAATTTAGAAATTAATTCTATTTTGAATTAATTAATTCTAAGGGTTCGATTAAATTAAATTAACAAGGTGGATTAAATAAATTAATTTAAATGGGTCGATTGGAGTTGATTAGTCGGGAAGACTTAGCGGTCAACGAAAGTCAAATTAAAAGGCCTAACTCGAGAGCCCATTAGGTCTTCAATCGAGCTCCTATAAATAGAAGACTTGAAGCCCAAGAAAATTAAGGAAGTCGTGCAAGACATTATTCTTGCTTTCTTGAGTGAAAAGGTTTAGAGAGAGAATTTTTTCTTCAACAATTTTCTCTCAAGAACAACCAGATTTTTCACTTCTTCTAAATTGGATTTGAACCAAAGATCACAACTTATTATTTGGGATTAATCATGCCCAGATTTTGGTCAGTTTTTCAAGTAGAAAAAACCTGCTGCCCGGGGTTTTAATTGAGGGTTATGATCTGCCCAGTTTTTCGCCAGAATATTGCTTGGATTTTCTATCAAATTGCTGCCCAGTTTATGCAGTGTGCTGTGTGCTGTGTGTTTCCACTGCTGTGTGCTTTCGTGGGCCAGTTTATGCAGCGTGGGAGTCCAGCACGGAACAGCTGCCGCGATTTTTTTCTTCTCGCGAAAAGGGCTGCTGCGGGTTTCTTCATGAAATCCGGCGGCTGTAGTTCGCTGCTGCCTGCTGCGTTTGATTCGGTCTAGGTCTCGTTGATCTCTTCTTGGTGATCCGAGGCCTGGGCTGTCTAGATCACGAGTGGGCAGTACGAATTCCAGTTGCTGGAGTTGCGATTTTATAAAAAGGCAGCACCATTTAAGCGGCAGCAGTTTGCTAAAACAATAGGTGAAATTAGTGATCAGATTTTAGTTGTTTTGTGTCCGATTTGAGAGATTTCCTTGTGGGCTAAACGAGTAGACTTTGATAGATTATTGCCCACGCAATATTCGAAGTTTCTACGGAGATATCGATTGGATTTCTTGTGGAAATCGCGACAAAGAATTGGTTTTTCTTTAAGCAAGGGACTTCGCTACAAAAGGTATAATCTTTATATTCCGCTTTAATTAAAGATCGAAACTTTTGTGTCCCGATTAATAAATTAAATAAGTATAAGCTAAGATCCGTTCATGGGTAAACTAATTTGAGCCTGAGCTTGGTCGAAAGCTTCCGATTTTGGAATGCATTGCACGAAAGTGAGGTTTTCGATTTAGCCCGGGCTTGTTCAGTTTTCCTTCAAATTGGTATCAGAGCGTTGGTTTCGGTCTTATACTTGTTTGATTTATTACACGGCTTTATTTTTGCATTATTATTTTTGTCGAAATGCATAAACAGGTGGTTATTGGTTTCCCGGCTATTATGGTAGAAATTTAATTTTCATTCATAAACCCCGGGATATGTCCAGGCTTGTTTTATTTTTGAATGAAAATTTCTGTAATAGTAATAACCACGAGCTGGAAGCCGTGTAGGATTAGAAAAATCTTGTAGTAGGATTTGATCTAATCATGTCGTCTTTAAATTCCTAGAAAACGCCTTTGTATATAGGAATTTATGTACTATGACGAAGACGTTATTTTGGGTAACTTATATTTGTGGGTTTTGGTTTATCGTAATTTTGGGTGATTCCTAATTACGTAGTAAACCGAGAGAACCCGGGCGAATCGAGAGGAATCCAAATAACGAGTGGGAGCGACACGACGGGAAGTGTCACCGAGGCGTCAAAGAATCAACGATAGAGAAGGCCATAATAGTCGGGAAATTTTATTTGTTTAATTTCCCGTATTTATGTCTTTTCGTTGATTGTGTGTTTTTCGTTTTATTTTGCATGAACGAAAACCAAACTAAAATGTTTTAAAAAAGGGTAATGTGCAATTAACTAAGGTAGATTATTCACATATTAAAACTCCAACGGTTTTATGGATGTGAATATCCATAGTTAAGATATTGCATGTTAAAGGTAATGTGCACTTAACTAAGGTAGATTATTCGCATATTAAAACTCCAACGGTTTTATGGGTGCGAATATCCATAGTTAAGATATTGCATGTTAAAACGTAAAAATCCTCAAATTAATTAAATTCGTGGGTTTTGGTTTAATCGTAATTTTGGGTGATTCCTAATTACGTAGAAAACCCGGGTTTTGGTTTAATCATAATTTTGGGTGATTCTTAATTACGTAGAAAACCGAGAAAATACGAGCGAATCAAAATTAATTAAAAATCTAAGTGGGAGCGGGTTGGTTAATAGCCCCATGGCCTCCATTACGGGTTCATTGGTGATGTGGTTAAACTTGCGTGCTCGATTAGACCTTCCTCCCTATCGGATGAGTTTTCAATCACAGATATCACCGGAATGAATTTCTAAAGGGATGACTATAGTGCGTTTAATTGGAAAAAGTTGCGACACCCTTTCCATCCGAGGCGCATTAGTACCCTAAGTAACAAACTTAGAAGTCACGTAATGGCATACACTTAGTGTACTGTTTATAGTATCCCTCCCATCGAGGTAACGCTATCTACGTGTACGGCTAAAATTATCGACTATTAATTTCATTGATCATAAGATCGTTGGTTAGATAATGAAATTAATGAACTTCGGTTCTTCTCGAACGAATGTGGGTTGGCGTAGACGTTCACCCATCGTGACCTGTGTTAATCCCGGTGGGAGAGATGTCGGTAGAAGATGATATTTGTTTTTTGAGGATTTTTCAATATTATCAAAAAAGTATACTGGAACTTGACTGGTTATTTTTCAGTTGTAGTTGATATGTCGTTCAACCTGCTAGCTGTCATTTTGAACCAAAACAAACTCACGAGTCCAAACTATATTGACTGGAAATGTAACCTGGACATTGTCCTTATGCTGAGGGTTACAAGTATGTGCTTACTGAGGAGTGTCCCCCTAAGTAGGGCAGCCAAGCAGTTAGCTGTGAGGAAACTCATGAATGCTAAGATGGCTGACGACACTACAGTGAGGGATCACGTGCTGGACATGATCAGTTGCATCAATGAGATCGAGGTACTGGGAGATGATATTGATGGGGAGACCCAGGTCGATATCATTTTCTAGAGCTTGCCCCAAGTTTTGAGCAGTTTCGGTTGAACTAGAATGTGGGCAAGCTCTCATATTCACTCTCCGAGCTCATGACTGCATTGGTGTCAGCTGAGGGCATATTCGCTGAGAAGAAGCAAACCTTTGCTACTGTTGGTCCCTCAGGTTCCTCTACTGGGCCCAAAGACAGGAAGTAGAAAAGGAAGAGAGGCCAGAAGGCAGGAGCTGATCATGGACCCAAGGCGGGCATTGCCAAGAAGCACAAGCTGAAAGGAAAATGCTTCAGATATTGCAAAGCAGGACATTGGAAGAAGGACTGCCCAAAGCCTCGAGGTAAATGTAAATTTCCCTAGTTACAGAGACGTGATTAGTGGCGATTCCCACAGATACTTGGTGTGTGGATTCAGGAGCCACTGATCACGTTTGTAATTCTTTGCAAGGGTTCCAAGTGACCCGGCTGCTTAGAGAGGGAGAGTTGCAGGTCTACCTTGAGGATACTACCAGAGTTTCTGTTGTTGCAGTGGGAGTAGTTTATCTTTATTTTTTTAGACTCTACATGACAATTGGTTTTTAAGATATACTCCCCAGTAATGCAGAACACAGAAACTAGTGAGTTGCCTATCTCATTTTGGGGTTATGCCTTGGATACAGCATGTTTTATCCTCAACCTTGTGCCATCTAAGTCTGTGCCTACGACCCCAGTAGAGAGGTGGAGTGGGCGAAAGCCTAGTCTGAGACATCTCAGGATTTGGGGTTGTTCAACACATGTGCTCGAGGCAGATGCAGGCAAGTTAGAGGCGAGATCCAAGGTTATGCTGTTTATAGACTACCCCAAAGGAACGAGAGGTGGTTTATTTTATAGTCCTCAGGATCAGAAGGTGGTGGTCAGCACCAATGCCAGATTTCTTGAGGAGGACTATATTTTAGATCACAAGTCAAGCAGCAAGGTAGTATTGGAAGAGCTTAGAAGTCAGTTCACTATTCCAGATGCACACGTACAGGAAGACACACCACAAGAGACTGCACACACTATCACAGATAATGCTCTTGCACAGGCTGCGCCTCGTCGTAGTGGGAGGGTTGTGAGACAGCCCGAGAGGTACATGGGTTTGGGTGAGTCTTTGGACTTTATCCCTGGCGCTCATGAACCAGACCTAGTTAACTACAATGAGGTTCTCCAGGATAAAGATGCAAATTCTTGGCAGAGAGCGATGATTGCTGAGATGGGTTCTATGGACTCAAATCAAGTCTGGGAGCTGGTAGACCTTCCTGATGGGTGTAGGCCTATTGGGTGTAGTTGGGTTTACAAGCAAAAGAGAGGATCTGACGGGAGGGTTGAGACCTTCAAGGCTAGGCTTGTGGCGAAGGGGTATACTCAGAAAGAAGGGATCGATTATGAGAAGACCTTTTTCCCCGGTAGCTATGCTTAAGTCGATCCGAATTCTCTTGGCCATAGCTGCTCATATGGATTATGAGATTTGGCAGATGGACGTCAAGACAGCTTTCCTTAATGGAAGTTTTGAGGAGACCATTTTTATGCACCAACCAGAAGGGCTTCATTGCTAAGGGCAAAGAGCACAAGGTATGCAAGCTTAGGAGGTCCATTTATGGACTTAAGCAAGCATCCAGATCTTGGAACATTCGTTTTGATGAGGTTATCCAGTCCTATGGATTCACTCAGTCTCCGGATGAGCAGTGTGTTTATCGCAGGCGTGATGGTGATATGGTGGTGTTCCTCGTACTTTACGTAGATGACATTCTTCTTATTGGCAACAGTAAGAAGGTGTTGTCAGACGTAAAGGCATGGTTGTCCAGGCAATTCAATATGAAGGATTTGGGAGAGGCTGGACATATCCTTGGGATCAAGATTATTCGAGATCGTAGGAGACGTTATCTGACTCTCTCTCAGGCATCCTACATAGACATGATTCTGGCCCGTTTTAACATACAGAACTCCAAGAAGGGTTCACTACCTTTCAGGCATGGAGTGCATTTGTCTAAGGAGCAGTGTCCTAAGACTGCTGAGGAGATAGATGCCATGAAGGCGGTACCCTATGCTTCTGCAGTGGGTAGCCTCATGTATGCTATGTTGTGCACGAGACCTGATATTTGCTTTGCCGTTGGCATAGTTAGCAGATATCAGAGTAACCATGGGAAGGCTCACTGGGAGGCAGTAAAATGCATTCTCAAGTACTTGCTCAGGACGAGAGATTATGTCCTAGTTTATAGAGCGCAAGAGCTTGTACCATTGGGTTACACAGATTCGGACTTTCAAGGAGATTTGGACAAGAGTAAGTCTACCTCAGGGTTTGTGTTTACTCCAGGAGGTGGAGCCATAGTATGGAAGAGTGTCAAGCAGAAATGCGTGGCGGACTCTACCATGGAGGCCGAGTACGTTGCCGTTTCAGAGGCAGCGAAAGAGGCTATATGGCTCAGGAGCTTCCTGATGGACTTAGATGTGGTTCCTGAGTTGCCTAGGTCTATCACAGTTTATTGTGATAACAATGGTGCAGTTGCTAACTCGAGGGAACCACGAGCCCATAAGGCGAGTAAACATATAGAGCGCAAGTACCACCTGATACGAGAGATCATAAAGAGGGGAGACGTGACCGTGGCAAAGATAGTATCAGATGACAACCATGCAGATCCTTTTACAAAGCCATTGACCCTAAAGGTCTTTGAGAGACATGTAGAGGGCATGGGAGTCAGATTCTTGAGGGAGCCATGTTAGTGAGCTTAAAGGTGTTCTGGAGATTTCATTATGACAGCAGTGTAATAGCGGGTTGGACAGTTTTTGTACTTCTTAGCATAGCTTTGAGTATTAGTGGGAGATTGTTAGTTTTGAATACAGAAAAGCTTTGGCTTGTATCAAAAACTAATATCCACAGATGACATATCATTTTGTTTCAGTATAAATTTGTTCCATTATATCATAGAACTAGATAACGGGGTGTCGACAAACACAGTAGATACCGTTATTGGTTAAAGTATTGATATATAAAAAGTATGCTCGTAACCGAGATAGTCTGAACATGCTATCGGTATAGGTTATTGTGTGGTTTGGAAATTGGTTTATTTAAACTAGTTTAAATCACACAGATATGCCCGGGGCATATTGAGCACGACCAGTTTGAATAGAATTGACTTATACTGATCGGCGTAGTCAATTCGGTCTAGTATTCCGTCTCTCAATCCCGAGATTGGGACGGGCGTGAGGGTTGGATATCGTGTGCTTTGATTTGCCAAAGAGTGAGGTCAATTGAGGCCAATACCTCGGTAAGTTGGGTATGCGGTGTTTAGCTTCTTACGTGCCGTTGCTAGTCTGAGGAATCCACGTACCGGTTCGCCGGGTTGATGGTGCTCCCGAGATGAGCTCGTAAGGTTATTATACTAAACCCGGCCGGTGAACTTTATGTTCGGTATAATAAAAGGACGAGTGGTACTAATCTCAGAAACCAAGAAGTCAGTGAATTAATTTGTCAGTAAATTGATAAATCGACGAGCACTAGATCTTTAATGTAGGGAGATAGAATAAAATATAATGGCGCGATGTAAAGTCCTTTTCGAGCGGTAGTTCCATAATTGGTCCGATAGTGGTACGACCGATTATGCATTTGACTAATCGACAAGGTAAATTAATTAATCCAAAAGGTTTAATTAATATTTAATCGACAAAGTGAATTTAGAAATTAATTCTATTTTGAATTAATTAATTCTAAGGGTTCGATTAAATTAAATTAACAAGGTGGATTAAATAAATTAATTTAAATGGGTCGATTGGAGTTGATTAGTCGGGAAGATTTAGCGGTCAACGAAAGTCAAATTAAAAGGCCTAACTCGAGAGCCCATTAGGTCTCCAATCGAGCTCCTATAAATAGAAGACTTGAAGCCCAAGAAAATTATGGAAGTCTTGCAAGACATTATTCTTGCTTTCTTGAGTGAAAAGGTTTAAAGAGAGAATTTTTTCTTCAACAATTTGCTCTCAAGAACAACCAGATTTTTCACTTCTTCTAAATTGGATTTGAACCAAAGATCACAACTTATTATTTGGGATTAATCATGCCCAGATTTTGGTCGGTTTTTCAAGCAGAAAAAACCTGCTGCCCGGGATTTTAATTGAGGGTTATGATCTGCCCTGTTTTTCGCCAGAATATTGCTTGGATTTTCTATCAAATTGCTGCCCAGTTTATGCAGCGTGCTGTGTGCTGTGTGCTTCCGCTGCTGTGTGCTTTCGTGGGCCAGTTTATGCAGCGTGGGAGTCCAGCACAGAACAGCTGCCGCGATTTTCTTCTTCTCGCGAAAAGGGCTGCTGCGGGTTTCTTCATGAAATCCGGCGGCTGTAGTTCGCTGCTGCCTGCTGCGTTTGATTCGGTCTAGGTCTCGTCGATCTCTTCTTGGTGATCCGAGGCCTGGGCTGTCTAGATCACGAGTGGGTAGTACGAATTCCAGTTACTGGAGTTGCGATTTTATAAAAAGGCAGCACCTTTTAAGCGGCAGCAGTTTGCTAAAGCAATAGGTGAAATTAGTGATCAGATTTTGGTTGTTTTGTGTCCGATTTGAGAGATTTCCTTGTGGGCTGAACGAGTAGACTTCGATAGATTATTGCCCACGCAATATTCAAAGTTTCTACGGAGATATCGATTGGATTTCTTGTGGAAATCGCGACAAAGAATTGTTTTTTCTTTAAGCAAGGGACTTCGCTACAAAAGATATAATCTTTATATTCCGCTTTAATTAAAGATCGAACCTTTTGTGTCCCGATTAATAAATTAAATAAATATAAGCTAAGATCCGTTCATGGGTAAACTAATTTGAGCCTGAGCTTGGTCGAAAGCTTCCGATTCTGGAATGCATTGCACGAAAGTGAGGTTTTTGATTTAGCCCGGGCTTGTTCAGTTTTCCTTCACCTTTTTCAATGAATCCCTCTGGTTGCTGCATAAAGATGGTTTCCTCAAGACTTCTATTTAGGAAAGCTATCTTGACATCCATCTGCCAAATCTCATAATCCAAATGAGCAGCTATGGCCAAGAGAATCCGGATCGACTTAAGCATGGCTACCGGGGAGAAGGTTTCCTCATAATCGATTCCCTTTTTCTGAGTATACCCCTTCATCACCAGCCTAGCTTTAAAGGTTTTCACCTTCTCGTCAAGTCCTCTCTTTCTTTTGTAGACCCACTTGCATCCAATGGGCTTAAACCCATCAGGTAGGTCCACAAGCTCCCAGACTTGATTGTGGTCCATTGACCCCATCTCGGATATCATTATCTTACGCCAAGATTCTGCATCTTTATCTCGGAGTGCCTCATTGTAGTTAACTGGGTTCAGTTCAAGCGCACCTGGGACTAGGTATGAGGCCTCTCCCACCCCGATGAACCTATCGGGCTATCTCACAACCCTCCCATTACGACGAGGCACCACCTGTGTAGGCACACTATCTGTGATCTCATGTGCAGTGTGTTGTGTATCTACTTGTGCCGGTGTATCAGGATTAGTAGTTTGTCGCATAAGCTCTTCTAATACTATTTTACTCTTGGGCATGTGGTCTAAGACATAGTCCTCTTCTAAAAATCTAACATTGGTACTAACCACCACCTTCTGATCTTTAGGACTATAGAATAGACCACCTTTCGTTCCCTTATGATAACCTACAAACAACATTAATTCTGTTCTCGCATCTAACTTAGCCGTATCTGCCTTAAGCACATGTGCTGGGCACCCCCAAATTCTGAGATGTCTTAGACTGGGCTTGCGCCCATTCCATAACTCTACTGTGGTTGAAGGCATGGTTTTAGACGGTACAAGATTTAGAATATACATTGCCATTTCCAAGGCATATCCCCAGAACGAACTTAGCAAACCACTATAGCTCATCATGGACCTAACCATTTCCATAAGAGTTCTATTCCTTCTTTCTGCTACACCATTCTGCTGTGACGTGCCAGGTGCAGACAACTGAGACTGAATTCCTACCTCTGTAAGGTAATCTCGAAATTCATGGGACAGGTACTCCCCACCATGATCTGAATGCAGTGTCTTGATACTCTTACCATGATGCTTATCCACATCTGACCGAAACTCTTTGAACTTGCCAAAATATTTAGACTTGTGGCGCATTAGGTAAATGTACCCGTACCTAGAGTAGTCATCCGTGAACATCACGCAATACTCAAATCCCCCTCGTGCCTGGACCGTCATAGGTCCACACAAGTCAGAATGAATCAACTCTAATACTTCTTTAGCTCTATAACCTTTTGCCTTAAAAGGTCTCTTGGTCATCTTACTGCATAACTGTCAATATCTAATGAACCTAAAGGTCCATCACTGACCAACCTCTGAATCCTACTAAGGTTTGTTGACCTAGCCTGAGATGCCAAAGGTACGTTTGATTCATTTCAGAAGGTGTCTTTATCTTATTAATGTTAGATCCTGAGCTATTTATCTCTATGTTTTGCGTAACAGGGGAGTTAGAATTAACCACAAATAAATTATCCACCAATGAACCAGAACAAATAAGTTTTCCATTTCTTCTAATAACAACAGAATCATCAGAAAAAATAAACTTATAACCATTCTTCAAGAGTTTAGAAACCAAAATCAGGTTCTTTCTAAAACTCAGTACATAAAGACAGTTTACTAACTCTAGGTTACAATTTTTGAAAATTAACCTAACTACTCTCACTGCTTCAACTGACACTCTTGTAGTGTCGCCCATGTAGATGTCCAGTTCACCCTCTCTAAGCTTCTGGGTTACTTGGAACCCCTGCAAAGAATAACAAACATGATCAGTGGCACCTGAATCCACACACCAAGTATCTGTGGGAATCACCGCTAAACATGTCTCAGTAATTAGGGTAGAAACAATCGTACCTTTGAGCTTTGGACAATCTGCTTTTTTGTGTCCCGTCTTACCGCACTTAAAGCACTTCCCCTTGGGCTTGCCTTTCTTTGCGATTTCCAGCTTTGCAGCATGTTTGTAGGCATTCTTCTTCTTCTTGTTCTTTTTTCCTTTCGACCCAGAAGAAGAACTTGAACCCTTTACTGCGACCAAAGCTTGCTTCTTCTTATGGAAGATGCCTTCGGTCGCCACCAAATCTGTCAAAACACGGGCAAAGTATAAACCCTTTAGTTCATATTGTAGTTGACCTGAAACAGCTCAAAACTTGTGGGTAGACTCTGGAGGATAATATCTATCTGACTTTCTAGGTCGATTTCTCCTCCTAACACCTCAATTTCGTTGATGTTACTCATCATGTGTAAAACATGATCTCTCACTGATCCACCTTCAGCCATTCTGGTACTCATTAATTTTCTCATGGCTGACTGCCTAGCAGTCCTACCTTGATGCGCGAACATCTACCTTAGGTGCGCCATCATGTTGAAGGCGGAGACCATGGGATGAAGCTGATGTTGCAGCACATTTGACACAGAAGCCAAATTGTAGCACCACGCCATCTCATCCGCTTTTCTCCACCTGGCATAGGCGTCCTTTTCCTCTTGAGTGGAGTTCTCATAAGGCACTTCTGGACATATTTTGGTGAGCATAAACTTATACTGCTCAGCCGTTAGGACGATGTACAAGTTTCAACTTCAGTCGACATAATTGGTTCCAGTTAATTTGTTGTCTTTCAAAATAGCAGCTAAAGGATTGAATGCCATATCGGTTTAAACTGGAAAGTAAACAAACAATGTTTCAGTTATATGCTTAGAATTTTCGAAAACATGAAAATCCAATTAATTATTGACTTCAATCAAAACAATAATCTTAATCCACCAACATCTCATCCACCGGGATTCTCGCAAGCCACGCAGTGTAGACGTTTACGCAAACCCCCATTCGTTTGAGAAGAACCAGGTTCATTAACTACACTATCTGACCAACGATCTTTTGATCAATGTAGCTAATAGTCAGTGCTTTCAACAGTACAAATAAGGAGTGTAACCTCACGGGAGGAATACTGCAGATCGTACACTAAGTGTATGCCATTACGTGACTTCTGAGCTTGTTACCTCAGGATAGTACGCCTCAGATAGAGAGGGTGTCGCATTTCTCCTAGTTAAACTTACTCTAGTCATCTTACTCAGAAGTTCATAGTCTAGCGATCTCGGGGCTGGACTCATCCAAATAGAGGAAGGCCCTAATGCCAACGCGCAAGCCCACTCACATCGCATATGAACCCGTAATGATGGGCATGGGGATATTAAACCAACCCGCTCCCACTTAGATTTTCAAAATGAGGGTTTTTCCAGTTTTAACATGCAATTAACTAAACCTATGTTATGTGCAACCATAAAACCAGACATGCTTTAATTCATGCATCTAAAATACAGCATCAAAATAAAGCATAAAAATTAAAACAATAAATATGGGAAATAAATGCGTACAATAAATTTCCCGACTATTATGGTTTTAATTGCTTCCATCTTCTGCCTTGATCTCGTGTCCCACCACGTCACTCGATGGAGAGAGTCTTGAACTTTGAAAAATGAAAACTGGAGGAAAACCGGGCCAAAAATAGCCCAAAACAGGCCGCCCATGTCGCAGCACGGCCCGAAGGCTGCACCGCCCGCGCGCACAACCCGCATGGGCCGTGCGCTCGACCTGCGCGCCCGGGCACGCGGCCCAGTAGCGCAGCAGCTGCGCGCTGCTGCGTGCCTATGCCGCACGGCAGCTGCTGCTGCTGCCCAGGTCGTTGCCGGCGTCGCCCCCTGCTGCCAATTCCTCCTTCGCTTTTTCCCGTGCTATTTGGTCTTCTTGCAATTCGTTCTGGGTTTTCTTGGGTTTTTTCGAATTCACGATAACCCAAAACCACGAATTCAAGTCGCCCACCAGAACGCCTTTGATTACAAAAATCAATTTTCCTATTTTGAAGGCATTCTAGGAAAATTAAAGAATCGAAATTACATAGAAAAAATCCTACTACAGATTTAATATAATCCTACACGGTTTCCAGGACGTGGTTATACTATTACAAACTTTGATAATAAAATTAAATCCGGACATGTCCCGGAGTTTAATTAAATCCCATACAAACGTAACTATAATAGTCGAGATTCTTAACCACCTGCAAATAAAACCATGTAGCAAATCGAACTAGCACAAAACCCAAAACCAGGCTCTGATACCAATTGAAAGTTCTGTAGGATCTGGGTTCGCACTAGCTCGATTTACCACGCAACAAAATTTTCTAATTAAAAGCAGAACTTTAGAAAGTTACATTTGAAGCGTGACTCGGGTGATTATCTTGTATGCCTCAAGATTATGACTTCTTGTTGTGTGGGCAACAATCAAGAAGTCAATTGATCAGCTATCACCACAACTCCACACGCCAGAAAAATCCAGCACCTCCGCACATAGCACGTACTGCAAATGCACTGCCCGGAGAGAGAGAAAGCAACACACGGAGCTAGCAAGAGAGAAGCCAAAATTCGGCCAACTCAAGAACAAAAACCAGTCGCCCCTTATGCAATAAAATACAGTTTTGAGACTGAGAATTTATTTTCTCTCTGTAGGATTTTATCTGAAGGAAAACTGAACAAGCCCGGGCTAAATCGAAAACCTCACTTTCGTGCTATGCATTCCAGAATCGGAAGCTTTCGACCAAGCTCAGGCTCAAATTTGTTTACCCATGAACGGATCTAGGCTTATACTTATTTAATTTATTAATCGAGACACAAAAAATCGAATCTTTAATAAAATCGAAGTCCCTCGTTTATAGAAAACCAAATAAAATCTGCTGCGATTTCCACAAGAAATCCAATCGATTCTCCAATACAAACTCCGAGATAGTGTGGGCTATCTTCTACGGAGTTACCCACGAGCAATCGATGAAAACCCAGAAACTTGCTTCTCAAGTAAACTCAAAATTCTGCCCAGAACAGCCTAAAACTTCAGCCGCTGGATTCTGCTCCAAAAACTGATTTCCGATAATTGAACTGCCAAAAACCCCAGCCACGATCTGCACCGCTGCCACTGTGGATCACCTAGACAAGCAAGAGATCAACACTATGGCAGCAGGATCAGCACCCCAGGGTTAAGACAGCTCGCTGACCGACTGGAGGAAACCCGCGCAACACCTGCGCAAAAACCCAGCAGAAAAATTCGCTGGAATAAAAACCGAGCAGCAGCGAAGTAAATTCTGCAGAATCCGGCGGCCGATTTCAGTGAAGAAGGAACTGGGCTGTTCTATTAATTCATGGGCTGAGTTCCCTTTTAAAGAAGAAAATTATCTTGGTCGACTTCGAGAGAAAACTTGACGAAGAAGACAAGTTCTCTCTCTAGACCAAATTTTCTCTTTTTAGCCAAATGACTTGGCTGCCAAGTTTCTTAGGGTTTTTGCTGCCCATTATGTTGTATTTATAGTAGCTCGATTGGAGACCTAATGGGCTCTCGAGTTAGGCCTTAAAATTTTTCTTTCGCTGACCGCTAAGTCTTCCCGACTAATCAACTCCAATCGACCCTTTTAAATTAATTTATTTAATCCACTTTGTTAATTTAATTTAATCGAACCCTTAGAATTAATTAATTCAAAATAGAATTAATTTCTAAATTCATTTCGTCGATCAAATATTAATTAAACCCTTTGGATTAATTAATTTACCTTGTCGATTAGTCAAATGCATAATCGGTCGTACCACTAACGGACCAATTATGGAACTACCGCTCGAAAATGACTTTACATCGCGCCATTATTATTTCTTCTATCTCCCCACATTAAAGATTTAGTGCTCGTCGATTTATCAATTTACTGACAAATTAATTCACCGACTTCTTGGTTTCCGAGATTAGTACCACTCGACCTTTTATTATACCGAACATAAAGTTCACTGGCCAGGTTTAGTATAATAACCTTACGAGCTCATTCCGGGAGCACCATCAACCCGGTGAACCGGTACGTGGATTCCTCCGACTAGCAACGGCACGCAAGAAGCTAAACACCGCATACCCAACTTACCGAGGTATTGGCCTCAATTGACCTCACTCTTTGGCAAATCAAAGCACACGACACCCAACCCTCACGCCCGTCCCAATCTCGGGATTGAGAGACGGAATATTAGGACCGAATTGACTACGCCGATCAGTACAAGTCAATTCTATCCAAACTGGTCATGCTCAATATGCCCCGTGCATATCTGTGTGATTTAAACTAGTCTAGATAAACCAATTTTCAAACACACAATAACCTATACCGATAGTATGTTCAGACTATCTCGGTTATGAGCATACTTTTTATATATCAATACTTTAGCCAATAACGGTATCTACTGTGTTTGTCGACACCCCGTTATCTAGTTCTATGATATAAAGGAACAGATTTATACTGAAACAAAATGATATGTCATCTGTGGATATTAGTTTTTTATACAAGCCATAGCTTTTCTGTATTCAAAACTAACATTATCTGTCTAGAATTCTTGTGAATGAATTGTGTGTCTTGAATTGCTAATCTCTTGTCTATTTATAGAGTTACAAGAGAGACCCCAAGTTGGTTTTGGATTGGACTTCCTAATGCGTTTAGGTAATTAGTTTCCAAATCTAATTAGGTAACCAATCTAGATAGGATAAGATAAGATAAACCAAATTCTACTAGATTCCTAATCTCTAGGATTTCCTAATTCTAATTGAAACTTAAGACTTAATTAATTAATTAAATAATTCCACTTTGTTAATTACTTAATTAACCCTTAGGAATTAATTACATAATTCCACTTTGTTAATTACTGAATTAACCATCAGGAATAATTAACCAATTAATTAATTAAATCTACCTATTCAATTAACCCATTACAAAATTAATCGTACCACTAACGGATTAATTTTGGCACTTCTATCCTATACCAGAATTGCTTCCAGAATAACTTAATTAAATTATATTCATAATCTTCCCACATCAAAGATATAGTGCTCGTTAATATAAATTAATTTACTGATAAATTAATTAATCAACTTCTTAATACCGAGACTAGTACCACTCGACCTTTTTACTATACCGGACATACGTCCACCGGCCGGGTTTAGTATAATAAACATTTCGAGCTCATATCGGGAGCACCACCACCCCGGACGCACCGGTACATGGTTTCCTTTCGACAAGCAGCAGCACACCAAGTAACTAAACACGCGCACCCAACCCACTGAGAATATTGGTCACAATTGACCTTACCAATTGGTAGATCAAAGTACACTATGTCTAATCCTCATGCCCGCCCGAGTCTAGGGATTTAGAGATAGAATACAAGGAATGATTTGTCTATTAAATCAATACATGACAAATCATTCCTAAATGTCAAGTTCAATACGCCCCGGGCATATCTGTATAATTCAATTACTTTAGACAAACTAATTATCCGAATCACATAATAACCTAAGCCGACAGTTTGTCCAAAGCTGTCTCGGTTACTAACCTCATTTATATACTATGCTTTTTGACCAATGATGAGATCTACTGTGTCAGACAAAACACCTCATCATCTACTTACATAGTATAAATGGACATAATATACACAACCAGGTATAACTGAAACGCGAATCAATATATTAATATGGGAAACAGTATAATACAAGCATAGCTTATGTATTCTACTCCAACAATTCTCCAGAGCTTGCCTCCCAGTTTTGAGCAATTTCAGTTGAACTATAATATGGGCAAGCTCTCATATTCCCTCCCCGAGCTCATGAATGCATTGGTTTCTGCCGAAGGCCTCTTCTCGAAGAAGAAGAAAGCTTTGGATACTGTTGGACCTTCAGGAAGCAAAAGAGGAAGAAGGGCCAATGGCAGGAGCTGATCGTAGAACCAAAGGTGGTGTTGCCAAGAAACACAAGTCAAAAGGCAAGTGCTTCAGATGTGGCAAAGCAGGACACTGGAAGATAGACTGCCCAAAGCCTAGAGGTATGAGCAATTTCACCTTTGTTACTGAGATATGTTTAGCGGCGAATTCCAACAGATACTTGGTGTATGGATTCAAGAGCCATTGATCATGTTTGTAATTCTTTACAGGGGTTCCAATTGACCCAGCTGCTTAGAGATGGTGAGTTGCAGGTTTATCTTGGGGATACTACCAGAGTATTAGTTACTGTAGTGGGAGTTGTTAAGCTTGTCTTTTCAGATTCTGTTTTAGTTTTGAGACATTGTCTTTATGTACCCAGCTTTAGAAAGAATTTGTTTTCGGTTTCTAAGCTGATTTTGGATGGTTATAAGTTTGTCTTTTCTGATAATTCTGTTTTTATTAGAAAGAACATGAAACTTATATGTTCCAGTGCATTGGTTGATAATTTTTTTCTAATTAAGAAAAACTCCCCAGTAGTGCAAAACACAGAAATTAATGACACATCTTCGAATCATAATAAGATAAAGGAGTCTTCCCCTTTGAACCAAACTTATCTTTGACACCTAAAACTAGGTCATATCAACCTTAGTAGGATTCAGAGGTTGGTCAATGATGGGCCCTTGGGCTCATTGGAAATTGACAGTTATCCAACCTGTGAGTCCTGCTTAGAGGGTAAAATAACCAAGAGGCCTTTCAAGGCAAAGGGGTATAGGGCCAAAGAGGTTTTAGAGTTGGTTCATTCTGACTTGTGTGGGCCTATGTTAGTTCGGGCTAGAGGAGGTTATGAGTATTGAAAGATTTTCTATTCAGGCCTAGCCAGAAACTCACTTCTGTGCTATGCATTCCAGAATCGGAATCTCTGGCCAGACCTAGATGCTAGCATTCCAACCCTTGCTTGAAATAACATTGCGCAGGATCTTGGTTTGTACTTATTTGATTTATCATGCAACAAATAAATTCTTAATTAAAAGCGAAAGAATAAGAATTACCTATTGAAGCGTTCACTAAGGTGATTCTCTTGTATGCCTCAAGACTTTGTTCGTATGTTGTGTGGGCAACAATCCAACGAACAATTGATCAGCTAATCACCACAATCCACCTGCCAGAAAAATCCAAGCACCACCGCACCTGGCACGTACAATCCACGCGCCACCCGGAGAGAGAGAAAGCCACACGCATTGCCGCCTCAAAAACCACGCGCCGCTGGGAGGAGAGAGGAAGCCTAGCCGCCGGTTTTTAGAGAGGGAAAGGGCCACACAAAGCTTTGAAAATCCAACTTGGAGAGAGAAGAAAATATTTCTCTCTTGGATTTTATCTCTCTAAGTTTTCTTATCTTGAAAACTTATGAATTGTATATTGTGTAATAGCTAATCCCTTGTCTATATATAGAGTTACAAGAGATACTCCAAGTTGTTTTAGGATTGGTCTTCCTAATGGGTTTAGGTAATTAATTAGTTTCCAAATCCAATTAGATAACCAGTCTAATAGGATAAACCAAATCCAATTAGATTTCCTAATCTCTAGGATTTCCTAATTCTAATTGAAAGTTAAGACTTAATTAATTAATTAAATAATACCACTTTGTTAATTACTTAATTAACCCTTAGGAATAATTAATTCTACATATTCAATTAACCCATTACAAAATTAATCGTACCACTAATAGATTAATTTTGGCACTACCATTCTACACCAGAATTGCTTCCGGAACAACTTAATTAATTTATTCATAATCTCCCCACATTAAAGATATAGTGCTCATTAATTTATTAATTTACTGATAAATTAATTAATTCACTTCTTTAATTCAGAGACTAGTACCACTCGACCTTTTTACTATACCGGACATATGTCCACCAGCTGGGTTTAGTATAATAAACATAACGAGCTCATCTCGGGAGTACCACCACCCCGGACGCACTGGTACATGGTTTCCTTTCGACAAGCAGCAGCACACCAAACAACTAAACACACGCACCCAACCAACCGAGACTATTGGCCACAAATGACCTCACTCATTGGCATATCAAAGTACACTATGTCTAATCCCCATTGCTGCTCAAGTCTAGGGATTAAGAGATAGAATACTAAGAATGATTTGTCTATTAAATCAGTACAAGACAAATCATTCTAAATGGTCAAGTTTAATACACCCCGGGCATATCTATATGATTCAATCAGTTTAGACAAACTAATTATCCGAATCACATAATAATCTAAACCGACATTTTGTCTAAAATTGTTTTGGTTACGAACCTCATTTATATATTATGTCTTTTAACCAATGATGAGATCTACTATGTCACACAAGACACCTCATCATCTAACTACATAATATAAATGGACAAATAATACACAACAAAATATAACCAAAACATTAATCGATATATTAATTGGAAAAATGTACAATACAAGCATAGCTTATGTATTCAACTCCAACACTCGGGAGCACCATCACCCCAGACACACCGGTACATGGTTTCCTTTCAACAAGCAGCAGCACACCAAGTAACTAAACACACGCACCCAAACTACTGAGACTATTGGCCACAATTGACCTCACAGATCAAAGTACACTATGTCTAATCCTCATGCCCGCTCGAGTCTAAGGATTAAGAGATAGAATACTAAGAACAATTTGTCTATTAAATTAGTACAAGACAAATTATTCCAAATGGTCAAGTTCAATATGCCTCGGGCATTCCTATATGATTTAATTAGTTTAGACAAACCAATTATCCGAATCACATAATAACCTAAACTAATAGTTTGTTCAAAGCTGTCTCGGTGAACCTCATGTTAGTTTTGAATACAGAAAAGCTATGGCTTATATCAAAAACTAATATCCACAGATGACATATCATTTTGTTTCAGTATAAATTTGTTCCTTTATATCATAGAACTAGATAACGGGGTGTCGATAAACACAATAGATACCGTTATTGGTTAAAGTATTGATATATAAAAAATATGCTCGTAACCGAGATAGTCTGAACATACTATCGATATAGGTTATTGTGTGGTTTGGAAATTGGTTTATCTCAACTAGTTTAAATCACACAGATATGCCCGGGGCATATTGAGCACGACCAGTTTGGATAGAATTGACTTATACTAATCGGCGTAGTCAATTCGGTCCTAGTATTCCGTCTCTCAATCCCGAGATTGGGACGGGCGTGAGGGTTGGATATCGTGTGCTTTGATTTGCCAAAGAGTGAGGTCAATTGAGGCCAATACCTCGGTAAGTTGGGTATGCGGTGTTTAGCTTCTTACGTGCCGTTGCTAGTCAGAGAAATCCACGTACCGGTTCGCCGGGTTGATGGTGCTCCCGAGATGAGCTCGTAAGGTTATTATACTAAACCCGGCCGGTGAACTTTATGTTCGGTATAATAAAAGGTCGAGTGGTACTAATCTCGGATACCAAGAAGTCGGTGAATTAATTTGTCAGTAAATTTATAAACCGACGAGCACTAGATCTTTAATGTGGGGAGATAGAAGAAATAATAATGGCGCGATGTAAAGTCGTTTTTGAGCGGTAGTTCCATAATTGGTCCGATAGTGGTACGACCGATTATGCATTTGACTAATCGACAAGGTAAATTAATTAATCCAAAAGGTTTAATTAATATTTAATCGACAAAGTGAATTTAGAAATTAATTCTATTTTGAATTAATTAATTCTAAGGGTTCGATTAAATTAAATTAACAAAGTGGATTAAATAAATTAATTTAAATGGGTCGATTGGAGTTGATTAGTCGGGAAGACTTAGTGGTCAACGAAAGTCAAATTAAATGGCCTAACTCAAGAGCCCATTAGGTCTCCAATGGAGCTCCTATAAATAGAAGACTTGATGCCCAAGAAAATTAAGGAAATTTTTGCAAAACAATTTGTCTTGCGTTCTTGAGTGAGAAGGTTTAAGAGAGAGTTTTTTTCAAGAATTCTCTCAAAAACAAACCAGATTTTTCACTCCTAGGATTGAGTTCAGCCCAAAGATCAAAGCTTGTTCATTTGTGGGTTATTAATTTCGCAGCTGCTTGCTTGTTTTTTTTATCACCGACCATTGCTGGATTTTTTAATCACCGACAGCTGCTGGGTTTTTAGTCACCGACTGCTGCAAAGTTTTTTTTTTTAATTCGCCCAGTTTTCAGCAGCTCCAGCGTTGTGGGTAATTTGTTTACCCAGTTCCAGCGCAGCTTGGAGTTTAATTCACCCAGTTTTCAGTAGTTCCACTGCTGTGGGTTTTGTTCGTTCGCCCAATTCCAGCGCAGCTGGTTTTTCATCCGCCTAGCTCCAGCGTTGTGGATAATTTGTTTACCCAGTTCCAGCGCAGCTTGGAGTTTTGTTCGCCCAGTTTTCAGTACTGCCGCAGGAGGGTTTTCAATGCCCAGTTCTGGTGATCGGATTCTTGGCCTGGGTGCTGATCCTGCCATTGCTGCGTTGATCTCTTGTTCATCTCGGTGATCCATAGCAGTGGTGGTGCAGATCGCGGCGGGTTTTGGAATCTGATCAAAGGGGCTGAGTTGGTTATCTAAAGGCGGCAGTTTGGGCGTTCTTAGCGGCAGTTGGGCGGTGATGAGCAGCGAAAGTTTTGATCAGATTTTGGGCTGTGGGTTATTCAATTCGTGTGATTTCCTTATGGGCTAAGCAAGAAACTTCGATAGATTATTGCCCACGTAATATTCGAAGACTTCTCGGAGATATCGATTGGATTTCTTGTGGAAATCGCAACAAAGAATTGGGTTTTCTTTAAACAAGGGACTTCGCTTCAAAAGGTAGAATCTTTAACTTCCGCTTTTATTTAAGATCGAATCTTTTGTGTCCCGATTAATAAATTAAATAAGTATAAGCCTAGATCCGTTCATGGGTAAACTAATTTGAGCCTGAGCTTGGTCGAAAGCTTCCGATTCTGGAATGCATTGCACGAAAGTGAGGTTTTCGATTTAGCCCGGGCTTGTTCAGTTTTCCTTCAAATTGGTATCAGAGCGTTGGTTTCGGTCTTATACTTGTTTGATTTATTACACGGTTTTATTTTGGCATTATTATTTTTGTCGAAATGTATAAACAGGTGGTTATTGGTTTCCCGGCTATTATGGTTGAAATTTAATTTTCATTCATAAACCCCGGGACATGTCCGGGCTTGCTTTATTTTTGAATGGAAATTTCTGTAATAGTAATAACCACGAGCTGGAAGCCGTGTAGGATTAGAAAAATCTTGTAGTAGGATTTGATCTAATCATGTCGTCTTTAAATTCCTAGAAAAACGCCTTTGTATATAGGAATTTATGTACTATGACGAAGACATTATTTTGGGTAACTTATATTCGCGGGTTTTGGTTTATCGTAATTTTGGGTGATTCTTAATTACGTAGTAAACCGAGAAAACCCGGGCGAATCGAGAGGAATCCAAATAACGAGTGGGAGCGACACGACGGGAAGTGTCACCGAGGCGTCAAAGAATCAACGATAGAGAAGGCCATAATAGTCGGGAAATTTTTATTTTATTTAATTTCCCGTATTTATGTCTTTTCGTTGATTGTGTCATTATCGTTTTATTATGCATGAATGAAAACCAAACTAAAATGTTTTAAAAAGGGTAATGTGCAATTAACTAAGGTAGATTATTCACATATTAAAATTCCAACGGTTTTATGGGTGTGAATATCCATAGTTAAGATATTGCATGTTAAAGGTAATGTGCAATTAACTAAGGTAGATTATTCGCATATTAAAACTCCAACGGTTTTATGGGTGTGAATATCCATAGTTAAGATATTGCATGTTAAAACGTAAAAATCCTCAAATTAATTAAATTCGCGGGTTTTGGTTTAATCGTAATTTTGGGTGATTCCTAATTACGTAGAAAACCGAGAACACCCGGGTTTTGGTTTAATCGTAATTTTGGGTGATTTCTAATTACGTAGAAAACCGAGAAACCCGAGCGAATCGAAATTAATTAAAAATCTAAGTGGGAGCGGGTTGGTTAATAGCCCCATGGCCTCTATTACGGGTTCATTGGTGATGTGGTTAAACTTGCGTGCTGGCTTAGACCTTCCTCCCTATCGGATGAGTTTTCAATCACAGATATCACCGGAATGAATTTCTAAAGGGATGACTATAGTGCGTTTAATTGGAAAAAGTTGCGACACCCTCAACATCCGAGACGCATTAGTACCCTAAGTAACAAACTTAGAAGTCACGTAATGGCATACACTTAGTGTACTGTTTATAGTATCCCTCCCATCGAGGTAACGCTATCTACGTGTACGGCTAAAATTATTGACTATTAATTTCATTGATCATAAGATCGTTGGTCAGATAATGAAATTAATGAACTTCGGTTCTTCTCGAATGAATGTGGGTTAGCGTAGACGTTCACCCATCGTGACCTGCGTTAATCCCGGTGGGAGAGATGTCGGTAGAAGATGATATTTGTTTTTTGAGGATTTTTCAATACTATCGAAAAAGTATACTGGAACTTGACTGGTTATTTTTCAGTTGTAGTTGATATGTCGTTCAACCAGCTATCTGTCATTTTGAACCAAAACAAACTCACGAGTCCAAACTATATTGACTGGAAACGTAACCTGGATTTTGTCCTTACGCTGAGGGTTACAAGTACGTGCTTACTAAGGAGTGTCCCCCTAAGTAGGGCAGCCAGGCAGTCAGCTATGAGGAAACTCATGAATGCTAGGATAGCTGACGACACTACAATGAGGGATCACGTGCTGGACATGATCAGTTGCATCAATGAGATTGAGGTACTGGGAGATGATATTGATGGGGAGACCCAGGTCGATATCATTTTCCAGAGCTTGCCCTCCAGTTTTGAGCAGTTTCGGTTGAACTAGAATGTGGGCAAGCTCTCATATTCACTCTCCGAGCTCATGACTGCATTGGTGTCAGCTGAGGGCCTATTTGCTGAGAAGAAGCAAGCCTTTGCTACTGTTGGTCCCTCAGGTTCCTCTGCTGGGCCCAAAACCAGGAAGCAGAAAAGGAAGAGAGGCCAGAAGGCAGGAGCTGATCATGGACCCAAGGTGGGCATTGCCGAGAAGCACAAGCTGAAAGGAAAATGCTTCATATATGGCAAAGCAGGACATTGGAAAAAGGACTGCCCAAAGCCTCGAGGTAAATGTAAATTTTCCCTAGTTACTGAGACGTGATTAGTGGCAATTCCCACAGATACTTGGTGTGTGGATTCAGGAGCCACTGATCACGTTTGTAATTCTTTGCAAGGGTTCCAAGTGACCCGGCTGCTTAGAGAGGGAGAGTTGCAAGTCTACCTTAAGGATACTACCAGAGTTTCTGTTGTTGCAGTGGGAGTAGTTTGTCTTTTTTTTAGACTCTACATGACAATTGGTTTTTAAGATATACTCCCCAATAATGCAGAACACATAAACTAGTGAGTTGCCTACCTCGTTTTGGGGTTATGCCTTGGATACAACATGTTTTATCCTCAACCTTGTGCCATCTAAGTCTGTGCCTACGACCCCAGTAGAGTTGTGGAGTGGGCGAAAGCCTAGTCTGAGACATCTCAGGATTTGGGGTTGTCCAGCACATGTGCTCGAGGCAGATGCAGGCAAGTTAGAGGCGAGATCCAAGGTTATGCTGTTTATAGACTACCCCAAAGGAACGAGAGGTGGTTTATTTTATAGTCCTCAGGATCAGAAGGTGGTGGTCAGCACCAATGCCAGATTTCTTGAGGAGGACTATATTTTAGATCACAAGCCAAGCAGCAAGGTAGTATTGGAAGTGCTTAGAAGTCAGTCCACTATTCCAGATGCACATGTACAGGAAGACACACAACAAGAGATTGCACACACTATCACAGATGATGCTCTTGCACAGGCTGCGCCTCGTCGTAGTGGGAGGGTTGTGAGACAGCCCGAGAGGTACATGGGTTTGGGTGAGTCTTCAGACTTTATCCCTGGCGCTCATGAACCAGACCTAGTTAACTATAATGAGGCTCTCAAGGATAAAGATGCAGATTCTTGGCAGAGAGCGATAATTGCTGAGATGGGTTCTATGGACTCAAATCAAGTCTGGGAGCTGGTAGACCTTCTTGATGGGTTTAGGCCTATTGGGTGTAAATGGGTTTACAAGCGAAAGAGAGGATCTGACGGGAGGTTTGAGACCTTCAAGGCTAGGCTTGTGACGAAGGGGTATACTCAGAACGAAGGGATCGATTATGAGGAGACCTTTTCCCCGATAGCTATGCTTAAGTCGATCCGGATTCTCTTGGCCATAGCTGCTCATATGGACTGTGAGATTTGGCAGATGGACGTCAAGACAGCTTTCCTTAATGGAAGCCTTGAGGAGACCATCTTTATGCAGCAACCAGAGGGCTTCATTGCTAAAGGGCCAAGAGCACAAGGTATCGCAGGCGTGATGGTGATATGGTGGTGTTCCTCGTACTTGACGTAGATGACATTCTTCTTATTGGCAACAGTAAGAAGGTGTTGTCAGACGTAAAGGCATGGTTATCCAGGCAATTCGATATGAAGGATTTGGGAGAGGCTGGACATATCCTTGGGATCAAGATTATTCGAGATCGTAGGAGATGTTATTTGACTCTCTCTCAGGCATCCTACATAGACACGATTCTGGCCCGTTTTAACATGCAGAACTCCAAGAAGGGTTCACTACCTTTCAGGCATGGAGTGCATTTATCTAACGAGCAGTGTCCTAAGACTGCTGAATAGATAAATGCCATGAAGGCGGTGCCCTATGCTTTTGCAGTGGGTAGCCTCATGTATGCTATGTTGTGCACGAAGCCTGATATTTGCTTTGCCGTTGGCATGGTTAGCAGATATCAGAGTAATCCTGGGAAGGCTCACTGGGAGGCAGTAAAATGCATTCTCAAGTACTTGTGCAGGACGAGAGATTATGTCCTAGTTTATAGAGCGCAGGAGCCTGTACCATTGGGTTACACAGATTTGGACTTTCAAGGAGATTTGGACAAGAGTAAGTCTACCTCTGGGTTTGTGTTTACTCTAGGAGGTGGAGCCATAGTATGGAAGAGTGTCAAGCAGAAATGCGTGGCGGACTCTACCATGGAGGCCGAGTACGTTGCCGCTTCAGAGGCAGCGAAAGAGGCTGTATGGCTCAGGAGCTTCCTGATGGACTTAGATGTGGTTCCTGAGTTGCCTAGGTCTATCACAGTTTATTGTGATAACAATGGTGCAGTTGCTAACTCGAGCGAACCACGAGCCTATAAGGCGAGTAAACACATAGAGCACAAGTACCACCTGATACGAGAGATCGTAAAGAGGGGAGACGTGACCGTGACCAAGATAGTATCAGATGATAACCATGCAGATCCTTTTACAAAGCCATTGACCCTAAAGGTCTTTGAGAGACATGTAGAGGGCATGGGAGTCAGATTCTTGAGGGAGCCATGTTAGTGAGCTTAAAGGTGTTCTGGAGATTTCATTATGACAGCAGTGTAATAGCGCGTTGGACAGTTTTTGTACTTCTTAGCATAGCTTTGAGTATTAGTGGGAGATTGTTAGTTTTGAATACAGAAAAGCTATGGCTTGTATCAAAAACTAATATCCACAGATGACATATCATTTTGTTTCAGTATAAATTTGTTCCTTTATATCATAGAACTAGATAACGGGGTGTCGACAAACACAGTAGATACCGTACCGGTTGGAAATTGGTGGTTTGGAAATTGGTTTATCTAAACTAGTTTAAATCACACAGATGTGCCGTTGCTAGTCGGAGGAATCCACGTACCGGTTCGTCGGGTTGATGGTGCTCCCGAGATGAGCTCGTAAGGTTATTATACTAAACCCGGCCGGTGAACTTTATGTTCGGTATAATAAAAGGTCGAGTGGTACTAATCTCGGATACCAAGTAGTCGGTGAATTAATTTGTCAGTAAATTGATAAACCGACGAGCACTAGATCTTTAATGTGGGGAGATAGAAGAAATAATAATGGCGCGATGTAAAGTCATTTTCGAGCGGTAGTTCCATAATTAGTCCGATAGTGGTACGACCGATTATGCATTTGACTAATCGATAAGGTAAATTAATTAATCCAAAAGGTTTAATTAATATTTAATCGACAAAGTGAATTTAGAAATTAATTCTATTTTAAATTAATTAATTCTAAGGGTTCGATTAAATTAAATTAACAAAGTGGATTAAATAAATTAATTTAAATGGGTCGATTGGAGTTGATTAGTCGGGAAGACTTAGCGTTCAACGAAACTCAAATTAAAAGGCCTAACTCGAGAGCCCATTAGGTCTCCAATCGAGCTCCTATAAATAGAAGACTTGATGCCCAAGAAAATTAAGGAAATTTTTGCAAGACAATTTGTCTTGCTTTCTTGAGTGAGAAGGTTTAAGAGAGAGTTTTTTTCAAGAATTCTCTCAAAAACAAACCAGATTTTTCACTCCTAGGATTGAGTTCAGCCCAAAGATCAAAGCTTGTTCATTTGTGGGTTATTAATTTTGCAGCTGCTTGCTTGTTTTTTTTTATCACCGACCATTGCTGGATTTTTTAATCACCGACAGCTGCTGGGTTTTTAATCACCGACTGCTGCAAAGTTTTTTTTTAATTCGCCCAGTTTTCAGCAGCTCCAGCGTTGTGGGTAATTTGTTTACCCAGTTCCAGCGCAGCTTGGAGTTTAATTCGCCCAGTTTTCAGCAGCTCCAGCGTTGTGGGTAATTTGTTTACCCAGTTCCAGCGCAGCTGGTTCTTCATCCGCCTAGCTCCAGCGTTGTGGGTAATTTGTTTACCCAGTTCCAGCGCAGCTTGGAGTTTTATTCGCCCAGTTTTCAGTACTGCCGCAAGAGGGTTTTCACTGCCCAGTTCTGGTGATCGGATTCTTGGCCTGGGTGCTGATCTTGCCATTCCTGCGTTGATCTCTTGTTCATCTTGGTGATCCGCAGTAGTGGTGGTGCAGATCGCAGCGGGTTTTGGAATCTGATCAAAGGGGCTGAATTGGTTATCTAAAGGCAGCAGTTTGGGCGTTCTTAGCGGCAGTTGGGCAGTGGTGAGCAGCGAAAGTTTTGATAAGATTTTGGGCTGTGGGTTATTCAATTTGTGTGATTTCCTTGTGGGCTAAGTAAGAAACTTCGATAGATTATTGCCCACGCAATATTCGAAGTCTTCTCGGAGATATCGATTGGATTTCTTGTGGAAATCGCAACAAAGAATTGGGTTTTCTTTAAACAAGGGACTTCGCTTAAAAAGGTAGAATCTTTAACTTCCGCTTTTATTAAAGATCGAATCTTTTGTGTCCCGATTAATAAATTAAATAAGTATAAGCCTAGATCCGTTTATGGGTAAACTAATTTGAGCCTGAGCTTGGTCGAAAGCTTCCGATTCTGGAATGTATTGCACGAAAGTGAGGTTTTCGATTTAGCCCGGGCTTGTTCAGTTTTCCTTCACCTCATTTATATATTATGTCTTTTAACCAATGATGAGATCTATTGTGTCACACAAGACACCTCATCATCTAACTACATAATATAAATGGACAAATAATGTACAACAAAATATAACCAAAACAGAAATCGGTATATTAACTGGGAAAATGTACAATACAAGCATAGATTATGTATTCAACTCCAACAATTTCGTGACATTCACATATGACTACTCTAGATATGGATAAATATACCTGATGCACCATAAGTCTGAATGCTTTGGCAAGTTCATAGAGTTTAAGGCTGAGGTGGAGAAATATCTGGGTAAGAGTATCAAGACCCTACGATCTGATCGTGGTGGTGAATACATCTCTAGTGAATTTAGGTCCTATTTGTCAGAGGAGGGTATTTAGTCCCAATTGTCTGCACCTGGCACACCCCATCAGAACGATGTAGCAGAGAGGAGTAATAGGACTCTTGTGGATATGGTTAGATCGATGATGAGTTATATAGAGTTGTCTAACTCGTTTTGGGGTTATGCCTTAGAGATAGTGTGTTATCTCTTTAATCTTGTACCGTCTAAATGTGTGCCTACGACACCCCTGGAGTTGTGGAATGTGCGAAAGCCCAGTCTGAGACATTTCAGGATTTGGGGTTGTCCAGCACATGTGCTCGAGGCAGATGCAGGTAAGTTAGATGCGAGATCAAAGGTTATGTTGGTTGTAGGCTATGCCAAAAGAACGAGAGCTGGTATATTTTATAGTCATCAGGATCGAAAGGTTGTGGTTAGCACCAATGCCAGATTTCTAAAAGAGGAATATCTTTTAGATCACAAGCCCAATAGCAAAGTCATATTAGAAGAGTTTAGGGGTCAGTCGAGTATTCCAGATGCACAAGTACAGAATGGCACACCACAGAGTATTGCACGCACTATCATAAATAAAGCACATACACAGACTGTACCTCGTCGTAGTGGGAGGGTTGTCAGACAGCCCGAGAAGTACATGGGTTTGGGTGAGTCTTCAGACTTTATCCCTGGCACTCATGAACCAACCAGTTTGCTACAATGAGGCTCTCCATGATAAAGATGCAGATTTTTTATAGAGAGTGATGATTGCTGAGATGGGTTCTATGGACTCAAATCAAGTCTGGGAGTTGGTAGACCTTCCTGATGGTTTCGACCTATTGGGTGCAAATGAGTTTACAAGCGAAAAAGAGGATCTGACGAGAGGGCTGAGACATTCAAGGCTAGGCTTGTGGCTCAAGGGTATACTCAGAAAGAGGGTATCGATTATGAGGAGACCTTTTCCAGGTGGCTATGCTTAAGTCGATTCGGATTATCTTGACCATAGCTACTCATATGGATTATGAGATTTGGCAGATGAAAGATTATCTGCCCGGGCTTAACCAGAAACTCACTTTCATTCTATGCATTCCAGAATCAGAATCTCTTGCCACGCCTTGACGCTAGCACAATCGCTATTCCAACCCTTGCTTGAAATAACATTGCGTAGGATTTTGGTATGTACTTATTTGATTTATTACGCAATAAATAAATTCTTAATTAAAAGCGAAAACATAAGAATTACCTATTAAAGCATTTACTTAGGTGATTCTCTTGTATGCCTCAAGACTTTGATCGTATGTTGTGTGGGCAACAATCTAACGAGCAATTGATCAGCAAATCACCACAATCCACTCGCCAGAAAATTCCAGCACCAAGCCACCTAACGTGTGATGTTCACCCGCAGCCTGTTGGAGTTAAATACATAAGCTATGTTTGTGTTGTACTTTTTCCCAGTTAATATATCGATTTATGTTTTGGTTATATTTTGTTGTGCATTAATTGTCCACTTACATTATGTAGTTAGTTGATGAGGTGTCTTGTGTGACACAGTAGATCTCATCATTGGTTAAAAGATATAATATATAAATGAGGTTCGTAACCGAGACAGCTTTGGACAAACTGTCAGTTTAGGTTATTATGTGATTTGGATAAATGGTTTGTCTAAACTTATTGAATCATATGGATATGCTCGGGCCGTATTGAACTTGACCTTTAAAAATGATTTGTCTTGTACTAATTTAATAGACAAATCATTCTTGGTATTCTATCTCTTAATCCCTAGATTCGAGCGGGCATGAGGATTAGACGTAGCGTACTTTGATCTGCCAATGGGTGAGGTCAATTGTGGCCAATAGTCTCGGTAAGTTGGGTGCGAATGTTTAGTTACTTGGTTTGCTGATACTTGTCAAAAGGAAACCATGTACCGGTGCGTCCAGGGTGATGATGCTCCCGAGATCGTAATGTTTATTATACTAAACCCGACTGGTAGACTTATGTCCGGTATAGTAAAAAGGTTGAGTGGTACTAGTCTCGAAATTAAAGAAGTTAATTAATTAATTTATCAGTAAATTAATAAATTAATGAGCACTATATCTTTGATGTGGGGAGATTATGAATATAATTTAATTAAGTTGTTCCGGAAGCAATTCTGGTGTAGGATGATAGTGCCATAATTAATCCGTTAGTGGTACGATTAATTATGTATTGGGTTACTGACAAAGGTAGATTTAATTAATTAAGTAATTAATTAATCCTTGTGTCAGTTGGTTGTAAATCATAGCAGGAATTGGATTGGGGATAAGTGAATCCCTATATCAGTTGGTTGTGAATCATACCAGGAACTGGATTGAGATAAGTGAATCCCTGTATCAGTTGGATGTGTATTAGTCTTGTAACTCTATATATAGACAAAGGATTAGCTATTCAAGACACACAATTTCATAACACAATTCATAAGTTTTCAAGACAAGAAAACTTAGAGAGAGAAAATCCTAGAGAGAAAATTTTCTCTCTCTGAAATTCGGATTTCACAAGCCTTTAAGTCTGCCAAAATTTTCTTGGTTTTTGGCTGCTTGTCTGTGGTTTTCTCTCTCCGGGCAATGCTTTAATTGTACGCGCCAGGTGCAGCGGTGCTGGAATTTTTTGGCAGTTGGATTGTGGTGATTAGTTGATCAATTGGTTGCTAGATCGTTGCCCGCACAACGTGCAATCAAAGTCTTGAGGCATACAAGAGAATCACCTGAGTTCACGCTTCAATAGGTAATTATTATTCTTCCACTTTCATTAAGAATTTTTGTTGCGTGGTAAATCGAATAAGTGCAAACCCAGATCCTGAGCAATGTTATTTCAAAAGGGTTGGAATAGCAATTGTGCTAGCGTCTAGGCCTGGACAGAAATTTTGATTCTGGAATGCATAACACGAAAGTGAATTTCTGGCTAGGCCTGGGCAGATAATCTTTCAATTGGTATCAGAGCCTGGTTTTGGGTTTTGTGTTTGTTCGATTTATTACATGGTTTTATATGCAGGTGGTTAAGAAATCCTGACTATTATGGTTACGTTTGTATGGGTTTTAATAAAACTCCAGGACATGTTCGGATTTGATTTTATTATGACTGTTTGTAATAGTATAACCACGTGCTGGAAGCCGTGTAGGATTAGATCAAATCTGTAGTAGGATTTTTTTCTATTGTAATCGAAGGCGTTATGGTGGGCAACTTGAATTCGTGGGTTTTGGGTTATCGTTAATTCGTAGAAACTTAGGAAAACCCAGAAGGAATTGTAAGAAGACCAAATAGCATGGGAAGAAGCGAATGAGGAACAGGTGGTAGGGGGTGGCACCAGCGACGACTCGCAGGCAGGAGCTGCCGCCGGCAACCGCCGGTGGCAGCAGCACCGCTGCCGCATGGCGCAGCAGTGGCAGCAGGTGCGGCAGCAGCGCTTTTTGTGCATGCTGCGTGCGTGCGAGTCGTTCGGGTCACGTTTTTGGCCCGTTTTTCTCCAGTTTTCATTTTTCAAGATCAAGACTCAATCCATCGAGTTGCATGGCAGGACACGAGATCAAGGCAGAAGATGGAAGCGATTAAAACCAAGATAGTTGGGAAATTTAATTTTTGCATTTATTTCTCGTATTTATTGTTTTAATTCTTGTGCTTTATTTTTATGTTGTATTTTAGATGCATGATTTAAAGCATGACTGGTTTTATGGTTGCACATAACCTAGGGTTAGTTAATTGCATGTTAAAACTGGAAAAACCCTCAATTTTGAAATCTAGGTGGGAGCGGGTTCTTTTAATATCCCCATGGCCACCAATACGAGTTTATATGCGATGTGAGTAGGCTTGCGTGTTGGCATTAGGGCCTTCCTCCATTTGGATGAGTCCAACCCCAAGATAGCTTGATTGTGAATTTCTGAGTAAGATGACTAGAGTAAGTTTAACTAGGAGAAATGCAATACCCTATCCATCTGAGGCGCACTATCCTAAGGTAACAAACTCAGAAGTCACGTAATAGCACACACTTAGTGTATGATCTGTAGTATTCTTCCCTCGAGGTTACACTGCTTATTTGTATGGCTGAAATCACCGACTATTAGCTACATTGATCGATAGATCGTTTGGTCATATAGTGTAGTTAATGAATATGGTTCTTCTCAAACGAATGTGAGTTAGCGTAAACGTCCACACTGCGTGGCTTGCGAGAATCCCGGTGAATGAGATGTTGGTGGATTAAGATTATTGTTTTGAGAGAAGTCAATAATTATTAGAATTTTCTTAATTTTTGAAATTCTAGTTTTATGAACTGAAACATTGTCTGTTTATTTATTTTACAGTTTTTTCAATATGGCATTCAACCCATTAGCTACTATATTGAAAGACAATAAGTTAACTTGAACTAACTATGTCGACTGGAGTCGTAATTTGGACATTGTCCTGATGACAGATCAGTACAAGTTTGTGCTCACTGAAGTATGTCCAGATGTGCCTAATGAGGACTCTACTCAAGAAGATAGGGATGCCTATGCCAGGTGGAGAAAAACGGATGAGATGGCGCGGTGCTATATTTTGGCCTCTGTGTCAAATGTGCTGCAACATCAGCTTCATCCCATGGTCTCTGCCTTCAACATGATGGCTCACCTAAGAGAGATGTTCGCTCATCAAGGCCAGACTGCTAGGCAATCATCCATGAGAAAGTTGATAAACACTAAGATAGCTGAGGGCAGATCGGTGAGAGATCATGTGCTTCACATGATCAGTAACATCAATGAGATAGAGGTATTGGGAGGTGAAATCGACCCAGAAAGTTAGATAGATATCATCCTCTAGAGCTTACCCTCTAGTTTTGATTAGTTTCAGGTTAATTATAACATAAATCAAAGAGTTTACACTCTACCCGAGCTCTTAATTGATTTGGTGTCGGCCGAAGGCATCTTCCACGAAAAGAAGCAAGCTTTGGTCACAGCGAAGGCTTCAAGTTCTTCTTTTATGCCTAAAGGCAATAAAAATCAGAAGAAGAAGAAGAAAGCCAAAAAACTCGCTGCTAAGCCTGAAATCACAAAGAAGAGCAAGCCAAAAGGCAAGTGCTTCAGGTGCGGGAAAACGGGACACTAGAAAGTGGATTGTCCAAAGCCTAAAGGTACGATAGTTTCTGCCATAATTACTGAGACATGTTTAGCAGTGATTCCCATAGATACTTGGTGTGTGGATGCAGACACCACTGATCATGTTTGCAATTCTTTGCAGGGGTTCCAAGTAACCCGGAAGCTTAAAGAGGGTGAACTGGACATCTACATGGGTGACACTACAAGAGTGTCAGTAAAAGCAGTGGGAGTGGTCACTCTAAATTTCGAAAATTCAATATTAGAGTTAGAAAATTGTCATTATGTACCGAGTTTTAGAAAGAACCTTATTTCAGTTTCTAAACTCTTAAAGAACGATTATAAGTTTTTTTTCTGATTAGTCTGTATTTATTAGAAGAAATAGAAAACTTATTTGTTCTGGTTCATTGGCGGACAATTTGTTTGTGGTTAATTCTAACTCTCATGCTGTGCAAAACATAGAAACAGATAGCTCTTTATCTAACATCAATAAGAGGAAGAAACCTTCTGAAATGAATCAAACCTATCTTTGGCATCTCAGGCTAGGTCATATAAACCTTAGTAAGATTCAGAGGTTGGTCAATGATGGACGTTTAGGTTCATTAGAGATTGACAGTTATGCAACCTACGAATCTTGTTTAGAAGGTAAAATGACCAAGTGACCTTTTAAGGTAAAAGGTTATAGAGCTAAGGAAGTATTAGAGTTGATTCATTTTGACTTGTGTGGACCAATGACAGCCAGGCACGAGGTGGATTCGAGTATTTCGTGACTTTCACAGATGACTACTCTAGGTACGGGCATATTTACCTAATGCGTCACAAGTCCGAGTGCTTTGGCAAGTTCAAAGAGTTTTGGGCAGATGTGGAGAAGCACCTGGAGGAAAACAGAACAAGCCTGGGCTAAATCGAAAACCTCACTTTCGTGCAATGTATTCCAAAATCAGAAGCTTTCGACAAAGCTTAGGCTCCAATTCATTTTCCCATGAATGGATCTAGGCTTATACTTATTTAATTTATTAAATCGACATCTAACGCTTAAAGATTAAACCTTTAATCAAAAATAGAAGGATTAAAGGTTATACCTTTGAAGCGAAGTCCAACGCAATAAGAAAAACCAAATCTTTCCTAGCCATTACCACCGAAATCCAATAGATGACTCCAAGAAAACTTCGAATATTGCATGGGCAATAATCTATCGAAGTCTACTGGCAAAGCCCACGAAAACCCAAAAGAAAGTCTCTCAAAAAACAGATTCAAAACTACCTTAAAGATCCAATTAAATTGCTGCCTTCTTCGCCAAAAACTGCTGCAGTCCAGCCGCTAGTACATCACCAAAATCCAACTAAAAATCCTTTCTTTGCCATGATCTAGACAGCCTACATCATGGATCACCAAAAGAGAGATCAACACAATGAAAAGGCCGAATCAAACGTGCAAAGATTGGATTTTTCTTTATAAAAAACCGAAGAACCAAAACTAGCGGCCAGCGGCAGTTTTTTGAGAAAATCTGGCGAAAATAATAGAAACCCAGCAGCAGTTATGTGTTTAATCCATTTGGGATGAATCCAATTTTCGAGCAAGCGAGAAATCTAGTTTGTTTTTGAGAAAGAATTCTTGAAGATAGAGGAATTCTCTCTCTAGAACCTTCTAACTCAAGAAAGCAAGAGTTGTCTTGCAAGACTTCCTTTATGTTTCTTTGGCCTTAAGTTTTCTATTTATAGGGAGCTCTAATGGAGACCTAGTGGACTTTTGAGTTGGGCCTTTTAATTTGAGTTTCGTTGACCGCTTAGTCTTTCCTAGACTAATCAACTCCAATCGACCCATTCGAATTAATTTTTTAACCCAATTCGTTAATTTAATTTAATCGAACCCTTAGGATTAATTAATTCAAATAGAATTAATTTCTTAATCTACTTTGTCAATTAAATATTAATTAAATCTTTAGGATTAATTAGTTCACTTTGTCGATTAGTCAAATACATAATTAGTCGTACCACTATCGAACTTACTATGGAACTACCGCTCAAAAATGACTTTACATCGCGCCACTATTTTTCTTCTATCTCCCCACATTAAAGATCTAGAGCTCATCAGTTTATCAATTTACTGACAAACTAATTCACTGACTTCTTGGTATCCAAGATTAGTACCACTCGACCTTTTATTATACTGGACATAAAGTCCACCGACCGGGTTTAGTATAATAGACCATACGAGCTCATCTCGAGAGCACCATCAACCCGGTGAACCGGTACGTGGATTCCTCTGACTAACAACGGCACGTAAGAAGCTAAACACTGCATACCCAACCAACCGAGGTATAGGCCTTAATTGACTGCACTTTTTGGTAAATCAAAGCATACGATATCCAACTCTCCCGCCCATCCTAATCTCGGGATTGAGAGACTGAATACTAGGACCGAATTGACTACGCCAATTAGTATAAGTCAATTCTATCCAAACTGGTTGTGCTCAATATGCCCCGGGCATATCCGTGTGATTTAATTAGTCTAGATAAACTAATTTCCAAACCACACGATAACCTATACCGATAGTATGTTTAGACTATCGCAGTTATGAGCATACTTTTTATATATCAATACTTTAACTAATAACGGTATCTACTGTGTCTTTCCACACCCCGTTATCTAGTTCTATGATATAATGGAACAATTTAATACTGAAACAAAATGATATGTCATCTGTGGATATTAGTTTTTGATACAAACCATAGCTTTTCTGTATTCAAAACTAACAATCTCCCACTAATACTCAAAGTTATACTAAGAAGTACAAAATCTGTCCAACCCGCTATTACACTGCTGTCACAATGAAATCTCCAGAACACCTTTAACCTCACTCACATGGCTCCCTCAAGAATCTGACTCCCATGCCATACACATGTCTCTCAAAGACCTTTGGGGACAACGAATTTGTGAAAGGATCTGCAAGGTTGTCATCTGATGCTATCTTGGCCACGATCACGTCTTCCTTCTTTACGATTTCTTGTATCAGGTGGTACTTACGCTCTATGTGTTTATTTGACTTATGGGCTCGTGGTTCCCTCGAGTTAGAAACTGCACCATTGTTATCACAGTAAACTGTGATAGACCTAGGTAACTCAGAAACCACATCTAAGTCCATCAGGAAGCTCCGGAGCCATACCGCTTTTTTCGCTGCCTCTGATGCGGCAATGTACTCAGCCTTTATGGTGGAGTCCACCACGCATTTCTGCTTGACACTCCGCCGTACTATGACTCCACCTCCTAGAGTAAACACAAACTCAGAGGTTGACTTACTCTTGTCCAAATCACCTTGAAAGTCCAAATCTGTATAACACAACGGTACAAGCTTCTGCGCTCTACAAACTAGGACATAATCTCTCGTCCGGCGTGTTGGAGTTGAATACATAAGCTATGCTTGTATTATACAATTTCCCAGTTAATATATCAATTTATGTTTTGGTTATAATTTGTTGTGCATAATATGTCCATTTATATTATGTAAGTAGATGATGAGGTGTCTTGTGTGACACAGTAGATCTCATCATTGGTTGAAAGACATAATATATAAATGGGGTTCGTAACCGAGACAGCTTTGGACAAACTGTCAGTTTAGGTTATTATGTGGTTTGTCTAAACTAATTGAATCATATAGATATGCCCGGGGCGTATTGAACTTGATTATTAGGAATGATTTGTCTTGTACTGATTTAATAGACAAATCATTCCTGGTATTCTATCTCTTAATCCCTAGATTCGAGCGGACATGAGGATTAGACGTAGTGTACTTTGATCTGCCAATGAGTGAGGTCAATTGTGACCAATATTCAAGAACGGTTATAAGTTTATTTTTTCTAATGACTCTGTACTTATTAGAAGAAATGGAAAACTTATTTGTTTTGGTTCATTGGTTGACAATTTATTTGTGGTTAATTCTAACTCCCCTATTGCGTAAAACATACAAATAGATAACTCTGTATCTAACATTAATAAGATGAAGAAACCTTGTGAAATGAATCAAACCTATCTTTGGCATCTCAGGCTAGGTCATATAAAACTTAGTAGGATTTAGAGGTTGGTCAATGATGGATCTTTAGGTTCATTAGATATTGACAGTTATACAACCTGCGAATCTTGCTTGGAAGGTAAAATGACCAAGAGACCTTTTAAGGTAAAAGGTTATGGAGCTAAAGAAGTATTAGAGTTGATTCATTCTGACTTGTGTGGACCAATGACGATCCAGGCACGAGGGGGATTTGAGTATTTCGTGACGTTCATGAATGACAACTCTAGGTACGGGTACATTTACCTAATGCGCCACAAGTCTGAATATTTTGGAAAGTTCAAAGAGTTTCGGACAGATGTGGAGAAGCATCATGGTAAGTGTATCAAGACACTGCATTCAGATTGTGGTGGGGAGTACCTGTCCCATGAATTTTGAGATTACCTCAGTGAGGTAGGAATTCAGTCTCAGTTGTCCGCACCTGGCACTCCACAGCATAATGGTGTAGCAGAAAGGAGAAATCGAACTCTTATAGAAATGGTTAGGTGCATGATAAGCTATAGTGATTTTCCAAGTTCGTTCTGGGGATATGCCTTAGAAACGGTGATGTATATTCTTAATCTTGTACCATCTAAAACCATGCCTTCAACCCCAGTAGAGTTGTGGAATGGGAGGTAGCCCAGTCTGAGACATCTAAGAATTTGTGGTTGCCCAGCACATGTGCCTAAGGCAGATATGACAAAGTTGGATGCGAGAACTGAATTAATGTTGTTTGTAGGATATTCTAGAGGAACGAAAGGTGGTCTATTTTATAGTCCTAAAGAACAGAAGGTGGTAGTTAGTACCAACGCTAGATTTTTAGAAGAGAACTATGTCTTAGACCACAAGCCCAAGAGTAAGATAGTACTAGAAGAACTTAGGCGACAAACTACTAATCCTGATGCACCAGCACAAGTAGATACACCACACACTGCACCTGAGATCATAGATGATGCGCCTACACAAATGGTGCCTCGTCATAGTGGAAGGGTTGTAAGACATCCGGACAGGTTCATTGGTATCAGAGAGGCTCAGACCTAGTCCCAGGTGCGCCTGAACCTGACCCAGTTAACTACAATGAGGCTCTCCGAGATAAAGATGCAGAATCTTGGCGTAAGGCAATGATATCCAAGATGGGGTAAATGAACCACAATCAAGTCTGGGAGCTTGTGGACCTGCCTGATGGGTTTAAGCCCATTGGATACAAGTGGGTCTACAAACGTAAGAGAGGACCTGACGGGCAGTTGGAAACCTTTAAAGCTAGGCTGGTGGCGAAGGGGTATACTCAGAAAGAGGGAATTGATTATGAGGAAACCTTCTCCCCGATAGCCATGCTTAAGTCGATCCGAATTCTCTTGGCCATAACTGCTCATTTGGATTATGAGATTTGGCACATGGATGTCAAGACAGCTTTTCTAAACGGAAGTCTTGAGGAAACCATCTTCATGCAGCAACCAGAGGGATTCATTGAAAAAGGCCAAGAGCATAAGTTTTACAGGCTTAAGAGGTCTATTTATGGACCTAAGCAGGCATCCAGATCCTGGAACATCCGGTTTAATGAGATAATCCAGTCCTTCGGATTTACTCAGTGTTCAGATGAGCAATATGTGTACCGCAGACGTGATGAAAACTCAGTGGTGTTTCTTGTGCTTTACGTAGATGACATTCGATTGATTGGCAACAACAAGAAAGTGTTATCAGATGTAAAAGCATGGCTGTCCAAACAGTTTGATATGAAGGACTTAAGAGAATCAGGACATATCCTTGGGATCAAGATAATTTGAGATCGTAGGAAACATTCGTTAATGCTGTCCCAAGCTTCGTATATAGATACGATTCTGGCCCGTTTAACATGCAGAACTCCAGGAAAGGTTTTCTACCTTTCAGACACGGAGTGCATCTATCTAAAGAAGAGTCTCCTAAGACTGTTGAGGAGATAGAGGCCATGAAGACAGTTCCATATGCTTTGGCAGTAGTAAGTCTCATGTATGCCATGTTGTGTACGAGGCCTGATATCTGTTATGCCGTTGGTATGGTGAGCAGATATCAGAGTAACCCTGGGAAAGCTCATTGGGAGGCAATAAAATGCATTCTCAAGTATTTACACAGAACGAAGGACCAAGTTCTGGTCTATTAGGTGCCTGAGCTGGTACCTCGAGGTTACACAGATTCAGATTTCCAAGGCGACAGGGACAAGAACAAGTCTACCTCAGGGTATGTGTTTACTCTAAGAGGTAGAACCATAGTTTGGCGAACTGTCAAGCAGAAATGCGTGGCTGGACTCTACCATGGAGGCTGAGTACGTTGCCGTATCAGAGGCAGCGAAAGAAGCAGTATGGCTCAAGAACTTCCTAGTGGACTTAGATGTGATTCCTGGTTTGCAAAAGTCTATCACGATATATTGTGATAATAACGGTGCAGTAGCAAACTCAAAAGAACTACGAGCCTACATGGCGAGTAAACATATACAGCGCAAGTACCACCTGATACGAGACATCTTAAAGAGGGAAGACGTGGTCGTGGCTAAGATAGCATCAGAGGATTACCTTACAGATCCATTCACGAAGACATTGACTTCGAAAGTCTTTGAGGCTCATGTAGAGGGCATAGGGATCAGATACTTAGGAAAGCCATGATAGTTTTTCTAGATAGATAGCAGCAGAATGTATAGGAGTTGTATGTAGATGTATACTTAAAGCACAACTTATGTATTAGTGGGAGATTATTGGAGTTGAATACATAAGCTGTACTTGTATTGTATAATTTCCCAGTTAATATATCGTTTTATGTTTTGGTTATAATTTGTTGTGCATAATATGTTCGTTTATATTATGGAAGTGGATGATAAGGTGTCTTGTGTGACACAGTAGATCTCATCATTGGTTGAAAGACATAATATATAAATGGGGTTCGTAACTGAGACAGCTTTGGGCAAACTGTAAGTTTAGGTTATTATGTGATTCGGATAATTGGTTTGTCTAAAGTAATTGAATCATATAGATATGCCCAGGGCGTATTGAACTTGACCATTAGGAATGATTTGTCTTATACTGATTTAATAGACAAATCGTTCCTGGTATTCTATCTCTTAATCCCTAGATTTGAGCGGGCGTGAGGATTAGACATAGTGTACTTTGATATGCTAATGTGTGAGGTCAATTGTGACCAATATTCTCGGTAGGTTGGGTACCCATGTTTAGTTGTTTGGTGTGCTACTACTTGTTGAAAGGAAACCATGTACCGGTGCATCCGGGGTGATGGTGCTCCCGAGATGAGCTCGAAATGTTTATTATACTAAATCTGGCCGGTGGACTTATGTCCGGTATAGTAAAAAGGTCGACTGGTACTAGTCTCGGAATTAAAGAAGTTGATTAGTTAATTTATCAGTAAATTAATAAATTAGCGAGCACTATATCTTTGATGTGAGGAGATTATGAATAAATTAATTAAGTTGTTCCGGAAGCAATTCTGGTGTAGGATGGTAGTGCCAAAATTAATCCGTTAGTGGTACGATTAATTTTGTAATGGGTTAATTGAATAGGTAGAATTAATTAATTGATTTATTATTCCTAAGGATTAATTCAGTAATTAACAAAGTAAAATTATTTAATTAATTCCTAAGGGTTAATTAAGTAATTAACAAAGTGGAATTATTTAATTTATTAATTAAGTCTTAACTTTCAATTAGAATTAGGAAATCATAGAGATTAGGAAATCTAGTAGGATTTGGTTTATCCTATAAGATTGGTTACCTAATTGGATTTGGAAACTAATTACCTAAACACATTAGGAAGACTAATCAACTTGGGGTCTCTCTTGTAACTCTATATATAGACAAGGGATTAGCTATTCCACAATATGCAATTCAATAGATTCATAATTCAAGAATCTAAAGAGATAAAATTCTAGACAGAGAAAATTACTTCTCTCTCATGGTCAAATTTTAAAGAGCTTGTGCGGCTAGTTTTGTTTAGTGTTGGCCAAAATTTTGGCCTAGTATTACCAGCTGCGCGTATAGTTTTCTCTCTCTCCTGGCGGTGCGTTTGCAGTACGTGCCAGGTGCGGAGGTGCTGAAATTTTCTAGCAGGTGGATTATGGTGATTGCTTATCAAATTGATTTCTAGATCGTTGCCCACACAATGTGAAATCAAGGTCTTGAGGCATACAAGAGAATCACCTGAGTTACGCTTCAAAGGTACTTTGCTAAGATTCTCCTTTTAATTAGAAATGTTGTTGCGTAGTAAATCGAATAAGTGCGAATACAGATCCTACGCAATGTTATTTCAAGAGGGTTGGAATAGCGATTGCGCTACTGTCTAGGCCTGGCCAGAGGTTCCGATTCTGGAATGCGTAGCACGAAAGTGAATCTCTGGCTAGGCCCGGGAGGAAAATCTTTCACTGCGCAAGTACTTGAGAATGCATTTTACGGCCTCCCAGTGAGCCTTCCTAGGGTTACTCTGATATCTGCTAACCATGCCAACGGAAAAACAAATATCAGGCCTCGTACATAACATAGCATACACGAGGCTACCCACTGCAGAAGCATAGGGTACCGGCTTCATGGCATCTATCTCCTCAGCAGTCTTTGGACACTGCTCCTTAGGCAAATGCACCCCATGCCTGAAAGGTAGTGAACCCTTCTTGGAGTTCTGCATGTTAAAATAGGCCAGAATCATGTCTATGTGGGATGCCTGGGAGAGTGTCAGAGAACGTCTCCTACGATCTCGAATAATCTTGATCCCAAGGATATGTCCAGCCTCTCCCAAATCCTTCATATCAAATTTCCTGGACAACCATGACTTTATGTCTGACAACACCTTCTTATTGTTGCCAATCAAAAGGATGTCATCTACATAAAGTACGAGGAACACCACCGTATCACCATCACGCCTGCGATAAACACACTGCTCATCCGGACACTGAGTGAATCCATAGGACTGGATAACCTCATCAAAATGGATGTTCCAAGATCTGGATGCTTCCTTAAGTCCATAAATGGACCTCCTAAGCCTGCATACCTTGTGCTCTTGGCCCTGAACAATGAAACCCTCTGGTTGCTGCATAAAGATGGTCTCCTCAAGACTTCCATTAAGGAAAGCTGTCTTGACATCCATCTGCCAAATCTCATAGTCCATATGAGCAGCTATGGCCAAGAGAATCCTGATCGACTTAAGCATAGCTACCGGGAAAAAGGTCTCCTTCTAATTGATACCCTCTTTCTGAGTATACCCCTTCGCCACAAGCCTAGCCTTGAAGGTCTCAACCCTCCCGCCAGATCATCTCTTTCGCTTGTAGACCCATTTGCACCCAATAGGTCGAAACCATCTGGAAGGTTTACCAGCTCCCAGACCTGATTTGAGTACATAGAACCCATCCCAACAATCATCGCTCTCTGCCAAGAATCTGCATCTTTATCTTAGAGAGCCTCATTATAGCTAACTGGGTCTAGTTTATGAGCGTCAGGGATAATGTCTGAAGACTCACCCAAACCCATGTACCTCTCGGGTTGTCTAGCAACCCTCCCACTACGACGAGGCGCAGCCTGTGTAAGAGCATCATCTGTGATAGTGTGTGCAGTCTCTTGTGGTGTGCCTCCCTGTACTTGTGCATCTGTAATAATGAACTGACTTCTAAGCTCATTCAATACTACCTTGCTGCTTGACTTGGGATCTAAAATATAGTCCTCCTCCAGAAATCTGGCATTGGTGCTCTCCACCACCTTCTGATCTTGAGGACTATAAAATAGACCACCTCTCATTCTTTTGGGGTAGCCTACAAACAACATAGCCTTTGATCTCGAATCTAACTTACCTGCATCTGCCTCGAGCACATGTGCTGGACAACCCCAAATCCTGAGATGTCTCAGACTAGGCTTTCGCCCAGTTCACAACTCTAGGGATGTCGTAGGCACAGATTTAGATGGTACAAGATTAAGGAGATAACATGTTGTCTCTAAGGCATAACCCCAAAACGAGGTAGGCAACTCACTATAACTCATCATCGATCTAACTACATCGATAATAGTCCTGTTCCTCTTCTCTGTTACACCATTCTGCTAGGGTGTGCCAGGTCCAGACCACTGGGTCTCAATACCCTCCTCCGACAAATAGAACCTAAATTCACTAGAGAGGCATTCGCCACCGCGATCAGATTGCAAGTCCTTGATACTCTTACCCAGATGGTTCTCCACCTCAGCCTTAAACTCTTTGAACTTGCTAAAGCATTCAGACTTGTGGCGCATCAGGTATATGTATCCATATCTAGAGTAATCATCCGTGAAAGTCATGAAATACTCATAACCACCTCTAGTCAGAATGAATCAACTCTAAAACCTCCTTGGCCCTATACCCCTTTGCCTTGAAAGGCCTCTTGGTCATCTTACCCTCCCAGCAAGACTCACAGGTCGGATAGTTGTCAATATCCAATGAGTCCAAAGACCCATTATTGACCAACCTTTGAATCCTACAAAGGTTGATGTGATCGAGTCTCAGGTGCCAAAGATAAGTTTGATTCAAAGGGGAAGACTCTTTTCTCTTATTATGATTCGACGATGAGTTATTACTTTTTGTATTTTGTATTACTTGGGCGTATGTTTTAATTAAAAACAGATTATCAACTAATGTACCGGAACATATAAGATTCTGGTCTTTTCTAATAAAAATATATCCATCAGAAAAAGCACACTTATAACCATCTAAAATGAGTTTAGAAACTGAAAGTAAATTCTTGCTAAAACTGGGTACATATAAAAAATCTCTCAAATGTAAAACTGAGTCTGAAAAATAAAGACAAAGAACTCCCACTACAACGATAGAAACTCTGGTAGTATCCCCAAGGTAGATCTGTAACTCTCCCTCTCTAAGCAGCCGGGTCACTTGGAACCCCTGCAAAGAATTACAATCATGATCAGTGGCTCCTGAATCCACACACCAAGTATCTGTGGGAATCGCCGCTAAACACGTCTCAGTGACTAGGGAAAATTTACACATACCTAGAGGCTTTGGGCAATCCTTCTTCCAATGTCCTGCTTTCCCCATCTGAAGCACTTGCCTTTCAGCTTATGCTTCTTGGCAATGCCCGCCTTGGGTCCATGATCAGCTCCTGCTTTCTAGCCTCTCTTCCTCTTTTGCTTCTTGGCTTTGGGCCCAACAGAAGAACCTGAGGGACCAACAGTAGCCAATGCTTGCTTTTTCTCTACGAATAGGCCCTCAGCAGACAGCAATGCAGTCATGAGCTCCGGAAGTAAATATGGGAGCTTCTCCATATTGTAGTTCAACCAAAACTACTCAAAACTGGGGCGCAAGCTCTAGAGATGATATCAACCTGGGTCTCCCCATGAATGTCACCTCCCAATACCTCAATCTCATTGATGCAACTCATTATGTCCGTTGGAGTAGAATACATAAGCTATGCCTGTATTGTACAGTTTCCCAGATTAATATATCGATTCGTGTTTCAGTTATATCTCATTGTGCATTAATTGTCCATTCATATTATGTAAGTAGATGATGAGGTGTCTGGTGCGACACAGTAGATCTCATCATTGGTTGAAAGATATAATATATAAATGAGGTTCGTAACTGAGACAGTTTTGGACATACTGTCGGTTTAGGTTATTATGTAATTCAGATAATTGGTTTGTCTAAACTAATTGAATCATATAGATATGCCCGGGGCATATTGAACTTGACCTTTAGGAATGATTTGTCTTGTACTAATTTAATAGACAAATCGATCCTTGTATTCTATCTCTAAATCCCTATAAGTGGGCATGAGGATTAGACATAGTGTACTTTGATCTGCCAATGGGTGAGGTCAATCGTGGCCAAAAGTCTCGGTAGGTTGGGTGCGCATGTTTAGTTACTTGGTGTGTTGTTGCTTATCGAAAGGAAACAATGTACCGGTGCATCTGGGGTGATTGTGCTCTCGAGATGAGCTCGAAATATTTATTATACTAAACTCGGCTGGTGGACTTATGTCCTGTATAGTAAAAAGGTCGAGTGGTACTAGTCTCGGAATTAAAGAAGTTAATTAATTAATTTATAATTAACGAGCACTTTATCTTTGATGTGGGGAGATTAATGAATATAATTTAATTAAGTTGTTCCGGAAGCAATTCTGGTGTAGGATGGTAGTGCCAAAATTAATCCGTTAGTGGTACGATTAATTTTGTAATGGGTTAATTGAATAGGTAGATTTAATTAATTAATTGGTTAATTATTCCAAAGGGTTAATTCAGTAATTAACAAAGTGGAATTATTTAATTAATTCTTAAGGGTTAATTAAGTAATTAACAGAGTGGAATTATTTAATTAATTAAGTCTTAAATTTCAATTGGAATTAGGAAATCCTAGAGATTAGGAATCTAGTAGGATTTGGTTTATCCTATCAGATTGGTTACCTAATTGGATTTGGAAACTAATTCATTACCTAAACCCATTAGGAAGACCAATCCTAAACCAACTTGGGGTCTCTCTTGTAACTCTATAAATAGACAAGGGATTAGCCATTCAAGATACACAATTCAATAGATTCATAATTCCAGAGCTAGAGAGAGAAAACGTTTCTCTCTCCAAGTCGGATTTTCAAGAAAGTGTGCTGCTGGTTTTTGGGTTTCTAGTGGCTTAAATCTTGGCCTTGGTTTATACCAGCTGCGCGTAGCTTTCTCTCTCTGCGGGCGGTGCGTTTATAGTACGTGCCAGGTGCTGCGGCGCTAGAGTTTTCTAGCAGGTGGACTGTGGTGATTGGTTGATCAATTGGCTTCTAGTTCATTGCCCACACAATGTGAAGTCATAGTCTTGAGGCATATAAGAGAATCACCAGGTGCACGCTTCAAAGGTATTTTTCTATGGTTCCGCTTTAATTAGAAATTTTTTATTGCGTGGTAAATCGAGCAAGTGCAAACCCAGATCCTATGTGGCAATTCTTTCAATTGGTATCAGAGCCTGGTTTAGGGTGTTTTGGTACTTGTTCGATTTATTGCATGGTTTTATTTGCAGGTGGTTTAGAATCCCGACTATTATAGTTACGTTTTTATGGGGTTTAATTAAACTCTGGGACTTGTCCGGATTTAATTTTATTATGAATGTTTGTAATAGTATAACCACGTGCTGGAAGCTGTGTAGGATTAGATTAAATCTGTAGTAGGATTTTTTCTATGTAATTTCGATTATTTAATTTTTCTAGAAAGCATTGTAGTAGGAAAATTGATTTTTGTAATCGAAGGCGTTGTGGTGGGCGACTTGATTTCTTGAGTTTTGGGTTATCGTGAATTCATAGAAACCCAGGAAAACCCAAAACGAATTCCAAGAAGACCAAATAGCGTAGGAAAAAGCGAAGGAGGAATTGGCGGCAGGAGGCGACGCCGGCAATGATCGCCGGCAGCAAAATTGCCGTCGACAGCCAAGGAAAGGCAGCAGCAGTGCGCAGCAGTTGTTGCACGCAGTAGCTACTGCGTGCTGCTGCTTGGCGCACGGGCAGTGCGGCACAAAGGCTGCACTGCTGCACCGGCAGCCCGTTCGGACCATTCGAGCTATTTTTGGCCGGTTTTTCCTCCAGTTTTTGTTTTTTGAAGTTCAAGACTCTCTCCATCGAGTGACGTGATGGGACACAAGATCAAGGCAAAGGATGGAAGCAATTTAAACCATAATAGTCGGGAAATTTATTTTTTGTATTTATTTCTCGTATTTATCGTTTTAATTTTTATGCTTTATTTTATGTTGTATTTTAGATTCATGAATTTAAAGCATAACTGGTTTTATGGTTGCATATAACTTAGGTTAGTTAATTGCATGTTAAAACCAAAAAAACCATCAATTTGGAAATCTAAGTGGGAGCGGGTTGGTTTATATCCCCATAGCCACCATTACTGGTTCATATGCGATGTGGGTGGGCTTGCGCGTTGGCATTAGGGCCTTCCTCCATTCGGATGAGTCTAGCCCCGAGATCGCTAGACTATGAACTTCTGAGTAAGATGACTAGAGCGAATTTAACTAGGAGAAATGCGACACCCTCTCCATCTGAGGCACACTATCCTGAGGTAACTAACTCAGAAGTCACACACTTAGTGTACAATCTGCAGTATTCCTCCCGCGAGGTTACGTTGCTTACTTGTACGGCTGAAAGTACCCATTATTAGCTACATTGATCAAAAGATCCTTGGTCAGATAGTGTTGTTAATGAACATGGTTATTCTCAAACGAATGTGGGTTAGCGTAAACGTCCACACTGCGTGGCTTGCGAGATCTCGATCGATGAGATGTTGGTGGATTAATATTATTGTTTTGATGGAAGTCAATAATTAATTGGATTTTTATTTTTTGAAAATTCTAAGCATATAACTAAAACATTGTTTGTTTACTTTCCAGTTTAAATCGATATGGCATTCAATCCTTTAGCTGCTATTTTGAAAGACAACAAATTAACTGGAACCAATTATGTCGACTGGAGTCGGAATTTGGACATAGTCCTGACGGCTGAGCAATACAAGTTTGTGCTCATCGAAGCATGTCCAGAAGTGCCTGATGAGGACTCTACCCAAGAGGATAGGGACGCCTATGCCAGGTGGAGGAAAGCGGATGAGATGGCGCAGTGCTATATTTTGGCCTCTGTGTCAAATGTGCTGCAACATCAGCTTCATCCCATGATCTCCATCATCGACATGATGGCGCACCTAAGGGAGATATTTGCGCATCAAGGCAGGACTGCCAGGCAGTCAGCCATGAGGAAGTTAATGAACACCAAAATAGCTGAAGGCGGATCGGTGAGGGATCATGTTTTACACATGATCAGTAACATTAACGAAAGAGAGGTGTTGGGAGGAAATATCGACCCAGAGAGTGAGATAGATATTATCTTCCAGAGTCTACCCTCTTGTTTTGAGAAGTTTCGGGTCATCTACAATATGAACCAAAGGGTTTATTCGTTGCCCGAGCTCATTACTGATTTGGTGGTGGATGAAGGCATATTCCATGAGAAGAAGCAAGCTTTGGTCATTGTAAAGGGTTCGAGTTCTTCTTCTGGGCTGAAAGGCAAGAAGAATAAGAATAAGAAGAACGCTAAGAAACTTGCTACAAAGCTGGAAATCGTGAAGAAAAGCAAGCCTATGGGCAAGTGCTTTAAGTGTGGCAAGGCAGGACACTGGAAAGCAGATTGTCAGAAGCTCAAAGGTACGATTGTTTCTACCCTAATTACTGAGACATGTTTAGCAGTGATTCCCATAGATTCTTGGTGTGTGGATTCAGGCACCACTGACAATATTTGTAATTCTTTACAGGGGTTCCAAGTAACCCGGATGCTTAGAGTGGAAGAACTGGACATCTACATGGGCGACACTACAAGAGTGTCAGTTGAGGCAGTGGGAGTAGTTAGGTTAAATTTAGAGAATTGTAACCTAGAGTTAGTAAAGTGTCTTTTTGTACCGAGTTTTAGAAAGAACCTGATTTCGGTTTCTAAACTCTTGAAGAACGGTTACAAGTTTATTTTTTCTGATGAGTCTGTATTTATTAGAAGAAATGGGAAACTTGTTTGTTCTGGTTCATTGGTGGACAATTTATTTGTGGTTAATTCTAACTCCCCTGTTGCGCAAAACATAGAGATAGATAGCTCAAAATCTAACATTAATAAGAGGAAAAAACCTTCTGAAATGAATCAAACCTATCTTTGGCATCTAAGGCTAGGTCATATAAACCTTAGTAGGATTCATAGGTTGGTCAATGATGGACCTTTGGGTTCATTAGATATTGACAGTTATGCAACTTGCGAATGTTGTTTGGAAGGTAAGATGACCAAGAGACCTTTTAAGACAAAAGATTATAGAGCTAAAGAAGTATTAGAGTTGATTCATTCTAACTTGTGTGGATCTATGACGGTCCAGGCACGAGAGGGATATGAGTATTTCGTGACATTCACTGATGACTACTCTAGGTACGTATACATTTACCTAATGCGCCACAAGTCCGAATATTTTGGCAAGTTCAAAGAGTTTCGGGCAGATGTGGAGAAACATCATGGCAAGAATATCAAGACACTGCGTTCAGATCATGGTGGGGAGTACCTGTCCCATGAATTTCGAGATTACCTCACTGAGGTAGGAATTTAGTCTCAGTTGTCTGCACCTGGCACGCCACAGCAGAAAGGAGAAATCGAACTCTTATGGAAATGGTTAGGTCCATGATGAACTATAGTGATTTTCCAAGTTTATTCTGGGGATATGCCTTAGAAATGACAATGTATATTCTTAATCTTGTACCATCTAAAACCGTGCCTTCAACCCCAGTAGAGTTGTGGAACGGGCGGAAGCCCAGTCTAAGACATCACAGACTTTGGGACTGCCCAGCACATGTGCTTAAGGCAGATACGGCTAAGTTAGATGCAAGAATAGAATTAATGCTGTTTGTAGGATATCCTAGGGGAATGAAAGGTGGTCTATTCTATAGTCCTAAAGATCAGAAGGTGGTGGTAAGTACCAACGCTAGATTTTTAGAAGAGGACTATGTCTTAGACCACAAGCCCAAGAGTAAGATAGTGCTAGAAGAGGATGACAAACTACTAATCCTGATGTACCAGTACAAGTAGATACACCACACACTGTAGATTAGATCACAGATGATGCGCCTACACAGGTGGTGTCTCGTCGTAGTGGGAGGGTTGTGAGACAACCCGACAGGTTCATTGGCATGGGAGAGGCTTCAGACCTAGTCCCAGGTGTGCCTGAACCTGACCCAGTTAACTACAATGAGGCGCTTCGAGACAAAGATGCAGAATATTGTCGTAAGGCAATGATATCCGAGATGGGGTCAATGGATCACAATCAAGTTTGGGAGCTTGTGGACCTGCCTGATGGGTTTAAGCCCATTGGATGCAAGTGGGTCTACAAACGTAAGAGAAGACCTAACGGGAAGGTGGAAACCTTTAAAGCTAGGCTGGAGGCGAAGGGGTATACTCAGAAAGAGGCAATCGATTATGAGAACCTTCTCCCCGGTAGCCATATTTAAGTCGATCCGGATTCTCTTGGCTATAGCTGCTCATATGGATTATGATATTTGGCAGATGGATGTCAAGACAGCTTTCCAAAATGGAAGTCTTGAGGAAACCATCTTTATGCAGCAACCAGATGGATATTAGTTTTTGATATTAATAAATTAAATAAGTATAAGCCTAGATCCGTTCATGGGTAAACTAATTTGAAGCCTGAGCTTGGTCGAAAGCTTCCGATTCTGGAATGCATTGCACGAAAGTAAGGTTTTTGATTTAGCCCGAGCTTGTTCAGTTTTCCTTCAAATTGGTATCAAAGCATTGGTTTTGGTCTTATACTTGTTTGATTTATTACACGGCTTTATTTTGGCATTATTATTTTGGTTGAAATACATAAACAGGTGGTTATTGGTTTCCCTGCTATTATGGTAGAAATTTAACTTTCATTCATAAACCCCGGGACATGTCCGGGCTTGTTTTATTTTTGAATGGAAATTTCTGTAATAGTAATAACCACGAGCTGGAAGCCGTGTAGGATTAGAAAAATCTTGTAGTAGGATTTGATCTATTCATGTCATCTTTAAATTCCTAGAAAAATGCCTTTGTATATAGAAATTTATGTACTATGACGAAGATGTTATTTTGGGTAACTTATGTTCGCGGGTTTTGGTTTATCGTAATTTTGGGTGATTCCTAATTACGTAGTAAACCGAGAAAACCCAGGCGAATCGAGAGGAATCCAAATAATGAGTGGGAACGACACGACGGGAAGTGTCACCGAGGCGTCAAAGAATCAACGATAGAGAAGGCCATAATAGTCGGGAAATTTTATTTGTTTAATTTCCCGTATTTATGTCTTTTCGTTGATTGTGTGATTTTTGTTTTATTTTGCATGAATGAAAACCAAACCAAAATGTTTTAAAAAGATAATGTGCAATTAACTAAGGTAGAATATTCGCAGATTAAGACTCCAACGGTTTTATGGGTGCGAATATCCATAGTTAAGATATTGCATAGTAAAACGTAAAAAAATCCTCAAACTTAACTAAATTCGCGGGTTTTGGTTTAATCGCAATTTTGGGTGATTCTTAATTACGTAGAAAATCGAGAAAACCCGGGCGAATCGAAATTAAAAATCTAAGTGGGAGCGGGTTGGTTAATAGCCCCATGGCCTCCATTACGGGTTCATTGGTGATGTGGTTAAACTTGCGTGCTGGCTTAGACCTTCCTCCCTATCGGATGAGTTTTCAACCACGGATATCACCGGAATGAATTTCTAAAGGGATGACTATAGTGAGTTTAATTGGAGAAAGTTGCGAAACCCTCGCCATCCGAGGCGCATTAGTATCCTAAGTAACATACTTAGAAGTCACGTAATGGCATACACTTAGTGTACCATTTTTAGTATCCCTCCCATCGAGGTTACGCTATTTTCGGGTACGGCTAAAATTATCGACTATTAATTTCATTGATCATAAGATCGTTGGTCAGATAATGAAATTAATGAACTTCGGTTCTTCTCGAACGAATGTGGGTTAGCGTAGACGTTCACCCATTGTGACATGCGTTAATCCCGGTGTGAGAGATGTCGGTAGAAGATTATATTTGTTTTTGAGGATTTTTCAATATTTTCGAATTAGTATACTGAAACTTGAATTTTTTATTTTCAGTTGATATGTCGTTCAACCCGCTAGCTGTCATTCTGAACCAAAACAAACTCACCGGCCCAAACTATATTGATTGGAAACGTAACCTGGACATTGTCCTTACATCTGAGGTTACAAGTATGTGCTTACTGAGGAGTGCCCCCCTAAGCTCAGCGATGATGCCATCCCTGAGCAGCGAGAGCCATATACGAGGTGGCAGAAGGCTGATGAGATGACCAGGTGCTACATCTTGGCTTCTATGTAGAGTGTATTGCAGCACCACCATCAGTTGATGACCTCAGCCTACGATATGATGCTCAACCTCAGGGAGATGTTTGGACATCAGGGCAGGGCAGCCAAGCAGTCAGCTATGAGGAAACTCATGAATGCTAAGATGGCTGAGGGCACTTCAATGAGAGATCACGTACTGGACGTGATTGGTTGCATTAATGAGATCGAGGTATTACGAGGAGAGATTGATGGGGAAACCCAGGTTGATATCATCCTTCAGAGCTTGCCTTCCAGTTTTGAGCAGCTTCGATTGAACTATAATATGGGGAATCTCTCATATTCACTTTCTGAGCTCATGATTGCATTGGTGTCTGCTGAGGGCCTATTCGCTGAGAAGAAGCAAGCCTTGGCTACTGTTGGTCCCTCAGGTTCCTCTGCTGGGCCCAAATCCAGGAAGCAAAAGAGGAAGAGAGGCCAGAAAGCAGGAGCCAGTCATGGACCCAAGGCGGGCATTGCCAAGAAGCAGAAGCCGAAAGGCAAATGCTTCAGATATGGCAAAGCGGGACATTGGAAGAAGGACTTCCCGAAGCCTCGAGGTACGTGTAAATTTTCCCTAGTCACTGAGACGTGTTTAGCGGTGATTCCCACAGATACTTGGTGTGTGGATTCAGGAGCCACTGATCATGTTTGTAATTCTTTGCAGGGGTTCCAAGTGACCCGGCTGCTTAGAGAGGGAGAGTTGCAGGTCTACCTTGGAGATACTACCAGAGTTTTTGTTGCTGCAGTGGGAGTTTTATGTCTTTATTTTTCAGACTCTACTTTATTGTTGAGAGATCGTCTTTATGTACCTAGTTTTCGTAAAAACTTACTTTCAGTTTCTAAACTCGTTTTGGATGGTTATAAGTGTGCATTTTCTGATGGATCTATTTTTATTAGAAAAGGCCAGAAACTTATATGTTCCAGTACATTGGTTGACAATTTGTTTTTAATTAAGACTTACTCCCCAGTAATGCAAAACACAGAAACTAGTAACTCATCACCGAATCATAATAAGAGAAAAGAGTCTTCCCCTTTGAATCAGACTTATCTTTGGCACCTGAGACTAGGTCATATCAACCTTAGTAGGATTCAAAGGTTGGTCAAGAGTGGGTCTTTGGACTTACTAGATATTGACAGCTATTCGACCTGTGAGTCCTGCTTAGAGGGTAAAATGACCAAGAGGCCTTTCAAGGCAAAGGGGTATAGGGCCAAGGAGGTTTTAGAGCTGATTCATTCTGACGTGTGTGGGCCTATGTCAGTTCAGGCTAGAGGTGGTTATGAGTATTTCGTGACTTTCATGGATGATTACTCTAGATATGGATACATATACCTGATGCGCCACAAGTCTGAATGTTTTGGCAAGTTCAGAGAATTCAAGGTAGAAGTGGAGAACCATCTGGGTAAGAGTATCAAGTCACTGCGGTCTGATCGCGGTGGCGAATACCTCTCTAGTGAATTTAGATCCTATTTGTCAGAGGAGGGTATTCGGACCCAGTTGTCTGCACCTGGCACACCCCAGCAGAATAGTGTAGCAGAGAGGAGGAACAGGACTTTTATGGAGATGTTTAGATCGATGATGAGTTATAGTGAGTTGCCTATCTCGTTTGGGGTTATGCCTTGGAGACAGCATGTTTTATCCTCAACCTTGTGCCATCTAAGTCTGTGCCTTCGACCCCATCAGAGTTGTGGAATGGGCGAAAGCCTAGTCTGAGACATCTCAGAATGTGGGGTTATCTAGCACATGTGCTCGAGGCAGATGCAGGCAAGTTAGAGGCGAGATCCAAGGCTATGCTGTTTATAGGCTACCCCAAAGGAACGAGAGGTGGTTTATTATATAGTCCTCAAGATCAGAAGGTGGTGATCAGCACCATTGCCAGATTTCTTGAGGAGGACTATATTTTAGATCACAAGTCAAGCAGCAAGGTAGTATTGGAAGAGCTTAGAAGTCAGTCCACTATTCCAGATGCACACGTACAGGAAGACACACCACAAGAGACTGCACACACTATCACAGATGATGCTCTTGCACAGGCTGCGCCTTGTCATAGTAGGAGGGTTGTGAGACAGCCCGAGAGGTACATGGGTTTGGGTGAGTCTTCAGACTTTATCCCTAGCGCTCATGAACCAGACCCAGTTAACTACAATGAGGCTCTCCAGGATAAAGATGCAGATTCTTGGCAGAGAGTGATGATTGCTGAGATTGGTTCTATGGACTCAAATCAAGTCTGGGAGCTGGTAGACCTTTCTGATGGGTTTAGGCCTATTGGGTGTAAATGGGTTTACAAGCGAAAGAGAGGATCTGACGGGAGGGTTGAGACCTTCAAGGCTAGGCTTGTGGCGCAGGGGTATACTCAGAAAGAAGGGATCGATTATGAGGAGACCTTTTCCCCGGTAGCTATGCTTAAGTCAAACCAGATTCTCTTTGCCATAGCTGCTCATATGGATTATGAGATTTGGCAGATGGATGTCAAGACAGCTTTCCTTAATGGAAGTCTTGAAGAGACCATCTTTATGCAGCAACCAGAGGGCTTCATTGTTAAAGACCAAGAGCACAAGGTATGCAGGCTTAGGAGGTCCATTTATGGACTTAAGCAAACATCCAGATCTTGGAACATCCATTTTGATGAGATTATCCAGTCCTATGGATTCACTCAGTCTCCGGATGAGCAGTGTGTATATCACAGGCGTGATGGTGATACGGTGGTGTTCCTCGTACTTTACGTAGATGACATTCTTTTTATTGGCAACAGTAAGAAGGTGTTGTTAGACGTAAAGGCATGGTTATCCAGGCAATTCGATATGAAGGATTTGGGAGAGGCAGAACATATCCTTAGGATTAAGATTGTTCGAGATCATAGGAGACGTTCTCTGACTCTCTCTCAGGCATCCTACATAGACACGATTCTGGCCCGTTTTAACATGCAGAACTCCAAGAAGGGTTCACTACCTTTCAGGCATGGAGTGCATTTGTCTAAGGAGCAGTGTCCTAAGACTGCTGAGGAGATAGATGCCATGACGGTAGTACCCTATGCTTCTGCAGTGGGTAGCCTCATGTATGCTATATTATGCACCAGGCCTGATATTTTCTTTGCCGTTGGCATGGTTAGCAGATATCAGAGTAACCCTGGGAAGGCTCACTGGGAGGCAGTAAAATGCATTCTTAAGTACTTGCGTAGGACGAGAGATTATGTCCTAGTTTATAGAGCGCAGGAGCTTGTACCATTGGGTTACACAGATTCGGACTTTCAAGGTGATTTGGACAAGAGTAAGTCTACCTCTGGGTTTGTGTTTACTCTAGGAGGTGGAGCCATAGTATGGAAGAGTGTCAAGCAGAAATGCGTGGCGGACTCTACTATGGAGGCCGAATATGTTTCCGCTTCAGAGGCAGCGAAAGAGGCTGTATGCCTCAGGAGCTTCCTGATGGACTTGGATGTGGTTCCTGAGTTGCCTAGGTCTATCACAGTTTATTGTGATAACAATGGTGCAGTTGCTAACTCGAGGGAACCACGAGCCCATAAGGCGAGTAAACACATAGAGCGCAAGTACCACCTGATACGAGAGATCGTAAAGAGGGAAGACGTGATCGTGGCCAAGATAGTTTCAGATGACAACCTTGGATATCCTTTCACCAAGCCATTGACCCCAAAGGTTTTTGAGAGACATGTGGAGGGCATGGGAGTCAGATTCTTGAGAGAGCCATGTGAGTGAGCTTAAAGGTGTTCTGGAGATTTCATTATGACGGCAGTGTAATAGCGGGTTGGACAGTTTTTGTACTTCTTAGCATAGCTTTGAGTATTAGTGGGAGATTGTTAGTTTTGAATACAGAAAAGCTATGGCTTGTATCGAAAACTAATATCCACAGTTGACATATCATTTTGTTTCAGTATAAATTTGTTCCTTTATATCATAGAACTAGATAACGGGGTGTGGACAGACACAGTAGATACTGCTATTGGTTAAAGTATTGATATATAAAAAGTATGCTCGTAACCGAGATAGTCTGAACATACTATCGGTATAGGTTATTGTGTGGTTTGGAAATGAGTTTATCTAAACTAGTTTAAATCACACAGATATGCCCGGGGTATAGTGAGCACGACTAGTTTGGATAGAATTGACTTATACTGATCGGCGTAGTCAATTCGGTCCTAGTATTCCGTCTCTCAATCCCGAGATTGAGACGGGCGTGAGGGTTGGATATCGTGTGCTTAGATTTGCCAAAGAGTGAGGTCAATTGAGGCCAATACCTCGGTAGGTTGAGTATGCGGTGTTTAGCTTCTTAACGTGCCGTTGCTAGTAAGAGGAATCCACGTACCGGTTCGCCGGGTTGATGGTGCTCCCGAGATGAGCTCGTAAGGTTATTATACTAAACCCGGCCGGTGAACTTCATGTTCGGTATAATAGAAGGACGAGTGGTACTAATCCCAGAAACCAAGAAGTCGGTGAATTAATTTGTCAGTAAATTGATAAACCGACGAGCGCTAGATCTTTAATGTGGGGAGATAGAAAAAAATATAATGGTACGACCAGCCTACGATGTAAAGTCATTTTCGAGCGGTAGTTCCATAATTGGTCCGTTAGTGGTACGACCGATTATGCGTTTGACTAATCAACAAGGTAAATTAACTAATCTAAAAGGTTTAATTAATATTTAATCGACAAAGTGAATTTAAAAATTAATTCTATTTTGAATTAATTAATTCTAAGGGTTCGATTAAATTAAATTAACAAAGTGGGTTAAATAAATTAATTTAAATGGGTCGATTGGAGTTGATTAGTCGGGAAGACTTAGCGGTCAACGAAAGTCAAATTAAAAGGCCTAACTCGAGAGCCCATTAGGTCTCCTTAGAAGCTCCTTATAAATACAACTTATTGGGCAAGTAAGAAATTAAGAAACTTGAAGTCCAAGAAAGGGCTAGAGTGAGAAAGATTAGCTTAGAGAGAGAATTTTGTCTTCCTCATCGAAATTCTTTCTCGAAGTCAGGTACGATATCTTTCTTCTTCGGAAACTCATCTTTTATACTGCCCGGATTATACCATAACCCAGCCGTCGGTCGGTTATTCTCTCGCTGCGCTGATCGGATTTTTGATTGGAGAAAACCCGGTTGCTGTCTATGACTTGATGCCCTGAACCGATCAGGTTCCACGTCCAATCTTCCGAGAGGAGTGATCAGTGGACCTGGTTGTCCAGATCGGGACTGAGTCGGGCTGCTCCGGTGATCGGTTTAGGCAGCAGGACCGGCGGGTTGTGCAGCAGACCGGAAAAACTTGCGCTGCAAGTTTTCAGAATTTCTGGGCAGTCCGTTTTTTTTGGATTTTGAGTTTTAATTCCGAAGCAAGTTTCTTGGATTTCTAATTTGTCGTGGGTAACTCCGTAGACAATAGCCCACACTATTTCGGAGTTTGTAGCGGAGTAATTCTTCGGATTTCTTGTGCAAATTGCGTCAAAGATTTGGTTTTTCTTTAGGCAAGGGACTTCGCTACGAAAGGTAGAATCTTTAAATTCTGCTTTTATTAAAGATTTAATTTTTTGTGTCCCGATTAATAAATTAAATAAGTATAAGCCTAGATCCGTTCATGGGTAAACTAATTTGAGCCTGAGCTTGGTCGAAAGCTTCCGATTCTGGAATGCATTGCACGAAAGTGAGGTTTGTTCAGTTTTCTTTCAATGGATTCATTGAAAAAGGCCAAGAGCATAAGGTTTGCAGGCTTAAGAGGTCTATTTATGGACTTAAGCAGGCATCCAGATCTTGGAACATCTGGTTTGATGAGGTAATCCAGTCCTTTGGATTTACTCAGTGTCCGGATGAGCATTGTGTATATCGCAGACGTGATGGAAACTCAGTGGTGTTTCTTGTGCTTTACGTAGATGACATTCTATTGATTGGAAACAATAAGAAAGTGTTATCAGACGTAAAGGCATGATTGTCCAAGCAATTTGTTATGAAGAACTTAGGGGAAGTGAGACATATCCTTGGGATCAAGATTATTCGAGATCGTAGGAAACGTTCATTAACGCTCTCCAAAGCTTCATACATAGACACGATTCTAGCCCGTTTTAACATGCAGAACTCCAAGAAATGTTTTCTACCTTTCAGGCATGGAGTGTTTCTATCTAAGGAACAATCTCCTAAGACTGTTGAGGAGATAGAGACTATGAAGACAGTTCCATATGCTTCGGCAGTAGGAAGTCTCATGTATGCCATGTTGTGTACGAGGCCTAATATCTGTTATGCCGTTGGCATGGTGAGCAGATATCAGAGTAACCCCGTGAAAGCTCATCGGGAGGTAGTAAAATGCATTCTCAAGTATTTGCGCAGAACGAGGGACCAAGTTCTGGTCTATCAAGCGCCTGAGCTGGTACCCCGAGGTTACACAGATTCAGATTTCCAGGGAGACAGGGACAAGAGCAAGTCTACCTCAGGGTATGTGTTTACTCCAAGAGGTGGAGCCATAGTTTGGCGGAGTGTCAAGCAGAAATGCGTGGCGGACTCTACCATGGAGGCTGAGTACGTTGCCGCATCAGAGGTAGCGAAAGAAGCAATATGGCTCAAGAACTTCCTAGTGGACTTAGATGTGATTCCTGGTTTGCCTAAGTCTATCACGGTTTATTGTGATAACAACGGTGCAGTAACAAACTCGAAGGAACCACGAGCCCACAAGGCGAGTAAACATATACAACGCAAGTACCACCTAATATGAGACATCGTAAAGAGGGTAGATGTGGTCGTGGCTAAGATAGCATCAGAGGATAACCTTGCAAATCCATTCACGAAAACATTGACTTCAAAAGTCTCTGAGGCTCATGTGAAGGGCATGGGGATCAGATGCTTAAGAGAGCCTTGAGAGTTTTTCTAGATAGATAGCAGCAAATTGTATAGGAGTTGTATGTGGATGTATACTTAAAGCACAACTTAAGTATTAGTGGGAAATTGGTGGAGTAGAATACATAAGCTATGCTTGTATTGTACAGTTCCCCAGATTAATATATAGGTTCGTGTTTCAGTTATATCTTGTTGTGCATTAATTGTCCATTTATATTATGTAAGTAGATGATGAGGTGTCTGGGGCGACACAGTAGATCTCATCATTGGTTAAAAGAATAAATATATAAATGAGGTTCGTAACTGAGACAGTTTTGGACATACTGTCGGTTTAGGTTATTGTGTGATTCAGATAATTGGTTTTTCTAAACTAATTGAATCATATATGCCCGGGGCATATTGAACTTGACCTTTAGGAATGATTTGTCTTGTACTGATTTAATAGACAAATCGATCCTTGTATTCTATCTCTAAATCCATAGACTCGAGTGGGCATAAGGATTAGACATAGTGTACTTTGATCTGCCAATGGGTGAGGTCAATCGTGGCCAATAGTCTTGGTAGGTTGGGTGCGTGTGTTTAGTTACTTGGTGTGCTGCTGCTTGTCGAAAGGAAACCATGTACCGGTGCGTCCGGGGTGATGGTGCTCCCGAGATGAGCTCGAAATGTTTATTATACTAAACCCGGCCGGTGGACTTATGTTTGGTATAGTAAAAAGGTCGAGTGGTACTAGTCTCGGAATTCAAGAAGTTAATTAATTAATTTATCAGTAAATTAATTTATAATTAACGAGCACTATATCTTTGATGTTGGGAGATTAATGAATATAATTTCATTAAGTTGTTTCGGAAGCAATTCTGGTGTAAGATGGTAGTGCCAAAATTAATCCGTTAGTGGTACGATTAATTTTTTAATGGGTTAATTGAATAGGTAGATTTAATTAATTAATTGGTTAATTATTCCTAAGGGTTAATTTAGTAATTAACAAAGTGGAATTATTTAATTAATTCTTAAGGGTTAATAAAGTAATTAACAAAGTGGAATTAATTAATTAATTAATTAAGTCTTAAGTTTCAATTGGAATTAGCAAATCCTAGAGATTAGGAATCTAGTAGGATTTGGTTTATCCTATCAGATTGGTTACCTAATTGGATTTGGAAACTAATTCATTACCTAAACCCATTAGGAAGACCAATCCTAAACCAATTTGGGGTCTCTCTTGTAATTCTATAAATAGACAAGGGATTAACCATTCAAGATACACAATTCAATAGATTCATAATTCAAGAATCTAGAGAGAGAAAATCCTAGAGAGAGAAAACGTTTATCTCTCCAAGTCGGATTTTCAAGAAAGTGTGCAGCTGGTTTTCGGGTTTCTAGTGGCTGAAATTTTAGCCTTGGTTTATACCAGCTGCGCGTAGCTTTCTCTCTCTGCGGGCGATGCGTTTATAGTACGTGCCAGGTGCTGCAACGCTAGAGTTTTCTAGCAGGTGGATTGTGGTGATTGGTTGATCAATTGGCTTCTAGTTCGTCACCCACACAACGTGAAGTCATAGTCTTGATGCATACAAGAGAATCACCAGGTGCACACTTCGAATGTATTTTTCTAAGGTTCCGTTTTAATTAGAAATTTTTTGTTGCGTGGTAAATCGAGCAAGTGCAAACCCAGATCCTATGTGGCAATTCTTTCAATGTCCAGCACGTGATCCCTCACTGAAGTACCCTTAGCCATTCTAGCATTCATGAGTTTCCTCATAGCTGACTAATTGGCTGCCCTGCCCTGATGTCCAACCATCTCCCTGAGGTTGAGCATCATATCGTAGGCTGAGGTAAACAACTGATGCTGGTGCTATAGTACACTCGACATAGAAGCCAAGATGTAGCACCGGGTCATCTCATCTGCCTTCTGACACCTCGTATATGGCTCTCGCTGCTCAGGGGTGGCATCATCACTGGGCTTAGGGGGCACTCCTCATTGAGCACGTACTTGTAACCCTCTGCGGTAAGGACAATGTCCAGGTTACGTTTCCAGCCAATATAATTTGGACCTGTAAGTATGTTCTAGTTCAAAATAACAGCTAGCGGGTTAAACGACATATCAACAACTGAAAAAATAAATAGTCAAGTTTCAGTATACTTTTTCAAAAATATTGATATCCTAAGAAGAATAATTCTCCTACCGACATCTCTCACATCGGGATTAACGCAGGTCACGTTGGGTGAACGTCTACGCCAACCCACATTTGTTTGAGAAGAACCAAAGTTTATTAATTCTATTATCTGACCAACGATCTTATGATCAACGAAATTAATAGTTGATAATTTTAGCCGTACACAATAAGCAGCGTAACCACTTAGGAGGAATACTACAAATGGTACACTAAGTATTTGCCATTACGTGACTTCTAAGCTTGTTACTTAGGATACTAATGCGCCTCGGTTAGCGAGGGTGTCACAACTTTCTCCAATTAAACTTTCTATAGTCATCCTTTTAGAAATTCAATCTAGTGATATCTCGGGGTTGAAGACTTATCCGTAGGGAAGAAGGCCCTTGGCCAGCACGTCGATATAACCCACATCACATATGATTCCGTAATGAAGGCCATGGGGATATTTACCAACCCGCTCCCACTTAGATTTTTAACTTTGAGGATTTTTCCCTTTTAACATGCAATATCTTAACAAAGGATATTCGTACTCATAAAACCGTTGGAATTTTAATATGCAAATAATCTACCTTAGTTAATTGCACTTCACTTTTTAAAACCTTTTGGTTTGGTTTTCGTTCATGCAAAATAAAACGAAAAACACACAATCAACGAAAAGACATAAATCCGGGAAATTGAAAGAAATAAAATTTCCTGACTATTATGGCCTTCTCTATCGTTGATTCCTTGACGCCTCGGTGACACTTCCCGTCATGTCGTTCCCACTCGTTATGTGGATTCCTCTTGATTTTCGTGGGTTTTCTCGGTTTACTACGTAATTAGGAATCACCCAAAATTACGAGAAACCAAAACCCGCGAATATAAGTTACCCAAAATAACGTCTTCGTCATAATATATAAATTCCTATATATAAAGGCATTTTTCTAGGAATTTAAAGACGATATGATTAGATCAAATCCTACTACAAGATTTTTCTAATCCTACATGGCTTCCAGCTCATGGTTATTACTATTACAGACATTTCCAATCAAAAATAATACGAGCCAGACATGTCCCGGGGTTTATGAATGAAAAATAAAATTCTACCATAATAGCTGGGAAACCAATAACCACCTATTTAAACATTTTGACAAAAATAATAATACCAAAATAAAGCCGTGTAATAAATAAAACAAGTATAAGATCGAAACCTACGCTCTGAACGGAAGTAGGCTTATACTTAAACCTTCAATTAAAAACGGAAGGATTAAAGGTTATACCTTTGAAGCGAAGTCCAACGCAATAAGAAAAACCAAATCTTTCCTAGCGATTACCCCCGAAATACAATAGATGACTTCAAGAAAACTTCGAATATTGCACAAAACCCCAAAAAAAAGTTTCTCAAAAAATGTATTCAAAACTGCCCAAAAGATCCGATTAAATTACTACCTTCTTCGCCAAAAACTGCTGCAGTCCAGTCGCTAGTACATCACCAAAATCCAACTAAAAATCATTTCTTTGTCATGATCTAGACAGCCCACATCATGGATCACCAAAAGAGAGATCAACACAATGAAAAGGCCAAATCAAACGCGCAAAGATTGGATTTTTCTTCATGAAAAACCGAAGAACCAAAACTAGAGGCCAGCGGCAGTTTTTTGAGAAAACCTGGCGAAAATAATAGAAACCTAGCAGCACTTATGTGTTTAATCCATTTGGGCTGAATCCAATTTTTGAGCAAGCGAGAAATCTAGTTCATTTTTGAGAAAGAATTCTTGAAGATGGAGTAATTCTGTCTCTAGAACCTTCTCACTCAAGAATGCAAGAGTTGTCTTGCAAGACTTCCTTTATGTTTCTTTGGCCATAAGTTTTCTATTTATAGGGAGCTCTAATGGAGATCTAGTGAGCTTTTGAGTTGGGCCTTTTAATTTGACTTTCGTTGGCCGCTTAGTCTTTCCTAGACTAATCAACTCCAATCGACCCATTCGAATTAATTTCTTAACCCTCTTCATTAATTTAATTTAATCGAACCCTTAGGACTAATTAATTCAAATAAAATTAATTTCTTAATCCACTTTGTCAATTAAATATTAATTAAACCTTTAGGATTAATTAATTCACTTTGTCGATTAGTCAAATACATAATTAGTCGTACCACTATCGGACTAACTATGGAACTACTGCTCAAAAACAACTTTACATCGCGCCACTTTTTTCTTCTATCTCCCCACATTAAAGATCCAGAGCTCGTCGGTTTATCAATTTACTGATAAACTAATTCACCGACTTCTTGGTATCTGAGATTAGTACCACTCGACCTTTTATTATATCGGACATAAAGTCCACCGGCCGGGTTTAGTATAATAGACCTTACGAGCTCATCTCGAGCGCACCATCAACCCAGCGAACTGGTACGTGGATTCCTCCGACTAGCAATGACATGTAAGAAGCTAAACACTGCATACCCAACCTACCAAGGTATAGGCCTCAATTGACCGCACTCTTTTGCAAATCAAAGCATACGATATCTAACTCTCACGCCCGTCCCAATCTCGGGATTGAGAGACTGAATACTAGGACCGAATTGACTACGCCGATCAGTATAAGTCAATTCTATCTAAACTGGTCGTGCTCAATATGCCCCGGGCATATCCGTGTGATTTAATTAGTCTAGATATACTAATTTCCAAACAATACGATAACCTATACCGATAGTATGTTCAGGCTATCTCAGTTACGAGCATACTTTTTATATATCAATACTTTAACCAATAATGGTATCTACTGTGTCTTTCCACACTCTGTTATCTAGTTCTATGACATAATGGAACAATTTAATACTGAAACAAAATGATATGTCATCTGTGGATATTAGTTTTTGATACAAGCCATAGCTTTTCTGTATTCAAAACTAACATCACCATGGTAAGAGTATCAGGACATTGCGATCAGATCGTGGTGGGAAGTAACAATCTCATGAATTTCGAGAATAACTCAGTGAGGTTAGAATTCAGTCTCAGTTGTCTGCAGAATCTTGGCGTAAGGCAATGAGGCTCTCCGAGATAAAGATGCATAATCTTGGCGTAAGGCAATAATATCCGAGATAGTTAATGGACCACAATCAAGTCTGGGAGCTTGTGGACCTGCCTGATGGGTTTAAGCCCATTGGATGTAAGTGGGTCTACAAATGTAAGAGAGGACCTGACGGAAAGGTGAAAACCTTTAAAGCTAGGTTGGTGTCGAAGGGGTATACTCAGAAAGAGGGAATCGATTATGAGGAAAACTTCTCCCCGGTAGCCATGCTTAAGTCAATCCAGATTATCTTGGCCATAGCTGCTCATTTAGATTATGAGATATGGCAGATGGATGTCAAGACAGCTTTCCTAAATGGAAGTTTTGAGGAAACCATCTTCATGCAGCGACCAGAAGGATTCATTGAAAAATGCCAAGAGCATAAGGTTTGCAGGCTTAAGAGGTCCATTTACGGATTTAAGCAGGCATCTGGATTTTGGAACATCTGTTTTGATGAGGTAATCTAGTTCTTTAGATTTACTCAGTGTCCGGATGAGCAATGTGTGTACCGCAGACGTGATGGAAACTCAGTGGTGTTTCTTATGCTTTACTTATATGACATTCTATTGATTGACAACAACAGGAAAGTGTTATCAGACGTAAAGGCGTGGTTGTCCAAGCAGTTTGATATGAAGGACTTAGGGGAAGCAGGACATATCCTTGGGATCAAAATAATTCAAGATCGTAGGAAACGTTCATTAACGCTCTCCCAAGCTTCATATATAGATACGATTCTGGCCCGTTTTAACATGCATAACTCCAAGAAAGGTTTCCTACCTTTCAAACATAGAGTGCATCTATCTAAGAAACAGTCTCCCAAGACTGTTGAGGAGATAGAGGCCTTGAAGACAGTCCCTTATGCTTCGGCAGTAGGAAGTCTCATGTATGCCATGTTGTGTACGAGGCCTGATATCTTTTATGTCGTTGGCACGGTAAGCAGATATCAGAGTAACCCCGGGAAAGCTCATTGGGAGGCAGTAAAATGCACTTTCAAGTATTTGCACAGAACTAGAGACCAAGTGTTGGTCTATGAGGCGTCTGAGCTGGTACCCCGAGGTTACACAGATTCAAATTTCTAAGGTAGCAGAGACAAGAGCAAGTCTACCTCAGGGTATGTGTTTACTCTAGGAGGTGGAGCCATAGTTTGGTGGAGTGTGAAGCAGAAATACGTGGCGGACTCTACCATGGAGGCTGAATACGTTGCCGCATCAGAGGCAGCGAAGGAAGCAGTGTGGCTCAAGAACTTCCTAGTGGACTTATATGTGATTCCTGGTTTGCAGAAGTCTATCACAGTATATTGTGATAACAACGGTACAGTAGTAAACTCGAAGGAACCACGAGCCCACAAGGCGAGTAAACATATACAGTGCAAGTACCACTTAATACGAGACATCGTAAAGAGGGAAGACTTGATCATGGCTAAGATAGTATCGGAAGATAACCTTGCAGATCTGTTCACGAAGACATTGACTTCAAAAGTCTTTGAGGATCACGTGGAGGGCTTGGGAATCAGATATGTAGGAGAGCCATGATAGTTTTTCTAGATATATAGTAGCAGATTGTATAAGGATTGAATGTAGATGTATACATAAAGCACAACTTAAGTATTAGTGGGAGATTGTTAGAGTTGAATACATAAACTATGCTTGTGTTGTACTTTTTCCCAGTTAATATATCGATTTATGTTTTGGTTCTATTTTGTTGTGCATTAATTGTCCACTTATATTATGTAGTTAGATGATAAGGTGTTTTGTGTGACATAGTAGATCTCATCATTGGTTAAAAGACATAATATATAAATGAGGTTCGTAACCGAGACAGCTTTGGACAAACTGTCAGTTTAGGTTATTATGTGATTCAAATAATTGGTTTATCTAAACTAATTAAATCATATAGATATGCCCGAGGCGTATTGAACTTGACCTTTAAGAATGATTTGTCTTGTACTGATTTAATAGACAAATCGTTCTTGGTATTCTATATCTTAATCTCTAGACTCGAGCGGGTATGAGTATTAGACATAGCGTACTTTGATCTGCCAATGGGTGAGGTCAATTGTGGCCAATAGTCTCGGTACGTTGGGTGAGCGTGTTTCGATGCTTGGTGTGCTGCTGCTTGTCGAAAGGAAACCATGTACCGGTGCGTCCGGGGTGATAGTGCTCCCGAGATGCGTTCGTAATGTTTATTATACTAAACCCTGCCGGTGGACTAATGTCCGGTATAGTAAAAAGGTCGAGTGGTACTAGTCTCGGAATTAAAGAAGTTAATTAATTAATTTATCAGTTAATTAATAAATTAATGAGCACTATATCTTTGATGTGGGGAGATTATGAATATAATTTAATTAAGTTATTCCGGAAGCAATTCTGGTGTAGGATGGCCATGTCATAATTAATCCGTTAGTGGTACGACTAATTATGTATTGGGTTATTGACAAAGGTAGATTTAATTAATTAAGTAATTAATTAATCCTTGTATCAGTTGGTTGTGAATCATATCAGGAACTGGATTGGGGATACAGTGCTCATTAATTTATTAATTTACTGATAAATTAATTAATTAACTTCTTTAATTCTGAGACTAGTACCACTCGACCTTTTCACTATACCGGACATAAGTCCACCAACTGGGTTTAGTATAATAAACATAACGAGCTCATCTCGGGAGCACCATCACCTCGGATACACCGGTACACGGTTTCCTTTCGACAAGCAGCTACACACCAAGTAACTAAACACGCGCACCCAACCCACCGAGACTATTGGCCACAATTGACCGCACCCATTGGCAGATTAAAGCACACAATGCCTAATCCTCATGCCCACTAAAGTCTAGGGATTAAGAGATAGAATACCAAGATTGATTTGTCTATTAAATCAGTTCAAGACAAATCATTCTAAATGGTCAAGTTTAATATACCCCGGGCATATCTATATCATTCAATAAGTTTAGACAAACTAATTATCTGAATCACATAATAACCTAAACTGACAGTTTGCCCAAAACTGTCTCGGTTACGAACATCATTTATATATTATGTCTTTTAACCAATGATGAGATCTACTGTATCACACAAGACACTTCATCATCTAACTACATAATATAAGTGGACAAATAATGCACAACAAGATTTAACCAAAACATAAATTGATATATTAACTGGGAAAATGTACAATACAAGCATAGCTTATGTATTCAACTTCAACAGCAGATGGACGTCAAGATAGCTTTCCTTAATGGAAGTTTTAAGGAGACCATCTTTATGCAGCAACCAGAGGGTTTCATTGTTCAGGGTCAAGAGCACAAGGTATGCAGGCTCAAGAGGTCCATCTATGGACTTAAGCAAGCATCCAGATCTTAGTTTTGACGAGGTTATCCAGTCATATGGATTCACTAAGTGTCCGGATGAGCAGTGTGTATATCGTAGGTGTGATGGTGATTTTGTGGTGTTCCTTGTACTTTACGTAGATGATATCCTTCTTGTTGGCAACAGTAAAAAGGTGTTGTTAGACGTAAAGGCATGGTTGTTATACACTAGGCCTGATATTTGCTTTGTCGTTGGCATGGTTAGCAGATATCAGAGTAACCCTGGGAAGGCTCATTGGGAGGCAGTAAAATGCATTCCCAAGTACTTGCGCAGGACGAGAGATTATGTCTTGGTTTATCGAGCGCAGGAGCTAGTTCCATTGGGTTATACTGATTCGGACTTTCAAGGTGATATGGACAAGAGTAAGTCTACCTCTGGGTTTGTTTTTACTCTGGGAGGTGGAGCCATAGTATGGCAGAGTGTCAAGCAGAAATGCGTGGTGGACTCCACCATGGAGGCTGAGTACATTATCGCATCAGAGGCAGGAAAAAAAGCTGTATGGCTCAGGAACTTCCTAGTGTACTTATATGTGGTCCCTGAGTTGCCGAGGTCTATCACAGTCAATTGTGATAATAATGGTGCAGTTGCTAACTCAAGGGAACCACGAGCCCACAAGGCGAGTAAACACATAGAGCGCAAGTACCACCTGATGCGAGAGATCGTAAACATGAGAGATATAACAGTGGCCAAGATAGCATCAGGAGACAACCTTGCAGATCCTTTCACAAAGGCATTGACCCCAAAAAGTCTTTGAGAGACATGTGGAGGGCATGAGAGTCAAATTTTTAAATGAGCATGTGAGTGAGCTAAAGAGTGTTTTGTAGTTTTCTTTATGACAACAGTGTAATAAGTGGATTGGACAGTGTTTTTGTACTTCAGAGCATAGCTTTGAGTATTAGTGGGAGATTGTTAGTTTTGAATACTGAAAAGTTATTGCATTTATCAAAAACTAATACCCAGTTGACATATTCTTTTGTTTTAATATTAAATTTGTTCAATTATATCATAGAACTAGATAACGAGGTGTAGAAAAGTACAGTAGATGTCATTATTGGTTAAAGAAATAATATATAAATAAATGCTCGTAACTGAGATAGTTTGAACATACTATCGGTTTAGGTTATCGTGTGATTTGGGAATTAGTTTGTCTAGACTAATTAAATTATACGGATGTGCCCAGGGCATATTGAGCACGACCTGTTCGGGATTGAATTAACTTGTACTGATCGGCGTAGTTTATTCGATCATAGTATTCTAATCTCTTAATCCCTAGATTAGAGCGGGCATGATAGTTAGATATCGTATGCTTTGATTTGCCAAAGGGTGCGGTCAATTGAGGCCTAAATCTCAGTAAGTTGGGTATGCGGTGTTTGGCTTCTTTGTGGGCCGTTGCTAGTCAAAGGAATCCATGTACCGGTTCGCCAGGTTGATGATGCTTCCGAGATGAGGTCGAAAGGTTTATTATACTAAATATGGCCAGTGGACTTTATGTCTGGTATAATAAAAAAGTTGAGTGGTACTAATCTCGGATACCAAAAAGTCAATGAATTAATTTATCAGTAAATTTATGAATTGACAAGCACTAGATCTTTGATGCGGGGAGATAGAAGAATAATAAAGTTAGCGCGAAGTAAATTTGTTTTTGAGCGGTAGTTCTATAATTGGTCCGTTAGTGGTACGACTAATTATGCGTTTGACTAATCGACAAAGTGAATTAATTAATCCTAAAGGTTTAATTAATATTTAATTGACTAAGTGGGTTATACGAAGTAATCCTAAGGGTTCGATTAAATTTAATTAAAAGTGGGTTAAGAAATTATTTCGAAAGGCTCGATTGGAGTTGATTAGTCTAGGGAAGACTAAGGGATCAACGAAAGTCAAACAATAAGACCCAACTCAAAAGCCCACTAGGTCTCCCTTGAAGCTCTTATAAATAGCTTAAGTTAGGCATTTAGAAGACATAAGAAACCTTGTAGGCATAGTTGCCTTAAGAGACAGAAGGATAAGCCTAGAGAGAGAACTTCATCTTCTTTGTTGGGTTCTTTCTCGAAGTAAGTTTTTTATCCTTCTTCTTCGAGAGCTCAGCTCATTATTTAGCCTAGAAAACCACCAATAGATCGCTGCCCAGTTCCTATGTTTTAGTCAAGAATTTTGGTGGGATCTCAGTTTTTGTCGTGCTGATCCTTTAGCTTGTTGCTTTTGGTTCGCTAAAGTCTAGATCTACAGGCAGAAATTTTTATTTGGCAGTGTTTGGTGGGCTTTCAGATTAGGCTCAGGCCTCTGGGCCATTTCAGATTTAGGCAGATTGAGTTTTTTTGAAGTGGGTTTCTTTGGATTTCTCATATTGTGCCATAGCCATTCGTGGACATTTGCCCACTCAAATTTGGGATCGTTTGGAGTTATTCTCGGGACTCTTTAGTGGATTCACTGAAGGAAAATAGAACAAACTTGGGCTAAATCGAAAATCTCACTTTCGTGCAATGCATTCCAGAATCAAATACTTTCGACAGAACTCAGGCTCAAATTCATTTTCCCGTGAACAGATGTAGGCTTATACTTATTTAATTTATTAAAACGATGCTCCAAGATTAAATCTTTAATTAAAGCGGAAAGTCTAAGGATTATACCTTTGAAGCGAAGTCCCGAGCAAAAAGAAATCTAAAACTTCGGGCAAGTGAAATCCACAAGAAATCCAAAGAATAACTCCAAACACCTCCGAATTACTGTGGGCTAATCTCTACGGAGTGGTCCAAGGCAACAACAAAGAAATCAAAGAAGCCAACTTCAAGAATCTAACAAATCTGAAAAACAGATTTGGCCCGGGAATTGATCCTAATCTGAAAACCCACTTCGAAAATTGGCCTTTACTCGTAAATCTAGACCTTGGCGAACCCGAAGGAACAAGCCAAGGGATCAACACAACAAAGGGTACAAAACCCACAAAAATTGCCGCCTAGAACCTGCCTAATACTTCGCCGGACTTAGCGTCGGAAATGAAAACAGGCGGCGGCGCTGAGGATTTTGGGCGGAGAAAAATTCCAGGAAGCAATTCGAAGAAGATCTTGGGTTTTCTAAGATCGGGGCTTGATGATTCTCGAAGAAGAAAGCTCCAAAGTCGATTTTGAAAGAAAAGCTTCTAAGAAAGTTGAGAGCTTCTCTTTCTAGACTTAACTTTCTCACTAGGCAAATGTCTCTAAGGTTTCTAATGTCTTGAAAGTCACAAATTATATCCTGTACCACTATGTACATGTACCTAATAATACATCACCACTCTCACTATAAGAGAGTGAGATATATGCTCTTCTTCTCTTCTTCTTCTCCAAAAACCCAGTTTATTCTTTTTCAAAAATCACTTATTCTTCTTAAAAAATCAGTTATACTTCTTCGCCGTACTCCATTCAAAACCACATTTAATCAAAATTTTCATCCAAACAGAGATTTAACGGATATCGACGATTGTATTTTCTGACGAACAACGTCAAATACAACAGAAAAATCACTTCTTCTTAAAAAATCACTTCTTCCTGTTCAAAAATCTCTTATTCTTCTTCAAAAATTAAAAAATCACCACATCATAAAGTATGAACTGTATTTGATGGATTTACGGAACTTATTTTCATGATTTGATGTTGGGTAATGTATTAATGATGTTATATTCAAGTTTTCTTATTTAAATAATGCTCTATTACTCCAAAATATGATATATAAATATTTTCCGTGAGGTATTGACACTTTCATGTGAAATGGGTTGCTTCTGATTATTTCTCGCTGCTCGACTTGGTAGAACGTGTTATGGGACGTAACTAGACATAACGGGACATTGCAGGACGTTAAGGGACGTATCGGGACATTACGGGACGTAGTGGGACGTTGCTGGACGTGGTGCTAGTTGTTTTGGACGTAGAGAGATGTGGTAGACTATGTTCTGTGAAAAATTTAGCTAAAATTCACATGTTTGGATGTATACGTGGTGTGGTAGTTATTTTTGGACGTGGTGGTAGTAGTTATATTCCAATTAATTTATTCCCACATAAAAAAACAAAAAAGAAGTGGTAGACGTTTTTAGACTTTGTGGCAGTTGTTTTTTGGATGTACGGGAATGCTGCAGTATTGTTAGGAGACGTGGTGAAAGGTTTTATGTGAAAAAAATCATCTTAAATTCACATGCATGGATGTAGACGTTTGTGGATGTGGTGCTAGTTGTTTTTTACGTGGTGCTAGTGTTCTGAGACGTGGTGGACTGTCTTTGTGAAAAAAACCAGCTTAAATTCACATGCATGGATTTAGACATTTCTGGAAGGGGTGCTAGTTGTTCTGTGCCGTGGTGGCCTGTTTTTGTGAAAAAAATCAGTTCAAATTCACACGAATTAATGTAGAGGTTTCTGGACGTGGTGCTTGTTATTTTTGATGTGGTGTTGGTGTTGTGAGACGTGGTGGACTGTCTTTATGAAAAAAATCAGTTTAAATTCACATGCATGGATGTAGACGTTCCTGGAAGTGGTGCTAGTTGTTCTGTGACGTGGTGGGCTGTTTTTGTGAAAAAAATCAGTTCAAATTCACATGAATGGATGTAGACATTTCTGGACGTGGTGCAAGTGGTTTTTGACGTGGTTTTATTGTTATGAGACATTGTTGACTGTCTTTGTGAAAAAAAGGAGCTTAAATTCACATGCATGGATGTAGACGTTTCTGGACGTGGTGCTAGTTGTTTTTGACGTGGTGCTAGTGTTATAAGACGTGGTGGACTGTCTTTGTGAAAAAAATCAGCTTAAATTCACATGCATGGATGTAGACGTTTCTGGACGTGGTGTTATTTTTTATTGACGTGATTATAGTGTTCTGAGATGTGGTGGACTGTCTTTGTGAAAAAACATCAGCTTAAATTCACATGCATGGATGTAGATGTTTCTGGACGTGGTGCTAGTTGTTCTGTGACGTGGTGGGCTATTTTTGTAAAAAAATAAGTTTACATTCACATGAAAGGATGTAGACGTTTCTGGACGTGGTGCTAGTTATTTTTGACGTGGTTCTATTAGTCTGAGTCGTGGTGGACATGCCTGAATGTAGACGTTGCGACAGTTATTTTTTGGACATTGCGGCAGTTGTTCTGAGAGGTTGCGGACTCAGCGAGCGCGCGCTGTTGGTGTATGTGCCCTTTTAAGGGCTATATATAGATATTTTTCCTTTTGATTGATGTTATAATCAGATGAGTTAATTTCATGATAGTAATATTGTTGTGCATATTTAATTTATGAAATCGATCCGCCAAAAGAAACACTCCATTGACTGATTAGATCATGAGTGATTATTTTGAGTAGTACTGGTACGAGGATCCTTAGACCAGAAATCACTACATTGTCTTAGGTGAATTGTAGTGTGCTTTGACATACGCCTAACGGGGCCGTAACAGGTTGCCAAGTACGGGTATGATTGGGTACACTATGAGTAACGCTAAGATATGTAGGTGAAGTGATGGGACAACAAATCTCTCTTAAGTGAGAGATGATATATTGGCCACTTGATAGGGAACTGAGAAGTGCATGGCCATGCCCAAGGAATGATAGGAGTTATCATTTGCTTGATGGATTCAGTGTCACTAAGAGATCAAGTAAACGTTTAGCTATATAAGGATGATGGTTCCATGTCTTATGCTAAACGGGATATCAATGTAGAGGATCGTACGTAGTTTGCTCGGACAGGTTGTGTTCAATCACCATTCGACCCTCCATTCCGAATTGGGTAGTCATTATGTCTTGCTAGAGACCATTAATGACTTATGGATTAATCACTAAGATTGAATTATCCATTACCAATTTAGAATGGGCCTATAGGATCGCACGTAAGAATGTTCGATGATGCAGAATAAGTATTCTTGCCTACAATAAGTATAATTGTTATACTTAAATAAATAAAATTTAATTCAATGGTTTAATTAAATATTATTAAAAAGTTCTGTGGTATTAATTAATAGTTAATTAATTACCTGGGAACAATTGGGATGGGCAGATAAATCAAGGGACTTAATTGCAATTTAAGTTCTTGACCCATCAGCCTGATCCATGGGTCATGGGTTGATCCATGGGCTTCGTGTATAACCCAAATCATTAAGGTATTATTTAATACTGATTTGGAATCAGCAAATAATATTTATTACTGATTGGGAATCAGAAAAATAATATTTGATAATAATGCTGATTTGGAATATGATTAAATCAGTTAAGTAATAATTGATTGATTACAATACTGATTTTGGAAATTTCAACTCTACAAATATCCTAGGGATATTATTGTAGTAGGACGATGATTTTCAATCAGAAAATCAGATCAGGCAAAATATACACAAAATTCCCAAATTCTCTCTGTAGGCAGAAAACAGCTAGCACCGGATCTGCTTAGGCTTTTGTGCTTGAAAGTAGAGAGTCCTTCAAGGAAGGATTTTGGTGGTGACAAACGTAACCGGAACAGAAGGTTTGGACCAACTTTAAACAAGGATCCACACTAGGCAACCGATTACGCTTCAAGGGTATGGTTTACTTGTTTTGAACATAGGATTAAAACACTAAAATTGAAATTGGCATAAATCTGCTGCGTAAAAATTTTGAAAATCATGCCTCCAATCCCAATAGTGGTATCAAAGCTAGGCTTAATTTTAGTGTTAAAATTAAAATTGATTTTGATTAAAAGTAATTGGATTTTTAATTAAATTGATTTTAATGTTAAAAAAATTTATTGGAAAAATAATAAAATGTTAATTTTTCTGAAAATTGTTTGAAGGCTGTCGGACTGGGTGCTGCCGGCCCGCCGGATTTTTGCCAGAAAAACTTCTTTGTATTTTGGTTTAAAAAAAAAAAAAAAGTTGTTTTCGGAATGGATCTGAGCTTGTTTTCATTTCTGGGATTTTGAAAAGAGTTTTCAAGGGAAAATTGGGGACACCGGAAAAACGGGGTTTTGGTTTTGTTTTTCCACCGGAGTTATTTTCACAAAAAAATCGAGGCATATAGAATTAGCTCTCTGGGTTGCTCGGTTTCATCTCTCGCACGGCCAGCGAGATCGAAAATTATTCCGATCAGTCTTCAGCTCTTCGAGGGCTGTCATTTGGTTGGTCATGAAAAGAGAAGCTCAGTCGGCGATGAAGATGGCTAGAGGTGTTGAATACCAATTAAAACGTTCTTCAAACGGCTGTCTCCATTAGATGGGTGTCCAAAATCGGGAAGGAGACGACCGGGGAAGGCCGGCCGAACGCTGGCGTTGTAATTGCTGCGCCGAAAATTGTTTTCTCACCGGGGAAGAAGAAGCGGGTTGCGGCGGGTTGGCTGAAGCCCTAACTGGCTGAAATGATGGAAATGCCCCCGCCGCATGCCCAAACCCTAGCTGCCAAAATATAAATGTTTTAAAATTACAAACCAGCCCCATCAATTTTGTTTACCTTAAACCCTAGCCCAGAACTTTTGTTAATTACAAAATCAACCCAAATTTTTTCAGAAATTTTTTTTTCTGATTTTTAATTTTGGTAAGATTTCAAATGTTGACTTTTGGAATAAAAATCAAATCTTATCAGATTTTAGTTTTAAAATATTAAAATTGGATTTTAAGATTTTAAAATATCTTAAATTAATTATCTTAATAAGATTAGGACAATTAGCTCATAAATAGAATAATTAATTTCATTAATTTTCTTTCTTTATTTTATGCTTTCAAATATGGTATGATTTATTTAAATGGTTTAAATATTTGCATACATATTTGGTATGTTCATGCATCATTTATCACAAATGATTGGACAAGAAAAAGGAAAGATTGATTAAAATTGATTATGACACAATCAATTTTAATTGTATAGAATATTTTGGAAATATTCAATTACACAATCTTTTAAATTGACTGGCTTAACTAAAATGGGCTTGTATGAAGCACTTGCATTTTATGTGTTTTTCATGCATGAATTGGGCTTTATTTATTTTGTTTTAATGTGGGGTATGCGAGCCATTTAAATTGGGCCTGCGAGCCTATTAAAATTTATTGTATTAGAATAGATTAGAAATTAGGCCCAAGAAATTCCAACCAGCCAAGACGGAGTCATGGAGTTGGAGCCCAATAATGGAGGCCCAAATGAAAACAAAGTTTTAAAAGCCTTGTAATAGACTAGAGCCCAATTCATTTCATTTTTCACTTTATATTTTATATTTTTTTGAATGATGAAAAATGAAATGCATGTTAAGCCGCTCAAACTAAATCCCTAAAAACCTAAGTTGTAAATTGCTTCCATACTTGGGGGCCCGCTTGAGCGTCGAACGTCTGATGGACTTGGAGAGCCCAAGGGCCTCAGGTTTTCTTCGTGCGGCGGGTTGTCAAATAATAGGTGCCCAACTTTACTCACTACCACTATGTGGAAAAACTGTTTGGTATTTATTGATGTGAAGCTTCGTGTGATGGTTTAACTTAGTGAAATCGGTCTAGTTTAACCCGATAAGTTGACTAGGACTGGTTTTGCAATGATAGGATGGTGTCAAACATTTGGAATGTTTATCCTATCACTGAAAAGTTGCATGGTATGCAATTGGAAAACGTTAGATTACATGGAATGTAAATTGACCATTGCCTACCAAAAGAGCCCGATCGCTACGATACTTGCCAAAGCAAGACTGGGGTTAACTCTTTGTGGATTTTCGGCCCACAATCTAGCACCAACAAAAAATTGTTTGGGATTTCAATTTTGGCCATTGTGGAAAACATTTTTCAAAACTCATTCTAATATTTTGCATTTATTATTTGTAGAAATGGCATCATCTAGCACTAATGTTGTTTCAAACTTCAATCTAAGAAGTATCTTAGATAAAGACAAATTGGTTGGACCAAACTTCTTAGACTGGGAAAGAAACGTGAGAATTGTTCTCAAGCAAGAAAGGAAGCTACATGTTTTAGAGACTGTTTTACCTGAACCACCATAGAATGCCACGGCTACTATTTAACGAGCATGGGATAAGCTGAAAAATGATTCCGATAATGTGACATGCTTGATGCTCGCGTCAATGAAAGCGAGCTTCAAAAGCAGTTAATGAATTTGGAAGCATTCTGGATTTATGAGTCACTGATGGAAATGTTTCGTGAACAAGCCCATATCTTTGTTATTGAAATAAATCTTTTTATGTCCACCTCATGGGTATTAGATACCGAATGTGGAGCTCACATTTGTACTAATGTGCAAGGACTCAGAAATAGAAGGATGACAAGGAAAGGTGAAGTTGATCTCCGAGTGGGCAACGGGGCAAGGGTTGCTGCTGTTGAAGTGGGAGATTACACTTTATCTTTACCTTCTGGTTTAAACATTGAACTTGAGAATTGTTATTATGTACATGCTTTGAGTAGGAATATTATTTCAATTTCTTGTTTGGATATTAAAGGATTTCGTTTTATTATTGGTAATAATTCGTTATCTTTATATCGGAATGATGTTTTATACGGAGTTGCAAATTTGTGTAACTGCCTGTATGTCTGGGATTTGAGCAAATAAAGACCGGTCTATAAAATTGAAAAGAAGGCTAAATCAATTAAGTTTGATATGAGTCCAACTTATCTTTGGCACTGTCGTTTAGGCCATGCAAATGAGAAACGAGTTCAAAGACTTCACAAGGATGGAGTGCTAGGGTCATTTAATTTTGAATCATATGACACGTGTGAACCCTGTTTGCAAGGAAAAATGACAAAGAGTCATTTCAACAAGAAAGGCCAAAGAACTAGTGAGCTATTAGTTCTAATACACACGGATGTATGTGGACCAATGAGTACACAAGCCAGAGGTGGATTCGTATACTTCGTTACTTTTATCGATGACTATAGTAGATATGGTTATGTCTACTTAATGAGATATAAAAGTAAAACTTTTGAAAGGTTCAAAGAGTTTAAGAACGAAGTAGAGAATCAGTTGGATAGAAGGATTAAGGCTATTCGCTCCGATCGATGAGGTGAATACCTTAGTGATGAGTTCAATGGCTATCTAAAACAGTGTGGAATTGTTTCACAGCTGACTCCACTGGGAACACCTCAATGGAATGGTGTATCTGAAAGGAGAAATCGGACCTTATTAGATATGGTTCGATCAATGATGGGCCAAGCGACTCTCCCTACATCCTTTTGGGGTTATGCTCTCCTTTTTGCTGCCTACTTATTGAATCGTATTCCATCTAAGGCAGTAGATAAGACTCCAAATGAGATATGGATGAGCCAAAAGCCCTATATGTCCTATCTGCGAGTTTGGGGTTGTCAAGCTCATGTAAAGCATTTACAAAGTAATAAGCTTGAACCCAAAACTGACAAATGCCTATTTGTCAGATATCTTAAGGAAACCAAAGCATATCAATTCTACAACCCAACTGAGAACAAAGTGTTCGTTGCTCGAGGAGCTACTTTCTTAGAGAAAGAATTTCTGTACAAGAAAGACAGTGGGAGTAGAATAAAACTCAGAGAAGTTCAAGAACCACAAAAGAATGTAGAACGATCTATAGAAACTCAGATGTAAGTTGGCATGGAAACTCATGAAGATGAGCAACCTGAGCCAACAACACAAAAACCTAGAAGATCTGGTAGATCTCGTCACCAACCCGAGAGATACGGATTTCTCGTGACTGACGATCAAGATTTGATTTTAGTGGACTTTGATGAGCCCATTACCTATAGACAAGTTTTAGAAAGTCCAGATTCAGATAAATGGTTGCAAGCCATGGAATCTTAACTGCAATCCATGAGGGACAATAAAGTGTGGACTTTAATTGACCCTCCTGTTCAGGCAAAGGTTGTCTATTGTAAGTGGATTTTTAAGTTAAAACCTGGTGGGATCTTTAAGGCACGACTAGTGGCTAAAGGTTTCAGACAGACTCATGGTATAGACTATGATAAAACCTTCTCCCCTGTCGTGATGCTCAAGTCCATTAAGAGAATGTTTGCCATAGCAGCATATTTTGACTATGAGGTATGACGGATGGATGTTAAGACGGCTTTCCTGAATGGAAACCTACTCGAGAACGTTTATATGAAACAACCCAAGAGATACATCGATCAAAAGCATCCTAATCGAGTATGTAAGCTTTAGAGGTCCATCTATGGACTAAAGCAAGCATCTCGAAGTTGGAATCTTCGTTTTGATGAGGAAGTAAAAGGTTACGGATTCATTAAGAACGAAGATGAGCCTTGTGTTTACAAAAAAGTTAATAGGAGCAAGATTGTTTTCCTTGTCCTATATGTGGACCACATCCTACTCATAGAAAATGACATTCTCATGATGAAAGACATCAAACAATTGTTGGGGAGTGTATTTTCTATGAAAGACTTAGGAGAAGCCGAAATGATACTAGGTATCAAAATCTATAAAGATAGATCTAAAAGGCTTCTAGGACTAAGTCAAGAAGGGTATATAGACAAGATATTGAAGAGGTTCAATATGTCTAATTCTAAGAATGGTATGGTACCATTCAGACATGGCCTTCTCTTGAAGAAGAACCAAGGTCCTTCAACAAGAGAGGAGAGGGGAACAATGAGTAGTGTTCCATATGCTTCGGCAATAGGATCTATAATGTATGCCATGTTATGTACCAGCTCGGATGTCGCACATGCACTAAGCATGACTACCAGATACCAACAAGATACAGGAATGGATCATTGGACTGCAGTCAAGGCAATCCTGAAGTACTTGCAAAGGACTAAAGGATTAATGCTAGTGTAAAGAGGACAAGAACAGCTCGTCGTACAAGGTTAGGCCGATGCTGCTTCCAGACTGATGAAGACGACATGAAGTCATAATCAGGCTATGTTTTTAGCCTGAATGACGGTGCGGTGAGTTGGAAATGCTCGAAGCAAGATACCACAGCAGACTCTACAATAGAATCTGAGTATATTGCTGCATCAGATGCTGCAAAGGAAGCTGTTTGGTTGAGTAAGTTTGTGTCAGACATCGGAGAGATATCGAGTATCCAAGATCCGATAGACCTCTTCTGTGATAATAACTGGCCATCGCACAAGCAAAGGAGCCTCGGTCACACCAGAAGACTAAACATATACTCAGACGTTATAACCTCATTCGAGAGATCGTCGATCGAGGAGATGTTAAAGTATGCAAAATAGGGTCAGACGACAATATAACAGATTCTCTCACAAAAGCTCTACCACAATCAAAGTTTGAGAGACATGTAATAGAGCTTGGTCTTATAATGTTTAGGACAAAGCCCTTCAACGGGCAAGTGGGAGATTGTTGGTGTATGTGCCCTTTTAAGGGCTATATATAGATATTTGTCGTTTTGATTGATGTTATAATCAGATGAGTTAATTTCATGATAGTAATATTCTTGTGCATATTTAATTTCATGAAATCGATCCGCCAAAAGAAACACTCCATGGACTGATTAGATCATGAGTGATTCTTTTGAGTAGTATTGGTACGAGGATGCTGAAGGAAAACAGAACAAGCCTGGGCTAAATCGAAAACCTCACTTTCGTGCAATGCATTCCAGAATCAGAAGCTTTCGACCAAGCTCAGGCTCAAATTCATTTACCCACGAACGGATCTTGGCTTATATTTATTTAATTTATTAAAACGACATCTAACGCACGAAGAACACACTTTTAATTAAAAGTGGAAGGATTAAAGGTTATACCTTTGTAGCGAAGTCCAACGCAATAAGAAAAATCCAATCTTTATGCGAATTCCACAAGAAATCCAAAAGATAACTCTGAGAAAACTTCGAATATTGCGTGGGCAATAATCTATCGAAGTCTACTACCAAAGCCCACGAGAAACCAGCCAAAAAAATCAATCAATTAGATCAAATCTGCCCAAAAGATCAAACTTTTAACCTCAAAAACTGCCGCCCACTACTTTTCTCTCCAATAAAATCGAACCCACTTCAACTCCGATCACGATCTGGACAACCGGGATTATGGATCACCAACCCAAGGAAGAGATCAACACAAACCCTGCTGGATCAAGCACCCCGGAGTGAACAGTGTCCGTAAACAGTGGCTGTGAATAGTGAACAGTGAATTCCGGGAAAAAATTATAAAATCCAGCAGTGGGCAATGAAGGAAAACTGAACAAGCCCGGGCTAAATCGAAAACCTCACTTTCGTGCAATGCATTCCAGAATCGGAAGCTTTCGACCAACCTCAGGCTCAAATTAGTTTACTCTTGAACGGATCTAGGCTTATACTTATTTAATTTATTAATCGGGACACAAAAGATTCGATCTTTAATAAAAGCGGAATTTAAAGATTATACCTTTTGTAGCGAAGTCCCTTGCTTAAAGAAAAACCAATTCTTTGTTGCGATTTCCACAAGAAATCCAGTTGATTACTCCCCAGAAACTTTGAATATTGCGTGGGCAATAATCTATCGAAGGCTACTCGTTTAGCCCACAAGGAAATCACTCAAATCGGATTCAATTAAAATCCAAAATCTGATTGAACAAGGAATAAATTTCGCCCTTTGCACTCGGAAAAAATGCTGTTGTACTTCACTTAGAAAACCCACTTCAGGTGGCTGCTAATCGATCCCAACCACGCCGTGATCTAGACAAGGAAGACCGGTGCATCACCCATCAACTGAAAGAGATCAACACCAGCTTCCTCGAATCAAACACGCGCAGCAAGAACCCAAAAACAGTGGCCGGGAAAACCCTCTTCGCTGCAGCAATTCGAGCGAAAAACCAGCAAAGATCCGGCGAAAATTTAGATAACAAACTGGGCAGTTCAATCTTTGAAATGAATCCAATTCGAAGAACAAGAAATCTAGTTCGTTTTTGAGAAAGAATTTTTGAAGAAAAATTCTCTCTCTAGAACCTTCTTGCTCAAGAAAGGGTCAAGACAAGTCTTGCAAAATTTCCTTAAGTTTTCTTGGGCTTCAAGTCTTCTATTTATAGGAGCTCGATTGGAGACGTGATGGGCTCTCGAGTTAGGCCTTTTAATTTGACTTTCATTGACCGCTAAGTCTTCCCGACTAATCAACTCCAATCGACCCATTTAAATTAATTTATTTAATCCACTTTGTTAGTTTAATTTAATTGAACCCTTAGAATTAATTAATTCAAAATATAATTAATTTATAAATTCACTTTGTCGATTAAATATTAATTAAACCTTTTGGAATAATTAATTTACCTTGTCTATTAGTCAAATGCATAATCGGTCGTACCACTAACGGACCAATTATGGAACTACCGCTCGAAAATGACTTTACATCGCCCCATTATATTTTATTCTATCTTCCCACATTAAAGATCTAGCGCTCGTCGGTTTATCAATTTACTGACAAATTAATTCACCGACTTCTTGGTTTCCGAGATTAGTACCACTCGTCCTTTTATTATACCGAACATAAAGTTCACCGGTCGAGTTTAGTATAATAACCTTACGATCTCATCTCGGGAGCACCATCAACCCGGCGAACCGGTACGTGGATTCCTCCGACTAGCAATGGCATGTAAGAGGCTAAACACCGCATACCCAACCTACCGAGGTATTGGCCTCAATTGACCTCACTCTTTGGCAAATCAAAGCATACGATATCCAACCATCACGCCCATCCCAATCTCGGGATTAAGAGACGGAATACTAGGACCGAATTGACTACGCCGATCAGTATAAGTCAATTCTATCCAAACTGGTCGTGCTCAATATGCCCCGGGCATATCCGTGTGATTTAAACTAGTTTAGATAAACTAATTTCCAAACCACACAATAACCTATACCGATAGTATGTTCAGACTATCTCGGTTACGAGCATACTTTTTATATATCAATACTTTAACCAATAACGGGATCTACTGTGTCTGTCCACACCCCGTTATCTAGTTCTATGATATAAAGGAACAAATTTATACTGAAACAAAATGATATGTCAACTGTGGATATTAGTTTTTGATACAAGCCATAGCTTTTCTGTATTCAAAACTAACAGGCAACTCAAATAAATCAATCGGCTATCTAAAAGTTTGATCTTTGGATTTAATCTAAAATCAAGAAGTGAGATTCCAATTTCGTTTTTAAAAGAAACCCAAGAAAGGAAGGAGAGTCTCTCTAGAACTTTCTCACGCAAGAGCAAGACAAAATGTCTTGAAAGATTTTCTTAAGTTTCTTAGGCCTTAAACTTTCGATTTATAAGGAGATCTAATGGAGACCTAATAGGCTCTCGAGTTGGGCCTTTTAATTTGACTTTCGTTGACTACTTAGTCTTTCCCGACTAATCAACTTCAATCGACCCATTCGAATTAATTTCTTAACCCACTTTGTTAATTTAATTTAATCGAACCCTTAGAATTAATTAATTCAAATCGAATTAATTTCTTAATTCACCTTGTCGATTAAATATTAATTAAACCTTTAGGATTAATTAATTCACCTTGTCGATTAGTCAAATGCATAATTAGTCGTACCATCATCGGACTAATTATGCAACTACCGCTAAAAAATGACTTTACATCGCGCCATTATATTTTCTTCTATCTCCCTACATTAAAGATCTAGTGCTTGTCGATTTATCAATTTACTGACAAACTAATTCACCGACTTATTGGTATTCGAGATTAGTACCACTCGTCCTTTTATTAAACCGGACGTACACTCCACCGGTTGGGTTTAGTATAATAGACCTTACGAGCTCATCTCGGGAGCACCATCAACCCGGTGAACCGGTACGTGGATTCCTCCGACTAGCAACGGCACGTAAGAAGCTAAACATCGCATACCCAACCTACCGAGGTATAGGCCTCAATTGACAGCACTATTTGGAAAATCAAAGCATACGATATCCAACTCTCACGCCCGTCCCAATCTCGGGATTGAGAGATTGAATACTAGGACCGAATTGACTACGCCGATCAGTACAAGTCAATTTTATCCAAACTGGTCGTGCTCAATATGCCCCGGGCATATCCGTGTGATTTAATTAGCCTAGATAAACTAATTTCCAAACCACACGATAACCTATACCGATAGTATGTTCCGACTATCTCAGTTACGAGCATACTTTTAATATATCAATACTTTAACCAATAACGGTATCTACTGTGTCTTTCCACACCACGTTATCTAGTTCTATGATATAATACTGAAACAAAATGAAATGTCACCTGTGGATATTAGTTTTTGATACAAGCCATAGCTTTTCTGTATTCAAACTAACAGATCCTTAGACCAGAAATCACGACATGGTCTTAGGTGAATTGTAGTGTGCTTTGACATACGCCTAACGGGGCCGTAACAGGTTGCCAAGTACGGGTATGATTGGGTACACTATGAGTCATGCTAAGATATGTAGGTGAAGTGATGGGACTACAAATCTCTCTTAAGTGAGAGATGATATCTTGGCCACTTGATAGTGAACTGAGAAGTGCATGGCCATGCCCAAGGAATGATAAGCGTTATCATTTGCTTGATGGATTCAGTGTCACTAAGAGATCAAGTAAATGTTTAGCTATATAAGGATGATGGTTCCATGTCTTATGCTAAACGGGATATCAATGTAGAGGATCGTACGGAGTTTGCTCGGAAAGGTTGTGTTGAATCACCATTTGACCAGCATTCCGAATTGGGTAGTCATTATGTATTGCGAAAGACCACTAATGACTTATGAATTAATTAACGAGATTGAATTATCCAATGGTACAAGCTCCTGTGCTCTATAAACTAAGACATAATCTCTCGTCCTGAGAAAGTACTTGAGAATACATTTTACTGCCTCCCGGTGAGCCTTCCCAGGGTTACTCTGATATCTGCTAACCATCCCAATGGCAAAACAAATATCAGGCCTCGTACATAACATAGCATACATGAGGCTACCCACTGCTAAAGCACTTGGTACCGCCTTCATGGCATCTATCTCCTCAGCAGTCTTGGGACATTGCTCCTTAGAAAAATGCACCCCATGACTGAAAGGTAGTGAACCCTTCTTGGAGTTCTGCATGTTAAAACGGGCCAGAATCGTGTCTATGTAGGATGCCTGAGAGAGAGTCAGAGAACGTCTCCTACGACCTCGAATAATCTTGATCCCAAGGATATGTCCAGTCTCTCCCAAATCCTTCATATCAAATTACCTGGACAACTATGCCTTCACGTCTGACAACACCTTCTTACTGTTGCCAATCAGAAGAATGTCATCTACGTAAAGTACGAGGAATACTATCGTATCATCATCACGCCTAAACACACTACTCATCCAGACAATTTGTGAATCAATAGGGCTGGATAACCTCGTCAAAATGGATGTTCCAGGATCTGGATGCTTGCTTAAGTCCATAAATGGGCCTCCTAAGCCTGCACACCTTGTGCTCTTGGCCCTGAACAATGAAGCCCTCTGGTTGCTGCATAAAGATGGTCTCCTAAAGACTTCCATTAAGGAAAATTGTCTTGACGTCCATCTGCCAAATCTCATAGTCCATATGAGCAGCTATGGCCAAGATAATCCAGATCGACTTAAGCATAGCTACCAGGGGAAAGTTCTCCTCATAATCGATCCCTTCTTTCTGAGTATACCCCTTCGCCACAAGCCTAGCCTTGAAGATCTCAACCCTCCCTTCAGATCCTCTCTTTCGCTTGTAGACCCATTTGCACCCAATAGGTCGAAACCCATCAGGAAGATCTACCAGCTCCCACACCTGATTTGAGTCCACAGAACCCATCTCAGCAATCATCACTCTCTGCCAAGAATCTGCATCTTTATCCTGGAGAGCCTCATTGTAGCTAACTGGGTATGGTTCATGAGCGCCAGGGATAAAGTCTGAAGACTCACCCAAACCCATGTACCTCTCAGGCTGCCTAGCAACCCTCCCACTACGATGAGGTACAACCTGTGTAAAAGCATCATTTGTGTTAATGTGTGCAGTCTCTTGTGGTGTGTCTCCCTATATTTGTGCATCTGGAATAGTGGACTAACTTCTAAGCTCTTCCAATACTACCTTGCTGCTTGACTTGTGATCTAAAATATAGTCCTCCTCAAGAAATCTGGTATTGATGCTGATCACCACCTTCTGATCTTGAGGACTATAAAATAGACAACCTCTCGTTCTTTTAGGGTAGCCTATGAACAGCATAGCCTTGGTTCTTGCCTCTAACTTGCCTGCATCTGCCTCGAGCACATGTACTGGACAACCCCAAATCCTGATATGTCTCAAACTAGGCTTTCGCCCAGTCCACAACTCTGCTGGGGTCGAAGGCACAGACTTAGATGGCACAAGGTTGAGGATAAAACATTTTGTCTCTAAGGCATAACCCCAAAACGAGATAGGCAACTCACTGTAACTCATCATCGATCTAACCATATCCATAAGAGTCCTATTCCTCTTCTCTGCTACACCATTCTGCTGGGGTGTGCCAGGTGTAGACAACTGGGACTGAATACCAACCTCTAACAAATAGGACCTAAATTCACTAGAGAGGTATTTACCACCGCGATCAGATCACAAGGCCTTGATACCCTTACCTTGATGGTTCTCCACCTCAGCCTTAAACTCTTCAAACTTGCCAAAACATTCAGACTTGTGGCGCATCAGCTATATGTATCCATATCTAGAGTAATCATCCGTGAAAGTCACGAAATACTCATAACCTCCTCTAGCCTGAACTGACATAGGCCCACATAAGTCAGAATGAATCAACTCTAAAACCTCATTGGCCCTATACCCCTTTGCCTTGAAAGGCCTCTTGGTCATCTTACCCTCCAAGCAGGACTCACAGGTCGGATAGCTGTCAATATCTAATGAGTCCAATGACCCATTATTGACCAACCTTTGAATCCTACTAAGGTTGATGTGACCGAGTCTCAGGTGCCAAAGATAAGTTTGATTCAAAGGGGAAGACCCCTTTCTCTTATTATGATTCGGTGATGAGTTACTAGTTTCTGTGTTTTGCATTACTGAGAAGTATATCTTGATTAAAAACAGATTGTCAACTAATGCACCAAAATATATAAGTTTCTTGTTCTTTCTAATAAAAATAGAATTATCAGAAAAATACACTTATAACCATCCAAAATAAGTCTCGAAACTAAAAGCAAGTTCTTCCGAAAACTGGGTACATAAAGACAATCCTTTAAATTTAAAACAGTCTGAAAAATAAGACACAAAACTCCCACTGTAACAACAGAAATTCTGGTAGTATCCCCAAGGTAGACTTGCAACTCTCCCTCTCTAAGCAGCCGGGTCACTTGGAACCCCTGCAAAGAATTACAAACGTGATTAGTGGCTCCTGAATCCACACACCAAGTATCCATGGGAATCGCCGCTAAACACATCTCAGTAACTATGGAAAATCAGCAGATACCTCGAGGCTTTGGGCAATCCTTCTTCCAATGTCATGCTTTGCCACATCTGAAGCACTTGCCTTTCGACTTATGTTTCTTGGCAATGCCCGCCTTGGGTCCATGATAAGCTGCTGCTCTATGGCCTCTTTTCTTCTTTTACTTCCTAACTTTGGGCCTAGAAAGGAACCTGAGAGACCAACAGTAGCCAAGGCTTGCTTCTTCTCTGCGAAAAGGTCCTCAGTAGACACAATGCAGTTCTGAGCTCGGGAAGTGAATATGAGAGCTTGCCCATATTGTAGTTCATTCGAAACTGCTCAAAACTGGGGGACAAGCTCTGGAGAATGATATCGATCTTGGTCTCCCGATCAATGTCACCTCTTAATACCTCGATCTCATTGATGCAGCTCATCATGTCCAGTACGTGATCTCTCACTGAAGTGTCCTCAGCCATCCTAGCATTCATGAGTTTCCGCATAGCTGACTGCTTGGCTGCCGTACCCTGATGTCGAAACATCTCCCAGAGGTTGAGCATCATATCGTAGGCTGAGGTAAACAACTGATGCTAGTGCTGCAGTACACTCGACATAGAAGCCAAGATGTAGCACGGGGTCATCTCATCAACCTTCTACCACCTCGTATATGGCTCTCGCTGCTCAGGGGTGGCATGATCGCTGGGTTTAGGGGGGCACTCCTCAGTGAGCATGTAATTGTAACCCTCAGCAGTAAGGACAATGTCCAGGTTACATTTCCAGTCAATGCAATTTGGATACATAAGTTTGTTCTGATTTAAAATAACAGCTAGCGGGTTGAACGACATATCAATAACAACTGAAAAATAAACAGTCAAGTTTCAGTATACTTTTTCAAAAAATTGCATCCTCAAAACAAAACATTCTCCTACCGAAATCTCTCACACTGGGATTAACGCAGGTCACGATGGGTGAACGTCTACACCAACCCACATTTGTTTGAAAAGAACCGAAGTTCATTAATTTCATTATTGACCAACGATCTTATGATCAATGAAATTAATTGTCGATAATTTTAGCCGTACACGAAGATAGCGTAACCTCGATACGAGGGATACTAAAAATGGTACACTAAGTGTATGCCATTACGTGACTTCTAAGTTTGTTACTTAGGATACTAATGCGCCTCGGATGGCGAGGGTGTCACAACTTTCTCCAATTAAACTCACTATAGTCATCCCTTTAGAAATTCATTCCGGTGATATCTGTGATTGAAAACTCATCCGATAGGGAGTAAGGTCTAAGCCAGCATGCAAGTTTAACCACATCACCAATTAACCTGTAATGGAGGCCATGGGGATATTTACCAACTAGCTCCCACTTAGATTTTTAAGCTTGAGGATTTTTTTACGTTTTAACATGCAATATCTTAACTATGGATATTCGCACCCATAAAACCGTTGGAGGTTTAATATTCGAATAATCTACCTTAGTTAATTGCATGTTACCTTTTAAAAAATGTTTTGGTTTGGTTTTCGTTCATGCAGAATGAAACGGAAAACACACAATCAACGAAAAGACATAAATATAAAAAATTAAAGAAATAAAATTTCCCGACTATTATGACTTTCTCTATCGTTGATTCCTTGATGCCTCGGTGACACGTCCCGTCATGTCGCTCCCACTCATTATTTGGATTCCTCTCGATTCGCCCGGGTTTTCTCGGTTTACTACGTAATTAGGAATCACCCAAAATTACGAGAAACCAAAACCCGTGAATATAAGTTACCCAAAATAACATCTTCGTCATAATACATAAATTTCTATATACAAAGGCATTTTTCTAGGAATTTAAAGACGACATGATTAGATCAAATCCTGCTACAAGATTTTTCTAACCCTACACGGCTTCCAACTCATTGTTATTACTATTACAGATATTTCCATTGAAAAACAATACGAGCCCGGACATGTCCCGGGGTTTATGAATGAAAAATAAAATTCTACCATAATAGCCGGGAAACTAATAACCACCTGTTTAAATATTTTGACAAAAATAATAATGCCAAAATAAAGTCGTGTAATAAATCAAAAAAGTATAAGACCGAAACCTACGCTCTGATACAATTTTGAAGGAAAACAGAACAAGCCTGGGCTAAATCGAAAACCTCACTTTCGTGCAATGCATTCCAGAATCGGAAGCTTTCGACCAAGCTCAGGCTCAAATTCATTTACCCACGAACGGATCTTGGCTCATACTTATTTAATTTATTAAAATGACATCTAACGCACGAAGATCACACATTTAATTAAAAGTGGAAGGATTAGAGGTTATACCTTTGTAGCGAAGTACAACGCAATAAGAAAAATCCAATCTTTATGCGAATTCCACAAGAAATCCAAAAGATAACTCCTAGAAAACTTCAAATATTGCGTGGGCAATAATCTATCGAAGTCTGCTACCAAAGCCCATGAGAAACCTGCCAAGAAAATCCCTCAATTAGATCAAATCTGCCCAAAAGATCAAACCTTTAACCCAAAAAACTGCTGCCCACTACTTTTCTCGCCAATAAAATCGAACCCACTTCAACTCCGGTCATGATCTGGACAACTGGGATTGTGGATCACTAACCCAAGGAAGAGATCAACACAAACCCAGCTGGATCAAGCACCCCGGAGTGAACAGTGTTCGTGGATAGTGAACAGTGAATTCTGGGCAAAATTATAAAATCCAGCAGTGGGCAACTCAAATAAATCAATGGGCTATCTAAAAGTTTGATATTTGGACTTAATATAAAATCGAGAAGTGAGATTCCAAGTTTATTTTTGAAAGAAACCCAAGAAAGGAAGGAGAGTCTCTCTCTAGAACTTTCTCACTCAAGAGCAAGACAAAGTGTCTTGCAAGATTTTCTTAAGTTTCTTAGGCCTTAAGCTTTCTATTTATAAGGAGATCTAACGGAGACCTAATGGGCTCTTGAGTTGGGCCTTTTAATTTGACTTTCGTTGACCGCTTAATCTTTCTCGACTAATCAACTCCAATCGACCCATTCGAATTAATTTCTTAACCCACATTGTTAATTTAATTTAATCAAACCCTTAGAATTAATTAACTCAAATAGAAATAATTTCTTAATTCACCTTGTTGATTAAATATTAATTAAACATTTAGGATTAATTAATTCACCTTGTCGATTAGTCAAATGCATAATTAGTCGTACAACTATCGGACTAATTATGGAACTACCGCTCGAAAATGACTTTATATTGCGCCATTATATTTTCTTCTATCTCCTCACATTAAAGATCTAGTGCTTGTCGGTTTATCAATTTACTGACAAACTAATTCACCGACTTCTTGGTATCCGAGATTAGCACCACTCGTCATTTTATTATACCAGACGTAAAGTCCACTGGCTGGGTTTAGTATGATAGACCTTACGAGCTCATCTCGGGAGCACCATCAACCCGGCGAACCGGTACGTGGATTCATCCGACTAGCAATGGCACGTAAGAAGCTAAACACCGCATACCCAATCTTCCGAGGTATAGGCCTCAATTGACCGCACTTTTTGGCAAATCAAAGCATACGATATCCAACTCTCACGCCCATCCAAATCTCGGGATTGAGAGACTGAATACTAGGACCGAATTGACGACGCCGATCAGTACAAGTCAATTCTTTCCAAAATGGTCGTGCTCAATATGCCCCGGGCATATCCGTGTGATTTAATTAGTCTAGACAAACTAATTTCCAAACCACACGATAACCTATACCGATAGTATGTTCAGACTATCTCAGTTAGGAGCATAATTTTAATATATCAATACTTTAACCAATAACGATATCTACGATGTCTTTCCACACCCCGTTATCTAGTTCTATGATATAATGGAACAATTTAATACTGAAACAAAACAAAATGTCATCTATGGATATTAGTTTTTGATACAAGCCATAGTTTTTCTGTATTCAAAACTAACAGATCCTTAGAGCAGAAATCACTACATGGTCTTAGGTGAATTGTAGTGTGCTTTGACATACGTCTAACGGGGCCGTAACAGGTTGCTAACTACGGGTACGATTGGGTACACTATGAGTCACACTAAGATATGTAGGTGAAGTGATGGGACTACAAATCTCTCTTAAGTAAGAGATGATATCTTGGCAACTTGATAGTGAACTGAGAAGTGCATGGCCATGCCCAAAGAATGATAAGCGTTATCATTTGCATGATGGATTTAGTGTCACTAAGAGATCAAGTAAACATTTAGCTATATAAGGATGATGGTTCCATGTCTTATGCTAAACGGGATATCAATGTAGAGGATCGTACGCAGTTTGCTCGAGAAGTTTGTGTTGAATCATCATTCGACCCTCCATTATGAATTGTGTAGTCATTATGTCTTTCTAGAGACCACTAATGACTTATGAATTAATCAATGAGATTGAATTATCCATTAACAATTTAGAATGGGCCTACATGATCGCAAATAAGAAAGTTCGATGATGCAGAATAAGTATTTTTGCCCACAATAAGTATAATTGTTATACTTAAATAAATAAGATTTAATGAAATGGCTTAATTAAATATTATTGAAAAGTTCTGTGGTATTAATTAATAGTTAATTAATTACCTCGGAATAATTGGGATGGGCTGATAAATCAAGGGACTTAATTGCAATTGAAGTTCTTGACCCATCAGCCTGATCCATGGGTCATGGGTTGATCCATGGGCTTGGTGTATAACCCAAATCATTAAGGTATTATTTAATACCGATTTGGAATAAGTAAATATTATTTAATACTTATTTGGAATCAGTAAAATAATATTTGGTAATAATGCTGATTTGGCATATAATTAAATCAGTTAAGTAATAATTGATTGATTACAATACTGATTTTGGAAATTTCAACTCTACAAATATCCTAGGGATATTATTGTAGTAGGACGATGATTTTCAATCAGAAAATCAGATCAGGCAAAATATACACAAAATTTCCAAATTCTCACTGTAGGCAGAAAACGGCTAGCACTGGATCTGCGTAGGCTTTTGTGCTTGAAAGTAGAGAGTCCTTCAATGAAGTATTTTAGTGGAGACAAACGTAACCAGAACAGAAGGTTTGGACCAACATCAAACAAGGATCCAGTCGCGGCAACCGATTAAGCTTCAAGGGTATGGTTTACTTGTTTTGAACATAGGATTAAAACACTAAAATTGAAATTGGCATGAATTCACTGCGTAAAAATTTTGAAAATCATGCCTCCGATCCCAACACGCGCGTGGGCTAAACTTATTATATTTAGTAAGTGTACAGCTGTTATGCAAAAAATTACTATATATAGTAATAGGTACATGTACCACTGGTACATAATATACCTTCTCCTTGTAAGTTGCCTAACAAAAACTATTTAAAGGGAGCTTCTAAGGAGATCTAGTGGGCCTTTGAGTTAGGCATTTTAGTTTGACTTTTGTTGACCCCTTAGTCTTCCCTAGACTAGTCAACTCTAATTGAGCCTTTTGAATTAATTATTTAACCTACTTCGTTAATTTAATTTAATCGAACCCTTAGGATTAATTAATTCATATAGAATTAATTTCTTAATCCACTTAGTCAATTAAATAGTAATTAAACCTTTAGGATTAATTAATTCACTTTGTCGATTAGTCAAATACATAATTAGTCGTACCACTAACGGACCAATTATGGAACTACTGCTCAAAAACGACTTTACATCACGCCACTTTATTTTATTCTATCTTCCCACATCAAAGATCTAGTGCTCGTTGGTTCATTAATTTACTGACAAATTAATTCACCGACTTCTTGGTTTCCAGGATTAGTACCACTCGACTTTCTTCTTATACCAGACATAAAGTTCACCGGTACGTGGATTCCTCTGACTAGCAACGCAACACAAGAAGCTAAAGACCATATACCCAACTTACCGAAGTCTAGGCCTCAATTGACCGCACTCTTTGGCAAATCAAAGCATACGATATCTAACACTCATGCTCATCCCAATATCGAGATTAAGAGCTTAGAATACTATGGCCGAATTAACTACGTCGATCAGTACAAGTTAATTCTATCCAAACTGTGTTGGAGTTGAATATATAAGTTATGCTTGTGTTGTACTTTTTTCCAGTTAATATATCGATTTATGTTTTGGTTATATATATGGTTGTCCATTATTTGTCAATTTATATTATGTAGTTAGATGATGAGGTGTCTTGTGTGACACAGTAGATCTTAGTTAGATGATGAGGTGTCTTGTGTGACACAGTAGATCTCATCATTGGTTAAAAAACACAATATATAAATGAGGTTCGTAACTGAGACAGCTTTTGACAAACTGTCGGTTTAGGTTATTATGTGATTTGGATAATTGGTTTGTCTAAACTAATTAAATCATATAGATATGCCCGGGGCATATTAAACTTGACCTTTAAGAATGATTTGTCTCGTACTGATTTAATAGATAAATCGTTCTTAGTATTCTATCTCTTAATCCCTAGACTCGAGCGGGCATGAGGATTAGACATAACATACTTTGATCTGCCAATGGGTGAGGTCAATTGTTGCCAATAGTCTCGGTAGGTTTGGTGCGCGTGTTTAGTTACGTGGTGTGCTGCTGCTTGTCGAAAGGAAACCATGTACCGGTGTGTCCGGGGTAATGGTGCTCCCGAGATGAGCTCGTAATGTTTATTATACTAAACCCGTCCGGTGGACTTATGTCCGGTATAGTAAAAAGGTCGAGTGGTACTAGTCTTGGAATTAACGAGGTTAATTAATTAATTTATCAGTAAATTAATAAATTAACGAGCACTATATCTTTGATGTGGGGAGATTATGAATATAATTTAATTAAGTTGTTTCGGAAGCAATTCTGGTGTAGGATGGTACTACCATAATTAATCCGTTAGTGGTAGGATTTAATTAATTAAGTAATTAATTAATCAATCCTTGTATCAGTTAGTTGTGAATCATACCAGGAACTGGATTGGGATAAGTGAATCCCTGTATCAGTTGGATGTGTATCAGTCCAGGAACAGGATTGAAGGAAACAGAAACCCAGTAGGAAGACCAATCCTAAACCAACTTAGGGTCTCTCTTGTAACTCTATATATAGACAAGGGATTAACTATTAAAGATACACAATTCATAAGTTTTCAAAACAAGAAAACTTAGAGAGAGAAAATCATAGAGAGAGAAAGTTTCTCTCTTTAAAAGTCAGATTTTTCAAGATAAATTACGGCTGGTTTTTCTCTATTGGTGGCCAAAATTTTGGCCTGTTAAACCGGCATCGCGTGTAGCTTTCTCTCTATCCGGGCGGTGTGTTAATTGTACGCACCAAGTGCAGCGGTGTTGGATTTTTTTGGCAGGTGGATTGTGGTGATTAGTTAATCAATTGATTGCTAGATCATTGCCCACACAACGTGCAATCAAAGTCTTGAGGCATACGAGAGAATCACCTGAGTTCACGCTTCAATAGATAATTCTTGTTCTTCCGCTTTTGTTAAGAATTTTTGTTGCGTGGTAAGTCGAATAAGTGCAAACCCAGATCTTGTACAATGTTATTTCAAAAGGGTTGGAATAGTAATTGTGCCAGCGTCTAGGCCTGGCGAGAGATTCTGATTCTGGAATGAATGACACGAAATTGAATTTCTGGCTAAGCCCGGACAGATAATCTTTCAATTGGTATCAGAGCCTGGTTTTGGGTTTTGTGCTTGTTCGATTTATTACATGGTTTTATTTGTAGGTTGTCAAGAAATCCCGACTATTATGGTTATGTTTGTTTGGGTTTTAATTAAACTCCAGGACATGTCCGGATTTGATTTTATTATGAATATTTGTAATAGTATAACTGTTAGTTTTGAATACAGAAAAGCTATGGCTTGTATCAAAAACTAATATCCACAGATGACATATCATTTTGTTTCAGTATAAATCTGTTCCTTTATATCATAGAACCAGATAACGGGGTGTCGACAAACACAGTAGATACCGTTATTGGTTAAAGTATTGATATATAAAAAGTACGCTCGTAACCGAGATAGTCTGAACATACTATCGGTATAGGTTATTGTGTGGTTTGGAAATTGGTTTATCTAGACTAGTTTAAATCACACAGATATGCCCGGGGCATATTGAGCACGACCAGTTTGGATAGAATTGACTTGTACTGATCGGCGTAGTCAATTCGGTCCTAGTATTCCTTCTCTCAATCCCGAGATTGGGGCGGACGTGAGGGTTGGATGTCGTGTGCTTTGATTTGCCAAAGAGTGAGGTCAATTGAGGCCAATACCTCGGTAAGTTGGGTATGCGGTGTTTAGCTTCTTGCGTGCCGTTGCTAGTCGGAGGAATCCACGTACCGGTTCGCCGGGTTGATGGTGCTCCCGAGATGAGCTCGTAAGGTTATTATACTAAACCTGGCCAGTGAACTTTATGTTCGGTATAATAAAAGGTCGAGTGGTACTAATCTTGGAAACTAAGAAGTCGGTGAATTAATTTGTCAGTAAATTGATAAATCGACGAGCACTAGATCTTTAATGTGGGGAGATAGAAGAAATAATAATGGCGCGATGTAAAGTCGTTTTCGAGCGGTAGTTCCATAATTGGTCCGTTAGTGGTACGACCAATTATGCGTTTGACTAATCGACAAGGTAAATTAATTAATCCGAAGGGTTTAATTAAATTTGATCGACGAAGTGAATTTAGAAATTAATTCTATTTTGAATTAATTAATTCTAAGGGTTCGATTAAATTAAATTAACAAAGTGGATTAAATAAATTAATTTAAAAGGGTCGATTGGAGTTGATTAGTCGGGAAGACTTAGCGGTCAACAAAAGTCAAATTTTAAGGCCTAACTCGAGAGCCCATTAGGTCTCCAATCGAGCTACTATAAATAGAATACTTGATGCCCAAGAAACCCTAAGGAAATCTTGCAAGATTATTCTTGCCTTTTAGAGAGAGATAGTTCTAGAGAGAGTTTTCTTCTTCTTGAAGTTTTCTCTTTCGAAGTCGAACTAGATTTTTCTCTCCACGAATTGTAATCAGCCTAAAGATTAAATCTTCTTCTATTGTGGGTATTAACCCAGGAAATTGCGGCTGCCATTGGGATTTTTCACCCAAGAAATTGCGGCTGCCATTTGGGTTTTTCACCCAGGAAATTGCGGCTGCCATTTGGGTTTTTCACCCAGGAAATTGCGGCTGCCATTGGGATTTTTCACCCAGGAAATTGCGGCTGCCATTTGGGTTTTTCACCCAGGAAATTGCGGTTGCCATTGGGGTTTTTCACCCAGGAAATTGCGGCTGCCATTGGGGTTTTCACCCAGGAAATTGCGGCTGTCCATTTGGGTCTTCACCCAGGAAATTACGGCTGTCCATTGTGGGTTTATAATCTTTGCTGCTGCTGCTTCGATAATCATTCCACCGCTGCTGTCGGTTTTATTACTTGCGCAGCAATTGTTCATGTGGGTTTTCAAAAACCCAGTTGCTGAACATTGCTCGATTGGTTTTTTATGCCCATTTGCTGTTCACGTTCCAGGGTGCTGAGCCGGCTGTCCCGCTGCGTCGATCTCTCCTCAGGCAGGTGATCCGCGGCGGAGGCTGTACAGATCGCAGCTGGAACAGCAGCAGATGGGCTGGTTTTCTCCCTGCGCAGGACCGGCGGCTGGCGGTGAAGACATTAGAGGACTTCGTTTTAGGCAGCAGTATGCAGCGAGTAATTTAATCAGATTTTGGGCTGGTTTTGATTAATTAATTCGTGAGATTTCCTTGTGGGCAAGGCGAGTAAACTCCGATAGATTATTGCCCACGCAATATTCGGAGTGTTCTTGTAGAATCGATTGGATTTCTTGTGGAAATCGCAGCTGAATATTTGGTATTCTTTAATCGAGGGACTTCGCTACAAAAGGTATAATCTTTAAGTTCCGCTTTAATTAAAGATTTATTTTTTTGTGTCCCGATTAATAAATTAAATAAGTATAAGCCTAGATCCGTTCATGGGTAAACTAATTTGAGCCTGAGCTTGGTCGAAAGCTTCCGATTCTGGAATGCATAGCACGAAAGTGAGGTTTTCGATTTAGCCCGGGCTTGTTCAGTTTTCCTTCAATAACCACGTGCTGGAAGCCGTGTAGGATTAGATCAAATCTGTAGTAGGATTTTTTCTATGTAATTTCGATTATTTAATTTTCCTAGAAAGCCTTGTAGTAGGAGGTTTATTAATTTTTGTAATTGTAGGCGTTATGGTGGGCAACTTGAATTCGTGGGTTTTGGGTTATCGTTAATTCGTTGAAACCCAGGAAAACCCAGAACAAATTGCAAGAAGACCAAATAGCGTGGGAAGAAGTGAAGGAGGAATAGGTGGCAGGAGGAATAGCTGCTGCAAAGCGTGCGGCCCTTTCGGGTTACGTTTTTTGCCCGTTTTTCTCTATTTTTCTTTTTTTCAAGATCAGGACTCAATCCATCGAGTTGCATGGCAGGACACGAGATCAAGGCAGAAGATGGAAGCGATTAAAACCATGATAGTCGGGAAATTTAATTTTCACTTTTTTATTTTTTAATTCTTATGCTTTATTTTTATGCTGTATTTTAGATGCATGATTTAAAGCATGACTGGTTTTATGGTTGCACATAATTTAGGGTTAGTTCATTGCATGTTAAAACTGGAAAAACCCTCAATTTGGAAATCTAAGTGGGAGCAGGTTCGTTTAATATCCCCAGGGCCACCATTACGAGTTCATATGCGATGTGGGTGGACTTGTGCGTTGGCATTAAGGCGTTCCTCCATTCGGAGGAGTTCAACCCCGAGATCGCTAGATTATGAACTTCTGAGTAAGATGACTAGAGTAAGTTTAACTAGGAGAAATGCGATACCCTCTCTATCTGAGGTGCACTATCCTGAGATAACAAACTCAGAAGTCACGTAATGGCACACACTTAGTGTATGATTTGTAGTATTCCTCCATCGAGGTTACGCTGCTTATTTGTACGGCTGAAAGCACCGACTATTAGCTACATTGATCAGTAGATTGTTTGGTCAGATAGTGTAGTTAATGAACAAGGTTATTCTCAAACGAATGTGCGTTAGCGTAAACGTCCACACTGCGTGGCTTGCGAGAATCTCGGTGAATGAGATGTTGGTGGATTAAAATTATTGTTTTGAGGGAAGTCAATAATTATTAGAATTTTCTTGATTTTTGAAATTCTAGTTTTAGTTTTTTTGATATGGCATTCAAGCCATTAGCTACTATACTGAAAGACAATAAGTTAACTGGAACTAACTATGTCGACTGGAGTCAAAACTTGGACATTGTCCTGACAGCAGAGCAATATAAGTTTGTGCTCGCCGAAGTATGCCCAGATGTGCGTAATGAGGACTCTACTCAAGAGGATAGGGATGCCTAAGCCAGGTGGAGAAAAACGGATGAGATGGCGCAGTGCTATATTTTTGCCTCTATGTCAAATGTGCTACAACACTAGCTTCATCCCATGGTCTCTGCCTTCAATATGATAGCTCACCTAAGAGAGATGTTCGCTCATTAAGGCCGGACTGCTACGCAATCAGCCATGGGAAAGTTGACGACCACTAAGATGGCTGAGGGCGGATCGGTGAGAGATAATGTGCTTCACATGATCAGTAACATCAATGAGATAGAGGTGTTGGGAGGTGAAATCGACCCAGAAAGTCAGATAGATATCATCCTCCAGAGCTTACCCTCTAGTTTTGAGCAGTTTCGGGTTAATAATAATATGAATCAAAGAGTTTACACTCTACCCGAGCTCTTAACTTATTTGGTGTCGGCCAAAAGGCATCTTCTACGAGAAGAAGCAAGCTTTGGTTACAGCGAAGTTTTCAAGTTCTTCTTCTGCACCTAAAGGCAAGAAGAATCAGAAGAAGAAGAAATCCAAGAAACTTGCTGCTAAGCCTGAAATCGCAAAGAAGAGCAAGCCAAAAGGCAAGTGCTTCAGGTGCGGGAAAATGGGACATTGGAAAACGGATTGTCCAAAGCCTAAGGGTACGATAGTTTCTGCCCTAATTACTGAGGCATGTTTAGCAGTCATTCACACAGATACTTGGTGTGTGGATTCAGGCGCCACTGATCATGTTTGTAATTCTTTGTAGGGGTTCCAAGTAACTCGGAAGCTTAGAGAGAGTGAGCTGGACATCTACATGGGTGACATTACAAGAGTGTCAGTAGAAGCAATGGGAGTGGTCACTCTGAATTTCGAAAATTCTAGATTAGAGTTAGATAATTGTCTTTATGTACCGAGTTTTAGAAAGAACCTTATTTCGGTTTCTAAACTCTTAAAGAACGGTTATAAGTTTATTTTTTTTGATGAGTCTGTATTTATTTGAAGAAATGGAAAACTTATCTGTTCTGGTTCATTGGTTGACAGTTTATTTATGGTTAATTCTAACTCCCCTGTTGTGCAAAACATAGAAACAGGTAGCTCTTTATCTAACATGAATAAGAGGAAGAAACCTTCTGAAATGAATCAAACCTATATTCGGCATCTCAGGCTAGGTCATATAAACCTTAGTGGGATTTAGAGGTTGGTCAATGATGGACCTTTGGGTTCATTAGAGATTGACAATTATGCAACATGCGAATCTTGCTTGCAAGGTAAAATGACCAAGAGACCTTTTAAGGCAAAAGATTATAAAGCTAAGGAAGTATTAGAGTCCATTCATTATGACTTGTGTGGACCAATGACGGTCCAGGCACCAGGTGGATTTGAGTATTTTGTGACGTTCACGGATAACAACTCTATGTACGGGTACATTTACCTAATGCGTCACAAGTCCGAGTACTTTGGCAAGTTCAAAGAGTTTTGGGCAGATGTGGCAAGTATCAAGACACTGCGATCAGATAGTGATGGGGAGTACCTATCCCTTGAATTTTGAGAATACCTCAGTGAGGTCGGAATTCAGTCTCAGTTGTCTGCACTCGGCACGCCACAGCAGAATGGTGTAGCAGAAAGAAGGAATCGTACTCTCATGGAAATGGTTAGGTCGATGATGAGCTATAGTGATTTGCCAAGTTCGTTCTGGGGATAGGCCTTAGAAACAACGATGTACATTCTTAATCTTGTACCATCTAAAACCATGCCTTCGACCCCAGTAGAGTTGTTGAATGGGCGCAAGCCCAGTCTAAGACATCTCAATATTTGGGGTTGTCCAGCACATGTGCTTAAGGCAGATGCAACACATGTGCTTAAGGCATATGCAGCTAAGTTAGATGCGAGAACTGAATTAATGCTGTTTGTAGGATATCCTAGGGGAATGAAAGGTGGTCTATTTTATAGTCCTTGGTGGTTAGTACCAACGCTAGATTTTCGGAAGAAGACTATATCTTAGATCACAAGCCTAAGAGTAAGATAGTACTAGAAGAGCTTAGGCGACAAACGACTAATCCTGATATACCAGCACAAGTAGATACACCACACACTGCACAAGAGATCACAGATGATGCGCCTACACAGGTGGTGCCTCGTCGTAGTGGGAGGGTTTTAAGACAGCCTGACAGGTTCATTGGTGTAGGAGAGGCCTCAAACCTAGTCCCAGGCGCGCCTGAACCTCACTCGGTTAACTACAATGAGGCTCTCCGAGATAAAGATGCAGAACCTTGGCATAAGGCAATGATATCCAAGATGGGGTCAATGGACTACAATCAAGTCTTGGAGCTTGTGGACCTGCCTGATGGGTTTAAGCCCATTGGATGCAAGTGGGTTTACAAACGTAAAAGAGGACCCGACGAAAAGGTGGAAACCTTTAAAGCTAAGCTGGTGGCGAAGGGGTATACTAAAAAAAAGGGTATCGATTATGAGGAAACCTTCTCCACGGTAGCCATGCAGAAGTCGATCCAGATTCTCTTCACCATAGCTACTTATTTAGATTATGAGATTATTAGTTTTGAATACAGAAAAGCTATGGCTTGTATCAAAAACTAATATCCACAGATGACGTATCATTTTGTTTCAGTATAAATTTGTTCCTTTATATCATAGAACTAGATAACGGGGTGTGAAAAGACACAGTAGATACCATTATTGTTTAAAGTATTGATATATAAAAAGTATGCTCGTAACCGAGATAGTCTGAACATACTATCGGTATAGGTTATCATGTGGTTTGGAAATTAGTTTATCTAGACTACTTTAAATCACGCGGATGTGCCCGGGGCATATAGAGCACGACCAGTTTGGATATAATTGACTTATACTGATCGGCGTAGTCAATTCGGTCCAAGTATTCAGTCTCTCAATCCCGAGATTGGGATGGGCGTGAGGGTTGGATATCGTATGCTTTGATTTGCCAAAGAGTGCGGTCAATTGAGTCCTATACCTCGATAGGTTGGGTATGCGGTGTTTAGCTTCTTACGTGTCATTGCTAGTCGGAGGAATCCACGTACCGGTTCACCGGGTTGATGGTGCTCCCGAGATGAGCTCGTAAGGTCTATTATACTAAACCCGGCCGGTGGACTTTATGTCCGATATAATAAAAGGACGAGTGGTACTAATCTCCGATACCCATAAGTCGGTGGATTAATTTGTCAATAAATTGATAAACCGACGAGCGCTACATCTTTAATGTGGGGAGATAGAAGAAAATATAATGGCGCGATGTAAAGTCGTTTTCGAGCGGTAGTTCCATAATTGGTCCGTTAGTGGTACGACTAATTATGCATTTGACTAATCGACAAGGTGGATTAATTAATCCTAAAGGTTTAATTAATATTTAATCGACAAAATGAATTTAGAAATTAATTCTATTTGAATTAATTAATTCTAAGGGTTCGATTAAATTAAATTAACAAAGTGGGTTAAAGAAATTAATTCTAATGGTTCGATTGGAGTTGATTAGTCGGGAAAGACTTAGCGGTCAACGAAAGTCAAATTAAAAGGCCTAACTCGAGAGCCCATTAGGTCTCCTTAGAAGCTCCATATAAATATCCTTGTTTGGCAAGAAAGACATCAAGAAAACTTGATAGCCAAGAAAAGGCTAGTGAGAGAAAGCCTAGTCTAGAGTGAGAACTTTGTCTTCCTCATCAAGTTTTTGCTCGAAGTTGATTAGGAAGCTTTCTCCTTCGAAATAGATACTTAGTCCATTGATTTAGAGAGCAGCCCATCGGATTCTAATCGGTTTTTCAGCTGCTCCGCTGCCGAAGAAGTCTCGCGGCCGCTGAGAAAACTGCCCGACTATCGTTTATTATTTCCGGCGATCATTTGCTCTTTCCGGTGTGCTGATCCTGCTATTATTTTGTTGATCTCTTGCTGGGCTTGGTGATCCATGATGATGTTGGTACAGATCGCGACTAGGAAAGGGTTTTATGGTTGATCGGGGTTGAGTTCTGACTGGCGGCCGGCGATTTTCTTCTTGTGCAAGGTTCTGTGGAAGGACTGTTATAGCAGTCCTTGAGTTTTTCGAAGTGGGTTTTCTTTGGATTTCATTATTTTGCAGTGGGTAACTCCGTAGATAATAGCCCACACTATTTCGGAGTTGGATCAGAGTAATTCTTTGGACTTCTAGTGGAATTCGCAATTAAAGATTAGATTTTTCTTATTGCGTTGGACTTCGCTACGAAGGTATAATCTTTAATCTTTCCACTTTTAATTAAAGATGCAATCTTTGTGCGATTTATTTCGATTTAATAAATTAAATAAGTATAAGCAAATATTCGTTCGTGGGTAAATGAATTTGAGCCTGAGCTTTGTCAAAAGCTTCCGATTCTGGAATGCATTGCACGAAAGTGAGGTTTTTCCTTCAAATTGGTATCAGAGCGTAGGTTTCGGTCTTATACTTGTTTGATTTATTACACGGCTTTATTTTGGCATTATTATTTTTGTCGAAATGCTTAAACAGGTGGTTATTGGTTTCCCAGCTATTATGGTAGAAATTTATTTTTCATTCATAAACCCCGGGACATGTCCGGGCTCGTATTGTTTTTAAATGGAAATGTCTGTAATAGTAATAACCACGAGCTGGAAGCCGTGTAGGATTAGAAAAATCTTGTAGTAGGATTTGATCTAATCATGTCGTCTTTAAATTCCTAGAAAAAACGCCTTGTATATAGGATTTTATGTATTATGACGAAGACGTTATTTTGGGTAACTTATATTCGCGGGTTTTAGTTTATCATAATTTTGGGTGATTCCTAATTACGTAGAAAACTGAGAAAACTCGGGCGAATCGAGAGGAATCCAAATAATGAGTGGGTGTGACATGATGGGACATGTCACCGAGGCGTCAAGGAATCAATGATAGAGAAGGCCATAATAGTCAGGAAATTTTATTTCTTTAATTTACCGTATTTATGTCTTTCGTTGATTGTGTGTTTTTCGTTTTTTTTTGCATGAACGAAAACCAAACTAAAATTTTTTTAAAAGGTAACGTGCAATTAACTAAGGTAGATTATTCACATATTAAAACTCCAACGGTTTTATGGGTGCGAATATCCATAGTTAAGATATTGCATGTTAAAACGTAAAAATCCTCAAGCTTAAAAATCTAAGTGTGAGCGGGTTGGTTAATAGCCCCATGGCCTCCATTATGGGTTCATTGGTGATGTGGTTAAACTTGCGTGCTGGCTTAGACCTTTCTCCATATCGGATGAGTTTTCAACCACAGATATCACCAGAATGAATTTCTAAAGGGATGACTATAGTGTGTTTAAGTAGAGAAAGTTGCGACACCCTCGCCATCCGAGGCGCATTAGTATCCTAAGTAACAAACTTAGAAGTCACGTAATGGAATACACTAAGTGTACCATTTTTAGTATCCCTCCCATCGAGGTTACTCTATATTCGTGTACGGCTAAAATTATCAACTATTAATTTCATTGATCATAAGATCGTTGGTCAGATAATGAAATTAATGAACTTTGGTTCTTCTCGAACGAATGTGGGTTGGCGTAGATGTTCACCCATCATGACCTGCATTAATCCCGGTGTGAGAGAAGTCGATAGAAGATTATATTGTTTTTATAAGGATTTTCAATATTTTCAAAAAAGTATACTGAAACTTGACTGTTTATTTTTCAGTTGTAGTTGATATGTCGTTCAACCCTCTAGCTATCATATTGAACCAGAACAAACTCACCGGTCTAAACTATATTGATTGGAACGTAACCTGGACATTGTCCTTACTGCCGAGGGTTACAAGTACGTGCTCACCGAGGAGTGCCCCCCTAAGCCCAGCGATGATGCCACCCCTGAGCAGCGAGAGCCATATACGAGGTGGCAGAAGGCTGATGAGATGACCAGGTGCTACATCTTGGCTTCTATGTCGAGTGTACTGCAGCACCTGCGTCAGTTGTTTACCTCAGCCTACGATATGATGCTCAACCTCAGGGAGATGTTTGGGCATCAGGGCAGGGCGGCCAAGCAGTCAGCTATGAGGAAACTCATGAATGTTAGGATGGCTGAAGGCACTTCAGTGAGGGACCATGTTCTGGACATGATCAGCTACATCAATGAGATCGAGGTACTGGGAGGTGATATTGATGGGGAGACCCAGGTCGATATTATTCTCCAGAGCTTCCTCCCAGTTTTGAGCAGTTTTGGTTGAATTATAATATGGGCAAGCTCTCATATTCACTCCCCGAGCTCATGACTGCATTGGTGTCAGCTGAGGGCCTATTCGCTGAGAAGAAGCAAGCCTTTGCAACTATTGGTCCCTCAGGTTCCTCTGCTGGGCCCAAAGCCAGGAAGCAGAAGAGAAAGAGAGGCCGGAAGGCAGGAGCTGATCATGGACCCAAGGCGGGCATTGCTAAGAAGCACAAGCCGAAAGGCAAATGCTTCAGATGTGGCAAAGCAGGATATTAGAAGAAGGACTGCCCAAAGCTTCGAGGTATGTGCAAATTTTCCCTAGTCACTGAGACGTGTTTAGCGGCGATTCCCACAGATACTTGGTGTGTGGATTCAGGAGCCACTGATCACGTTTGTAATTCTTTGCAGGGGTTCTAAGTGACCCGGTTGCTTAGAGAGGGAGAGTTGCAGGTCTACCTTGGGGATACTACCAGAGTTTCTGTCACTGCAGTGGGAGTTATTTGTCTTTATTTTTCAGACTCTATTTTACATTTAAAGGATTGTCTTTATGTACCTAGTTTTCGGAAGAATTTGCTTTCAGTTTCGAGACTTGTTTTGGATGGTTATAAGTGTGCTTTTTCTGATGGTTCAATTTTTATTAGAAAATGCCAGAAACTTATATGTTCCAGTACATTGGTTGATAATTTGTTTTTAATTAAGACTTACTCCCCTGTAATGCAAAATACAGAAACTAGTAACTCATCCCCGAATCATAATAAGAGAAAGGAGTCTTCCCCTTTGAATCAAACTTATCTTTGGCACCTGAGACTCGGTCATATTAACCTTAGTAGGATTCAAAGGTTGGCCAAGAGTGGGTCTTTGGACTTACTAGATATTGACAGCTATTCGACCTGTGAGCCCTGCTTGGAGGGTAAAATGACCAAGAGGCCTTTCAAGGCAATGGGGTATAGGGCCAAGGAGGTTTTAGAGTTGATTCATTCTGACGTGTGTGGGGCCTATGTCAGTTAAGGCTAGAGGTGGTTATAAGTATTTCGTGACTTTCACGGATGATTACTCTAGATATGGATACATATACCTGATGCGCCACAAGTTTGAATGCTTTGGCAAGTTCAGAGAGTTCAAGGCTGTGGTGGAGAACCATCTGGGTAAGAGTATCAAGGCCTTGTGATCTGATCGCGGTGGCGAATACCTCTCTAGTGAATTTAGGACCTATTTGTCCGAAGAGGGTATTCAGACCCAGTTGTCTGCACCTGGCATACCCCAGCAGAATGGTGTAGCAGAGAGGAGGAACAGGACTCTTATGGAGATGGTTAGATCGATGATGAGTTACAGTGAGTTTCCAATCTCATTTTGGGGTTATGCCTTAAAGACAGCATGTTTTATCCTCAACCTTGTGCCATCTAAGTCTGTGCCTACGAGCCCAGTAGAGTTGTGGAATGGGCGAAAGCCTAGTCTGAGACATCTCAGAATTTGTGGTTGTCCATCCTATGTGCTCGAGATAGATGCAGGCAAGTTAGAGGCAATAACCAAGGCTATGCTGTTTATAGGCTACCCCAAAGGAATGAGAGGTGGTCTATTTTATAGTCCTCAAGATCAGAAGGTGGTGATCAGCACTAATGCCAGATTTCTTAATGAGGACTATATTTTAGATCACAAGTCAAGCAGCAAGGTAGTATTGAAAGAGCTTAGAAGTCAGTCAACTATTCCAGATGCACAAGTACAGGAAGACACACCACAAGAGACTGCGTACACTATCACAGATGATGCTTTTGCACATGCGGCGTCTCGTCATAGTGGGAGGGTTGTCAGACTACCCGAGAGGTACATGGGTTTTGGTGAGTCTTCAGATTTTATCCCTGGCACTCATGAACCAGACTCAGTTAACTACAATGAGGCTCTCTAGGATAAAGATGCAGATTCTTGGCAGAGAGCGATGATTGTTGAGATGGGTTCTATGGACTCAAATCAAGTATGGGAGCTGGTAGACCTTCCTGATGGGTTTAGGCCTATTGGGTACAAATGGGTCTACAAGCGAAAGAGAGGATCTGATGGGAGGGTTGGGACCTTCAAGGCTAAGCTTGTGGCGAAGGGGTATACTGAGAAAGAGGGGATTGATTATGAGGATACCTTTTCCCCGGTAGCTATGCTTAAGTCGATCCAGATTCTCTTGGCCATAGTTACTCATATGGACTATGAGATTTGGCAGATGGACGTCAAGACAGCTTTCCTTAATGGAAGTCTTGAGGAGACAATCTTTAGGTAGCAACCAGAGGCTTCATTGTTAAGGGCCAAGAGCATAAGGTATGCAGGCTTAGGAGGTCCATTTATGGACTTAAGCAAGCATCCAGATCTTGGCATATCCATTTTGACGAGGTTATCCAGTCCTATGGATTCACTCAGTGTCCGGAGGAGCTGTGTTTATTACAGGCGTGATGGTAATACGGTGGTGTTCCTCGTACTTTACGTAGATGACATTCTTCTGATTGGCAACAGTAAGAAGGTGTTGTCAGACGTAAAGGTATGGTTATCCAGGTAATTTGATATGAAGGATTTGGGAGAGGCAGGACATATCCTTGGGATCAAGATTATTCGAGATCATAGGAGACATTCTCTAACTCTCTCTCAGGCATCCTACATAGACACGATTCTGGCCCATTTTAACATGCATAACTTCAAGAAGGGTTCACTACCTTTCAGGTATGGAGTGCATTTGTCTAAGGAGCAGTGTCCTAAGACTGCCGAAGAGATAGATGCCATGAAGGCGGTACCCTATGCTTCTGTAGTGGGTAGCCTCATGTATGCTATGTTGTGTACGAGACCTGATATTTGCTTTGCCATTGGCATGGTTAGCAGATATCAGAGTAACCCTGGGAAGGCTCACTGGGAGGCAGTAAAATGCATTCTCAAGTACTTGCGCAGGACGAGAGATTATGTCCTAGTTTATAGAGCGCAGGAGCTTGTACCGTTGGGTTACAAAGATTCGGACTTTCAAGGTGATTTGGACAAGAGTAAGTCTACCTCTTGGTTTCTATTTACTCTAGGAGGTGGAGCCATAGTATGGCGGAGTGTAAAGCAGAAATGCGTGACGGACTCCACCATAGAGGCTGAGTACGTTACCGCTTCAGAGGCTACGAAAGAGGTTGTATGGTTCTGGAGCTTCCTGATGGACTTAGATGTGGTTCCTGAGTTGCCTAGGTCTATCACAGTTTATTGTGATAACAATGGTGTAGTTGCTAACTCGAGGGAACCACGAGCCCATAAGGCGAGTAAACACATACAGCGCAAGTACCACCTGATACGAGAGATCGTAAAGAGGGAAGACGTGATCGTGGCCACGATAGCATCAGATGATAACCTTGCAGATCCTTTTACCAAGACATTGACCCCAAAGGTCTTTGAGAGACATGTGGAGGGCATGGGAGTCAGATTCTTGAGAGAGCCATGTGATTGAGCTTAAAAGCGTTCTGGAGATTTCACTATGACAGCAGTGTAATAGCGGGTTGGACAGTTTTTGTACTTCTTAGCATAGCTTTGAGTATTAGTGGGAGATTGTTAGTTTTGAATACAGAAAAGCTATGGCTTGTATCAAAAACTAATATCCACAGATGACATATCATATTGTTTCGGTATAAATTTGTTCCTTATATCACAGAACTCGATAACGTTATTGGTTAAAGTATTCTATCAGTATTACATATCGAATAGTCTATTAAATCAGTATAAGACAATTCATCCTAAATAGGTCATGCTCAATATGTCCCGGACATATCTATATGATTCAATTAGTCTAGACAAACCAATCTCAGAATTACATAATGACTTAAACTGACAGTATGTTCAAACTGTCTCAGTCACGAGCCTCATTTATACAACATGAATTTAACCAATGATGAGATCTACTGCGTCACACCAAATACCTAATCATCTAGTCACATGATATAAGTGAACAACATATGCAGAATAGAATACATATAACTGAAACATTTAACTCGATATATAAAACCGGGAAATAATTTTCCATACAAGCAAAACCTTCAGTATTCAAAACTAACCATTTTCCACTAATACTCAAAACGACACTTTTAAGTATAAAACTATTTAATACAATTAATCTACTGCTATATAAAAATCAAAAGAACAGTCAAGGCTCAACTAAGTATCTAACTCCCATTGAAGGAAACAGATCTAGCCTGGGCTAAACCGAAAATCTCACTTTCGTGCTATGCATTCCAGAATCGGAGACTTTCGATTAAGCTCAGGCTTAAAATCATTTCCCCTAAATGGATATAGGCTTATACTAGTTCAATTTATTAAAATGACACGCAAAAATGGAATCTTTAAATTAAAGCGGAAACCTTTAAAGATTATACCTTTCAAGAGTGTCCCTCGCAAATCAAGAAAATCGGGTCTTGAGTTGTGAATGTTAGTTTTGAATACAAAAAAGCTATTGCTTGTATGAAAAACTAATATCCACAGTTGACATATTATTATGTTTTAGTATTAAATTTGTTCCATTATATCATAGAACTAGATAACGGGGTGTGGAAAGACACAGTAGATCTCATTATTGGTAAATGTATTGATATATAAAAAGTATGCTCGTAACTGAGATAGTCTGAACATACTATCGGTATAGGTTATCATGTGATTTGGAAATTAGTTTGTCTAGACTAATTAAATCACACGGATACGCCCGGGGCATATTGAGCACGACCAGTTTGAAAGATTATCTGTCCGGGCCTAGCCAGAAATTCACTTTCGTGCTATACATTCCAGAATCGGAATCTCTGGCCAGGCCTAGACACTAGTACAATTGCTATTCCAACCCTTTTGAAATAACATTGCGCATGATCTGGGTTTGTACTTATTCGATTTACCACACAACAAAAATTCTTAACAAAAGCGGAAGAACAAGAATTACCTATTGAAGCGTGAACTCAGGTGATTCTCTCGTATGCCACAAAACTTTGATTGCACGTTGTGTGGACAATGATCTAGTAATCAATTGATCAACTGATCACCACAATCCACTTGGCAGAAAATTCCAGCGCCGCTGAACCTGGTGCGTACAATTAACACACCACCCAGAGAGAGAAAGCTACACGTGATACCGGTTTAACAGGCAAAAATTTTGACCACCAGTAGAGAAAAACCAGCCGCAATTTAGCTTGAAAAATCCGAATTTTAGAGAGAGAAACTTTCTCTCTCTAGGATTTTCTCTCTCTAAGCTTTTTTGTCTTGAAAACTTATGAATTGTGTATCTGGAATAGCTAATCCCTTGTCTATATATAGAGTTACAAGAGAGACCCCAAGTTGGTTTCAAATTGGTCTTCCTACTGGGTTTCTGTTTTCTTCAATCCTGTTCCTGGACTGATACACATCCAACTGATACAGGGATTCACTTATCCCAATCCAGTTCCTGGTATGATTCACAACCACTGACACAAGGATTCATTAATTACTTAATTAATTAAATATACCTTTGTTAATAACCCAATACATAATTAATCGTACCACTAACGGATTAATTATGACACTACCATCCTACACCAGAATTACTTCCGGAACAACTTAATTAAATTATATTCATAATCTCCCCACATCAAAGATATAATGCTCCTTAGTTTATTAATTTACTGATAAATTAATTAATTAACCTCTTTAATTCTGAGACTAGTACCACTCGATCTTTTTACTATGCCGGACATAAGTCCACCGGTCGGGTTTAGTATAATAAACATTACGAGCTCATCTCCGGAGCACCATCACCCCGGACGCACCGGTACATGGTTTCCTTTCAACAAGCAGTAGCACACCAAGTAACTAAACACGCGCACCCAACCTACCGAGACTATTGGCCACAATTGACCTCACCCATTGGTAGATCAAAGTACGCTATGTCTAATTCTCATACCCGCTCGAGCCTAGGGATTAGGAGATAGAATACCAAAAATGATTTGTCTATTAAATCAGTACAAGACAAATCATTCTTAAAGGTTAAGTTCAATATGCCCCGGGCATATCTATATGATTCAATTAGTTTAGACAAGCCAATTATTCGAATCACATAATAACCTAAACCGACAGTTTGTCCAAAGCTGTCTCAGTTACGAACCTCATTTATATATTATGTCTTTTAACCAATGATGAGATCTATTGTGTCACACAAGACACCTCATCATCTAACTACATAATATAAATGGACAAATAAAGCACAACCTTATATATAACCAAAACATAAATTGATATATTAACTGGGAAAAAGTACAACACAAGCATAGCTTATGTATTCAACTCCTACAATCTCCCACTAATACTTAAGCTGTGCTTTAAGTATATATCTACATTCAATCCCTATACAATCTGCTACTATATATTTAGAAAAACTGTCATGGCTCTCCTAAATATCTGATTCCCATGCCCTCCAAGTGAGCTTCAAAGACTTTTGAAGTCAATGTCTTCGTGAACGGATCTGCAAGGTTATCCTCTGATGCTATCTTAGCCATGACCACGTCTTCCCTCTTTACGATGTCTCGTATCAGGTGGTACTTGCATTGTATATGTTTACGCACCTTGTGGGCTCGTGGTTCCTTCAAGTTTGCTACTAGACCATTGTTATCCCAATACTCCGTGATAGACTTCTGCAAACTAGGAATCACATATAAGTTCACTATGATGTTCTTGAGCCACACTGCTTCATTCGCTGCCTCTGAAGCAGCAACGTATTCAGCCTCCATGGTAGAGTCCGCCACGCATTTCTGCTTGACACTCTGCCAAACTATGGCTGCACCTCATAGAGTAAACACATACCCAGAGGTAGACTTGCTCTTATCCCTATAGTCTTGGAAATCTGAATCTGTGTAACCTCGGGGTACCAGCTCAGGCGCATGATAGACCAACACTTGGTCTCTCGTTCTGTGAAAATACTTGAGAATGCATTTTATTGCCTCTCAATGAGCTTTGTTGGGGTTAATCTGATATCTGCTTACCATGCCAACGGCATAACTGATATCAGGCCTCGTACACAACATGGCATACAAGAGACTTCCTACTGCCAAAGCATAAAGACTGTTCTTTAGACAGATGCACTCCATGTTTGAAAGGTAAAAAACCTTTCTTGGAGTTCTGCATGTTAAAACAGGCCAGTATCATATCTATGTATGAAGCTTGGGAGAGCGTTAACGAACGTTTCCTACGATCTCGAATTATCCTGATCCTAAGGATATGTCCCGCTTCCCATAAGTCCTTCATATCAAACTGTTTGGACAATCATACCTTTACGTCTGATAACATTTTTTTATTGTTGCCAATCAATAGAATGTCATCTACGTAAATCACAAGAAACACCACTAAGTTTCCATCACGTCTGCGATACACACATTGCTCATCCGGACACTGAGTAAATTCGTATGACTGGATTACCTCATCAAACTGGATGTTCCAAGACCTGGATGCCTGCTTAAGTCCGTAAATGGACCTCTTAAGCCTGCAAACCTTATGTTCTTGGCCTTTTTCAATGAATCCCTCTTGTTGGTACATGAAGATGGTTTCTCAAGACTTCCGTTTAGGAAAGCTGTCTTGACATCCATCTGCCATATCTCTGAAGGAAAACAGAACAAGCCCGGGCTAAATCGAAAACCTCACTTTCGTGTAATACATTCCAGAATCGAAAGCTTTCGATAAAGCTCAGGCTCAAATTCATTTACCCACGAACGGATCTTGGCTTATACTTATTTAATTTATTAAATCAACATCAATCACACAAAGATCGCATCTTTAATTAAAAGCGAAAAGATTAAAGATTATACCTTTGTAGTGAAGTCCAACGCAATAAGAAAAAGCCAATCTTGAATTGCGAATTCCACTAGAAGTTCGAAGAATTACTCTGATCCAACTCTGAAATAGTGTGGGCTATTATCTACGGAGTTACCCACGGCAAAATAATGAAATCCAAAGAAAACCCACTTCAAAAAACTCAAGGACTGCTATAATAGTCCCTGCCCGGAACCTTGCGCAAGAAGAAAACTGCCGGCCGCTGGTCAGAACTCAACCCCGATCAACCATAAAACCCTTTCCTAGTCACGTTTGTACCACCATCATGGATCACCAAGCCCAGCAAGAGATCAACACAATAATAGCAGGATCAGCACATTGGAATGAGCAAATGATCGCGGGAAATAATAAACTGCAGTCGGGCTATTTTCTCAGTGGCCGCGCGACTTCGTCAGCAGCGGAACAGCAGTAAAACCGATTAGAATCCGATGGGCTGCTCTCTAAATCAATGGGCTGAGTATCTATTTCGAAGGAGAAAGCTTCCTAATTGACTTCGAGCAAAAACTTGACGAGGAAGACAAAGTTCTCACTCTAGACTAGGCTTTCTCTCACTAGCCATTTCTTGGCTATCAAGTTTTCTTGATGTCTTTCGTGCCAAACAAGGATATTTATATGGAGCTTCTAAGGAGACCTAATCGGCTCTCGAGTTAGGCCTTTTAATTTGACTTTTGTTGACCGCTAAGTCTTTCCTGACTAATCAACTCCAATCGACCCAATAGAATTAATTTCTTTAACCCACTTTGTTAATTCAATTTAATCGAACCCTTAGAATTAATTAATTCAAATAAAATTAATTTCTTAATTCACTTTCTCGATTAAATATTAATTAAACCTTTAGGATTAATTAATTCACCTTGTCGATTAGTGAAATGCATAATTAGTCGTACCACTAACGGACCAATTATGGAACTACCCCTCGAAATCGACTATACATCGCGCCATTATATTTTCTTCTATCTCCCCACATTAAAGATCTAGCGCTCGTCGGTTTATCAATTTACTGACAAATTAATTCACTGACTTGTTGGTATCTGAGATTAGTACCACTCGTCCTTTTATTATACCAGACATAAAGTCCACCGGCCGGGTTTAGTATAATAGACCTTACGAGCTCATCTCGGGAGCACCATCAACCCGGCGAACTGGTAATTGGATTCCTCCTACTAGCAACGACACGTAAGAAGCTAAACACCGTATACCCAACCTACCGAGGTATAGGCCTCAATTGACCGCACTCTTTGGCAAATCAAAGCATACGATATCTAACCCTCACGCCCGTCCCAATCTCGGGATTGAGAGACTGAATACTAGGACCGAATTGACTACACCGATCAGTATAAGTCAATTCTATCCAAACTGGTCGTGCTCAATATACCCCGGGCAAATCCATGTGATTTAAACTAGTCTAGATAAACTAATTTCCAAACCACACGAGAACCTATACCGATAGTATGTTCAGACTATCTCGGTTACGAGTATACTTTTTATATATCAATACTTTAACCAATAACGTATCTACTGTGGCTTTTCACACCCCGTTATCGAATAACGATATTCTATCTCTTAATCTCTAGACTTGAACGGGCATGAGGATTGAGCATAGTGTAATTTAATCTGCTAAAGAGTGCAGTCACTTGAGGCCTATAGTCTCGGTAGGTTGGGTGTATGTGTTTAATTGCTTGATGTGTTGTTGCTTGTCCAAAGAAAACCATGTACCAGTGCGTCTGGGTGATGGGTGCATGATCAAAAACAAACGGTTTTATGGGTGCAAATTACTAAAGCTAGAAATGACTAAAGTTAAGACGTTGCATGTGAAAATTGGAAAAACCCTCATTTTAAGAATCTAAGTGGGAGCGGGTTGGTTAATATTTTCAGGGCCTCCATTACGAATTCACAAGTGATGTGGGTAAACTTGCGTGTTGGCATTAGGGCCTTCCTCCCTATCGGATGAGTCTAATAATAAGATCACTATAATGTATTTCTAAGTAAGATGACTATAGTAAGTTAAATTGGAGAATGCGACACCCTCTCTACCTAAGGTGCACTATCGTAGGTAACAAACTTAGAAGTCACGTAAAGGCATACACTTAATGTACTATTTGTAGTATTCCTCCCATCGAGGTTACGCTGCTTATGTGTACGGCTAAAAGTACTAACTATTAGTTTCATTGATCAATAGATCGTTTTGTCAGATAGTGAAATTAAACAAACTTGGTTCTTCTCGAACAAATGTGGAGTAGCGTGAACGTTCACATTATCGTGACTTGCGTGAATCCCAGTGAACGAGATGTTGGTAGATTTATTGTTTTGAAGGATGTCAATAATTTCGAATTCAATATACTGAAACTTTTTCTATTTATTTATTTTCATTTTTTGATACTACGTTTAATCCATTACCTGTTATATTGAAAGAAAACAAACTAACTGGTTATAATTAACATCGATTAGAAGCGTAACTTGGATATTGTCCTAACGGCGGAGCAATACAAGTTCGTGCTCACAGAATTGTGCCCAACTGTGCCTAATGACCAGTCAACTAATGAACAAAGAGAAGCTTATTACAGGTAGAGAAAGGCTGATGAGAAGTCGCAGTGTTACATTCTGGATTCCATGTCGAATGTTCTGCAACATCAGCATCAGTCTATGACCACTACCTCAGAAATGATGTTGAATCTTAGAGAAATATTCGGACATCAAAGTCGATGTTAGTTTTGAATACAGAAAAAGCTATGGCTTGTATCAAAAACTAATATCCACAGTTGACATATCATTTTGTTTCAATATTTAATTTGTTCCATTATATCATAGAACTAGATAACGGGGTGTGGAAAGACACAGTAGATCTCGTTATTGGTTAAAGTATTGATATATAAAAAGTATGCTCGTAACTGAGATAGTCTGAACATACTATCAGTATAGGTTATTGTTTATTTGGAAATTAGTATGTCTAGACTAATTAAATCACACAGATATGCCTCGGGCATATTGAGCACAACCAGTTTGGATATAACTAACTTGCACTGATCGACGTAGTTAATTCGGTCCTAGTATTCTAATATCTTAATCTCGATATTGGGACGGGCATGAGAGTTAGATATCGTATGCTTTGATTTGCCAAAGAGTGCGGTCAATTGAGGCCTATACCTCGGTAAGTTGGGTATACGGTGTTTAGCTTCTTGTGTGCCGTTACTAGTCGGAGAAATCCACGTACCGGTTTGCCAGGTTGATGGTGCTCCAGAGATGAGCACGTAAGGTTTATTATACTAAACTCGGGCGGTGGACTTTATGTCCAGTATAATAAGAAAGTCGAGTGGTACTAATCTCAGAGTCGGTGAATTAATTTGTCAGTAAATTGATGAACCAACGAGTGCTAGATCATTGATGTGGGGAGATAAAAGAAAATAAAGTGGCACGATGTAAAGTCATTTTTGAGCGGTAGTACCATAATTGGTCCGTTAGTAGTACGACTAATTTTGCGTTTCACTAATCGACAAAGTGAATTAATTAATCCTAAAGGTTTAATTAATATTTAATTGACTAAGTGGATTAAGAAATATTCTATATGAATTAATTAATCCTAAGGGTTGGATTAAATTAAATTCACGAAGTGGGTTTAAGAATAAATTCGAAAGGCTCGATTGGAGTTGACTAGTCTAGGAAAGACTAAGGGGTCAACGAAAGTCAAACTAAAAGGCCCAACTGTTAATTTTGAATACTGAAAAGCTATTGCTTGTTTGAAAAACTAATATCCACAGTTGACATATCATTTTGTTTCAGTATTAAATTTGTTCCATTATATTACAGAACTAGATAATGAGGTGTGGAAAGACACAGTAGATATCGTTATTGGTTAAAGTATTGATATATAAAAAGTATGCTCGTAACTGAGATAGTCTGAACATACTATCAGTATAGGTTATTGTTTATTTGGAAATTAGTATGTCTAGACTAATTAAATCACACAGATATGCCTCGGGCATATTGAGCACAACCAGTTTGGATATAACTAACTTGCACTGATCGACGTAGTTAATTCGGTCCTAGTATTCTAATATCTTAATCTCGATATTGGGACGGGCATGAGAGTTAGATATCGTATGCTTTGATTTGCCAAAGAGTGCGGTCAATTGAGGCCTATACCTCGGTAAGTTGGGTATACGGTGTTTAGCTTCTTGTGTGCCGTTACTAGTCGGAGAAATCCACGTACCGGTTTGCCAGGTTGATGGTGCTCCAGAGATGAGCACGTAAGGTTTATTATACTAAACTCGGGCGGTGGACTTTATGTCCAGTATAATAAGAAAGTCGAGTGGTACTAATCTCAGAGTCGGTGAATTAATTTGTCAGTAAATTGATGAACCAACGAGTGCTAGATCATTGATGTGGGGAGATAAAAGAAAATAAAGTGGCACGATGTAAAGTCATTTTTGAGCGGTAGTACCATAATTGGTCCGTTAGTAGTACGACTAATTTTGCGTTTCACTAATCGACAAAGTGAATTAATTAATCCTAAAGGTTTAATTAATATTTAATTGACTAAGTGGATTAAGAAATATTCTATATGAATTAATTAATCCTAAGGGTTGGATTAAATTAAATTCACGAAGTGGGTTTAAGAATAAATTCGAAAGGCTCGATTGGAGTTGACTAGTCTAGGAAAGACTAAGGGGTCAACGAAAGTCAAACTAAAAGGCCCAACTGTTAATTTTGAATACTGAAAAGCTATTGCTTGTTTGAAAAACTAATATCCACAGTTGACATATCATTTTGTTTCAGTATTAAATTTGTTCCATTATATTACAGAACTAGATAATGAGGTGTGGAAAGACACAGTAGATATCGTTATTGGTTAAAGTATTGATATATAAAAAGAATGCTCGTAACTAAGATAGTCTAAACATACTGTCAGTATAGGTTATCGTATAATTTGGAAATTAGTTTGTCTAGACTAATTAAATCATACGGATGTGCCTGGGGCATATTGAGCACGACCAGTTTGGATAGAATTAACTTGTACTGATCGGCGTAGTTAATTCGATCCTAGTATTCTAATCTCTTAATCCCGAGATAGGGACGAGCATGAGAGTTAGATATCGTATGCTTTGATTTGCCAAAGGGTGTGGTCAATTAAGGCCTAAATCTCGGTAAGTTGGGTATGCGGTGTTTAGCTTCTAGTGTGCAGTTGCTAGTCAGAGGAATCCATGTACCGGTTCGCCAGGTTGATGGTGCTTCCGAGATGAGCTCGTAAGGTTTATTATACTAAACCCGGCCGGTGGACTTTATGTCCAGTATGATAAGAAAGTCGAGTGGTACTAATCTCGGATACCAAGAAGTCGGTGAATTAATTTGTCAGTAAATTGATGAACCGACGAGCACTAGATCTTTGATGTAGGGAGATAGAAGAATAATAAAGTGAGTGCGATGTAAAGTCGTTTTTGAGCGGTAGTTCCACACTTGGTCCGTTAGTGGTACGACTAATTATGCATTTGACTAATCGACAAAGTGAATTAATTAATCCTAAAGATTTAATTAATTTTTAATTGACTAAAGGGATTAAGAAATTAATTCATATTGAACTAATTAATCTTAAGGGTTCGATCAAATTAAATTATCGAAGTGGGTTAAGAAATTAATTCGAAACGATCGATTGGAGTTGATTAGTCTAGGAAAGATTAAGGGGTCAACAAAATTCAAACACTAAGGCCCAACTCAAAAGCCCACTAGGTCTCCCAAGGAGCCCCCTATAAATAGATAATGTTAGGCACATTTGAAGACATTAGAAACCTTGTAGGCAAATGCCGTAGAATGAGAAAGACAAGCCTAGAGAGAGAACTTCTTCTCCTTCATTGAGAGTTCTTTCTCGAAATGGGTTTGCGATCTTTCTTTTTGAGAAACTCAGCCCACGATTTTAGAAACCCAAGATCACCGCTAAGCTGCCCGAAAAAGTCCGTTCGCTGCCCATTTTTCCGGCCGAAGTGACGCCGACGATTTTTCCAAAAAACGTCGCCGGTTTTTGCTAATTTTGTAGTAGGCTTTGTTTATTTGTTGCGTTGATCCTTTGGCTCATTCCTTTTGGTTTCCAAAAGTCCAGATCTACGAGTAAATAGCTTACCCACGAAGTTTTATTGAGTCGGTGTGAGTTTTCAGATTAGAATCAGTTTCCTGGGCTAGATCTGTTTTTCAGATCTGTGAGTTTCTTGAAGTGAGTTTCTTTGGATTTCTTCACCAGTGCCTTTAGCCACCTCGTAGTTACTTTCCCATGCAAGTTCGAGGTTGTTTGGAGTTATCCTTGGGATTTCAAGTGGATTTCGTAGCCAGGCGGTATATAGGCAACAAGTGGTAAATAATCGCAGCAATCTTCGGGCAACGATCTGCTGAGGATCTGACAAGTTTTTCAAAGTGGGTCTCATATGGATCTCTTCATTAGTGTCTTAGCTACCTTGTGGATAGTTTCCCACGTGATTTCGAGGTAGAGATGAAGTTGTTATCGCGATTCTCTCGTGATTGGTCCCAGGCGGTAAACAATTGGATTTTTAGCTTTGGTTTTCTTATTGCTAGAAACACGCTTCAAATGTATAATCTTTAAGACTTCCACTTTAAATTAAAGATTTAATTTTTAGCATGTTGTTTTAATAAATTGAACTAGTATAAGCCTAGATCCTTTATGGGGAAATGAATTTGAGACTGAACCGAGTCGAAAGTCTCCGATTCTGGAATGCATAGCATGAAAGTGAGATTTTTTATTTAGCCCGGGTTTGTTTTGTTTCCTTCACCAACTAAAAGGCCCACTAGGTCTCCTTAGAAGCTCCCTATAAATATCCCATGTTAGGCAACTTACAAGACATAAGAAACTTGGAGGCCACTTAGCCTAGTGAGAGAAAGTCTAGCTTAGAGTGAGAAATTCTTCCTTTTCGAATCTTCTCCTCGAAGTCAGCTAGGATAAATTTCTTCTTTGAAAAAATCTTAGCCCATTTTTAGTCCCTCGATTTTTCCTTCGGATTGCGCAGCTTGGACCAGTCACCGCTACAGTTTTTTCGCATCCGGGCTTCTGATTTTCGATGACGTGTCCGGTGACTTTTGGGCTTCTAGCATGCTTTGATCTGACGATCTTCCGCATTGATCTCTTCTCTGGTTGGTGATCCATGGAGATCTATTTCCAGATCATGGCCGGGATCTTTTTAGTTGATAGGATTTTGTAGTGATGGCCGACGGTCTAGCGCAAGTCCTCGGGGCTAAATCTTTTTCGATAGATTTTGATTTTTTCGAAGTGGGTTTCTTAGGATTTCTTCATTTTTCTTTGGGCTACTCCGTAGATACTAGCCCACACAAGTTCGGAGTCAATTTGGAGTCATTATTCAGATTTCAGCGGTAGCCGCTTTCCCAGAGAATCGGTTTTCTTATTTGCTAAGGACTTCAGTTCAAAGGTATAATCTTTAGTCCTTCCGCTTTAACTAAAGATTTAATTTTTGAACGTCGTTTTAATAAATTAAATAAGTATAAGCCTAGATTCTTTTAGTGGAAAATGAATTTGAGCCTGAGCTTTGTCAAAAGTTTCCGATTCTGGAATGCATTGCCCGAAAGTGAGATTTTCGATTTAGCCATGGCTTGTTCTGTTTTCCTTCAGTCGAAAAGCTAGGCAAATGGCCACAAGTAAACTTGTGTCCACTAAGATGAGAGAGGGCACTCCTGTGAGAGATCACGTCCTTGAAATAAATAACAACATCAATGAGATAGAGGCATTGGGAGGTGAGATCGATAATCAAAACCAATTAGATATCTGAAGGAAAACAGAACAAGCCCGGGCTAAATCGAAAACCGCACTTTCGTGCAATGCATTCCAGAATCGGAAGCTTTCGACCAAGCTCAGGCTCAAATTCATTTTTCTATGAACGGATCTAGGCTTATACTTATTTAATTTATTAAAATGACATCTAACGTACAAAGATTACACATTTAATTCAAAGCGGAAGGATTAAAGGTTATACCTTTGAAGCGAAGTCCAATGCAATAAGAAAAATCGAATATTTATAAGCGAATACCACCAAAATCCAAAAGATGACTCCAAGAAACTTCGAATATTGCGTGGGCAATAATCTATCGAAGTGTACTTGCAAAACCCACGAAAAACCAACAAGGAAATCCCTCAAATCAAAACAAGAACAGCCTTAAATCTGACCAAAATTCAGCCAGCCTTTAGGACTGCTGCGCACCGGCCAAACCCGCCCTGCCCCGCCGCCAAAACCAAAACCGATCAAGCTCTAAGGTTCAGTCTTTGGCCACGATCTGCACAAGCCTACTCATGGATCACCAAAGGAGAGATCAAAATGAATAAACCTAGATTAATCACCCCAAAAACTGCCCAAGAAACTGTCGAAAAAAATACAGCAGCGGTGGCGCGAAAATAGGTCTGGCAAGCTCAATGATAAACCGGAATTTCAAAAGAAATTTGATCTTCGAGCTTTGTTTCAATTCAAGAAGTGAGATGTCAAGTTCGACTTCGAAAAAAAAGTTTCAAGAAGAAGTTCTTTCTTTAGAACTTTCTCACTCTAAAAGGCAAGACTTGTCTTGCAAGATTTCCTTAATGTTTCTTGGGCCTTAAGTTTTCTATTTATAGGGAACTCTAATGGAGACCTAGTGGGCTTTTGAGTTGGGTCTTTTAATTTGACTTTCGTTAACCGCTTAGTCTTTCCCGACTAATCAACTCCAATCGATCCATTCGAATTAATTTCTTAACCCACTTCGTTAATTCAATTTAATCGAACCCTTAGGATTAATTAATTCAAATAGAATTAATTTCTTAATCCTTTGTCAATTAAATATTAATTAAACCTTTAGGATTAGTTAAATCACTTTGTCAATTAGTCAAATACATAATTAGTCGTACCACTATCGGACTAACTATGGAACTACCGCTAAAAAATGACTTTATATCGTGCCACTATATTTTCTTCTATCTCCCCACATTAAAGATCTAGCGCTCATCGGTTTATCAATTTACTGACAAACTAATTCACTGACTTCTTGGTATCGGAGATTAGTACTACTCAACCTTTTATTATACCGGACATAAAGTCCACCGGCTGAGTTTAGTATAATAGACCTTACAAGCTCATATCGGGAGCACCATCAACCCGACGAACCGGTACATGGATTCCTCCGACTAGCAATGGCACGTAAGAAGCTAAACACCGCATACCCAACCTACCGAGGTATAGGCCTCAATTGACCGCACTCTTTGGCAAATCAAAGCATTCAATATCCAACTCTCACGCCCGTCCCAATCTCGGGATTGAGAGACTGAATAATAGGACCGAATTAACTACGCCGATCAGTATAAGTTAATTCTATCCAAACTGGTCGTGCTCAATATGCCCTGGGCATATCCGTGTGATATAATTAGTCTAGATAAAATAATTTCCAAACCACAGGATAACCTATACCGATAGTATGTTCAGACTATCTCAGTTACGAGCATACTTTTAATATATCAATACTTTAACCAATAACGGTATCTACTGTGTCTTTCCACACCCCGTTATCTAGTTCTTTGATATAATGGAACAATTTAATACTGAAACAAAATGATATGTCATATGTGGATATTAGTTTTTGCAACAAGCCATAGCTTTTCTATATTCAAAACTAGCAATCTCCCACTAATACTCAAAGCTATGCTAAGGAGTACAAAAACTGTCCAACCCGCTATTACACTGCTGTCATAATGAAATCTCTAGAACACCTTTAAGCTCACTCACATGGCTCCCTCAAGAATCTGACTCCCATGCCCTCCACATGTCTCTCAAAAACCTTTGGGGTTAATGACTTTGTGAAAGGATCTGCAAGGTGGTCATCTGATGCTATCTTGGCCACGATCACATCTCCCCTCTTTATGATCTCTCGTATCGGGTGGTACTTGCACTCTATGTGTTTACTCGCCTTATGGGCTTGTCGTGAAGTAAATCATCGCACCTACGGTCCAACCAATTGGGAGAGAATCAATAGATTCCTTTTCAGGAGCGATTCATCCTTCCCAAACGCAGCATACAACTCTCCGTTGTACTGCGCTCTCCAAGTGTGCTTGTTCCTCCTTCTTCCTTACCTTGACAAGTCTTTGTAAATAACTTTGATGAGAAGAAAAAATAAGGATTCAATTAACCGATTATACACCTTTTCTTTAACTTAAAAAAAACATAACTATGTATACAAAGTGAAAGCCGTGTGCAATCTAGTTCAAAAAAAGTGTGTAATTTAATCGATTTAGGATCCGGATAAGAAGGGCATACGGAGTCGGAGAGTTTTGAATTCACAAGAGCCCACTGGGCTTTTGATCGAGATTATAAAGGATTATACATGAAAGATCCTTTTTTGGCTCTCTCTTTAGCCCTATGTCTCTTATCCCTAGGAGGTATTCCTCCATTAGTAAGTTTTTTCAGAAAACTCTATTGGATGGGCATGGATGTTCTTATTTGGACACCTTGTTTGGGTTACTGGATTTATGTTCTTAATTTCTTGGTGGTGGCATTGGCAGGAATTGATTGAAACCTTAGCCTGAGCTCATGAACGAACACCTTTAGCCAATTTGATTCGCTGGAGAGATAAACTAGTGGCCCTTTCCATTGTACTAGCATTATAATAATAGTAAGTATTCAGTTGTCTGCTCTCAGGTTGGGCAGTAAAGGTCAGAGAAGGGCAATCACTCATTCTTAAAACCAGCGTTCTTAAGACCGACCAAAGAGTCGGGCGTAAAAGGGGGAAAGCTCTCCGATTGGGAATGCGGTTGGGTGTGAACTAAAATACTTTGCCCAGTCCTCCTGCCTTGATACAAAACCAGGTTGTATCCCATTTCAGTCGGGAAGTAGGGCATGTCGTGTGAAGAAGGTGGCTCCATACTGGGCCTTGAGAACAACAACAACTACAACAACAAGAACGCAAAGAGGGGACAATACGGGGGAGGTGGCAACATATGGGAAAATGATGTTGCGCCCTTCTCTTTCTTCATTTCTAAGATGCTAAGAAATGAAGCTGTAAGAGGATAGAGAGCATCCAGGTTGAAAACTCGGTTAGATATTTTAAATTAAAATTCAATAAAAAAGTAGATAATATAATGAAAAAAAAGACCTTGCTTCACAACAGCGACAATGGTATTATGGAAGCTTGCTTGAACATCAATAACTGCTTGTGGTATTCTCTGCGTACTCTTAATCTGTCTATTCTTACGTGAACCACTTCTGGGTACAGCTTTTGCCATATTTTATCATTTCATAAATATGAGTCAGAGATACATGGATATATTATAATTAAAAATTAAATAATTACAAGTAATATTATAATTAATAATTTAAATATTAATAATTAATAATAAAATATTAATAATTTAAATAAAATATTTAATTTTAATAAAATGTAAAATTTTAATAAAAACATAAATAAACAAAGTTCAGTCGTTGACTGACAAATGGGAAATTTATACAAAGTTACAATCACCACCGTGGAATAGCGCCCCTACACGCCTTCGTCGACGTTGTTTTGCGACCGAAAGACCGAGAGTGAATTATCGAGACTTTGGACTATCCGGACATATACTTCGGGAAATGGTTCATGCATGTTTGTTGCCAGGAGCAACAAAATCCAGTTGGTAAGGATTGATCCGAAGTTTTATCAAAATTCTAAGAAATGACAAAAGGATCCATAAAATCATCAAATCAATTAGACTATGATTTTAATCTTTTTTTTCTTCTTTGTTCTTGAAAATAAAAAAGAGTTTGTGTCCAGGTTGATGCTGTGATGGAACTCCCCCAGAATCTGACACTGACAGCTCCTTGTGGTGAGAAGTTCCAACAGGATATTGAGTATGAATGGCTACCCCCTAGGTGTTCAGACTGTCAAGTGTTTGGACATACAAATGAAAGATGCCTTTATTCTATTATTTTCCCATTGATATATTGAATATTGATATATTGAATAATGAGATAGAAATGGAATTTGGATTGTGGGGGTGTGGTATTAAATGAAGTGAGCGAGAGGGAATATTAGGAAAAAGATCTTTTTGTTGATCTCTTTCCTTTTTTTAGACAACCCTAAAAGGTAAATATATCTAACTGCATCATTTTCGATGTAATTTTGAATACTTAACGATTCTTTTTTTGTCGTCTTAATTTCCGCCTTGACTGCCAGATACCCATGGAGAAGCACATTACAGCACTTGTATGCTTTTGGCCAGAAACTTATTAAAAATGAGAGCGTATGGGTTGGTGCGGATCAAATACTCTATCCGAGAGTTATCAGTATTTATCAAATCTGTTCCTATCTAACGGAACGCTATTGGATCAAATGACAAACACTTTGTTGAGAAAAAGACGGCTTTTCGCAGATAAAATGATGAAATGAAAATTATTGGATTCATGTAACGGGAAAATGATTTCCCATCCCTCTTCCATCCCATTCAAATATCCCCTCGAGTTAGCAACTGCACCATTATTATCACGGTAAACTATGATAGACTTAGGCACCTCAAGAACCACATCTAAGTCCTTCAGGAAGCTCTGGAGCCATACAGCTATTGGATTTGAATACATAAGCTATGTTTGTGTTGTACGTTTTCCCAGATTAATATATCGATTTGTGTTTCAGTTACATCTAGTTGTGCACATTACGTCCATTTATTTTATGTAAGTAGATGATGAGGTGTCTTGTGTGACACAGTAGATCTCATCATTGGTCGAAAGACATAGTATATAAATGAGGTTCGTAACCGAGACAGCTTTGGACAAACTGTCGGTTTAGGTTATTATGTGATTCTGATAATCGGTTTGTCTAAACTGATTGAATCATATAGATATGCCCTAGGCGTATTCAACATGACCTTTAGGATTGATTTGTCTTGTACTGATTTAATAGACAAATTGTTCCTTGTATTCTATCTCTAAATCCCTAGACTCGGGCGGGCATGAGGATTAGACATAGTGTACTTTAATCTGGCAATGGGTGAGGTCAAATGTGACCAATATTCTCGGTGGGTTGGGTGCACGTGTTTAGTTACTTGGTGTACTGCTGCTTGTCAAAAGGAAACCATGTCCAGGTGCGTCCGGGGTGATGGTGCTCCCGAGATGAGCTCAAAATGTTTGTTATACTAAACCCGGCCGGTGGACTTATGTCCGGTATAGTAAAAAGGTCGAGTGGTACTAGTCTCGAAATTAAGTAGTTGATTAATTAATTTATCAGTGAATTAATAAATTAACGAGCAATATATCTTTGATGTGGGGAGATTATGAATATAATTTAATTAAGTTGTTCCGGAAGCAATTCTGGTGTAGGATGGGAGTGCCAAAATTAATCCGTTAGTGGAACATTTAATTTTGTAATGGGTTAATTAAATAGATGGGTTAATTAAATAGGTAGATTTAATTAATTAATTGGGTAATTATTCCTAAGGGTTAATTCAGTAATTAACATTGTAAAATTATTTAATTAATTCCTGAGGGTTAATTAAGTAATTAACAAAGTGGAATTATTTATTTAATTAATTAAATCTTAAGTTTCAAATAGAATTAGGAAATCCTAGAGATTAGGAATCTAGTAGGATTTGGTTTATCTTATCTTATCCTATCTAGATTGGTTACCTAATTAGATTTGGAAACTAATTACCTAAACCCATTAGGAAGTCCAATCCTAAACCAACTTGGGGTCTCTCTTGTAACTCTATAAATAGACAAGGGATCAGTTATTCAAGACACACAATTAATCCACAAGATTTCTAGAGAGATAAAATCCTAGAGAGAGAAACAAAGTTTTCTCTCCAAGTCAGATTTCTTGACAACTTGGGCTGCTAGTTTTCTTCATCAAGTGGCCGAAATTTTGGTCCTTTTTTGCTAGCCCCGTGTGTTGTTTTATCTCTCTCAGGGCAGTGCGTTTGCAGTACGTGCTAAGTGCGGAGGTGCTGGATTTTTCTGGCGGGTGGAGTTGTGGTGATAGCTGATCAATTGACTTCTAGTTCGTTGCCCACACAACGTGAAGTCATAGTCTTAAGGCATACAAGAGAATCACCCGAGTCACGCTTCAAAGGTAACTTTCTAAAGTTCCACTCTTTTTAAAAATTTTTGTTGCGTGGTAAATCGAACTAGTGCGAACACAGATCCTACAAGAATTTTCTACAGCTTCTTTCGCTGCCTCTGATGTGGCAACGTACTCAGCCTCCATGGTGGAGTCCGCCATGCATTTCTGCTTGAAACCGCCATACTATGGCTCCACCTCCTAGAGTAAACACAAACCCAGAGGTAGACTTACTCTTGTCCAAATCATCCAAATCACCTTGAAAGTGTGAATCTGTGTAACTCAACGGTACAAGCTCCTACGCTCTATAAACTAGGAGATAATCTCTCGTCCTGCGTAAGTACTTGAGAATGCATTTTACTGCCTCCCAGTGAGCCTTCCCAGGGTTACTCTGATATCTGCTAACCATGCTAACGGCAAAGCAAATATCAGACCTCGTACATAACATAGCAGACATGAAAATACCCACTGCAGAAGCATAGAGTATCACATTTATGGCATCTATCTCCTCAGCAGTTTTGGGACACTGCTCCTTAGACAAATGCACCCCATGCATGAAAGGTATTGAACCCTTCCTTGAGTTCTGCATGTTAAAACGGGCCAGAATCGTGTCTATGTAGGATGCTTGGGAGAGTGTCAGAGAACGTCTCCTATGATCTCGAATAATCTTGATCCCAAGGATATGTCCAGTCTCTCCCAAATCCTTCATATCAAATTGCCTGGACGACCATGCCTTTACGTCTTACAACACCTTCTTACTGTTGCCAACCAGAAGGATGTCATATATGTAAAGTACGAGGAACACCATCGTATCACCATCACGCCTGCGATAAACACACTGCTCATCCGGACACTGAGTGAATCCATAGGACTGAATAACCTCATCAAAATGGATGTTCTAAGATCTGGATACTTGCTTAAGTCCGTAAATGGACCTCCTAAGCTTGCATACCTTGTGCTCTTGGCCCTGAACAATGAAACCCTCTGGTTGCTGCATAAAGATGGTCTCCTCAAGACTTCCATTAAGGAAAGCTGTCTTGACATCCATCTGCCAAATCTCATAGTCCATATGAGCAGCTATGGCCAAGAGAATCTGGATCGACTTAAGTATAGCTACCGAGGAAAAGGTCTCCTCATAATCGATACCCTCTTTCTGAGTATACCCCTTCGCCATAAGCCTAGCATTAAAGGTCTCAACCCTCTGGTCAGATCCTCTCTTTTGCTTGTAGAATCATTTTCACCCAATAGACCGAAACCCATCAGGAAGATCTACCAGCTCCCAGACCTGATTTGAGTCCATAGAACCCATCTCAGTAATCATCGCTCTCTGCCAAACCCATGTACCTCTCGGGCTGTCCAGCAACCCTCCCACTATAACGAGCTGCAGCCTGTGTAAGAGCATCATCTGTGATAGTGTGTGCAGTCTCTTGTGGTGTATCTTCCTGTTCTTGCTGCTTGACTAGTGATCTAAAATATAGTCCTCCTTACGGAATTTGGCATTGGTGCACACCACCACCTTCTGATCCTGAGGACTATAAAATAGACCACCTCTCGTTCCTTTGGGATAGCCTACAAACAGGATAGCCTTTGATCTCGAATCTAACTTACCTGCATCTGCCTCGAGCACATGTGCTGGACAACCCCAAATCCTGAGATGTCTCAGACTAGGCTTTCGCCCAGTCCACAACTCTAGGGGTGTCGTAGGCACAGATTTAGATGGCACTAGATTAAGGAGATCACACGCTGTCTCCAAGGCATAACCCCAAAAGGAGGTAGGCAACTCACTATAACTCATCATCGATCTAACCATATCCATAAGAGTCTTGTTCCTCCTCTCTGCTACACAATTCTGCTGGGGTGTGCCAGGTGCAGACAACTGGGTCTGAATACCCTCCTTCGACAAATAGGACCTAAATTCACAATAGATGTATTCGCCACCGGGATTAGATCGCAAGGCCTTGATACACTTACCCAGATGGTTCTCCTGAAAGATTTGTAGGATCGGAGTTCGCACTAGCTCGATTTACCATGCAACAAAAATTTCTATTAAAAGTGGAATCTTAGAAAATTACCTTTGAAGCGTGACTCAGGTGATTCTCTTGTATGCCTCAAGACTATGATTTTTCGTTGTGTGGGCAACGATCTAGAAACCAATTTGATCAGCTATCACCACAATCCACCTGCTAGAAAAATCCAGCACCTCCGCACCTAGCACGTACTACAAACGGACTGCCCGGAGAGGGAGAAAACTATACGCGCAGCTGATATAATTGACCAAGAAATTTTCGGCCAATCAATGTCTAAAAACCATCCGGAAAGTTTATTAAAATTCATTCAGGAGAGAGAAAATTTTCTCTCTCTAGAATTTTATCTCTCTAGTTTTCTTGTCTTCAAAACTTGTGAATTAATTGTGTGTCTTGAATAGCTAATCCCTTGTCTATTTATAGAGCTGCAAGAGAGACCCCAAGTTGGTTTAGGATTGATCTTCCTAATGGGTTTAGGTAACTAGTTTCCAAATCCAATCAGGTAACCAATCTGATAGGATAAACCAAATCCCACTAGATTCCTAATCTCTAGGATTTCCTAATTCTAATTGAAACTTAAGACTTAATTAATTAATTAAATAATTCCACTTTGTTAATTACTTAATTAACCCTTAAGAATTAATTAAATAATTCCACTTTGTTAATTACTGAATTAACCCTTAGGAATAATTAACCAATTAATTAATTAAATCTTCCTATTCAATTAACCCATTACAAAATTAATCGTACCACTAACGGATTAATTTTGGCACTTCCATCCTACACCAGAATTGCTTCCGGAACAACTTAATTAAATTATATTCATAATCTCCCCACATCAAAGATATAGTGCTCGTAAATATAAATTAATTTACTGATAAATTAATTAATTAACTTCTTTAATTCCGAGACCGGTACCATTCGACCTTTTTACTATACCAGACATAAGTCCACCGGCCGGGTGTAGTATAATAAACATTTCGATCTCATCTCGGGAGCACCATCACCCCGGACGCATCGGTACATGGTTTCCTTTCGACAAGCAGCAGCACACCAAGCAACTAAACACGCGCACCCAACCCACCGAGAATATTGGTCACAACTGACCTCACCCATTGACAGATCAAAATACACTATGTCTAATCCTCATGCCCGGTTGAGTCTAGGGATTAAGAGATAGAATACAAGGAATGATTTGTCTATTAAATCAGTACAAGACAAATCATTCCTAATGGTCAAGTTCAATACTCCCCGGGCATATCTATATGATTCAATTAGTTTAGACAAACCAATTATCCGAATCACATAATAACCTAAACCGACAGTTTGTCCAAAACTATCTCGGTTACGAACCTCATTTATGTATTATGTCTTTCAACCAATGATGAGATCTACTGTGTCACACAAGACACCTTATCATCTACTTACATAGTATAAATGGACATAATATGCACAACAAATTATAACCGAAACATAAATCAATATATTAATCTGGGAAATTGTACAATACAAACATAACTTATGTACTCTACTCCAACAATCTCCCACTAATACTTAAGCTGTGCTTTAAGTATACAACTACATACAATCCTATACAATCTGCTGCTATCTATCAAGAAAAACTATCATGGGTCTCCAAGATATCTGATCTCCATGCCCTTCACGTGAGCCTCGAAAAGTTTTGAACTCAATGTTTTAGTGAATGGATCTGCAAGGTTATCCTCTGATGCTATCTTAGCCACGACCACGTCTTCCCTCTTTACGATGTCTCGTATCAGGTGGTACTTGCGCTGGATATGTTTACTCGCCTTGTGGGCTCGTGGTTCCTTCAAGTTTGCTACTGCACCATTGTTATCACAATATACCGTGATAGACTTCTGCAAACCAGGAATCACATCTAAGTCCACTAGGAAGTTCTTGAGCCATGTTGCTTCTTTCGCTGCATCTGATGCGGCAACGTACTCAGCCTCCATTGTAGAGTCCGCCACGCATTTCTGCTTGACACTCCACCAAACTATGGCTTCACCTCTTAGAGTAAACATATACCCTGAGGTAGACTTGCTCTTGTCCCTGTTGCCTTAGAAATCTGAATCTGTGTAACCTTGGGGTACCAGCTCAGGCGCCTGATAGACCAGAACTTGGTCACTCGTTCTGCCCAAATACTTGAGAATGTATTTTACTGCCTCCCAATGAGCTTTCCCAGGGTTACACTGATATTTGCTCACCATGCCAACGACATAACATATATCAGGCCTTGTACACAATATGGAATACATGAGACTTCCTACTGCTGAAGCATACGGAATTGTCTTCATGGCCTCTATCTTCTTAACAGTCATAGGAGACTATTCCTTAGATAGATGCACTCCATGCCTGAAAGGTAGAAAACCTTTCTTGGAGTTCTGCATGTTAAAACGGGCCAGAATTGTGTCTATGTATGAAGCTTGGGAGAGCGTTTAACGAATATTTCCTACGATCTTGAATAATCTTGATCCCAAGGATATGTCCCGCTTCCCTTAGGTCCTTCATATCAAACTGTTTGGATAGCCATGCCTTTACGTCTGATAACACTTTCTTGTTGTTGCCAATCAATAGAATGTTATCTACGTAAAGCACAAGAAATACCACTGAGTTTCCATTACGTCTACGGTACACACATTGCTCATCCGGACACTGAGTAAATCTGAAGAACTGGATTACCTCATCAAACCGGATGTTCCAAGATCTGGATACCTGCTTAAGTCCGTAAATGGAACTCTTAAGCCTGCAAACCTTATGCTTTTGGCCTTTTTCAATGAATTCCTTTGGTTGCTGCATGAAGATGGTTTTCTCAAGACTTCTGTTTAGGAAAGCTGTCTTAACATCCATCTGCCAAATCTCATAATCCAAATGAGCAGCTATGGCTTTAGATCGACTTAAGCATAGCTACCGGGGAGAAGGTTTCCTCATTATCGATTCCCTATTTCTGAGTATACCCCTTCACCACCAGCCTAGCTTTAAAGGTTTCCACCTTCTAGTCAGGTCCTCTCTTATGTTTGTAGACCCACTTGCATCCAATGGGCTTAAACCCATCAGGCAGTTCCACAAGCTCCCAGACTTGATTGTGGTCCATTGACCCCATCTCGGATATCATTGCCTTACTCCAAGATTGTACATATTTATCTCGGAGAACCTCATTGTAGTTTACTGGGCCCTGTTCAGGCGCACCTGGGACTAGGTCTGAGGCCTCTCCCACGCTCGGAGAGAGAGACCCCAAGTTGGTTTAGGATTGGTCTTGCTAATGGGTTTAGGTAACTAGTTTCCAAATCCAATTAAGTAACCAATATGATAGGATAAACTAAATCCTACTAGATTCCTAATCTCTAGGATTTCCTAATTCTAATTGAAACTTAAGACTTAATTAATTAATTCCACTTTGTTAATTACTTAATTAACCCTTAGGAATTAATTAAATAATTTCACTTTGTTAGTTACTGAATTAACCCTTAGGAACAATTAACCAATTAATTAATTAAATCTACCTATTCAATTAACCCATTACAAAATTAATCGTACCACTAACGGATTAATTTTGACACTTCCATCCTACACTAGAATTGCTTCCGGAACAACTTAATTAAATTATATTCATAATATCCCCACATCAAAGATATAGTGTTCGTTAATATAAATTAATTTACTGATAAATTAATTAATTAACTTCTTTAATTCCGAGACTAGTACCACTCGACCTTTTTACTATACCGGACATAAGTCTACCGGCCGAGTTTAGCATAATAAACATTTTGAGCTCATATCGGGAGCACCAGCACCCCGTACGCACCGGTATATAGTTTCCTTTCGACATGCAGCAGCACACCAAGCAACTAAACACGCGCACCCAACCCACCGAGAATATTGGTCACAATTGACCTCACTCATTGGCAGATCAAAGTACACTATGTCAAATCCTCATGCCCGCTCGAGTCTAGGGATTAAGAGGTAGAATACAAGGAACTATTTGTCTATTAAATCAATACAAGACAAATCATTCCTAATGGTCAAGTTCAATACGCCCTGGGCATATCTATATGATTCAATTAGTTTAGACAAACCAATTATCCGAATCACATAATAACCTAAACCGACAATTTGTCCAAAACTGTCTCAGTTATGAACCTCATTTATATATTATGTCTTTTGACCAACGATGAGATCTACTTTGTCACACAAAACACCTCATCATTTACTTACATAGTATAAATGGACATAATATGCACAACAAATTATAACCAACATATAAATCGATATATTAATCTGGGAAATTGTAAAATAAGAGCATAGCTTATAAATTCTACTCCAACATCTCCACTTCCGCCTTAAACTCTTTGAACTTGCCAAAGTATTCAGACTTGTGGCGCATCAGGTATATGTATCCATATCTAGAGTAATCATCCGTGAAAGTCACGAAATACTTATAACCACCTCTAGCCTGAATTGCCATAGGCCCACACACATCAGAATGAATCAACTCTAAAACCTTCTTGGGCCTATACCCCTTTGCTTTGAAAGGCCTCTTGGTCATCTTACCCTCCAAGCAGGACTCACAGGTCGGATAGCTGTCAATATCCAATGAGTCCAAAGACCCATTATTGACCAACCTTTGAATCCTACTAACGTTGATGTGATCGAGTCTCAGGTACCAAAGATAAGTTTGATTCAAAGGGGAAGACACTTTTCTCTTATTATGATTCGGTGATGAGTTACTAGTTTTTGTGTTTTGCATTACTGGGGAGTATGTCTTAATTAAAAACAGATTGTCAACTAATGTACTGGAACATATAACCTTCTGGACATTTCTAATAAAAACAGATCCATCAGAAAAAACACACTTATAACCATCCACAATAAGTTTAGAAACTGAAAGTAAATTCTTCTAAAAACTGGGTACATAAAGACAATATCTCAAATGTAAAATAGAGTCTGAAAAATAAAGACAAAGAATTCTCACTGCAGCAATAGAAACTCTGGTAGTATCCTAAGGTAGACCTGCAACTCTCCCTCTATAAGCAGCCGGCTCCTGAATCCACACATCAAGTATCTGTGATAATCGCCGCTAAACACGTCTCTGTAACTATGGAAAATTTACACATACCTCGAGGCTTTGGGCAATCCTTCTACCAATGTCCTGCTTTGCCACATCTGAAGCACTTGCATTTCGGCTTATGCTTCTTGGCAATGCCTGGCTTGGGTCCATGATCAGCTCCTGCTTTCTGGCCTCTCTTCCTCTTTTGCTTCCTTGCTTTGGGCCCAGCAGAGGAACCTGAGGGACCAACAGTAGCCAAGGCTTGCTTCTTCTCTGCGAATAAGCCCTCAATAGACACCAATGAAGTCATCAGCTCGGGAAGTGAATATGAGAGCTTGCCCATATTGTAATTCAACCGAAACTGCTCAAAACTGGAGGGCAAGCTCTGGAAAATGATATCGACCTGGGTCTCCCTATCATTGTCACCTCCCAATACCTCAATCTCATTGATGCAGCTCATCATGTTCAGCAAGTGATCCCTCACTGAAGTGCCCGTAGCCATCCTAGCATTCATGAGTTTCCTCATAGCTGACTGCTTGGCTGCCCTGCCCTGATGTCCAAACATCTCCCTGAGGTTGAGCATTATATCGTAGGCTGAGGTAAACAACTGATGCTGGTGCTGCAGTACACTCGACATAGAAGCCAAGATGTAGCACCAGGTCATCTCATCAGCCTTCTGCCACCTCGTATATGGCTCTCGCTGCTCAGGGGTGGTATCATCGCTGGGCTTAGGGGGGCACTCCTCATTGAGCACGTACTTGTAACCCTCAGCGGTAAGGACAATGTCTATGTTACATTTCTAGTCAATATAATTTGGACCAGTAAGTTTGTTCTGGTTCAAAATGACAGCTAGCGGGTTGAACAACATATCAACAACTGAAAAAATAAACAGTCAAGTTTCAGTATACTTTTTCTAAAATATTGTATCCTCAAAACAATACATTCTCCTACGGACATCTATCACACCGGGATTAACGTGGGTCACATTGGGTGAACGTCTACGCCAAACCACATTTGTTTGAGAAGAACCGAAGTTCATTAATTCCATTATCTGACCAACGATCTTATGATTAATGAAATTAATAGTCGATAATTTTAGCCGTACTCAATAAGCAGCGTAACCTCTTAGGAGGAATACTGCAAATGGTACACTAAGTGTTTGCCATTGCGTGCCTTCTAAGCTTGTTACTTAGGATACTAATGCGCCTCGCTTAGTGATGTTGGGATCAGAGGCATGATTTTCAAAATTTTTACGCAGCGGATTCATGCCGATTTCAATTTTAGTGTTTTAATCTTATGTTCAAACAAGTAAACCATACCCTTGAAGTGTAATCGGTTGTCGCGTCTGGATCCTTGTTTGATGTTGGTCCAAACCTTCTGTTCTGGTTACGTTTGTCACCACCAAAATCATTCCTTGAAGGACTCTCTACTTTCAAGCACAAAAGCCTACGCAGATCCGGTGCTAGCCGTTTTTGCCTACAGAGAGAGTTTGGGAATTTTATGTATAGTTTGCCTTATCTAATTTTCTGATTAAAATCATCATCATACAACAATAATATCCCTAGGATCTTTGTAGAGTTGAAATTTCCAAAATCAGTATTGTAATCAATCAATTATTACTTAACTGATTTAATCATATTCCAAATCAGTATTATTACCAAATATTATTTTGCTGATTCCAAATCAGTATTTAAATAATATTTATTGATTCTAAATCAGTATTAAATAATACCTTAATGATTTGGGTTATACACCAAGCCCATTGATCAACCCATTACCCATGGATCAGGTGATGGGTCAAGAACTTCAATTTCAATTAAGTCCTTTGATTTATCAGCACATCCAAATTGTTCCCAGGTAATTAATTAACTATTAATTAATACCACATAACTTTTCAATAATATTTAATTAAACCATTTAATTAAATTCTTTGTTTAAGTATAACAATTATACTTATTGTAGGTAAGAATACTTATTCTGCATCATCGAACTTTCTTATGTGCGATCCTGTAGGCCCATTCAAAATTGGCAATGGATAACTCAATCTCATTGATTAATTCATAAGTCATTAGTGGTCTCTAGCAAGACATAATGACTACCCAATTCATAATGGAGGGTTGAATGGTGATTCAACACAACCTTTCTGAGCAAACTGCGTACGATGCTCTACATTGATATCCCGTTAGGTAAACGTTTACTTGATCTCTTAGTGACACTGAATCCATCAAGCAAATGATAACACTTATCATTCCTTGGGTATGGCCATGCACTTCTCAGTTCACTATTGGCCAAGATATCATCTCTCACTTAAGAGAGATTTGTAGTCTCATCACTTCACCTACATATCTTAGCGTGACTCATAGTGTACCCAATCATACCTGTACTTGGCAACCTGTTACGGCCCCGTTAGGTGTATGTCAAAGCACACTACAATTCACCTAAGACCATGTAGTGATTTCTGGTCTAAGGATCCTCGTACCAGTACTACTCAAAAGAATCACTCATGATCTAATCAGTCCATGGAGTGTTTCTTTTGGCGGATCGATTTCATAAAATTAAATATGCACAAGAATATTACTATCATGAAATTAACTCATCTGATTATAACATCAATCAAAATGACAAATATCTATATGTAGCCCTTAGAAGGGCACATACACCAACAAGCGAGGGTGTCGCAACTTTCTCCAATTAAACTTGCCATAGTCATCCCTTTAGAAATTCAATCTAGTGATATCTCGGGGTTGAAGACTTATCCGTAGGGAAGAAGACCCTTGGCCAGCACATCGGTCTAACCCATATCACATATGAATCCGTAATGGAGGCCATGGGGATATTTACCATCCTACTCCCACTTAGATTTTTAACTTTGAGGATTTTTCCGTTTTAACATACAATATCTTAACAAATGATATTCGCACCCATAAAACAGTTTGAGTTTTAACATGTGAATAATATACCTTAGTTAATTGCACTTTACTTTTTAAAACGTTTTGGTTTGGTTTTCGTTCATGGAAAATAAAATGAAAAACACACAATCAACGAAAAGACATAAATATGGGAAATTAAAAGAAATAAAATTTCCCAACTATTATGGCCTTCTCTATCGTTGATTCCTTGACGTCTCGGTGACACGCCCCGTCATGTCGCCCCCACTCATTATTTGGATTCCTCTCGATTCGCCCGAGTTTTCTCGGTTTACTACGTAATTAGAAATCACCCAAAATTACGAGAAACCAAAACCCACGAATACAAGTTACCCAAAATAACTTCTTCGTTATAATACATAAATTCCTATATACAAAGGCGTTTTTCTAGGAATTTAAAGACGACATGATTAGATCAAATCCAACTACAAGATTTTTTTAATCCTACACGGCTTCCAGCTCGTGGTTATTACTATTACTGACATTTCCATTAAAAAATAATACGAGCCTGGACATGTCCCGGGGTTTATGAATGAAAAATCAAATTTTACCATAATAGTCGGGAAACCAATAGCCTCCTGTTTAAACATTTCGACAAAAATAATAATGCCAAAATAAAGCCGTATAAGAAATCAAACAAGTATAAGACTGAAACCTACGCTTTGATACCACTTTGAAGGAAAATAGAACAAGCCCGGGCTAAATCAAAAACCTCACTTTCGTGCAATGCATTCCAGAATCGGAAGCTTTCGACCAAGCTCAGGCTGAAATTCATTTTCTAATGAATGGATCTAGGCTTATACTTATTTAATTTATTAAAACGACATCTAACGCACAAATATTACACCTTTAATTAAAAGCGAAAGGATTAAAGGTTATACCTTTGAAGCGAAGTCCAATGCAATAAGAAAAATCCAATCTTTATATGTGAATACCACCAAAATCCAAAAGATGACTCCAAGAAACTTCGAATATTGCGTGGGCAATAATCTATCAAAGTGTACTCGCAAAGACCACTAAAAACCCACAAGGAAATCCCTCAAATCAAAACAAGAACAGCCCAAAATCTGACCAAAATTCAGACATCAGCTAGGACTGCTGCACACCGCCCAAACCCGCCCAGCCCCGCAGCAAAAACAAAAACCGATCAAGCTCCAAGGTTCAGTCTTTGGCCACGATCTGCACAAGGCTACTCATGGATCACCAAAGGAGAGATCAACATGAATAAACCTGGATCAAGCACCCCAAAAACTGCCCAAGAAATAGCCAAAAAAATACAGTAGCGACGACGCGGAAATGGGTCCGGCAAGCTCAATGATAAACTGAAATTTCAAAAGAATTTTGATCTTCGAGCTTTGTTTCAATTCGAAAAGTGAGATGTCAAGTTCGACTTCGAAAAAGAAGCTTCAAGAAGAAGTTCTCTCTCCAGAACTTTCTCACTCTAATAGGCAAGACTTGTCTTGCAAGATTTCCTTAATGTTTCTTTGGCCTTAAGTTTTCTATTTATAGGGAGCTCTAATGGAGACGAAGTGGGCTTTTGAGTTGGGCCTTTTAATTTGACTTTCGTTGACCACTTAGTCTTTCCCGACTAATCAACTCCAATCGATTCGAATTAATTTCTTAACCCACTTTGTTAATTCAATTTAATCAAACCCTTAGGATTAATTAATTCAAATAGAATTAATTTCTTAATCCACTTTTTCAATTAAATATTAATTAAACCTTTAGGGTTAATTACTACACTTTGTCAATTAGTCAAATAAATAATTAGTCGTACCACTATCGGACTAACTATGGAACTACCACTAAAAAATGACTTTATATCGCGCCACTATATTTTCTTCTATCTCCCCACATTAAAAATCTAGCGCTCGTCGGTTTATCAATTTACTGACAAACTAATTCACCGACTTCTTGGTATCCAAGATTAGTACCACTCGACCTTCTTATTATACCGGATGTAAAGTCCACTGGCTAGATTTAGTATAATAGACCTTACAAGCTCATCTCGAGAGCACCATCAACCCGGCAAATCGGTACGTGGATTCCTCAGACTAGCAATGGTACGTAAGAAGCTAAACACCCCATACCCAACATACCGAGGTATAGACCTCAATTGACCGCACTCTTTGGCAAATCAAAGCATACGATATCCAACTCACACGCCCGTCCCAATCTCGGGATTGAGAGACTGAATACTAGGACCGAATTGAGTACGTCGATCAGTACAAGTCAATTCTATCCAAACTGGTCATGCTCAATATGCCCCGGAATGCCACCAGGCGTCTATTATTGAATTCACCCGACCCGATAGTACCCATTTTGGGAACGTCCAGTGTGAAAGTCACCGAATGGGTAAGTCGCCAATCCTTGGACTATGTAATGTACTTTATCTGTTGGGTTACGGGCGGGCATTTTACCAGAGGTTTCGAATTTCCGTGTGATTTTAATTAGTCTAGATAAACTAATTTCCAAACCACACGATAACCTATACCGATAGTATGTTCAGACTATCTCAGTTACGAGCATACTTTTTATATATCAATACTTTAACCAATAACAGTATCTACTGTGTCTTTCCACGCCCCGCTATCTAGTTCTATGATATAATAGAACAATTTAATACTGAAACAAAATGATATGTCATCTGTGGATATTAGTTTTTGATACAAGCTATAGCTTTTCTGTATTCAAAACTAACAGTATTGGTGTTGGCTAAAGATATTTTTCAAGAGAAAATGCAAGCTTTAGTCACAGTCAAGGCTTTGGGATCTTCTTCTAAGCCCAAGGCTGGAAAGAAAAATAAGAAGAAATCCCAGAGTCTTGCTAGTCATACGCCTAAGCCTGACATCGCAAAGAAGAAGAAGCCGAAAGTCAAATGCTTCAAATACGGTAAAACAGGATATTGGAAGACGGACTGTCCAGAGAACAAAGGTACGACTATTTCTACCTTAATTACTGAGACATGTTTAGCGGTGATTCCCACAGATACTCAGTGTGTGGGTTCATGCACCACTGATCATGTTAGTAATTCTTTGCAGGGGTTCCAAGTATCCCGAAAGCTTAGAAAATGTGAGATGCAAGTCTACTTGGGTGACACTACGAAAGTGTCAATTGTTGCTGTGGGAGAAGGGGAGCTGATTTTCAAAAATTACAGCTTAGTTTTAGAAAATTGCCTTTATGTTCGTAGTTTTAGAAAGAACCTTGTTTCAGTTTCTAAACTTTTAAAGAATGGTTATGGGTTTATTTTTTCTAATAAGTCTTTATTTGTTGGAATAAATAAAAAAACTCATTTGTTCTGGTTCATTAGTAGATAATTTGTTTGTTTTAAAACAAACTACTCTTACTAGACAAGCAACAACAATTCAAACGTTATTAAACCATATTAAGAGGAAATAACCTTCTGAGATGAACTAAATGTATCTTTGGAACCTTAGATTAGGTCACATTAACCTTAGTAGGATTCAAAGATTGCTCACTATTAGACCTTTAAGTTCACTAAAAGTTAACAACTACTCAAATTGTGAATCCTGCTTGGAAGGTAAAATGAACAAATGTCATTTCAAGGACAAGGGGTATAGGGCCAAAGAATTGTTAGAGCTGGTTCATTCCGACTTGTGTGGACCAATGTTAATACAAGCAATAAGAGGTTTTGAGTATTTTGTGACATTCACAGTTGTCTACTTGAGGTACTGATACATTACTTGATGTGCCACAAGTCTGAGTGCTTTGACAAGTCCAAAGAGTATCGGGTAGATCTGAAGAAACATCTGAAAGATTTGTGCAGGATCTTGGTTCACACTAGTTCGATTTACCACGCAACAAAAATTTATAATTAAAAGCGGAACTTTAGAAAGTTACCTTTGAAGTGTGACTTGGGTAATTCTCTTTTATGACTCAAGACTTTGACTTTTTGTTGTGTGGGCAACAATCCAGAAGCCAATTGATCAGCTATCACCACAACACCACCCGCCAGAAAAATCCAGCACCTCCGCACCTAGCACGTACTGCAAATGCACTGCCAGGAGAGAGAGAAAGCAACACACGGGGCTAGCAAAATCAAGCAAATTTTTGGCCAATGTAAGTCAAAAACCAGCCGCCCCTATTGCTATAAAATTCGACCAGGAGAGAGAAATTATTTTCTCTCTCTAGAATTTTATCTCTCTGGATGAATGAATTGTGTGTCTTGAATAGCTAATCCCTTGTCTATATATAGAGCTACAAGAGAGACCCCAAGTTGGTTTGGGATTGGACTTCCTAATGGGTTTAGGTAATTAGTTTCCAAATCCAATTAGGTAACCAATCCGATAGGATAAACCAAATCCTACTAGATTCCTAATCTCTAGGATTTCGTAATTCTAATTGAAACTTAAGACTTAGTTAATTAATTAAATAATTCCACTTTGTTAATTACTTAATTATGTTAGTTTTGAATACAGAAAAGCTATGGCTTGTATCAAAAACTAATACCCACAGTTGACATATCATTTTGTTTCAGTATAAATTTATTCCTTTATATCATAAAACTAGATAACGGGGTGTGGATAGACACAGTAGATACCGTTATTGGTTAAAGTATTGATATATAAAAAGTATACTCGTAACCGAGATAGTCTGAACATACTATCGGTATAGGTTATTGTGTGGTTTAGAAATTAGTTTATCTAAACTAGTTTAAATCACACAGATATGCCCGAGGCATATTGAGGACGACCAGTTTGGATAGAATTTACTTATACTGATCGGAGTAGTCAATTCGGTCCTAGTATTCCGTCTCTCAATCCGGAGATTGGGACGGGCGTGAGGGTTGGATAACGTGTGCTTTGATTTACCAAAGAGTGAGGTCAATTAAAGCCAATACCTCGGTAGGTTGGGTATACGGTGTTTAGCTTCTTACGTGCCATTGCTAGTCAGAGGAATCCACATACCGGTTCGCCGGGTTGATGGTGCTCCCGAGATGAGCTCGTAAGGTTATTATACTAAACCCGGCCGATGAACTTTATGTTCAGTATAATAAAAGGACGAGTGGTACTAATCTCGGAAACCAAGAAGTTGGTGAATTAATTTGTCAGTAAATTGATAAACCGATGAGTGCTAGATCTTTAATGTGGGGAGATAGAATAAAATATAATGGCGCGATGTAAAGTCGTTTTCGAGCAGTAGTTCCATAATTGGTCCGTTAGTGGTACGACCGATTATGCATTTGACTAATCGACAAGGTAAATTAATTAATCCAAAAGGTTTAATTAATATTTAATCGACAAAGTGAATTTAAAAATTAATTCGATTTTGAATTAATTAATTCTAAGGGTTCGATTAAATTAAATTAACAAAGTGGGTTAAATAAATTAATTTAAATGGGTCGATTGGAGTTGATTAGTCGGGAATACTTAGCGGTCAACGAAAGTCAAATTTTAAGGCCTAACTCGAGAGCCCATTAGGTCTCCTTAGAAGCTCCTTATAAATACAACTTATTGGGCAAGAAAAACACAAGAAACTTGACACCCAAGCAAAGGGGTAGAAAGAGAAAGTTTAGTCTAGAGAGAGAACTGTGTCTTCCTCGTCAAGTTTTCTCTCGAAGTCGACTAAGAGAGCTTTCTCCTTCGGAAGATTACTTCTTTAGTTTGCCCAGACCATATTTAGGTGAGCTGCCGGTCGGTTTTCTTGCTGGACAGCGCCGATCATCCTCACTGATTGGATCGCGCTTCAGCAGCAGTTTTTTCCCAACGAATAATTCTGCAGCGGGGATCTTGTTCTGTGCCCAGAACCGGTCCAATCCCACGTCTAATCTTCCTAGAGGAGTGATCTGTGGGTTGGGTTGTCTAGATCAGGACTGAACAGATTTTTCTGGTGAATTATTTCTTCTAAAACCGGCAGCTTGCGCAGCAAGGTTCTAAATTTTCTGGGCTGCAGTTTGTTCTTCAGTTTTTGAGTTTTCTTCCGGAGCAAGTTTCTTGGGTTTTGATTAATTCGCCGTGGGTAACTCCGTAGACAATAGCCCACACTATTTCGAAGTTCGTATTGGAGTCATTCTTCGGATTCTTTGTGGAAATTGCGTTAAACATTGGATTTTTTCTTTAGGCAAGGGACTTCGCTACAAAAGATATAATCTTTAAATTCTGCTTTTATTAAAGATCGAATCTTTTGTTTCCCGATTAATAATTTAAATAAGTATAAGCCTAGATCCATTCATGGGTAAACTAATTTGAGCCTGAGCTTGGTCGAAAGTTTCCGATTCTGGAATGCATTGCACGAAAGTGAGGTTTTCGATTTAGCCCGGGCTTGTTCAGTTTTCCTTCAAATTAACCCTTAGGAATTAATTAACCAATTAATTAATTAAATGTATCTATTCAATTAACCCATTAAAAAATTAATCGTACCACTAACGGATTAATTTTGACACTTCCATCGTACACCAGAATTGCATCCGGAACAACTTAATTAAATTATATTCATAATCTCCCCACATCAAAGATATAGTTCTCGTTAATTTATTAATTTACTGATAAATTAATTAATCAACTTCTTTAATTCCGAGACTAGTACCACTCGACCTTTTTACTATATCAGACATAAGTCCACTGGCCAAGTTTAGTATAATAAACATTTCGAGCTCATCTCGGGAGCACCATCACCCCGGACGCACCGGTACATGGTTTCCTTTCGACAAGCAGCAGCACACCAAGCAACTAAACACGCGCACCCAACCCACCGAGAATATTGGTCACAATTGACCTCATTGGTAGATCAAAGTACACTATGTCTAATCTTCATGCCCGCCCGAGTCTAGGGATTTGGAGATAGAATACAAGGAACGATTTGTCTATTAAATCAGTACAAGACAAATCATTCCTAAAGGTCAAGTTCAATACGCCCTGGGCATATCTATATGATTCAATTAGTTTAGACAAACTAATTATCCGAATCACATAATAACCTAAACCAATAGTTTGCCCAAAGCTGTCACAGTTACGAACCTCATTTATATATTATGTCTTTTAACCAATGATGAGATCTACTGTGTCACATAAGACACCTCATCATCTACTCACATAATATAAATGGACTTAATATGCACCACAAATTATAACGAAAACATAAATTGATATATTAATCTGGGAAATTGTACAATACAAGCATAGCTTATGTATTCTACTCCAACAACATCATGGTAAAAGTATCAAAACACTACAATGAGATCATGGTGGTGAATACTTGCTGGGAGAATTTTGAACCTATTTGTCAGAAGTAGGAATTCAATCTCAGTTATCTTCACCTGGCACACCCCAACAGAATGATGTAGCAGAACAGAGAAATAGAACTCTTATGGAAATGGTTATATCGATGATGAGTTCTACTGAATTGCCAAATTCATTTTGGGGATATGCTTTAGAAACAGCTACATACATTCTTAATCTTGTACCATCTAAATCTGTGCCTTCGACTTCTTCAGAGTTGTGGACAGGTCGCAAGCCTAGTCTAAAACATCTCAAGATTTTAGGTTATCCAGCACATGTGCTTAAGGCAGACGCGGGTAAGTTAAATTCAAGAACAGAAATAATGTTGTTTGTAGGTTATCCCAGAGGAGCGAAAGGTGGTCTATTCTATAGTTCCAAATATCAGAAGGTGGTAGTTAGCATTAACGCCAATTTTTTAGAAGATGACTATATTCTAGATCACAAGCCTAGTAGCAAGATCGTACTAGAAGAACTTAGTGGACAATCCACAACTCCTGTTGTACCAGTACAAGTAGATACACCACACGACACAGCACATAATGTCATAGATGATGCCCCTAAACAGGTGGTGCCTCGTCGTAATGGTAGGGTTATTAGACAAACCGAGAGGTATGTGGGCTTTGGAGAATCTTCTGATTTGATCCATGGTACGTATGAACCAGATCCAGTAAATTACAATGAGGCTCTCCGAGATAAAGATGTAGAATCTTGGCAAAAGGCATTGATATATGAGATGGGGTCAATGGATTCTAATCACGTCTGGGAGCTTGTAGATTTGCCTGATGGTTTTAAACCCATTGGATAAAAGTGGGTCTAAAAAAGAAAGAGAGCACCAGACAGAAAGGTTGAAACCTTTAAATCTAGGCTTGTGGCGAAGGGGTATACTAAAAAAGAGGGTATCGATTATGAGAAAACCTTTTATCCGGTAGCTATGCTTACGTCGATCCAGATTCTCTTGGCCATAACTGCTCATTTAGATTATGATATTTGGTAGATGGATGTCAATACAGCTTTCCTTAACGGAAGTCTTGAGGAAACCATCTTCATGCAGCAACCAGAGGGATTCATTGCTGAAGGCCAGGAGTATAAGGTTTGCAAGCTTAAGAGGTCCATCTACGGACTTAAGCAAGCATATGGATCTTGGAATATCTGGTTTAATGAGGTAATCCAGTCCTACGGATTTACTCATTGTCCAGATGAGCAGTACGTGTACCGCAGACGAGACGAGAATAGCGTGGTATTTCTTGTACTATACATACATCACATTCTACTTGTTGGCAACAATAAGAAAGTGTTATCAGACATAAATGCATGGTTGTCTAAGAAATTTGATATGAAGGACTTGGGAGAAGTTGGGCACATCCTTGGGACCAAGATTATTCAAGATCATAGGAAACGTTCACTGACACTCTCTCAGGCTTCATACATAGATATGCTTCTAGCTTGTTTTTTAAGGAAACAGATCTAGCCCGGGTTAAACTGAAAATCTCACTTTCGTGCTATGCATTCCAGAATCGGAGAACTTCATTTCAGCTCAGGCTTAAAATCATTTTCCCTGAACGGATCTAGGTTATACTGGTTCTATTTATTAAAATGACACTCAAAAATCGAATCTTTAAATTAAAGCGGAAACCTATAAAGATTATACATTTGAAGCGTGTCCCTCGCAAATAAAGAAAACCAGGTTATGAGTTGCGAATCCACTAAAGAGTCCCGAGAATAACTCCAAACGATCCCGAATTTGAGTGGAAAAATGTCCACGGGATGGCTATGGCACAATATGAAGAAATCCAAAGAAACCCACTTCTAGAAAACTCAATCTGCTCAAATCTAAAACAGTCCGGAGGCTGGAGCCTAATATGAAATCCAACAAACACCCTCAAAAACTTCGTTGGAAAAACTTCCACCCGTAGATATAGACTTTGGTGAACCAAAGGATCAACGCGATTGAAAACAAGTCCACAAAACTCTGGCCGCCAGAAATCTAGCACAAAAATTGCGTGATGGCGACAATGGATTCGGTCTGGCAGATTTCCCAGGGTCATGGCGAATTTGAGTGGTGATCTATCGAGGGATCTCTAGGCTAAAGAAAAGGCTGAGTTCTCGAAGAAGAAGGATCGAAAACCGGCTTCGAGAAAGAACCGAACAAAGAAAATGAAGTTCTCTCTCTAGGCTCCTTCTCTCTAAAGAGGCAACTTTGCTAACAAGGTTTCTTATGTCTTCTAAATGCCTAACTTGAGCTATTTATAGGAGTTTCAAGGGAGACCTAGTGGGCTTTTGAGTTGGGCCTTAATGTTTTTCTTTTGTTGACCCTTTAGTCTTCCCTAGATTAATCAACTCTAATCGAGCCTTTAAAATTAATTTCTTAACCCACTTTGTTAATTAAATTTAATCGAACCCTTAACATTATTACATATAACCCACTTGAAAGATTATCTGCCCGAGCCTAGCCAAAAACTTACTTTCGTGCTATGCATTCCAGAATCATAATCTCTGGCCAGGCCTAGACGCTAGCATAATCACTATTCCTACCCTTTTGAAATAACATTGCGCAGGATCTTGGTTTGTACTTATTCGATTTATCACGCAATAAAAATTCTTAATTAAAGTAGAAACATAAGAATTACCTATTGAAGTGTTTACTCAGGCGATTCTCTTGTATGCCTCAAGACTTTGCTTGTATGCTGTGTAGGCAGCAATCTAACGAGCAATTTGATCAGCTAATCACCACAATCCATCTGCTAGAAAATTCCAGCACCGCTGCACCTGGCGCGAACAAGCAACGCACCGCCTGGAGAGAGAGAAAGATACACGTTGCTGCCAATATTTTGAAGAAAATTTTGGCTGCCTCAAGCTTGAGAAATCCGAACTTAGTGAGAGAATTTTTCTCTCTCTAGGATTTTCTCTCTCTAAGTTTTCTTGTCATGAAAACTTATGAATTGTATATTGTGGAATAGCTAATCCCTTGTCTATATAGAGAGTTACAAGAGAGACCTCAAGTTGGTTTAGGACTGGTTTTCCTAATGGGTTTAGGTAATTAATTAGTTTCCAAATCCATTTAGGTAACTAATATGATAGGATAAATTAAATCCTACTAGATTCATAATCTATAGGATTTCCAAATTCTGATTGAAACTTAAGACTTAATTAATTAATTAAATAATTCTACTTTGTTAATTACTTAATTAACCTTTTTGAATAATAAATCAATTAATTAATTATACCTATTTAATTAAGCCATTACAAAATTAATCGTACCACTAACGGATTAATTTTGGCACAACCATCCTACACCATAATTGCTTCCGGAACAACTTAATTAATTTATATTCATAATCTCCCTGAAGGAAAACAGAACAAGCCTGGGCTAAATCGAAAACCTCACTTTCGTGCAATGCATTCTAAAATCGGAAGCTTTCGACCAAGCTCAGGCTCAAATTCATTTACCCATGAACGGATCTTGGCTTATACTTATTTAATTTATTAAAACGACATGTAACACAGAAAGATTTCACCTTTAATTAAAAGCGGAAGGATTAAAGGTTATACCTTTGAAGCGAAGTCCAACGCAATAAGAAAAATCCAATATTTATGCGAATTCCACAAGAAATCCAAAAGATTACTCCGAGAAAACTTCGAATATTGCGTGGGCAGTAATCTATCAAAGTCTACTTACTAAGCCCACGAAAACCCACAAGAAAATCCCTCGATCAAAACCAAAATCTGCTCAAAATAACTGATCAAAACTGCCGCCAGCTAGTATCTACCGCCAGCAAGAAATCTGCTCCAGCCCCGCCACAAAATCTGATCGGAGATGCTTAAATGGCTAAACCTTTGGCCACGATCTGGACAAGACTAATCATGGATCACCAATAGAGATCAAACTTGGATCAAGCACCCCAAAGATATCACTTTGAACCTCCCGGAATTAACCCACTAGCGGCTGGACTGAAATGAAGAACCCAGCAGAAAAATTGCTTAGACAACCCGGCGGAACTAGCTATAAAATGGCGGACAAGGTCTGATCTTCAAGCTATGTTTTGATTCGAGAAGCGAGATATCAAGTTCGACTTCAAAAAAGACTTTAAGACGAAGTTCTCTCTCTAGAACTTTCTCACTCTAAAAGGCAAGACTTGTCCTGCAAGATTTTCTTAATGTTTCTTTGGCCTCAAGTTTTCTATTTATAGGAAGCTCAAATGGAGACCTAGTGGGCTTTCGAGTTGGGCCTTTTAATTTGACTTTCGTTGACCGCTTAGTCTTTCCCGACTAATCAACTCCAATCTACCCATTCGAATTAATTTCTTAACCCACTTCGTTAATTTAATTTAATCAAATGTTTAGAATTAATTAATTCAAATAGAATTAATTTCTTAATTCACTTTGTCGATTAAATATTAATTAAACCTTTAGGATTAATTAATTCACCTTGTCGATTAGTCAAACGCATAATTAGTCGTACCACTATCGGACTAACTATGGAACTACCGTTCGAAAATGACTTTACACTGTGCCACTATTTTTTTCTTCATTCTCCACACATTAAAGACCTAGTGCTCGTCGATTTATCAATTTACTGACAAACTAATTCACCGACTTCTTGGTATCCGAGATTAGTACCACCCAACCTTTTATTATACCGGACATAAAGTCCACCGGTCGGGTTTAGTATAATATACCTTACGAGCTCATCTCAGGAGCACCATCAACCCGACGAACCGGTACGTGGATTCCTCCGACTAGCAACTGCACGTAAGAAGCTAAACACCGCATATCCAACCTACCAAGGTATAGGCCTCAATTAACCGCACTCTTTGGCAAATCAAAGCATACGATATCTAACTCTCACGCCCATCCCAATCTCGGGATTGAGAGACTGAATACTAGGACCGAATTGACTACGCTGATCAGTACAAGTCAATTCTATCCAAACTGGTCGTGCTCAATATGCCCCGGGCATACCCGTGTTATTTAAACTAGTCTAGATAAACTAATTTCCAAACCACATGATAACCTATACCAATATTATGTTCAGACTATCTAGGTTAGGAGCATACTTTTAATATATCAATACTTTAACCAATAATGGTATCTACTGTGTCTTTCCACACCCCGTTATCTAGTTCTATGATATAATGGAACAATTTAATACTGAAACAAAATAATATGTCATATGTAGATATTAGTTTTTGATACAAGCCATAGCTTTTCTGTATTCAAAACTAACAATCTCCCACTAATACTCAAAGCTATGCTAAGAAGTACAAAAACTGTCCAACCCGCTATTACACTGCTGTCATAATGAAATCTCCAAAACACCTTGAAGCTCACTCACATGGCTCCCTCAAGAATCTGACTCCCATGCCCTCCACATGTCTCTCAAAGAACTTTGGGGCCAATGGCTTGGTGAAAGGATCTACAAGGTTGTCATCTGACACTACCTTGGCCACGATCACGTCTCCCCTCTTTACGATCTCTCGTAGAGGGTGGTACTTACGCTCTATGTGTTTACTCGCCTTATGGGCTCGTGGTTCCCTCGAGTTAGCAACTGCACCATTGTTATCACATCAAACTGTGATAGACCTAGGCAACTCAGGAATCACATCTAAGTCCATCAGGAAGCTCTGAAGCCACACAGCTTCTTTCGCTACCTCTGTTGTGGCAACGTACTCAACCTCCACGGTGGAGTCCGCCACGTATTTCTGCTTGACATTCCGCCATACTATGGCTCCACCTCCTAGAGTAAACACAAACCCTGAGGTAGACTTACTCTTGTCCAAATCATCTTGGAAGTATGAATCTGTGTAACCCAACGGTACAAGCTCCGGCGCTGAATAAACTAGGACATAATCTCTCTTCCTGCGCAAGTACTTGAGAATGCATTTTACTGCCTCCCAGTGAGCCTTCCCAGGGTTACTCTGATATCTTCTAACCATGGCAACGGCAAAGCAAATATCAGGCCTCGTACACAACATAGCAAACATGAGGTTATCCACTATAGAAGCATATGGTACCACCTTCATGTCATCTATCTCCTCAGCAGTCTTATGACACTGCTCCTTAGACAAATGAACCCCTTGCCTAAAAGGTAGTGAACCCTTATTGGAGTTTTGCATATTAAAACGGGCTAAAATCGTGTCCATATAGGATGCCTGAGACAGAGTCAGAGAACGTCTTCTACGATCTCGAATAATCTTAATCCCAAGGATATATCCAGCCTCTCCCAAATCCTCCATATCAAATTGCCTGGACAGCCATGCCTTTACGTCTGACAACACCTTCTTACTGTTGCCAATCAGAAGGATGTCATCTACGTAAAGTACGAGGAAGACCACCATATCACCATCACACCTGCGATAAACACACTGCTCATCCGGACACTGAGTGAATCCATAAGACTGGATAACCTCGTCAAAACGGATGTTCCAAGATCTGGATGTTTGCTTAAGTCCATAAATGGACCTCCTAAGCCTGCATACCTTGTGCTCTTGGCCCTGAACAATGAAGCCCTCTGGTTGCTACATAAAGATGGTCTCCTCAAGACTTCCATTAAGGAAAACTGTCTTGACATCCATCTTCCAAATCTCATAGTCCATATGAGCAGCTATGGCCAAGAGAATCCGGATAAACTTAAGCATAGCTACCGGGAAAAAGGTCTTCTCATAATCGATACCCTCTTTCTGAGTATACCCCTTCGCCACAAGCCTAGCCTTGAAGGTCTCAACCCTCCCGTCTGATCTTCTCTTTCGCTTGTAGACCCATTTTTGCACAATAGGCCAAAACCCTCAGGAAGGTCTACCAGCTCCCAGACCTGATTTGAGTCCATAGAACCCATCTTGGCAATTATCGTTTTCTGCCAAGAATCTGCATCTTTATCCTGGAGAGCCTCATTGTAGCTAACTGGGTCTAGTTCATGAGCACCAGGGATAAAGTCCGAAGACTCACCCAAACCCATGTACCTCTCGGGCTGTCTGACAACCCTCCCACTATGACGAGGCACAGCCTGTGTAAGAGCATCATCTGTGATAGTGTGTGCAGTTTCTTGTGGTATGTCTTCCTGTACTCTTACATCTGGAATAATGGACTGACTTCTAAGCTCTTCTAATACTACCTTGCTGCTTGACTCGCGATCTAAAATATAGTCCTCCTCAAAAAATCTGGCATTGGTGCTCACCGCCACCTTCTAATCATGAGGACTGTAAAATAGACCACCTTTCGTTCCTTTGGGGTAGCTTACAAATAGCATAGCCTTTGATCTCGAATCTAACTTACCTGCATCTACCTCGAGCACATGTGTTGAACAACCCAAAATCTTGAGATGTCTCAGACTAGGCTTTCGCCCAGTCCACAACTCTAAGGGTGTCGTAGGCACAGATTTAGATGGCATGAGATTAAGGAGATAACACGCTGTCTCCAAGACATAACCCCGAAACGAGGTAGGCAACTCACTATAACTCATCATCGATCTAACCATATCCATAAGAGTCATGTTCCTCCTCTCTGCTGAAAGAATATGCCACATAGGATCTGGGTTTGCACTTGCTCGATTTACCACGAAACAAAAATTTCTAATTAAAGCGGAACCTTAGAAAAGTACCTTTGAAGCGTGCACCTGGTGATTCTCTTGTATGCCTCAAGACTATGACTTCACATTGTGTGGGCAACGAACTAGAAGTCAATTGATCAGCTACTCACCACAATCCACTTGCTAGAAAACTCTAGCCCCGCAGCACCTGACACGTACTATAAACGCACTGCCTGCAGAGAGAGAAAGCTACGCGCAACTGGTATAAACCAAGGCCAAAAATTTCAGCCACTAGAAACCCAAACACCAGCCGCACACTTTCTTGAAAATTCGACTTGGACAGAGAAACGTTTTCTCTCTCTAGATTCTTGAATTATGAATCTATTGAATTGTGTATGTTGAATAGCAAATCCCTTGTCTATTTATAGAGTTAAAAGAAAGACCCCAAGTTGGTTTAGGATTGGTCTTTCTACTGGGTTTAGGTAATGAATTAGTTTACAAATCCAATTCGGTAACCAATCTGATAGGATAAACCAAATCCTACTAGATTTCCTAATCTCTAGGATTTCTTAATTCCAATTGAAACTTAAGACTTAATTAATTAATTAAATAATTCCACTTTGTTAATTATTTAATTAACCCTTAGGAATTAATTAAATAATTCCACTTTGTTAATTACTGAATTAACCCTTAGGAATAATTAACCAATTAATTAATTAAATCTACCTATTGAATTAACCCATTACAAAATTAATTGTACCACTAACGGATTAATTTTGGCACTACCATCCTACACCAGAATTGCTTCCGGAACAACTTAATTAAATTATATTCATTAATCACCCCACATCAAAGATATAGTGCTCGTTAATTAAAATTAATTTATTGATAAATTAATTAATTAACTTCTTTAATTCCGAGACTAGTACCACTCGACCTTTTTACTATACCGGACATAAGTCCACCGGCTGGGTTTAGTATAATAAACATTTCGAGCTCATCTCGGGAGCACCATCACCCCGGACGCACCGGTCCATGGTTTTCTTTCGACAAGCAGCAACACACCAAGTAACTAAACATGCGCACCCAACCCACCGAGACTATTGGCCACATTTGATCTGACCCATTGGCAGGTCAAAGTACACTATGTCTGATCCTCGTGCCCACTCGAGTCTAGGGATTTAGAGATAGAATACAAGGATCGATTTGTCTATTAAATCAGTACAACACAAATCTTTCCTAAGAGTCAAGTTCAATATGCCCCGGGCATATCTATATGATTCAATTAGTCTAGACAAACCAATTATCTGAATCATATAATAACCTAAACAACCAGTTTGTCCAAAACTATCTCGGTTATGAACTTCATTTATATATTATGTCTTTCAACCAATGATGAGATCTACTGTGTCGCACCAGACACCTCATCATCTACTTGCATAATATAAATGGACAATTAATGCACAACAAGATATGACTGAAACACGAATCGATATATTAATCTGGGAAACTGTACAATACAAGCATATCTTATCTATTCTACTCCAACAATCTCCCACTAATACTTAAGCTGTGCTTTAAGTATATAACTACATACAATCCCTATACAACCTGCTGCTATCTATCTAGAAAAACTGTCAAGGCTCTCTTAAGCATCTGATCCCCATGCCCTTCACGTGAGCCTCAAAGACTTTTGAAGTCAATGTTTTCGTGAATGGATCTGCAAGGTTATCCTCTGATGCTATCTTAGCAATGACCACGTCTACCCTCTTTACGATGTCTCGTATCAGGTGGTACTTGTGTTGTATGTGTTTACTCGCCTTGTGGGCTCGTGGTTCCTTCGAGTTTGCTACTGCACCATTGTTATCACAGTAAACCATGACAGACTTCTGCAAACCAGGAATCATATGTAAGTCCACTCGGAAGTTTTTGAGCCATACTGCTTCTTTCGCTACCTCTGATGCAGCAACGTACTCAGCCTCCATGGTAGAGTCTGCCACGCATTTCTGCTTGACACTCCGCCAAACTATGGCTCCACCTCATAGAGTAAACACATACCCTGAGGTAGACTTGCTCTTGTCCCTGTCGCCTTGGAAATCTGAATTTGTGTAACCTCGGGGTACCAGCTCAGGCACCTGATATACCAGAACTTGGTCCCTCGTTCTGCATAAATACTTGAGAATGCATTTTACTGTCTCCCAATGAGCTTTCCTGGGGCTACTCTGATATCTGCTCACCATGCCAACGGTATAACAGATATCAGGCCTCGTACACAATATGGCATATATGAGACTTCCTACTGCCGAAGCATATGGAACTGTCTTCATGGTCTATATCTCCTCAACAGTCTTAGGAGACTGCTCCTTGGATAGAAACACTCCATGCAAGGTAGAAAAACCTTTCTTGGAGTTCTGCATGTTAAAACGGGCCAGAATCGTGTCTATATACGAAGCTTGGGAGAGTGTTAGTGAACGTTTCCTACGATCTCGAATAATCTTGATCCTAAGGATATGTCCCGCTTCCCCTAAGTCCTTCATATCAAATTGCATGGACAGCCATGCCTTTACGTCTGATAACACTTTCTTATTGTTGCCAATCAATAGAATGTCATCTACGTAAAGCACAACAAAAACCACTGAATTTCCTTCACGTCTGCGATACACACATTGCTCATCCAGACACTGAGTAAATCCAAAGGACTGGATTACCTCATCAAACCAGATGTTCAAAGATCTGGATGCCTGCTTAAGTCCATAAATAGACCTCTTAAGCCTGCAAACCTTATGCTCTTGGCCTTTTTAAATGAATCCCTCTGGTTGCTGCATAAAGATGGTTTCCTCAAGACTTTCGTTAAGTAAAGCTGTCTTGACATCCATCTGCCAAATCTCATAATCCATGTGAGTAGCTATGGCCAAGAGAATCTGGATCGACTTAAGCATGGCTACCGGGGAGAAGGTTTTCTCATAATCGATTCTCTCTTTCTGAGTATACCCCTTCGCCACCAGCCTAGCTTTAATGGTTTCCACCTTCCCGTCAGGTCCTCTCTTACGTTTGTAGACGCACTTGTATCCAATGGGCTTAAACCCATCAGGCAGGTCCACAAGCTCCCAGACTTAATTGTGATCCATTGACCCCATCTCGGATATCATTGCCTTACGCCAAGATTCAGCATCTTTATCTCGAAGTGCCTCATTGTACAAACAGCATTAATTCTGTTCTTGCATCTAACTTAGCCGTATCTGCCTTAAGCACATGTGCTGGGCAGCCCCAAATTCTAAGACTGGGCTTCCGCCGGTTCCACAACTCCACTGGGGTTGAAGGCACGGTTTTAGATGGTACAAGATTAAGAATATACATTGCCGTTTCTAAGACATATCCCAGAACGAACTTGGCAAATCACTATAGCTCATCATGCACCTAACCATTTCCATAAGAGTTGGATTCCTCCTTTCTGCTACACCATTCTGCTGTGGCGTGCCAGGTGCAGACAACTGAGACTGAATTCCTACCTCACTGAGGTAATCTCAAAATTATGGGACAGGTACTCCCTATCACGATCTGAACATAGTGTCTTGATACTCTTACCGTGATGCTTCTTCACATCTGCCCGAAACTCTTTAAACTTGCCAAAACATTCGGACTTGTGGCGCATTAGGTAAATGTACCCGTACCTAGAGTAGTCATCCGTGAACGTCACGAAATACTCATATCCCCTTCGAGCCTGGACCGTCATAGGTCCACACAAGTAAGAATGAATCAACTCTAATACTTCTTTAGCTCTATGACCTTTTGCCTTAAAAGGTCTCTTGCTCATCTTACCTTCCAAGCAAGATTTGCAGGTTGCATAACTGTCAATATCTGATGAACCTAAAGGTCCATCATTGACCAACCTCTGAATCCTACAAAGGTTTATATGACCTAGCCTGAGATGCCAAAGATAAGTTTGATTTATTTTAGAAGGTTTCTTCCTCTTATTAATGTTGGATCCAGAGTTATCTATTTCTATGTTTTGCGCAACAGGGGAGTTAGAGTTAACCACAAACAAATTGTCCGCCAATAAACCAGAACAAATAAGTTTTCCATTTCTTCTAATAACAACACAGTCATCAGAAAAAATAAACTTATACCCGTTCTTCAAGAGTTTAGAAACCGAAATAAGGTTCTTTCTAAAACTCGGTACATAAAGACAATTAACTAAGTCTAAACTAGAATTCCCGAAATTCAGAGTAACTACTCCCACTGCTTCTACTGACACTCTTGTAGTGTCGCCCAAGTAGATATCCAATTCGCCTTCTCTAAGCATCTGGGGTTACTTGGAACCCTTGCAAGGAATTACAAACATGGTCAGTGGCACCTGAATCCACACACCAAGTATCTGTGGGAATCGCCGCTAAACATGTCTCAGTAATTAAGGCATAATTTATCGTACTTATAAGCTTTGGACAATCCGCTTTCCAATGTCCCGACTTATTGCACTTGAAGCACTTGTCTTTCGACTTCTTCTTTGCAATACATGGCTTAGGCATAATTTGCGCCACTTGAGCTATTCCCTCGAGCTTCCTCTTCTTCTTTCTAGCCTCAAGCTCAGAAGAAAATTTTGAAGCTTCGACTGCAACTAAAGCTCGCTTCTTCTCTTGAAGAAGACTTTTAGCCGCCACCAACTTTGCCAAGAGCTCGGATGAACTCCACAACATCTTACTTATGTTGTAGTTCAACCGAATCTGCTCATAGCTTTGAGGCAAGCTCCGGAGGACAATATCAGCTTTGGTTTCACCAATGATTTCGCCTCCCACTACCTCAATCTTGTTGATGTTACTAATCACGTCAATGACGTGATCTTTCACTGGAACGCTCTCAGCCATAAGGACAATGTCCAAGTTACGACTTCCATCGACATTATTAGTTCCAGTTAAATTGTTGTTTTTCAAAATAGCAGCTAAGGGATTGAATGTCATATCGATTTAAAATGGAAAATAAATAAACAATGTTTCAGTTATATATGCATAGAATTTCGAAAAAAATTCTAATTAATTATTGACTTCCCTCAAAACAATAATCATTATCCACCAACATCTCATCCACCGGGATTCTCACAAGCCACGCAGTGTGAACGTTCACGCTAACCCACATTTGTTTGAGAAGAACCAAGTTCATTAACTACACTATCTGACCAACGATCTTTTGATCAATGTAGTCGGTGCTTTCAGCCGTACAAGTAAGCAGCGTAGCCTTGGGGGAGGAATACTGCAGATCGTACACTAAGTGTGTGCCATTACGTGACTTCTGAGTTTGTTACCTCAGGATAGTGCGCCTCAGATGGAGAGGGTGTCACATTTCTCCTAGTTAAACTCGCTCTAGTCATCTTACTCAGAAGCTCATAGTCTAGCGATCTCGGGGCTGGACTCATCCGAATGGAGGAAGGCCCTAATGCCAACGCGCAAGCCCACCCACATCGCATATGAACCCGTAATGGTGGCCATGGGGATATAAACCAACCCGCTCCCACTTAGATTTCCACATTGAGGGTTTTTCCGGTTTTAACATGCAATTAACTAACCTACGTTATGTGCAACCATAAAACCAATCATGCTTTAAATCATGCATCTAATATACAACATAAAAATAGAGCATAAAAAATTAAAATGATAAATACAGGAAATAAATACGAACAATAAATTTCCCGACTATTATGGTTTTAATTGCTTCCATCCTTTGCCTTGATCTCGTGTCCCGTCACGTCACTCGATGGAGAGAGTCTTGAACTTCAAAAAATGAAAACTGGAGGAAAAATGGGCCAAAAACAGCCCTAACGGCCTGAGGGCCGCACTGCCCGCGCGCATGCCCTGTAGCAGGGCAGCAGCTACTGCTACTGCCTGCTGCAGCCTTTCCCGGCCGGCGTGACCGCTGCCGGCTGTCGTTGCTGGTGTCGCGTCCTACCGCCAATTCCTCCTTCCTTTTTCCCACGCTATTTGGTGTTCATGCAATTCGTTCTGGGTTTTCCTGGGTTTCTTCAAATTCATGATAACCCAAAACCCACGAATCCAAGTCGCCCACCATAACGCCTTCGATTACATAAAAAACAATTTTCCTACTACAAGCCATTCTAGGAAAATTAAATAATCAAAATTACATAGAAAAAATCCTACTACAGATTTGATCTAATCCTACACGGCTTCCAGCATGTGGTTATACTATTACAAACATTCATAATAAAATTAAATCCGTACACATCCCGGTGTTTAATTAAAACCCATACAAACGTAACCATAATAGTCGGGATTCTAAACAACCTGCAAATAAAACCATGTAATAAATCGAACAAGCACAGAACCCCCTAAACCAGGCTCTGATACCAATTGAAAGAATATGCCACATAGGATCTGGGTTTGCACTAGCTCGATTTACCACGCAACAAAAATTTCTAATTAAAGTGGAACCTTAGAAAAGTACCTTTGAAGTGTGCATCAGGTGATTCTCCTGTATGCCTCAAGACTATGACGTCACATTGTGTGGGCAATGAACTAGAAGTCAATTGATCAGCTACTCACCACAATCCACCTGCTAAAAAACTCTAGCCCCGCAGCAACTGGCACGTACTATAAACGCACAGGCTGCAGAGAGAGAAAGCTACGCGCAGCTGGTATAAACCAAGGCCAAAATTTTAGCCACTAGAAACCCAAAAACCAGCCGCACACTTTCTTAAAAATTCGACTTGGAGAGAGAAACATTTTCTCTCTCTAGATTCTTGAATTATGAATCTATTGAATTGTGTACTTGAATAGCTAATCCCTTGTCTATTTATAGAGTTACAAGACTGACCCCAAGTTGGTTTAGGATTGGTCTTCCTAATGGGTTTAGGTAATGAATTAGTTTCCAAATCCAATTAGGTAACCAATCTGATAGGATAAACCAAATCCTACTAGATTTCCTAATCTCTAGGATTTCCTAATTCCAATTGAAACTTCAGACTTAATTAATTAATTAAATAATTCCACTTTGTTAATTACTTAATTAACCCTTAGGAATTAATTAAATAATTCCACTTTGTTAATTACTGAATTAACCCTTAGGAATAATTAACCAATTAATTAATTAAATCTACCTATTCAATTAACCCATTACAAAATTAATCGTACCACTAACGGATTAATTTTGGCACTACCATCCTACACTAGAATTGCTTCCGGAACAACTTAATTAAATTATATTCATTAATCTCCCCACATCAAAGATATAGTGCTCGTTAATTAAAATTAATTTACTGATAAATTAATTAATTAACTTCTTTAATTCCGAGACTAGTACCACTCGACCTTTTTACTTTACCGGACATAAGTCCACCGGCCGGGTTTAGTATAATAAACATTTCGAGCTCATCTCGGGAGCACCAACACCCCGGATGCACCGGTACATGGTTTCCTTTAGACAAGTAGCAGCACACCAAGTAACTAAACACACGCACCCAACCGACCGAGACTATTGGCCACATTTGACCTCACCCATTGGCATATCAAAGTACACTATGTCTAATCCTCATGCCCACTCGAGTCTAGGGATTTAGAGATAGAATACAAGGATCGATTTGTCTATTAAATCAGTACAACACAAATCATTCCTAAGAGTCAAGTTCAATATGCCCCGGGCATATCTATATGATTCAATTAGTCTAGACAAACAAATTATCTGAATCACATAATAACCTAAACCAACGGTTTGTCCAAAACTGTCTTGGTTACGAACTTCATTTATATATTACGTCTTTCAACCAATGATGAGATCTACTGTGTCGCACCAGACACCTCATCATCTACTTGCATAATATAAATGGACAATTAATGCATAATAAGATATGACTGACACACGAATCGCTATATTAATCTGGGAAACTGTACAATACAAGCATAGCTTATCTATTCTACTCCAACATCTGCTACACCATTCTGCTGGGATGTGCCAGGTGCAGACAACTGGGTTTGAATACCCTCCTCTGATAAATAGGACCTAAATTCACTAGAGATGTATTTGCCACCGTGATCAGATCGCAAAGCCTTGATACTTTTACCCAGATGGTTCTCCACCTCAGCCTTTAACTCTCTGAACTTGTTAAAGTATTCAGACTTGTGGCGCATCAGGTATATGTATCCATATCAAGAGTAATCATCCGTGAAAGTCACCAAATACTCATAACCACCTCTAGCCTGAACTGACATCGGCCAACACATGTCAGAATGAATCAACTCTAAAACCTCCTTGGCCCTATACCCCTTTGCCCTGAAAGGCCTCTTGGTCATCTTACCCTCCAAGCAGGACTCACAGGTCGGATAACTGTCAATATCCAATGGGTCCAAAGACCCATTATTGACCAACCTTTGAATCCTACCAAGGTTGATGTGATCGAGTCTCAGGTGCCAAAGATAAGTTTGATTCAAAGGGGAAGACTCTTTTCTTTTATTGTGACTCGGTGATGAGCTACTAGTTTCTGTGTTTTGCATTACTGGGGAGTATGTTTTAATTAAAAACAGATTATCAACCAATGTACCGTAACATATAAGCTTCTGGCCTTTTCTAATTAAAACAGATCCATCAGAAAAAGCACACTTATAACCATCCAAAACAATCTCTCAAATGTAAAATAGAGTCTGAAAAATAAATACAAACACCTCTCATTTCAGTGACAGAAACTCTGGTAGTATCCCTAAGGTAGACCTGCAACTCTCCCTCTCTAAGCAGTCGGGTCACTTGGAACCCCTGCAAAGAATTACAAAGGTGATCAGTGGCTCCTGAATCCACACACCAAGTATCTGTGGGAATCGCCGCTAAACACGTCTCTGTAACTAAGGAAAATTTACACATACCTCGAGGCTTTGAGAAATCCTTCTTCCAATGTCCTGCTTTGCCATATCTGAAGCATTTGCCTTTCGGCTTGTGCTTCTTGGCAATGCCCGCATTGGGTCCATGATCAACTCCTGCCCTCTGGCCTTTCTTTCTCTTTTGCTTCCTGGCATTGGGCCTAGCAGAGGAACCTGAGGGACCAACAGTAGCCTAGGCTTGTTTCTTCTCTGCGAATAGGCCCTCAGCATACACCAATGCAGTCATGAGCTCGGGGAGTGAATATGAGAGCTTGCCCATATTATAGTTCAACCGAAACTACTCAAAACTGGGGGGCAAGCTCTGGAGAATGATATTGACCTGGGTCTCCCCATCAATGTCACCTCCCAGTACCTCGATCTCATTGATACAGCTGATCATGTCTAGCATGCGATCCCTCATGGAAGTGCCCTCAGCCATCCTAGCATACATGAGTTTCCTCATAGCTGACTGTTTGGCTGCCCTGCCCTGATGTCTAAACATCTCCCTGAGGTAAACAACTGATGCTGGTGCTGCAGTACACTCGACATAGAAGCCAAGATGTAACACCGGGTCATCTCATCAGCCTTCTGCCACCTTGTATATGGCTCTCGCTGCTCAGGGTGGCATCATCGCTGGGCTTAGGGGGGCACTTCTCAGTAAGCACGTACTTGTAACCCTCAGCGGTAAGGACAATGTCCAGATTACGTTTCCAGTCAATGTAATTTGGACCCGTAAGTTTGTTATGGTTCAAAATGACAGCTAGCGGGTTAAACGACATATCAACAACAACTGAAAAATAAACAGTCAAGTTTCAGTATACTTTTTTGAAAATATTGTATCCTCAAAACAATATATTCTCCTACCAATATCTCTCACACCGGGATTAACGCAGGCTACGTTGGGTGAATGTCTACGCTAACCCACATTCGTTCGAGAAGAACCGAAGTTCATTTATTCCATTATCTGAACAACAATCTTATGATCAATGAAATTAATAGTCGATAATTTTAGCCGTACTCAATAAGCAGCGTAACCTCTTAGGAGGAATACTACAAATGGTACACTAAGTGTTTGCTATTCGTGACTTCTAAGCTTGTTACTTAGAATACTAATGCGCCTCGGTTAGCGATGGTGTCACAACTTTCTCCAATTAAACTTGCTATAGTCATCCCTTTAGAAATTTAATCTAGTGATATCTCAGGGTTAAAGACTTATCCGTAGGGAAGAAGGCCTTTGGCCAGCGCGTCGGTCTAACACACATCACATTTGAATCCGTAATGGAGGCCATGGGGATATTCACCAACCCGCTCCCACTTAGATTTTTAACTTTGAGTATTTTTCCATTTTAACATGCAATATCTTAACAAAGGATATTCGCACCCGTAAAACCGTTGGAGTTTTAATATGCGAATAATATACCTTAGTTAATTGCACGTCACCTTTTAAAAAACGTTTTGGTTTGGTTTTCGTTCATGCAAAATAAATCAAAAACACACAATCAACAAAAAGACATAAATACGGGAAATTAAAGAAATAAAATTTCCCGACTATTATGGCCTTCTCTATCGTTGATTCCTTGACGCCTCGGTGACGCGTCCCGTAATGTCGCTCCCACTAGTTATTTGGATTCCTCTTGATTCGCCCGGATTTTCTTGGTTTACTACGTAATTAGGAATCGCCCAAAATTACGAGAAACCAAAACCCACGAATATAAGTTACCCAAAATACAAAATAACGTCTTTGTCATAATACATAAATTGCTATATACAAAGGCGTTTTTCTAGGAATTTAAAGACGACATGATTAGATCAAATCCTACTACAAGATTTTTCTAATCCTACACGGCTTCTAGCTCGTGGTTATTACTATTACAGACATTTTCATTCAAAAACAATACGAGCCCGGACATGTCCCGGGGTTTATGAATGAAAAATAAAAATCTATCATAATAGCCGGGAAACCAATAACAACCTGTTTAAACATTTTGACAAAAATAATAATGCCAAAATAAAGACGTGTAATAAATAAAACAAGTATAAGACCGAAACCAACGCTTTGATACCATTTTGAAGGAAAACAGAACAAGCCCGGGCTAAATCGAAAACCTCACTTTGGTGCAATGCATTCCAGAATCAGAAGCTTTCGACCAAGCTCGGGCTCAAATTCATTTACCCATGAACAGATCTTGGCTTATACTTATTTAATTTATTAAAACGAAATCTAACGCACAAAGATTTCACCTTTAATTAAAAGCGGAAGGATTACAGGTTATACCTTTGAAGCGAAGTCCAACGCAATAAGAAAAATCCAATCTTTATGCGAATTCCACAAGAAATACAAAAGATTACTTCGAGAAAACTTCGAATATTGCGTGGGCAATAATCTATCGAAGTCTACTTGCTAAGCCCACGAAAACCCACAAGAAAATCCCTCGATCAAAACCAAAATCTGCTCGAAATAACTGATCAAAATAGCCGCCAGCTAGTATTTACCGCCAGAAAGAAATCTGCTCCAGCCCTGCCGCAAAATCTGATCGGAAATGCTCAAAAGGCTCAACCTTTGGCCACGATCTGGACAAGCTTAATCATGGATCACCAATAGAGATCAAAACATGATTAAACCTGGATCAAGCACCCCAAAGATATCACCTTGAACCCCCCGGAATTAACCCAGCAGCGGCTGGACTGAAATGAAAAACCCAACGGAAAAATTGCATAGAAAACCAGGCGGAACTAGCTATAAAATGGCGGACAATGTCTGATCTTCAAGCTATGTTTTGATTCGAGAAGCGAGATATCAAGTTCGACTTCAAGAAGAAGTTCTCTCTCTAGAACTTTCTCACTCTAAAAGGCAAGACTTGTCTTGAAAGATTTTCTTAATGTTTCTTTGGCATCAAGTTTTATATTTATAGGAAGCTCTAATGGATACCTAGTGGGCTTTAGAGTTGGGCCTTTTAATTTGATTTTCGTTGACCGCTTAGTCTTTCCTGACTAATCAACTCCAATCGACCCATTCGAATTAATTTCTTAACCCACTTCGTTAATTTAATTTAATCGAACCTTTAGAATTAATTAATTCAAATAGAATTAATTTCTTAATTCACTTTGTCGATTAAATATTAATTAAACCTTTAGGATTAATTAATTCACCTTATCGATTAGTCAAACGCATAATTAGTCGTACCACTATTGGACTAACTATGGAACTACCGCTCGAAAATGACTTTAGATCGCGCCACTATTTTTTTTTCTTCTATCTTCCCACATTAAAGATCTAGTGCTCGTCGGTTTATCAATTTACTGACAAACTAATTCACCGACTTCTTGTATCCGAGATTAGTACCCTCGACCTATTATCATACCGGACATAAAGTCCACTGGCAGGGTTTAGTATAATATACCTTACGAGCTCATCTCGGAAGCCCCATGAACCCAGCGAACCGGTATGTGGATTCCTCCGACTAGCAATGGCACGTAAGAAGCTAAACACAGCATACCCAACCTACCGAGGTATAGGCCTCAATTGACCGCACTCTTTGGCAAATCCAAGCATACGATATCTAACTCTCACACCCGTCCCAATCTCAGGATTGAGAGACTGAATACTAGGATCGAATTGACTATGCCGATCAGTATAAGTCAATTCTATCCAAACTGGTCGTGCTCAATATGCCTCAGCATATCCGTGTGATTTAAACTAGTCTAGATAAACTAATTTCCAAACCACAAGATAACCTATACCAATAGTATGTTCAGACTATCTCGGTTATGAGAATACTTTTAATATATCAATACTTTAACCAATAACGGTATCTACTGTGTCTTTCCACACCCCGTTATCTAGTTCTACGATATAATGGAACAATTTAATACTGAAACAAAATGATATGTCATCTGTGGATATTAGTTTTTAGTACAAGCCATAGCTTTTCTGTATTCAAAACTAACACTCCCCACATCAAAGATATAGTGCTCGTTAATTTATTAATTTTCTGATAAATTAATTAATTAACTTCTTTAATTCCGAGACTAGTACCACTCGACCTTTTTACTTGGCAAATCACTATAGCTCATCATCGACCTAACCATTTTCATGAGAGTTTGATTCCTACTTTCTGCTACACCATTCTGCTCTGGCGTGCCAGGTGCAGACAACTGAGACTGAATTCCGACCTCACTGAGGTATTCTCGAAATTCATGGGATAAGTACTCCCCACCACGATCTGATCGCAGTGTCTTGATACTCTTACCATGATGCTTCTCCACATCTACCCGATACTCTTTGAACTTGCCAAAACACTCAGACTTGTGACTCATTAGGTAAATGTACCCGTACCTTGAGTAGTCATCCGTGAATGTCACGAAATACTCGAACCCACCTCGTGCTTGGACCGACATTAGTCCACACAAGTTAGAATAAATCAATTCTAGTACTTCCTTGGCTCTATAACCTTTTGCCTTAAAAGGTCTCTTGGTCATTTTACCTTCCAAGCAAGATTCGCAGTTTGAATACTATCAATCTCTAATGAACCTAAAGGTTCATCATTGACCAAACTCTCAATCCTACTAAGGTTTATATGACCTAGCCTGAGATGCCAAAGATATGTTTGATTTATTTCAGAAGGTTTTTTCCTCTTATTAATGTTAGAAAAAAAGCTATTTGTTTCTATGTTTTGCACAATTGGGGAATTAGAATTAACAACAAACAAATCAGTCAATGAACTAGAACAAACAAGTTTTCCATTTCTTCTAATAAATACATAATCATCAGAACAAATGAACTTATAATCATTCTTTAAGAGTTTGGAAACCGAAATAAGGTTCTTTCTAAAACTCGGTACATAAAGACAATTATTTAATTATAATGTAGAATTTTCGAAATTCAATGTGACTGCTCCCACTTCTTCTACTGACGCTCTTGTAGTGTCGCCTATGTAGATGTCCAGCTCGCCCTGTCTAAGCTTTTGGGTCACTTGGAACCCTTGCAAAGAATTACAAACATGGTCTGTGGCACCTAAATCCACACACCAAGTATCTGTGGGAATCGCCACTAAACATGTTTCAGTCATTAAGGCGGAAACTATCGTACCTATAAGCTTTAGACAATCTGATTTCCAATGTCCCGTCTTATTGCACTTGAAGCACTTGTCTTTCAACTTCTTCTTTGCAATATCTTGCTTAGGCGCAATCTACGCCTTTTGATCTATTTCCTCGAGCTTTCTCTTCTTCTTTCCAGCCTCACGCTTAGAAGAAGATTCTAAAGCTTTGACTACGACTAAGAATCGCTTCTTCTCTTGAAAAAGACTTTTAGTTCCCACCAACTCTGCTAAAAGCTTGGTTGGAATACACAACAATTGATTCATGTTGTAGTTCAACCGAAACTGCTCATAGCCTTGAGGCAAGTTCTGGAGGACAATATCGACTTTGGTTTCACCATCGATTTTGCATCCCACTATCTCAACCTCGTTGATGTTACTAATCATGTCAATGACATGATCTCTCACAGGAGTGCTCTCAGCCGTCAGGACAATGTCTAAATTACGACTCCAATCGACATAGTTCGGACCAGTTAGTTTGTTATTTTTCAATATAGTAGCTAAGAAGTTGAATGTCATATCAAATACTGTAAATTAAATAGACAATGTTTGAGTTATCTAATCTAGAATTTCAAAAACAAAATTCTAATAATTAATGACTTCCCTCAAAACAATAATTTTCATCCACCAACCTCTTATTCACCGGGATTCTTACAAGCCACGATAGTGTGGACGTTTACGCTAACCCTGAAGGAAAATTGAACAACCCCGGGCTAAATAAAAAACCTCACTTTCGTGCAATGCATTCCAGAATCGGAAGCTTTCGACCAAGCTCAGGCTCAAATTAGTTTACCCGTTAACGGATCTTGGCTTATACTTATTAATCGGGACACAAAAAATTAAATCTTTAATAAAAGTGGAATTTAAAGATTCTACCTTTTGTAGCGAAGTCCCTTGCCTAAAGAAAAATCCAATCTTTTACGCAATTTCCACAAGAAATCCGAAGAATGACTCCGATACAAACTCCAAAATAGTGTGGGCTATTATCTACGGAGTTACCCACGGCAAAATAAGAAAACCCAAGAAACTTGCTTCGCAAAAAAAAACTTAAATCTGCCCGGACTAGTCCCTAATCTGCCGAAAAAACTACTGCCTTTTAAACCCAAAGAAAACCCTTCGATTAAACCCCAAAACCCGCCACGATCTGCACCACTACTGCTGCGGATCACTGAGATAATCAAGAGATCGACGCAGCAACAGCAGGATCAGCACCCGGACTTGGAGTTTGGTGTCCAGCAGCGCCGGAAATACTGCACGCTAGCAGCGCCGGAAATACTACACGCACGATGAAACCGCGATGGTAATGGAGTGAAAACCCAGCGGCGGACAGCAGTGGACAACAGCAGGAAAAACTGGGACTTGGGCTTAAGTTTTTCGCGAAGAAGAAAGCTTTCTTAGCTGACTTTGAGAAGAAGTTTCAACGAGGAAGACGAACTTCTCACTCTAAGCTAAACTTTCTCTCACTACCCATTACTTGGGTGTCAAGTTTCTTATGTCTTGACTTGCCAATGGGCCCTCGAGTTAGGCATTTTAATTTGACTTCCGTTGACCGTTAAGTCTTCCTGATTAATCAACTCCAATCGACCCATTTAAATTAATTTATTTAACCCACTTTGTTAATTTAATTTAATCGAACCCTTAGAATTAATTAATTCATATAGAATTAATTTCTAAATTCACTTTGTCGATTAAATATTAATTAAACCTTTTGGATTAATTAATTTACCTTGTCGATTAGTCAAATGCATAATCGGTCGTACCACTAACGGACCAATTATGGAACTACCGCTAAAAAATGACTTTATATCGCTCCATTATATTTTATTCTATGTCCCCACATTAAAGATCTAGTGCTCATCGGTTTATCAATTTACTGACAAATTAATTCACCGACTTCTTGGTTTCTGAGATTAGTACTACTCGTCCTTTTATTATACCGAACATAAAGTTCACTGGCCAGGTTTAGTATAATAACCTTACGAGCTCATCTCGGGAGCACCATCAACCCGGAGAACCGGTACGTGGATTTCTCCGACTAGCAATGGCACGTAAGAAGCTAAACACCGCATACCCAACCTACCGAGGTATTGGCCTTAATTGACCTCACTCTTTGGCAAATCAAAGCACACGATATCCAACCTTCACGCCCGTCCCAATCTCGGGATTAAGAAACGGAATACTAGGACCGAATTGACTACGCCGATCAGTATAAGTCAATTCTATCCAAACTGGTCATGCTCAATATGCCCCAGGCATATCTGTGTGATTTAAACTAGTTTAGATAAACTAATTTCCAAACCACACAATAACCTATACCAATAGTATGTTCAGACTATCTCGATTACGAGCATACTTTTTATATATCAATACTTTAACCAATAACGGTATCTACTGTGTCTGTCCACACCCCGTTATCTAGTTCTATGATATAAAGGAACAAATTTATACTGAAACAAAATGATATGTCAACTGTGGATATTAGTTTTTGATACAAGCCATAGCTTTTCTGTATTCAAAACTAACAATCTCCCACTAATACTCAAAGCTATGCTAAGAAGTACAAAAACTGTCCAACCCGCTATTATACTGTTGTCATAATGAAATCTCCAGAACACCTTTAAGCTCACTCACATAGTTCTCTCAAGAATCTGACTCCCATGCCCTCCACATGTCTCTCAAAGACCTTTGGGGTCAATGGCTTGATGAAAGGATCTGCAATGTTGTCATCTGAAGCTATCTTGGCCACGAAAACGTCTCCCCTCTTTACGATCTCTCGTATCAGGTGGTACTTGCGCTCTATGTGTTTACTCGCCTTATGGGCTCGTGGTTCCCTCGAGTTAGCAACTGCACCATTGTTATCACAATAAACTGCGATAGACCTAGGCAACTCAGGAACCACATCTAAGTCCATCAAGAAGCTCCTGAGCCATACAGCCTCTTTCGCTGCCTCTGAAGCGGCAACGTACTCGGCCTCCAAGGTAGAGTCCGCCACGCATTTCTGCTTGACACACTTACATACTATGGCTCCACCTCCTAGAGTAAACACAAACCCAGAGATAGACTTACTCTTGTCCAAATAACCTTGAAAGTCCGAATCTGTGTAACCCAATGCTACAAGCTCCAGCGCTCTATAAACTAGGACATAATCTCTCGTCCTACGCAAGTACTTGAGGATGCATTTTACCGCCTCCCAGTGAGCCTTCCCAGGGTTACTCTAATATCTGCTAACCATGCCAACGGCAAAGAAAATATCAGACCTCGTGCACAACATAGCATACATGAGGCTACCCACTGCAGAAGCATAGGGTACCGCCTTCATGGCATCTATCTCCTCAGCAGTCTTAGGACACTGCTCCTTAGACAAATGCACTCCATGCCTGAAAGGTAGTGAACCCTTCTTGGAGTTCTGCATGTTAAAACGGGCCAGAATCGTGTATATGTAGGATGCCTGAGAGAGAGTCAGAGAACATCTCATACGATCTCGAATAATCTTAATCCCAAGAATATATCCAGCCTCTCCCAAATCCTTCATATCGAATTGCCTGGACAGCCATGCCTTTACGTCTGACAACACCTTCTTACTATTGCCAATAAGAAGGATGTCATCTACGTAAAGTACGAGGAACACCACCATATCACCATCACGCCTGCAATAAACACACTGCTCATCCGGACACTGAGTGAATCCATAGGACTGGATCACCTCATCAAAATGGATGTTCTAAGATCTGGATGCTTGCTTAAGTCCATAAATAGACCTTCTAAGCCTGTATACCTTGTGCTCTTGGCCCTTAACAATAAAGCCCTCTAGTTGCTGCATAAAGATGGTCTCCTCAAGACTTCCATTAAGGAAAGCTGTCTTGACGTCCATCAGCAAAATCTCTTAGTCCATATGAGCAGCTATGGACAAGAGAATCCGGATTGACTTAAGCATAGCTACCCGGGAAAAGGTCTCCTCATAATCGATCCCTTCTTTCTTAGTATGCCCCTTCGCCACAAGCCTAGCCTTGAAGGTCTCAACCATCCCGTCAGATCCTCTCCTTCGCTTGTAAACCCATTTGCATCCAATAGGCCTAAACCCATCAGGAAGGTCTACCAGCTCACAGACTTGATTTGAGTCTATAGAACCCATCCCAGCAATCATCGCTCTCTGCCAAGAATTTGCATCTTTATCCTGGACAGGCTCATTGTAATTAACTGGGTCTGGTTCATGAGCACCAGGGATAAAGTCCGAAGACTCACCCAAACCCATGTACCTCGTGGGTTGTCTCACAACCCTCCCACTACGACTAGACGCAACCTGTGCAAGAGCATCATCTGTGATAGTGTGTGCAGTCTCTTGTGGTGTGTCTTCCTGTACATGTGCATCTGGAATAATGGACTGACTTCTAAGCTCTTCCAATACTACCTTGTTGATTGACTTGTGATCTAAAATATAGTTCTCCCCAAGAAATCTGGCATTGGTGCTGATCACCACCTTCTGATCCTGAGGACTATAAAATAAACCACCTCTCGTTCCTTTGGGGTAGCCTATAAACAGCATGGCCTTGGATCTCGCCTCTAACTTGCCTGCATCTGCCTCGAGCACATATGCTGGACAACCCCATATTCTGAGATGTCTCAGACTAGGCTTTCGCCCATTTCACAACTTTGATGGGTCGAAGGCACAGACTTAGATGACACAAGGTTAAGGATAAAACATGTTGTCTCCAAGGCATAACCCCACAACGAGGTAGGCAACTCACTGTAACTCATCATCGATCTAACCATCTCCATAAAAGTCCTGTTCCTCCTCTCTGCAACACCATTCTGCTGGGGTGTGCCAGGTGCAGACAACCGGGTCTGAATACCCTCCTTTGACAAATAGGATCTAAATTCACTAGAGAGGTATTCGCCACCGCGATCAGATCATAGGGACTTGATACTCTTACCCAGATGGTTCTCCACCTCAGCCTTGAATTCTCTGAACTTGCCAAAGCATTCAGATTTTTGGCGCATCAGGTATATGTATCCATATATAGAGTAATCATCCGTGAAAGTCACGAAATACTCATAACCACCTCTAACCTGAACTGACATAGGCCCACACACGTCAGAATGAATCAGCTCTAAAACCTCCTTGGCCCTATACCCCTTTGCCTTAAAAGGCCTCTTGGTCATTTTACCCTCCAAGCAGGACTCACATGTCGAATAGCTGTCAATATCTAGTAAGTCCAAAGACCCACTCTTGACCAACCTTTGAATCCTACTAAGGTTGATGTGACTGAGTCTCAGGTGCCAAAGATAAGTCTGATTCAAACGGGAAGACTCTTTTCTCTAATATGATTCGGTGATGAGCTACTAGTTTCTGTGTTTTGCATTACTGGGGAGTATGTCTTAATTAAAAACAAACTGTCCACCAATGTACCGGGACATATAAGTTTCTGGCCTTTTCTAATAAATATAGATCTATCAGAAAAAACACACTTATAACCATCCAAAACAAGTTTAGAAACTGAAAGTAAGTTCTTGCGAAAACTGGGTACATAAAGACAATCTCTCAACAATAAAGTAGAGTCTGAAAAATAAAGACAAATAACTCCCACTGCCGCAATAGAAACTCTTGTAGTATCCCAAGGTAGACCTGCAACTCTCCCTCTCTAAGCAGCCGGGTCACTTGGAACCCCTGCAGAGAATTACAAACATGATCAGTGGCTCCTGAATCCACCCACCAAGTATCTGTGGGAATCGTCACTAAACACGTCGCAGTGACTAGGGAAAATTTACACATACCTCGAGGCTTTGGGCAATCCTTCTTCCAATGTCCCGCTTTGCCACATCTAAAGTATTTGCTTTTCGGCTTCTGCTTCTTGGCAATGCCCGTCTTGGGTCCATGATTAGTTTTTGCTTTCTAGCCTCTGTTCCTCTTTTGCTTCCTGGCTTTGGGCCCGGCAGAGGAACCTGAGGGACCAACAGTAGCCAAGGCTTGCTTCTTCTCAGCGAACAGGCTCTCAGCAGACACCAATGCAGTCATGAGCTCAAAAAATGAATATGAGAGATTCCCCATATTATAGTTCAATCGAAACTGCTCAAAACTGGGAGGCAAGCTCTGAAGAATGATATCGACCTGGGTTTCCCCATCAATCTCACCTCCTAATACCTTAATCTTATTGATGCAACCAATCATGTCCAGTAAGTGATCTCTCACTGAAGTGCCCTCAGCCATCTTAGCATTCATGAGTTTCCTCATAGCTGACTGTTTGGCTGCCCTGCCCTGGTGTCCAAACATCTCCTTGAGGTTGAGCATCATATCGTAGGCTGAGGTCATCTGCTGATGTTGGTGCTGTAATACATTCGACATAGAAGCCAATATATAGCACCTGGTCATCTCATCAGCCTTCTGCCACCTCGTATATGTCTCTCGCTGCTCAGGGGTGGCATCATCGCTGGGCTTAGGGGGACACTCCTCAGTAAGCACGTACTTGTAACCCTTAGCGGTAAGGACAATGTCCAGGTTATGTTTCCTATCAATATAGTTTGGACCGGTGAGTTTGTTTTGGTTCAGAATGATAGCTAGCGGGTTGAACGACATATCAACTGAAAATAAACAATTCAAGTTTCAGTATACTTTTTTGAAAATATTGAAAAATCCTCAAAGACAAATATAATCTTCTACCGACATCTCTCACACCGGGATTAACGCATGTCACGATGGGTGAACGTCTACGCTAACCCACATTCGTTCCAGAAGAACCGAAGTTCATTAATTTCATTATTTGACCAACGATCTTATGATCAATGAAATTAATAGTCGATAATTCTAGCCGTACCCAAAAATAGCGTAACCTCGATGGAAGGGATACTAAAAACGGTACAATAAGTGTATGCCATTACGTGACTTCCAAGTTGTTACTTAGGATACTAATGCGCCTCGGATGGCGAGGGTGTCGCAACTTTCTCCAATTAAACTCACCATAGTCATCCCTTTAGAAATTCATTCTGGTGATATCCGTGGTTGAAAACTCATCCGACAGGGAGGAAGGTCTAAGCCGACACGCAAGTTTAACCACATCACCAATGAACCCGTAATGGAGGCTATGGGGATATTAACCAACCCGCTCCCACTTAGATTTTTAAGTTTGAGGATTTTTACGTTTTAACATGCAATATCTTAACTATGGATATTCGCACCCATAAAACCGTTGGAGTTTTAATATGCGAATAATCTACCTTAGTTAATTGCACATTACCTTTTAAAACATTTTGGTTTGGTTTTCGTTCATTCAAAATAAAACGAAAATCACACAATCAATGAAAGACATAAATACGGGAAATTAAACAAATAAAATTTCCCGACTATTATGGCCTTCTCTATCATTGATTCCTTGACGCCTCGGTGACACGTCCCGTCATGTCGCTCCCACTGTTATTTGGATTTCTCTCGATTTGCCCGGGTTTTCTCGGTTTACTACGTAATTAGGAATCACCCAACATTACGAGAAACCAAAACTCGTGAATATAAGTTACCCAAAATAACGTCGTCGTCATAGTACATAAATTCCTATATACAAAGGCGTTTTTCTAGGAATTTAAAGACGACATGATTAGATCAAATCCTACTACAAGATTTTTCTAATCCTCTACGGCTTCCAGCTCGTGGTTATTACTATTACAGAAATTTTCATTCAAAAATAAAACAAGCCCGGACATGTCCCGGGGTTTATGAATGAAATATAAATTTCTACCATATAGCCGGAAAATCAATAACCACCTGTTTAAGCATTTCGACAAAAATAATAATGCCAAAATAAAGCCGTGTAAAAAATCAAACAAGTATAAGACCGAAACCAATGCTTTGATACCAATTTTAAGGAAAACTGAACAAGCCCGGGCTAAATCGAAAACCTCACTTTCGTGCAATGCATTCCAGAATTGGAAGCTTTCGACCAAGCTCAGGCTCAAATTAGTTTACCCATGAACGGATCTTGGCTTATACTTATTTAATTTATTAATCGGGACACAAAAAATTAAAACTTTAATAAAAGCGGAATTTAAAGATTCTACCTTTTGTAGCGAAGTCCCTTGCCTAAAGAAAAATCCAATCTTTTACGCAATTTCCATAAGAAATCCGAAGAATGACTCCGATACAAACTCCGAAATAGTGTGGGCTATTATCTACGGAGTTACCCACGGCAAAATAAGAAAACCCAAGAAACTTGCTTCGCAAGAAACACTCAAATATGCCCGGACTAGTCCCTAATTTGCCGGAAAAATTGCTGCCTTTTAAACCCAAAGAAAACCCTTCGATCAAACCCCAAAACCCGCCACGATCTGCACCACTACTGCTGCGGATCACTGAGATAATCAAGAGATCGACGCAGCAGCAACAGGATCAGCACTCGGGCTTAGAGCTCGGTCGCCAGCAGCGCCGGAAATACTGCACGCTAGCAGCGCTGGAAATACTGCACGCACGATAAAACCGCGATGGTAATGGAGTGAAAACCCAGCGGCGGACAGCAGTGGGCAACAGCAGGAAAAACCGGGACTTGGGCTTAAGTTTTTCGCGAGGAAGAAAGCTTTCTTAGCTAACTTCGAGAAGAAGTTTTGACGAGGAAGACGAACTTCTCACTCTAAGCTAAACTTTCTCACACTACCCCTTACTTGGGTATCAAGTTTCTTATGCCTTTTAATTTGAATTTCGTTGACCGCTAAGTCTTCCCGACTAATAAACTCCAATCGACCCATTTAAATTAATTTATTTAACCCACCTTGTTAATTTAATTTAATCGAACCCTTAGAATTAATTAATTCATATAGAAATAATTTCTTAATTCACTTTGTCGATTAAATATTAATTAAACCTTTTGGATTAATCAATTTACCTTGTCGATTAGTCAAATGCATAATCGGTCGTACCACTAACGGACCAATTATGGAACTACCGCTCGAAAATGACTTTATATCGTGCCATTATATTTTATTCTATCTCCCCACATTAAAGATCTAGTGCTCGTCGGTTTATCAATTTACTGACAAATTAATTCTTCGACTTCTTGGTTTCCGAGATTAGTACCACTAGTCATTTTATTATACCGAACATAAAGTTCACCGGTCGGGTTTAGTATAATAGACTTTACGAGCTCATCTCGGGAGCACCATCAACCCGGTGATATAGGCACGTAAGACGCTAAACACCGCACACCCAACCTACCGAGATATAGGCCTCAATCGACCGCACTCTTTGGCAAATCAAAGCATACGATATCCAACTCTCACGCCCGTCCCAATCTCGGGATTGAGAGACCGAATACTAGGACCGAATTGACTACGCCGATCAGTATAAGTCAATTCTATCGAAACTGGTCGTGCTCAATATGTCCCGGGCATATCCGTGTGATTTAAACTAGTTTAGATAAACTAATTTCCAAACCACACAATAACCTCTACCGATAGTACGTTCAGACTATCTCGGTTACGAGCATACTTTTATATATCAATACTTTAACCAATAATGGTATCTACTGTGTCTGTCCACACCCCGTTATCTAGTTCTATGATATAAAGGAACAAATTTATACCGAAACAAAATGATATGTCAACTGTGGATATTAGTTTTTGATACAAGCCATAGCTTTTCTGTATTCAAAACTAACAAACCCACATTTGTTTGAGAAGAACCAAGTTCATTAACTACACTATCTGACCAAACGATCTATTGATCAATGTAGCTAATAGCCGGTGCTTTCAACCGTACGAATAAGCAGCGTAACCTCGATGGGAGGAATACTACAAATCATACACTAAGTGTGTGTCATTACGTGATTTCTGAGTTTGTTACCTCAGGATAGTGCGCTTCAGATGGAGAGGGTATCGCATTCTCCTAGTTAAACTTACTCTAGTCGTCTTACTCTGCAATTCATAATCTAGCGATCTCGTGGTTGGACTCATCCGAATGGAGAAAGGCCCTAATGCCAAAGCGCAAGTCCACCCACATCGCATATGAACTCGTAATGGTGGCTGTGGGAATATTAAACCAATCTGCTCCCACTTAGATTTCTAAATTGAGGGTTTTTCCAGTTTTAACATGCAATTAACTAACCCTAAGTTATATGCAAACATAAAACCAGTCATGCTTTAATATCATGCGTCTAAAATACAACATAAAAATTAAAGCACGAAATTAAAAAACTTAAATACGGGAAATAAATACGAAAAATAAATTTCCCTACTATCATAGTTTTTAATTGCTTCCATTTTCTGCCTTGATCTCATATTCTGTCACGTCACTGGATGGATTGAGTCTTGAACTTCAAAAAGCGAAAACTAGAGGAAAACCGGGCCAAAACACGTCCCAAACGGGCCGGCACACGTGACGCGCGCAGCTCACTTTGGCTACGTGCGCAGATCAGCAGCACGCAGCAGCTGCTGCGCCTGCTGCCGCGCACTGGAGCAGTAGACTTGCTGCGCTGCGCGGTAGCGGTGCTGCCATCCTTCGGCGGTTATCGGCGCCGCCCCTTGCCACTAATTTCTCCTTCACTTCTTCTACGCTATTTGGTCTTTTTGCAATTCATTCTGGGTTTTCCTGGGTTTCTACGAATTAAAGATAACCCAAAACCCACGAATTCAAGTTGCCCACCATAACGCCTTCGATTAAAAAAAATTAATTCTCCTACTACAAGTCTTTCTAGGAAAATTAAATAATCAAAATTACATAGAAAAAATCCTACTACAGATTTGATCTAATCCTACACGGCTTCCAATACATGGTTATACTATTACAAACATTCATAATAAAATCAAATTCGGACATGTCCCGGAGTTTAATTAAAACCCATACAAACGTAACCATAATAGTCGGGATTTCTTAACCACCTGCAAATAAAACCATGTAATAAATTGAACAAGCATAAAACCCATGACGATATTCTGATACCAATTGAAAGATTATCTGCCCAGGCCTAACCAGAAACTCACTTTCGTGCAATGCATTCCAAAATCGAAATCTCTGGCCAGGCCTAGACTCTAGTACAATCGCTATTCCAATCCTTGCTTGAAATAACATTGCACATGATTTGGGTTTGCACTCATTCAATTTATCACGCAACAAAAATTCTTAATTAAAGCGGAAACATAAGAATTACCTATTGAAGCGTATACCCAGGTGATTCTCTTGTATGCCTTAAGACTTTGCTTGTATACCATGTGGGCAGCAATCTAACCAGCAATTTGATCAGCTAATCACCACAATCCACCTGCTAGAAAATTCCAGCACCGCTGCACCTGGCATGTACAATTAACGCACCGCCCGGAGAGAGAAAGCTACACTTTGCCACCAAAGTATGAAGAAAATTTCGGCAGCTATAAGCTCTATGAAATCTGAATTTAGAGAGAGAATTTTCTCTCTCTAGGATTTTCTCTCTCCAATTGTCTTGAAAACTTATGAATTGTATTATGAAATTGTGTGTCTTGAATAGCTAATCCCTTATCTAGGCATAAAGTTACGAGAGAGACCCCAAGTTGGTTTAGGATTGGCCTTCCTACTGGGTTTCTGTTTCCTTCAATCCTGTTCCTGGACTGATACACATCTAACTGATACAGGGATTCACTTATCCCAATCCTGTTCCTGGTATGATTCACAACCAACTGATACAGGGATTCACTTATCCTTAATCCAGTTCCTGGTATGATTCACAACCAACTGACACAAGGATTGATTAATTACTTAATTAATCAAATCTACCTTTGTCAATAACCCAATACATAATTAATCGTACCACTAACGGATTAATTATGACACTACCATCCTACACCAAAATTGCTTCCGAAACAACTTAATTAATTTATATTAATTATCTCCCCACATCAAAGATATAGTGCTCATTAATTTATTAATTTACTGATAGATTAATTAATTAACTTCTTTAATTCCGAGACTAGTACCACTCGACCTTTTTACTATATCGGACATAAGTTCACCGGCCGGGTTTAGTATAATAAACATTACGAGCTCATCTCAGGAGCACCATCACCCCGGATGCACCGGTACATGGTTTCCTTTCGACAAGAAGCAGCACACCAAGCAACTAAACATGCGCACCCAACCTGCCGAGAATATTGGCCACAATTGACCTCCCCCATTGGCAGATCAAAGTACACTATGTCTAATCCTCATGCCCGCTCGAGTATAGGGATTAAGAGATAGAATACAAAGAATTATTTGTCTATTAAATCAGTACAAGTCAAATCATTCTTGAAGGTCAAGTTCAATACGCCCCTGGCATATCTAATGATTCAATCAGTTTAGACAAACGAATTATCCGAATCACATAATAATCTAAACCGACAGTTTGTCCAAATCTATATCGGTTACGAACCTCATTTATATATTATGTGTTTTAACCAATGATGAGATCTACTGTGTCACACAAGACACCTCATCATCTGACTACATAATATAAGTGGACAAAAAATGCACAACTAAATTTAACCAAAACAATAATCGATAAATTAACTGGGAAAAAGTACAATACAAACATAGCTTATGTATTCAACTCTAACACTTGATCCAACTGGGTTTGTTTTGATCTCTTCCTTGGGTTGGTGATCCACAATCCCGGTTGTCCAGATCATGACCGGAGTTGAAGTGGGTTCAATTTTATTGGCGAGAAAAGTAGTGGCCAATAGTTTTTTTGGGTTTAAAGTTTGATCTTTTGGGCATATTTGATCTAATTGAGGGATTTTCTTAGTGGGTTTCTCGTGGGCTCGATAGTACACCTCGATAGAGTATTGCCCACGTAATATTTAAGGCTTTTTAGAGTAATCCAGTGGATTCCAATGGTGATCGCAACATAAAGATTTGGTTTTTCTTATTGCGTTGGACTTCGCTTCAAAGGTATAACCTTTATGTTTTCCATTTTTAATTAAAGATTGATTCTTTGTGCGTTGTTTGTCAATTTAAAAAATTAAATAAGTATAAGCCTAGATCCATTCATGGGAAAATGAATTTGAGCCTGAGATTTGTCGAAAGCTTTCGATTCTGGAGTGCATTGCACGAAAGTGAGGTTTTCGATTTAGCCCGGGCTTGTTCTGTTTTCCTTCAAGTCCACCGGCCGGGTTTAGTATAATAAATATTATGAGCTCATCTCGGGAGCACCATCACCCCTGATGCACCGTTATATGGTTTCATTTTGACAAGCAGTAGCACACTAAGCAACTAAAAACGTGCACCCAACCTACCGAGCCTATTGGCCACAATTGACCTCGCCCATTGGTAGATCAAAGTACACTATGTCTAATCCTCATTCCCGCTCGAGCCTAGGGATTAAGAGATAGAATACCAAGAATGATTTGTCTATTAAATCAGTACAAGACAAATCATTCGTAATGGTCAAGTGCAATACGCCCTGGGCATATCTATATGATTCAATCAGTTTAGACAAACCAATTATCCAAATCACATAATAACCTAAACTGACAGTTTGTCCAAAGCTATCTCAGTTACAAACCTTGTTTATATATTATGTCTTTTAACCAATGTTGAGATCTACTGTGTCACATCAAGTCACTTTATCATCTAACTACATAATATAAGTGAACAAATAATCCACAACAAAATTTAACCAAAATATTAATCGATATATTAACTGGGAAAAAGTACAATACAAGCATACCTTATGTATTCAACTCCAACACCACTTAGTCAATTAAATATTAATTAAACCTTTAACAATAATTAATTCACTTTGTCGATTAGTCAAATGCATAATTAGTCATACCACTAAAGGACAAATTATGGAACTACCGCTCAAAAATGAATTTACTTCACGCTCACTTTATTAGTCTTCTATCCAATGTCAAAAATCTAGTGCTCGTCGATTCATTAATTTACTGACAAATTATTTTATCTACTTATTGGTATCCGAGATTAGTACTACTCAACTTTCTTATTATACCGGACATAAAGTCCACTGGCCAGATTTAGCATAATAAACCTTTCGAGCTCATCTCAGGAGGACCATCAACCCGGCGAACCGGTACATGGAATCCTTCGACTAGCAACGATACAAAAAGAAGCCAAACACCGCATACCCAACTTATCGAGATTTAGGCCTCAATTGACCGCACTCTTTGGCAAATCAAAGCATACCATATCTAACTCTCATGCCCGCTCCAATCTAGGGATTAAGAGGTTAGAATATTAGGATCGAATTAACTACGCCGATCAGTACAAGTTAATTCAATCCCGAACAGGTCGTGCTCAATATGTCCCGGGCATATCCGTATGATTTAATTAGTCTAGAAAAACTAATTTTCCAAATTACACGATAACCTAAACCGATAATATGCTCAAACTATCTCAGTTACGAGCATATGATTATATATCATTACTTTAACCAATAACGAGATCTACTGTGCTTTTCTACACCTCGTTATCTAGATATATAATATAAAGAAACAATTTAATACTGAAACATAAACGATATGTCAACTGGATATAAGTTTTTTATACAAGCAATAGCTTTCCAGTATTCAAAACTAACATAATTAATTTAGTTGTTCTGGAAGCAATTCTGGTATAGGATGGTAGTGCCATAATTAACCCGTTAGTGGTATGATTAATTATGTATTGGGTTAATTGATAAAGTAGAATTAATTATTTAATTAATTATTCTTAAGGGTTAATTAGTAAATTAACAAACTAGAATTAATTAATTAAGTCTTAAATTTCAATTGAAATTAGAAAATTAAAGATATTAGGAAATCTATTTGGATTTGGAATCTAATTATATTTAGTTCCTAATTGGATTTGGAAACTAATTAAAATCAAAACCCAATAGGAAGACTAATCCTAAACCAACTTAAGGTCTCTCTTGTAACTCTATAAATAGACATAGAGAGTTGGAAATTAGAACACACAATTCATAGTTTCATAGTTCAAAAAACTTAGAGAGAGAAATAAAATATTTCTCCCTCGAAGTCATTTTTCTTCCTTAAAGGTCAGTGGCGGCGGTGGCATTAGTGACCGGTGGTGGCGGAGCTCATCAGACAGCGGCGGTGACTTCAGTCGAATTCTGGCAAGAATTTTCTGGTGAGTTTGTGTGATTGTTGATTCGTTTTGTTCGTTAGTTCGTTGCCCACACAACGTACGATCAAGTCTAAGTGTCATACAAGAGAATCACCTAAGAACATGCTTCAACGGGTAATTCTTAATCTTTCGCTTTAATTAAGAGTTTTATTTGTTACGTGACAAATTGAATAAAGTAAAACTAATATCATTCAAAATGATATTTCAAACAAGGATTCGAATAGTAATTGCGCTAGTGCCTAGGCCCGGTCAAGAGTTTTGATTCTGGAATACAATGCACGAAAGTGAATTTTTGACCGGATCCGGACAGATAATCTTTCACCTATCTCTCCTTCTTTTTCTCCTCCATCTTCCCTCATTCTTCTTGAATCCAATTCTTCCAAATCTTTTGAAGTGTCACTAGAATCACTCATTGAATCCTTTTCTTCCACGAACTTCACTTGCTTCACCTTACTACTTGTCATCTCTATTAGTAATTGCTCCAAGGTCTCTTGCATTTTATCAAGTCTATTTTCCAACTGTATATTCTTCTTCTAACAGGATGAATTAGTTGTACATCATACTTTATTGTAATTTGGAATAAGAGTTTCTATTTCCTTCACTCCCTTAGCAACCTTTAGTTTCTCCATGGATTTATCAACAAGTTTGTTATTACTTTGTAAAACCAACTCTTCCTTGACTTTCATTCTACTCTCACCTTTTTTCTTAATGTTTTATTTTTTTGCTTTTGCATCTCATTTGAATGAATACTTGCTATCTTTATCTTCACTATCACAAATGATTGATCCCGTCATGACATCATAGGGCCTTCTTTGTATGACCTCTATTCTATGAACATACTCTTTTCCTAGAACATTGAATGTGATTCCTTTGCTCTTTATATGTAAAACCGCATCCCTGGTTGCCAAAAATGGTCTTATTACAATAATGGGTACATGCTTATCTTCCTCCATATCTACTATGATAAAATCCGCGGTTAAAACAATTTGATTCGCTTTTACAAAAATACTCTCAATAATTTCCTTAGGAATGATTTTAGAATGATCTGCCGTTTGTAAAGTGACATTAACCGGTTTCAAATCTTCAAGGAACCCATATGACTCCACCATGAAAATGGCATCGAATTCACTCCGGCTTTGGGATCACATAAAACCTTAGGAAAAAACCTCAATCCAATATTACAAGCAATGGTGCACATTTCGGGGTCTTTCTCCTTTTTAGGCAAGTCTTGCCAATAAATCCCTTTTACATTTTTGTTGATGGGAGCCAAAGATTCCAAATTAAACCTTCCATTCTTAGCTAACAATTCCTTAAAAAATCTTTGATATTTTTGCACATTCATGATTAAATCAGCCAAAGATACTCTTATGTCAGTCTCTTTGAACAACTCATAAAATATTTGGTATACTTTTCTATCCACCTCTTTCACTTCCTTTCTCCAAGGAAATGGTAGCTCCACATTTATTGGCTCATTTGCTTTCTCTTCTTCGAATATTTTCTTGAGCCACTTCTCACTCTCCTTCCTCTCTCTTTCATGAGATTCCAAAATTTCCTTGTCTCTTTCTTTTTGCTCATTTTCAAGTGCTGAATTTTCTTCTTCATGTGGCAATTCTTCAATATCATCTTCTTTTTTCTATTTCTCTTGGAATCTCATCTTCCTCAATCACTTGCTTACTTTTGTCATCCTCTTTCTTGTTTTGCACAAAGTTCTTTCCACTTCTTAGGTTGACCACCGAGCATTTTTTAGACTTTTTGGGTTTTTAATTCATATTCTTAGAAGAATTTGCTTGACCTTGATTTTTCACATATTGACCAAATGCATTTTCTATTTCCTTAATGCTATTTTGAAGTTCCTCCAATGCATTTGAGTGCATGACAACTATCCTCACCAAACTCTTTACATGATCCCCATGGATATATTATCATTTATACTTGCTTGATTTGTCTCCCCATTTTCTTGTATTCTTGGGTTGAAATTCCTTTTACTATAGGCTTGTCCTTGATTTGGATTACCAAAATTGTTATAATTTGGCCTCCCTTGATTTTGGAAATTATTCCCATAACCATTGTATCTTAAGCCTTAGTTATTGGCAATGAATCCAACATCTTCACATTTCTCATTCCCTTGACTTTCTTGATGGGCTTCTTAATAAGTATTGAAAGCTAAAACCATTTTTTCCTTAGCTTTCAATTGATCTTAAAGTAGGCCACTTGTTCCTCAAGGCTTGAAATTCTATTAGTCATCAAAGCTTCCTCCTTTTGTATAGTATAAGCTCGAGGAGCTTCACTTCTCTCATTTGTCCATCTCCTAAATGTAAGTGACATTTTGTCAAATAACTCTCTCACTTGATTCTTGGTTTTGAAGTTAATACTGAAAGAAAACACAACAAGCCCGGACTAAATCGAAAATCTCACTTTCCCTGAATAGATCTAGGCTTATACTTATTTAATTCATTAAACAATGCACACAGATTCAACCTTTAATTAAAAACGGAAAGTCTAAAGGTTATACCTTTGTAGCAAAGTCCCAAGCAAAAAGAATACCAAATCTTCGGGCAAGCGAAATCCACAAGAAATCCGAAGAATAACTCCAAATGCCTCCGAATTAGTGTGGGCTAATGTCTACGAAGGGGTCCAAGGCAACACCGAAGGAATCCTAAGAAACCCACTTCAAGAATCACGCAGATCTAAAAAACAGATCTAGCCGGGGAACTGATATTAATTTGAAAACCCACTTCAGGAATTGGCAGTTGCTCGTAGATATAGACCTTTGTAAACCCGAAGGAACGAGCCAAGGGATCAACACAACAAAGTGTGCAAAACCCACAAAGATTTCTGCCCAAAAAATCGCCCAAAAAGTCACCGAACAATCTTGCCAAAATTAACTCGGTGACGGCTGCGCTACTACTTGACCGGCGGAAAAACTCGGGTAGCCAATCGGGGCTTGAAGATTCTCGAAGAAGAAAGCTCCAAAGTCGACTTCAAAAGAAAAGCTTCTAAGAAAGTTGAGAGCTTCTCCTTCTAGACTTAACTTTCTCTCACTAGGCAAATGCCTCTAAGGTTTCTTATGTTTTGTAAGTTGCCTAACAAGGACTATTTATATGGAGCTTCTAAGGAGACCTAATGGGCCTTTGAGTTGGGCCTTTTAGTTTGACTTTTGCTGACCCCTTAGTCATGCCTAGACTAGTCAACTTCAATCGATCATTTTGAATTAATTCTTTAACCCAATTCGTTAATTAATTTAATTTAATCGCACCCTTAGGATTAATTAATTCATTCATACAGAATTAATTTTCTTAATCCATTTTGTCAATTAAATATTAATTAAACCCTTAGGAATAATTAATTCACTTTATCGATTAGTCAAACACATAATTAGTCGTACCACTAACGGACCAATTATGGAACAACCGCTCAAAAACTACTTTACATCGCGCCACTTTATTTTCTTCTATCTCCTCACATCAAAGATCTACTGCTCGTCGGTTCATCAATTTACTGACAAATTAATCACCGACTTCTTGGTATCTGAGATTAGTACCACTCGACTTTCTTATTATATTGGACATAAAGTCCACTTGCCAGATTTAGTATAATAAACCTTAGGAGCTCGTATTGGGATCACCATCAACACGGCGAACCACATAAGAAGGTAAACACCGCATACCTAACTTACCGAGGTATAGGCCTCAATTGACAGTACTCTTTGGCAAATCAAAGCATACGATATCTAACTCTCACGCCCGACCCAATCTCAGGATTGAGAGACTGAATACTAGGACCGAATTAACTACGCCGATCAGTACAAGTTCATTCTATCCAAACTGGTCATGCTTAATATACCCCAGGCATTTCCGTGTGATTTAATTTGTCTAGACAAACTAATTGCCAAATCACACGATAACCTATACCAATAGTATGTTCAGACTATCTAAATTATGAGCATACTTCTTATATATCAATACTTTAACCAATAACGAGATCTACTGTGTCTTTCCACACCCCGTTATCTAGTTCTATGATATAATGAAACAATTTAATACTGAAAAAAATTATATGTCAACTCTGGATATTAGTTTTAGATACAAGCCATAGCTTGTCTCTATTTGAAACTAATAGATACATCCCCCGACACTTGCATTTACCATTTGTGCTAACTTTCTTGTCAACCCATTATAGAAGATTTGAATCTCATTCATCCCTTTAAATGTTTGATTGGGGTATTTTCTCAACAAATCTTGAAATCTCTCCCATGCTTTGGAAAATCACTCTCCTATATGTTGCTTGAATTGGAAAATATCATTTATCAACTTCTCAATCTTGTGAGGAGGACAATATTTTTCCAAAAACTTTCTCCTCAACTCCTCAAAAGTTCGAATGTTCCTATCATCCAAGGAGTTAAACCAAGCACTTGCATTATCCTACAAAGATAAAGGGAATAAAATCCTTTTCATCTTATCCCTAGTGAGACCTTGCAATCTTGTTGTATTGCCTAACATGAGAAAGTTCTTCATATGAGCACTAGCATCTTCACCATCAAGTCCTCTAAATTTTGACCCATTTTGAATCAAGTTAATCAAGTGGGGCTGAATTTGATTTTTCTTTTCATCATCTCCTAGTAGATCTTCCGGTTCTTGAAAATGTGGCTCAAAATACCACCCAAAATTCCTCTCCTCTTGGGAAACCATGTTTCTTTGCTCACCAATTCGATTTCTTCTTCTCAAAACTCTTTCACTACTATGACTTAGCTCAAGTACAATTCCTCTAGCTTGTGATCTAGTGACAACCATAAACCACTTACAATTAACCAAATAAAATAGGACACCTACAAACAAGTAGAACTATTAGAAAATAACTCAAAACTCACAAAAACAAGAAAATAACTAAAAATACTGCACTTTTAAGGTTACTTACATAGACTCAAAAACTAAGAAAACTACTAAAATGCAAAAAAAAAAAAAAAAAAAAAAAAGTAAACGCCACAAACTTTCAACAACAATAATCACTCAAAATAGACAAATCCCCATTGATCAGCGCCAATTTTCGACGTGTCTTTGTCATTGTAAGAAGCTTTAGGCGAACACTCAAAAATAAAATTTATAATGAACAAAACGAAAACAATAAAACTATAGTATTTAAGGTTTTTTTTCCAATGAAAATTGTGGTATTGAGTGAAGTGGTTATTGGGTTCGAGTCCTTACTAACTACAATTTCTAGTTGTTTTAGTAGTCTATGAATCTAAGAAAGTAAAATAGGATAGTGATTTGGTAAAAGTCATACAAATAACAAAATAAAGAAATTAAGATAGAATGGGTGAAAGGCAGAAAATCACACCACAACTAAGATTCGAGAGGCTATTGCTAAGAAAAATTTATCATGCAATTATTCAACACTTTAATACCGTCGTCACCGAATCAATAAGGACAAAAACAAGCCAATAATAGAAATAGGGTCATCAATCTTATCTATTATTAATCCTCTACTTTACTGACATCAAGTTCGAGTAAAATCATCCAATCCAATACCACTTTGTTTGAAAAACAATGAAACTTGTAACACAAGATATCACTATTCTATCAACCATTTATTCATCTTAACTAGATAATCAACAATGTATCTTAGCAATAAAGTCAACATAAAGATCGATGACAAGACAAAAACCATATCCAAAAACAGGAATTAATCAATTATTGCATAAAACCTGAAAGATTGTCTGCCCAGGCCTAGCCAGAAACTCACTTTCGTGCTATGCATTCCATAATCAGAATTGAAAGATTATCTGCCTGGGCCTAGCCAGAAATTCACTTTCGTGCTACGCATTCCAGAATCGAAATCTCTGGCCAGGCCTAGACGCTTGCGCAATCGCTATTTCAACCCTTTTGAAATAACATTGCGCAGGATCTGGGTTTGCACTTATTCGATTTACCACGCAACAAAATTTCTAATTAAAAGCGGAACTTTAGAAAATACCTTTGAAGTGTGAACTCAGGTGATCGCTTGTATGGCTCAAAACTTTGATTTCACGTGTGTAGGCAACGAACTGGAAATCAATTGATCAGCAATAAACACAACTAGATTCACCGGAAAATTTAGCAAACCCATTCGCCTAGCGCGTGACCTTCACGTGCCGCCTCGGCTTGAGAATAACCACAAGCGCCGCTGCCCCAAGTGCCTAATGCAGCCACGGGAAAAGGTGTGAAATCCGGACAACTAGACTCTCTAAGGGGCTGCCATAATTTGGCTTTGAAATCTGACTACGAGGGAGAAATTTATTTCTCTCTCTAGGATTTTATCTCTCTAGATTCTTGAATTATGAATCTATAGAATTTTGTATCTTGAATAGCTGATCTCTCGTCAATATATAGAGTTACAAGAGACCCCAAGTTGGTTTAGGATTGGTCTTCCTAATGGGTTTAGGTAATTAATTAGTTTCCAAATCCAATTAGGTAACCAATCTGATAGGATAAACCAAATCCTACTAGATTACCTAATCTCTAGAATTTCCTAATTCTAATTGAAACTTAAGACTTAATTAATTAATTAAATAATTCCATTTTGTTAAATACCTAATTAACCTTATGAATTAAATAATCAATTAATTAATTCTACCTATTCAATTAACCCATCATAAAATTAATCGTACCACTAAAGGATTAATTTTGGCACTACCATCCTACACCAAAATTGCTTCCGAAACAACTTAATTAATTTATTCATAATCTCCCCACATCAAAGATATAGTGCTCATTAATTTATTAATTTACTGATAAATTAATTAATCAACTTCTTTAATTTCGAGACTAGTACCACTCGACCTTTTTACTATACCAGACATAAGTCCACTGGACGGGTTTAGTATAATAAACATTACGAGCTCATCTCGGGAGCACCATCACCCCAGACGCACCGGTACATAGATTCCTTTCGACAAGCAGCAGCACACCATGCGACTAAACATGCGCACCCAACCTACCGACATTAGTGGCCAGAACTGACCTCACCCATTGGCAGATCAAAGTACACTATGTCTAATCTTCATGCCCGCTCGAGTCAAGGGATTAAGAGATAGAATACCAAGAACACCTTATCTATGAAATCAGTACAAGACAAATCATTCGTAATGGTCAAGTTCAATATGCCGCATATCTATATGATTCAATTAGTTTAGACAAACCAATTATCCGAATCACATAATAACCTAAACCGACAGTTTGTCTAAAAATGTCTTGGTTACGAACCTCATTTATATATTATGTCTTTCAACCAATGATGAGATCTACTGTGTCACACAAGACACCTCATCATCTACTTACATTATATAAATGGACATATCATGCACAACAAAATATAACCAAAACATAAATTGATATGTTACTGGGAAAATGTACGATACAAGCATAGCTTATGTATTATCTCCAACAGGAATCTCTGGCCAGACCTAGACGCTAGCACAATCACTATTCCAACATTTGCTTTAAATAACATTGCGCAGGATCTTGGTTTGTACTTATTCGATTTATCACGCAACAAATAAATTCTTAATTTAAAAGCGAAAGAATAAGAATTACCTGTTGAAGCGTTCACTCAGGTGATTCTCTTGTATACCTCAAGACTTTGTTCGTATGTTGTGTGGGTAACAATCTAACGAGCAATCGATCAGCTAATCACCACAATTCACTTGCCGGAAAAATACGGCAGCTCATTTTCGCCTGAATTTTAACCGCCGCAGCCGCCTGCCAGAATTAACCACCGACCGCCGCCTGGGGCAAAAACCGGCTGCATGAGATTATGCTGGAGGGCGAAAAACATTTTCTCTCTCTAGACTTTCTCTCTCTAGTTTTCTTGTCATGAAAACTTATGAATTGTGTGTTGTGTAATAGCTGATCCCTTGTCTATATATAGAGTTACAAGAGAGACCCCAAGGTTGTTTAGGATGGCCTTTCTACTGGATTTCTGTTTCCTTCAATCTTGTTCCTGGACTGATACACACCCAACTGATACAGGGATTCACTTATCCCCAATCCAGTTCCTGGTATGATTCAAAACCAACTGATACAGGGATTCAACTATTCTAATCCAGCTCCTGGTATGATTCACAACCAACTGACACAAGGATTAATTAATTACTTAATTAATTAAATTTACCTTTGTCAATCACCCAATACATAATTAATCGTACCACTAACGGATTAATTATGACACTACCATCCTACACTAGAATTGCTTCTGGAATAACTTAATTAATTTATTCTTAATCTCTCCACATCAAAGATATAGTGCTCGTTAATTTATTATTTTACTAATAAATTAATTAATTAACTTCTTTAATTCTGAGACTAGTACCACTCGACCTTTTTTACTATACCGGACATAAGTCCACCAGTCGGGTTCAGTATAATAAACATAACGAGCTCATCTCTGGAGCACCATCACCCCGGACGCACCAGTACATGGTTTTCTTTTGACAAGTAGCAGCACACCAATTAACTAAACACGCGCACCCAACCTACGGAGACTATTGGCCATAATTGATCTCACTCATTGGCGGATCAAAGTACACTATGTCTAATCCTCATGCCCACTCGAGTCTAGGGATTAAGAGATAGAATACTAAGAACGATTTGTCTATCAAATCAGTATAAGACAAATCATTCTAAATGGTCAAGTTCAATACGCCCTGGGCATATCTATATGATTCAATTAGTTTAGACAAACCAATTATCCGAATCACATAATAACCTCAACTGACAGTTTGTCCAAAGTTGTCTCGGTTACGAATCTCATTTATATATTATGTCTTTTAACCAATGATGAGATCTATTGTGTCACACGAGACACCTCATCATGTAATTACATAATATAAATGAACAAATAATGCAAAATAAAATATAATCCAAACATAAATTAATATATTACTTGGGAAAATATACAATACAAGCATAGCTTATGTATTCAACTCCAACAATCTCCCACTAATATTTAAGTTGTGCTTTAAGTATACATCTACATTCAACTAGTATACACTCTGCTACTATATATCTAGAAAAACTGTCATGGGTTTCCTAAGTATCTGATCCCCATGCCCTCCACGTGAGTCTCAAATACTTTTGAAGTCAATTTCTTCGTGAATGGATCTGCAAGGATATCCTCAGATGCTATCTTAGCCACGACCACGTCTTTCCTCTTTACGATATCTCGTATTAGGTGGTACTTGCGCTGTATATGTTTACTTTCCTTGTGGGCTCGTGGTTCCTTCGAGTTTGCTTCTGCACCATTTTTATCACAATGCACTGTGATAGACTTCTGCAAACCAGGAATCACATCTAAGTCCACTAGGAAGTTCTTGAACCACGCTGCTTCCTTTGCTGCCTCTGATGTGATAACATATTCTGTCTCCATGGCAGAGTGCGCCACACATTTCTGCTTGACACTTCGCCAAACTATGGCTCCACCTCCCAGAGTAAATACATACCCTGAGGTAGACTTGCTCTTGTCTCTGTCACCTTGGAAATCTGAATCTGTGTAACCTCGGGGTACCAGCTCAGGCGCCTGATAGACCAGCACTTGGTCTCTAGTTCTGCGCAAATACTTGAGAATGCATTTTACTGTCTCCCAATGAGCTTTCCCTGGGTTACTCTGATATCTGCTTACAATGCCAATGTCATAACAAATACCAGGCCTCGTACATAACATGGCATACATGAGACTTCCTATATGAGACTTCGTACATACCAGGCCTCAACAGTATTGGGAGACTGTTCTTTAGATAGATGCACTCAGTGTCTGAAAGGTAGAAAACCTTTCTTGGAGTTCCGCATATTAAAACGGGCCAGAATCGTATCTATGTATGAAGCTTGGGAGAGCGTTAACAAACGTTTCCTACGATCTCAAATTATCTTGATCCTAAGGATATGTCTTGCTTCCCCTAAGTTCTTCATATTAAACTGCTTGGACATCCATGCCTTTACGTATGATAACACTTTCTTGTTGTTGCCAATCAATAGAATATCATCTACGTAAAGCACAAGAAAAACCACTGCGTTTCTATCACGTCTTCGGTACACACATTGCTCATCCAGACACTGAGTAAATTGATAGGACTAGATTATCTTATCAAACCGGATGTTCCAAGATCTGGATGCCTACTTAAGTCTGTAAATGAACCTCTTAAGGCTCCATACCTTGTGCTCTTAGCCTTTTTAAATGAATCCCTCTTGTTGCTGCATGAAGATGGTTTCCTCAAGACTTCCATTTAGGAAAGCTGTCTTGACATCCATCTGCCATATCTCATAATCTAAATGAGTAGCTATGCCCAAGAGAATCCTGATTGACTTAAGCATGGCTACCGGGGAGAAGGTTTCCTCATAATCGATTCCCTCTTTCTGAGTATAGCCCTTCGCCACTAGCTTAGCTTTAAAGGTTTCCACCTTTCTATCAGGTCCTCTCTTACGTTTGTAGACCCACTTACAGCTAATGGGCTTAAACCCATCACGTAGGTCCACAAGCTCCCAGACTTGATTGTGGTCCATTGACACCATCTTTGATATCATTGCCTTATGCCAAGATTCTGCATCTTTATCTCGGAGAGCCTCATTGTACTTTACTGGGTCAGGCTCAGGTATGCCTTAAACTAGGTCTGAGGCCTCTCCCACGCCAATGAAGCTGTCAGGCTGTCGAACAACTAGGGCTGGCAATTGCTAACACGACACGATAACCTGACAAGGACACGACACAAAAAAAAGCGGGTTAGGGTTGAGATTTTTGACACGTATAATAAATGGGTCGGGTTTGGGTCGACATGTTTAAATAGTGGGTTGGGTTTGGGTCGACACGATGGGTTGGCGGGTTGAAACGTGAACCCGTTAAGAAAATATTTTTTGAAAAATTAAATTTTATAACCTTAATAATTGATGAAACTTCCAAATTCCCAAATAAAAAATTCAACAGGACTTCCTATGGATGTATTTTGTTATTTAAATTTTCTAACTGTAATTACCTTTAGATTTTATTTATTTTGGTTGGATTGAATTGGATTTTGGTTGTATTTGGAAGAATTTAAATTGATGAAATTTATGTTGATGTCATGTGTAAGAATGTTAGGGTTAAATTTAAATTGATGGATTTGAATTTGATAGATACAAATTTTAGGTGGTGTTATTATAAATAAACATGTATGTTTTAGTCTCCTTGACAAATTCAGTCCCTTTTTTCTGTGGCAAAAATTTGGATCAAAAAATCACCTATCAACAATTAAACGGGTTACGCGGGTTAGGTTCGGGTCGACACGATTATAAATAGGTCGGGTTAGGGTTAGAGTTTTTGAAACGATTAATTAAATGGGTTGGGTTTCGGTTGGGGGTTTCTCGACACGCCAACACGCTAACCCAAACAGGAAAACACAAACACGACACGAATTGCCAGCCCTACTAACAACCCTCCCACTACGACGAGGCACCACCTGTGTAGGTGTATCATTTGTGATATCTTGTGCAGTGTGTGGTGTATCTACTTGTGTTGGTGCATCTGGATTATTAGTTTGTCTCATAAGCTCTTCTAGTACTGTCTTACTCTTGGGCTTGTGATCTAAGATATAGTCTTCCACTAAAAATCTTGCGTTCTTACCAACCACCACCTTCTGATCTTTAGGACAATAAAACATGCCACCTTTAGTTCCCCTAGGATATCCTACAAACAGCATTTATTCTGTTCTTGCATCTAACTTAGCCGCATCTTCCTTAAGCACATGTGCTGGGCAACTCCAAACTCTGAGATGTCTTAGACTGGGCTTGCGCCCATTCCACAACTCTACTGGGGTTGAAGGCACGATTTTTTCGTAAAAGGTCTCTTGGTCATTTTACCTTCCAAGCAAGATTCGATGTTGAATAACTGTCAATCTCTAATGAACCTAAAGGTCCATCATTGACCAACCTCTGAATCCTACTAAGGTTTATATGACCTAGCCTGAGATGCCAAAGATATGTTTGATTCATTTCAGAAGGTTTATTCCTCTTATTAATGTTAGATAAAGAGCTATTTGTTTATATGTTTTGCACAACAAGGGAGTTAGAGTTAATCACAAACAAATTATCTATCAATGAACCAGAACAAATAAGTTTGCCATTTCTTCTAATAATAACAGAATCATCAGAAAAATAAACTTATAACCATTCTTTAAGTGTTTAGAAACCAAAATAAGGTTCTTTCTAAAACTCGATACATAAAGACAATTAACTAACTCTAAACTAGAATTCTTAAAATTCAGAGTAACTCTCTCACTGACACTCTTGTAGTGCCACCCAAGTAGATATCCAGCTCGCATTCACTAAGCTTTCGGGTCACTTGGAACCCTTGCAAATAATTACAAACATGGTCAGTGGCACCTGAATCCACACACTAAGTATCTGTGGGAATCGTCGCTAAACATGTTTCAGTAATTGAGGCAGAAACTATCGTACCTATACGCTTTGGACAATCTGATTTCCAATGTCCCATCTTATTACACTTGAAGCACTTATCTTTCGACTTCTTCTTTGCAATAACTGGCTTAGGCACAATTCGAGCCTTTTCAGCTATTCCCTCAAGATTTCTCTTATTCTTTCTAGCCTCAGGCTCAGAAGAAGATTCTGAAGCTGTGACTGTGACTAAAACTCGCTTATTCTCTTGAAGAAGACTTTTAGCTGCCACCAACTCTGCCAAGAGCTCGGATGAAGTACACAACATTTTACATATGTTATAGTTGAACCAAAATAGCTCATAGCTTTGAGGCAAGTTCTGGAGGACAATATCGACTTTGGTTTCACCATCGATTTTGCCTCCCACTACCTCAACCTCGTTAATGTTACCAATCATGTCAATGACATGATCTCTCACGAGAGTACTCTCAGCCTCTAGGACTATGTCCAAATTAGGACTACAATCGATATAGTTCAGACCAATTAATTTGTTATTTTTCAATACAGTAACTAAGGGGTTGAATGTCATATTGATACTGTAAAATAAACAGACAATGTTTTAGTTATCTAACCTAGAATTTCGAACATGACAAAATTCTAATAATTATTGACTTCCCTCAAAATAATAATTTAAATCCACCAAGATCTCATTCACTAGGATTCTCGCAAGCCACGATAGTGTGGACGTTTACACTAACCCACATTCATTTGAGAAGAATAAAGTTTATTAACTACACTATTTAACCAAATGACCTATTGATCAATATAGCTAATAGTCGGTGCTTTCAGCCATACAAATAAGCAGTGTAACCTTGATGGGAGGAATACTGCAGATCGTACACTAAGTGGGTGCTATTACATGACTTCTGAGCCTGTTACATCAGGATAGTGCGTCTCAGATGGAGAGGGTGTTGTATTTCTCCTAGTTAAACTTATTCTAGTCATTTTACTCAGAAATTCATAATCTAGCGATCTTGTGGTTGGACTCATCCGAATGGAGGAAGGCCCTAATGCCAATGCCCAAGTCCACCCACATCGCATATGAACTCGTAATGGTGGTCGTGGGGATATTAAACCAACCCGCTCCCACATAGATTTCTAAATTTGTGGGTTTTTTCGGCTTTAACATGCAATTAACTAACCCTAATTTATATGCAAAAAATAAACCATTCATGCTTTAAAATCATGCATCTAAAATACAATATAAAAATTAAAGCACAAAATTAAAAAACATAAATACGGGAAATAAATACGGGAGATTGTTGTTTAGATAGATTGTTGGTGAATGTGCCCTAATGAGGGCTATTTATGTAAATATACTTTGAGGGTATTTATGTAAATAAGATATTTGTCGCTTGATTGATTGTTTATCAAATGAGTTAATTTCATGATAGTAATATCCTTGTGCATATTTAAATTCATGAAATCGATCCGCCAAAAGAAACACTCCATGGACTAATTAGATCATGAGTGATTCTTTTGAGTAGTACTGGTACTAGGATCCTTAGACCAGAAATCACTACATGGTCTTAGGTGAATTGTAGTGTGCTTTGACATACGCCTAACGGGGCCGTAACAGGTTGCCAAGTACGGGTATGATTGGGTACACTATGAGACACGCTAAGGTATGTAGGTGAAGTGATGGGACTACAAATCTCTCTTAAGTGAGAGATGATATCTTGGCCACTTGATAGTGAACTGAAAAGTGCATGGCCATGCCCAAGGAATGATAGGATATCATTTTCTTGAAGGATTCAGTGTCACTAAGAGATCAAGTAAACGTTTAGCTACATAAGGATGATGGTTCCATGCCTTATGCTAAACTGGATATCGATGTAGAGGATCGTACGCAGTTTGCTCGGAAAGGTTGTGTTGAATCTCCATTCGACCCTCCATTCCAAATTGGGTAGTCATTATGTCTTGCTAGAGACCACTAATGACTTATGGATTAATCAATGGGTTTGAGTTATCCATTGCCAATTTGGAATGGGCCTACAGGATCGCACATAAGAAAGTTCGATGATGCAGAATAAGAATTCTTGCCTACAATAAGTATAATTGTTATACTTAAATAAATAAGATTTAATTAAATGGTTTAATTAAATATTATTGGAAAGTTCTATGGTATTAATTAATAGTTAATTAATTACCTGGGAACAATTGGGATGGGCTGATAAATCAAGGGACTTAATTGCAATTGAAGTTCTTGACCCATCAGCCTGATCCATGGGTCATGGGTTGATCCATGGGCTTGGTGTATAACCCAAATCATTAAAGTGTTATTTAAGGCTGATTTGGAATTAGTAAATATTATTTAAATACTGACTTGGAATCAGTTAAATAATATTTGGTAATAATACTGATTTGGAAATTACTAAAATCAGTTAAGTTATAATTGGATAAATTACAATACTGATTTTGGAAATTAATTCCCTACAAATATCCTAGGGATATAATTGTAGGGAGAGGATTTTTTTGAATTATTCTCATCAGAAAAAATACACAGATTTTCCCAAAATCTCCGGGTAGGCAAGATCGGCTAGCACCAACCTGCGAAGGCTTTCGTGCTTGAGAGTAGAGGATCCTTCGAGGAAGGATTTTGGAGACAACAAAACGCCATCTTCTCAGAGGAGCCAGGCGACGTGCGCAACCGATTACGCTTCAAGGGTAAGACCCGATCCTCATAGTTTAGGATTCCGCTGTTTAATTAGATTAAATGCCTAAACAAAATCCAACAGTGGTATCAGAGCCAGGTTTAGAACATTTTAGTGGTAATATTAAAATAAATTGATTTAAGCAAATTGTTTGTGTTGAAAATTATTTTTTCTTATTACCCGAAAAATTCCCTCGAGTGAAAATTAGCTTTGGGTCTTAACACGAGAATGGCTAGAAGGGTTCCGGCTCTCTCGATTGCTTTAGATTTTTTGGCTGTTTGATTTTGTTGCCTGAAAACCGTTGTCGCCGGAAATTTTTTTGGATTTTGGGAAATCAAGGCTTCACGGAAATGTTCTGCTGAAGTTTTAGTTTTCAAAATTCTGGTCTTTTTGATTGTCATCGCCAGAATTAAACATTAAAACAAATTGGAAAGGATTTCATGTTAGCTAGAACTGGGTTCTTCATTTTCTTGCCGGAAATCGTGTTTTTGAAATGTGGATTTTGGCTTCAAAAACTTTTATGTGGGCTGTGTTGTTTTTTTTTTCTTCTTCACCGGGAAATCATTTGGTTTTTGGTCACTAAGGTTACCGGAAAAACGGGCCGATTGTTTAGAAATCTGGGGTGTTTAAAACTTGACCGGAAATTGGATTTTTGGTATGTTTTGGTTTCAATATTTGCTGGGCTGCTGTGGTTTTTGTTTTAATTTGCTGGGGAAGTTTTCGCCGGAAAAATGGACAAGCCGGACTTGGAGTTTGGGCATGGAATTTTTCGTCGAAATTGACAACGGGATCAGTCTTCGATTAGATCAATGGTCGGTCGTCTCTCGTATGGTCGGTCGTCTCTCGTGCCTTGAATATCTTCGCGACATCATCAGGACGGAGATAGCTAGTGGTTGCGTCATCTCCGACCGGTCCAATCTAGGTTGTGCTTCGTTGGACGAGGCAACGGCCAGTTTTGGAAATCGGTTCCGATCGACTTTGAGGTTTTATCGCGGGAAAAACGTGACCACCAAAAGTGTTTTCGTTGGTCCCGTTTTCATGTCAAGAAGATGAATCGAGCGTTGGACGTTCGGGTTTTCTTAGTAAGGGTTTTTGATGGATTTCGCTTTATTCATCTTCACCGGGAGGGTTTTTTTTTTCCTTTCGCCGGGAAGATGATCGGAGGCGGGCTTAGAAAACCGGCGAAAGGAAGGTCGGGGAAGAAAAGGGTTGGCGGCGGGGGTCAGAAGCCCTAATTAGGCTGAAATGACTAAAATGCCCCCGCCGCACCCTAACCCTAGAACCCAAATTTTAAAATTGTTTTAAAATTGCAGAGAGACCCCAGAAGTTTTATCTCCACAAAACCCTAGCCCAGAATTTTATTTAAATTATCAAATTGCCCCAAAAGTTTCAGAAAATTAAATTTTAAAATTTTCTGAATTTTATTTAATAAGATTTTAATTAAATAGTCTTATTAGATAAAGATAGGATTAATTTAGAATTTTATCCTATAAGTTTAAATTTATCTTAATTAGATAATTAGATAAATTTTAAAATAATTATTTTAATTAGATTAAAATAATTAGAAAAAGATAAATAAATAAATAAATAAATAATTAATTAGATTAATTAATTAGTTTAAATTTTGAATTGTTGTTTATTTTTTTATTTTACTTTAATTTTGATGCTTATTTAAATTGTTTAAATTTTATTTGAAGCATCATAATTATGCAAGCATGTTCATGCATCATTTTGGATAAATGTAAAATGAACAGAAGGATTGATTAAAATTGATCATGACACGATCAATTTTAATTCTGTAATAGTTACACAATCCTTAAAATTAATCGGCTTAAATTAAAAACGGCTTGTATGAGCATATGCATTTTATGTGTTCAAAGCATGAATTGGGCTTTTAATTTTAACGTTTTAAAAGTTGGGGCCTGCGAGCCAATTTTGAATTGGGCCTGCGTGCCTATAAAATCATCATGTAATAGTTAGGCCCAAAAGAAGGTTCCAAGAGGAGTCCATGATGGAGCCCAGGAGAGGAGGCCGAATATGAAGATTTTAAAAGGCCCTGTAATAGACTAGAGCCCAGTTCATGGCTTTAATTTCATTGCTTTTATTCATTTTATTTGATATGCAAATGAATATGATAAACGAAAATGCATGTTAAGCCGATCAAACTAAAATCCCAAAAATCCAAGATTTTGCTTCCATACTTAAGGGCCCGCTTGAGCGTCGAACGTCTGGTGGACTTGGAGAGCCCAAGGGCCTCAGGTTTTCTTCGTGCGGCGGGTTGTTACATAATAGTTCCCAACTTTATCACTACCATTAATGAGTGGAAAAACTGTTTGGGTATTAGATGCTCAACTTTATCACTACCACTTGTTATGGAAAAACTGTGTGGGTGTCTATTGATGTGATGCCTTGAGGGATGGTTTAACTTGGGAAAATTAATCCTAGCTTGACCCGATAAGTTGACTAGGGATTAATTTTGCAAAGATAGGATTGTGTCAAACATTTGGAATGTTCATCCTATCACCGAAAAGTTGCATGGTATGCAATTGGAAAGCGTTAAATTACATGGAATGTGATTTGAACGTTGCCTACCAAAAGAGCCCGATCCCTACGATACTTGCCAAAGCAAGACTGGGGTTGACTTTTTGTGGATTTTCGGCCCACAATCTAGCACCAACACAAAATTGTTTGGGATTTCAATTTTGGCTATTGTGGAAAACATTTTTCAAAACTCATTCTAATATTTTGCATTTACTCTTTGTAGAAATGGCATCATCTAGCACAAATGTTATCTTAAACTCTGCTCTAAGAAGTATATTGGATAAAGGTAAATTGGTTGGACCAAACTTCTTAGATTGGGAAAGAAACTTGAGAATAGTTCTCAAACAAGAAAGGAAGCTACATGTCTTAGAGACCCCTTTACCTGAACCACCACAAAATGCTTCGGCAAATGTTCAACGAGCCTGGGATAAGCTGAAAAATGACTCCGATGATGTGACGTGCTTGATGCTCGCGTCTATGATAGGCGAGCTTCAAAAGCAGTTCATGAATTTGGAAGCGTTCCGAATTTATGAGTCACTGACGGAAATGTTTCGTGAACAAGCTTCAGGTATCTTTGTTATAGAAATAAATCTTTCTATGTCCACCTCATGGGTATTAGATACTGGTTGTGGGGCTCACAATTGTACTAATGTGCAAGGACTCAGAAATAGAAGGATAACAAAGAAAGGTGAAGTAGATCTCCGAGTGGGCAACGGGGCAAGAGTTGCTGCTGTTGAAGTTGGAGATTACACTCTGTCTTTACCTTCTGGTTTAAATATCGAACTTGAAAATTGTTATTATGTACCTACTTTGAGCAGAAATATTATTTCAGTTTCGAGTTTAGATAATAAAGGTTTTCGATTTATTATAGAGAATAACTCGTTATCTTTATATCAAAATGATATTTTATACGGAGTTGCAAATATGTGTAACGGTCTGTATGTCTTGGATTTGACCCAAGAAAAACCAGTCTATAACATAGAAAATAAAGCTAAATCAACTAAAGATGATTTAAGTCCAACATACCTTTGGCATTGTCGATTAGGCCATGCAAATGAAAAGCGAGTTCAAAAGCTTCACAAGGATGGAGTGCTTGGTTCATTTGATTTTGAATCATATGATACCTGCGAACCCTGCTTGCAAGGCAAAATGACAAAGAGTCCTTTCAACAAGAAAGGTGAAAGAACAAGTGAGCTATTGGCCCTAATACATACGGATGTATGTGGACCAATGAGCACACAAGCCAGAGGTGGATTTGAATACTTCGTAACTTTTACTGATGACTTTAGTAGATATGGGTATGTCTACTTAATGAGGTATAAAAGTGAAACTTTTGAAAAGTTCAAAGAGTTTAAAAACGAAGTAGAGAATCAGTTGGATCGAAGGATTAAGGTTATTCGCTCCGATCGGGGAGGTGAATACCTTAGTGATGAGTTCGATGGCTATCTAAAACAGTGTGGAATTGTTTCACAACTGACTCCACCAGGAACACCTCAATGGAATGGTGTATCCGAGAGGAGAAATCGGACCTTATTAGATATGGTTCGATCAATGATGGGCCTAGCAACTCTCCCTACATCCTTTTGGGGTTACGCTCTCCTTTCTGCTGCCTACTTATTGAATCGTATTCCATCTAAGGCAGTAGATAAGACTCCATATGAGATATGGATGGGTCGGAAGCCCTATATGTCCTATCTACGAGTTTGGGGTTGTCAAGCTCATGTAAAGCGTTTACAAAGTAATAAGCTTGAACCCAAAACTGACAAATGCCTATTTGTGGGATATCCTAAGGAAACCAAAGGATATCAATTCTACAACCCAACTGAGAACAAAGTGTTCGTTGCTCGAGGAGCTACTTTCTTAGAGAAAGAATTTCTGTACAAGAAAGACAGTGGGAGTAGAATAGAACTCGGAGAAGTTCAAGAACCACAAGAGGATGTAGAACAATCTACAAAAACTCAGATGGAAGTTGACATGGAAACTCATGAAGATGAGCAACCTGAGTCAACAGCACAAGAACCTAGAAGGTCTAGTAGATCTCATCACCAACCCGAGAGATACGGATTTCTCGTGACTGACGATCAAGATTTGATCTTGGTGGACTCTAATGAGCCCGCGAACTACAAACAGGTTTTAGAAAGTCCGGATTCCGATAAATGGCTAGAAGCTATGGAATCTGAAATGCAATCCATGAGGGACAATAAAGTGTGGACTTTGATTGACCCTCCTGTTCAGGCAAAGGTTGTCGATTGCAAGTGGATTTTCAAGTTAAAACCTGGCGGGATCTTCAAGGCACGACTAGTGGCTAAAGGTTTCAGACAGACTCATGGTATTGACTATGATGAAACCTTCTCCCCTGTCGTAATGCTCAAGTCCATTAGGACAATGCTTGCCATAGCAGCATATTTTGACTATGAGGTATGGCAGATGGATGTTAAGACGGCTTTCCTGAATGGAAACCTACTCGAGGATGTTTATATGAAACAACCCGAGGGATACATCGATCAAAAGCATCCTAATCGAGTATGTAAGCTTCAGAGGTCCATCTATGGACTAAAGCAAGCATCTCGAAGTTGGAATCTTCGTTTTGATGAGGAAGTAAAAGGTTACGGATTCATCAAGAACGAAGATGAGCCTTGTGTTTACAACAAAGTTAGTGGGAGCAAGATTGTTTTCCTTGTCCTATATGTGGACGACATCCTGCTCATAGGAAATGACATTCCCTTGATGAAGGACATCAAACAATGGTTGGGGAGTGTATTTTCTATGAAAGACTTAGGAGAAGCTGAGACGATACTAGGTATCAAGATCTATAGAGATAGGTCTAAAAGGCTTCTGGGACTAAGTCAAGAAGGGTACATAGACAAGATATTGAAAAGATTCAATATGTCTAACTCCAAAAATGGTAAGGTACCATTTAGACATGGCCTTCTCTTGAAGAAGAACCAAGGTCCTTCAACAAGAGAGGAGAGGGATACAATGAGTAGAGTCCCATGTGCTTCGGCAATAGGATCTATCATGTATGCCATGTTGTGTACCCGTCCGGATGTTGCACATGCACTTAGCATGACTAGCAGATACCAACAAGATCCAGGGATGGATCATTGGACTGCAGTCAAAGCAATCCTGAAGTACTTACGAAGAACTAAAGGATTAATGCTAGTGTATGGAGGACAAGAACAGCTCATTGTACAAGGTTACGCTGATGCTGCTTTCCAAACAGATCAAGATGACATGAAGTCACAATCAGGCTACGTGTTTAGTCTGAATGGCGGTGCAATAAGTTGGAAAAGCTCAAAGCAAGATACAACAGCCGATTCTACAACAGAGTCTGAGTACATTGCTGCATCAGATGCTGCAAAGGAAGCTGTTTGGCTGAGAAAGTTCGTGTCAGACATCGGAGTGATACCGAGTATCCAATATCCGATAGAACTTTTCTGTGACAATAACGGGGACATCGCACAAGCTAAGGAGCCTCGGTCACACCAGAAAACCAAACACATACTCAGAAGGTTTCACCTCATTCGAGAGATCATTGATCGAGGAGATGTGAAAGTGTGCAAAATAGGGTCAGACGACAATATAGCAGATCCTCTCACAAAAGCTCTACCACAGTCAAAGTTTGATAGACATGTAATAGAGCTTGGTCTTAAACAGTTTAGGACATAGCCCTTCATCGGGCAAGTGGGAGATTGTTGGTGAATGTGCCCTAATGAGGGCTATTTATGTAAATATACTTTGAGGGTATTTATGTAAATAAGATATTTGTCGCTTGATTGATTGTTTATCAAATGAGTTAATTTCATGATAGTAATATCCTTGTGCATATTTAAATTCATGAAATCGATCCGCCAAAAGAAACACTCCATGGACTAATTAGATCATGAGTGATTCTTTTGAGTAGTACTGGTACTAGGATCCTTAGACCAGAAATCACTACATGGTCTTAGGTGAATTGTAGTGTGCTTTGACATACGCCTAACGGGGCCGTAACAGGTTGCCAAGTACGGGTATGATTGGGTACACTATGAGACACGCTAAGGTATGTAGGTGAAGTGATGGGACTACAAATCTCTCTTAAGTGAGAGATGATATCTTGGCCAGTTGATAGTGAACTGAAAAGTGCATGGCCATGCCCAAGGAATGATAGGATATCATTTTCTTGAAGGATTCAGTGTCACTAAGAGATCAAGTAAACGTTTAGCTACATAAGGATGATGGTTCCATACCTTATGCTAAACTGGATATCGATGTAGAGGATCGTACGCAGTTTGCTCGGAAAGGTTGTGTTGAATCTCCATTCGACCCTCCATTCCAAATTGGGTAGTCATTATGTCTTGCTAGAGACCACTAATGACTTATGGATTAATCAATGGGTTTGAGTTATCCATTGCCAATTTGGAATGGGCCTACAGGATCGCACATAAGAAAGTTCGATGATGCAGAATAAGAATTCTTGCCTACAATAAGTATAATTGTTATACTTAAATAAATAAGATTTAATTAAATGGTTTAATTAAATATTATTGGAAAGTTCTATGGTATTAATTAATAGTTAATTAATTACCTGGGAACAATTGGGATGGGCTGATAAATCAAGGGACTTAATTGCAATTGAAGTTCTTGACCCATCAGCCTGATCCATGGGTCATGGGTTGATCCATGGGCTTGGTGTATAACCCAAATCATTAAAGTGTTATTTAAGGCTGATTTGGAATTAGTAAATATTATTTAAATACTGACTTGGAATCAGTTAAATAATATTTGGTAATAATACTGATTTGGAAATTACTAAAATCAGTTAAGTTATAATTGGATAAATTACAATACTGATTTTGGAAATTAATTCCCTACAAATATCCTAGGGATATAATTGTAGGGAGAGGATTTTTTTTGAATTATTCTCATCAGAAAAAATACACAGATTTTCCCAAAATCTCCGGGTAGGCAAGATCGGCTAGCACCAACCTGCGAAGGCTTTCGTGCTTGAGAGTAGAGGATCCTTCGAGGAAGGATTTTGGAGACAACAAAACGCCATCTTCTCAGAGGAGCCAGGCGACGTGCGCAACCGATTACGCTTCAAGGGTAAGACCCGATCCTCATAGTTTAGGATTCCGCTGTTTAATTGGATTAAACACCTAGACTATTCCCAACATAGATGCACTCCGTGTCTGAAAGGTAGAAAACCTTTGTTAGAGTTCTGCATGTTAAAATGGGCCAGAATCGTATCTATGTATGAAGCTTGGGAGAGCGTTAACGAACGTTTCCTACGATCTCGAATTATCTTGATCCCAAGGATATGTCCCGCTTCCCTAAGTGCTTCATATCAAACTGCTTAGACAACCATGTCTTTATGTCTGATAACCCATTCTTGTTGTTGCCAATCAATAGAATGTCATCTACGTAAAGCAAAGGAAACACCACCAATTTTCCATCACTTCTACAGTACACAGATTGCTCATCCGTGTTAGAGTTGAATACATAAGCTATGCTTGTATTGTAGATTTTCACAGTTAATATATCGATTAATGTTTTGGTTATATTTGTTGTGCATTATTTGTCTATTTATATTATGTAGTTAGATGATGAGTTGTCTTGTGTGACACAGTAGATCTCATCATTGGTTAAAATACATAATATATAAATGAGGTTCATAACCGAGACAGCTTTGGACAAACTGTCGATTTAGGTTATTATGCAATTCGGATAATTGGTTTGTCTAAACTGATTGAATAATATAGATATGCCCGGGGCGTATTGAACTTTACCATTTAGAATGATTTGTCTTGTACTGATTTAATAGAAAAATCATTCTTAGTATTCTATATCTTAATCCCTAGACTTGAGCGGGCATGAGGATTAGACATAGTGTACTTTGATATGCCAATGGGTGAGGTCAATTGTGGCCAATAGTCTTGGTAGGTTGGGTGCACGTGTTTAGTTGTTTGGTGTGCTACTGCTTGTCGAAAGGAAACCATGTACCGGTGCGTCTGGGGTGATGGTGCTCCCGAGATGAGCTCGTAATGTTTATTATACTAAACTCGGGCAGTGGACTTATGTCCAGTATAGTAAAAAAGTCGAGTGGTACTAGTCTCGGAATTAAAGAAGTTAATTAATTAATTTATCAGTAAATTAATAAATTAACGAGCACTATATCTTTGATGTGGGGAGATTATGAATAAATTAATTAAGTTGTTCCGGAAGCAATTCTGGTGTAGGATGGTAGTGCCAAAATTAATCCGTTAGTGGTACGATTAATTTTGTAATGGGTTAATTGAATAGGTAGAATTAATTAATTGATTAATTATTCATAAGGGTTAATTAAGTAATTAACAAAGTGAAATTAATTAATTAATTAATTAAGTCTTAAGTTTCAATTAGAATTAGAAAATCCTAGAGATTAGGAATCTAGTAGAATTTTGTTTATCCTATCAGATTGGTTACCTAATTGGATTTGGAAACTGATTAATTACTTAAACTCATTAGGAAGACCAATTCTAAACCAACATGGGGTCTCTCTTGTAACTCTCTATATAAGACCAGAGATTAGCTATTCCATAATATACAATTCATAAGTTTTCAAGACAACAAAACTTAGAGAGAGAAAATCCTAGAGAGAGAAAATTTCTCTCTCTAAAATTGGATTTTTTAGGCTAATAGCTGCCTTTTTTTATTCTATTTGGGCGGCTGAATTTTGTCCAAATCGGCGACGTGTGTAGCTCCTCTCTCGGGTCCCAGGTGGCGCGTGATCCTCACGCACTAGGGGCAGGTGGTTGCAGAATTTTTCAGGCGACCCAGTTGTGGTGATTATCTGATCAATTGCTCGTTAGATTGCTGTCCACACAGCATACAAGCAAAGTGTTAAGGCATACAAGAGAATCACCTGAGTATACGCTTCAATAGGTAATGCTTATGTTTCCGTTTTAATTAAGAATTTTTGTTGGGTGATAAATCGAATAAGTACAAACCAAGATCCTGCGCAACATTATTTCAAGCAAGGATTGAAATAGCGGTTGTGCTAGTGTCTAGGCTTGGCCAGAGATTTTGATTATGGAATGCAGAGCACGAAAGTGAGTTTCTGGCTAGGCCCTGGCAGATAATCTTTCAATTGGTATCAGAGCTTGGTTTTGGGTTTTGTGCTTGTTCTATTTATTACATGGTTTTATATGCAGGTGGTTAAGAAATCCCGACTATTATGGTTACGTTTGTATGGGTTTTAATTAAACTCCGGGACATGTCTGGATTTGATCTTATTATGAATGTTGTAATAGTATAACCACGTGCTGGAAGCCGTGTATGATTAGATCAAATCTGTAGTAGGATTTTTTCTATGTAATTTTGATTATTTAATTTTTCTAGAAAGTCATGTAGTAGGAGAATTAATTTTTGTAATCGAATGCATTATGGTGGGCAACTTGAATTGGTGAGTATTTATCTAATCGTTAATTCGTAGAAACCCAGGAAAACCCGAAACAAATTGCAAGAAGAAAAAATAGCATAGAAGAAGTGAAAGAGGGATTGGTGGCAGGGGCCGGCACCGGCAACGACTCATCGGCAACCGCTGGAAAGCGGCAGCGCCGATGCTACGCGGTGCAGCAGGTTTGCTGCACCAGCGCGTGGTAGCTGCGCGCGTGTGGCCCATTTCAGGTCACGTTTTGGCCCATTTTTCCTCCAAATTTTGTATTTTGAAGTTCAAGACTCTATCCTTCGAGTTGCGTGGCGGGACACGAGATCAAGGCAGAAGATGGAAACAATTAAAACTATAACAGTCAGGAAATTTAATTTTCGCATTTATTTCCCGTATTTATTGTTTTAATTTTTTTTGCTTTAATTTTTATGTTGTATTTTAGATGCATAATTTTAAAGCATGTTGGTTTTATGGTTGCATATAACTTAGGGTTAGTTAATTGCATGTTAAAACCGAAAAAACCCTCAATTTAGAAATCTAAGTGGGAGCGGGTTGGTTTAATATCCCCACAGCCACCATTACGAGTTCATATGCGATGTGGGTGGGCTTGCGCGTTGGCATTAGGGCCTTCCTCCATTCAGATCAGTCCAACCACAAGATCGCTAGATTATGATTTCCGAGTAAGATGACTAGAGTAAGTTGAACTAGGAGAAACGCGACACCCTCTCCATCTGAGGCGCACTATCCTGAGGTAACAAGCTCATAAGTCATGTAATGGCACACACTTAGTGTATGATCTGCAGTATTCCTCCCTTCGAGGTTACACTGCTTATTTGTATGGTTGAAAGCACCGACTATTGGCTATATTGATCAATAGATCATTTGGTCAGATAGTGTAGTTAATGAACTTGGTTCTTCTCAAACGAATGTGGGTTAGCGTAAACGTCCACACTATCGTGGCTTGCGAGAATCCCGGTGAATGAGATGTTGGTAGATTAAAATTATTGTTTTGAGGGAAATCAATAATTGTTAGGATTTCCTTGTTTTCGAAATTCTAGATTTAATAACTGAAACATTGTCTGTTTATTTAATTTATAGTATTTGATATGGCATTCAACCCCTTAGCTACTATGTCAACTGGAGTCGTAACTTGGACATTGTCCGGGCGGCAGAGCAGTATAAGTTTGTGCTCACCAAAATATGTCCAGATGTGCCTAATGAGGACTCTCCTCAAGAGGATAGGGATGCCAATGCCAGGTGGAGAAAAGCGGATGAGATGGCGCATTGCTATATTTTGGCCTCTATGCCAAATGTGCTACAACATCAGCTTCATCCCATGGTCTCTACCTTCAACATGATGGCTCACCTGAGGGAGATGTTCGCTCATCAAGGCAGGACTGCTAGGCAAGCAGCCATGAGAAAGTTGATGAACACTAAATTGGCTGGAGGCAGATCGGTGAGATATCATGTGCTTCACATGATCAGTAACATCAACGAGATAGAGGTGTTGGGAGGTGAAATTGACCCAGAAAATCTGATAGATATCATCCTCCAGAGCTTTCCCTCTAGGTTTGAGCAGTTTCGGGTCAACTATAACATGAATCAAAGAGTTTACACTCTACCCGAGCTCTTAACTTATTTGGTGTCGGCTAAAAGGCATCTTCCACGAGAAGAAGCAAGCTTTGGTCACAGTGAAGGCTTGAAGTTCTTCTTCTGCGCCAAAGGCAAGAACAATAAGAAGAAGAAGAAGGCCAAGAAACTTGTTGCTAAGCCTGAAATCGCAAAGAAGAGCAAGCCTAAAGGCAAATGCTTTAGGTGCGGGAAAATGGGACACTGGAAAGCGGATTGTACAAAGCCTAAAGGTGCGATAGTTTCTGCCCTAATTACTGAGACATGTTCAGTGGTGATTCCCATAGATACTTGGTGGGTGGTTTCAGGCGTCACTGATCGTGTTTGTAATTCTTTGCAGGGGTTCCAAGTAACCTGGAAGCTTAGAGAGGGTGAGCTGGATATCTACATGGGCGACACTACAAGAGTGTCAGTAGAAGCAGTGGGAGTTGTCACTTCAAATTTCAAAAGTTCTAGATTGTAATTATTTAATTGTCTTTGTGTACCGAGTTTTAGAAAGAACCTTATTTTGGTTTGTACTCTTAAATAACGGTTATAAGTTTATTTTTTCTGATGATTCTGTTGTTATCAGAAGAAATAGAAAACTTATTTGTTGTGGTTCATTGGCTGATAATTTCCTTGTGGTTAATTCTAACTCCCCAATTTTTTAGGCGACCAAGTTGTGGTGATTAGCTGATCAATTGCTTGTTAGATTGCTACCCGCACAGCATACAAGCAAAGTCTTGAGGCATATAAGAGAATAACCTAAGTATACGTTTCAATAGGTAATTGTTATGTTTCGGCTTTAATTAAGCATTTTTGTTGCGTGATAAATTGAATAAGTAAAAACCAAGATCCTGCACAATGTTATTTCAAGCAAGGATTGAAATAGCGGTTGTGCTAGCGTCTAGGCTTGGCCAGAATTCCGATTATGGAATGCATAGCATGAAAGTGAGTTTCTGGCTAGGCCCGGGTAAATAATCTTTCAATCCGGACACTGAGTAAATCCGTAGGACTGGATTACATCATCAAACCGGATGTTCCAAGATCTGAATGCCTACTTAAGTCCATAAATGGACTTCTTAAGCCAGCAAACACTCTGGTTGCTGCATGAAGATAGTTTGCTTGAGACTTCCGTTAAGGAAAACTGTCTTGACATCCATCTGCCATATCTCATAATCTAAATGAGCAGCTATGGCCAAGAGAATCTGGATCAACTAAAGCATGGCTACTGGGACAAGGTTTCTGAGTATACCCCTTCGCACCTTTCAATCTGGTCTTCTCTTATGTTTGTAGAACCACTTGCATCCAATGGGCTTAAACCTATCAGGCAGGTCCACAAGCTCCCAGACTTGATTGTGGTCCATTGACCCCATCTCCGATATAATTACCTTATACCAAGATTCTGCATCTTTATCTCGGAAAGCCTCATTGTAGTTTACCGGGTCAGGCTCATGCGCGCCTGGGACTAGGTCTGAGGCCTCTCCCACGTCAATAAACCTGTCTGGCTGTCTCACAACCCTCCCAATACGACGAGGTAGCACCTGTTTAGGTGCATCATCTGTGATATCTTGTGCAGTGTGTGGTGTATCTACTTGTGCTAGTGTATCAGGATTATCAGTTTGTCTTCTAAGCTCTTCTAGTACTATTTTACTCTTGGGCTTGTGATCTAGGATACAGTCTTCCTCCAAAAATCTAGCGTTGGTACAAACCACCACCTTCTGATCTTTTGGAATATAAAATAGACAATTTTTCATTCCTCTAGGATGTCCTACAAACAGCATTAATTATGTTCTTGCATTTGAATTAGCTGCATCTTCCTTAAGCACATCTGCTGGGCAACCCCAAATTCTGAGATATCTTAGACTAGGCTTTCGCCTGTTCTACAACTCTACTGGTGTTGAAGGCATGGTTTTAGATGGTACGAGATTAAGAATATACATCGTTGTTTCTATGTCATATACCCAGAACGAACTCGGAAAATCACTATAGCTCATCATCGACCTAACCATTTCCATGAGAGTTCGATTCATTCTTTTCCTACACCGTTCTGTTGTGGCATGCCAGGTGCAGACAACTGAGACTGAATTTCTACCTCAATGAGGTATTCTCAAAATTCATGGGATAGGTACTCCCCACTACGATCTGATCGCAGTGTCTTGATACACTTACCATGATGCTTCTCCACATCTGCTCGAAACTCTTTGAACTTGCCAAATCACTCAGACTTGTGACGCATTAGGTAAATGTACCCGTACCTTGAGTCATCATTTGTGAACGTCATGAAATACTTGAATCCACCTCTTGCTAGGACCTTCATTGGTCCACACAAGTCAGAATGAATTAATTCTACTACTTCTTTGGCTCTATAACCTTTTGCCTGAAAAGGTCTCTTAGTCATCTTCCCTCCAAGCAAGATTCGCAGGTTGAATAACTGTCAATCTCTAATGAACTTAAAGGTCCATCATTGATCAACCTCTGAACCCTACTAAGGTTTATATGACCTAGCCTGAGATGCCAAAGATAGGTTTGATTCATTTCAGAAGGTTTCTTCCTCTTACTAATGTTAGATAAAGAGCTATTTGTTTCTATGTTTTTCACAACAGGGGAGTTAGAATTAACCACAACCAAATTATCTATCAATGAACCAGAACAAATAAGTTTTTCATTTCTACTAATAACAATAGAATCATCAGAAAAAATAAACTTATAACCGTTCTTTAAGAGTGTTGAAACTGAAATAAGGTTCTTTCTAAAACTCGGTACATAAAGACAATTAACTAACTCTAAACTAGAATTTTCGAAAATTAGAGTAACTACTCCTGTAGATGTCCAACTCACCCTCTCTAAGCTTCCGGGTCACTTGGAACCCCTGCAAAGAATTACAAACATGATCAGTGGCGCCTGAATCTACACACCAAGTATCTGTGGGAATCACCGCTAAACATGTCTCAGTAATCAGGGCAAAAACTATCGTACTTTTAGGCGTTGGACAATCCACTTTCTAATATCCCGTTTTCCCGCATCTGAAGCACTTACCTTTGGGCTTGCTTTTCTTCGCTATTTAAGGCTTAGCGGCAAGTTTCTTGGCATTCTTCTTCTTCTTATTCTTCTTGCCCTTAGGCGCAGAAGAAGAACTTGAAGCTAGGCTGGTGATCCGCAGCATTGCTTGTCCAGATCGGGGCCAAAGGTTGAGCCTTTAGAGCCAATCTGTTCAGGAATTTCGCTACTGGACTGGGCGACTTGCTTGCGACAGAAGGAACAAGCTGGCGGACTGTTTAACAAGTTTTATTGAGCAGATTTTGATTTTAGTCGAGTGATTTTCTTGTGGGTATTTTGTGGGCTGAGTAAGGAACTTCGATAGATTATTGCCCATGCAATATTCGAAGTCTTCTCGGAGAATCGATAGGATTTCTTTTTGGAATCGCAACAAAGAATTGGTTTTCTTTAAGCAAGGGACTTCGCTACAAAAGGTAGAATCTTTAAATTCCGCTTTAATTAAAGATTTAATTTTTTGTGTCCCGATTAATAAATTAAATAAGTATAAGCCTAGATCCGTTCATGGGTAAACTAATTTGAGCCTGAGCTTGGTCGAAAGCTTCCGATTCTGGAATGCATTGCACGAAAGTGAGGTTTTTGATTTAGCCCGGGCTTGTTCAGTTTTCCTTCAAATTGGTATCAGAGCGTTGGTTTCGGTCTTATACTTGTTTGATTTATTACACGGCTTTATTTTGGCATTATTATTTTTGTCAAAATGTATAAACAGGTGGTTATTGGTTTCCCGGCTATTATGGTAGAAATTTAATTTTCATTCATAAACCCCGGGACATGTCCGGGCTTGTTTTATTTTTGAATGGAAATTTCTGTAATAGTAAGAGTTCTGTTCCTCCTCTCTGCTACACCATTCTGCTGGGGTGTGCCAGGTGCAGACAACTGGGTCTGAATACCTTCCTCTGACAAATAGGATCTAAATTCACTAGAGAGGTATTCGCCACCGCGATCAGATCGCAATGACTTGATACTCTTACCCAGATGGTTCTTCACCTCAGCCTTGAATTCTCTGAACTTGCCAAAGTATTTAGACTTGTGGCGCATCAGGTATATGTATCCATATCTAGAGTAATCATCCGTGAAAGTCATGAAATACTCATAACCACCTCTAGCCTAAACTGACATAGGCCCATACACGTCAGAATGAATCTGCTCTAAAACCTCATTGGCCCTATACCCCTTTGCCTTGAAAGGCCTCTTGATCATTTTACCCTCCAAGCAGGACTCACAGGTCGAATAGCTGTCAATATCTAGTAAGTCCAAAGACCCACTCTTGACCAACCTTTGAATCCTACTAAGGTGGATATGAGCTAGTCTCAGGTGCCAAAGATAAGTCTGATTCAAAGGGGAAGACTCTTTTCTCTTATTATGATTCGGTGATGAGTTACTAGTTTCTGTGTTTTGCATTACTGGGGAGTATGTCTTAATTAAAAATAAATTGTCAACCAATGTACCGGAACATATAAGTTTCTGGTCTTTTCTAATAAATATAGATCTATCAGAAAAAACACACTTATAACCATCCAAAACAAGTTTAGAAACTGAAAGTAAGTTCTTGCGAAAACTGGTTACATAAAGACAATCTCTCAACAATAAAGTAGAGTCTGAAAAATAAAGACATAAAACTCCCACTGCAGCAACAGAAACTCTGGTAGTATCCCCAAGGTAGACATGCAAGTCTCCCTCTCTAAGCAGCCGGGTCACTTGGAACCCCTGCAAAGAATTACAAACATGATCAGTGGCTCCTGAATCCACACACCAAGTATCTGTAGGAATCGCCGCTAAACACATCTCAATGACTAGGGAAAATTTACACGTACCTCGAGGCTTTGGGCAGTCCTTCTTCTAATGTCCCGCTTTGACACATCTAAAGCATTTTCCTTTCAGCTTCTGCTTCTTGGCAATGCCCCCTTGGGTCCATGACTGGCTCCTGCTTTCTGGCCTCTCTTCCTCTTTTGCTTATTGCCTTTGGGCCCAGGAGAGGAACCTGAGGGACCAACAGCAGCCAAGGCTTGCTTTTTCTCAACGAATAGGCTCTCAACAGACACCAATGCAGTCATGAGCTCAGAAAGTGAATATGAGAGATTCCCCATATTATAGTTCAATCGAAACTGCTCAAAACTGGGAGGCAAGCTCTGGAGAATGATATCGACCTGGGTATCCCCATCAATCTCACCTCCCAATACCTCAATCTCATTGATGCAACCAATCATGTCCAGCACATGATCTCTCACTGAAGTGCCCTCAGCCATCTTAGCATTCATAAGTTTCCTCATAGCTGACTGCTTGGCAGCCCTGCCCTTATGTCCAAACATCTCCCTGAGGTTGAGCATCATATCGTAGGCTGAGGTCATCTGCTGATGCTGGTGCTGCAATACACTTGACATGGAAGCCAAGATGTAGCACCTGGTCATCTCATCAGCCTTCTGTCACCTCGTATATGGCTCTCGCTGCTCAGGGGTGGCATCATCGCTGGGCTTAGGGGGACACTCCTCATCAAGCACGTACTTGTAACCCTCAGCGGTAAAGACAATGTCCAGGTTACGTTTCCAATCAATGTAATTTGGATCGGTGAGTTTGTTTTGGTTCAGGTTACGTTTCCAATCAATGTAATGTCCAGGTTACGTTTCCAATCAACTAAAAATAAACAATTCAAATTTCAGTATACTTTTTTGAAAATATTGAAAATCCTTAAAAAACAAATATAATCTTCCACCGACATCTCTCACACCGGGATTAACGCAGGTCACGATAGGTGAACGTCTACGCTAACCCACATTCGATCGAGAAGAACCGAAGTTCATTAATTTCATTATCTGACCAACGATCTTATGATCAATGAAATTAATAGTCGATAATTTTAGCCGTACCCGAAAATAGCGTAACCTCAATGGGAGGGATACTAAAAATGGTACACTAAGTGTATGCCATTACGTGACTTCTAAGTTTGTTACTTAGGATACAAATGCGCCTCAGATGGCAAGGGTGTCGCAACTTTCTCCAATTAAACTCACTATAGTCATCCCTTTAGAAATTCATTCCGGTGATATCCGTGGTTGAAAACTTATCCGATAGGGAGGAAGGTCTAAGCCAACACGCAATTTTAACCACATCACCAATGAACCCGTAATGGAGGCCATGGGGATATTTACCAACCCGCTCCCACTTAGATTTTTAAACTTGTGGATTTTTACGTTTTAACATGCAATATCTTAACTATGGATATTCGCACCCATAAAACCGTTAGAGTTTTAATATGCGAATAATCTACCTTAGTCAATTGCACATTACCTTTTAAAAACATTTTGGTTTGGTTTTCATTCATGCAAAATAAAACGAAAATCACACAATTAGCGAAAAGACATAAATACGGGAAATTAAAATAAATAAAATTTCCTGACTATTATAGCCTTCTCTATCGTTGATTCTTTGACGCCTCGGTGACATGTCCCGTCATGTCGCTCCCACTCATTATTTGGATTCCTCTCGATTCGCCCAGGTTTTCTCAGTTTTCTACGTAATTAGGAATCACCCAAAATTACGATAAACCAAAACCCGCGAATATAAGTTACCCAAAATAACGTCTTCATCATAGTACATAAATTCCTATATACAAAGATGTTTTTCTAGGAATTTAAAGACGACATGATTAGTTCAAATCCTACTACAAGATTTTTCTAATCCTACACGGCTTCCAGCTCGTGGTTATTGCTATTACAGAAATTTCCATTCAAAAATAAAACAAGCCCGGACATGTCCCGGGGTTTATGAATGAAAAATTCAATTTCTACCATAATAGCTGGGAAATCAATAACCACCTGTTTAAGCATTTTGACAAAAATAATAATGCCAAAATAAAGCCGTGTAATAAATCAAACAAGTATAAGACCAAAACCAACGCTCTTATACCAATTTGAAGGAAAACCGAACAAGCCCAGGCTAAATCCAAAACCTCACTTTCGTGCAATGCATTCCAGAATCGGAAGCTTTCGACCAAGCTCAGGCTCAAATTAGTTTACCCATAAACGGATCTAGGCTTATACTTATTTAATTTATTAATCGGGACACAAAAGATTCAATCTTTAATTAAAGCGGAATGTTTAAAGATACTACCTTTTGAAGCGAAGTCCCTTGCTTAAAGAAAAATCCAATCTTTGATTGCGATTACAACAAGAAATCCGAAGAATGACTCCGATACAAACTCCGAAATATTGTGGGCTATTATCTACGGAGTTACCCTCGGCAAAATAAGAAAACCCAAGAAAATTGCTTCTCAAGAAACTCAAAATCTACCCAAAAACTGCTGCCTTTTTGGACCGCCAACCATCTGATGCCCTTTCGAAGTCCGATCGGTCTGTTGCCTTCTTCCCGGCCACGATCTGCACCACCATCTTCACGGATCACCCACCGGAGAAGAGATCAACATGAAGATTGACAGGATCAAGCACCCCGGGTTGAAGAACAACAGCTGGACGGCTGCGTAAAAACCCTGCGCAATTTTCTTGCTGCGCAAGAAAGGAAAATCTGCACAAGAAGGGAAAATCTGGGCAGCGATCGGCTGTCCTTAGGCTAAATAATTTGCGGATAATATATGAAAACTAATGGGCTGAGCTTCTAGTTGAAGAAGAAAGCTTCTTAGTCGACTTCGAGAGAAAACTTGATGAGGAAGACAAAGTTCTCTCTCTAGACTAGACTTTCTCTCACTAACCCTTACTTGGGTATCATGTTTCTTATGTCTTGACTTGCCCAATAAGTTGTATTTATAAGGAGCTTCTAAGGAGACCTAATGGGCTCTCGAGTTAGGCCATTTAATTTGACTTTCGTTGACCGCTAAGTATTCCCGACTAATCAACTCCAATCGACCCATTTAAATTAATTTATTTAACCCACTTTGTTAATTTAATTTAATCGAACCCTTAGAATTAATTAATTCAAATAGAATTAATTTCTAAACTCACTTTTTTGATTAAATATTAATTAAACCTTTTGGATTAATTAATTTACCTTGTCGATTAGTCAAATGCATAATCGGTCGTACCACTAACGGACCAATTATGGAACTACCGCTCGAAAACGACTTTACATTGCGCCATTATATTTTATTTCATCTCCCCACATTAAAGATCTAGCACGCGTAGGTTTATCAATTTACTGACAAATTAATTCACTGACTTCTTGGTTTCCGAGATTAGTACCACTCGTCCTTTTATTATACCGAACATAAAGTTCACCGGCCGGGTTTAGTATAATAGACTTTACGAGCTCATCTCGGGAGCACCATCAACCCGGCGAACCGGTACGTGGATTCCTCTGACTAGCAACGGCACGTAAGAAGCTAAACACCGCATACCCAACCGACCGAGGTATAGGCCTCAATCGACCGCACTCTTTGGCAAGTCAAAGCATACAATATCCAACCCTCATGCCCGTCCCAATCTCGGGATTGAGAGATGGAATACTAGGACCGAATTGACTACCCCGATCAGTAGAAGTCAATTCTATCCAAACTAGTCATGCTCAATATGCCCCGGGCATATCCGTGTGATTTAAACTAGTTTAGATAAACTGATTTCCAAACCACACAATAACCTATACCGATAGTATGTTCATACTATCTCGGTTACGAGCATACTTTTTATATATCAATACTTTAACCAATAACGGTATCTACTGTGTCTGTCCACACCCCGTTATCTAATTCTATGATATAAAGGAACAAATTTATACTGAAACAAAATGATATGTCAACTGTGGATATTAGTTTTTGATACAAGCCATAGCTTTTCAAAACTAACAGCCTAGTTAACTACAATCAGCCTCTCTGAGATAAAGATGCAGAATCTTGGCGTAAGGCAATGATATATGAGATGGGGTCAATGGACCACAATCAAGTCTGGGAGCTTGTGGATCTACCTGATGGGTTTAAGCCTATCGGATGCAAGTGGGTCTACAAATCTAAAAGAGAACCTGATGCAAATGTGGAAACCTTTAAAGCTAGGCCGGTGGCTAAGGGGTATACTCAGAAAGAGGGAATCGACTATGAGGAAACCTTCTCCCAGTAGCCATGCTGAAGTCGATCCGGATTCTCTTGGCCATAGCAACTCATTTAGATTATGAGATATGACAGATGGATGTCAAGACGGCTTTCCTAAACGGAAATCTCGAGGAAACCATCTTCATGAAGCAACCAGAATGATTCATTGAAAAAGGCCAAGAGCATAAGGTATGCAGGCTAAAATGGTCCATTTACTGACTTAAGCAGGCATCCAGATCTTAGAACATCCGGTTTGATGAGGTAATCCAGTCTTTCGGATTTACTCAGTGTCCGGATGAGCAATATGTGTATCGCAGACGTGATGGAAACTCAGTGGTGTTTCTCGTGCTTTACGTAAATGACATTCTATTGATTGGCAATAACAAGAAAGTGTCATCAGATGTAAAGGCATGGCTGTCCAAGTAGTTTGATATGAACGATTTAGGGAAAGCGGGACATATCCTTGGGATCAAGATAATTCGAGATAGTAGGAAACGTTCGTTAACGTTTTCCCAAGTGTCATACATAGATACTATTCTGGCCCATTTTAACATGTAGAAATCCAAGAAAGGTTTTCTATCTTTCAGACACGAAGTGCATCTGTCTAAGCAATAGTCTCCCAAGACCGTTGAGGAGATAGAGGCCATAAAGACAGTTCCTTATGCTTCGACAGTAGGAAGTCTTATGTATGCTATGTTGTGTGCGAGGCCTGATATCTGTTATGTCATTGGCATGGTAAGCAGATATCATAGTAACCCCGGAAAAGCTCATTGGGAGGCAGTAAAATGTATTCTCAAGTATTTGCGCAGAACGAGAAACAAGTGTTGGTCTATCAGGCGCCTGAGTTGGTAGCCCGAGGTTACACAGATTAAGATTTCTAAGGTGATAGGGACAAGAGTAAGTCTATCTCAGGGTATGTGTTTACTCTACGAGGTTCAGCCATAGTTTGGCGGAGTGTCAAATGCGTGGCGGACTCTACCATGGAGGCTGAATACGTGGAGGGCATGGGAATCAGCTACTTATGAGAGCCATGACAGTTTTTATAGATATATAGTAGGAGATTGTATAGGGATTGAATGTAGTTGTATATTGTTGGAGTGGAATACATAAGCTATGCTTGTGTTATACTTTCTCCCAGTTAATATATTGATTTATGTTTTGGTTAAATTTAGTTGTGCATTATTTGTCAATTTATATTATGTAGTTAGATGATGAGGTGTCCTGTGTGACACAGTAGATCTCATCATTGGTTAAAATACATAATATATTGTTGGGAATTGTTTAGGTGTTTAATCCAATTAAACAGCGGAATCCTAAACACTAAGGATCGGGTCTTACCCTTGAAGCGTAATCGGTTGCGCACGTCGCCTGGCTCCTCTGAGAAGATGGCGTTTTGTTGTCTCCAAAATCCTTCCTCGAAGGATCCTCTACTCTCAAGCACGAAAGTCTTCGCAGGTTGGTGCTAGCCGATCTTGCCTACCAAGAGAATTTGGGAATTCTGTGTATTTTGTCTAATGAGAATAATTCAAAAATCATCCTCCTACAATTATATCCCTAGGATATTTGTAGAGAATTAATTTACAAAATCAGTATTGTAATTATCCAATTATAACTTAACTGATTTTAGTAATATTCAAAATCAGTATTATTATCAAATATTATTTAACTGATTCCAAGTCAGTATTTAAATAATATTTACTAATTCCAAATCAGCCTTAAATAATACTTTAATGATTTGGGTTATACACCAAGCCCATGGATCAACCCATGACCCATGGATCAGGCTGATGGGTCAAGAACTTCAATTGCAATTAAGTCCCTTGATTTATTAGCCCATCCCAATTGTTCTCAGGTAATTAATTAACTATTAATTAATACCATAGAACTTTCTAATAATATTTAATTAAACCATTTAATTAAATCTTATTTATTTAAGTATAACAATTATACTTATTGTAGGCAAGAATCCTTATTCTGCATCATTGAAATTTCTTATGTGCGATCCTGTAGGCCCATTCCAGATTGGAAACGGATAACTCAATCTCATTGATTAATCCATAAGTCATTAGTGGTCTCTAGCAAGACATAGTGACTACCCAATTCAGAATGGAGGGTCGAATGGAGATTCAACACAACCTTTCCGAGCAAACTGCGTACGATCCTCTACATCGATATCCAGCTTAGCATAAGGCACGGAGCCATCATCCTTATATAGCTAAGCATTTACTTGATCTCTTAGTGACACTGAATCCTTCAAGCAAATGATATCCTATCATTCCTTGGGCATGGCCATGCACTTTCAGTTCACTATCAAGTGGCCAAGATATCATCTCTCACTTAAGAGAGATTTGTAGTCCCATCACTTCACCTACATACCTTAGCGTGTCTCATAGTGTACCCAATCATACCCGTACTTGGCAACCTGTTACGGCCCCGTTAGGCGTATGTCAAAGCACACTACAATTCACCTAAGACCATGTAGTGATTTCTGGTCTAAGGATCCTAGTACCAGTACTACTCAAAAGAATCACTCACGATCTAATTAGTCCATGGAGTGTTTCTTTTGGCGGATCGATTTCATGAATTTAAATATGCACAAGGATATTACTATCATGAAATTAACTCATTTGATAAACAATCAATCAAGCGACAAATATCTTATTTACATAAATACCCTCAAAGTATATTTACATAAATAGCCCTCATTAGGGCACATTCACCAACAATCTCCCACTTGCCCGATGAAGGGCTATGTCCTAAACTGTAAGACCAAGCTCTATTACATGTCTATCAAACTTTAACTGTGGTATAGCTTTTGTGTGAGGATCTGCTATATTGTCATTTGACCCTATTTTGCACACTTCCACATCTCCTCGATCAATGATCTCTCGAATGAGGTGAAACCTTCTGAGTATGTGTTTAGTTTTCTGGCGTGACCGAGGCTCCTTAGCTTGTGCGATGACCCCGTTATTATCACAGAGAAGTTCTATCGGATCTTGGATACTCGGTATCACTCCGATGTCTGACACGAACTTTCTCAGCCAAATAGCTTCCTTTGCAGCATCTGATGCAGCAATGTACTCAGACTCTGTTGTAGAATTGGCTATTGTATCTTGCTTTGAGCTTTTCCAACTTATTGTGACTTCATGTCATCTTGATCTGTTTGGAAAGCAGCATCAGCGTAACCTTGTACAATGAGCTGTTGTTGTCCTCCATACACTAACATTAATACTTTAGTTCTTCGTAAGTACTTCAGGATTGCTTTGACTGCAGTCCAATGATCCATCCCTAGATCTTGTTGGTATCTGCTAGTCATGCTAAGTGCATGTGCAACATCCGGACGGGTACACAACATGGCATACATGATAGATCCTATTACCGAAGCATATGGGACTCTACTCATTGTACCCCTCTCCTCTCTTGTTGAAGGACTTGGTTCTTCTTCAAGAGAAGGCCATGTCTAAATGGTACGTTACCATTTTTGGAGTTAGACATATTGAATCTTTTCAATATCTTGTCTATGTACCCTTCTTGACTTAGCCCCTGAAGCCTTTTAGACCTATCTCTATAGATCTTGATACCTTGTATCGTCTCAGCTTCTCCTAAGTCTTTCATAGAAAATACTCTCCCCAACCATTATTTGATGTCTTTTATCAAAGGAATGTCATTTCCTAGGAGCAGGATGTCGTCCACATATAGGACAAGGAAAATAATCTTGCTCCCACTAACTTTCTTGTAAACACAAGGCTCATCTTCGTTTTTGATGAATCCGTAACCTTTTACTTCCTCATCAAAACGAATATTCCAACTTCGAGATGCTTGCTTTAGTCCATAGATGGACCTCTGAAGGTTACATACTCAATTAGGATGCTTTTGATCGATGTATCCCTCGGGTTGTTTCATATAAACATCTTCGAGTAGGTTTTCATTCAGGAAAGCCATCTTAACATCTATCTGTCATACCTCATAGTCAAAATATGCTGCTATGGCAAGTATTGTCCTAATGGACTTGAGCATCACGACAGGAGAGAAGGTTTCATCATAGTATATACCATGAGTCTATCTGAAACCTTTAGCTACTAGTCGTGCCTTGAAGATTCTGCCAGGTTTTAACTTGAAAATCCACTTGCAATCGACAACCTTTGCCTGAACAGGAGGGTCAATCAAAGTCCACACTTTATTGTCCCTCATAGATTGCATTTCAGATTCCATGGCTTGCAGCCATTTATCTGAATCTGTACTTTCTAAAACCTGTCTATAGGTCGTGGGCTCATCAGAGTCCACCAAGATCAAATCTTGATCGTCAGTCACGATAAATCCGTATCTCTCGGGTTCATGACGAGATCTACTAGAACTTCTAGGTTCTTGTGTTGTTGACTCAGGTTGCTCATCTTCATGAGTTTCCATGTCAACTTCCATCTGAGTTTCTGTAGATCGTTCTACATTCTCTTGTGGTTCTTGAACTTCTCCGAGTTCTATTCTACTCCCACTGTCTTTCTTGTACATAAATTCTTTCTCTAAGAAAGTAGCTCCTCGAGCAACGAACACTTTGTTCTCAGTTGGATTGTAGAATTGATATCCTTTGGTTTCCTTAGGATATCCCACAAATAGGCATTTGTCAGTTTTGGGTTCAAGCTTATTACTTTGTAAACGCTTTACATGAGTTTGACAACCCCAAACTCGTAGATAGGACATATAGGGCTTCCGACCCATCCATATCTCATATGGAGTCTTATCTACTGCCGTAGATGGAATACGATTCAATAAGTAGGCAGCAGAAAGGAGAGCATAACCCCAAAAGGATGTAGGGAGAGTCGCTAGGCCCATCATTGATCGAACCATATCTAATAAGGTCCGATTTCTTCTTTCGGATACACCATTCCATTGAGGTGTTCCCGATGGAGTCAGCTGTGAAACAATTTCACACTGTTTTAGATAGCCATCGAACTCATCACTAAGGTATTCACCTCCCCGATCGGAGCGAATAGCTTTTATCCTTCTATCCAACTGATTCTCTACTTCATTTTTAAACTCTTTGAACTTTTTAAAAGTTTCACTTTTATACCTCATTAAGTAGACATACCCATATCTACTAAAGTCATCAGTAAAAGTCACAAATTATTCATATCCACCTCTGGCTTGTGTGCTCATTGGTCCACATACATCCGTATGTATTAGGGCCAATAGCTCACTTGTTCTTTCACCTTTCTTGTTGAAAGGACTCTTTGTCATTTTGCCTTGCAAGCAAGGTTCGCAGGTATCATATGATTCAAAATCAAATGAACCAAGCACTCCATCCTTGTGAAGCTTTTGAACTCGCTTTTCATTTGCATGGCCTAATCGACAATGCCAAAGGTATGTTGGACTTAAATCATTTTTAGATGATTTAGCTTTCTTTTCTATGTTATAGACTGGTTTTTCTTGGGTCAAATCCAAGACATACAGACCGTTACACATATTTGCAACTCCGTATAAAATATCATTTCGATATAAAGATAACGAATTATTCTCTATAATAAATCGAAAACCTTTATTATCTAAACTTGAAACTGAAATAATATTTCTGCTCAAAGCAGGTACATAATAACAATTTTCAAGTTCGATATTTAAACCCGAAGGTAAAGACAGAGTGTAATCTCCAACTTCAACAGCAGAAACTCTTGCCCCGTTGCCCACTCGGAGATCTACTTTACCTTTCTTTGTTATCCTTCTATTTCTGAGTCCTTGCACATTAGTACAAATGTGAGCCCCATAACCAGTATCTAATACCCATGAGGTGGACATAGAAAGATTTATTTCTATAACAAAGATACCTGAAGCTTGTTCACGAAACATTTCCGTCAGTGACTCATAAATTCGGAACGCTTCCAAATTCATGAACTGCTTTTGAAGCTCGCCTGTCATAGACGCGAGCATCACGCACGTCACATCATCAGAGTCACTTTTCAGCTTATCCCAGGCTCGTTGAACATTTGCCGAAGCATTTTGTGGTGGTTCAGGTAAAGCGGTCTCTAAGACATGTAGCTTCCTTTCTTGTTTGAGAACTATTCTCAAGTTTCTTTCCCAATCTAAGAAGTTTGGTCCAACCAATTTATCTTTATCCAATATACTTCTTAGAGTAAAGATAACATTTGTGCTAGATGATGCCATTTCTAAAGAGAGTAAATGCAAAATATTAGAATGAGTTTTTGAAAAATGTTTTCCACAATAAACAAAATTGAAATCCCTAACAATTTTGTGTTGGTGCTAGATTGTGGGCCAAAAATCCACAAAGAGTCTACCCCAGTCTTGCTTTGGCAAGTATCGTAGGGATCGGGCTCTTCTGGTAGGCAACGTTCAAATCACATTCCATGTAATTTAACGCTTTCCAATTGCATACCATGCAAGTTTTCGGTGATAGGATGAACATTCCAAATGTTTGACACCATCCTATCTTTGCAAAATTAATCCCTAGTCAACTTATCGGGTCAAGCTAGGATTAATTTTCCCAAGTTAAACCATCCCTCAAGGCATCACATCAATAGACACCCACACAATTTTTCCATAACAAGTGGTAGTGATAAAGTTTGAGCATCTAATACCCAAACAGTTTTTCCACTCATTAATGGTAGTGATAAAGTTGGGCACTATTATGTCACAACCCGCCGCATGAAGAAAACCTGAGGCCCTTGGGCTCTCCAAGTCCATCAGACGTTCGACACTCAAGCGGGCCCTCAAGTATGGAAGCAAAATCTTGGGTTTTTGGGATTTAAGTTTGATCAGCTTAACATGCATTTTTCGTTTATCATTCATTCGCATAAATAAAAGAACGAAATAAAGCGATGAACTGGGCTCTAGTCTATTACAGGGCCTTTTAAAATCTTCATGTTTGGGCCTCCTCTCCTGGGCTCCGACATGGACTCCTCTTGGAACCTCCTTTTGGGCCTAACTATTACATGATGATTTTATAGGCACGCAGGCCCAAATTCAAAATTGGCCCGCAGGCCCCAACTTTTAAAACCTAAAAATTAAAAGCCCAATTCATGCTTTGAAACACATAAAATACATATGCTCATACAAGCCGGTTTTAATTTAAGCCGATTAATTTTAAGGATTGTGTAACTATTACAGAATTAAAATTGATCGTGTCATGATCAATTTTAATCAATCCTTCTGTTCATTTTACATTTATCCAAAATGATGCATGAACATGCTTGCATAATTATGATGCTTCAATTAAAATTTAAACAATTTAAATAAGCATCAAAATTAAAATAAAATAAATAAATAGCAATTCAAAATTTAAACTAATTAATTAATCTAATTAATTAATTATTTATTTATTTATTTATATTTTCTAATTATTTTAATCTAATTAAAATAATTATTTTGAAATTTATCTAATTATCTAATTAAGATAAATTTAAACTTATAGGATAACATTCTAAATTAATCCTATCTTTATCTAATAAGACTATTTAATTTAAAATCTTATTAAATAAAATTCAGAAAATTTTAAAATTTTAATTTTCTGAAACTTTTGGGCAATTATGTAATTTAAATAAAATTCTGGGCTAGGGTTTTGAGGAGGACTCAAAGTCCAGGGACCATTATGCAATTTTAAAGCCATTTTAAAATCTGCATTCCATTTTGGTAATTAGAAGCTGCGGCGGGGGCACTTTGGTAAATTCACCCTTTTTAGGGTTCCTGCCCCCGTCGCCTTCTCAGCCAATTAGGGTTCTTGGTGACGGCGGGGCAATTTAGTAAATTCACCCGTTAGGGTTTTTGCCCCCAGCCGCCGCGACCCTTCCTCAAATTTTCTGTCCGGCATCCTCGACTCCCCGGCGTCCCACGCCGGTCGTCTCTTCCGGCGATGGTCATTGTTTTTGTCTTCCGAACGCAATTCTTCCACGACCGTGGCTTCTCTAAACGATGAGGACCTTCGTTCGAAGAAGCGTCGAAGCTGTAGCTGCGATTCCTAACGTCCAACGTCGGTCGGATTTCGATCTCAACGAAGAAACAACGGTCGTTAAAAGAACGAGTCCGGCGGCATCCCAGAACGATTCTGGTGTCCCCGTTTTCCCGGAGAGAAGCGAACAACCCAAACCTTCAGCAAAATTAGAATTCCGATAAGGTGAAAACAAAACGAAACCCAGAAACTAAAACAACATCACAACAAAACCGTTTTTTCGGTCAAGTTCTAAACAGACCCAGAAAAGATCATTTTTTTTTTCCCGGTGAGATTCCTCACAACCCAGTTTCAAAAATGATTCCAAACCATTTAAAGAATCCGGCCAAACAATTTTGTAGCCCAGGATATGAAAACAACTTTGCCCAGCAAAATTTCAAAACAAAACGAACCCAGTTTTCAATTTGGTTTTTCGGCAAAACAAACCCAATTTTGCAAACATTTCCAGCGAGGGTTTCCAAAACCCAGAATAATCAAATCTTTTTTTTTCGGTGAATTTTACAACCCAGAAAAGCAGCAAAATTTTACAGCCAAGAAAATACCAAAGCTTTTCAACAAATTTTCAGACCAAACGGAACGTACCCTTTTTTTTTCTTCCCTTTGTTTTCAGACCAAAAGAAAAAATAGAGAAAAATTAGAAAAGCAAAACCCAGACTTCATGGCATGTTGTTAACCCCCGTTCAAAACCAAAAAAATTCGTCCGACGAACTGTTTTGGTAATGATATATGGCTACCCGACCAAAAACCCCTTTCTCGATTTTGATTAATGTTTCCAAAGCAAAAACAACCAGAAAATCGTTTCGGTAAAAGTCTTTGAAGAAAAAAAATAAATTTTTTCTTCCAACATAATTTTATTTTAATGTAATTCTAATTAAATTAAAATTAACCTGGCTCTGATACCACTGTTGGGAATTGTTTAGGTGTTTAATCCAATTAAACAGCGGAATCCTAAACACTAAGGATCGGGTCTTACCCTTGAAGCGTAATCGGTTGCGCACGTCACCTGGCTCCTCTGAGAAGATGGCGTTTTGTTGTCTCCAAAATCCTTCCTCGAAGGATCCTCTACTCTCAAGCACGAAAGTCTTCGCAGGTTGGTGCTAGCCGATCTTGCCTACCAAGAGAATTTGGGAATTCTGTGTATTTTGTCTAATGAGAATAATTCAAAAATCATCCTCCTACATTTTATATCCCTAGGATATTTGTAGAGAATTAATTTACAAAATCAGTATTGTAATTATCCAATTATAACTTAACTGATTTTAGTAATATTCCAAATTAGTATTATTATCAAATATTATTTAACTGATTCCAAGTCAGTATTTAAATAATATTTACTAATTCCAAATCAGCCTTAAATAATACTTTAATGATTTGGGTTATACACCAAGCCCATGGATTAACCCATGACCCATGGATCAGGCTGATGGGTCAAGAACTTCAATTGCAATTAAGTCCCTTGATTTATTAGCCCATCCCAATTGTTCTCAGGTAATTAATTAACTATTAATTAATACCATAGAACTTTCTAATAATATTTAATTAAACCATTTAATTAAATCTTATTTATTTAAGTATAACAATTATACTTATTGTAGGCAAGAATCCTTATTCTGCATCATTGAACTTTCTTATGTGCGATCCTGTAGGCCCATTCCAAATTGGAAACGGATAACTCAATCTCATTGATTAATCCATAAGTCATTAGTGGTCTCTAGCAAGACATAGTGACTACCCAATTCAGAATGGAGGGTCGAATGGAGATTCAACACAACCTTTCCGAGCAAACTGCGTACGATCCTCTACATCGATATCCAGCTTAGCATAAGGCATGGAGCCATCATCCTTATATAGCTAAGCGTTTACTTGATCTCTTAGTGACACTGAATCCTTCAAGCAAATGATATCCTATCATTCCTTGGGCATGGCCATGCACTTTCAGTTCACTATCAAGTGGCCAAGATATCATCTCTCACTTAAGAGAGATTTGTAGTCCCATCACTTCACCTACATACCTTAGCGTGTCTCATAGTGTACCCAATCATACCCGTACTTGGCAACCTGTTACGGCCCCGTTAGGCGTATGTCAAAGCACACTACAATTCACCTAAGACCATGTAGTGATTTCTGGTCTAAGGATCCTAGTACCAGTACTACTCAAAAGAATCACTCATGATCTAATTAGTCCATGGAGTGTTTCTTTTGGCGGATCAATTTCATGAATTTAAATATGCACAAGGATATTACTATCATGAAATTAACTCATTTGATAAACAATCAATCAAGCGACAAATATCTTATTTACATAAATACCCTCAAAGTATATTTACATAAATAGCCCTCATTAGGGCACATTCACCAACATATATAAATGAGGTTTGTAACCGAGACAGCTTTGGACAAACTGTCAGTTTAGATTATTATGTGATTCGGATAATTGGTTTTTCTAAACTAATTCAATAATATAGATATGCCCAGGGCGTATTGAACTTGACCTTGAAGAATGATTTGTCTTGTACTGATTTAATAGACAAATCATTCTCGGTATTATATCTCTTAATCCATAGACTCCAGCGGGCATGAGGATTAGACATAGCGTACTTTGATCTGCCTGTGGGTGAGGTCAATTGTGGCCAATAGTCTCGGTAGGTTGGGTGCGCGTGTTTAGTTACTTGGTGTGCTGCTGCTTGTCGAAAGCAAACCATGTACAGGTGCGTCCGGGGTGATGGTGCTCCCGAGATGAGCTCGTAATGTTTATTATAGTAAACTCGGCCAGTGGACTTATATCCGGTATAGTAAAAAGGTCGAGTGGTACTAGTCTCGAAATTAAAGAAGTTAATTAATTAATTTATCAGTAAAGTAATAAATTAACGAGCATTATTTCTTTGATGTGGGGAGATTATGAATGTAATTTATTTAAGTTGTTCCGGAAGCAATTGTGGTGTATGATGGTAGTGCCATAATTAAGCCGTTAGTGGTATGATTAATTATGTATTGGGTTATTGACAAAGGTAGATTTAATTAATTAAGTAATTAATTAATCCTTGTGTCAATTGGTTATGAATCATACCAGGAACTGGATTGGGGATAAGTGAATCCCTGTATCCGTTGGTTGTGAATCATCTCAGGAACTAGATTGGGATAAGTGAATGCCTGTATCAGTTGGTTGTGAATCATCTCAGGAACTGGATTGGGATAAGTGAATCCCTGTATCAGTTGGTTGTGAATCATCTCAGGAACTGAATTGGGATAAGTGAATCTCTGTATCAGTTGGGTGTGTATCAGTCTAGGAACAGTATTGAAGGAAACAGAAACCCAGTAGGAAGACCAATCCTAAACCAACTTGGGGTCTCTCTTGTAACTCTATATATAGACAAGGGATTAGCTATTATGTTGGAGTTAAATACACCAGCTATGTTTGTATTGTACAATTTCCCTGTTAATATATCGATTTATGTTTTGGTTATAATTTGTTGTGCATGATATGTCCATTTATATTATGTAAGTAGATGATGAGGTGTCTTGTGTGAGACAATAGATCTCATCATTGGTTGAAAGACATAATATATAAATGAGGTTCGTAACCAAGATAGCTTTAGACAAACTGTCGGTTTAGGTTATTATGTGATTCGGATAATTAGTTTGTCTAAACTAATTGAATCATATAGATATGCCCGGGGCGTATTGAACATAACCATTAGGAATAATTTGTCTTGTACTAATTTAATAGACAAATCGTTCTTGCTATTCTATCTCTTAGTCCCTAGACTCGAGCGGGCATGAGGATTAGACATAGTGTGATTTGATGTGCCAATGGGTGAGGTCAATTGTGGCCAATATTCTCAGTAGGTTGGGTGCGCGTGTTTAATTGCTTGGTGTGCTGCTGCTTGCCGAAAGGAAACCATGTACCGGTGCGTCCGGGGTGATGGTACTCCCTAGATGAGCTCGTAATGTTTATTATACTAAACCCGGCTGGTGGACTTATGTCCGGTATAGTAAAAAGGTCGAGTGGTACTAGTCTCGGAATTAAAGAAGTTGATTAATTAATTTATCAGTAAATTAATAAATTAACGAGCACTATATATTTAATGTGGGAAGATTATGAATAAATTAATTAAGTTGTTCCAGAAGCAACTCTGGTGTTGGATAGTAGTGCCAAAATTAATCCGTTAGTGGTACGATTAATTTTGTAATGGGTTAATTCAATATGTATAATTAATTAATTGATTTATTATTCCTAAGGGTTAATTCAGTAATTAACAAAGTGAAATTATTTAATTGATTCCTAAGGGTTAATTAAGTAATTAACAAAGTGGAATTATTTAATTAATTAATTAAGTATTAAGTTTCAATTAGAATAAGGAAATCCTAGAGATTAGGAAATCTAGTAGGATTTGGTTTATCCTATCAGATTTGTTGCCTAATTGGATTTGGAAACTAATTAATTACCTAAACCCATTAAGAAGACCAATCCTAAACCAACTTGGGGTCTCTCTTGTAACTCTATATATAGACAAGGGATTAGCTAGTCAAGACGTACAATTCAACACAATTGAATTTACAATTCACAAGTTTTCAAGACAAGAAAACTCGAGAGATAAAATTATAGAGAGAGAAAATTATTTCTCTCTCATAGTCAAATTTTTTATAACTATTTGCGGTTGATTTCTTAGTTTATTGGCCGAAATTAGTCGTTTAGTTTTCTCTCTCTCCGGGCGGTGCCAGGTGCGGAGGTGCTGGAATTTTCTAGCAGGTGGATTGTGGTAATTAGCTGGTCAATTGATTTCTAGATCTTTGCCCACACAACGTGAAATCAAAGTCTTGAAACATACAAGAGAATCACCTGACTCACGCTTCAAAGGTACTTTTCTAAGATTCCGCTTTTAATTAGAAATTTTTGTTGTGTGGTAAATCGAATAGGTGCGAACCCAGATCCTGTGCAATGTTATTTCAAAAGGGTTGGAATAGCGATTGTGCTAGTGTCTAGGCCTGGCCAGAGGTTCCAATTCTGGAATGCGTAGCACGAAAGTGAATCTATGGCTAGGCCCGGGCAGAAAATCTTTCACAAACTAATAATCCTAATGCACCAGCACAAGTAGATACACCACACACTGGACAAGAGATCACAGATGATGCACCTACACAGGTGGTGCCTCGTCGTAGTGGGGGGGTTGTAAGACAGCCTGACAGGTTCATTGGCGTGGGAGAGGCCACAGACCTAGTCCCAGGTGCGCCAGAACCTAACCCGGTTAACTACAATGAGGCTCTCCGAGATAAAGATGTATAATCTTGGTGAGAGGCAATGATATCCGAGATGGGGTCAATGGACCACAATCAAGTCTGGGAGCTTGTGGGCCTGCCTGATAGGATTAAGCCTATTGGATGCAAGTGGGTCTACAAACGTAAGAGAGGACCTGACGGAAAGGTGAAAACCTTTAAAGCTAGCTGGTGGCGAATGGGTATACTCAGAAAGAGGGAATCAATTATAAGGAAACCTTCTCCCCACAGCCATGCTAAAGTCGATCCTGATTCTCTTGGCCATAGCTGCTCATTTAGATTATGAGATATGGTAGATGGATGTCAAGACAGCTTTCCTAAATGGAAGTCTTGAGGAAACCATCTTCATGCAGCAACCAGAGGGATTCACTGAAAAGGCCAAGAGCATAAGGTTTGCAGGTTTAAAAGGTCCATTTACGGACTTAAGCAGGTTTCCAGATCTTGGAACATCCGGTTTGATGAGATAATCCAGTCCTTCGGATTTACTTAGTGTCCGGATGAGCAATGCGTGTACTACAAACGTGATGGAAACTCAGTGGTATTTCTTATGTTTTACGTAGATGACATTTTATTGATTGCCAACAAGCAGTTTGATATGAAGGACTTAGGGGAAGCGGGACATATCCTTGGGATCAAGATAATTCTAGATCATAGGAAACGTTCGTTAACACTCTCCCAAGCTTCATACATAGATATGATTCTGGCCCGTTTTAACACGCAAAACTCCAAGAAAGGTTTTCTACCTTTCAGACACGGAGTGCATCTGTCTAATAGTGCTTATTCATTAGTTCATTGCCCACACAACATACGATCAAATCTTAAGTCATACAAGAGAATCACGTAAGTACACGCATCAAGAGGCAATTCTTAAACTTCCGCTTTTATTAAGAATTTGTTGTTGCGTGACAAATCGAATAAGTACAAGCTAAGATCCTGCACAACTATTTTGTGCTAGTCAAGAATTTTAATTCTGGAATGCATAGCACGAAAGTGAATTTTTGACCGCGCCCGGGCAGATAATCTTTCAATTGGTATCAGATCATGGTTTTGGCTTTGTGCTTGTTCGGTTTGTTACATGGTTCTGTTTGAAGGTGGTTTAGATTATGGTTGTGTTTGTATGTTTTAATTAAACCCCAGGATATGTCCGAGTTGGTTTTTTTATGAATGCTTGTAATGGTAAAACCACGTGCTGGAAGCAGTGTATGATTAGATTAAATCTGTAGTAGGATTTTTTCTATGTAATTTTCAATTTTATTTTCCTAGAAGCCTTATAGTAGGAAAAATTTATGTAATCCAAGACGTTATGGTGGACGACTTGATTTTGTGGGTTTCGGTTTATCATTAATTCGAAGAAAACCAAGACAACCGAAAATGAATTGCAAGAAGACCAAATAATGCAGTGGGATCAGAAGACGGAAAACGGAACGGCAAACGTCGCCAGCGACCTACGAGCGCGGTCCCTTTTTTTCTGTTTTTCATTTTTTTTCAAGTCCAATTTTTATGACTCAATTCATCAAGTGACGTGACGGGACATGAGATCAAGGCAGAAAATGGAAGCAACTAAAACCATAATAGTCGAGAAATTTACTTTATGCATTTATTTCCCATATTTACAGTTTTAATTTTATGCTTAATTTTTGTGTTGTAGTTAGATGCATATTTTAAAGCATATTGGTTTTATGTTTGTACATAACTTAGGATTAGTTAATTGAATGTTATAACCGAAAAAACCCTCGTTTTAGAAATCAAGTGGGAGCGGGTTGGTTAATATTCTCATAGGCTCCATTACGAATTCATATGTATGTTGGTGGACATGCGCGTTGGCATTAGGGCCTTCCTCCATATTGGGTGAGTTCAACCATAAGATCACTAGCTTATGAATTTCTATGTAAGATGACTAGAGTAAGTTGAAATTGGAGAAATGCGATATTCTCTCCATCTGAGGCGCACTATCCTAAGGTAACAAGCTCAGAAGTCACGTAATGCACACACTTAGTGTACGATTTGTAGTATTCCTCCAATCGAGGTTACGCTACTTATTTGTACGGATGAAAGGCATTGACTATTAGCTGCACTGATCAATAGATCGTTTGGTTAGATAGTGTAGTTAATGAACCTAGTTCTTCTTAAACGAATGTGGGTTGGCGTAAACATCAACACTGTCGTGGCTTATGAAAACCCCGGTAAATGAGATGTCGGTGGATTTAATTATTGTTTTGAGGGATGTCAATAATCTTTGATTTTTTTCGAAATTCTTAAATTCATTTGCTGAAACATTGTTTGTTTATTATTTATAGTATTCGATATGACATTTAATCTGTTAGCTACGATATTGAAAGACAACAAACTAGCCGGTCCAAATTATGTCGACTGGAGTCGTAATTTGGCCATTGTCCTGACGGCTGAGTAGTATCAGTTTGTTTTCACCGAATTTTTTCCAGATGTGCCCACTAATAACTCTCCTAAAAAGGAAAGAGATGCCTATGCGAGGTGGAGAAAAGCGGATGAGATGGCGCGGTGTTATATTCTGGTCTCTGTGTCGAATGTTCTGCAACATCAGCTCATCCCATGGTCTCCGCTTTTAACATGATGGCACACCTGAGAGATGTTTGGTCATCAAGGCAGGACAGTAAGCCAATCAGCCATGAGAAAAATAATGAATACTATAATGACTGAAAGCTCATCGGTGAGAAATCATGTGCTTCACATGATCAATAACATCAACGAAATAGAAGTGTTGGGGGTGAAATTGATCAAGAGAGTCAAATCGATATCATCTTTTAGAGCTTACCTTCTAGTTTCGAGCAGTTTTGGGTGAACTACAATATGAATAAAAGAGTTTATACTCTTCCCGTGCTCCTAATAGCATTGGTGTCGGCCAAAGGCATCTTCCATAAGAAGAAGCAAGCTTTGGTCACAGTGAAGGCTTCAGGTTCCTCTTCTGTGCCTAAAGGCAAGAATAAGAAGAAGAAGAAGACCAAGAATCATGTTGCAAAGCCAGACATCGCAAAGAAGAATAAGCCTAAAGGCAAATTCTTTAAGTGCGAGAAAGTAGGACATTGTAAATGGGATTGTCCAAAGCTCAAAGATATGATAGTTTTTGCCTTAATTACTGAGATTGTTTAGCGTTGATTTCTACGGATACTTGGTGTGTGGATTCATGTGCCACTGACTACGTTTGTAATGCATTGCAGGGGTTCAAGGCAAGCTAGAAGTCTACTTGGGCGACACTACAAGAGTGTCAGTGAAAGCAGTTGGAGTAGTCACTTTATTTTTTGAAAATTCTAGGCTAGATTTACCTAATTGTCTTTATGTACCGAGTTTTAAAAATAACCTTATTTCGGTTTCTAAACTCTTAATGAATGGTTACAAGTTTATTTTTTCTGATAAATCTGTTCTTGTTAGAAAAGATGAGAAACTTGTTTGTTCTGGTTCATTAGTAGACAATTTGTTTTTGGTAAAATCAAACTCCCCTGTTGTGCAAAACACATAACTAAATGGCGCATTATCTAACCAAAATAAGAGAAAATAACCTTCTAAAACGAATCAAACCTATCTTCGGCATCTCAGGCTAGGCCATATAAACCTTAGTATGATTCAGAGGTTAGTCAACGATTGACCTTTAAGTTCATTAGAGATTGACAATTACTTAACCTGTGAATATTGCTTGGAGGGTAAAATGACCAAGAAACCTTTCAAGGCAAAAGGTTATAGAGCCAAAGAAGTATTAGAGTTGATTCACTCTAACTTGTGTGGACCAATTTCGGTCCAGGCACGATGTGGATTTGAGTATTTTTTGACCTTCGCAGATGATTACTCTGGTTGCTGCATAAATATGGTCTCCTCAAGACTTCCATTAAGAAAAGCTGTCTTGATGTCCATCTGCCAAATCTCGTAGTCCATATGAGTAGCTATGGCCAAGAGAATCCGGATTGACTTAAGCATAGCTACCGGGGAAAAGGTCTCCTCATAATCGATCCCTTCTTTCTGAGTATACCCCTTCGCCACAAGCCTAGCCTTGAAGGTCTCAACCCTCCCGTCAGATCCCCTCTTTCGCTTGTAAACCCATTTGCACCCAATAGGCCTAAACCCATCAGGAAGGTCTACCTGCTCCCAGACTTGATTTGAGTCCATAGAACCCATCTCAGCAATCATCGCTCTCTGCCAAGAATCTGCATCTTTATCCTGGAGAACCTCATTGTAGTTAACTGGGTCTGGTTCATGAGCGCCAGGGATAAAGTCCGAAGACTCACTCAAACCCATGTACCTCTCGGGCTGTCTTACAACCCTCCCACTACGACGAGGCCCAGCCTGTGCAAGAGCATCATCTGTGATAGTGTGTGCAGTCTCTTGTGGTGTGTCTTCCTGTACGTGTGCATCTGGAATAGTGGACTGACTTCTAAGCTCTTCCAATACTACCTTGTTGCTTGACTTGTGATCTAAAATATAGTCCTCCTCAAGAAATCTGGCATTGGTGCTGACCTCCACCTTCTGATCCTGAGGACTATAAAATAAACCACCTCTCGTTCCTTTGGGGTAGCCTATAAACAGCATAACCTTGGATCTCGCCTCTAACTTGCCTGCATCTGCCTCGAGCACATGTGCTGGACAACCCCAAATCCTGAGATGTCTCAGACTAGGCTTTCGCCCACTCCACAACTCTACTGGGGTCATAGGCACAGACTTAGATGGCACAAGGTTGAGGATAAAACATGTTGTATCCAAGGCATAACCCCAAAACGAGAGAGGCAACTCACTGTAACTCATCATCGATCTAACCATCTCCATAAGAGTCCTGTTCCTCCTCTCTGCTACACCATTCTGCTGGGGTGTGCCAGGTGCAGACAACTGGGTCTGAATACCCTCCTCTAACAAATAGGTCCTAAATTCACTAGAGAGGTATTCGCCACCGCGATCAGACCGCAGTGACTTGATACTCTTGCCCAGATGGTTCTCCACCTCTGCTTTGAATTCTCTGAACTTGCCAAAGCATTCAGACTTGTGGCGCATCAGGTATATGTATCCATATCTAGAGTAATCATCCGTGAAAGTCACGAAATACTCATAACCACCTATAGCCTGAACTGATATAGGCCCACACACGTCAGAATGAATCAGCTCTAAAACCTCCTTGGCCCTATACCCCTTCGCCTTAAAAGGCCTCTTGGTCATTTTACCCTCCAAGCAGGACTCACAGGTCGAATAGTTGTCAATATCTAGTAAGTCTAAAGACCCACTCTTGACCAACCTTTGAATCCTACTAAGGTTGATATGACCTAGTCTCAGGTGCCAAAGATAAGTCTGATTCAAAGGGGAAGACTCTTTTCTCTTATTATGATTCGGTGATAAGTTACTAGTTTCTGTGTTTTGCATAACTGGGGAGTAAGTCTTAATTAAAAACAAATTGTCAACCAATGTACCGGAACATATAAGTTTCTGGCATTTTCTAATAAAAATAGATCTATCAGAAAAACACACTTATAACCATCCAAAACAAGTTTAGAAACTGAAAGCAAGTTTTTACGAAAACTAGGTACATAAAGACAATCTCTCAACAATAAAGTAGAGTCTGAAAAATAAAGACATAAAACTCCCACTGCAGCAATAGAAACTCTGGTAGTATCCCCAAGGTAGACCTGCAACTCTCCCTCTCTAAGCAGCCAGGACACTTGGAACCCCTGCAAAGAATTACAAACATGATCAGTGGCTCCTGAATCCACACACCAAGTATCTGTGGGAATCGCCGCTAAACATGTCTCAGTGATGGGAAAATTTACACGTACCTCGAGGCTTTGGGCAGTCCTTCTTCCAATGTCCCGCTTTGCCACATCTGAAGCATTTGCCTCTCGGCTTCTGCTTCTTGGCAATGCCCGCCTTGGGTCCATGACTGGCTCCTACTTTCTGGCCTCTCTTCCTCTTTTGCATCCTGGCTTTGGGCCCAGCAGAGGAACCTGAGGGACCAACAGTTGCCAAGGCTTGCTTCTTCTCTGCGAAGAGGCTCTCAGCAGACACCAATGCAGTCATGAGCTCAGAAAGTGAATATGAGAGATTCCCCATATTATAGTTCAATCGAAACTGCTCAAAACTGGGAGGCAAGCTCTGAAGGATGATATCAACATGGGTTTCCCCATCAATCTCACCTCCCAATACCTCGATCTCATTGATGCAACCAATCATGTCCAATACGTGATCTCTCACTGAAGTGCCCTCAGCCATCTTAGCATTCATGAGTTTCCTCATAGCTGACTGCTTGGCTGCCCTACCCTGATGTCCCAACATCTCCCTGAGGTTGAGCATCATATCGTAGGCTGAGGTCATCTGTTGATGCTGGTGCTGCAGAACAGTTGACATGGAAGCCAAGATGTAGCACCTGGTCATCTCATCAGCCTTCTGCCACCTTGTATATGGCTCTCGCTGCTCAGGGGTGGCATCATCGCAGGGCTTAGGGGGGCACTCTTCAGTAAGCACGTACTTGTAACCCTCAGCGGTAAGGACAATGTCCAGGTTACGTTTCCAATCAATGTAATTTGGACCGGTGAGTTTGTTTTGGTTCAGAATGACAGCTAGCGGGTTGAACGACATATCAACTGAAAATAAACAAACAAGTCTCAGTATACTTTTTTGAAAATATTGAAAAATCCTCAAAAAATAAATATAATATTCTACCAACATCTCTCACACCGGGATTAACGCAGGTCACGATGGGTGAACGTCTACGCCAACCCACATTCGTTCGAGAAAAACCGAAGTTCATTAATTACATTATCTGACCAACGATCTTATGATCAATGAAATTAATAGTCGATAATTTTAGCCGTACACGTAGATAGCGTAACCTCGATGGGAGGGATACTATAAACAGCACACTAAGTGTATGCCATTACGTGACTTCTAAGTTTGTTACTTAGGGTACTAATGCGCCTCGGATGGCGAGGGTGTCGCAACTTTTCCCAATTAAACGCACTATAGTCATCCCTTTAGAAATTCATTCCGGTGATATCTGTGATTGAAAACTCATCCGATAGGGAGGAAGGTCTAAGCCAGCACGCAAGTTTAACCACATCACCAATGAACCCGTAATGGAGGCCATGGGGCTATTAACCAACCCGCTCCCACTTAGATTTTTAATTAATTTCAATTCGCCCTGGTTTTCTCAATTTTTACGTAATTAGGAATCACCCAAAATTACGATAAATCAAAACCCGGGTTTTCTCGGTTTTCTACGTAATCAGGAATCACCCAAAATTACGATTAAACCAAAACCCACGAATTTAATTAAGTTTGAGGATTTTTACGTTTTAACATGCAATATCTTAACTATGGATATTCGCACCCATAAAACCATTGGAGCTTTAATATGCGAATAATCTACCTTAGTTAATTGCACATTACCTTTTAAAAACATTTGGTTTGGATTTCGTTCATGCAAAATAAAATGAAAATCACACAATCAACGAAAAATCATAAATACGAGAAATTAAATAAATAAAATTTCCCAACTATTATGGCCTTCTTTATCGTTGATTCTTTGATGCCTCGGTGACACTTCCCGTCGTGTCGATCCCACTCGTTATTTGGATTCCTCTCGATTCGCCCTGGTTTTCTCGGTGTTCTACGTAATTAGGAATCACCCAAAATTACGATAAACCAAAACCCGCGAATATAAGTTACCCAAAATAACGTCTTCGTCATAGTACATAAATTCCTATATACAAAGGTGTTTTTCTAGGAATTTAAATATGACATGATTAGATCAAATCCTACTACAAGATTTTTCTAATCCTACACGGCTTCCAGCTCGTGGTTATTACTATTACAGAAATTTCCAATCAAAAATTAAATAAGCCCGGACATGTCCCGGGGTTTATGAATGAAAATTAAATTTCTACCATAATAGCCGGGAAATCAATAACCACCTGTTTAAGCATTTCGACAAAAATAATAATGCCAAAATAAAGCCGTGTAATAAATCAAACAAGTATAAGACCGAAACCAACGCTCTGATACAAATTTGAAGGAAAACTGAACAAGCCCGGACTAAATCAAAAACCTCACTTTCGTGCAATGCATTCCAGAATCGGAAGCTTTCGACCAAGCTCAGGCTCAAATTAGTTTACCCATGAACGGATCTAGGCTTATACTTATTTAATTTATTAATCGGGACACAAAAAATTAAATCTTTAATTAAAGCAGAATTTAAAGATTCTACCTTTTGTAGCGAAGTCCCTTGCTTAAAGAAAACCAATTTTTTTATGCGAAATCCAATAGAAATCCTATCGATTCTTCGAGAAGACTTCGAATATTGCGTGGGCAATAATCTATCGAAGTTTCTTGCTCAGCCCACAAAATACCCACAAGAAAATCACTCGACTAAAATCAAAATTTGCTCAAATAAAACTGGTTAAATAGTCCGCCAGCTTGTTCCTTCTGCCGCAAGCAAGTCGCCCAGTCCAGCAGCGAAATTCCTGAACAGATCGGCTCTAAAGGCTCAACCTTTGGCCACGATATGGACAAGCAATGCTGCGGATCACCGACCAAAAATGGAAGAGATCAACGCTGCAAGGCCTAGATCAGCACCCCAAAGATATCACCTTGAACCTCTTCAATACTGCCAACTGCTGCTGAACTGAAATAAAGAAAACCAGTGGAGAAAAACTGCTTGAAGAAACGGCGGAACAAGCAAAATAAAACAGGCAGCAGTTTTAATCTTTTGAGCTAGAATTTTTTGGTCGAGGTTGAGAATAAATCCGGGAGAAAGAAAGGTCCGGGTGACCTTGAGAAAAAATCAAAGATTGAATCTTTTCATGATTTTCTCTCTAACGCCTTTCTCTCTCAAGAAGACAATTTCTTGTCTTGCAGGATTTTTCTAAAAAAAAACTTGGGCTGCAAGTCTTCTATTTATAGGAGCTCGATTGGAGACCTAATGGGCTCTCGAGTTAGGCCTTTTAATTTGACTTTCGTTGACCGCTAAGTCTTCCCGACTAATCAACTCCAATCGACCCATTTAAATTAATTTATTTAATCCACTTTGTTAATTTAATTTAATCGAACCCTTAGAATTAATTAATTCAAAATCGAATTAATTTCTAAATTCACATTGTCGATTAAATATTAATTAAACCTTTTGGATTAATTAATTTACCTTGTCGATTAGTCAAACGCATAATTGGTCGTACCACTATCGGACCAATTATGGAACTACCGCTCGAAAATGACTTTACATCGCGCCACAATATTTTATTCTATCTCCCCACATTAAAGATCTAGTGCTCGTCGATTTATGAATTTACTGACAAATTAATTCACCGACTTCTTGGTCTCCGAGATTAGTACCACTCGTCCTTTTATTATACCGAACATAAAGTTCACCGGCCGGGTTTAGTATAATAACCTTACGAGCTCATCTCGGGAGCACCATCAACCCGGTGAATCGGTACGTGGATTCCTCCGACTAGCAACGGCACGTAAGAAGCTAAACACCGCATACCCAACTTACCGAGGTATTGGCCTCAATTTAACTCACTCTTTGGCAAATCAAAGCACACGATATCCAACCCTCACGGCCGTCCCAATCTCGGGATTGAGAGACGGAATACTAGGACCGAATTGACTACGCCGATCAGTATAAGTCAATTCTATCCAAACTGGTCGTGCTCAATATGCCCCTGGCATATCTGTGTGATTTAAACTAGTTTAGATAAACCAATTTCCAAACCACACAATAACCTATACCGATAGTATGTTCAGACTATCTCGGTTACGAGCATACTTTTTATATATCAATACTTTAACCAATAACGGTATCTACTGTGTTTGTCGACACCCCGTTATCTAGTTCTATGATATAAAGGAACAAATTTATACTGAAACAAAATTATATGTCATCTGTGGATATTAGTTTTTGATACAAGCCATAGCTTTTCTATATTCAAAACTAACAATACCCTAGAAACTGCAATGTACATTCTAAATCTTATACCATCTAAAACCATGCCTTCAACCCCTACAGAGTTATGGAATAGGCATAAGCCCAATCTAAGACATCTCAGAATTTGGGGTTGTCCAGCACATGTGCTTAAGGCAAATACGACTAAGTTAGATGCAAGAACAGAAGTGGTACTATTTGTAGGATATCATACAGGAATGAAAGATGGTATGTTCTATTGTCCTAAAGATCATAAATGTGGCAGTTAGTGCTAACGCCCGATTTTTAGAAGAAATCTATATTCTAGATCACCAGCCCAAGAGTAAGATAGTATTATAGAAGCTTGGAAATCAATCTGATAATCCTGATGCACCAGCACAAGAAGATACATTACACATGACACAAGATATCACAGATGATGTGCCTACACAGGTTGTGCCTCGTCGTATTGAGAGGGTTTTGAGACAACCTGACAGGTTCATTGGTGTGGGAGTATCTTTTGACTTCATACCAGGTGCGCCTGAACCAGATCCGGTGAGCTACAATGAGGCTCTCCGATATAAAGATGCAGAAACTTGGCGAAAAGTAATGATATCCGAGATGGGGTCTATAGACCATAACCAAGTCTGTGAGCTTGTGGACCTACCTGATGGTTTCTTTCTAATAAAAATAGAGTCATCAGAAAAAACAAACTTATAACCATCCAAAAGCAGCTTAGAAACCGAAAGCAAGTTCTTTCTAAAGCTGTGTACACAAAGACAATGTCTCAAAAGCAAAACAACAGAATCTGGAGAATAAAGGCGAATAACTCTCACTGTAGCAAGAGAAACTCTGGTAGTATCTCCAAGGTAGACCTGCAACTCACCCTATCTAAGTAGCTGGGTCACTTGGAACCCCCTGCAAAGAATTACAAACATGATCAGTGGCTCCTGAATCCACACACCAAGTATCTGTGGGAATCACCGCTAAACATGTCTCTATAAGGGTAAAATTACACATACCTCGAGGCTTTGGGAAATCTTTCTTCCAATGTCCTGCTTTTCCACATCTGAAGCACTTGCCTTTCGGCTTGTGTTTCTTGGCAATGCCTCCCTTGGGTCTATGATCAGCACCTACTTTCTGGCCTTTCTTCCGCTTGTGCTTCAAGGCTTTGGGCCTAGCAGAGGAACCTGAAGGTCCAGCAATAGCCAAAGCTTACTTCTTCTCAGAGAAGAGGCCTTCGGCAGACACCAATGCAGTCATGAGCTCGGGCAAAGTATACTAAAGCTTGTTCATGTTATAGTTCAACCGAAACTGCTCAAAACTTGGAGGTAAGCTCTGTAGGATGATGTCACACCGTGACTCACAATCAATCTCGCATTCCAATACCTCTATCTCATTGATGTTGTTGATCATTTCTAGCACGTGATCTCTCACTGGGGTGCCTTCAGCCATCTTGGCACTCATGAGTTTCCTAATAGCTGACTGCCTGGCCGCCCTGCCCTGATGTCTAAACACTTCTTGAGATTAGTCATCATATCGTAGGCTGAGGTCATCAACTGATACTGGTGCTGCTTTTGGATGGTTATAAGTTTGTTTTTCCTGATAACACTGTTTTAATTAGAAAGAATAAGAAACGTATATGTTCCGGTGCATTGGTTAATAATTTGTTTCTGATTAAAACTAACTCCTCAGAAATGCAAAACACAAAAATTAATAACACATCATCGAATCATAGTAAGAGAAAAGAGTCTTCCCATCTGAACCATACTTATCTTTGGCACTTACGACTAGGTCATATGAACCTTAGTATGATTCAGAGGTTGGTCAATGATGGGCCCTTGGGATCATTGGATATTGACTGTTATCCGACCTGTGAGTCCTGCTTGGATGGTAAAATGACCAAGAGGCCTTTTAAGGCAAAGGGGTATAGGGCCAATGAGATTTTAGAGTTGGTTCATTATGACTTGTGTGGACCTATGCCAGTTCAGGCTATAGGAGGTTATGAGTATTTTGTGACTTTCATGGATGATTACTCTAGATTTGGATACATAAACCTATTGCGCCACAAGTCTGAATGCTTTGACAAGTTCAAAGAGTTTAAGGTAAATATGGAGAAGCATCACTGTAAGAGTATCAAGACCTTGTGATATGATCGTGGTGGTGAATACCTCACTAGTGAATTTAGGACCTATTTGTCAGATGAAGGTATTCAGTCCCAGTTGTCTGTACCTGGCACACCCCAGTAGAATGGTGTAGCAGAGAGGAGAAACAGGACTCTTATGGACATGGTTAGATCGATGATGAGTTATAGTGACTTGCCCAATTCGTTTTGGGGTTATGCCTTAGAGACAGCGTGCTATATCCTTAATCTCGTACCATCTAAGTTTGTGCCTTCAACCCTGTAGAGTTATGGACTGGGCAAAAGCTGAGTCTAAGACATCTCAGGATTTGGGTTGCCAAGCACACGTGCTTAAAGCATATACAACCAAGCTAGACGCGAGGTATGAGGTATGAGGTACGATGCAGCCAATCTATTTTATATTCCTCAGGATCGGAAGGTGATGGTGAGCACCAATGCCAGATTTCTTGATGAGGACTATATTTTAGATCACAAGTCAAGGAGCAAGGTAGTATTGGAAGAGCTTAGGAGTCAGTCAAGTATTCTAGACGAACCAGCATAGGATGACACACCACAGAGTACTGCACGCATTATCACAGATGATGCACCTACACAGGCTGCGCCTCGTCGTAGTGGGAGGGTTGTCAGACAGCCCAAGAGGTACATGGGTTTGGGTGAGTTTTTGGACTTTATCCCAGGTGCCTATAAACCAGACCCAGTTAGCTATAATGAGGCTCTCCGGGATAAATATGCAGATTCTTGGCAGAGAGCGATGATTGCTGAGATTGGTTTATGGACTCAAATCAGGTCTAGGAGCTGGTAGACCTTCCTGATGAATTTCAGCCAATTGGGTGAAAATGGGTCTAGAAACAAAAGAGAGGATCTGACGGGAGGGTTGAGACCTGCAAGGCTAGGGTTGTGGCAATAGGGTATACTTAGAAAAAGGGTATCGATTATGAGAAGACCTTTTACCCGGTAGCCATGCTTAATTCAATCGGGATTCTTTTGGCTATAGTTGTTCATATGGATTATGAACGTCAAGACAACTTTCCTTAATGAAAGTCTTGAAGAGACAATATTTATACAGAAACCAGAGGGTTTCATTGTTCAGAACCAAGAGCACAAGGTATGCAGGATTAAGAGGTCCATTTATGGACTTAAGCAGGCATACAGATCTTGGAACATCCGTTTTGACGAGGTCATCCAGTCCTATGGATTCACTCAGTGTCCGGATGAGCAGTGTGTATACCGCAGACTTGATGGTGATTTGGTAGTATTCCTCGTCATTTACATAGATGACATCCTTCTGATTGGGAATAGTAAGAAGGTGTTGTCAGACGTAAAGGCATGGTTGTCCAGACAGTTTGATATGAAGGACTTGGGAAAGGCTGGACATATCCTTGGGATCAAGATTATTCGAGATCGTAGGAGACGTTCACTGACGCTCTCTCAGGCATCATACATAGACACGGTTCTGGCCCGTTTTAACATGCAGAACTCCAAGAAGGGTTCGCTACCTTTCAGGCATGGAGTGCATTTATCAAATGAGCAATGTCCCAAGACTGCTGAGGAGATAGATGCCATGAAGATGGTACCCTATACATCTTCAGTGGGTAGTCTCATATATTCTATGTTATGTACTAGGCCTGATATATGCTTTGCCATTGCCAGGGTTAGTAGATATCAGAGTAACCCTGAGAAAGCTCATTGAGAGGCAGTAAAATGCATTTTCAAGTACTTACACAGGACAAGAGATCATGTCTTAATTTATCGAGCGCAGGAGCTTGTTCCATTGGGTTACACAGATTTGGACTTTTAAGGTGATATGGACAAGAGTAAGTCTACCTCTGGGTTTGTGTTTACTCTAGGAGTTAGAGCCATAGTATGGCGGAGTGTCAAGAAAAAATGTGTAACGGACTCCACCATAGAGGCAGAGTACATTGCCGTATCAGAGGCAGCGAAAAAGCTGTATGACTCAGGAACTTCCTAGTTAACTTAGATGTGGTTCCTGAGTTGCCGAGGTCTATCACAGTTTACTATGATAACAATGGTGCAGTTGCTAACTCAAGGGAACCACGAGCCCATTGAAAGAATTTGGTAGGATCTGGGTTTGCACTTGCTCGATTTACCACGCAACAAAAAATTTCTATTAAAGTAGAATCTTAGAAAAATACCTTTGAAGCGTGCACCTGGTGAATCTCTTGTATGCCTCAAGACTATAACTTCACGTTGTGTGGGCAACGAACTAGAAGTTAATTGATCAGCTATCACCACAACACCACCTGCCAGAAAAATCCAGCACCTCCGCACCTAGCACGTACTGCAAACGCATTGCCTGGAGAGAGCGAGAAAGTTGCTTGCAGCTGGTATACACCAAAGGCTTAAAAATTCGGCCACTAGGAAGAAAAACCAGCCGCCAAAACTTCTTAAAAATTCAACCTTTTCTCTCTCTAGAATTTTCTCTCTCTAGAAATCCTGTGGATTAATTGTTGAGTTGTGTTTTCTGAATGACTGATCCCTTGTCTATTTATAGAGTTACAAGAGAGACTCCAAGTTGGTTTAAGATTGGTCTTCCTAAAGGGTTTAGGTAATTAATTAGTTTCAAATCCAATTAGGCAACCAATCTGATAGGATAACCAAATCCTACTGGATTGCTAATCTCTAGAATTTCCTAATTCTAATTGAAACTTAAGACTTAATTAATTAATTAAATAATTCCACTTTGTTAATTACTTAATTAACCCTTAGGAATTAATTAAATAATTCCACTTTGTTAATTACTGAATTAACCCTTAGGAATAATTAACCAATTAATTAATTAAATCTACCTGTTCAATTAACCCATTACAAAATTAATCGTACCACTAACGGATTAATTTTGGCACTACCATCCTACACCATAATTGCTTCCGGAACAACTTAATTAAATTATATTCATTAATCTACTCACATCAAAGATATAGTGCTCGTTAATTAAAATTAATTTACTGATAAATTAATTAATTAACTTCTTTAATTCTGAGACTAGTACCACTCCACCTTTTTACTATACCGGACATAAGTCCACCAGCCGGGTTTAGTATAATAAACATTTCGAGCTCATCTTGGGAGCACATCACCCCGGACGCACCGGTATATGGTTTCCTTTCGACCAGCAGTAGCACACCAAGTAACTAAACATGGGCACCCAACCCACTGAGACTATTGGCCACATTTGACCTCACCCATTGGCAGATCAAAGTACACTATGTCTAGTCCTCATGCCCACTCAAGTCTAGGGATTTATAAATAGAATATGAGGATCGGTTTGTCTATTAAATCAGTACAAGACAAATCAGTCCTAAGAGTCAAGTTCAATATGCCCCGGGCATATCTATATGATTCAATTAGTTTAGACAAACTAATTATCTGAATCACATAATAACCTAGACCAACAGTTTATCCAAAGCTGTCCCGGTTACGAACCTCATTTATATATTATGTCTTTCAACCAATGATGAGATCTACTGTGTCGCACCAGACACCTCATCATCTACTTACATAATATAAATGGACATAAACATGCACAACAAAATATAATTGAAACACAAATCGATATATTAAATCGCGAAGCTGTACAATATAAGCATAGCTTATATATTCTACTCCAACACCCATAAGGCGAGTAAACACATAGAGCGCAAGTACCACCTGAGAGATCTTGAAAATAGGAGATGTGACCATGGCCAAGATAGCATCAGGAGATAACCTTTTATATACTTTCTCAAAGCCATTGACCCAAAAGGTCTTTGAGAGACATGTGGAGGGCATAGGAGTCAGATTCTTAAGGGAGTCATCTGAGCGAGCTTTAAGAGTATTTTGTAGCTTTCATTATGACAGCATTGTAATAAAGTGGGTTGAACAGTGTTTTTGTACTTCAGAGCATAGCTTCGAGTATTAGTGGGAGATTGTTAGTTTTGAATACTAGAAAGATATTTGCTTATATAAAAAACTAATACCCAGTTCACATATCATTTTGTTTCAGTATTTAATTTGTTCCATTATATCATAGAACTAGATAGCGAGGTGTTGAAAGATACAGTAGATCTCATTATTGGTTAAAGTATTGATATATAAAAAGATGCTCGTAACTAAGATAGTTTGAACATACTATCGGTATAGGTTATCGTGTGATTTGAAAATTAGTTTATCTAGACTAATTAAATCATACGGATGTGCCCGGGGCATATTCAGGTTGGATTGAATTAACATGTATTGATTGACGTAGTTAATTCGATCCTATTATTCTAATCTCTTAATCCTTAGATTGGGACATGCATGAGAGTTAGATATTGTGTGCTTTATTTCCAAAGGGTGTGGTCAATTGAGGCCTAAATCTCGGTAAGTTGGGTATACAGTGTTTAGCTTCTTTGTGTGCCGTTGCTAGTCGAAGGAATCCGCGTACCGGTTTACCCGGTTGATGGTGTTCCCGAGATGAGTTCATAAGGTTTATTATAATAAATCTGGCCAGTGGACTTTATGTCCGGTATAATAAGAAAGTCGAGTGGTATTAATCTCAGATACGAAGAAGTCGGTGAATTAATTTGTCAGTAAATTGATGAACTGACGAGCACTGGATCTTTTATGTAGGGAGATAGAAGAATAATAAAGTGAGCGCGATAATATTGATATCCTCAAAATAATTATTTTGAATCAAAACAAACTCACTGAGAGTTTCAAAATAATAGCTAGCAGGTTGAACAACATATTGACAAATTGAAAAAATAAACATTAAAGTTTCAGCACTCTTTTTCGAAAATATTGATATCCTCAAAAAACAATATAATATCCCATCGACATCTCTCACACCGGGATTAATGCAGGTCACGCGGGTGAACGTCTATACTAAGCCATATTCGCTCGAGAGGAACCAAAATTCATTAATTTTACTATTTGACCAACGATCTTATGATCAAATGAAATTAATAGTCGATGATTTTAGCCATACACATAAATAGCGTAACCTCTTTGGAGGGATACTATAAATAGTACACTAAGTGTATGCCATTACGTGACTTCTAAGTTTGTTACTTAGGAGGTAGAGCACCTCAGCAGAGAGGGTGTCGCAATCCTCCATTAAACTCACTATAGTCATCTCTTTAGAAATTCAATCTAGTGATCTCGTGATTGAAGACACATCCGAATGGAGGAAGGCCCTAATGCCAACGTGCAAGTCTAACCACATCACATATAAATTTGTAATGGAGGCCATGGGGATATTTACCAACCCGCACCCACTTAGATTTTTAAACTTGAGGATTTGTATGTTTTAACATGCAATATCTTAACTATGGATATTCGCACCCATAAAACCGTTGGAGTTTTAATATACGAATAATCTACCTTATTTAATTGCACATATTCTTAAAAATGATTTGTTTTCACTCATGCATAAAAACAAAAACATGCAATCAATGAAAAGACATAAAAAAATGGGAAATACATAATTAAACATTTCCCAACTATTATGACGTTCTCTATCGTTGATTCCTTTGACGCCTCATTGACACGTCCCGTCATATCGCTCACACTCGTTAATTGGATTCCTCTCAATTCGTCCGGGTTTTCTCATTTTTCTACGTAATTAGGAATCACCCAAAATATGAGAAACCAAAACCCACGAATACGAGTTACCCAAAATAACGTCTTCGTCATAATACATAAATTCCTATACATAAAGATGTTTTCTAGGAATTTATGGACGAAAAATTGGATTAAATTCTACTACAAGATTTACCTAATCCTACATGGCTTCCAACTTGTGGTTATTACTATTACAAACATTTTCATTCAAAAACAAAAACAAGTCCGGACATGTCCCGGGGTTTATAAATGAAAATTAAATTAACAATAATAGCTGGGAATAATAACCACCTGTTAATATATATCGACAATGCAAAATCACAATGCCAAAACAAAGCTGTGTAATAAATCGAACCAGTATAAAGTCAAAACACTCGCTCTGATACCAATTTGAAGGAAACAGAACAAGCTCGGGCTAAACCGAAAATCTCACTTTTGTGCAATGCATTCCAGAATCGGAGACTTTTGATCTGGCTCAGGCTAAAATTCATTTCCCCTGAATGGATCTAGGCTTATACTAATTCTATCTATTAAAACGACAAGCAAAAATTGAATCTTTAAATTAAAACGAAAACCTTTAAAGATTATACCTTTGAAGCGTGTCCGCAAAATCCACTAAAAAGTCCTATGGTTGACTCTAACAATTCCGAGATTGAGTGGGCAATCAACTACGGATGAAGGAAAACTGAACAAGCCCGGGCTAAATCGAAAACCTCACTTTCGTGCAATGCATTCCAGAATCGGAAGCTTTCGACCAAGCTCAGGCTCAAATTAGTTTACCCATGAACGGATCTAGGCTTATACTTATTTAATTTATTAATAGGGACACAAAAAATTAAATCTTTAATTAAAGCAGAATTTAAAGATTCTACCTTTTGTAGCGAAATCCCTTGCTTAAAGAAAAACCAATTCTTTGTCGCGATTTCCACAAGAAATCCAATCGATATCTCCGTAGAAACTTCGAATATTGCGTGGGCAATAATCTATCGAAGTCTACTCGCTTAGCCCACAAGGAAATCACACGAATTGAATAACCCATAGCCCAAAATCTGATCAAAACTTTCGCTGCTCACCACTGCCCAACTGCCGCTAAGAACGCCCAAACTGCCGCCTTTAGATAACCAATTCAGCCCCTTTGATCAGATTCCTAAACCCGCCGCGATCTGCACCACCACTGCTGCGGATCACCGAGATGAACAAGAGATCAACGCAGCAATGGCAGGATCAGCACCCAGGCCAAGAATCCGATCACCAGAACTGGGCAGTGAAAACCCACCTGTGGCAGTACTGAAAACTGGGCGAATAAAACTCCAAGCTGCGCTGGAACTGGGTAAACAAATTACCCACAACGCTGGAGCTAGGCGGACGAAGAACCAGCTGTCTGGAACTGGGCGAACGAACAAAGCCCACAGCGCTGGAACTACTGAAAACTGGGCGAATAAAAAAAACTTCGCAGCAGTCGGTGATAAAAAAAAAAGCAGCTGTCGGTGATTAAAAACCCAGCAGCTGTCGGTGATTAAAAAATCCAGCAGTGGTCGGTGATAAAAAAAACAAGCAGTTGCGAAATTAATAACCCACAAATGAACAAGGTTTGATCTTTGGGCTGAACTCAATCCTAGGAGTGAAAAATCCGGTTTGTTTTTTTAGAGAATTCTTGGAAAAAAAAACTCTCTCTTAAACTTTCTCACTCAAGAAAGCAAGACAAATTGTCTTGCAAAAATTTCCTTAATTTTCTTGGGAATCAAGTCTTCTATTTATAGGAGCTCGATTGGAGACCTAATGGGCTCTCGAGTTAGGCCTTTTAATTTGACTTTTGTTGATCGCTAAGTCTTCCCGACTAATCAACTCCAATCGACCCATTTAAATTAATTTATTTAATCCACTTTGTTTATTTAATGTAATCGAACCCTTAGAATTAATTAATTCAAAATATAATTAATTTCTAAATTCACTTTGTCGATTAAATATTAATTAAACCTTTTGGATTAATTAATTTACCTTGTCGATTAGTTAAATGCATAATCGGTCGTACCACTATCGGACCAATTATGGAACTACCGCTCGAAAATGACTTTACATCGCGCCATTATTATTTCTTCTCTCTTCCCACATTAAAGATCTAGTGCTCGTCGGTTTATCAATTTACTGACAAATTAATTCACCGACTTCTTGGTATCCGAGATTAGTACCACTCGACCTTTTATTATACCGAACATAAAGTTCACCGGCTGGGTTTAGTATAATAACCTTACGAGCTCATCTCGGGAGCACCATCAACCCGGCAAACCGGTACGTGGATTCCTCCGACTAGCAACGGCACGTAAGAAGCTAAACACCGCATACCCAACTTACCGAGGTATTGGCCTCAATTGACCTCACTCTTTGGCAAATCAAAGCACACGATATCCAACCCTCACGCCCGTCCCAATCTCGGGATTGAGAGACGGAATACTAGGACCGAATTGACTACGCCGATCAGTATAATTCAATTCTATCCAAACTGGGCGTGCTCAATATGCCCCGGGCATATCTGTGTGATTTAAATTAGTTTAGATAAACCAATTTCCAAACCACACAATAACCTATACCGATAGTATGTTCAGACTATCTCGGTTACGAGCATACTTTTTATATATCAATACTTTAACAAATAACGATATCTACTGTGTTGTCGACACCCCGTTATCTAGTTCTATTATATAAAGGAACAAATTTATACTGAAACAAAATGATATGTCATCTGTGGATATTAGTTTTTTATACAAGCCATAGCTTTTCTGTATTCAAAACTAACAACGGAGTGGCTAATAGCACGATCTAAGAAATCTAAAGAAACCCGCTTCGAAAAACCTCAAATCTGTCAAAACAGATTTAGCCCGGAACTCCCCGCACCACTGCTGCCGACCGCCCTCACCACGATCCGACCACCAGACGATCGACCTCGGCCACGATTTGGATGGTGGCCACGATGGATCACCGATAGAAGAAGAGATCCACGTGGAGAACCACCAGATCAAGCACCCCGGGGAGATCGCCGGAAAATGCCAGCGGCGAGAAGAAATTTCACGGCGGCTGGCTAGGCTAGGAGAGAGAAAGAAATCGAGGGACTAAAAAAATGGGCTGAGATATTTCGAAGAAGAAAGTTGTCTATGCTAACTTCGAGAAAAAAAAATTTCTTTTTTAAGGAAGACAAAGTTCTCTCTCTAAACTTAACTTTCTCTCACTAGGCAAAATGGCCTTCAAGTTTCTTACATCTTACAAACTAAACAATTCCAATCGAGCCTTTTGAATTAATTTCTTAATTCACTTTGCTAATTAAATTTAATCCAACCCTTAGGATTATTTCGCATAACCCACTTTGTCAATTAAACTAGTTAAACCTTTAGAATTAATTAATTCACTTTGTCGATTAGTCAAACCATAATTAGTCGTACCACTAACGGACAAACTATGGAACTACCATTCATAAATGACTTTACATCGTGCTCACTTTATTATTCTTCTATCTCCCCACATTAGTTCATCAATTTACTGACAAATTAATTCACCGACTTCTTGGTATCCGAGATTAGTACCAATCGACTTTCTTAATGTATCGGACATAAAGTCCATTGGCCAGATTCAGTGTAAGAAACCTTACGAGCTCATCTCGGGAGCACCATCAACCCAGGAAACCCGTACGCGGATTCCTTCGACAAGCAACAACACACAAAAAAACTAAACATCGCATACCCAACTTACCAAGATTTAGGCCTCAATTGACCGCACCCTTTGGCAAATCAAAGCATATGATATCTAACTCTCATGCCCGTCCCAATCTATAGATTAAGAGATTAGAATACTATGATCGAATTAATTACACCAATCAGTACATGTTAATTCAATCTAAACTGGTCATGCTCAGTATGCCCTGGGCACATCCGTATGATTTATTTAGTCTAGATAAAATAATTTCCAAATTACACGATAACCTATACCGATAGTATGTTCAAACTATCTCAGTTACCAATGTCTTTTCAGATATCAATTATTTATCCAATAACTATATCTACTATCTCTTTCCACACCTCACAATCTAGTTTTGTGATATAATGAAACAAAACGATATATCAACTGGGTATTAATTTTTGATACATGCAAATAGCTTTTGAGTATTCAAACCTAACAATCTCCCACTAATACTCAAAGCTATGCTCTGAAGTACAAAAACACAGTTCAACCCACTTTATTACACTGCTATCATAATGAAAGCTACAAAACACTCTTAAAGCTCACTCAGATGGCTCTCTTAAGAATCTGACTCCCATGCCCTCCACATGTCTCTCAAAAACCTTTGGGGTCAATGGCTTTATGAAAGGATCTACAAGGTTGTCTCCTGATGCTATATTGGCCACGGTCACGTCTTCCCTCTTTACGATCTCTCGTATCAGGTGGTACTTGTTCTTTATGTGTTTACTCGCCTTGTGGGTTCGTAGTTCCCTTGAGTTAGCAACTGCACAATTGTTATCACAGTAAACTGTGATGGGCCTCAGCAACTCATGGACCACATCTAAGTCTACCAGGAAGTTCCTGAGCCATAGAGTTTCTTCAGGGAGCCATGTGAGAGACATGTGGAGGGCATGGGAGTCAGATTCTTGAGGGAGCCATGTGAGTGAGCTTAAAGGTGTTCTGTAGATTTCGTTATGACAACAGTGTAATAGCGAGTTGGACAGTTTTTGTACTTCTTAGCATAGCTTTGAGTATTAGTGGGAGATTGTTAGTTTTGAATACAGAAAAGCTATGGCTTGTATCAAAAACTAATATCCACAGATGACATATCATTTTGTTTCAATATTAAATTGTTCCATTATATAATAGAACAAGATAACGGGGTGTGGAAAGACACAGTAGATACCGTTATTGGTTAAAGTATTGATATATAAAAATTATGCTCGTAACTAAGATAGTCTGAACATACTATCGGTATAGGTTATCGTGTGGTTTGGAAATTAGTTTATCTAGACTAATTTAAATCACATGGATATGCCCAGGCATATTGAGCACAACCAGTTTGGATAGAATTGACTTGTACTGATCAGCGTAGTCAATTCGGTCCTAGTACTCAGTCTCTCAATCCCGAGAGTGGGACGGGCGTGAGAGTTGGATATCGTATGCTTTGATGTGCCAAAGAGTGCGGTCAATTGAGGCCTATACCTCATTGCTAGTCGGGGGAATCCATATACCGGTTCGCCGGGTTGATGGTGCTCCCGAGATGAGCTCGGAATGTTTATTGTACTAAAACTTGCCAGTGGACTTTACATCCGGTATAGTAAGAAAGTCGAGTGGTACTAATCTTGGATACTAAGAAGTCGGTGAATTTTTTTGTAAGTAAATTGATAAACCAATGAGCACTAGATCTTTAATGTGAGGAGATAGAAGAAAATAAAGTGGTGCGATGTAAAGTCGTTTTTGAGCAGTAGTTCCATAATTGGTCCGTTAGTGGTACGACTAATCATGCGTTTGACTAATCGATAAAGTGAATTAATTAATCCTAAAGGTTTAATTAATATTTAACTGACAAAGTGGATTAAGAAAATTAATTCTATATGAATTAATTAATCCTAAGGGTTCAATTAAATTAAATTTACAAAGTAAGTTAAGAAATTAATTCGAAAGGATCGATTAGAGTTGATTAGTCTAGGGAAGACTAAGGGGTCAACGAAAGTCAAACACTAAGGCCCAACTCAAAAGCCCACTAGGTCTCCCAAGGAGCTCCCTATAAATAGCTAATGTTGGGCACATTTGAAGACATTAGAAACCTTGTAGGCAAATGCCTTAGAGTGAGAAAGATAAGCCTAGAGAAAGAATTCTTTCTTCCTTATTGAGAATTCTTTTACGAAGTCAGTTTGCGATCTTTCTTGTTTGTGAAACTTAGCCCATGATTCGAAGCCCAAAACCACCGCCTGGAAGTTCAAATGCCGCTCGAGAAGTCCGTTTGCCGCTCTTTTTCTGTGCAGTTAGCGTTGCCAGCGTTTTTTGGATTTTTCAGCGCCGTTTTGGTGCATTTTTATAGTGGGCTTTGATTATTTGTTGCGTTGATCCTTTGGCTCGTTCATTTTTGTTTGCCAAAGTCAGATCTACGAGAAAATAGCTTCCCCATGAAGTTTTATTGAGGCGGTGTGGGTTTTCAGATTAGAATCAGTTTCCCGGGCTAGATCTGTTTTTCAGATCTGTGAGTTTCTTGAAGTGAGTTTCTTTAGATTTCTTCGCCAGTACCTCTAGCCACCTTGTAGACACTTGCCCACCCAAGTTCGAGGTTGTTTGGAGTTATCCTTGGGATTTCGAGTGGATTTCGCATCCAGGCGGTAAATAAGTGCATAAATAAGTGCAGTAATCTTCGGGCAACGATCTGCTGAGGATCTGACGAGTTTTTCGAAGTGGGTCTCATATGGATCTCTTCCTTAGTGTCTTAGCTACCTTTTGGATAGTCTCCCATGCGATTTCGAGGTAGAGACGGAGTTGTTATCGTGATTTTCTCTTGCTTGGTCCCGGACAGTAAAACGGGATTTTCAGCTTTGGTTTTCTTATTGCTAGGGACACGCTTGAAAGGTATAATCTTTAAGACTTCCGCTTTAAATTAAAAATTTAATTTTTAGCATGTCGTTTTAATAAATTGAACTAGTATAAGCCTAGATCCGTTCAGGGGAAATGAATTTGAGCCTGAGCCGAGTCGAAAGTCTCCGATTCTGGAATGCATAGCACGGAAGTAAGATTTTCGATTTAGCCCGGGCTTGTTCTGTTTCCTTCAAATTGGTATCAGAACGAGTGTTTCGGCTTTATACTTGTTTAATTTATTACACGGCTTTATTTTGGCATTATTATTTTTGTCAAAATGTCTAAACAGGTGGTTGTTAGTTTCCCGGCTATTATGGTAGAATTTTATTTTTCATTCATAAGCCCCGGGACATGTCCGGGCTCATATTGTTTTTGAATGGAAATGTCTGGAATAGTAATAACCACGAGCTAGAAGCCGTGTACGATTAGAAAAATCTTGTAGTAGGATTTGATCTAATCATGTCGTCTTTAAATTTCTAGGAAAACGCCTTTGTATATAGGAATTTAGGTACTATGACGAAGACGTTATTTTGGGTAACTTATATTCGCGGGTTTTAGTTTCTCGTAATTTTGGGTGATTCCTAATTACGTAGTAAATAGAGAAAACTCGGGCGAATCAAGAGGAATCCAAATAACGAGTGGGAGCGACATGACGGGACGTGTCACCGAGGCATCAAGGAATCAACGATAGAGAAGGCTATAATAGTCAGGGAATTTTATTTTTTTAATTTCCCATATTTATGTCTTTTCGTTGATTGCGTGTTTTCATTTTATTTTGCATGAACGAAAACCAAACCAAACCGTTTTAAATGGTAAAGTGCAATTAAATAAGGTAGATTATTCGCATATTAAAACTCCAACGGTTTTATGAGTGCGAATATCCATAGTTAAGATATTGCATGTAAAAACGTAAAAATCCTCAAACTTAAAAATCTATGTGGGAGTAGATTGGTAAATATCCCCATGGCCTCCATTACGGATTTATATGTGATGTGGGTTAGACCGACGCGCTGGCCAAGGGCCTTCTTCCCTATGGATAAGTCTTCAACCCCGAGATATCACTAGATTGAATTTCTAAAGGGATGACTATAGCTAGTTTAATTGGAGGAATTTGCGACACCCTCGCTAACCGAGGCGCATTAGTATCCTAAGTAACAAGCTTAGAAGTCATGTAATGGCAAACACTTAGTGTACCGTCTGTAGTATTCCTCCTAAGAGGTTACGCTGCTTATTGTGTACGGCTAAAATTATCGACTATTAATTTCATTGATCATAAGATCGTTGGTCAGATAATGGAATTAATAAACTTCGGTTCTTCTCGAATGAATGTGGGTTGGTGTAGACGTTCACCCAACGTGACCTGCATTAATCCCCGTGTGAGAGATGTCGGTAGGAGAATGTATTGTTTTGAGGATATCAATATTTTCAAAAAATTATACTGAAACTTGACTGTTTCATTTTCAGTTGTTGATATGTCGTTCAACTCGCTAGCTGTCATACTAAATCAGAACAAACTTACGGGTCCTTATAATATTGACTGGAAAGATAACCTGGACATTGTCCTTACCGCTAAGAGATCACGTATTGGACATGATGAGCTGCATCAATGAGATCGAGGTATTGGGAGGTGATATTGATGGGGATACCCAGGTCAATATCATTCTCCAGAGCTTGCCCCCCAGTTTTGAGCAGTTTCGGTTGAACTACAATATGGGCAAGCTCTCATATTCATTTCCCGAGCTCAAAACTACATTGGTGTCTGCTGAGGGCCTCTTTGCAGAGAAGAAGCAAGCCTTGGCTATTGTTGGTCCCTCAGGTTCCTCTGTTGGGCCTAAAGCCAGGAAGCATAAGAGGAAGAGAGGCCAGAAAGCAGGAGCTGCTGATCATGGACCCAAGGCGGGCATTGCCAAGAAGCACAAGCCCAAAGGCAAGTGTTTCAGATGTGGTAAAGCAGGACATTGGAAGAAGGATTGCCAGAAGCCTCGAGATATGTGCAAATTTTCCCTAGTTACTGAGACATGTTTACCGGCGATTCCCACGGATACTTGGTGTGTGGATTCAGGAGCCACTGATCACGTTTGTAATTCTTTGCAGGGGTTCTAAATGACCCGGCTACTTAGAGAGGAAGAGTTGCAGGTTTACCTCGGCGATACTACCAGAGTTTCTGTTATTGCAGTGGGAGTTCTTTGTCTTTATTTTTCAGACTAAGTATTACATTTGAGAGATTATTTATATGTACCTAGTTTTTGGAAGAATTTGCTTTCAGTTTCTAAACTTATTTTGGATGGTTAGAAGTGTGTTTTTTCTGATGGATCTGTTTTTATTAGAAAAAGCCAGAAACTTATATGTTCCGGTACATTAGTTGACAATCTATTTTTAATCAAGATATACTCCCCAGTAATGCAAAACATAGAAACTAATAACTCATCACCGAATCATAGTAAGAGAAAGCAGTCTTCCCCTTTTAATCAAACTTATCTTTGGAACCTGAGACTTGGTTATATCAACCTTAGTAGGATTCAAAGGTTGATCAATAATGGGTATTTGGACTCATTGGATATTGACAGCTATCCGACCTGTGAGTCATGCTTGGAGGGTAAGATGACTAAGAGGCCTTTCAAGACAAAGGGGTATAGGGCCAACTAGATTTTAGAGTTGATTCATTTTGACTTGTGTGGGCCTATGTTAGTTCAGGCTAGAGGTGGTTATGAGTATTTCGTGACTTTCATGGATGATTACTCTAGATATGGATACAATATACCTGATGCGCCACAAGTCTGAATGCTTTGGCAAGTTCAAAGGATTTAAGGCTGAGGTGAAGAACCATCTGGGTAAGAGTATCAAGGCCTTGCGATCTGATTGCGGTGGCAAATACCTCTCTAGTGAACTTAGGTCCTATTTGTCAGATGAGGGTATTCAGACCCAGTTGTCTGCACCTGGCACACCCCAGTAGAATGGTGTAGCATAGAGGAGGAACATGACTCTTATGGATATGGTTAGATTGATGATGAGTTATTGTAAATTACCTATATCGTTTTGGGGTTGAGCCTTGGAGTCAGCGTGTTATCTCCTTAATCTCGTACCATCTAAGTCTGTGTCTTCGACTCCAGTAGAGCTGTAGACAGGACGAAAGCCTAATCTGAGACATCTCAGGATTTGGGGTTGTCCAGCATATGTGCTTAAGGCAGACACACCCAAGCTAGATGCGAGATCTGAGATTATGCTTTTTGTAAACTACCCCAAAGGAACGAAAGGTGGTCTGTTTTATAGTCAGGATCAGAAGGTGGTGATGAGCACTAATGCCAGATTTTTTGAGGAGGACTATGTTTTAGATCACAAAGCAAAGAGCAAGGTAGTATTAGAAGAGCTTAAGGGTGAGTCCACTATTCCAGATGCACGAGTACAGGAAGACACACCATAAGAGACTGTACACACTATCACAGATGATGCTCTTGCACAGGCTGCACCTTGTCTTACTAGGAGGGTTGTCGGACAGCCTGAGAGGTATATGGGTTTTGGGGAGTCTTCGGACTTTATCCATGACGCTCATGAACTAGATCCAGTTAGCTACAATGAGGCTCTCCATGATAAAATGCAGATTCTTGGCAGAGGGCGATGATTGCTGAGATGGGTTCTATGGACTCAAATCAGGTCTGGGAGCTGGTAGACTTTCTTCATGGGTTTTGGCCTATTGGGTGCAAATGGGTCTACAAGCGAAAGAGAGGATCAGACAGGAGGGTTGAGACCTTTAAGGCTAGGCTTGTGTCGAAGGGGTATACTCAGAAAGAGGGTTTTGATTATGAGAAGACCTTTTCCCCGGTAGCTATGCTTAAGTCGATCCGGATTCTCTTGGCCATAGCTGCTCATATGGACTACGAGATTTGGCAGATGGACGTCAAGACAACTTTCCTTAATAGAAGTCTTGAGGAGACCATCTTTATGCAGCAACCAGAGGGTTTCATTGTTCAGGGCCAAGAGCACAAGGTATGCAGGCTTATGAGGTCCATTTATGGACATCCGTTTTGATGAGGTTATCCAGTCCTTTGGATTCACTCAGTGTCCGGATGAGCAGTGTGTATATCACAGGCGTGATGGTGATATGGTGGTGTTTCTCATACTTTACGTAGATGACATCCTTCTGATTGACAACAGTAAAAAGGTGTTGATAGATGTAATATGAAGGATTTGGGAGAGGCTGAATATATCCTTGGGATCAAGATTATTCGAGATTGTAGGAGACGTTCTCTGACACTCTCCAAGACATCCTTCATAGACACGATTCTGACCCATTTTAACATGCAAAACTCCATGAAGGGTTCACTACCTTTCAGGCATAGGGTGTATTTATCTAAGGAGTAGTGTCCTAAGACTGTTGAGGAGATAGATGCCATGCAGGCGGTACCCTATGCTTCACAATGGGTAGCCTCATGTATGCTATGTTATGTATGAGGCCTGATATTTGCTTGGTCGTTGGCATGGTTAGTAGATATCAGAGTAACCCTGGGAAGGCTCACTGGGAGGCAGTAAAACGCATTCTCAAGTACTTGCACAGGATAAGAAATTATATCCCAGTTTATAGAGCGCAGGAGCTTGTACCGTTGGGTTAAACAGATTCAGACTTTCAAGGTGATATGGACAAGTGTAAGTCTACCTCGGGGTTTATGTTTACTCTAGGAGGTGGAGCCATAGTATGGCGGATTGTCAAGTAGAAATGCATGGCGGACTTCACCATAGAGGCTGAGAACGTTGCCGCATCAGAGGCAGCTTAATAAGCTGTATGGCTCCAGAACTTCCTGGTGGACTTAGATGTGGTTCCTGAGTTGCCAAGGTCTACAAAGTTTATTGTGATAACAATGGTGCAGTTGCTAACTCGAGCGAACTACGAGCCCACAAAGCGAGTAAACACATAGAGCACAAGTACCACCTGATACGAGAGATCGTAAAGAGGGAAAACGTGGCCGTGGCCAAGATAGCATCAGATGAAAACCTTGCAGATCCTTTCACAAAGCCATTGACCCTAAAGGTCTTTGAGAGACATGTGGAGGGCATGGGAGTCAGATTCTTGAGGGAGCCATGTGAGTGAGCTTAAAGGTGTTCTGTAGATTTCGTTATGACAGCAGTGTAATAGCGAGTTAGACAGTTTTTGTACTTCTTAGCATAGCTTTGAGTATTTGTGGGAGATTGTTAGTTTTGAATACAGAAAAGCTATGGCTTGTATCAAAAACTAATATTCACAGATGACATATCATTTTGTTTCAATATTAAATTGTTCCATTATATAATAGAACTAGATAACGGGGTGTGGAATGACACAGTAGATACCGTTATTGGTTAAAGTATTGATATATAAAAATTATGCTCGTAACTAAGATAGTCTGAACATACTATCGGTATAGGTTATCGTGTGGTTTGGAAATTAGTTTATCTAGACTAATTTAAATCACACGGATATGCCCGCGGCATATTGAGCACGACCAGTTTGGATAGAATTGACTTGTACTGATTGGCGTAGTCAATTTAGTCCTAGTATTCAGTCTCTCAATCCCGAGATTAGGACGGGCATGAGAGTTGGATATCGTATGCTTTGATGTGCCAAAGAGTTTGGTCAATTGAGGCCCATACCTCGGTAGGTTGGGTATGCGGTGTTTAGCTACTTACGTGCCGTTGTTAGTAGGAGGAATCCATGTATCGGTTCGCCGGGTTGATGGTGCTCCCGAGATGAGCTCGTAAGGTTTATTGTACTAAAACTAGCCAGTGGACTTTATGTCCGGTATAATAAGAAAGTCGAGTGGTACTAATCTCGGATACCAAGAAGTCAGTGAATTAGTTTGTAAGTAAATTGATAAACTGACGAGCACTATATCTTTAATTTGGGGAGATAGAATAAAATAAAGTGGCGCGATGTAAAGTCGTTTTTGAGCGGTAGTTCCATAATTGGTCCGTTAGTGGTATGACTAATTATGCGTTTGACTAATCGATAAAGTAAATTAATTAATCCTAAAGGTTTAATTAATATTTAATTGACAAAGTGGATTAAGAAAATTAATTCTATATGAATTAATTAATAATTAATCCTAAGGGTTCAATTAAATTAAATTAACAAAGTGTGGTAAGAAATTATTTCGAAAGGATCGATTGGAGTTGATTAGTCTAGGGAAGACTAAAGGGTCAACGAAAGTCAAACACTAAGGCCCAACTCAAAAGCCCACTAGGTCTTCCAAGGAGCTCCTTATTCGAGAAACTTAGCCAATGATTCTAGAAGCCTAAGACCACCGCATGGAAGTTCAAATGTCGCTTTAGAAGTCTGTTCGCCGCTCTTTTTTCGGGCAGTTAGCGTCGCCTACGTTTTTTGGATTTTTCAGCGCTGTTTTGGTGCATTTTTATAGTTGGATTTCATTATTTGTTGCGTTGATCCTTTGGCTCGTTCCTTTTGGTTCACCAAAGTCAGATCTACGAGCAAATAGCTTGCCCACGAAGTTTTATTGAGGCGGTGTGGGTTTTCAGATTAGAATCACTTTCCTGGGCTAGATCTGTGAGTTTCTTGAAGTGGGTTTCTTTAGATTTCTTTGGCAGTGCCTTTAGCCACCTCATAGACACTTGCCCACCCAATTTCGAGGTTGTTTGGAGTTATCCTTGGGATTTCGAGTAGATTTCGCAGCCAGGCGGTAAATAAGTAGCAGGCGGTAAATAAGTGCAGTAATCTTCGGGCAACGATCTGCTGAGGATCTGATGAATTTTTCAAAGTGGGTCTCATATGGATCTCTTCCTTAGTGTCTTAGCTACCTTTTGGATAGTTTCCCACACGATTTTGAGATAGAGACGGAGTTGTTATCGGGATTTTCTCTTGCTTGGTCCCAGGCGGTAAACAACATGATTTTCAGCTTTGGTTTTCTTATTGATAGGGACACGCTTCAAAGGTATAATCTTTAAGACTTTTGCTTTAAATTAAAGATTTAATTTTTAGCGTGTCATTTTAATAAATTGAACTAGTATAAGCCTAGATCCGTTCAGGGAAATGAATTTGAGCCTAAGCCGAGTCGAAAGTCTTCGATTCTTGAATGCATAGCACGAAAGTAAGATTTTCGATTTAGCTCGTGCTTGTTTTGTTTCCTTCAGACTTATTCTTGTCCATATCACCTTGAAAGTCCAAATCTGTGTAACCTGATGGAACTAGCTCCTACGCTCGATAAATCAAGATGTGATCTCTCGTCCTGCGTAAGTACTTGAGAATGCATTTTACTGCCTCCCATTGAGCTTTCCCAGGGTTACTCTGATATCTTCTAACCATGCCAACGGCAAAGCAAATATCAGGCCTAGTATATAACATAGCATACATAAGACTACCCACTGCAGAAGCATAGGGTACCGCCTTCATGGCATCTATCTCCTCAGTAGTCTTGGGACGTTGCACATTTGATAAATGCACTCTATGCCTGAAAGGTAGCGAACCCTTCTTGGAGTTCTGTATGTTAAAATGGGCAAGAATCATGTCAATGTATGAAGCCTGAGAGAGCGTTAATGAACATCTCCTACGATCTCAAATAATCTTGATCCCAAGGATATGTCCATCCTCTCCCAAGTCTTTCATATCAAACTGCCTGGACAACCATACCTTTACGTCTGACAACACCTTCTTACTGTTGCCAATCAGAAGGATGTCATCTATGTAAAGTACGAGGAACACCACCAAATCACCATCACGTCTATGATATACACACTACTTATCCAGACACTGCGTGAATCCATAGGACAAGATGACCTCGTCAAAATAGATGTTACAAGATCTGGATGCCTACTTAAGTCTATAAATGGACCTCTTAAGCCTACATACCTTGTGCTCTTGGCCCTAAACAATGAAACCCTCTAGTTGTTCCATAAAGATTGTCTCCTCAAGACTTCCATTAAGTAAAGTTGTCTTGACATTCATCTGCCAAATCTCATAATCCATATGAGCAGCTATGGCCAAGAGAATCCGGATTGACTTAAGCATGACTATCGGGGAAAAGGTCTCCCCATAATCAATACATTCTTTCTGAGTATACCATTTCGCTACAGGACTAGCCTTGAAGGTCTCAACCCTCCTATCAGATCCTCTCTTTCGCTTGTAGACCCATTTGCTCCCAATAGGCCAAAACCCATCAGGAAGGTCTACCAGCTCTCAGACCTGATTTGAGTCCATAGAACCTATCTCAGCAATTGTCACTCTCTACCAAGAATCTACATATTTATCTTAGAGAGTCTCATTATAGCTAACTAGGTCTAGTTCATGGGCACCAGGGATAAAGTCCGAAGACTCACCCAAACCTATGTACCTCTTGAGCTGTCTGACAACCCTCATACTATGACGAGGCACAGCCTATGTAGGTACATTATTTGTGAAAGTGCGTCCAGTACTCTGTGGTGTGTTATCCTGTACTGATGCATCTAGAATACTTGAGTGACCCCTAAGCTCTTCCAACACTACCTTGCTCCTTGACTTGTGATTTAAAATATAGTCCTCCTCAAAAAATCTGGCTTTGGTGCTCACAACCACTTTCCGATCCTGAGAACTATAAATAGACCACTCTTCTTTCCTTTGGGATAGCCTATAAAAAGCATAACCTCAGACCTCGCATCTAGCTTGGCTCATCTGCCTTAAGCACGTATGCTGGGCAACCCCAAACCCTGAGATGTCTTAGACTCGGCTCTCGTATAGTCCACAACTCTAAAGGGGTCAAAGGCACAGACTTATATGGTACGAGATTAAGGATATAACACGTTGTCTCTAAGGATAACCCCAAAATGAATTGGGCAACTCACTATAACTCATCATCGATCTAACCATGTCCATAAGAGTCCTATTCCTCCTCTCTGCTATACCATTCTGCTGGGGTGTGCCAGGTGCAAACAACTTGGACTGAATACCCTCCTCTTACAAATAGGTCATTGATTCACTAAAGAGGTATTCACCACCAGGATTAGATCGTAGGGTCTTAATACTCTAACTGTGATGCTTCTCCACATCTACCTTAAACACTTTGGACTTGTCAAAGTATTCAGACTTGTGGCGCATTAGGTTTGTGTATCCAAATATAGAGTAATCATCCATGAATATCACGAAATACTCATAACCTCCTCTAGATTAAACTGGCATAGGTCCACACAAGTCAGAATGAACCAACTCTAAAACCTTTTTGGCCCTATACCCCTTTGCCTTAAAAGGCCTCTTGGTCATTTTACCCTCCAAGCAGGACTCACAGGTCGGATAACTGTCAATCTCTAATGAGTTCAAGGGCCCATCATTGACCAACCTCTAAATCCTACTAAGGTTGATATGACCTAGTCTTAGGTGCCAAATATAAGTCTGGTTCAGAGGGGAAGACTTCTTTCTCTTACTATGATCTGATGATGGGTTATTAATTTATGTGTTTTGCATTTCCTACTCCTAGGAGTAAACCGGGTGGTTTACTCCCACCCGGTTTTTTGCTAAAAAACCGGGTTAGTGATGGCAAAACCGGGATTGAACCTGGTTCTGTAAATCCTTCCTACCTTCACATCGCATTTAATGCACATTTAATGCTGTTGAAGGGAAAGAAAGGTTCACGCGCATCAAATGTTGATGTAAACTGCAGTTTGTTGCTCGGTAGACAAATAATGATGACGGACGGTGATTTTGAATTTCAAATTTGGTATCCATTTGTGGCAGTTTTAAGGGATGATAGTTTATGTAAACTCGCTTTTTGTGTTTATGTAAACTCGACTATGTGCTTTATGTAAACTCGAATGTGTATTTAAGGGCACTATAGTGTTATTTAAACTATACTGTGTGCTTTATGTAAAGTCGAATGTGTGTTTAAGGGCACTATAGTGTTATGTAAACTCGAATGTGTGCTTATGTAAACTCGACTTGGGCTTTTGTAAACTGGGCACGATAGTTATGTAAAGTCGACTGTGTGCTTAAACAAACTCGACTATGTGCTTATGTAAACTACAAAGTTTACTGCAAAGGTTTATGTAAACTGCAAAATTTACTGCAAAGTTTATGTAAACTGCACTGCAAAGTTTATGCAAAGTTTATGTAAACTGGTACTTGGGCAAAGTTTATGTAAACTGGTACTTGGGCAAAGTTTATGTAAACTGCAGTTTACTGCAAAGTTTATGTAAACTACAGACTGCAAAGTTTATGTAAACTGGTACTTGGGCAAGGTTTATGTAAACTGCAAATTTTACTGCAAGGTTTATGTAAACTACAGTTTACTGCAAAGTTTCTGTAAACTACAGTTTACTGTACTTGGGCAGTTTACTACTGCAAAGTTTGTGTAAACTGGTACTTGGGCAAAGTTTACTGCAAAGTTTATGTAAACTGAAGTGAAAATTCTGCAGCTGTCATCAAACTTTGGAATTCCATATCTCCATCATTTCTCATCCGTTTTGATCAAACTTTGGCTTCCATATCTCCAAGTACCAGTTTACATAAACTTTGCAGACTGCAGTTTACATAAACTTTGCCCAAACACTAGTTTACATAAACTTTGCAGTAAACTGCAGTTTACATAAACTTTGCCTAAGCAACAGTTTACATAAACTTTGCAGTAAACTGCAGTTTACATAAACTTTGCAGTAAACTTTGCAGTTTACATAAACCTTTCAGTAAACTTTGCAGTTTACATAAACTTTGCCCAACTGCCAGTTTACATAAACATTGAGAAAATAAACAACTAGCATTTTACACAAACATTCAGCACTTTATATAAACAACCAACACTTTACAAAAACGAATCAAAACGATGTTTTTATACTAACAAATACCACATTGAACCAGAAAATAGTATTTTACACCAAGAAACAACATTTTGACTAAAGAATCAGAAGTTTACATAAGCCAACAGTACTTTACACAAACAAGCAGCACTTTATACAAACACCATTTTACACAAACAACACCATTTTACACCACCAAGCCAGCAAAAACATACGATTTTACATAAAAAAAAAAACATCTTTTGCCAAAACCCTAATTTTTCTTTCATCTTCATGGGCTGCAAACACAACCAAACGAATCCCCTTCTTCAGATCTATAAAACCCTAGTTTTCTTTTCATTTTTGTGGCTGATTTAGGGTTCTCTCAAACCCAAAAAATGGTGAAATTGTAGAAAATGGTATGGGTTTTGAAGCTTGAGATGTGGAGAGTATTTTGGCGGTGAGATATCTTCAAAAATCTTCTCAGAATTGGTAGCAAGAAGCTACGGGAAAAGAGAGTTTGGGGAGAGAAATTGCTAGAGAGAGAAAGATAAAGGGATGAAGATTTGGGGAAAGGGGAGCTGCTGTTGGTTATATTATAAAAGAGGCGCGTTAAAGCCACCGTCGTCCAGCCTCATGTTTTGTTTTTTTTTTTTTTTTTTGCTAGGAGTAGTAACAGTGTTACTACTCCTAGGAGTATAATTTACTAACTCTGCTTTCTGGCCCTTCTTCCTTTTGTGCTTCCTGGCTTTGGGCCTAGCAAAGGAACCTGAAGGTCCAACAGTAGCCAAAGCTTGCTTCTTCTCAGAGAAGAGGCCTTCGGCAGACACTAACACAGTCATTAGCTCGGGCAAAGTATACTGAATCTTGTTCATGTTATAGTTCAACCAAAATTGCTCAAAACTTGGAGGTAAGCTCTGGAGAATGATGTCACACTGTGACTCACAATCAATCTCGCCTCCCAATACCTCAATCTCATTGATGTTGTTGATCATTTCCAGTACGTGATCTCTCACTGAGGTGCCTTCAGCCATCTTGGAACTCATGAGTTTCCTCATAGCTGACTGTCTGGCCGCCCTGCCCTGACCTCCAAACATCTCCCTGAGATTAGTCATCATATCGTAGGCCAAGGTCATCAACTGATGCTGGTGCTGCAGTACAATCGACATAGAAGCCAAGATGTAGCACTAGTCATCTCATCAGCTTTCTTCCACCTAAGCGTTTTTAGCACTTTTTGTTAGTTTTGAATACTAAAAAGCTGAGCTTGCATAAAACTATTTCCCATTTATGTCGATTACTTGTTTTAGTTAAATCATATTATGGTTTACATATGTTGACCACTTATCAAGTGACTAGATGATGAGGGGTCTCGTGTGACACAGTAGATCTCATTGTTAGTTAAAGTCTTGATATACAAACTAGGCTTGTAATTGAGATAGTTTTGGTCAAACTGTCAGTTTAGGTTATTATATGATTTGTAGATTAGTTGTTCTAGACTAATTCAATCATATAGATGTGCCCAGGGCATATTAAGCATGACCGTTGAGGATTGAATTAACTTATCGTTAGTAGTTAAGTCAAATATTATATTCTATCTCTTAGACCCTAGACTTAAACAGACATGAGGATTATACATAGTGTACTTTGATCTACTAAAGAGTGAGGTCACTTGAGGCCAATAGTCTCAGTAGGTTGGGTGCTTTTGTTTGGTTGTGTTGCTACTTGTTCAAAAGGAAACCATGTACTAGTGCGTTCGGATTAATGGTGCTCCTGAGATGAGCTCGTAATGTTTGGTTGTGTCACTTAAGCAAATAGTCTCAGTAGGTTGGGTGCTTTTGTTTGGTTGTGATGCTATTTGTTCAAAAGGAAACCATGTAATAGGGCGTTCGGATTGATGGTGCTCCCGATATGAGCTCGTAATGTTTATTGCACTAAATATGGCTAGTGGACTTATGTCTAGTATAGTAAAAAGGTCGAGTGGTACTAGTTTCAGATAATAAGAAGTCGATTAATTAATTTATCAGCAAATTAATATATTGACTAGCACTGTATCTTTTATGTGGGGAGATTAAAGAATAATTAATTTAGTTGTACTAGAAAAAATTCTGGTTTGGATGGTAGTGCCATAATTAATCCGTTAGTGGTACGATTAATTATGTATTGGTTAATTGGCAAAGGTATATTTAATTAATTAAGATATTAATTAATCCTCGTGTCAGTTGGTTGTGAATCAGTCCAGGAACTGAATTAAGGATAAGTGAATCCTTGTATCAGTTGGATGTGAATTAGTTTAGGAGTAGGATTGAAGTAAAACACAAACCCAATAGGAAGGCCAATCATTTTCCACCTTGAGGTATCTCTTGTAGCTCTATAAATAGACATAGAGGGTCAACAGCACAAGACACAATTAATAAGTTTCATTATTCTAGAAACTAGAGAGAGAAAGCTAGAGAGAGAAAGTAAGAGAAAAGCAAAATAGCAATTCGGTTTAGAACTTCTCCTTTAGCGCACGCGTTCGGGAACACCAAGAGAGGCAGCAATGGCGGCACTAGTTTGCAGAGGTAGACACCTTGTTCCTAATTCTCTCTCCGGTAGCTAGGCGGTGACGTATGAATCGGCAACCGGCGGCATGTGGAGGTCGATTTGGTGGCAATGCAAAAAGCAAGAAACCGAACTATTTTCTGGAAGCAATTTTTGCGCAGAGATTTTCTTGAGGACACACTTCAAAGGTCAATTCTTTTCCTCCTGCTTTTAATTAGAATTATTTTGTTGTGTGTTAACAAATCGAATGAGGTAGAACTAAGATCAAGTGCAATGGTGTTTCAAAAGGGTTTGAATAGTATTGCACTAGTGTTCGAGCTTGTGATTGATTTTTGATTCTGGAATACAATGCACGAAAGTGAACTTTTTTATCAGGGCTTGGTAGATAATTCGTTCAACTAAGGCACAAGAGAATATTCTCATCTTCTTCACACTCATTATCATCACTTGTTTCACTAATTTCCTCAATAACCAGTACAACTTCATCTGGTTCATTCCAATACTAATCACACACTCCAACTTTGATTATACCACTCACTAATTCATCAACTTCACTTTTCATACCTAAGGAGTGGTTATCTTTCCTTAAAGAATTTACATATACATTATCATTGTTGGGCATGCTTTGAATATTCAAAAGAAGTTTAATACCAACAACTTTTTCTCTACCCACTTTCCTTTGATTTTGGATCTCATAATCCCTAAATATAGCTTCCATTTTCACTTTTATCTCTCTTAATTGTGCCTCCATACCACTAATAAAAATTGTATTTCTACTAGCTCTATAGATCACATCTTGCAATTTCTTTTTCAAAAATACCATTACTTCATTTTTCCTTGAGTCCATTGCATCATCATGACCCACAAACTCACTCTTCCTGGGTTCATAAAACCTTGGATTAGCCCGAATTTGATGTGCCATTGTTATAAGTAACCAAGTACCTAAAAACAAAAGAAAACTATTAAAATCTAACTAAAAATAAGAACACAAAAAGGGATATGTACAATAGATCAACTATTGCACTCAAAAGATTACTTCCAAAGACTCAAAAACAAAGAAAAACTACTAGAAATGCAAAACGAGTAACCACCACAAACTCTCACCAACAATAATCACTAAAATATCGATAAATCCCCGTCGACGGCGCCATTTTTTGACGTGCTTTGTCGTTGTAAAAAGCTTTAGGCGAACACGCAAAAACAAAATTTATATGAAAACAAAACAAAACACTAAAACTATAGTATTTGAGGTTTCGTTCGCATGGAATTTGTGGTATTAAGTGAAGTGGTTGTTTGGAACGAGTCCTTACCTACTACAATTTCTAGTAGTTTTTATACTGAATAATCTAAGAAAGTAAAATAAGATAGTGGTTTGATAAAATCATGCAAAAATAACAAAATAAGAAAATAAGATAGTATGGATAAAAGGCGGAAAATCACACCACAACTAAGATCCAAGGGGTTATTACTAAGTAGATGATCATGCAATTTCTTAAGGACATTTCCTTAATACCATCATCATCGAATCTGTAAGGACTAGAACTAGCCAATAATAGAAATAGGGTTGTCAATCCTATCTATTATTAATCCTATACTTTACCACAATAAGATCTAGTAAAACCAATCCAATCGAAGACCACTGGTTCAACAAAATAATAAAACTTGTTTCACAAGATAACACTATACATTACCATAAGTTCCTTAAAATAGATAATCAACAATGAATCTCAGCAATAAAGTAGATTCAACATGTAGATCAATGACGACAAGATAAAAAAACATGTCCAAAATTGGAAGTTATTCATTAATTGCATGAAACCCATTTAATAATAAGCATGAATAACAAATGAATGGAACAAAAACAAAATGGAAGTAGTAAGAATTTCTCAGAATAGTTTGATGTATAAGAATGGTGAGGCCTTAGCATCCAAAATGTAAGAAAACTCAGCAATCCTTAGCATCTTCACCATATTAAAAACAAAATCATCACTACAACCATTGTCTTGGCCATATCTATGGAAATCCACTACCCCTATCACTTAGAAGGGTAGATTTCCCTATAATCTACTTAGAACATTCATGTTCTAAGAGAATTCATAGGTGTGCGTGTGTGTGTGAAAAGGTGCGAAAGTAGGTGTTTCTTCCTCTCTCAGCAAAACTCTCTCTCCACTGTCTAAATTATGAAAAACACAATCAAGGTGTGTTATATGAGATCTACTATGTTTTTACAAGAAGGCTTGGCCACTAAAAAAGGTCCAGAGGTATTATATAAGAAAAGTCACGTCAAGGAACTTCAGGATGGTTTTCCGGGTGACGATCAGGCTGTGGCACTATGGTGACGCCGAGGTCCACGGCGGTCAGGCATTGGTGTCGTGCGAACGCCAGGGTTATTGTTGACCACGCGCCAGCTCCAAGTGTACGCCGGACTCCAAATCCTTTTCAAATCTCGCTGCTTCCAAACTCTTCTATTTAAGCTTTATTCTGCGTGATTTCTTCTCTTTTCCAGCAAAAGTCATTAAGTTTTATCCAAAATCTCGAAGGTGCCTTCTTACTAAAACATCATGCAAATCCAATTATAAAATGCATTGAAAGCTAATAAAAGATGTAATATTCATTGGAAACCAACTAAAAGTAAGCTAAACATGCATGAATTTGGGTCATAAAAAGGTATATTTTGGAGTCACGTCACTTGGCCATTAAGAAATGTTCCAGATGGCTAAAATTGGAATTTCATAAGAAAAGTCATGCCAAGGGTAAAGTTGGACTTTCGGCAGTGATTTTTGAGCGATGATAAGGCGGTGGCGCCATGGTGATGTCGAGGTCGATAGCGATCAGACATTGGCACCATATGGATGCCGGAGTTGGCGGCGACCAGGCGCCAGCACCTAGTGAACTCCGGACTCGAAATCTTCATCAATGCACTCTATTTCCAAATTCTTCTATTTAAGCTTCAATATTGCGTGATTTATTCCTTTTTCCAGCAAAAGCCTTTAAGTTTTATCCGAAATCTCCAAAGTGCCTCCTTACTACAAAACCATGCAAATCCAAATATAAGTGCATTGACAGCTCATAAAAGATGTCATATTCATTAAAAATAAACTAAAAGTAAGGTAAACATGCATGATTTTAGGTTATAAAAAGGTATATTTTGGAGTCACTTCACACCCCCACACTTAAGACTTTGTTTGTCCTCAAGCAAACTAACCAAGAAAACAAATATAAAGTGAGTCAAAAATTAAAAAAAATCAGCTCTAAGATGATTTTTTCTCCCCCTCCAAGCTAAACAGGAAAAAGCAGTACTCACTTTACACTCATGATATCATATTGTTAGTTTTGAATACTAGAAAGCTATTTGCTTGTATCAAAAACTAATACCCAGTTGACATATCATTTTGTTTCAATACTAAATTTGTTCCATTATATCATAGAACTAGATAACGAGGTGTGCAAAGACACAGTAGATCTCTTTATTGGTTAAAGTATTGATATATAAAAAGAATGCTTATAACTGAGATAGTCTGAACATACTATCGATATAGGTTATCATGTGATTTGGAAATTAGTTTGTCTGGACTAATTAAATCATACAAATGTGCCTGGGGCATATTGAGCACGACCAGTTAAGGATTGAATTAACTTGTACTGATCGGCGCAGTTAATTCGATCCTAGTATTCTAATCTCTTAATCCCAAGATTGGGATGGGCTTGAGAGTTAGATATCGTATGCTTTGATTTTCCAAAGGTTGCTATCAATTGAGGCCTAAATCTCAGTAAGTTGGGTATGCAGTGTTTAGCTTCTTTGTGTGCCATTGCTAGTCGAAGGAATCCATGTACCGGTTCGCTGATTGATGGTTCTCCTGAGATGAGCTCGTATGGTTTATTATACTAAATCTGGCCAGGGAACTTTACGTACGGTATAATAAGAAAGTCAAGTGGTACTAATCTAGGATACCGAGTAGTCGATGAATTAATTTGTCAGTAAATTGATAATCGATGAGTACTAGATCTTTGATATGGGGAGATAGAAGAATAATAAAGTGAGCGCGATGTAAAGTTATTTTTGAGCGGTAGTTCCATAATTGGTTCGTTAGTGGTACGACTAACTATGCATTTGACTAATCGAAAAAGTGAACTAATTAATCCTACAGGTTTAATTAATATTTAATTGACTAAGTGGATTAAGAAAATTAATTCATATTGAATTAATTAATCCTAAGGTTTTGATTAAATTTAATTAACGCAGTGGTTTAAAAAATTAATTTAAAAGGCTTGATTGGAGTTGATTAGTCTAGAGAAGACTAAGGGGCAATGAAATTCAAACATTAAGGCCCAACTCAAAAGCCCACTAGATCTCCTAAGAAGCTCCCTATAAATAGCTAATGTTAGGCACATTTGAAGACATAAGAAACCTTGTAGGCAAATTAGCCTTAGAGTGAGAAAGTCAAGCCTAGAGAGAGAACTTCATCTCATTCGTTGAGACTTATCTTTCGAAGTCGGTTTGTGATCTTTCTTATTCGAGAAACTCAACCCCGGATCCTAGAGAACTCAAGTGGTTCTTCATTTTTCCGATTGTTCGTCTGATTTCTATCGCGCCGCCGAGCTATTTTCTGGCGTGACTTGGGCGGCAGTTTTTTTGTGGGTTTTGGTAGGTGATCTATTTGTATTTTGATCCTTTTGTTACACTGATCCTTTGGCTCATTTATTCGAGTTCACCAAAGACTAGATCTACGAGCAAAGGTCATTCCTGAAGTGGGTTTTCTAATTAGAATCAGTTTCCGGGATAAATCTGTTTTTTAGATTTGTGAGTTTCTTGAAGTGGGTTTCTTTGGATTTCTTCGTTATTGCTTTTGGCTACCTCGTTGTCACTTTCCCTCCCAATTTCGAGGTTGTTTGGAGTTATTCTTGTGATTTTGAGTGGATTTCGCTTTCTTGGAATTTTTGGTATTCTTATTGCTTGGGACATGCATCAAAGGTATAATCTTTAAAGGTTTCCACTTTAATATTTTGCATGTCATTTTAATAGATCGAACTAGTATAAGCCTAGATCCGTTCAGGGGAAATGAATTTTACCCTGAGCCACATCGAAAGTCTCCGATTCTAGAATGCATTGCACAAAAGTGAGATTTTCAGTTTAGCCCGGGCTAGTTCAGTTTCCTTCAAATTGGTATCAGAGCGAGTGTTTTGGCTTTATACTTGTTCAATTTATTACACGGCTTTGTTTTGGCATTGTTATTTTTTTATTATCGATGCATTAACAGGTGGTTATTATTCTCGGCTATTATGGTTGTTTAATTTTCATCATAAACCCTATTTTATTTTTTTTTAATAGAAATGTCTATAATAGTAATAACCACGAGCTGGAAGCCGTGTAGAATTAGATGAATCATGTAGTAGGATTTAATCTAATATTGTCATCTTTAAATTCCTATAACACCTTATGTATATAGGAGTATATGTAGTATAACGAAAACGTTGGGTAACTCATATTCATTGGTTTTGGTTTATCGTAATTTTTGGGTGATTCCTAATTACGTAGAAAATCGAGAAAACCCGAACGAATTGAGAGGAATCCAAATAATGAGTGGGAGCGACATGAAGGAAAACTGAACAAGCCCGAGCTAAATCGAAAACCTCACTTTCGTGCAATGCATTCCAGAATCGGAAGCTTTCGACCAAGCTCAGGCTCAAATTAGTTTACCCATGAACGGATCTTAGCTTATACTTATTTAATTTATTAATCGGGACACAAAAAATTAAATCTTTAATTAAAGCGGAATATTAAAGATTCTATCTTTTGTAGCGAAGTCCTTTGCCTAAAGAAAAAATCCAATCTTTGATTGCGATTCTAATAGAAATCCAAAGAATTACTCCAATCCAACTCCGAAATAGTGTGGGCTATTATCTACGGAGTTACCCAAGGCAAAATATAGAAAACCCAAGAAACTTGCTTCGGAAGAAAACTCAAAAAAAACTGAAACTGAAAAAATTTCTGCTGCCCGGATTTGCTGAAACTTGTTGCGCAAGTCCCCGGAATTACTAGAAGAAAACCGACCACCGAGCTGATCAATCGAGTCCCGATCTATACAACCGACTTCACGGATCACTCAACAAGAAGATCGACGTGAAGACCGGTCGGCTCAGGGCACCGAAAATGAACCAGCACCGGGTTTTTCCTGATGAAGCAGCGCCACGGTTTTTCAATCAGAAATCTGATCTGCGCTGGACACCGCTGCCTTTTAAAATCGACTGTCCGACCGGAGACCTTAATAAAAACAATCCGGGAAACGTAATGACTGAGTTTTCCAAAGAAGAAAGTTATCTTAACTGGCTTCGAGAAGAAGTTTCGATGAGGAAGACGAAGTTCTCACTCTAAGCTAAACTTTCTCACTCTAGCATTTTTCTTGGCTGTCAAGTTTCTTCATTTTCTTTCTTGCCAAACAAAGATATTTATAAGGAGCTTCTAAGGAGACCTAATGGGCTCTCGAGTTAGGCCTCAATTGACCGCACTCTTTGGCAAATCAAAGCATACAATATTCAACTCTCGTGCCCGTCCCAATCTCGGGATTGAGAGACGGAATACTAGGACCGAATTGACTACGCCGATTAGTATAAGTCAATTCTATCCAAACTGGTCATTCTCAATATGCCCAGGGTATATCCGTGTGATTTAAACAAGTTTAGATAAACTAATTTCCAAACCACACGATAACCTATACCGATAGTATGTTCAGACAATCTCGGTTATGAGCATACTTTTAATATATCAATACTTTAACCAATAACGGTATCTACTGTGTCATTCCACACCCCGTTATCTATGATATAAAGGAACAAATTTATACCAAAACAAAATGATATGTCAACTGTGGATATTAGTTTTTGATACAAGCCATAGCTTTTTTGTATTCAAAACTAACAGGGACGTGTCAACAAGGTGTCGAAGGAATCTACGATAAAGAAGGCCATAAAAGTCGGGAAATTTTAATTATGTATTTCTCATTTTTATGTCTTTTAGTTGATTGCATGTTTTTATTTTTATGCATGAGAGAAAACAAACCATTTTTTAAAAGTACGTGCAATTAACTAAAGTAGACTATTCGCATATTAAAACTATAACGGTTTTATGGGTGCGAATATCTATATTTAAGATATTGCATGTTAAAACATAAAAATTCTCAAACTTAAAAATCTAAGTGAGAGCGGGATGGTATATATCCCCATGGCCACCATTACGAATTCATATGTGATGTGGTTAGACTTGCACATTGGCATTAGGGCCTTCCTCCATTCAGATGAGTCTTTAATCACGAGATCACTAGATTGAATTTCTAAAGGGATGACTATAGTGAGTTTAATTGGAGGATTGCTCTACCTCCTAAGTAACAAATTTAGAAGTCACGTAATAGCAAACACTTAGTGTACTATTTATAGTATCCCTCCTAAGAGGTTATGCTATTTATGTGTACGGCTAAAATCATTGACTATTAATTTCATTGATCATAAGATCACTGGTTGGATAGTGAAATTAATGAACTTTGGTTCTTCTCGAATGAATGTGGCTTAGTATAGACGTTCACCCGCGTGACCTGCGTTAATCCCGGTGTGAGAGATGTCAATGGGAGATTATATTGTTTTTTAGGGTATCAATATTTTTGACAAAGAATACTGAAACTTGACTGTTTATTTTTCAGTTGTTGATATATTGTTCAACCCATTTGCTGTCATTTTGAATCAAAACAAAGTCACCGGTCCCAATTACATTGATTGGAAGCGTAACCTGGACATTGTCCTTACTGCTGAGGGTTACAAGTACGTGCTCACTGAGGAGTGCCCCCCTAAGCCCAGTGATGATGCCACCCCTGAGCAGAATGAACCATATACAAGGTGGCAGAAGGCTGACGAGATGACGAGGTGCTACATCTTGGCTTCCATGTTGAGTATACTGCAGCACCAGCATTAGTTGTTTACCTCAGCCTATGATATGCTGACTAACCTCAAGGAGATGTTTGGACATCAGGGCAGGGATGCCAGGCAGTCAGCTATGAGGAAACTCATGAATGCCAAGATGGCTAAAGGCGCCACAGTGAAGGATCATGTTCTAGAGACGATCAGCAACATCAATGAGATTGAGGTATTGGAAGGCGAGATTGATTATGAGTCACAATGTGATATCATCCTCCAGAGCTTGGTTCACAGTTTCGAGCAATTTCGGTTAAACTATAACATGAACAAACTTCAGTATATTTTGCCAGAGGTCATGACTGCGTTGGTGTTTGCCGAAGGCCTCTTCTCTGAGAATAATCAAGCTTTGGCTACTGTTGGACCTTCAAGTTTCTCTGCCGGACCCAAAGAAAACACAAGAGGAAGAAACATAAGAAAGCAAATGCTGATTATCGACCCAAGGGAGGCATTGCCAAGAAGCACAAGTCGAAAAGCAAGTGCTTCAAGTGTAGCAAAGCTGGACATTAGAAGAAAGATTGCCCAAAGTCTAGAGGTATGTGTAATTTTACCCTTGTTACTGAGACATGTTTAGCGGTGATTCCCACATATACTTGGTGTGTGGATTCATGAGCCACTGATCATATTTGTAATTCTTTGCAGGGGTTCCAAGTGACCCAATTGCTTAGAGAGGGTGAGTTGTAGGTCTACCTTGGGAATACTACCAGAGTTTTTGTTGCTGTAGTGGGACGTTGTTCGTCTTTATTTTCCAGATTCTATTGTTTTGCTTTTGAGACATTGTCTTTATGTACTCAGCTTTAGAAAGAACTTGCTTTCAGTTTCTAAGCTGCTTTTGGATGGTTATAAGTTTGTTTTTTCTGATGACTCTTTTTTTATTAGAAAGAACAAGAAACTTATATGTTCCGGTGAATTGGTTGATAATTTGTTTCTGATTAAAACTAACTCCCCAGGAATGCAAAACACTTAAATTAATAACCCATCATTGAATCATAGTAAGAGAAAGGAGTCTTCCCCTCTGAACCATACTTATCTTTGGCACCTAAAACAAGGTTATATCAACCTTAGTATGATTCAAAGGTTGGTCAATGATGGGCCCTTGGGCTCATTGAAGATTAACAGTTATCAGACCTGTGAGTCCTGCTTTGAGGGTAAAATGACCAATAGGCCTTTTAAAGCAAAAGGGTATAGAGCCAATGAGGTTTTAGAGTTGGTTCATTCTGACTTGTGTGGACCCATGTCATTTTAGGCTAAAGGTGGTTATGAGCATTTTGTGACATTCACGGATGATTACTCTAGATTTGGATACATATACCTGATGCGCAACAAGTCTGAACGCTTTGACAAGTTCAAAGAGTTTAAGGCAGATATAGAGAAGCATCACAATAAGAGTATCAAGACCTTACAATCTGATCATGGTGGTGAATACCTCTCTAGTGAATTTACGACCTATTTGTCAGATGAGGGTATGTTAGAGTATAATACATAAGCTATGCTTGTATTGTACAATTTCCCAGATTAATATATCGATTTATGTTTTGGTTATAATTTGTTGTGCCTAATATGTCCATTTATACTATGTAAGTAGATGATGAGGTGTCTTGTATGACACAGTAGATCTCGTCATTGGTTGAAAGACATAATATAATGGGTTAATTGAATAGGTTGATTTAATTGAATAGGTACGATTAATGGCCAAAATTAATCCGTTAGTGGTATGATTAATTTGGTAATGGGTTAATTGAATAGGTTGATTTAATTGGTTAATTATTCCTAAGGGTTAATTTAGTAATTAACAAAGTTGAATTATTTAAATAATTTCGAAGGGTTAATTAAGTAATTAACAAAGTGAAATTATTTAATTAATTAATTAAGTCTTAAGTTTCAATTAGAATTAAGAAACCCTAGAGATTAGGAATCTAGTAGAATAAGGTTTATCCTATCAGAGTAACACCGGGAAAGCTCTTTGGGAGGCAGTAAAATGCATTCTAAAGTATTTGCACAGAACGAGGGACCAAGTTCTGGTCTATCAGGTGCCTGAGCTGGTACCTCGAGGTTACACAGATTCAGATTTCCAAGGCGACAGGGACAAGAGCAAGTCTACCTCAGGGTATGTGTTTACTCTAGGAGGTGAAGCGATAGTTTGGAGTGTCAAGCAGAAATACGTGGCGGACTCTACCATGGAGGCTGAGTACGTTGCTGCATCAGAGGCAGCGAAAGAAACAGTAAGGCTCAAGAACTTTCTAGTGGACTTAGATGTGATTCCTGGTTTGCATAAGTCTATCACGGTATATTGTGATAACAACAGTGCAGTAGCAAACTTGAAGGAACCATGAGCCCACAAGGCGAGTAAACATATATAGTGCAAGTACCACCTAATACGACACATCGTAAAGAGGGAAGACGTGATCGTGGCTAAGATAGCATCAGAGGATAACCTTGCAGATCCATTCACGAAAACATTGACTTCTAAAGTCTTTGAGGCTCACGTGGAGGGCATGGGGATCAGATATCTAGGAGAGCCATGATAGTTTTTCTAGATAGATAGCAGTAGATTGTATAGGATTGTATGTAGATATATACTTAAAGTACAACTTAAGTATTAGTGGGAGATTGTTGGAGTAGAATACATAAGCTATGCTTCTATTGTACAATTCCCCAGATTAATATATCGATTTATGTTTTGGTTATAATTTGTTGTGCATAATATGTCCATTTATACTATGTAAGTAGATGATGAGGTGTCTTGTGTGACACAGTAGATCTCATCATTGGTTGAAAGACATAATATATCAATGAGGTTCGTAACCGAAACAGCTTTGGACAAACTGTCGGTTTAGGTTATTATGTAATTCGGATAATTATTTTGTCTAAACTAATTGAATCATATAGATATGCCCTGGGCATATTGAACTTGACCTTTAGGAATGATTTGTCTTGTACTGATTTGATAGACAAATCATTCCTTGTATTCTATCTCTAAATCCCTAGACTCGGGCATGAGGATTGGACATAGTGTACTTTGATCTGCCAATGGATGAGGTCAATTGTGGCCAATAGTCTCAGTAGGTTGGGTGCGCGTGTTTAGTTGATTGGTGTGTTGTTGCTTGTCGAAAGGAAACCATGTACTGGAGCGTCCAGGGTGATGGTGCTCCCGAGATGTGCTCGAAATGTTTATTATACTAAAATCGGCCGGTGGACTTATGTCCGGTATAGTAAAAAGGTCCAGTGCTACTAGTCTCGGATTTAAAGAAGTTGATTAATTAATTTATTAGTAAATTAATATATTAACGAGCACTATATCTTTGATGTGGGAGATTATGAATATAATTTAATTATGTTGTTCCGGAAGCAATTCTGGTATAGGATGATAGTGCCAAAAATTAATCCGTTAGTGGTACGATTAATTTTGTAATGGGTTAATTGAATATGTAGAATTAATTAATTGATTTATTATTCCTAAGGGTTAATTCAGTAATTAACAAAGTGGAATTATTTAATTAATTCCTAAGGGTTAATTAAGTAATTAACAAAGTGGAATTATTTAATTAATTAATTAAGTCTTAAGTTTCAATTAGAATTAGGAAATCCTAGAGATTAGGAAATCTAGTACGATTTGGTTTATCCTATCAGATTGGTTTGGATTTGGAAACTAATTACCCAAACTCATTAGGAAGACAAATCCTAAACCAACTTGGGGTCTCTCTTGTAACTCTATATATAGACAAGGGATTAGCTATTCAAGATACACAATTCAACACAATTGAATTTACAATTCATAAGATTTCTAGACAAGAAAACTAGAGAGATAAAATTCTAGCGAGAGAAAAAAATTTTCTCTCTCATAGTCAAATATTTTATAACTATTTGCGGCTGATTTCTTGGTTTATTGGCCAAAATTAGTTGGTCAATTTTATCAGCTGCGCGTATAGTTTTCTCTCTCTCTCCGGGCGGTGCGTTTGCAGTACGTGCCAGGTGCGGAGGTGGTGGAATTTTCTAGCCGGTGGATTGTGGTGATTAGATGGTCAATTGATTTCTAGATCGTTGCCCACACAACGTGAAATCAAAGTCTTGAGGCATACAAGAGAATCACCTGAGTTACGCTTCAAAGGTACTTTTCTAAGTTTCAGCTTTAATTAAGAATTTTTGTTGTGTGATAAATTGAATGAGTGCGAACCCAAATCCTACGCAATGTTATTTCAAGCAAGGATTGGAATAGCGATTGTGCTAGAGTCTAGGCCTGGCCCGGGATTCTAATTCTGGAATGCATAGCACGAAAGTGAGTTTCTGGCTAGGCCCGGGCAAATAATCTTCGATTGGTATCAGAGCCTGGTTTTGGGTTTTGTGCTTGTTCGATTTATTACATTGTTTTATTTGCAGGTGGTTAAGAAATCCTGACTATCATGGTTACGTTTGTATGGGTTTTAATTAAACTCTGGGATATATCCGAATTTGATTTTATTATGAATGTTTGTAATAGTATAACCACGTGCTGGAAGCCGTGTAGGATTAGATCAAATTTGTAGTAGGATTTTTTCTATGTAATTTTGATTATTTAATTTTCCTATAAAGCCTTGTAGTAGGAGAATTAATTTTTTGTAATCCAAGGCGTTGTGGTGGGCAACTTGAATTCATGGATTTTGGATTATCGTTAATTCGTAGAAACCCAGGCAAATCCAGAACGAATTGCAAGAAGACCAAATAGCGTAGAAGAAGCGAATGAGGGATAGGTGGCAGGGGGCGGTGCCGGCGATGACTTGTCAGCAGGAGTTGCTGCAGGCAACCGCCAGTAGTAGCAGCACTGCTGCAGCGCGGCGCAGCAGTTTGCTGCGCTAGCCCGCTGCAGCAGCGCGTAGCAACTGCCGCGCACTGCTGGGCTGCGCGCCTTGTGCGACACGAGATCAAGGCCTGTTTGGGACGTATTTTGGCCTGTTTTTCCTCCAGTTTTCAGTTTTTGAAGTTCCTCTTTTTATCGAGTAACGTGGTGGGACACGAGATCAAGGTAGAAGATAGAAGCAATTAAAACCATAATAGTCGGGAAATTTAATTTTTGCATTTATTTCCCGTATTTATTGTTTTAATTTTATGCTTTAATTTTTATGTTGTATTTTAGATGCATGATTTTAAAGCATGTTGGTTTTATGGTTGCATATGACTTAGGGTTAGTTAATTGCATGTTAAAACTGGAAAAACTGACAATTGGTGAAATCTAAGTGGGAGCGGGTTGGTTTAATATCCCCACAGCTACCATTACGTGTTCATATGCGGTGTGGGTGGACTTGCGCGTTGGCATTAGGGTCTTCCTGCATTCGGATGAGTCAAACCACAAAATCGCTAGATTATGAATTTCTGAGTAAGATGGCTAGAGTAAGTTTAACTAGGAGAAATGGCACACACTCTCCATCTAAGATGCACCATGAGGTAACAAGCTCAGAAGTCACGTAATTGCACACACTTAGGATATGATCTATAGTATTCCTCCCATCGAGGTTACACTACTTATTCGTACGGCTGAGATAATCGACTATTAGCTACATTGATCAATAGATCATTTGGTCAGATAGTGTAGTTAATGAAATTGGTTCTTCTCAAAAGAATATGGGTTAGCGTAAACGTCCACATTAACGTGGCTTGCGAGAATCCCGATGAATAGGATGTTGGTGGATTAAAATTATTGTTTTGAGGGAAGTCAATAATTGTTAGAATTTCCTTAAATTTCGAAATTCTAGTTTTGTAAACTGAAACATTGTCTATTTATTTATTTTACAGTTTTTTGATATGGCATTCAACCCTTTAGCAACAATATTGAAAGACAATAAATTAACTGGAACTAACTATATCGACTAGAGTCGTAACTTGGACATTGTCCTGACGGCAGAGCAGTATAAGTTTGTGTTCATCAAAGTATGTCCAGATGTGCCTAATGAGGACTCTACTCAAGAGGAAAGGGATGCCTATGCCAGGTGGAGAAAAACGGATGAGATGACGCGGTGCTATATTTTGGCCTCTGCGTCAAATGTGCTGTAACATCAGCTTCATCCCATGGTCTCTGCCTTCAACATGATGGCTCACCTGAGGGAGATGTTCGCTCATCAAGGCAGGACTGCTAGGTAAGCAGTTATGAGAAAGTTGATGAACACTAAAATGGCTGAGGGTGGATCGGTGAGAGATCATGTGCTTCACATGATCAGTAACATCAACGAGATAGAGGTGTTGGGAGGTGAAATTGACCTAGAAAGTCAGATATATATCATCCTCCAGAGCTTACCCTATAGTTTTGAGCAGTTTCAGGTTAATTATAATATGAATCAAAGAGTTTACACTCTACCCGAGCTCTTAACTGATTTGGTGTAGGCCGAAGGCTTTTTTCACGAGAATAAGCAAGCTTTGGTCACAGTGAAGGCTTCAAGTTATTTTTCTATGCCTAAAGGCAAGAAGAATAAGAAGAAGAAGAAGGCCAAGAAACTTGCTGCTAAGCCTGAAATCGCAAAGAAGAGCAAGCCCAAAGGTAAGTGCTTCATGTGCGGGCAAACGGGACACTGGAAAGTGGATTGTCCAAAGCCTAAAGGTACGATAGTTTCTATCTTAATTACTGAGACATGTTTAGCGGTGACTCCCACAGATACTTAGTGTGTGGATTCAGGCGCCACTGATAATGTTTGTAATTCTTTGTAGGGGTTCCAAGTTACCCGAAAGCTTAGAGAGAGTGAACTGGACATCTACATGGGCGACACTACAAGAGTGTCAGTAGAAGCAGTGGGAGTAGTCACATTGAATTTCGAGTTTTAGGAAGAACCTTATTTCAGTTTCTAAACTCTTAAAGAATGGTTATAAGTTCATTTTTTCTGATGATTCTGTAGTTATTAGAAGAAATGGAAAACTTGTTTGTTCTGGTTCATTGCCTGACAATTTATTTGTGGTTAATTCTAATTCCCCTGTTGTGCAAAACATAGAAACAGATAGCTCTTTATCTAACATTAATAAAATGAATAAACCTTCTTAAATGAATCAAACTTATCTTTGGCATCTCAGGCTAGGTCATATAAACCTTAGTAGGATTCAGAGGTTGGTCAATGATAGACCTTTAGGTTCATTAGAGATTGACAGTTATTCAACCTGCGAATCTTGCTTGGAATGTAAAATGACCAAGAGACCTTTTAAGGCAAAAGGTTATAGAGCCAAATAAGTACTAGAGTTGATTCAATCTGACTCATGTAGACCAATGATGGTCTAAGCAAGAGATGAGTTCGAGTATTTCGTGACGTTCACGGATGACTACTCAAGGTACTGGTACATTTACCTAATGCGTAACAAGTCCGAGTGCTTTGGCAAGTTCAAAGAAATTTGGGTAGATGTGGAGAAACATCATGGTAAGACTATTAAGACACTGCAATCAGATCATGGTGAGGAGTACCTGTCCCATGAATTTTGATAATACCTCAGTGAGGTCAGAATTCAGTCTCAGTTGTCTGCACCTGGCACGCCACAGCAGAATGGTGTAGCAGAAAGAAGGAATCAAACTCTCATGGAAATGGTTAGGTTGATTATGAGCTATAGTGATTTGACAAGTTCGTTCTGGGGATATGCCTTAGAAATAGCAATGTATATTCTTAATCTTGTACCATCTAAAATCGTGCCTTCAACCCCAGTAGAGTTGTCGAACGGGCGCAAGCCCAGTCTAAGACATATCAGAGTTTGGGGTTGTCCAGCACATGTGCTTAAGGCAAATGCGACTAAGTTAGATGCAAAAACAAAATTAATGTTGTTTGTAGGATATCCTAGAGGAACGAAAGGTGGCTGTTGTATAGTCCTAAAGATCAGAAGGTGGTGGTTAGTACCAACGCTAGATTTTTGGAGGAAAACTATATCCTAGATCACAAGCCCAAGAGTAAGATAGTACTAGAAGAGCTTTGAAGACAAACTACTAATCCTGATGCACCAGCACAAGTAGATACACCACACACTGCACAAGAGATCACAAATGCTGTGCCTACAAAGGTGGTGCCTCGTCATAGTGGGAGGGTTGTAAGACAACCTGATAGGTTCATTGGCATGGGAAAGGCCTCAGACCTAGTCCCAGGTGCGCCTGAACCTGACCTGGTTAACTACAATGAGGCTCTTTGAGATAAAGATGCAGAATCTTGGCGTAAGACAATGATATCCGAGATGGGGTCAATGGACCACAATTAAGTCTGGGAGCTTGTGGACCTGCCAGATGGGTTTAAGCCCATTGGATGTAAGTGGGTCTACAAACGTAATAAAGGACCTGATGGAAAGGTGGAAACCTTTAAAGCTAGGCTGGTGGCGAAGGGGTACACTCAGAAAGAGGGAATCGATTATGAGGAAACCTTCTCCCCGGTAGTCATGCTTAAATCGATCCGGATTCTCTTGGCCATAGCTGCTCATTTAGATTATGAGATAGGACAGATGGATGTCAAGATAGCTTTCCTAAACGGAAGTCTTGAGGAAACCATCTTCATACAGCAACCAGAGGGATTCATTGAAAAAGGCCAAGAGCATAAGGTATGCAGGCTTAAGAGGTTTATTTAAGGACTTAAGCAGGCACCCCAATCTTGGAACATCAGGTTTGATGAGGTAATCCAGTCCTTTGGATTTACTTCGTGTCTGGATGAGCAATGTGTGTACCGTAGATGTGATGGAAACTCAGTGGTGTTTATTGTGCTTTACGTAGATGACATTCTATTGATTGGAAACAACAAGAAAGTGTTATCAGACGTAAAGGCAAGGCTGTCCAAGCAGTTTGATATGAAGGACTTAGGGGAAGTGGGACATATCCTTGGTATCAAGATAATTTGAGATCGTAGAAAATGTTCGTTAACGCTCTCCTAAGATTCATACATAGATACGATTCTAGCCCGTTTTAACATGCAGAACTCCAAGAAAGGTTTTCTACCTTTCAGACACGGAGTGCATCTGTCTGAGGAACAGTCTCCCAAGACTGTTGAGAAGATAGAGAACATGAAGACAGTTCCTTATGCTTCTGCAGTATGAAGTATCATGTATACCATGTTGTGTATGAGGTCTGGTATCTGTTATGCCATTGGCATTGTAAGCAGATATCATAGTAACCCCAAGGAAGCTCATTGGGAGGCAGTAAAATGCATTTTTAAGTATTTGCGTAGAACGAGAGACCAAGTGTTGGTCTATCAGACGCCTGAGCTGGTACCTTGAGGTTACACAGATTCAGAATTCCAAGGCGACAGGGACAAGAGCAAGTCTACCTCAGGGTATGTGTTTTCTCTGGGAGGTGGAGCCATAGTATGGCGGAGTGTCAAGCAGAAATATGAGGTGGACTCTACCATGGAGGCTGAATACGTTGCCGCATCAAAGGCAGCGAAAGAAGCAGTGTGGCTCAAGAACTTCCTAGTGGACTAAGATGTGATTCCTGGCTTGCAAAAGTTTATCATGGTATATTGTGATAACAACGATACAGTAGCAAACTCGAAGGAACCACGAGCTCAAAAGGTGAGTAAACATATACAACGTAAGTACCACCTAATACGAGACATCGTAAAGAGGGAAGATGTGGTCGTGGCTAAGATAATATCAGAGGATAACCTTGCAGATCCATTCATGAAGACATTGACTTCAAAAGTCTTTGAGGCTCACGTGGAGGGCATAAGGATCGAATACTTAGGAGAGCCATGACAGTTTTTCTAGATATATAGTAGCAGAGTGTATAGGAGTTGAATGTAGATGTATACTTAAAGCACAGCTTAAGTATTAGTGGAAGATTGTTAGAGTTGAATACATAAGGTATGCTTGTATTGTACTTTTTCCCAGATAATATATCGATTAATGTTTTGGTTAAATTTAGTTGTGCATTTTTTGTCCACTTATATTATGTAGTTAGATGATGAGGTGTCTTGTGTGACACAGTAGATCTCATCATTAGTTAAAAGACATAATATATAAATGAGGTTCGTAATCGAGACAGCATTGGATAAACTGTCAGTTTAGTTTATTATGTGAATCGGATAATTGGTTTGTCTAAACTGATTGAATTATATAGATATGCCCGGGGCATATTGAACTTGTCTATTAGGAATGATTTGTCTTGTACTGATTTAATAAACAAATCATTCTTAGTATTCTACCTCTTAATCCCTAGACTCGAGCAAGCATGAGGATTAGACATAGTGTACTTTGATCTGCCAATGGGTGAGGTCAATTGTGCCCAATAGTCTCGGTAGGTTGGGTGCACGTGTTTAGTTGTTTGGTGTGCTGCTGCTTGTCGAAAGGAAACCATATATCGGTGCGTCTGGGCTGATGGTGCTCCCGAGATGAGCTCGTAATTTTTATTATACTAAACCCGGCCGGTGGACTTATGTCCGGTATAGTAAAAAGGTCGAGTGGTACTAGTCTCAGAATTAAAGAAATTAATTAATTAATTTATCAGTAAATTAATAAATTTACGAGCACTATATCTTTGATGTGGGGAGATTATGAATATAAATTAATTAAGTTGTTTCGGAAACAATTCTGGTGTAGGATGGTAGTGTCATAGTTAATCCGCCAGTGGTACGATTAATTATGTATTGGGTTATTGACAAAGGTAAATTTAATTAATTATGTAATTAATTAATCCTTGTGTCAGTTGGTTGTGAATCATGTTAGTTTTGAATACAGAAAAGCTATGGCTTGTATCAAAAACTAATTTCCACAGATGATATATCATTTTATTTCGGTATAAATTTGTTCCTTTATATCATAGAACTAGATAACGGGGTTGTGGAAAGACACATTAGATACCATTATTGGTTAAAGTATTGATATATAAAAAGTATGCTCGTAACCGAGATAGTCTGAACATACTATCGGTATAGGTTATCGTGTGGTTTGGTAATTAGTTTATCTAGACTAGTTTAAATCACACGGATGTGCCCGGGGCATATTGAGCACGACCAGTTTGGATAGAATTGACTTGTACTGATCGACGTAGTCAATTCGGTCCTAGTATTCAGTCTCTCAATCCCGAGATTGGGACGGGTGTGAGGGTTGGATATTGTATGCTTTGATTTGCCAAAGAGTGCGGTCAATTGAGGCCTATACCTCGGTAGGTTGGGTATGCGGTGTTTAGCTTCTTACATGCCATTGCTAGTCGGAGGAATCAACGTACCGGTTCACCGGGTTGATGGTGCTCCCGAGATGAGCTCGTAAGGTCTATTATACTAAACCCGGCCGGTGGACTTTATGTCCGGTATAATAAAAAGACGAGTGGTACTAATCTCGGATACCAAGAAGTCGGTGAATTAATTTGTCAGTAAATTGATAAACCGACGAGCACTAGATCTTTAATGTGGGGAGATAGAAGAAAATATAATGACGCGATGTAAAGTCGTTTTCGAGCGGTAGTTCCATAATTAGTCCGTTAGTGGTACGACTAATTATGCATTTTACTAATCGACAAGGTGAATTAATTAATCCTAAAGGTTTAATTAATATTTAATCGACAAAGTGAATTAAGAAATTAATTCTATTTGAATTAATTAATTCTAAGGGTTCGATTAAATTAAATTAACAAAGTGGGTTAAGAAATTAATTCAAATGGGTCGATTGGAGTTGATTAGTCGGGAAAGACTTAGCGATCAACGAAAGTCAAATTAAAAGGCCTAACTCGAGAGCCCATTAGGTCTCTTTAGAAGCTCCATATAAATATCCTTGTTGGGCAAGAAAGACATTAAGGAAACTTGATAGCTAAGAAAGGGCTAGTGTGAGAAAGTCTAGCTTAGAGTGAGAAATTCTTCTTCTTCGAATTCTCTCCTCGAAGGCAGCTAGGATCTTTCTTCTTCGAGATTAACTCTACCCTTTTAATCAGTCCCTCGATCATTTAGGAGTTGCTGCCGCCGTTCAGTTTATTCCCGGAATCCCAAATCGCGAGCGGCTGTTTTGCGCAGTCCGGGTTTACGATCAGTTCTCCGATGATCGTTCCATTGTGCAGCTCTGGGTTTTGGTTGCAAACCGGTGTGGTGAACCGCTAGCTTGGCATGAGCTTTGTGCTAGTGTCTAGATCTCCGACCGGTCGGATCATTTCCTTGCGAAGCAAGTTATCATTTTTGGCGGCAGCTCCTGGTTTGCGCAGAAGCCTTCGGGCAAATCTGTTCTTGGGCATTTTGAGTTATTTCGAAGTGGGTTTCCTTTGGATTTCTTAATTTTGCCGTGTCCTACTCCGTATATAATATCCCACACTATTTGGGAGTTGGATTAGAGTTATTCTTCAGATTTCTTGTGGTTATCGCTAAGAAAGTTTGGATTTTTCTTATTGCGTTGGACGTCGCTACAAAGATATAATCTTTAATCTTTCCGCTTTTAATTAAAGATGTGATCTTTGTGCATTATAGTTCATTTTAATAAATTAAATAAGTATAGGCCACGATCCGTTCGTGGATAAATGAATTTGAGCCTGAGCTTGGTCGAAAGCTTCCGATTCTGGAATGCATTGCACGAAAGTGAGCTTTTCGATTTAGCCCGGGCTTGTTCAGTTTTCCTTCAAAATCAGACCAGGAACTGGATTGGGGATAAGTGAATCCCTATATCAGTTGGTTGTGAATCATACCAAGAACTGGATTGAGATAAGTGAATCTCTGTATCAGTTGGATGTGTATCAGTCTAGGAACAGGATTGAAGGAAACAGAAACCCAGTAGGAAGGCCAATCCTAAACCAACTTGGGCTCTCTTGTAACTCTATATATAGACAAGGGATTAGCTATTCAAGACACACAATTTCATAATACAATTCATAAGTTTTCAAGACAAGAAAATTTAGAGAGAGAAAATTCTCTCTCAAGAATTCAGATTTTCCTAGCTTCTATAGCAGCCAAATTTTCCCAATTTTTGGCAGCAACACGTGAAGCTTTCTCTCTCTCCGGGCGGTGCGTGAATTGTACGCGCCAGGTGCAGCGGTGCTGGAATTTTCTGGCAGGTGGATTGTGGTGATTAGCTGATCAAATTGCTGGTTAGATTGCTGCCCACACAGCATACAAGGAAAAGTCTTGAGGCACACAAGAGAATCACCTGTGTATACGCTTCAATAGGTAATTCTTATGTTTCCGCTTTAATTAAGAATTTTTATTGCGTGATAAATCGAATGAGTGCAAATCCAGATCTTGCGCAATGTTATTTCAAGCAAGGATTGTGCTAGAGTCTAGGCCTGGCCAGAGATTCCGATTCTGGAATGCATAGCAGGAAAGTGAGTTTCTGGCTAGGCCTGGGCAGATAATCTTTCAAGTGGTACGACTAATTATGTATTTGACTAATCGACAAAGTGAATTAATTAATCCTAAAGGTTTAATTAATATTTAATTTACAAAGTGGATTAATAAAATTAATTCTATATGAATTAATTAATCCTAAGGGTTCGATTAAATTAAATTAACGAAGTGGGTTAACAAATTAATTCAAATGGGTCGATTGGAGTTTATTAGTCTAGGAAAGACTAAGCTGTCAACGAAAGTCAAATTAAAAGGCCCAACTCAAAAGCCCACTAGGTCTCCTTAAGAGCTCCCTATAAATAGAACGCTTAAGGCCAAAGAAAACTAAGAAAATCTTGCAAGACATTTGTCTTGCTTCTTGAGTGAGAAAGTTCTAGAGAGACTCTCTTCCTTTTGAGTTTTCTTTCAAAAATGAACTTGGATTCTCACTTCTCGAATTGAAGCAAATCTCGAAGATCAAATCTTTATATTGCTGCTAGGTTTTGAAGTCCGCCAGACCTGATTTCATGCCGCCGCGGGTTGGCTTATTTCTGGCAGTTTTTGGGCTAGGTTTTTGGCGTGCTTGATCCAGGATTGTTCATGTTGATCTCTCTTGGTGATCCGTGAATGATCTTGTGCAGATTCCTGTCCAAATATCAAGTCTTTAAGGCTGTTTGTTTCGGTTTTTATTGCTGGGCAGCAGTGGTTTTAGTGGGTTGATTTGATCGAATTTCGAGTAGCTCTTGCTTTATTCGGGGGATTTTCTTTGTGGGTTTTCGTGGGCTTTGGTAACATATCCTGATAGATTATTGCCCATGCAATATTCGGGATTTCTTTGAGTAATCTTTTGGATTTCGGTGGTGATTACAAGTTAAAGATTAGGTTTTCTTATTTGCATTGGACTTCGCTACAAAGGTATAACCTTTAGACTTTCTGCTTTTAATTAAAGGTTGAATCTTAGCATGTCGATATACATTTTAATAAATTAAATAAGTATAAGCCTAGATCCGTTCAGGAGAAAATGAATTTGAGCCTGAGCTTTGTCGAAAGTTTCCGATTATGGAATGCATTGCACGAAAGTGAGATTTTCGATTCAGCCCGTGCTTGTTCAGTTTTCCTTCAAATTGGTATCAAAGCGAGTGTTTTGGCTTTATACTTGTTTAATTTATTACACGGTTTTATTTTGGCATTATTATTCTTGTCAAAATGTTTAAACAGGTGGTTATTAGTTTCCCAGCTATTATGGTACAATTTATTTTTCATTCATAAACCTCGGGACATATCCGGGCTCGTATTGTCTTTGAATGAGAATGTCTGTAATAGTAATAACCACGAGCTGAAAGCCATGTAGGATTAGATAAATCTTGTAGTAGGATTTGATCTAATTATGTCGTCTTTAAATTCCTAGAAAAACGCCTTTGTATATAGGAATTTATGTACTATGACGAAGACGTTATTTTGGATAACTTATATTCATGGGTTTTGGTTTCTCGTAATTTTGGATGATTCCTAGTTACGTAGTAAACCAAGATAACTCGGGCGAATCGAGAGGAATCCAAATAACGAGTGGGAGCGACATGACGGGATGTGTCACAGAGGCGTCAAGGAATCAACGATAGAGAAGGCCATAATTGTTGGGAAATTTTATTTCTTTAATTTCCCATATTTATGTCTTTTTGTTGATTGTGTGTTTTCAATTTATTTCCATAAATGAAAACCAACCCGTTTTAAAACTTAAAGTGCAATTAACTAAGGTAGATTATTCTCATATTAAAACTCCAACGGTTTTATGGGTGTTAATATCCATAGTTAAGATATTGCATGTTAAAACGTAAAAATTCCTCAAACTTAAAATTCTAAGTGGAAACGGGTTGGTAGATATCACCATGGCCTCCATTACAGGTTCATATGTAATGTGGTTATTCTTGCGAGTTGGTATTATGGCCTTCCTCCATGTGGACAAGTCTTCAATCACATATATCACTAGAATGAATTTTCAAAGGGATGACTATAGTGAGTTTAATTGGAGAAAGTTGCAAAACCCTCTCTACTGAGGGCACATTAGTACCCTAAGTAACAAACTTAGAAGTCACGTAATGACATACACTTAGTGTACTATTTATAGTATTCCTCCCGTGAGGTTACGCTATTTATATGTAAGACTAAAAGCATTGAATATTAATTTCATTGATCATAAGATCATTGGTCATATAGTGAAATTAATGAACTCTGGTTCTTCTCGAATGAATGTGGGTTGGCGTAGACGTTCACCCGCGTGACCTGCGTTAATCCCGGTGTGAGAGATGTCGATGGAGATTATATTGTTTTTGAGGATATCAATATTTTCAAAAAAGTAATACTGAAACTTGATTGTTTATTTTTCAAATGTTGATATGTCATTCAACCAGCTAGCTGTCATACTGAATCAGAACAAACTTACGGGTCCAAATTACATTGACTGGAAACGTAACCTGGACATTGTCCTTACTGTTGGGATTTTTTTAGGCATTTAATCTAATTAAATGGCGGAATCCTAAACACCAAAGATCGGGTCTTACCCTCGAAGCGTAATAGGCTGCGCACGTCGCCTGGCTCCTCTGAGAAGATGGCGTTTTGTTGTCTCCAAAATCCTTCCTCGAAGGATCCTCTACTCTCAAGCACAAAAGCCTTCGCAGGTTGGTGCTAACCAATCTTGCCTACCCCGGAGAATTTTGGGAAATCCTGTGTATTTTGTCTGATTGGAATAATTCAAAAATCCCCATCCTACAATTATATCCCTAGGATATTTGTAGAGAATTAATTTCCAAAATCAGTATTGTAATTATCCAATTATAACTTAACTGATTTTAGTAATTTTCCAAATCAGTATTATTACCAAATATTATTTAACTGATTCCAAGTCAGTATTTAAATAATATTTACTAATTCCAAATCAGCCTTAAATAATACTTTAATGATTTGGGTTATACACCAAGCCCATGGATCAACCCATGACCCATGGATCAGGCTGATGGGTCAAGAACTTCAATTGCAATTAAGTCCCTTGATTTATCAGCCCATCTCAATTGTTCTCAGGTAATTAATTAACTATTAATTAATACCATAGACCTTTCCAATAATACTTAATTAAACCTTTAATTAAATCTTATTTATTTAAGTATAACAATTATACTTATTGTAGGCAAGAATCCTTATTCTGCATCATTGAATTTTCTTATGTGCGATCCTGTAGGCCCATTCCAAATTGGCAACGGATAACTCAATCTCATTGATTAATCCATAAGTCATTAGTGGTCTCTAGCAAGACATAATGACTACCAAATTCAGAATGGAGGGTCGAATGGAGATTCAACACAACCTTTCCGAGCAAACTGCGTACGATCCTCTACATCGATATCCAGCTTAGCATAAGGCATGGAGCCATCATCCTTATATAGCTAAGCGTTTACTTGATCTCTTAGTGACACTGAATCCTTCAAGAAAATGATATCCTATCATTCCTTGGGCATGGCCATGCACTTTTCAGTTCACTATCAAGTGGCCAAGATATCATCTCTCACTTAAGAGAGATTTGTAGTCCCATCACTTCACCTACATACCTTAGCGTGTCTCATAGTGTACCCAATCATACCCGTACTTGGCAACCTGTTACGGCCCCGTTAGGTGTATGTCAAAGCACACTACAATTCACCTAAGACCATGTAGTGATTTCTGGTCTAAGGATCCTATTACCAGTACTACTCAAAAGAATCACTCATGATCTAATTAGTTCATGGAGTGTTTCTTTTGGCGGATCGATTTCAAGAATTTAAATATGCACAAGGATATTACTATCATGAAATTAACTCATTTGATAAACAATCAATCAAACGACAAATGTCTTATTTACATAAATACCCTCAAAGTATATTTACATAAATAGCCCTCATTAGGGCACATTCACCAACAATCTCCCACTTGCCCGATGAAGGGCTATGTCCTATACTGTTTAATACCAAGCTCTATTACATGTCTATCAAACTTTGACTGTGGTAGAGCTTTTGTGAGAGGATCTGCTATATTGTCGTGTGACCCTATTTTGCACACTTTCACATCTCATCGATCAATGATCTCCCGGATGAGGTGAAACCTTCTGAGTATGTGTTTGGTTTTCTGGTGTGACCGAGGCTCCTTAGCTTGTGCAATGGCCCCGTTATTGTCACAGAAAAGTTCTATCGGATCTTTGATAATCGGTATCACTCCGATGTCTGACACAAACTTCCTTAACCAAACAGCTTCCTTTGCAGCATCTGATGCAGCAATATACTCAGACTCTGTTGTAGAATCGGTTGTTGTATCTTGCTTTGAGCTTTTCCAACTTATTGCACCGCCATTCGGACTAAACACATAGCCTGATTGTGACTTCATGTCATCTTGATCTGTTTGGAAAGCAGTATCAATGTAACCTTGTACAATGAGCTGTTTTTATGCTCCATACACTAGCATTAATCCTTTAGTTCTTCATAAGTACTTCAGGATTGCTTTGACTGTAGTCCAATGATCCATCCCTGGATCTTGTTGGTATCTGCTAGTCATGCTAAGTGCATGTACAACCTCCGGACGGGTACACAACATGGCATACATGATAGATCCTATTGCCGAAGCATATGGGACTCTACTCATTGTATCTCTCTCATCTCTTGTTGAAGGACCTTGGTTCTTCTTCAAGAGAAGGCCATGTCTAAATGGTACGTTACCATTTTTGGAGTTAGACATATTGAATCTTTTCAATATCTTGTATATGTACCCTTCTTGACTTAGTCCCAGAAGCATTTTAGACCTATCTCTATAGATCTTGATACCTAGTATCGTCTCAGCTTCTCCTAAGTCTTTCATAGAAAATACACTCCCCAACCATTGTTTGATGTCTTTCATCAAGGGAATCTCATTTCCTATGAGCAGGATGTCATCCACATATAGGACAAGGAAAACAATCTTGCTTCCACTAACTTTCTTGTAAACACAAGGCTCATCTTCGTTCTTGATGAATCCGTAACCTTTTAGTTCCTCATCAAAACGAAGATTCCAACTTCGAGATGCTTGCTTTAGTCCATAGATAGACCTCTGAAGCTTACATACTCAATTAGGATACTTTTGATCGATGTATCTCTCGGATTGTTTCATATAAACATCCTCGAGTAGGTTTCCATTCAGGAAAGCCGTCTTAACATCCATCTGCCATACCTCATAGTCAAAATATGCTGCTATGGCAAGCATTGTCCTAATGGACTTGAGCATCACGACAGGAGAGAAGGTTTCATCATAGTCTATACCATGAGTCTGTCTGAAACCTTTAGCCACTAGTCGTGCCTTGAAGATCCTGCTAGGTTTTAACTTGAAAGTCCACTTGCAATCGACAACCTTTGCCTGAACAGGAGGGTCAATCAAAGTCCACACTTTATTGTCCCTCATGGATTGCATTTCAGATTCCATGACTTCTAGCCATTTACCGGAATCTAGACTTTCTAAAACCTGTTTGTAGTTCGCAGGCTCATTAGAGTCCACCAAGATCAAATCTTGATCGTCAGTCATGAGAAATCCGTATCTCTCGGATTCATGACGAGATCTACTAGACCTTCTAGGTTCTTGTGTTGTTGACTCAGGTTGCTCATCTTCATGAGTTTCCATGTCAACTTCCATCTGAGTTTCTTTAGATCGTTCTACATTCTCTTGTGGTTCTTGAACTTCTCCGAGTTCTATTCTACTCCCACTGTCTTTCTTGTACAGAAATTCTTTCTCTAAGAAAGTGGCTCCTCGAGCAACGAACACTTTGTTCTCAGTTGGGTTGTAGAATTGATATCCTTTAGTTTCCTTAGGATATCCCACAAATAGGCATTTGTCAGTTTTGGGTTCAAGCTTATTACTTTGTAAATGTTTTACATGAGCTTGACAACCCCAAACTCGTGGATAGGACATATAGGGCTTCCGACCCATCCACATCTTATATGGAGTCTTATCTACTGCCTTAGATGGAATACGATTCAATAAGTACGCAGCAGAAAGGAGAGCATAACCCCAAAAGGATGTAGGGAGAGTCGCTAGGCCCATCATAGATCGAACCATATCTAATAAGGTCCGATTTCTCCTCTCGGATACACCATTCCATTGAGGTGTTCCCGGTGGAGTCAGCTGTGAAACAATTCCACACTGTTTTAGATAGCCATCGAACTCATCATTAAGGTATTCACCTCCTCGATCGGAGCGAATAGCCTTAATCCTTTTATCCAACTGATTCTCTACTTCGTTTTTAAACTCTTTGAACTTTTCAAAAGTTTCATTTTTATACCTCATTAAGTAGACATACCCATATCTACTAAAGTCATCAGTAAAAGTCACGAAGTATTCAAATCCACCTCTGGCTTGTGTGCTCATTGGTCCACATACATCCGTATGTATTAGGGCCAATAGCTCACTTGTTCTTTCACCTTTCTTGTTGAAAGGACTCTTTGTCATTTTGCCTTGCAAGCAGGGTTCGCAGGTTTCATATGATTCAAAATCAAATGAACCAAGCACTCTACCCTTGTGAAGCTTTTGAACTCGCTTTTAATTTGCATGGCCTAATCGACAATGCCAAAGGTATGTTGGAATTAAATCATTTTTAGATGATTTAGCTTTCTTTTCTATGTTATAGACTGGTTTTTCTTGGGTCAAATCCAAGACATACAGACCGTTACACATATTTGCAACTCCGTATAAAATATCATTTCGATATAAAGATAACGAATTATTCTCTATAATAAATCAAAAACCTTTATTATCTAAACTCGAAACTGAAATAATATTTCTGCTCAAAGCAGGTACATAATAACAATTTTCAAGTTCGATATTTAAACCAGAAGGTAAAGACAGAGTGTAATCTCCAACTTCAACAGCAGCAACTCTTGCCCCGTTGCCCACTCGGAGATCTACTTCACCTTTCTTTGTTATCCTTCTATTTCTGAGTCCTTGCACATTAGTACAAATGTGAGCCCCATAACCAGTATCCAATACCCATGAGGTGGACATAGAAAGATTTATTTCTATAACAAAGATACCTGAAGCTTGTTCACGAAACATTTCCGTCAGTGACTCATAAATTCGGAACGCTTCCAAATTCATGAACTGCTTTTGAAGCTCGCCTATCATAGACGCGAGCATCAAGCACGTCACATCATCGGAGTCGCTTTTCAGCTTATCCCAGGCTCGTTGAACAGTTGTCGAAGCATTTTGTGGTGGTTCAGGTAAAGCGGTCTCTAAGACATGTAGCTTCCTTTCTTGTTTGAGAACTATTCTCAAGTTTCTTTCCCAATCTAAGAAGTTTGGTCCAACCAATTTATCTTTATCCAATATACTTCTTAGAGTAAAGTTTAAGATAACATTTGTGCTATATGATGCCATTTCTACAAAGAGTAAATGCAAAATATTAGAATGAGTTTTGAAAAATGTTTTCCACAATAGCCAAAATTGAAATCCCAAACAATTTTGTGTTGGTGCTAGATTGTGGGCCGAAAATCCACAAAGAATCAACCCCAGTCTTGCTTTGACAAGTATCGTAGGGATCGGGCTCTTCTGGTAGGCAACGTTCAAATCACATTCCATGTATTTAATGCTTTCCAATTGCATACCATGCAACTTTTCGGTGATAGGACGAACATTCCGAATGCTTGACACCATCCTATCTTTGCAAAATTAATCCCTAGTCAACTTATCAGGTCAAGCTAGGATTAATTTTCCCAAGTTAAACCATCCTCAAGGCATCACATCAATAGACACCCACACAGTTTTTCCATAACAAGTGGTAGTGATAAAGTTGAGCATCTAATACCCAAACAGTTTTTCCACTCATTAATGGTAGTGATAAAGTTGGGCACTATTATGTAACAACCCGCCGCATGAAGAAAACCTGAGGCCCTTGGGCTCTCCAAGTCCATCAGACGTTCGACACTCAAGCGGGCCCTCAAGTATGGAAGCAAAATCTTGGGTTTTTGGGATTTAAGTTTGATCGGCTTAACATGCAATTTTCGTTTATCATTCATTCGCATAAATAAAAGAATGAAATAAAGTGATGAACTGGGCTCTAGTCTATTACAGGGCCTTTTAAAATCTTCATGTTGGGCCTCCGCTCCTGGGCTCCACCATGGACTCCTCTTGGAACCTCCTTTTGGGCCTAACTATTACATGATGATTTTATAGGCACGCAGGCCCAAATTCAAAATTGGCTTGCAGGCCCCAACTTTTAAAATGTTAAAATTAAAAGCCCAATTCATGCTTTGAAACACATAAAATGCATATGCTCATACAAGCCGGTTTTAATTTAAGCCGATTAATTTTAAGGATTGTGTAACTATTACAGAATTAAAATTGATCGTGTCATGATCAATTTTAATCAATCCTTCTGTTCATTTTACATTTATCCAAAATGATGCATGAACATGCTTGCATAATTATGATGCTTCAAATAAAATTTAAACAATTTAAATAAGCATCAAAATTAAAATAAGATAAAATAAATAAATAACAATTCAAAATTTAAACAAATTAATTAATCTAATTATTTATTTATTTATTTATTTATTTATCTTTTCTAATTATTTTAATCTAATTAAAATAATTATTTTCAAATTTAAACTTATAGGATAAAATTCTAAATTAATCCTACCTTTATCTAATAAGATTATTTAAAAATTCAAAAAATTTTAAAATTTTAATTTTCTGAAACTTTTGAGGCAATTATGTAATTTAAATAAAATTATGGGCTAGGGTTTTGAGGAGGACTCAAAGTCCAGGGACCATTATGCAATTTTAAAACCATTTTAAAATTTGCATTCCATTTTGGTAGTTAGAGGCTGCGGCGGGGGCATTTTGGTAAATTCACCCATTTAGGGTTTCAACCCCCAGCCGCCTTCTCAGCCAATGAGGGTTCTTGGGCTGCGGGGTATTTCGGTCATTTCACCCATTAGGGTTTCTTGCCCCAGCCGCCGTCCTCAACCTTGCTTCTTCCCCAAAATTTTTCCCGTCGCCGGTGAAAACCCCCCGGCGTCCTCGACTTCTCGGCGACATTCGCCCAGTTGTCTCTTCCGGTTTTCATCTCGATGCCCCGATCGCTGCCTTCCTGATCGTAGAATCCCCGACCAACGAAGTAGCCTTTCGAAGATTCCAATTAGATCAGAAACACGATCTCCGGCCTCACGACTCTTGGAGATGCAGCAATCGTCCGAAAAGCAGCGGTCCAACCGAGCAAAAAAGGACAATCCATCTAGCGCTGCACGGAATCGGTGTGTCCAGAACAGATTCCAGAAAACAAAAAAACAATCCCGGTGAAATCGTTTTTCCGGCGAAGAATTTTAGGAAAAACCCAGATGCCAAAACCGTTTTGAAACCCCAATTGTGCCGAAACAATTTCCGGGATAGACAAGGAACAAAACCCAAAACATTTTAGCCCAAAACATGAAAATCCGGTGAACCCCCGTGTTTCCGGCGAAAAATCCGGCAAGCCGGCGGCACCCAGTCCGGCAGCTTCATCCAATTTTAGAAAACAAATTTTTTAATTAAAATAATAAAAAATTGTTTTCTTTATTTCTTTCTTTCAAAAGGAAAAACCGATTTTTTTTTCAAAATCTTATTAAAACTAATTTTAATTAAAATTCAATTTTAATTCTAACACTAAAATTAATATGAGCCTGGCTCTGATACCACTGTTGGGATTTGTTTAGGCATTTAATCTAATTAAATGGCGGAATCCTAAACACTAAGGATCGGGTCTTACCCTCGAAGTGTAATCGGTTGCGAATGTCGCCTGGCTCCTCTGAGAAGATGACGTTTTGTTGTCTCCAAAATCCTTCCTCGAAGGATCCTCTACTCTCAAGCACGAAAGCTTTCGCAGGTTGGTGCTAACCAATCTTGCCTACCCCGGAGAATTTTGGGAAATCCTGTGTATTTTTTCTGATTGGAATAATTCAAAAATCCCCATCCTACAATTATATCCCTAGGATATTTGTAGAGAATTAATTTCCAAAATCAGTATTGTAATTATCCAATTATAACTTAACTGATTTTAGTAATTTTCCAAATCAGTATTATTACCAAATATTATTTAGCTGATTCCAAGTCAGTATTTAAATAATATTTACTAATTCCAAATCAACCTTAAATAATACTTTAATGATTTGGGTTATACACCAAACCCATGGATCAACCCATGACCCATTGATCAGGCTGATGGGTCAAGAACTTCAATTGCAATTAAGTCCCTTGATTTATCAGCCCATCCCAATTGTTCTCAGGTAATTAATTAACTATTAATTAATATCATAGACCTTTCCAATAATATTTAATTAAACCATTTAATTAAATCTTATTTATTTAAGTATAACAATTATACTTATTGTAGGCAAGAATCCTTATTCTGCATCATTGAACTTTCTTATGTGCGATCCTGTAGGCCCATTCCAAATTGGCAACGGATAACTCAATCTCATTGATTAATCCATAAGTCATTAGTGGTCTTTAGCAAGACATAATGACTACCCAATTCAGAATGGAGGGTCGAATGGAGATTCAACACAACCTTTCCGAGCAAACTGCGTACGATCCTCTACATCGATATCCAGCTTAGCATAAGGCATGGAGCCATCATCCTTATATAGCTAAGCGTTTACTTGATCTCTTAGTGACACTGAATCCTTAAAGCAAATGATATCCTATCATTCCTTGGGCATGGCCATGCACTTTTCAGTTCACTATCAAGTGGCCAAGATATCATCTCTCACTTAAGAGAGATTTGTGTAGTCCCATTACTTCACCTACATACCTTAGCGTGTCTCATAGTGTACCCAATCATACCCGTACTTGGCAACCTGTTACGGCCCCGTTAGGCGTATGTCAAAGCACACTACAATTCACCTAAGACCATGTAGTGATTTCTGGTCTAAGGATCCTAGTACCAGTACTACTCAAAAGAATCACTCATGATCTAATTAGTCCATGGAGTGTTTCTTTTGGCGGATTGATTTCATAAATTTAAATATACACAAGGAAATTACTATCATGAAATTAACTCATTTGATAAACAATCAATCAAACGACAAATGTCTTATTTACATAAATACCCTCAAAGTATATTTACATAAATAGCCCTCATTAGCGCACATTCACCAACAATCTCCCACTTGCCCGATGAAGGGCTATGTCCTAAACTATTTAAGACTAAGCTCTATTACATGTCTATCAAACTTTGACTGTGGTAGAGCTTTTGTGAGAGGATCTGCTATATTATCGTCTGACCCTATTTTGCACACTTTCATATCTCCTCGATCAATGATCTCTCGGATGAGGTGAAACCTTCTGAGTATGTGTTTGGTTTTCTGGTGTGACCGAGGCTCCTTAGCTTGTGCGATGGCCCCGTTATTATCACAGAAAAGTTCTATCGGATCTTGGATACTCGGTATCACTTCTATGTCTGACATGAACTTCCTTAACCAAACACTTACCGCTGAGCGTTACAAATACGTACTCACTGAGGAGTGCCCCCTAAGCCCAGCGATGATGCCTCCCCTGAGCAGCGAGAGCCATATACGAGGTGGCAGAAAGCTGATGAGATGACCCGGTGCTACATCTTGGCTTCTATGTCGAGTGTCCTGCAACACCAGTATTAGTTGTTTACCTCTACCGACGATATGACGCTCAACCTCAGGGAGATGTTTGGACATCAGGGTAGGGCAGCTAAGCAGTCAGCTATGGGGAAACTCATGAATGCGAGGATGGCTGAAGGCACCTCAGTGAGAGATCACGTATTGGACATGATTAGTTGCATCAATGAGATCGAGGTATTAGAATGTGATATTGACGGGGAGACCAAGGTCGGTATTATCCTCCTGAGCTTGCCCCCAAGTTTTGAGCAGTTTTGGTTGAACTACAATATGGCCAAGATCTCATATTCACTTCCCGAGCTCATGACTGCATTGGTGTCCGCTGAGGGCCTCTTCACAGAGAAGAAGCAAGCCTTGGCTATTGTTGGTCCCTCAGGTTTCTCGGCTAGGCCCAAAGCCAGGAAGCACAAGAGGAAGAAAGGCCAGAAAGCAGGGAGATATTAATGTTATTACTAAAGTCACCTCTGTAAATTTTGATCAATTAATAGCGGATTTAGAGGATAATGAGTATTTAGAACAAAGAAATTGGTATCACAATTTAGACTCTCAATTTCAGGATCGATTACAAAGAGAATGGATAATGAATGTCAAAAGGCATATTACTCCGTTTAATTTTTATACATGGTTAGAATATTATTTTACTAAAATGGATCTACAAAATGTATATACTTTATTTCACATTAATGTACAGACTAATTTGGCAAAGAAATGGAATTTAGGGGATGGAACAATGGTAGCACAGACTTATCCTCCTTTAAATACATTAAAGATAGATACAGCTCATGGTGAATTAACTGCATCTCCATTTAAGACTGGCACTGATAATGATTAATCTGTTAAGATGGAAGACATAAAAAAATTACATATGCAACATAATTATTGTTGAGCCATTGGAGCTGCTACAATGAACAATTCCAAAGGGGGAGATTGTTGAGCCATTGGAGCTGCTACAATGAAGCTTTCTTAGCCTTTACTAAAGTCCAATGTTGTGTTGTAATTGTTGCAACCACATTGTGACAAATCTGTGAATTACTAAGGCAATAATGGACTGAGTTCATGAGGATTGAAAGCATTTTATCTGGACAAAATCTCAGCAAGAAGCCGATGAATAAACTGAAGTGCCAAAATGAGAAGGAAGTGTACTGTTGGCATATCAGATCAAAGGCTGCACAGATCAGATCAAGTTACGCGCACATCAGATCAAAGGCTGCACAGATCAGATCAAGTTACGCGCACAGCAGATCAAAGGCTGCACAGACAAGTTACGCGCACATCAGATCAAAGGCTGCACAGATCAGATCAAGTTACGCGCACAGCAGATCAAAGGCTGCACAGACAAGTTACGCGCACATCAGATCAAAGGCTGCTCAGATCAGATCAAGTTACGCGCACATCAGATCAAAGGCTGCACAGACAAGTTACGCGCACATCAGATCAAAGGCCACACAGATCAGATCAAGGGAAGTGAAGATCAGATCAAATGCAGTGCGTATCAGATCAAAGGAAGTGAAGATCAGATCAAATGCAGTGCGCATCAGATCAAAGGACAGTGCGTATCAGATCAACGGAAGTAAAGATCAGATCAAATTCTCAAGGGATTGCTCAGCAGCTTGGTTTCACAGAAGCAAGGCAAGTCAGCAACAAAACATATTTGCAGCAGAAGAGAACAACTCAAGGCTGGAGAGCTGGAGCAGACACCTAAGAAGCTGAAGTCAAGGACGGCTAGTGAATCACACCTCAAACGCGCGACTCTAAAAGTCTCTCAAAGATTCAGAAGACGCAGGAGCATCATGTTGAAGTATCTAGCAATCTTGTGAGCGAGCAGAAATACAAAAGAATCAAGCAGTGCCCGATCAGAAGAACTGCAGGAGCTACATGGATGGTTCTGAGTTGCTGGACAGAACGTTGTGACATGAAGGCTAACATCAGATCAACTGCAAGCTAACATCAGATCAACCGGAGGCTAACATCAGATCAACTGCAAGCTAACATCAGATCAGCTGCAAGCTAACATCAGATCAACCGGAGGCCAACATCAGATCAACTGCAAGCTAACATCAGATCAACCGGAGGCTAACATCAGATCAACTGCAAGCTAACATCAGATCAACCGGAGGCTAACATCAGATCAACTGCAAGCTGATATCAGATCAAATGCCGCGTACATCAGATCAGCTATAAGCTAAGATCAGATCACTTCTGCTGTTTCAAAATATCTAAGACAAGCTACTCGAGAAGTCTGAAGGAGTACAGTCAACAATATGACATGGCAAGCAAGTTGCAACTTAAAAAGGTTGAAAATGGATTATATGAATCTTGAGCCGCCTTCCGTGTAAGATATGCTGACACACCGCACGTAGGGCACAGTTTTTCTTCTGGGAAAAGAAACGGGCAGATGAGTAGGTGTGGTAGGCACAACAACTGTAGAATGAAGGATAAACAAAAGGGAGGAAAAACCCTAAAAGGCAGCAGGCACAAGAAGAAAGAGAGGGAGTGAGATGAGCAGAAGCCAAGGTGTGTGCTGAACAGAACGAAACCGAGAAAAGGGAGGAGAAAAAGAGTGAGAGCAGAAAAAGATGATATGAAAAATACAAGAGAGAAAGAAACAGTCTGCTGCACAAGGAGAAGCTGAAGCATTGGAGAGGCAGAAGTCAAGGAGAAGAAGAAGCTGAGGAGGAGCAGAATCGGGAGAACTGACCCTGAGATTGCAGCTTCAGGTGGTAAGCCTAGAACACTATCAAACGTCTTTCATTAAGTGATTTTGAAAGATATTTGTGTAGAAAAGGCAGTACAATAGAGATTTATATGTTGTTGTTTTAGTTGATGAACCTGTAGAGGTAGTGAACCTCAATGTGTTGAGCAGTGAGCTCTTGTTTATGTTGCTTATGGTCAGTGAGGCCAGAGCTGAAGGATTCTGTGATAGTGAAGATTGACAGGAGTGAATCTGTCCGTGGATGTAGATCATTTGATCGAACCACGTAAAAATCCCCCGTGCACATTTACTGCTTTGAGTGTGTCTTGACTGGTGTGGTGTTATCAAACTGTAAGCTTGAACAGGAGTGTCATGGTTGTGTAAGTAAACCCTCCTTGAGTGATTGAATTGATCTGATCTCTTCCTTGGTTGATCTGATGTCTTCCTTGGTTGATCTGATCTGCCAACAGTCCATCTAAGCCAACACGTGAGTTCAACAATAAGCTCTAACTGAGCTAACATTTGAGAGGGAATCCTTTAGTTGAGAGAAAAATTGATAGAGTGTTGATTCACCCCCCCCTCTCAACACTTGACACGATCCAACAATTGGTATCAGAGCGAGGTTTGCTTTTGTCAAGTGATTGTTGAAACTTAGAACCAGCAGTAGTAATGGAGAATCAAGCAACAACTGTTAAGGGAGTTCCTTATTTCAGTGGCCAAAATTTCCAGTTATGGAAGAAGAGAATGAGTGCTTATCTCTTAGCACAAGGCTTACAAGTACAAAGAGTAGTCTTGCATGGATTTACACCAACCGTAGATGAGGAGAATCCTACAGCTGCAGAAATTAGAAACTTAGAAGCTGATGGAAAGGCAAGGAATGCTCTATATGCAGCTCTGTCAGAAAAAGAGAACTTTAAAGTTATAGACTGTGTTACTGCTCATGAAATATGGATTAAACTGATTAATATTCATGAGGGAGACCTCAAGGTTAAGGAGGCAAAATTGCAGGTTCTTAGAAGTAAGTTTGAAGGTCTTAAGATGGGAGAAGGTGAAAACATTGAGGACTTTCTAAACAGAGTTGTTGAATTAGTTAGCTCAATGAGGGGTCTGGGTGAGAGTGTTGGAGATTCCAATATAGTTAAAAAGGTTCTTAGATCCCTACCAGCAAGATATGATTCTAAGGTCTCTGCTATAGAGGAGAGGGACCTAGATAAAGTGACATTAGATGAGCTACAAAGCACCCTTGTAGCATATGAAATGAGGATTTCAAATTCAAAGGAGGAGACGTCAAAGGCAGTCAAGGAGATAGCATTTAAAGCAAAACACTCAAGGAAGCTAAAGGAGGAAAGCAGTGAAGATGAAGCAGCAGACAGTGATCTTGAAAGAATGATGGTGCTGATTTCAAGGAGTTTCAGAGGCCAGACTGGAAAGTACAAGGGAAAGTTGCCCTTAAAATGCTTCAATTGTGGCAAAATAGGCCACTTTGCAAGCAAGTGCTTCATGAAGAACAAGAGAACAGAAGATGAGGAAGCTGACAAGCCATCAGACAGGTGGCCGGAGCAGAAAGGAAAGAAGAAGATGAGCTTCAAATCAAGAAAAGGGAAAGCTTACAGAAAACGGAGCTACCTGAGCAAGAAGAAAAATGATAGCTCTGAGGAGGATGAAGAGACTGATGTCTCAGACAGTGAAGATGAGTCTGAAGCTGAAGAGGAGACTCTCATGGTGATGAAATCTTCAACTGTTTCATTAAAGGAGGATGCTGAACTAGAGAACCAATCAGCTGATGATGAAGAAGTGGATCTAGAGGAAGAACTGGAGTTTGCATACAACAAGATAGAGGAGCAGAAGAGATTGCACAAGAAGACAATGAAGACAATGAAGGAGATGGAAAAGGTCATCTTGAGCAGTCAAGAAGAAAACTCAATACTGGAGAATAGAGTAACTGAATTGGAGCAGGAACTGATTCTCATGCAAAATGAAGCTGAGGTTCACAAAAATTGTACAAGAGAAAAGATGGAACTTCAAAAGACATGTGAAACCTTGGTAGAAAAGCTAGATGCCACCACTGCCGAACTAGAGGATGCAACAAGAAAGATAGAAGATCTGCTGTCTCAACAAACTGTGTTCAAAGCTGAAGAAATGACTGATGGAACTACTGTAGAATCAAAATTGAAAGGAAAGCTGGAGTTTAAGTCAAGCAAAACTGAGCCTGGTGAATTCTCAAGGAGCAAAGAAGTGGCTGCAAAAACTGAAGAAGCCACAAGGAAGTTAGATGAGTGCCTCAGCAAGCAGAGATCTTATTCAGAAGGGAAGAAAGGTCTTGGTTATGAAGGAGATCAAAAATTAGAAGGACAACCAGCTGCAACAACCAAGAAGACTGTTACCTTTGTCAAAGAAGGTTCAATTTGTGTTGCTGGTGTAAAGGCAGGAACTAGTTTTGTTGATGCTAAGAAGATGGAAATTTCTAATGGATCAAGAAAGTCTACTGAGCAAAATGAAAGACTGCAGGAGCTGAGGGGGAGACAATCTATGTATCAAAGAAGCCTGCTCAAAAGTAGAAGGCTGATTGCTGGAGTATGTTTCACCTGTGGAGAATCAGGTCACTATGCAGCAAATTGCTGGAGGAAGGCATTCTGGAGATTTGGAGGAAGAACAATGCAGTCAAGAGGATGGAATAGGAAAGAGTATTATCATCAAAGAAGCCTAAGTGCTTCAAGAAGGATCCCTGAAGCTGAAATCAGAAAAGGCCATATCATACAACCTGGAGAAGTGTATCAGAAATTGAATGTCTGGTGCAGATGCAGATTGCCAAATGAGAGAAGCAAGTGGTCTGAAGGAGTGAATAGCAGGAGAGCTCAGCCACTGCAACAAGCTACAAATAGAAGAAACTTTGCAGCAGATTACACAAGAAGAAATCAGTCTCTAATGCAGCCACTTAATCTGAGAAACAGATTTCAAATTTTTGAAGGGTTAGAAGAGAATGATCACTGGAGCTGCAGCAGGAGCAATCAGAGATTGAATGAACAGCAAGGCATACCAGCAGCAAGAAAAATTTGGAGGAAGAAGCACAGATTTGAAGAAGCTTGCATTGCTGAAGTTGCACTTAAAACAAAAGCTAAGGAAGCCCAATGGATCATTGACAGTGGGTGCACAAGCCATATGACTGGAGACAAAACTCTACTGAGAAACACAAAAGAAGTTGAAAGAGGGTTTGTCAAGTTTGCAGATAAGAGTGGGTTAAAGATCAAGGCTGTTGGAGAAGCCACCATTGGATCAGAAAAGTTCAAATCTAAGGAGGTGCTGTTTGTAGAAGGGCTGAAGTACAACTTGCTGAGTGTAAGACAACTGTGTGACAATGGTTTCAAAGTAGATTTCTCAAAAAATGGCTGTTTCATCAAAGACTGCAAGACTGGAGAAATCATGGCCAAAGGAATAAGAGACAACAAGGATTTGTACCTCATAGATGTGAAGGAAAAGTTGTGCATGCTAAGCAAAATGGATGAAAATACGCTTTGGCATTGCAGGCTTGGACATTTAAATCAAAAGAGCATGAGAAGCCTGGTGAAGTGCAATGCAGTGTTAAACCTACCTGTACTAAAGAGGGACAACAGCACTTGTGACTCATGCCAAAAAGGGAAATTTGCAAAACTTTCTCACAAGTCCAATGAGCATAGAACCTCTAAGCCATTGGAGCTAGTTCACACTGATGTATGTGGACCAATGAAAAGAAAAGGTACAGGTAAAGAGATGTATTTCATTCTTTTTGTGGATGACTTCACTAGGATGATGTGCATCATGCACATGAAGCAAAAGAGTGAAGCCTTCAACTGCTTCAAAAGATTTCAAAAACTGGCAGAAAACCAGCATGGAAGGAAGATCAAAGTTTTGAGATCAGATAATGGAGGAGAGTTTACCTCGCAGGAATTTGAAGAATACTTGGAGGAAATGGGAATCAAACATCAAGTCTCAAGTCCTCACACTCCCCAGCAAAATGGAGTTGTAGAGAGGAAAAATAGAAGTGTGATTGAGATGGCAAGAACCATGCTGTTGGAGCACAATACTCCAAAGCACTTCTGGAAGGAAGCCACAATGGCAGCTGTGCATGTACAAAATAGAACCATGTTGAGGCCGAACACTGAAAAGACACCATATGAACTTTGGTATGGTCACAAGCCAAATGTGAAGTACTTTAGAGTTTTTGGCAGCAAATGCTTCATCAAGAACAAGGAGCAAAGCCTTGGAAAATTTGAAGAGAGGGCTGATGAGGGCATTTTCCTTGGTTACTCAAATAAGAGCAAGGCTTACAAGGTTTATAACAAGAGGCTGGATAAGATTATGGAAAGCTATGATGTGAAAGTGGTTGAGGAAGTCAAGATGAAAGCCACTGATCCTGAAAATTTTCTGGATCACTTAGATGACTTAGAGAGCCAAGATGAGGCAGACCTGGAGCTGAAATCAGCTACTGAGGAGACTGATGCAGAAGGATCAGAGACAGAAGTTACAGAAGGCCAGGAAAGAGCAAAAAGAAAGTACAACAAGAGAATTGACAAGATGCCTATCATTGGAGACCCCAAAGCTCCAGTAAGAACAAGAAGGCAACTGAAAAGTATGGTTGCAACTGCCCTACTGTCTCAAGTTGAGCCAAGGTCAATAGAGGAAGCCCTGGAGGACCAGTCATGGCTGCAAGCCATGAATGAAGAGCTGGATCAAATTGAGAAAAACCAAACTTGGGAGCTCGTGGATAGGCCAGCAAACAAAAATGTGATAGGCACAAAATGGGTGTTCAGGAACAAGTTGAATGAGGAAGGAAAGGTTGTAAAGAATAAGGCAAGGCTTGTGTGCAAAGGATACTCTCAAATTGAAGGAGTAGATGTGGATGAAACCTTTGCCCCAGTAGCAAGGCTTGAAGCCATAAGAATGTTTTTGGCAGTGGCTTCAGCAAGGAGTTATAAGGTCTTCCAAATGGATGTTAAATCTGCCTTCTTGAATGGAAATCTGGAAGAAGAAGTGTACATTGAGCAACCGGATGGTTTTCTAGTTTGTGAAGATGAAAACAAGGTGTGCAGGCTCAAAAAGGCACTGTATGGATTAAAACAAGCCCCAAGAGCATGGTACTCAAGGCTGGACAGTTACCTGAAGAATCTGAATTTCAGAAAAAGTTGCATAAATAGCAATCTATATGTCCTTGATGGAAAGGGTGGACAGTTAATAGCCATAGTCTATGTTGATGACATAATATTTGGAGGAGATAAGGAGCAGCTGTGCCATGAATTTGCTAGAAAGATGCAAGAAGAGTTTGAAATGTCCATGATAGGAGAGCTATCATTTTTCCTTGGACTACAGATTCATCAAAAAGCAACTGGAATTTTTATCTCTCAAACCAAGTATACCAAAGAAGTGCTGAAGAAATTTGGTATGACTGATGCTAAGCCAATGTCTACACCCATGGCAACTAACTGCAAGCTGAGCAAGGATGAAAAAGGAGCTGAAGCTGATCAAAGTCTATACAGAAGCATGATAGGAAGCTTATTGTACTTAACAGCAACAAGGCCTGATATTACCTTTGCTGTCTGCCAAGCTGCTAGATACCAGGCAAATCCAAAGAGTTCTCATATGATTGCACTAAAGAGGGTGCTAAGATACTTGCAAGGGACAGTAGATTATGGTCTGTGGTATGCAAGGAAAGGAAGCTTGGGATTAAGAAGCTTCACTGATGCTGATTGGGCAGGGAATGTTGATGACAGGAGATCCACTTCAGGAGGAGTATTCTTTCTTGGAAATAGATGTGTGAGCTGGTTAAGCAAAAAGCAAGAAAGTATAGCCTTAAGCACTGCTGAAGCTGAGTACATAGCAGCAACCAAGGCATGCACTCAAGCTATATGGATGAGATCTGAACTGCAAAATCTTAAAGAAGAAGTTCCCCTGCCACTGATAATTCTTTGTGACAACAAAAGTGCCATTGATTTGTCAAAGAATTCAGTCCAGCACTCGAGAGCCAAACATATAGAAATCAAGTATCACTTCATAAAGGACAAGGTTGAGAAAGGAGAAATTATGCTAGAGTATGTTCCCACAGCTAAACAAATAGCTGATGTAATGACAAAGCCTCTTCCAGCCGAGATGTTTGAAATTTTGAGGATGCAAATGGGAGTGCAGTCCTCCTTCTCATGCTGAATCAGTTGAGCATCCCCAAATCCCTTTGAAATTGGTTGTCAAAGGGGGAGAGATAGTCGCAGCATGCAGGGCGAGCTTACTATGTAGAAGAATAAGGTTCAGGGGGAATAAGGTTCAGGGGGAGCTTAGCACTGAGTTGACTGATTGGCTGCAAATGTGGTTGCCAACAATTCCAAAGGGGGAGATTGTTGAGCCATTGGAGCTGCTACAATGAACAATTCCAAAGGGGGAGATTGTTGAGCCATTGGAGCTGCTACAATGAAGCTTTCTTAGCCTTTACTAAAGTCCAATGTTGTGTTGTAATTGTTGCAACCACATTGTGACAAATCTGTGAATTACTAAGGCAATAATGGACTGAGTTCATGAGGATTGAAAGCATTTTATCTGGACAAAATCTCAGCAAGAAGCCGATGAATAAACTGAAGTGCCAAAATGAGAAGGAAGTGTACTGTTGGCATATCAGATCAAAGGCTGCACAGATCAGATCAAGTTACGCGCACATCAGATCAAAGGCTGCACAGATCAGATCAAGTTACGCGCACAGCAGATCAAAGGCTGCACAGACAAGTTACGCGCACATCAGATCAAAGGCTGCACAGATCAGATCAAGTTACGCGCACAGCAGATCAAAGGCTGCACAGACAAGTTACGCGCACATCAGATCAAAGGCTGCTCAGATCAGATCAAGTTACGCGCACATCAGATCAAAGGCTGCACAGACAAGTTACGCGCACATCAGATCAAAGGCCACACAGATCAGATCAAGGGAAGTGAAGATCAGATCAAATGCAGTGCGTATCAGATCAAAGGAAGTGAAGATCAGATCAAATGCAGTGCGCATCAGATCAAAGGACAGTGCGTATCAGATCAACGGAAGTAAAGATCAGATCAAATTCTCAAGGGATTGCTCAGCAGCTTGGTTTCACAGAAGCAAGGCAAGTCAGCAACAAAACATATTTGCAGCAGAAGAGAACAACTCAAGGCTGGAGAGCTGGAGCAGACACCTAAGAAGCTGAAGTCAAGGACGGCTAGTGAATCACACCTCAAACGCGCGACTCTAAAAGTCTCTCAAAGATTCAGAAGACGCAGGAGCATCATGTTGAAGTATCTAGCAATCCTGTGAGCGAGCAGAAATACAAAAGAATCAAGCAGTGCCCGATCAGAAGAACTGCAGGAGCTACATGGATGGTTCTGAGTTGCTGGACAGAACGTTGTGACATGAAGGCTAACATCAGATCAACTGCAAGCTAACATCAGATCAACCGGAGGCTAACATCAGATCAACTGCAAGCTAACATCAGATCAGCTGCAAGCTAACATCAGATCAACCGGAGGCCAACATCAGATCAACTGCAAGCTAACATCAGATCAACCGGAGGCTAACATCAGATCAACTGCAAGCTAACATCAGATCAACCGGAGGCTAACATCAGATCAACTGCAAGCTGATATCAGATCAAATGCCGCGTACATCAGATCAGCTATAAGCTAAGATCAGATCACTTCTGCTGTTTCAAAATATCTAAGACAAGCTACTCGAGAAGTCTGAAGGAGTACAGTCAACAATATGACATGGCAAGCAAGTTGCAACTTAAAAAGGTTGAAAATGGATTATATGAATCTTGAGCCGCCTTCCGTGTAAGATATGCTGACACACCGCACGTAGGGCACAGTTTTTCTTCTGGGAAAAGAAACGGGCAGATGAGTAGGTGTGGTAGGCACAACAACTGTAGAATGAAGGATAAACAAAAGGGAGGAAAAACCCTAAAAGGCAGCAGGCACAAGAAGAAAGAGAGGGAGTGAGATGAGCAGAAGCCAAGGTGTGTGCTGAACAGAACGAAACCGAGAAAAGGGAGGAGAAAAAGAGTGAGAGCAGAAAAAGATGATATGAAAAATACAAGAGAGAAAGAAACAGTCTGCTGCACAAGGAGAAGCTGAAGCATTGGAGAGGCAGAAGTCAAGGAGAAGAAGAAGCTGAGGAGGAGCAGAATCGGGAGAACTGACCCTGAGATTGCAGCTTCAGGTGGTAAGCCTAGAACACTATCAAACGTCTTTCATTAAGTGATTTTGAAAGATATTTGTGTAGAAAAGGCAGTACAATAGAGATTTATATGTTGTTGTTTTAGTTGATGAACCTGTAGAGGTAGTGAACCTCAATGTGTTGAGCAGTGAGCTCTTGTTTATGTTGCTTATGGTCAGTGAGGCCAGAGCTGAAGGATTCTGTGATAGTGAAGATTGACAGGAGTGAATCTGTCCGTGGATGTAGATCATTTGATCGAACCACGTAAAAATCCCCCGTGCACATTTACTGCTTTGAGTGTGTCTTGACTGGTGTGGTGTTATCAAACTGTAAGCTTGAACAGGAGTGTCATGGTTGTGTAAGTAAACCCTCCTTGAGTGATTGAATTGATCTGATCTCTTCCTTGGTTGATCTGATGTCTTCCTTGGTTGATCTGATCTGCCAACAGTCCATCTAAGCCAACACGTGAGTTCAACAATAAGCTCTAACTGAGCTAACATTTGAGAGGGAATCCTTTAGTTGAGAGAAAAATTGATAGAGTGTTGATTCACCCCCCCCTCTCAACACTTGACACGATCCAACAATTATTCCAATGTAGTATTGCATCACATAACCAAACAATTAGATTCTTTATCAGTAGATGTTAAATCTTTACCTAGACATAGTCAAAAATTTCCTGATAGTTAGTCTTTTCCTCATTTTCAACCTAATGTATTAATTACAGAAAGGGATAAAATCAAATTACCTTCTACTGGGTTCCAGACACCTTTAATGGAGAAGATATCACAAACATTAGAAAAATTGAATTCTAATCTTGCTCCTGGTCCTTCAAAAATAAATGTGATCAATAAAGAATTAGATAAAGAATTAGATTCTGAAGACTATTCTAGTAGCAATGATTCTGACAATGCACTAATCCAACAGATAAATGATGTAGAAGAAGAAATATTAGAAGAACAGCCATATCATATAAATAGGATGCAGAGACAATCTCGATATAACAATAAACCTAATTGGAGAAAAGCTGAAACAAGAACTTATTATCCTAGACCAACACCACCAGATATTCAGTATGAAGAAAGGGCAAAATTTAGATCTAACAGTTATGATGGAAATTCCTTGACTAACTGGAATATAGATGGTAAAAGTGAGTATGAAATTTTGAACACTTTACAAGAAATTGGAATGGCAAAAACAGCATATAGATTGAAAAATATGTCAGAAAAGGATGCATGTCTTTTAATTATTACAGGATTTACTGAACAGTTCAAATACTGGTAGGATAATTCTTTAAGTTTTTAAGATAAAATATCTATAATGGATCATATGAGATCAGAAGAGGATGCAGAAGGAAATATCACAAATACAAATGATTCTTGTGATTTTTTTATGTATACAATAGCTATGCATTTTGTTGGAAATCCTAATGAAGCATTAACTTCTTCAATGATTTTTTTGACTAATTTACGATGTCCGAGTTTATCGGATTTTAGATGGTATAAGGATATGTTTTTAACTCATGTATTAAAACGACCGGATAGTAATTTGTTACAGGATTGCCTAATTTATTTTCTCAGAAGATTATGACAAATTTAAAAAAAAAATGGGCACAGAATTAATAAATTTTAATGACATGACTTATGGGCAGTTGTTTGCCTTTGTCAAGAAAGAAGCTTTAACAGCATGCCAAGATTTAAAATTTAAGCTAAATATGGTAGTGAAAGGAGAGAATTAGGTTCATTTTGTGAAGCATTTGGTATAACTGGAATTAAAGCTCTCTCTAGAGCTTCTAAACAGAAGAAATTTGCCTATAGGAAAAAGAAACCACATAAATATAAATCGCAGAAATATGAGAATACTAAGAAATATTACAAAAACAAAAATAAAAAGAAGTATAATAAGGAGAATATTATATGTTATAAATGTGGGAAGGAAGGACACAAGGCTAATACCTGCAACAGCAAGAAAAGGATTAATGAAATATTGGATAAATTCACTGAATTAGATGTAAACTTAAAAGAAAAATTGGTGAGATATCTTTGGTACAAGAAAATTCAGATGATTATAATGATGATTTTTATAGTGTTTCAGGATCAAGTTCAGAAGAACCAAAATGTAGTTGTAATTCTATTAATATGATTCGGATTAATCCTCAAAATAGCAATAAATATCAAAAACACCTTTTAATCGACTTAATTCAGGAATTACCTTCAGAATTGCAAACAACTTATTTGCTTAAGTTAAAGGATTTGATATTAATAGAAGAACAGGATCCAGTTAAAATCATAGAACCATTTAGTATTTCTAAATTATTGCATACTTATTCTCATGATAGTTCATTTCGGACGAATAGTACCACGGATTCACAAAATGAGATTAATCAGTTAAAACATCAAATGAGACAACTCAAAGAAGATGTTTTAAGGATTGAAACAAAGAATTTAGAATTAGAAACTAAAATAGCTATTCTTAAATCCAGTACATCAAAAGGAAAAAACATAGTAGAAGATGTGACACCACCAGAATTTAATCATTCGGAATTTCAGTTAGCAGAAATATCATTATCAGACAAACCACTACAAGATTCTAAATTTATTTCTGTCATCAAAAAGATGAATTTTGAAAAATGGATAGTATACATTACAATCTCCATAGGATCTTATCAAACAACTATAATAGCTATGATTGATAGTGGTGCAGACAAAATTTGTATTAGAGATTGATTGATACCAACAAAATATTATGTACCAACAAAAGAATCTTTACTTACGGCAAATGTTATGCCGTTAAAAGTCAAGGGTAAGTTAGTTAAAACTTCTATATGTAATGAAAAGTTTTGTTTTAAACATCATTTTATTGTAGTAGAGGATTTGAATATTCAAGCTATCTTAGGAACTCCTTTTTTTACACAGATTTATCCTTTTTGGGTTGATGAACAAGGAGTAGGTACTAAGATAATGGTACCAACAGTTTTCTTTAGGTTTGTATCTCCAGTAAAACGAAAAGAATTATTATTATTACAAAAAAACTCTATTTACAAACAAATTTATACTATAAATATAATATCAAAAAAGATTAATTTTCGTAAGGATGAAAAAAGCTATGTAAGGATTGAAGAACAATTAGGTGATTTAGGATTACAAGAAAAAATAAACAATTTAGAGGAATGAATAAGAAAAAACTTATGTTCAATTATTGCTAATGCTTTTTGGGATAGAAAAAAACATTTAGTAACTTTGCCAAATGAAAAGGATTTCAATGAAAGAAGTATACCAACAAAGGCTAGACCCATACAAATGAATTCGGAATTATTAAAAATATGCAAAAAAGAAATTGAAGGATTAATAAACAAAGGATTAATTATTCCATCTAAATCTCCTTGGAGTTGTGCAGCATTTTATGTTCAAAAGCAAGCTGAAAAATAAAGAGGAGTCCCCAGATTGGTAATAAATTACAAACCGCTTAATAAAGTTTTACAATGGATTAGATACCCCATTCCTAATAAAAGGGATTTATTAAAAAGGATTTATAATGCAAAAATATTCTCAAAATTTGATATGAAATCAGAATTTTGGAAGATACAAATTGACCCAAAGGATAGATATAAAACGGCTTTTACAGTTCCATTTGGTCATTACGAGTGGAATGTTATGCCTTTTGGATTAAAAAACGCCCCTTCAGAATTCCAGAAAAAATGTTTGACATATTAAACCCTTATACAAATTTTTCTATAGTATACATTGATGATGTTTTAATTTTTTCTGAATCAATAGAAAAACATTTTAAACATTTAAATATATTTTTAAGTGTAATCAAGAAAAATGGATTAGTAGTTTCTACTTCAAAAATTAAATTATTTCAACCAAATATTCGATTTCTGGGTCACAATATATACAAAGGGACACTTATTCCTATACAAAGATCTTTAGAATTTACGAGTAAATTTCCAAATGAATTAAAGGATAAGACTCAATTACAGAGATTTCTAGGATGTTTAAACTATATCTCTGACTTCTTCCCTAAATTAAGGGAACTGTGTTCTCCTTTATATAAAAGATTACAAAAGAATCCACCTGCATAGACAGAAGAATATACTACAATTGTAAAATAACTAAAACAAAGGATAAAAACTCTACCACTTATTTCTATCCCACACCCTCAGGCTTTTATGATTGTAGAAACAGATGGATCTAATATAGGATATGGTGGTATTTTAAAACAAAGATTGCCATCTGAATCAAAAGACCAATTAGTAAGATATCATTCAGGTTTCTGGCTTGGACATCAAAATAATTATTCTACAGTTAAAAAAGAAATCTTATCCATTGTTCTTTGCATTTCTAAATTTCAAGATGATCTAATAAACAAAAAGTTTCTTTTAAAAGTAGATTGCAAACCTACCAAAGATGTTTTACAAAAGGATGTAAAGAATTTAGTTTCAAAATAAATATTTGCAAGATGGCAGGCAATTTTATCAGTATTTGACTTTGACATTGAACATATCACAGGAAATTCCAATTCTTTACCTGACTTTTTAACCAGAGAATTCTTGACAGGTTCCAAGGATGAGTACCCAGCCTACCAAGAATAAGATCTTTACGGTCAAAGACTTCATAAAGAATCAAACAGTTCCATGTACTTCTAACCGCTTTCAATCTCTTAAGGATTTTTCACCTCTAACTTATGTTCAAGCTGCTTCAAATCCCTCAGCAAAATTACAATGATCTCCTACATCAGATTCTAGTATTCACTTTCCTAATCTTTTTCGTCAACCAATATCTACATCCAGCCCCCAGAATCCATCTCAGAATATTCAAGCTAAACAACCATTTAATCCAAATCCTCCATGTTATACAACCAAACCTAATGTTGAGCATTTAACCCTTACCAGACATCATGACCCTTTAGAATATCAAGATCTTTTAGGATATGTATTCAATATGTTTCAAGATAAACAATATTGGATCTCTTCTGAATCGAACAAGGATTTGCGGTTCTATCAGTACATTTTGGTACACTCAGGATCGGTGGATATTCACCATACTATGGATACACCAACAAATTCAATCATTATGTATTCCAAGGCTGTTATAAGGAAAATCTTAAACAGACGAGATTGGATAGATTTAACAGGATCCGCCGTAGGAAAAGTTCATTTTGGAGGCTCTTATAATCCTCCAGGATATTCATATGAGGATTATATGAGGATTATAAAGAAGCATGGTTTAGAGGATTTCTTTTAAGACCCTTCAATCATTCATGGTTTTACACAATTCATAAAACACTGAGGACCGATTTCAACAGTATTCCTTTATGGTTTTACGAACAGTGGATGTATTATGGAGCCAATGAAGTTATTTATCCTCCTGATGCCAAGAAGGCTTGACAATTATTTAGCGGAAAGCTAGATTCTGCTGTCCCAGAATTTGGCAAGATAATTCAGTTCCACTTCAAGCTGAAGCTTCTATGGATCCTCTGTTGGAATTTCAAATTCACTCAATATTTTCCAAACCCCATGCCGCTCTCTCTTGTTCGTGAATTTAAGATCAAATGGTGGATTTCACTCAAGGTAAATCAGGATACTGTACCGATTTATTTTGAAGAACAAAAGCTGATTCAAAAGAATTCAATACCATTTGGCAAACTACTAGTACAATCATCAGCTCCTCTCAATTTCCCAACTCCTGCAAAAAAGGAAGTATTAAGCACAGGAACGAGTCAGGTCTCCCAACCACAGTCGACTCTTTATTTAAAGCAGAAACTTCAACAGGAGAATGAACTTCTAGAATACCAAGAGTTCTTGAAATTTAAGAAGTTCAAGGAGAAATCTAATGGCTTTAAAGGAGCATCTACCACAGGATCATCTTCTGATCCTATGGATTCCAACTTAGTACTGGAACATTTTGAGTTTTTTTAAAAAAAAAAGTTTTTATTAATCTTTTCCTTTTTGCAGCTGCAAGGATATTGTCTGGATAAGATTGAGCAAAAACTTAAACAATGAGGATTTCCTATGCCTGATAAAAAACAGAAATGTACCAGCCAGGTTTTAAAAAGAGAAATTGGTGTGAAGCTAGTTGGAAAGGGATAGCAGAATCAACTATCATATGATAGATTATGGAATGATGAAGACGAACTTTTTAATAGAACAATGATTAATTCATTACAGATTAATGAGGATGGCCAGCTGTCTAAAGTTCAGCTCTGTTTTTACCCAATGTACCCGGATCATACTTTTACATTGGATGAATTTTTGTCAGGTAATGAAGATGAAGATTGCTTGGATGCAGATTATTTGGATAAGGAATATTGGTTTTCTGATTAAGTTTTAACTTGATACATTCCCCAATATTATCCAGCTGGATGGCATCTTTGTAAAACATGTTTAAAGATCCATGTGACTAATGAAGACATGGATACTTTATGTCAGGATCAATATTAAAGAAGGCATCTATTTTCAACTCTGCAATAGTGGAACAGCAGTAAGGATACTTTATGTTAGGATCAAGGCATTTACTTCCACTCTGTAGTAGTGAAACACGCACTAAGGATACTTTATGCCAGGATCAATATTAAAGAATACATCTATTTTCAACTCTGCAATAGTGGAACACGCACTAAGGATACTTTACGTCAGGATCAAGGCATCTATTTCTACTCTGCAATAGTGGAACACGCACTAAGGATACTTTATGTCAAGATCCTTTATTATTTTGAACTTTGTAATAGTATTAGTTGGGTTCTATAAATTGCAATAAAGATTAGAAGGATAGGTAGAACTTTCTGAACTCTTTTCGAAGATTACTCTCTATTCTCTAAACACTCTTGTAACTCAAAGAATATTTTGGAATAATATCAGAATTCTAAGGATTATACCTCGGTGTTCATAGTTATCTTTTACATCAACATTATATCATTCAGCTTTCATATTTCTTTTATTAAGGTGAATTCTGTCTACAAGATTTGTAAGTTTTCATACTAGTCTGTCTAGTCTAGTATTCTGTCTACTATTATCTTCTTAATTTTCTTATCTCCTTATAATTCTGTCTAGTCTAGTATTCTGTCTACTATTATCTTCATAATTTTGTTATCTCTTTATAATTTTTTTATTTTTGTTATCCTAGGTTTGTTTTGGTATCAAAGCCATATTTTTATACTTTAATAGTAACATCATCATCGTAACTTTGATGTTTGGTAAGGTGGTAGTAACAGCAAGAAAAGGATTAATGAAATATTGAATAAATTCACTGAATTAGATATAAACTTAAAAGAAAATTTGGAAAATGAGATATCTTTGGTACAAGAAAATTCAGATGACTATAATGATGATTTTTATAGTGTTTCAGGATCAAGTTCAGAAGAACCAGAATGTAGTTGTAATTCTATTAATATGATTCGGATTAATCCTCAAAATAGCAATAAAGATCAAAAACGCCTTTTATTCGACTTAATTCAGGAATTGCCTTCAGAATTCCAAACAACTTATTTGCTTAAGTTAAAGGATTTGATATTAATAGAAGAACAGGATCCAGTTAAAATCATAGAACCATTTAGTATTTCTAAATTATTGCATACTTATTCTCATGATAGTTCATTTCAGAAGAATAGTACCACAGATTTACAAAATGAGATTAATCAGTTAAAAAATCAAATGAGGAAACTCAAAGAAGATGTTTTAAGGATTGAAACAAAGAATTTAGAATTAGAAACTAAAATATCTATTCTTAAATCCAGTACATCAAAAGGAAAAAACATAGTAGAAGATGTGACACCCCCAGAATTTAATCATTCGAAATTTCAGTTAGCAGAAATATCATTATCAGACAAACCACTACAGGATTCTAAATTTATTTCTGTCATCGAAAAGATGAATTTTGAAAAATGGATAGTATCCATTACAATCTCTATAGGATCTTATCAAACAACTATAACAGCTATGATTGATAGTGGTACAGACCAAAGTTTTATTAGAGATGGATTGATACCAACAAAATATTATGTACAAACAAAAGAATCTTTACTTACGGCAAATGGTATGATGTTAAAAGTCAAAGGTAAGTTAGTTAAAACTTCTATATGTAATGAAAAGTTTTGTTTTAAACATCATTTTACTGTAGTAGAGGATTTGAATATTCCAGCTATCTTAGGAACTCCTTTTTTGACACAGATTTATCCTTTTTTGTTTGATGAACAAGGAGTATGTACTAAGATAATGGGACCAACAATTTTATTTAGGTTTCTATCTCCATTAAAACGAAAAAAATTATTATTATTACAAAATAACTCTATTTACAAACAAATTTATACGATAAATATAATATCAAAAAAGATTAATTTTCTTATGGAAGAAAAAAGCTATGTAAGGATTGAAGAACAATTAGAAGATTTAGGATTACAAGAAAAAATAAAGAATTTACAGGAACGAATAAGAAAAGAAGTATGTTCAGATATTCCTAATGTTTTTTAGGACAAAAAGAAACATTTAGTAACTTTGCCATATGAAAAGGATTTCAATTAAAGAAGTATACCAACAAAGGCTAGACCCATACAAATGAACTAGGAATTATTAGAAGTATGTAAAAAAGAAATTTAAGGATTAATAAACAAAGGATTAATTATTCCATCTAAATCTCCTTGGAGTTGTGTAGCATTTTATTTTCAAAAGCAAGTTGAAAAAGAAAGAGGAGTCCCCAGATTGGTAATAAATTACAAACCGCTTAATAAAGTTTTACAATGGATTAGATACCCCATTCCTAATAAAAGGGATTTTTTAAAAAGGATTTATAATGCAAAAATATTCTCAAAATTTGATATGAAATCAGGATTTTGGCAGATACAAATCGACCTAAATGATAGATATAAAACGGCTTTTACCGTTCCATTTGGTCATTACGAGTGGAATGTTATGCCTTTTGGATTAAAAAACGCCCCTTCAGAATTCCATAAAATAATGAATGAAATATTAAACCATTATACAAATTTTTCTATAGTATACATTGATGACGTTTTAATTTTTTCTGAATCAATAGAACAGCATTTTAGACATTTAAATATTTTTTTAAGTGTAATCAAGAAAAATGGATTAGTAGTTTCTGCTTCAAAAATTAAATTATTTCAGTCAAATATTCGGTTTCTGGGTCACAATATATACAAAGGGACACTTATTTCTATGCAAAGATCTTTAGAATTTACGAGTAACTTTCCAAATGAATTAAAGCATAAGACTCAATTATAGAGATTTCTAGGATGTTTAAACTATATCTCTGACTTCTTCCCAAAATTAAGGGAATTGTGTGCTCCTTCATATAAAAGATTACAAAAGAATCCACCTGCATGGACAGAAGAACATACTACAATTATAAAATTACTAAAACAAAGGATAAAAACTCTACCACTTATTTCTATCCCACACCCTCAGGCATTTATGATTGTAGAAACAGATACATCTAATATAGGATATGGTGGTATTTTAAAACAAAGATTGTCGTCTAAATCAAAAGACCAATTAGTAAAATATCATTCAAGTTTATGGGTTGGACCTCAGAATAATTATTCTACAGTTAAAAAAGAAATTTTATGTATTGTTCTTTGCATTTCTAAATTTCAAGATGATCTAATAAACAAAAAGTTTCTTTTAAAAGTGGATTACAAACCTGTCAAAGATGTTTTACAAAAGGATGTAAAGAATTTAGTTTCAAAACAAATATTTGCAAGATGGCAGGCAATTTTATCAGTATTTGACTTTGACATTGAACATATCAAAGGAAATTTCAATTCTTTACCTGACTTTTTGACCAGAGAATTCTTGACAGGTTCCAAGGATGAGTACCCAGCCTACCAAGAATAAGACCCTTACTGTCAAAGACTTCATGAAGAATCAAACAGTTCCATGTACTTCTAACCGCTTTCAATCTCTTCAGGATTTTCCACCTCTAACTTATTTTCAAGCTGCTTCCAATCCCTCAGCAAAATTACAACAATCTCCTACACTAGATTCTAGTATTCACTTTCCTTACCCTTCTCGTCAACCAGTATCTACATCCAGCCCCCGGAATCCAGCTCAGAGTACTCAAGCTAAACAACCATTTAATCCAAATCCTCCATGTTATGCAACCAAACCTAATGTTGAGCATTTAACCTTTACCAGACATCACGACCCTTTAGAATATCAAGATCTTTTAGGATATGTATTCAATATATTTCAAGATAAACAATATTGGATCTCTTCTGAACCAAACTAGGATTTGCGGTTCTATCAGTACATTTTGGTACACTCAGGATCGGTGGATATTCACTATACGATAGATGCACCAACAAATTCAGTCATTATTTATTCCAAGGCTGTTATAAGAAAAATTTTAAACAGATGAGATTGGGTAGATTTAACAGGATCCATCGCAGGCAAAGTTCATTTTGGAGGCTCTTATAATCCTCCAGGATATTCATATGAGGATTATAGAGAAGCATGGTTTAGAGGATTCCTTTTAAGACCCTTCAATCATTCATTGTTTTACATAATTCATAAAACACTGAGGACCGATTTCAACAGTATTCCTTTATGGTTTTATGAATGGTGGATGTATTATGGAGCCAATGAAGATATTTATCCTCCTGATGCCAAGAAGGCTTGGTAATTATTCAGCGGAAAGCTAGATTCTGCTGTCCCAGAATTTGGCAAGATAATTCAGTTTCACTTGAAGCTGAAGCTTCCATGGATCTTCTGTTGGAATTTCAAATTCACTCAATATTTTTCGAAGGCCATGTCGTTCTCTCTTGTCCGCGAATTTAAGATCAAATGGTGGATTTCACTCAAGGTAAATTAGGATACTGTACAGATTTATTCTGAAGAACAAAAGCTGATTCAAAAGAATTCAATACTGTTTGGTAAACTACCAGTACAATCATCAGCTCCTCTCAATTTCCCAACTCCTGCAAAAAAGGAAGCATTAAGCCTAGGAACGAGTCAGGTCTCCCAACCACAGTCGACTCTATCTTTAAAGCAGAAACTTCAACAGGAGAAGAAACTTCAACAGGAGAATGAACTTCTAGAATACCAAGAGTTCTTGGAATTTAAGAAGTTCAAGGAGAAATCTAATAGTTTTAAAGGAGCTTCTACCACAGGATCATCTTCTGATCCTATGGATTCCAACTTAGTACTGGAACATTTTGAGTTAAAAAAAAAAAAAGTTTTTATTAATCTTTTCCTTTTTGCAGCTATAGGAATATTGTCCAGATAAGATTGAGGAAAAACTTAAACAATGAGGATTTCCTATGTCTGATAAAAGAAGAATTGTACCAGCCAGGTTTTAAATAGAGAAATTGGTGTGAAGCTAGTTGGAAAAGGATTGCAGAATCAACTATCATATGATAGATTATGGAAGGATGAAGATGAACTTTTTAATAGAACAAGGATTAATTCATTACAGATTAATGAGGATGGCCAGCTGTCTAAAGTTCAGCTCTGTTTTTACCCAATGTACCCGGATCATACTTTACATTGGATGAATTTTCGTCAGGTAATGAAGATGAAGATCGCTTGGATGCAGATTATTTGGATACGGAATATTGGTTTTTTGATTAAGTTTTAATTGGATACATTCTACAATATGATCCAGCTGCATGGCATCTTTGTAAAACATGTTTAAAGATCCATGTGACTAATGAAGACATGGATACTTTTGAAGGAAAACTGAACAAGCCCGGGCTAAATTAAAAACCTCACTTTCGTGCAATGCATTCCAGAATAGGAAGCTTTCGACCAAGCTCAGGCTCAAATTAGTTTACCCATTAACGGATCTTGACTTATACTTATTTAATTTATTAATTGGGACACAAAAGATTCAATCTTTAATAAATGGAATTTAAAGATTCTACCTTTTGTAGCGAAGTCCCTTGCCTAAAGAAAAATCCAATCTTTGTTGCGATTCCAATAGAAATCCAATAGATATCTCCGGAGAAACTTCGAATATTGTGTGGGCAATAATCTATCGAAGTCTACTTGCTTAGCCCACAAGGAAATTACTCAAATCGGATTCAATATATTTCCCAAAATCTGACCGAACAAGAGCCCGCCTACTGCGCACGAAAAATTCTGCTGCTGTTTCTTCTTAAACAAACCATCACCGAACTGCTACTTGATCGGACTTCACCATGCCGGGATCTAGACAAGAGAGACCTGCGGATCACCCATCAAATGAAAGAGATAAACGCAGGCCAATCTCGAATCAACCGCATGTAACTAGAACCAAACAACATCAGCGAGAAAACCCTTGTTCGACAGCAGCAGTTCCGGCAAAAATCCAGAAATAATCCAGCGAGCTTCTTGAGAATAAACCCAACAGTTCCATCTTTTGAATGAATCCAATCCGGGGAGCAAGAAATCTAGTTCGTTTTTGAAAGAAAACTTCAAGAAGAATAAGTTCTCTCTCTAGAACTTTCTTACTCTAAAAGGGGCAAGACTTGTCTTGCAAGATTTCCTTATGTTTCTTGGGCTTCAAGTTTTCTATTTATAGGAGCTCTAATGTAGATCTAATGGGCTCTCGAGTTGGGCCTTTTAATTTGACTTTCATTGACCACTAAGTCTTTCCTGACTAATCAACTCCAATCGACCCATTTGAATTAATTTCATAACCCACTTCGTTAATTTAATTTAATCGAACCCTTAGAATTAATTAATTCAAATAGAATTAATTTCTTAATTCACTTTGTCGATTAAATATTAATTAAACCTTTTGGATTAATTAATTCACCTTGTCGATTAGCTAAATACATAATTAGTCGTGCCACTATCGGACCAATTATGGAACTACGGCTCGAAAACGACTTTACATCACGCCATTATATTTTATTCTATCTCCCCACATTAAAGATCTAGTGCTCGTCGGTTTATCAATTTGCTGACAAATTAATTCACCGACTTCTTGGTTTCCGAGATTAGTACCACTCGTCCTTTTATTATACCAAACATAAAGTTCCCTGGTCGGGTTTAGTATAATAGACCTTACGAGCTCATCTCGGGAGCACCATCAACCCGGCGAACCGGTACGTGGATTCCCCCGACTAGCAACGGCACATAAGAAGCTAAACACCGCATACCCAACCTACTGAGGTATAGGCCTCAATTGACCGCACTCTTTGGCAAATCAAAGCTTACGAAATTCAACCCTCACGCCCGTCCCGATCTCGGGATTGAGAGACGGCATACTAGGACTGAATTGACTACGCCGATCAGTATAAGTCAATTCTATCCAAACTGGTCATGCTCAATATGCCCCGGGCATATCCGTGTGATTTAAACTAGTTTAGATAAACTAATTTCCAAACCACACGATAACCTATATCGATAGTATGTTCAGACTATCTCAATTACGAGCATACTTTTAATATATCAATACTTTAACCAATAACGGTATCTACTGTGTCTTTCCACACCCCGTTATCTAGTTCTATGATATAAAGGAACAAATTTATACCGAAACAAAATGATATGTCAACTGTGGATATTAGTTTTTGATACAAGCCATAGCTTTTCTGTATTCAAAACTAACAATCTCCCACTAATACTCAAAGTTATGCTAAGAAGTACAAAAACTGTCCAACCCGCTATTACACTGCTGTCATAATGAAATCTCCAGAACACCTTTAAGCTCACTCACATGGCTCCCTCAAGAATCTGACTCCCATGCCCTCCTCATGTCTCTCAAAGACCTTTGGGGTCAATGGCTTGGTAAAAGGATCTGCAAGTTTCAGTATTCTTTTTTGAAAATATTGAAAATCCTCTAAAAACCAAATATAATCTTCTACCGACATCTCTCACACCGGGATTAACGCATGTCACGATAGGTGAACGTCTACGGTAGTCCACATTCGTTCGAGAAGAACCGAAGTTTATTAATTTCATTATCTGACCAACGATCTTATGATCAATGAAATTAATAGTCGATAATTTTAGTCGTACCCGAAAATAGCGTAACCTCGATGGGAGGAATACTAAAAACGGTACACTAAGTGTATGCCATTACGTGACTTCTAAGTTTGTTACTTAGGATACTAATGCGCCTCGGATGGCGAAGGTTTCGCAACTTTCTCCAATTAAACTCACTATAGTCATCCCTTTAGAAATTCATTCCGGTGATATCCGTGGTTGAAAACTCATCCGATAGGGAGGAAGGTCTAAGCCAACATGTAAGTTTAACCCCATCACCAATGAACCCGTAATGGAGGCCATGGGGATATTTATCAACCGCTCCCACTTAGATTTTTAAGTTTGAGGATTTTTACGTTTTAACATGCAATATCTTAACTATGGATATTCGCACCCATAAAACCATTGGAGTTTTAATATGCGAATAATCTACCTAAGTTAATTGCACATTACCTTTTAAAAACATTTTGGTTTGGTTTTTGTTCATGCAAAATAAAATGAAAATCACACAATCAATGAAAAGACATAAATACGAGAAATTAAACAAATAAAATTTCCTGACTATTATGGCCTTCTCTATCGTTGATTCCTCGACGCCTTGGTGACACGTCCCGTCATGTCGCTCCCACTCGATTCGCCCGGATTTTCTCGGTTTTCTACGTAATTAGGAATCACCCAAAATTACGATAAACCAAAACCCGCCAATATAAGTTACCCAAAATAACGTCTTCGTTATAGTACATAAATTCCTATATACAAAGGCGTTTTCTAGGATTGTATATAGGAATTTAAAGACAACATGATTAGATCAAATCCTACTACAAGATTTTTCTAATCCTACACGGCTTCCAGCTCGTGGTCATTACTATTACAGACATTTCCATTCAAAAAACAATACAAGCCCGGACATGTCCCGGGGTTTATGAATGGAAAATAAATTTCTACCATAATAGCCGGGAAACTAATAACTACCTGTTTAAGCATTTCAACAAAAATAATAATGCAAAAATAAAGCCGTGTAATAAATCAAACAAGTATAAGACCGAAACCAACGCTCTGATTCCATTTTGAAGAAAAATTGAACAAGCTCGAGCTAAATCCAAAACCTCACTTTCATGCAATGCATTCCAGAATCGAAAGCTTTCGACCAAGCTCAGGCTCAAATTAGTTTACCCATGAACGGATCTTGACTTATACTTATTTAATTTATTAATCGGGACACAAAAGATTCAATCTTTAATAAAAGCGAAATTTAAAGATTCTACCTTTTGTAGCGAAGTCCCTTGCCTAAAGAAAAATCCAATCTTTGTTGTGATTCCAATAGAAATCCAATAGATATATCCGTAGAAACTTCGAATATTGCGTGGGCAATAATCTATCGATGTCTACTTCCTTAGCCCACAAGGAAATCACTCAAATCGGATTCAATATATTTCCCAAAATCTGACCGAACAAGAACGCGCCTACTGCGCACGAAAAATTCTGTTGTTGTTTCTTCTTCAACAAACCATCACCGAACTGCTACTTGATCGGACTTCACCACGCAGAGATCTAGACAAGAGAGATCAACGCAGGCCAATCTCCAATCAACCGCGCGTAACTAGAACCGAACAGCATTAGCGAGAAAACCCTTGTTCGACAGCAGCAGTTCCGGTAAAAATCCAGCAATAATCCGGCGAGGTTCTTGAGAATAAACCCAACAGTTCGATCTTTGGAATGAATCCAATCTGGGGAGTAAGAAATCTAGTTCGTTTTTGAAAGAAAACTTCAAGAAGAAGAAGTTCTCTCTCTAGAATTTTCTTACTCTAAAAGGGGCAAGACTTGTCTTGCAATATTTCCTTATGTTTGTTGGGCTTCAAGTTTTCTATTTATAGGAGCTCTAATGGAGACCTAATAGGCTCTCGAGTTGGGCCTTTTAATTTGACTTTCGTTGATCGCTAAGTCTTTCCCGACTAATCAACTCCAATCAACCCATTTGAATTAATTTCATAACCCACTTCGTTAATTTCATTTAATCGAACCCTTAGAATTAATTAATTCAAATATAATTAATTTCTTAATTCACTTTGTCGATTAAATATTAATTAAACATTTTGGATTAATTAATTCACCTTGTCGATTAGTCAAATACATAATTAGTCGTGCCACTATCGGACCAATTATGGAACTACCGCTCGAAAAGGACTTTACATCGTGCCATTATATTTTATTCAATCTCTCCACATTAAAGATCTAGTGCTCGTCGGTTTATCAATTTACTGACAAATTAATTCACAAACTTCTTGGTTTCCGAGATTAGTAGCACTCGTCCTTTTATTATACCGAACATAAAGTTCACCGGCCGGGTTTAGTACAATAGACCTTACGAGCTCATCTCGGGAGCACCATCAACCCGGCGAACCGATACGTGGATTCCTCCGACTAGCAACGGCGCATAAGAAGCTAAACACCGCATACCCAACCTACCGAGGTATAGGCCTCAATTGACCGCACTCTTTGGCAAATCAAAGCATGCGATATTCAACCCTCACGCCCGTCCCAATCTCGGGATTTAGAGACTGAATACTAAGACCGAATTGACTACTTCGATCAGTATAAGTCAATTCTATCCAAAATGGTCATGCTCAATGTGCCCCGGGCATATCCGTGTGATTTAAACTAGTTTAGATAAACTAATTTCCAAACCACATGATAACCTATACCGATAGTATGTTCAGACTATCTCAGTTACGAGCATACTTTTAATATATCAATACTTTAACCAATAACGGTATCTACTGTGTCTTTCCATACCCCGTTATCTAGTTCTATGATATAAAGGAACAAATTTATACCGAAACAAAATGATATGTCAACTGTGGATATTAGTTTTTGATACAAGCCATAGCTTTTCTGCATTCAAAACTAACAATCTCCCACTAATACTCAAAGCTATGCTAAGAAATACAAAAACTGTCCAACCCACTATTACACTGCTGTCATAATGAAATCTCCAGAACACCTTTAAGCTCACTCACATGGCTCCCTCAAGAATCTGACTCCCATGCCCTCCACATGTCTCTCAAAGACCTTTGGGGTAATGGCTTGGTGAAAGGATCTGCAAGGTTGTCATCTGAAGCTATCTTGGCCACGAACACGTCTCGCCTCTTTACAACCTCTCGTATCAGGTGGTACTTGCGCTCTATGCGCCTTATGGGCTCGTGGTTCCCTCGAGTTAGCAACTGCACCATCGTTATCACAATAGACTGTGATAGACCTAGGTAACTCAGGAACCACATCTAAGTCTATCAGGAAGCTCCTGAGCTATACAGCCTCTTTCGCTGCCTCTGAAGCAGCAACGTACTCGGCCTACATGGTGGAGTCTGCCACGTATTTTTGCTTAACACTCCTCCACACTATGGCTCCACCTCCTAGAGTAAAAACAAACCCAAAGGTAGACTTACTCTTGTCCAAATCACCTTGAGAATGCATTTTACTGCCTCCCAGTGAGCCTTCCCAGGGTTACTCTGATATCTGCTAACCATGCCAACGGCAAAGCAAATATCAGGCCTTGTACACAACATAGCATACATGAGGCTACCCACTGCAGAAGTATAAGGTACTGTCTTCATGGCATCTCTCTCCTCAGCAGTCTTAGGACACTGCTTCTTAGACAAATGCACTCCATGCCTGAAAGGTAGTGAACCCTTCTTGGAGTTCTGCATGTTAAAACGGGCCAGAATCGTGTCTATGTAGGATGCCTGAGAGAGAGTCAGAGAACGTCTCCTACGATCTCGAATAATCTTAATCCCAAGGATATGTCCAGCCTCTCCCAAATCCTTCATATTGAATTGCCTGGACAACCATGCCTTTACGTCTGACAACACCTTCTTACTGTTGCCAATAAGAAGAATGTCATCTACGTAAAGTACGAAGAACACCACCATATTACCATCACGCCTGCGATACACACACTGCTCATCTGAACACTGAGTGAATCCACTGGATAACCTCATCAAAATGGATGTTCTAAGATCTGGATACTTGCTTAAGTCCATAAATGGACCTCCTAAGCCTGCATACCTTGTGCTCTTGGCCCTTAACAATGAAGCCCTCTGGTTGCTGCATAAAGATGGTCTCCTCAAGACTTCTATTAAGGAAAGCTGTCTTGACGTCCATCTGCCAAATCTCATAATCCATATGAGCAGCTATGGCCAGGAGAATCTGGATTAACTTAAGCATAGCTACCGGGGAAAAAGTCTCCTCATAATCGATCCCTTCTTTCTGAGTATACCCCTTCGCCACAAGCCTAGCCTTGAAGGTCTCAACCCTCCCGTCAGATCCTCTCTTTTGCTTGTAAACCCATTTGCACCCAATAGGCCTAAACCCATCAGGAAGGTCTACCAGCTCCCAGACTTGATTTGAGTCCATAGAACCCATCTCAGCAATCATCGCTCTCTGCCAAGAATTTGCATCTTTATCCTGGAGAGCCTCATTGTAGTTAACAGGGTCCAGTTCATAGCACCAGGGATAAAGTCTGAAGACTCACCCAAACCCATGTACCTCTCGGGCTGTCTGACAACCCTCCCACTATAACGAGGCGCGGCCTGTGCAAGAGCATCATCTGTGATAGTGCGTGCAGTCTCTTATGGTGTGTCTTCCTGTACTTGTGCATCTGGAATAAGGGACTGACTTCTAAGCTCTTCCAATACTACCTTGCTGCTTGAATTGTGATCTAAAATATAGTCCTCCTCAAGAAATCTGGCATTGGTGCTGATCATCACCTTCTGATCCTGAGGACTATAAAATAAACCACCTCTCGTTCCTTTGGGGTAGCCTATAAACAGCATAGCCTTGGATCTCGCCTCTAACTTGCCTATATCTGCCTCAAGCACATGTGCTGGACAACCCCATATTCTGAGATGCCACAGACTAGGCTTTCGCCCATTCCACAACTCTGATGGGGTCGAAGGCATAGACTTAGATGGCACAAGGTTGAGGATAAAACATGTTGTCTCTAAGGCATAACCCCAAAACGAGATAGGCAACTCACTGTAACTCATAATCAAACTAACAATCTCCATAAGAGTCCTGTTCCTCCTCTCTGCTACACCATTCTGCTGGGGTGTGCCAGGTGCAGACAACTGGGTCTGAATACCCTCTTCTGACAAATAGGATCTAAATTCACTAGAGAGGTATTCGCCACCACGATCAGATCGTAGGGCCTTGATACTCTTACCCAGATGGTTCTCCACCTCAGCCTTGAATTCTCTGAACTTGCCAAAGCATTCAGACTTGTGGCGCATCAGATATATGTATCCATATCTAGAGTAATCATCCGTGAAAGTCACGAAATACTCATAACCACCTCTAGCCTGAACTGACATAGGCCCACACACGTCAGAATGAATCAGCTCTAAAACCTACTTGGCCCTATACCTCTTTGCCTTGAAAGGCCTCTCGGTCATTTTACCCTCCAAGCAGGACTCACAGGTCGAATAGCTGTCAATATCTAGTAAGTCCAAAGACCCACTCTTAACCAACCTTTGAATCCTACTAAGGTTGATGTGACCTAGTCTCAGGTGCCAAAGATAAGTTTGATTCAAAGGGGAAGACTCTTTTCTCTTATTATGATTCGGTGATGAGTTACTAGTTTCTGTGTTTTGCATTACTGGGGAGTATGTCTTAATTAAAAACAAATTGTCAACCAATGTACCGAAACATATAAGTTTCTGGCCTTTTCTAATAAATATAGATCTATCAGAAAAAACACACTTATAACTATCCAAAACAAGTTTAGAAACTGAAAGTAAGTTTTTTTGCGAAAACTGGGTACATAAAGACAATCTCTCAACAATAAAGTAAAGTCTGAAAGATAAAGACAAAAAACTCCCACTTCAGCAACAGAAACTCTGGTAGTATCCCCAAGGTAGACCTGCAACTCTCCCTCTCTAAGCAGCCGGGTCACTTGAAACCCCTGCAAAGAATTACAAACATGATCAGTGGCTCCTGAATCCACACACCAAGTATCTATGGGAATCGCCGCTAAACACGTCTCAGCGACTAGGGAAAATTTACGCATACCTCGAGGCTTTGGGCAGTCCTTCTTCCAATGTCCCGCTTTGCCACATCTAAAGCATTTGCCTTTCGGCTTCTGCTTTTTGGCAATGCCCGCCTTGGGTCCATGATTAGCTCCTGCTTTCTGGCCTCTCTTCCTCTTTTGCTTCCTGGCTTTGGGCCCAGCAGAGGAACCTGAGGGACCAACAGTAGCCAAGGCTTGCTTCTTCTCTGCAAATAGGCTCTCAGCAGACACCAATACAGTCATGAGCTCGAAAAGTGAATATGAGAGATTCCCCATATTATAGTTCAACCGAAACTACTCAAAACAATGAGGCAAGCTCTGAAGGATGATATCGACCTGGGTTTCCCCATCGATGTCACCTCCCAATACCTCAATCTCATTGATGCAGCTAATCATCTCCAGTACGTGGTCTCTCACTGAAGTGCCCTCAGCCATCCTAGCATTCATGAGTTTCCTCATAGCTGACTGCTTGGTTGCCCTGCCCTGATGTCCAAACATCTCCCTGAGGTTGAGCATCATATCGTAGGCTGAGGTCATCTGCTGATGCTGGTGCTGCAGTACACTTGACATGGAAGCCAAGATGTAGCACCTGGTCATCTCATCAGCCTTCTGCCACCTCGTATATGGCTCTCGCTGCTCAGGGATGGCATCATCTCTGGGCTTAGGGGGACACTCCTCAGTAAGCACGTACTTGTAACCCTCAGCGGTAAAGACAATGTCCAGTTTATGTTTCTAGTCAATATAGTTTGGACCAGTGAGTTTGTTTTGGTTCAGAATGACAGCTAGCGGATTAAACGACATATCAACTTAAAAATAAACAATTCAAGTTTCAGTATTCTTTTTCAAAATATTGAAAATCCTCTAAAAACCCAATATAATCTTCTACCAACATCTCTACACCGGGATTAACGCATGTCACGATAGGTGAACGTCTACGCTAACCCACATTCATTCGAGAAGAACCAAAGTTCATTAATTTCATTATCTGACCAAAGATCTTATTATCAATGAAATTAATAGTCGATAATTTTAGCCATACCCGAAAATAGCGTAACCTCGATGGGAGGAATACTAAAAACGGTACACTAAGTGTATGCCATTACGTGACTTCTAAGTTTGTTAATTAGGATACTAATGTGCCTCAGATGGCGTGGGTGTCGCAACTTTCTCCAATTAAACTCACTATAGTCATCCCTTTAGAAATTCATTCTGGTAATATCCGTGGTTGAAAACTCATCCGATAGGGAGGAAGGTCTAAGCCAGCACGCAAGTTTAACCACATCACCAATGAACCCGTAATGGAGGCCATAGGGATATTTACCAACCGCTCCCACTTAGATTTTTAAGTTTGAGGATTTTTACATTTTAACATGCAATATCTTAACTATGGATATTCGCACCCATAAAACCGTTGGAGTTTTAATATGCGAATAATCTACCTTAGTTAATTGCACATTACCTTTTAAAAACATTTTGGTTTGGTTTTTGTTCATGCAAAATAAAACAAAAATCACACAATCAATGAAAAGACTTAAATACGGGTAATTAAACAAATAAAATTTTCCGACTATTATGGCCTTCTCTATCGTTGATTCCTCGACGCCTCGGTGACACGTCCCGTCATATCGCTCCCACTCGTTATTTGGATTTCATTCGATTCGCCCGGGTTTTCTCAGTTTTCTACGTAATTAGGAATCACCAAAAATTACGATAAACCAAAACCCGCGAATATAAGTTACCCAAAATATCGTCTTCGTCATAGTACATAAATTCCTATATACAAAGGCGTTTTCTAGGAATTTAAAGACAACATGATTAGATCAAATCCTACTACAAGATTTTTCTAATCCTACACGGCTTCCCGCTCGTGGTTATTACTATTACAGACATTCTCATTCAAAAAACAATACAAGCCGGGACATGTCCCGGGGTTTATGAATGAAAAATAAATTTCTACCATAATAGCTGGAAAACTAATAACTACCTGTTTAAGCATTTCGACAAAAATAATATTGCCAAAATAAAGCCGTGTAATAAATCAAACAAGTATAAGACCGAAACTAACGCTCTGATACCATTTTGAAGGAAAACTGAACAAGCCCGAGCTAAATCGAAAATCTCACTTTCGTGCAATGCATTCCAGAATCGGAAGCTTTCGACCAAGCTCAGGCTCAAATTAGTTTACCCATGAACGGATCTTGACTTATACTTATTTAATTTATTAATCGGGACACAAAAGATTCAATCTTTAATAAAAGCCGAATTTAAAGATTCTACCTTTTGTAGCGAAGTCCCATGCCTAAAGAAAAATCCAATCTTTGTTGCGATTCCAATTGAAATCCAATAGATATATCCGTAGAAACTTCGAATATTGCGTGGGCAATAATCTATCGAAGTCTACTTGCTTAGCCCATAAGGAAATCATTCAAATCAGATTCAATATATTTCCCAAAATCTGACAGAACAAGAACCCGCCTACTGCACACGAAAAATTCTGTTGCTGTTTCTTCTTCAACAAACCATCACCGAGCTGCTACTTGATCGGACTTCACCACGCCGGGATCTATACAAGAGAGACCTGCGGATCACCCATCAAATGAAAGAGATCAACGCAGGCCAATCTCAAATCAACCGCATGTAACTAGAACCAAACAACATCAGCGAGAAAACCCTTGTTCGACAGCAGCAGTTCCGGCAAAAATCCAGCAATAATCCAGCGAGCTTCTTGAGAATAAACCCAACAGTTCCATCTTTTGAATGAATCCAATCCGGGGAGCAAGAAATCTAGTTCGTTTTTGAAAGAAAACTTCAAGAAGAATAAGTTCTCTCTCTAGAACTTTCTTACTCTAAAAGGGGCAAGACTTGTCATGCAAGATTTCCTTATGTATATTGGGCTTCAAGTTTTCTATTTATAGGAGCTCTAATGGAGACCTAATGGGCTCTCGAGTTGGGCCTTTTAATTTGACTTTCATTGACCGCTATGTCTTTCTCGACTAATCAACTCCAATCAACCCATTTGAATTAATTTCATAACCCACTTCGTTAATTTAATTTAATCGAACCCTTAGAATTAATTAATTCAAATAGAATTAATTTCTTAATTCACTTTGTCAATTAAATATTAACTAAACCTTTTGGATTAATTAATTCACCTTGTCGATTAGTCAAATACATAATTAGTCGTGCCACTATCGGACCAATTATGGAACTACCGCTCGAAAATGACTTTACATCGCGCCATTATATTTTATTCTATCTCCCCGCATTAAAGATCTAGTGCTCGTCAGTTTATCAATTTACTGACAAATTAATTCACCGACTTCTTGGTTTCCGAGATTAGTACCACTCGTCCTTTTATTATACCGAACATAAAGTTCACCTGCTAAGTTTAGTGTAATAGACCTTACGAGCTCATCTCGGGAGCACCATCAACCCAGCGAACCGGTACGTGGATTCCTCCAACTAGCAACGGCACATAAGAAGCTAAACACCGCATACCCAACCTACCTAGGTATAGGCCTCAATTGACCACACTCTTTGGTAAATCAAAGCATACGATATTCAACCCTCACGCCCGTCCCAATCTCGGGATTGAGAGACGAAATACTAGGACCGAATTGACTACGCCAATCAGTATAAGTCAATTCTATGCAAACTGGTCATGCTCAATATGCCCCGGGCATATTCGTGTGATTTAAACTAGTTTAGATAAACTAATTTCCAAACCACACGATAACCTATACCGATAGTATGTTCATACTATCTCAGTTACGAGCATACTTGTAATATATCAATACTTTAACCAATAACGGTATCTACTGTGTCTTTTCACACCCCGTTATCTAGTTCTATGATATAAATGAACAAATTTATACCGAAACAAAATGATATGTCAACTGTGGATATTAGTTTTTGATACAAGCCATAGCTTTTCTGTATTCAAAACTAACAACTTTATGTCAGGATCAATATTAAAGAAGGCATCTATTTTCAACTCTGCAATAGTGGAACACGCACTATTGATACTTTATATCAGGATCAAGGCATCTATTTCCACTCTATAATAGTGGAACACGCACTGAGGATACTTTATGTCAGGATCAATATTAAAGAAGGCATCTATTTACAACTCTGCAATAGTGGAACACGCACTAAGGATACTTTATGTCATGATCAAGGCATCTATTTCCACTCTGCAATAGTGGAACACGCACTAAGGATACTTTATGTCAAGATCATTTATTATTTTCAACTTTGTAATAGTATTAGTTGGGTTCTATAAATTGCAATAAAGATTAGAAGGATAGGTAGAACTTTCAGAACTCTTTTCGAAGATTACTCTCTATTCTCTAAACACTCTTGTAACTCAAAGAATATTTTGAAATAATATCAGAATTCTAAGGATTATACCTCGGTGTTCATAGTTATCTTTTGCATCAACATTATATCATTCAGCTTTCGGATTTCTTTTATTAAGGTGGATTCTGTCTACAAGATTTGTAAGTTTTCATACTAGTCTGTCTAGTCTAGTATTCTGTCTACTATTATCTTCTTAATTTTGTTATCTCCTTATAATTCTGTCTAGTCTAGTATTCTGTCTACTATTATCTTCTTAATTTTGTTATCTCCTTATAATTTTATTATTTTTGTTATCCTGGGTTTGTTTTTGTATTGAAGCCATATTTTCTATACTTTAATAGTAACATCATCATCGTAACTTTTGTGTTTGGTAAAGTGCTAGTAAGCTCGTAAGTCCGTTGGTAAGCCTTGTAGCACGGAAAGTGCTCGGTGTTCCTGGTGTAGTTTCCCAATGTTCCCACTATTATACGTTGGTTATGTTAAAATTTGAGTACATCAATATTGCAAACATACTGAGAAAAATCCTGCGTAATAATAATACTTCTACTAAAAGGATTGTTCAAAGTAAAGAAGAAATTTTTCATGGCAATTTTGATGATTGTTCTATTCAAGAAGAGAATATAGAAACCATTTATAAGATAGGATCTTTGGATTTTAAAACTGCTTTCAGTATTAAAACGCATGAAGAAACATTGAATATTCAAGAAAAATTTCATTCTTCATCATTATTATCTAATATCTCCATAAAGAATTATTTGGAAAAAGGATATAGATTTGTTCATTTTGGATTAATTGAAATAGCAATTAAACCTTTAGTTCATATCGGTGTTGATACTCCCATTTATGTAGCATTAAGAGATAGGAGATTAAAAAAATATAAAACTTCTTTGTTGGCTTTAATTCAGACTAATATATGTAATGGTCCCATATTTTTTAATTGTGCTCCTAATTTCTCAGTATCATTGACAGATCCATTAGTAATGAATTCTCTTATTTTAGATATTCAAATACAAGGAGATGAATTTGAAAATTTAATAGAACAGTTTGTGGTAATGTATAGAATCTATTATAAATTAATGATTAGTCAGTTGAATCCTAAATTCTGAATGTATCCATCAATTAAGGAGGAAACTGTTCTATTACAAATAGAGGATGAACACTCAAAAACTTATACTCCTAAAACATTAAAATGGAATTAAATAACAATACCAGAAGAATTTCAAGTTGAGAATCAGCAATCTACTAAGAATATTGAACGAAGAGAAGTTTCACAAATAATAGAAGAAAAGAATGGTACAGTCTTAGTTCGATTTAGTTCTTTTCGATATAATAATTGTAGCACAGGAGACACTTCTTTTCAATCTCATTGAAGATCCACATCTAGTATAGAGGATTTCACAAATACTTTTAGAAAGACACAAGTTTATCATAAAAATCCAATTCCAGAAATAAATTCTTATCACTCTCCACCTTTGTCACCCACAGCCTCTCAGATGCAAGGAGATATTAATGTTATTACTAAAGTTACCTCTGTAAATTTTGATCAATTAATAGCGGATTTAGAGGATAACGAGTATTTAGAACAAAGAAATTGGTATCACAATTTAGACTCTCAATTTCATGATCGATTACAAAGAGAATGGATGATGGATGTCAAAAGGCATAATACTCCATTTAATTTTTATACATGGTTAGAATATTATTTTACTAAAATGGATCTACAAAATGTATATACTTCTCACATTAATGTACAGACTAATTTGGCTAAGAAATGGAAATTAGGGGATGGAACAATGGTAGCACAGACTTATCCTCCTTTGAATACATTAAAGATAGATACATCTCATGGTGAATTAACTGCATCTCCATTTAAGACTGGCAAAGATAATGATGAATCTTTTAAAATTGAATACATAAAAAATTACATATGCAGCATAATTATTCCAATGTAGTATTGCATCATATAACCAAACAATTAGATTCTTTATCAGTAGATGTTAAATCTTAACCTAGACATAGTCAAAAATTTCCTGATAGTTATTTTTTTTCCTCATTTTCAACCTAATGTATTAATTACAGAAAGGGATAAAATCAAATTACCTTCTACTGGGTTCCAGACACTTTAATGGAGAAGATATCACAAACAATAGAGAAATTGAATTCTATTCTTGCTCCTGGTCTTTCAAAAATAAACGTGATCAATAAAGAATTAGATTTTGAAAACTATTCTAGTAGTAATGATTCTGATAATGCACTAATCCAACAGATAAATGATATAAAAGAAGAAATATTAAAAGAACAACCATATCATATAAATAGGATGCGGAGACAATATAGATATAACAATAAACCTAATTGGAGAAAGACTGAAACAAGAACTTATTATCCTAGACCAACACCACCAGATATTCAGTATGAAGAAAGGGCAAAATTTAGATCTAACAGTTATGATGGAAATTCCTTGACTAACTGGAATATGGATGGTAAAAGTGAGTATGAAATTTTGAACTCTTTACAAGAAATTGGAATGGTAAAAATAGCATATAGATTGAAAAATATGTCAGAAAAGGATGCATGTCTTTTAATTATTACAGGATTTACTGGACAGTTAAAATACTGGTGGGATAATTCTTTAAGTTTTCAAGATAAAACATCTATAATGGATCATATGATATCAGAAGAGGATGCAGAAGGAAATAGCACAAATACAAATGATTCTTGAGATTTTTTTATTTATACAATAGCTATGCATTTTGTTGGAAATCCTAATGAAGCATTAACTTCTTCAAAGATTTTTCGACTAATTTAAGATGTCTGAGTTTATCGGATTTCAAATGGTATAAGGATATGTTTTTAACTCATGTATTAAAATGACCGGATAGTAATTCTCCCATATGGAAAGAAAAGTTTGTTACAAGATTGCCTAATTTATTTTCTCAGAAGATTATGACAAATTTACAAAAAGAAATGTGCACAAAATCAATAAATTTTAATGACATGACTTATGGGCAGTTGTTTGCCTTTGTCAAGAAAGAAGCTTTAACAGCATGCCAAGATTTAAAATTTCAAGCTAAATATGGTAATGAAAGGAGAGAATTAAGTTCATTTTGTGAAGCATTTGGTATAACTGGAATTAAAGCTCCCTCTAGAGCTTCTAAACAGAAGAAATTTGCCTATAGGAAAAAGAAACCACATAAATATGAATCGCAGAAATATGAGAATACTAAGAAATATTACAAAAACAAAAATAAAAAGAAGTATAATAAGGAGAATATTATCTGTTATAAATGTGGGAAGAAAGGACACAAGGCTAATACCTGCAACAGCAAAAAAATGATTAATTAAATATTGAATAAATTCACTGAATTAAATATAAACTTAAAAGAAAAATTGGCAAATGAGATATCTTTGGAACAAGAAAATTCAGATGATTATAATGATGATTTTTATAGTGTTTCAGGATCAAGTTCAGAAGAACCAGAATGTAGTTGTAATTCTATTAATATGATTCGGATTAATCCTCAAAATAGCAATAAAGATCAAAAACACCTTTTATTCGACTTAATTCAAGAATTACCTTCAGAATTGCAAACAACTTATTTGCTTAAGTTAAAGGATTTGATATTAACAGAAGAACAAGATCCAGTTAAAATCATAGAACCATTTAGTATTTATAAATTATTGCATACTTATTCTCATGATAGTTCATTTCGGAAGAATAGTACCACAGATTTACAAAATGAGATTAATCAGTTAAAAAATCAAATTAGACAACTCAAAGAAGATGTTTTAAGGATTGAAACAAAGAATTTAGAATTAGAAACTAAAATAGCTATTCTTAAATCCAGTACATCAAAAGGAAAAAACATAGTAGAAGATGTGACACCCCCAGAATTTAATCATTCGGAATTTCAGTTAGCAGAAATATCATTATCAGACAAACCACTATAGGATTCTAAATTTATTTCTGTCATCGAAAAGATGAATTTTCAAAAATGGATAGTATACATCACAATCTTCATATGATCTTATCAAATAACTATAACAGCTATAATTGATAGTGGTGCAGACCGAAGTTGTATTAGAGATGGATTGATACCAAAAAAATATTATGTACCAACAAAAGAATCTTTACTTACGGCAAATGGTATGCCGTTAAAAGTCAAAGGTAAGTTAGTTAAAACTTCTATATGTAATGAAAATTTTTGTTTTAAACATCATTTTATTGTAGTAGAGGGTTTGAATATTCAAGCTATCTCAGGAACTCCTTTTTTGACACAGATTTATCCTTTTTGGGTTGAAGAACAAGGAGTAGGTACTAAGATAATGGGATCAACAATTTTATTTAGGTTTTTATCTCCAGTAAAACGAAAAGAATTATTATTATTAAAAAAAAAACTCTATTTACAAACAAATTTGTACTATAAATATAATATCAAAAAAGATTAATTGTCTTAAAGAAGAAAAAAGCTATGTAAGGATTGAAGATTAATTAGGAGATTTAGGATTAAAAGAAAAAATAAAGAATTTAGAGGAACGAATAAGAAAAAAAGTATGTTCAGATATTCTAATACTTTTTGGGACAGAAAGAAACATTTAGTAACTTTGCCATATGAAAAGGATTTCAATGAAAGAAGTATACCAACAAAGGCTAGACCCATACAAATGAATTCGGAATTATTAGAAATATGTAAAAAAGAAATTGAAGGATTAATAAACAAAGGATTAATTATTCCATCTAAATCTCCTTGAAGTTGTGTAGCATTTTATGTTCAAAAGCAAGCTGAAAAAGAAAGAGGAGTCCCCAGATTGGTAATAAATTACAAACCGCTTAATAAAGTTTTACAATGGATTAGATACCTCATTCCTAATAAAAGGGATTTTTTAAAAAGGATTTATAATGCAAAAATATTCTTAAAATTTGATATGAAATCAGGATTTTGGCAGATACAAATTGACCCAAAGGATAGATATAAAACGGCTTTTACAGTTCCATTTGGTCATTACGTGTGGAATGTTATGCCTTTTAGATTAAAAAACGCCCCTTCAGAATTCCAGAAAATAATGAAAAACATATTAAACCCTTATACAAATTTTTCTATAGTATACATTGATGACGTTTTAATTTTTTTTGAATTAATAGAGCAGCATTTTAAACATTTAAATATTTTTTTAAGTGTAATCAAGAAAAATGGATTAGTAGTTTCTGTTTTAAAAATTAAATTATTTCAGCCAAATATTCGGTTTCTGGGTCAAAATATATACAAAGGGACATTTATTCCTATACAAATATCTTTAGAATTTATGAGTAAATTTCCAAATGAATTAAAGGATATGACTCAATTACAGAGATTTCTAGGATGGTTAAACTATATCTCTGACTTCTTCCCAAAATTAAGGGAATTGTGTGCTCCTTTATATAAAAGATTACAAAAGAATCCACCTGCATGAACAGAAGAACATACTACAATTGTAAAATTACTAAAACAAAGGATAAAAACTCTACCACTTATTTCTATCCCACAGCCTCAGGCATTTATGATTGTAGAAACAGATGCATCTAATATAGGATATGGTGGTATTTCAAAACAAAGATTGTCATCTAAATCAAAAGTCCAATTAGTAAGATATCATTCAGGTTTGTGGCTTGGACCTCAGAAGAATTATTCTACAGTTAAAAAAGAAATTTTATCTATTGTTCTTTGCATTTCTAAATTTCAAGATGATCTAATAAACAAAAAGTTTCTTTTAAAAGTGAATTGCAAACCTGCCAAAGATGTTTAACAAAATGATGTAAAAATTTTAGTTTCAAAATAAATATTTGCAAGATGGCAGGCAATTTTATCAGTATTTGACTTTGACATTGAACATATCAAAGGAAATTCCAATTCTTTACCTGACTTTTTGACCAGAGAATTCTTGACAGGTTCCAAGGATGAGTACCCAGCATACCAAGAATAAGAGCCTTACGGTCAAAGACTTCATGAAGAATCAAACAGTTCCATGTACTTCTAACTGCTTTCAATCTCTTCAGGATTTTCCACCTCTAACTTATGTTCAAGCTGCTTCAAATCCTTCAGCAAAATTACAACGATCTCCTATACCAGATTCTAGTATTCACTTTCCTTATCCTTCTCGTCAACCAGTATCTACATCCAGCCCCCAGAATCCAGCTCAGAATACTCAAGCTAAACAACCATTTAATCCAAATCCTCCATGTTATGCAACAAACCTAATGTTGAGCATTTAACCCTTACCAGACATCACGACCCTTTAGAATATCAAGATCTTTTAGGATATGTATTCAATATGTTTCAAGATAAACAATATTGGATCTCTTCTGAACCAAACATGGATTTGCGGTTCTATCAGTACATTTCGGTACACTCAGGATCGATGGATATTCACCATACGATGGATACACCAACAAATTCAGTCATTTTGTATTCCAAGACTGTTATAAGGAAAATCTTAAACAGACGAGATTGGATAGATTTAACAGGATCCGCCGTAGGCAAAGTTCATTTTGGAGGCTCTTATAATCCTCCAGGATATTCATATGAGGATTATAAAGAAGCATGGTTTAGAGGATTTCTTTTCAGACCCTTCAATTTCTTTTTTACATATTTCTAATAATTCCGAATTCATTTCTATGGGTCTAGCCTTTGTTGGTATACTTCTTTCATTGAAATCCTTTTCATATGGCAAAGTTACTAAATGTTTCTTTCTGTCCTAAAAAGCATTAGGAATATCTGAACATACTTCTTTTCTTATTCTTTCCCCTAAATTCTTTATTTTTTCTTGTAATCCTAAATCTCCTAATTGTTCTTCAATCCTTACATAGCTATTTTCTTCCTTAAGAAAATTAATCTTTTTTGATATTATATTTATAGTATAAATTTGTTTGTAAATAGAGTTATTTTGCAATAATAATAATTCTTTTCATTTTACTAGAGATAGAAACCTAAAGAAAATTGTTGATCCCATTATCTTAGTACCTACTCCTTGTTCATCAACCAAAAATGGATAAATATGTGTCAAAAAAGGAGTTCCTAAGATAGCTTGAATATTCAAATCCTCTACTACAATAAATGATGTTTAAAACAAAACTTTTCATGTATAGAAGTTTTAACTAACTTACCTTTGACTTTTAACGGCATACCATTTGCCGTAAGTAAAGATTCTTTTTTTGGTACATAATATTTTGTTGGTATCAATCCATCTCTAATACAACTTTGGTCTGCACCACTATCAATCATAGCTGTTATAGTTGTTTGATAAGATCCTATGGAGATTTTAATGTATACTATCCATTTTTGAAAATTCATCTTTTTGATGACAGAAATAAATTTAGAATCCTGTAGTGGTTTGTCTGATAATGATATTTCTGCTAACTGAAATTCTGAATGATTAAATTCTGGGGGTGTCACATCTTCTACTATGTTTTTCCCTTTTGATGTACTGGATTTAAGAATAGCTATTTTAGTTTCTAATTCTAAGTTCTTTGTTTCAATCCTTAAAACATATTCTTTGAGTTGCCTCATTTGATTTTTTAACTGATTAATCTCATTTTGTAAATCTGTGGTACTATTCTTCCGAAATGAACTATCATGAGAATAAGTTTGCAATAATTTAGAAATACTAAATGGTTCTATGATTTTAACAGGATCCTGTTCTTCTGTTAATATCAAATCCTTTAACTTAAGCAAATAAGTTGTTTGCAATTCTGAAGGTAATTCCTGAATTAAGTCGAATATGCTATTTTGATGATTAATCCGAATCATATTAATAGAATTACAACTACATTCTGGTTCTTCTGAACTTGATCCTGAAACACTATAAAAATCATCATTATAATCATCTGAATTTTCTTGTACCAAAGATATCTCACCAATTTTTCTTTTAAGTTTATATCTAATTCAGTGAATTTATCCAATATTTCATTAATCCTTTTCTTGCTGTTGCAGGTATTAGCCTTGTGTCCTTTCTTCCCACATTTATAACAGATAATATTCTCCTTATTATACTTCTTTTTATTTTTGTTTTTGTAATATTTCTTAGTATTCTCATATTTCTGCGATTCATATTTATGTGGTTTCTTTTTCCTATAGGCAAATTTCTTCTGTTTAGAAGCTCTAGAGGGAGCTTTAATTCCAGTTATACCAAATGCTTCACAAAATGAACCTAATTCTCTCCTTTCACTACCATATTTAGCTTGAAATTTTAAATCTTGGCATGCTGTTAAAGCTTCTTTCTTGATAAAGGCAAACAACTGCCCATAAGTCATGTCATTAAAATTTATTGATTCTGTGCCCATTTCATTTTGTAAATTTGTCATAATCTTCTGACAAAATAAATTAGGCAATCCTGTAACAAACTTTTCTTTCCATATGGGAGAATTACTATCCGGTCATTTTAATACATGAGTTAAAAACATATCCTTATTCCATCTGAAATCTGTTAAACTCGGACATCTTAAATTAGTCAAAAAAATCTTTGAATAAGTTAATGCTTCATTAGGATTTCCAACAAAATGCATAGCTATTGTATAAATAAAAAATCACAAGAATCATTTGTATTTGTGATATTTCCTTCTGCATCCTTTTCTGATCTCATATGATCCATCATAGATATTTTATCTTGAAAACTTAAAGAATTATCCCACCAGTATTTTAACTGTCCAGTAAATCCTGTAATAATTAAAATGCATGCATCCTTTTTTGACATATTTTTTAATCTATATGCTGTTTTTGCCATTCCAATTTCTTGTAAAGTGTTCAAAATTTCATACTCACTTTTACCATCTATATTCCAGTTAGTCAAGGAATTTCCATCATAACTGTTAGATCTAAATTTTGCCCTTTTTTCATACTGAATATCTGGTGGTGTTGGTCTAGGATAATAAGTTCTTGTTTCAGCCTTTCTCCAATTAGGTTTATTGTTATATCTAGATTGTCTCCGCATCCTATTTATATGATATGGCTGTTCTTCTAATATTTCTTCTTCTATATCATTTATCTATTGGATTAGTGCATTATCAGAATCATTACTACTAGAATAGTCTTCAGAATCTAATTCTTTATTGATCACGTTTATTTTTGAAGGACCAGGAGTAAGATTAGAATTCAATTTTTCTAATATTTGTGATATCTTCTCCATTAAAGGTGTCTGTAACCCAGTAGAAGGTAATTTGATTTTATCCCTTTTTGTAATTAATACATTAGGTTGGAAATGAGGAAAAGAATAACTATCAGGAAATTTTTCACTATGTCTAGGTTAAGATTTAACATCTACTGATAAAGAATCTAATTGTTTGGTTATATGATGCAATACTACATTGGAATAATTATGTTGCATATGTAATTTTTTTATGTCTTCAATCTTAACAGATTCATCATTATCTTTGCCAGTCTTAAATGGAGATGCAATTAATTCACCATGAGCTGTATCTATCTTTAATGTATTTAAAGGAGGATAAGTCTGTGCTACCATTGTTCTATCCCCTAATTTCCATTTTTTAGCCAAATTGTTCTGTACATTAATGTGAGATAAAGTATATACATTTGTAGATCCATTTTAGTAAAATAGTATTCTAACCATGTATAAAAATTAAACGGAGTATTATGCCTTTTGACATCCATTATCCATTCTCTTTGTAATCGATCCTGAAATTGAGAGTCTAAATTGTGATACCAATTTCTTTGTTCTAAATACTCGTTATCCTCTAAATTCGCTATTAATTGATCAAAATTTACAGAGGTGACTTTAGTAATAACATTAATATCTCATTGCATCTGAGAGACTGTGGGTGACAAAGGTGGAGACTGATAAGAATTTATTTCTAGAATTGGATTTTTATGAAAAACTTGTGTCTTTGTAAAAGTATTTGTGAAATCCTCTATACTAGATGTGGATCTTGGATGAGATTGAAAAGAAGTGTCTCCTGTGCTACAATTATTATATCAAAAAGAATTAAATCGAACTAAGACTGTACCATCCTCTTCTTCTATTATTTGTGAAACTTCTCTTCGTTCAATATTCCTACTAGATTGCTGATTCTCAACTTGAAATTCTTCTGGTATTGTTATTTCATTCCATTTTAATCTTTTAGGAGTATAAGTTTTTGAGTGTGCATCCTCTATTTGTAATAGAACAGTTTCCTCCTTAATTGTTGGATACATTCAAAATTTAGGATTCAACTGACTACTCATTAATTTATAATAGATTCTATACATTACCACAAACTGTTCTATTAATTTTTCAAATTCATCTCCTTGTATGTGAATATCTAAAATAAGAGAATTCATTACTAATGGATCTGTCATTGATACTGAGAAATTAGGAGCGCAATTAAAAAATATGGGACCATTACATATATTAGTCTGAATTAAAGCCAACAAATAAGTTTTATATTTTTTTAATCTCTTATCTCTTAATGCTACATAAATGAGAGTATCAACACCGATATTAACTAAAGGTTTAATTTCTATTTGAATTAATCCAAAATGAACAAATCTATATCCTTTTTCCAAATAATTCTTTATGGAGATATTAGATAACAATGATGAAGAATGAAATTTTTCTTGAATATTCAATGTTTCTTCATGTGTTTTAATACTGAAAGCAGTTTTAAAATCCAAAGATCCTATCTTATAAATAGTTTCTATATTCTCTTCTGGAATAGAACAATCATCAAAATTGCCGTGAATAATTTCTTCTTTACTTTGAACAATCCTTTTAGTAGTAGTATTATTATTATTATGCAGGATTTTTCTCAGTATGTTTGCCATATTGATGTACTAAAATTTTAACATAAGCAACGTATAATAGTGGGAACACTGGGAAACTACACCAGGAACACCGAGCACTTTCCGTGCTACAAGGCTTACCAACGGACTTACGAGCTTACTACCACCTTACCAAACACCAAAAGTTACGATGATGATGTTACTATTAAAGTATAGAAAATATGGCTTTGATACCAAAACAAACCCAGGATAACAAAAATAATAAAATTATAAGGAGATAACAAAATTAAGAAGATAATAGTAGACAGAATACTAGACTGGACAGACTAGTATGAAAACTTACAAATCTGGTAGACAGAATCCACCTTAATAAAAGAAATCCGAAAGCTGAATAATATAATGTTGATATAAAAGATAACTATGAACACCGAGGTATAATCCTTAGAATTCTGATATTATTCCAAAATATTCTTTGAGTTACAAGAGTGTTTAGAGAATAGAGAGTAATCTTCGAAAAGAGTTCTGAAAGTTCTTGAAAGATTTTCTGCCCGGGCCTAGCCAGAAATTCACTTTCGTGCTATGCATTCCAGAATTGGAATCTCTGGCCAGGCCTAGACACTAGCGCAATCGCTATTCCAACCCTTTTGAAATAACATTGCGCAGGATCTGGGTTCACAGTTATTCGATTTACCACGCAACAAAAATTTCTAATTAAAAGCGGAATCTTAGAAAAGTGCCTTTGAAGCGTGACTCAGGTGATTCTCTTGTATGCCTCAAGACTTTGATTTCACGTTGTGTGGGCAACGATCTAGAAATCAATTGACCAGCTAATCACCACAATCCACCTTCTAGAAAATTCCAGCACCTCCGCACCTGGCACGTACTGCAAACGCACCGCTCGGATAGAGAGAAAACTATACGCGCAGCTGATAAAATTGACCAACTAATTTCGACCAATAAACCAAGAAATCAGCCGCAAATAGTTATAAAAAATTCAACTATGAGAGAGAAATAATTTTCTCTCTCTAGAATTTTATCTCTCAAGTTTTCTTGTCTTAAAAACTTATGAATTGTAAATTCAATTGTATGTCTTGAATAGCTAATCCCTTGTCTATATATAGAGTTACAAGAGAGACCCCAAGTTGGTTTAGGATTGGTCTTCCTAATGGGTTTAGTTAATTAGTTTCAAAATCCAATTAGGTAACCAATCTGATAGGATAAACCAGATCCTACTAGATTTCCTAATCTCTAGGATTTCCTAATTCTAATTGAAACTTAAGACTTAATTAATTAATTAAATAATTCCACTTTGTTAATTACTGAATTAACCCTTAGGAATAATAAATCAATTAATTAAATCTACCTATTCAATTAACCCATTACAAAATTAATCGTACCACTAACGGATTAATTTTTGCACTACCATTCTACACCAGAATTGCTTTCGGAACAACTTAATTAAATTATATTCATAATCTCCCCACATCAAAGATATAGTGCTCTTTAATATATTAATTTACTGATAAATTAATTAATCAACTTCTTTAATTCCGAGACTAGTACCACTCGACCTTTTTACACGACCGGGTTTAGTATAATAAACATTTCGAGCTCATCTCGGGAACACCATCACCCCAAACGCACCGGTACATGGTTTCCTTTCGACAAGCAGCAGCACACCAAGCAACTAAACACTTGCACCCAACCTACCGAGAATATTGGCCGCAATTAACCTCACCCATTGACAGATCAAAGTACACTATGTCTAATCCTCAGGCCCGCTCGAGTCTAGGGATTAAGAGATAGAATACCAGGAATGATTTGTCTATTAAATTAGTACAAGACAAATCATTCCTAATGGTCAAGTTCAATACACCCCGAGTATATCTATATGATTCAATTAGTTTAGAAAAAAACCAATTATCCGAATCACATAATAACCTAAACCGACAGTTTGTCCAAAGCTATCTCGGTTACGAACCCCATTTATATATTATGTCTTTCAACCAATGATGAGATCTACTGTGTCACACAAGACACCTCATCATCTACTTACATAATATAAATAGACATATCATGCACAAAAAATTATAACCAAAACATAAATCGATATATTAATTGGGAAATTGTACAATACAAGCATAGCTTATGTATTCAACTCCAATAGTTCTACTTATCCTTCTAATCTTCATTGAAATTTATAGAACCCAACTAATACTATTACAAAGTTGAAAATAATAAAGGATCTTGACATGAAGTATCCTTAGTGCGTGTTCCACTATTGCAGAGTGGAAATAGATTCCTTGATCCTGACATAAAGTATCCTTAGTGCGTGTTCCACTATTGCGGAGTTGAAAATAGATGCCTTCTTTAATATTGATCCTGACATAAAGTATCCTTAGTGCGTGTTCCACTATTGCAGAGTTGAAAATAGATGTCTTCTTTAATATTGATCCTGACATAAAGTATCCATGTCTTCATTAGTCACATGGAACTTTAAACATGTTTTGCAAAGATGCCATCCAGCTGGATCATATTGGGGAATGTATCCAGTTAAAACTTAATCAGAAAACCAATATTCCGTATCCAAATAATCTGCATCCAAGCAATCTTCATCTTCATTACCTGACAAAAATTCATCCAATGTAAAAGTATGATCCGGGTACATTGGGTAAAAACAGAGCTGAACTTTAGACAGCTGGCCATCCTCATTAATCTGCTATAAATTAATCCTTGTTCTATTAAAAATTTTGTCTTCATCCTTTCATAATCTATCAAATGATAGTTGATTCTGCAATCCTTTTCCAACTAGCTTTACACCAATTTCTCTAGTTAAAACTTGGCTGGTACAATTTTTCTTTTTATCAGGCATAGGAAAAGGTACATGGGTTTGGGTGAGTCTTCAAACTTTATCCCGGGAGCTCATGAACCAGACCCAGATAGCTACAATGAGGCTCTTCAGGATAAAGATGCAGATTCTTGACAGAAAGCAATGATTGCTGAGATGGGTTCTATGGACTCAAATCAGGTCTGGGAGCTGGTAGACCTTCCAGATTTTGGCCTATTGGGTGCAAATGGGTCTACAAGTGAAAGAGAAGATCTGATGGAAGGGTTGAGACCTTCAAGGCTAGGCTTGTGGCGAAGGGGTATACTCAGAAAGTGGGTATCGATTATGAGGAGACCTTTTCCCCGGTAGCTATGCTTAAGTCGATCCGGATTCTCTTGGCCATAGCTGCTCATATGGACAATAAGATTTGGCAGATGGACGTCAAGACAGCTTTCCTTTATGGGAAGTCTTGAGGAGACCATCTTTATGCAGCAACCAGAGGGTTTCATTGTTCAGGACTAATACCACAAGGTATGCAGGCCTAGGAGGTCCATTTATGGACTTAAGCAAGCATTTAGATCTTGGAACATCCGTTTTGACGAGGTTATCCAGTCCTATGGATTCACTCAGTGTCCGGATGAGCAGTGTGTTTATCGTATACGTGATGGTGATACGGTGGTGTTCCTCGTACTTTACATAGATGGCATCCTTCTGATTGGCAACAGTAAGAAGGTGTTGTCATACGTAAAGGCATGGTTGTCCAGGAAATTTGATATGAAGGATTTGGAGAGGCTAAACATATCCTTGGGATCAAGATTATTCAAGATCGTAGGAGACGTTCTCTGACACTCTCCCAGACATCCTACATGGACACGATTCTGGCCCGTTTTAACTTGCAGAACTCCAAGAAGGGTTCACTACCTTTCAGGCATGGGGTGCATTTGTCTAAAGAGCAGTGTCCCATGACTGCTGAGGAGATAGATGCCATGCAGGTAGTACCCTATGCTTCTGCAGTGGGTAGCCTCACGTATGCTATGTTATGTACGAGGCCTGATATTTGCTTTGCCGTTGGCATGGTTAGCAGATATCAGAGTAACCCTGGGAAGGCTCACTGGGAAGCAGTAAAATGCAGTCTCAAGTACTTGTACAGGATGAGAAATTATGTCCTAGTTTATAGAGCGCAGGAGCTTGTACCGTTGGGTTACACAGATTCGGACTTTCAAGGTAATTTGGACAAGAGTAAGTCTACCTCTGGGTTTATGTTTACTCTAGGAGGTGGAGCCATAGTATGGCGGAGTGTCAAGCAGAAATGCGTGGCGGACTCCACCATGGAGGCTGAGTACGTTGTCGCATCAGAGGCAGCGAAAGAAGTTGTGTGGCTCCGGAACTTCCTGATGGACTTAGATGTGGTTCCTGAGTTGCCTAGGTCTATAACAGTTTACTGTGATAATAATGGTGTAATTGCTAACTAGAGGGAACCACGAGCCATAAAGTGAGTAAACACATAGAGTGCAAGTACCACCTGATACGAGAGATCATAAAAAGGGGAGACGTGATCGTGGCCAAGATAGCATCAGATGACAACCTTGTAGATCCTTTCACAAAGCCATTGACCCCAAAGGTCTTTGAGAGACACGTGGAGGGCATGGGAGTCAGATTCTTGAGGGAGCCATGTGAGTGAGCTTAAAGGTGTTCTGTAGATTTCATTATGACAGCAGTGTAATAGCGGGTTGGACAGTTTTTGTACTTCTTAGCATAGCTTTGAGTATTAGTGGGAGATTGTTAGTTTTGAATACAGAAAAACTATGGCTTGTATCAAAAACTAATATCCACAAATGACATATCATTTTGTTTCAGTATTAAATTGTTCTATTATATCATAGAACTAAATAACGGGGTGTGTGAAAGACACAGTAGATACCGTTATTGGTTAAAGTATTGATATATAAAAGGTATGCTCGTAACTGAGATAGTCTGAACATACTATTGGTATAGGTTATCGTGTGGTTTAGAAATTAGTTTATCTAGACTAGTTTAAATCACACGGATATACCCAGGGCATATTGAGCACGACCAGTTTGGATAGAATTGACTTATACTGATCGGCGTAGTCAATTCAATCCTAGTATTCAATTTCTCAATCCCGAGATTGTGACGGGCGTGAGAGTTGGATATTTTATGCTTTTATTTGCCAAAGAGTGTGGTCAATTGAAGCCTATACCTCGGTAGGTTGTGTATGCGGTGTTTAGCTTCTTACGTATCGTTGCTAGTCGAAGGAATTCACATACCGGTTCGTCGGTTGATGGTGCTCCCGAGATGGGCTGGTAAGGTTTATTGTACTAAAACTGGCCAGTGGACTTTACGTCTGGTATAATAAGAATATCTAGTGGTGCTAATCTCGGATACCAAGAAGTCGGTGAATTAGTTTGTCAATAAATTGATAAACCAACGAGCACTAGATCTTTGATGTGGGGAGAAAGAAGAAAATATAGTGGCGCGATATAAAGTCATTTTTTAGCGGTAGTTGCATAGTTAGTCCAATAGTGGTACGACTAATTATGTATTTGACTAATCGACAAAGTGAATTAATTAATCCTAAAGGTTTAATTAATATTTAATTGACAAAGTGGATTAAGAAAATTAATTCTATATGAATTAATTAATCCTAAGGGTTCGATTAAATTAAATTAACGAAGTGGGTTAAGAATTTAATTCAAATGGGTCAATTGGAGTTGATTAGTATAAGAAAGACTAAGCGGTCAACGAAAGTCAAATTAAAAGGCTCAACTCAAATTAAAAGTCATTATCCTGGGCTTACAGAGATTTTAAAAGACCAGAATAATCTATAAGCCCAGATTTTGAGCTTACAAAATCTGTAAGCCCAGATTTTGAGCTTACAAAATCTGTAATAACAGGATATTAATCCTGTTATTATCCTGTAAGTCTATTTTTGCTTCTACAAAATCTGTAAGTCTATTATCCGTTGGTAAGCCACATAGAGTTGGTGTTCCCGGTGAAGTCTCCCACTGATCCCTCTATTTTACGTAGATAATGTTTATATTCTAGTGCAATATTATGGCTAATATACTAAGAAAAATCCTAAATAATAATAATAATACTAAAAGGATTGTTCAAAGTAAAGAAGAAATAATACATAACAATTTTAATGATTGCTCTATTCCAGAAGAAAATATAGAGACAATTTATAAGATAGGTTCTTTGGATTTTAAAACTGCTTTCAGTATTAAAACTCATGAAGAAACATTGAATATTCAAGAAAAATTTCATTCTTCATCATTATTGTCTAATATTTCCATAAAGAATTATTTGGATAAAGGATACAGATTTGTTCATTTTGGATTAATTCAGATTGCAATAAAACCTTTAGTTCATATTGGTGTAGATACTCCCATTTACTTAGCATTAAGGGATAAGAGGTTAAAAAAATACAAGACTTCTTTGTTAGCATTAATTTAGACTAATATTTGTAATGGTCCAATATTTTTTAATTGTACTCCTAATTTCTCAGTATCATTGACAAATCCATTAATACTGAATTCTCTTAGTTTAGATATTCACATACAAGGAGATGAATTTGAAAAATTAACAGAACAGTTTGTGGTAATGTATAGAATTTATTATAAATTAGTCAGTTGAATCCTAAATTTAGAATGTTTCAGACAGTTAAAGAAGAAACTATTTTATTACAAATAGATGATGAACATTCAAAAACTTATACTCCCAAAAGATTAAAATGGAATGACATAACAATACCAGACGAATTTCTAGTCGAAAGTCAGCAATCATGTAGAAATATTGAACGTAGGGAAGTCTAAAAAATAATAGAAGCAGAGGATGGCACAGTTTTAGTTATGTTTAATTCTTTTAGATATAATACTTCTAGTTCAGGCGATATTCCTTTCCAACCTCATAGAAGATCAACGTCCACTATTGAGGATTTCACAAACAATTTTACAAAGACTCAAGTTTATCATAAAAATCCAATTCTAAAAATAAATTCTTATCACTCTCCACCTTTGTCACCAACAGCCTATCAGATGCAAGGCGATATTAATGTTATAACTAGAGTAACCACCATAAATTTTGATCAATTAATAGAGGATTTAGAAGATGATGAGTATTTAGAGCAAAGAAATTGGTATCAACAATTAGACTCTCAATATCAGGATATATTACAAAGAGAATGGATAATGGATGTAAAGAGGCATAATACTCTGTTTAATTTCTATACATAGTTAGAATACTATTTTACTAAATTGGATATAAAAGATGTATATACATTATCTCATATTAATGTACAAACGAATCTAGCAAAGAATTGGAAATTATGCGATGGAATACTTGTAACTCAAACTTATCCACCTTTACATACATTAAAAATAGATACAGCTCATGGTGAATTAACTGCATCTTCATTTAAAACTAGCAAAGATAATGATGAATCTGTTAAGATGAAAGACATAAAAAAATTACATATGCAGCATAATTATTCAAATGTAGTATTACATCATATAACTAAACAACTAGATTCTTTATCAGTGGATATTAAATCTTTACCTAGGCATAGTAAAAAATTTCCTGATAGTTATTCATTTCCTCACTTTCAACCTAATGTTTTAATCACGGAAAAGGATAAAATAAAATTACCTTCTAATAGTTTACAGACACCTTTAATGGAAAAGATATCACAAACATTAGAAAAATTGAATTCCAACCTTGCTCCTGGTCCTTCAAAAATAAATATGATAGATAAAGAAATAGATTTTGAGGATTATTCTAGTAGTTTTGATTCTGATAATGAAATTATACAACAAATAAATGAAATAGAAGAGGAAATATTAGAGGAACAAACACATGATATCAACAGAATACGAAGAAAACCTAGATATCCAAATAGGAATAATTGGAAAAAAGCTTAAACAAGGACTTATTATCCTAGACCAACATCACCAGATATTCAGTATGAAGAGTGGGCAAAATTTAGATCTTTTTGTGAAAGAAGAGAATTAGGATCATTTTGTGACGCTTTTGGAATAACTGGAATAAAAGCTCCTTCTACTGCTTCTAAACAGAAAAGAATAACTTATCAAAGAAAGAAACCACCAAGATATGATGACAATAAGAAATATTATAAGAATAAAAAGTATAAAAAGAAGTATAATAAGGAGAATATTATTTGTTATAAATGTGGACAAAAAGGACATAAGGCTAATGCCTGCAAAAGCAAGAAAAGGATTAATGAAATATTAGGTAAATTTGCTGAATTAGATTTAGATTTAAAAGAGAAATTAGCAAATGAGATTTCCTTGGTACAAGATGACTATAACGATGATTTTTATAGTATTTCTGAATCTAGTGGACCAGAATGTAGTTGTAATTCTATTAATATGATTAGGATTAATCCTCAAAATATCAATAAAGATCAAAAACATCTTTTATTTGGTTTAATTCAGGAATTACCCTCAGAATTACAAACCACTTATTAGCTTAAATTAAAGGATTTAATATTAACAAACGAACAAGATACAGTTAAAATCATAGAACCATTCAGTATTTCTAAATTATTACATACTTATTCCACTGATAATTCATTTAGGAAGAATAGTACAAAAGATTTACAAACTGAAATCAATCAATTAAAACCTCAGATGAGGCAACTAAAAGAAAACGTTTTAAGAATTGAAACAAAAAATTTGGAATTAGAAACTAAAATAGCTATCCTTAAATCAAGTACATCAAAAGGAAAAAACACAGTAGAACATATGACACAACCAAAATTTAACCCCTCAGAATTTCAGTTAGCAGAAATATCATTATCAGATAAACAACCATAGGATTCTAAATTTATTTCTATTGTAGAAAAGATGAATTTCCAAAAATGGATAGTTTACATTACAATCTCAATTGGATCATATCAAGCAACTATAACGGCTATGATTGATAGTGGTGCAGATCACAGTTGCATTAGAGATGGATTAATTCCCACGAAATATTATGTACCAACCAAAGAATCTTTACTCACAGCAAATGGTATGCCATTAAAAGTCAAAGGTAAGTTAGTTAAAACTTCAATATGTAATGAAAATTTTTGTTTTAAACGTCATTTTATTGTAGTCGAGGATTTGAATATTCAAGCTAGCTTAGGAACTCCTTTTTTGACACAGATTTATCCTTTTTGGGTTCATGAACAAGGAGTATGTACTAAAATAATGGGATCAAAAGTCTTTTTTTGGTTTTTATCCCCAGTAAAAAGAAAAGAATTATTATTATTACAAAGTAACTCTATTTACCAACAAATCTAACTATTAATATAATATCAAAAAGATCAATTTTCTTGAATAGGAGAAAAGTTATGTTAGAATAGAAGAACAATTACAAGATTTAGGATTACAAGAGAAAATAAAGAATTTTGAGGAACGAATAAGAAAAGAAGTATGTTCAGACATTCCTAATGTTTTTTGGGATAGAAAGAAACATTTAGTAAGCCTACCATATGAAAAGGATTTTAATGAAATAAGTATACCAACTAAGGTTAGACCTATACAAATGAACTCAGAATTATTAGAGACATGTAAAAAGGAAATTGAAGGATTAATAAACAAAGGATTGATTACTCCATATAAATCTCCTTGGAGTTGTGCAACAATTTATGTTCAAAAGCAAGCAGAAAAAGAAAAGGGAGTCCCAAGATTGGTAATAAATTATAAACCTCTTAATAAAGTATTACAATGGATTAGATACCCTATTCCTAATAAAAGAGATTTATTAAAAAGGATCTACAAGGCAAAGGTATCTTCAAAATTTGATAAGAAATCAGGGTTTTGGCAAGTACAAATTGCCCCAAAGGATAGATATAAAATGGTTTTTACAGTTCCATTTGGTCATTATAAGTAGAATGTTATGCCTTTTGGATTGAAAAATGCCCACTCATAATTTCAGAAAATAATGAATGACATATTAAACCCTTATACCAACTTCTCAATCGTATACATTGATGATGTTTTTGAAAGATTATCTGCTCGGGCCTAGCCAAAAACTCACTTTCGTGCTACGCATTCTAGAATCGAAATCTCTGGCCAGGCCTAGACGCTAGCACAATCGCTATTCCAACCCTTTTGAAATAACATTGCGCAGGATCTAGGTTTGTACTTATCCGATTTATCACGCAACAAATAAATTCTTAATTAAAAGCGGAAACATAATAATTACCTATTGAAGCGTTTACTCAGGTGATTCTCTTGTATACCCCAAGACTTTGTTTGTATGTTGTGTGGGCAACAATCTAACGAACAATTGATCAGCTAATCACCACAACCCACTTGCCGGAAAAAATTCTATAGCTCGTCCTCACCTGAATTTCAACCGCCGCCGCCGCTGGATTTCTCCTACCACCGCCGCCTACCGGAATTAACCATCGACCGCTGCCTGGGACAATAACCAGCCACCTGAGATTATGCTAGATGGAGAAAAACATTTTCTCTTTCTAAAATTTCTCTCTCTAAGTTTTCTTGTCTTGAAAACTTATGAATTGTATTATGAAATTGTGTGTCTTGAATAGCTAATCCCTTGTCTATATATAGAGTTACAAGAGAGACCCCAAGTTGGTTTAGGATTGGCCTTCCTACTGGGTTTCTGTTTCTTTCAATTCTGTTCCTGGACTGATACACATCCAACTGATACAGGGATTCACTTATCCCAATCCAGTTCCTGGTATGATTCAGAACCAACAGACACAATGATTAATTAATTACTTAATTAATTAAATCTACCTTTGTCAATAACCCAATACATAATTAATCGTACCACTAACGGATTAATTATGGCACTATCATCCTACACAAAAATTGCTTCCGGAACAACTTAATTAAGTTATATTCATAATCTCCCCACATCAAAGATATAGTGCTCATTAATTTATTAATTTACTGATAAATTAATTAATTAACTTCTTTAATTCTGAGACTAGTACCACTCGACCTTTTTACTATATCGGACATAAGTCCACCGGCTGGGTTTAATATAATAAACATTATGAGCTCATCTCGGGAGCACCATCACCCCGAATGCACCGGTACATGGTTTCATTTCGACAAGCAGCAGCACACCAACCAACTAAACAAGTGCACCCAACCTACCGACTATTGGCCACAATTAACCTCACCCATTGGCAGATCAAAGTACACTATGTCTAATCCTCATCCCCGCTCGAGTCTAGGGATTAGGAGATAAAATACCAAGAACGATTTATCTATTAAATCAGTACAAGACAAATCATTCCTAATGGTCAAGTTCAATATGCCTCGGGCATATCTATATGATTCAATCACTTTAGACAAACCAATTATCCGAATCACATAATAACCTAAATCGACAGTTTATTAAAAGCTGTCTCAGTTATGAACCTTATTTATATATTATGTCTTTTAACCAATGATGAGATCTACTGTGTCACACAAACACCTCATCATCTAACTACATAATATAAGTTGACAAATAATGCACAACAAAATATAACCAAAACATAAATCAATATATTAACTGGGAAAAAGTACAACACAAGCATAGCTTATGTATTCAACTCCAACAATCTCCCACTAATACTTATGTTGTGCTTTAAGTATACATCTACATTCAACTCCTATACAATCTGCTACTATATATCTGGAAAAACTGTCATGACTCTCCTAAGTATCTGATCCCCATGCCCTCCATGTGAGCCTTAAAGACTTTTGAAGTCAATGTCTTCATGAATGGATCTGCAAGGTTATCCTCTGATGCTATCTTACCCACGACCACGTATTCCCCCTGTACGATGTCTCGTATCAGGTGGTACTTGTGCTGTATATGTTTACTCGCCTTGTGGGCTCGTGGTTCCTTCGAGTTTGCTACTGCACCGTTGTTATCACAATACACCGTGACAGACTTCTGCAAACCAAGAATCATATCTAAGTCCACTAGAAAGTTCTTAAGCCATACTGCTTCCTTCGCTACCTCTGATGCGGTAACGTATTTAGCCTCCATGGTAGAGTCCGCCACACATTTCTGCTTGATGCTCTGCCAAACTATGGCTCCACCTCCCAGAGTAAACACATACCCTGAGGTAGACTTGCTATTGTTTCCGTCGCCTTGGAAATCTGAATCTGTGTAACCTCGGGGTACACAGCTCAAGCGCCTGATAGACAAACACTTGGTTTCTCCTTCTGCGCAAATACTTGAGAATGCATTTTACTGTCTCCCAATGAGCTCTCCGGGGATTACTCTGATATCTACTTACCATACCAATGGCATAACAGATATCAGACATCGTACACAACATGGCATATATGAGACTTCCTACTGCCAAAGCATAAGGAATTGTCTTCATGGCCTCTATCTCCTCAAAAGTCTTGGGAGACTGTTCTTTAGACAGATGCACTCCGTGTTAGAAAGGTAGAAAACCTTTCTTGGATGAATCGTATCTATGTATGAAGCTTGTGAGAGTGTTAATGAATGTTTCCTACGATCTCGAATTTTTTTGATCCCAATGATATGTCCCGCTTCCCCTAAGTCCTTCATATCAGACTGCTTGGACAGCCATGCCTTTACGTCTGATAACACTTTCTTATTATTGCCAATCAATAGAATGTCATCTATGTAAAACACAATAAACACCACTGAGTTTCCATCACGTCTGCGGTACACACATTGCTCATCCGAACACTTAGTAAATCCAAAGGACTGGATTACTTCATCAAACTAGATGTTCCAAGATCTGGATGCCTGCTTAAATCCGTAAATGGACCTCTTAAGCCTGCATACCTTATGTTCTTGGCCTTTTTCAATGAATCCCTCTGGTTGCTGCATGAAGATGGTTTCCTCAAGACTTTCATTTAGGAAAGCTATTTTGACATCCATCTGCTATATCTCATAATCTAAATGAGCAGCTGTGGCCAAGAGAATCTGGATCAACTTAAGCATGGCTACCGGGAAGAAGGTTTCCTCATAATCGATTCCCTCTTTCTAAGTATACCCCTTCACCACCAGCCTAGCTTTAAAGGTTTCCACCTTTCCGTCAGGTCCTCTCTTATGTTTGTAGACCCACTTGCATCTAATGGGCTTAAATCCATCAGGCAGGTCCACAAGCTCCCAGACTTGATTGTGGTCCATTGACCCAATCTTCGATATCATTGCCTTACACCAAGATTCTGCATCTTTATCTCGGAGAGCCTTATTGTAGTTAACCGGGTCAGGTTCAGGTGCACCTGGGACTAGGTCTAAGGCCTATCCCACGCCAATGAACCTGTCAGGCTCTCTTACAATCCTCCCACTACGACGAGGCACCACCTGTGTAGGTGCATCATCTGTGATCTCTTGTGTAGTGTGTGGTGTATCTACTTGTGCTGGTGCATCAGGATTATTAGTTTGTCTCCTAAGCTCTTCTAGTACTATCTTACTCTTGGGCTTGTGATCTAGGATATAGTCTTCCTATAAAAATCTAGCGTTGGTACTAACCACCACCTTCTGATCTTTAGGACTATAAAACAGACCACCTTTCGTTCTCCTAGGATATCCTACAAACAGCATTAATTATGTTCTTGCATCTAACTTAGCCGCATCTGCCTTAAGCACATGTGTTGGGCAAACTCTAAGATGTTTTAGACTGGGCTTGCGCCCGTTCCACAACTCTACTGTGGTTGAAGGTACGGTTTTAGATGGTACAAGATTAAGAATATACATCGTTGTTTCTAAGGCATATCCCTAGAATAATCTTGGAAAATCACCATAGCTCATTATCGACCTAGCCATTTCCATGAGAGTTCGATTCCTTCTTTCTGCTACACCGTTCTGCTATGGCATGCCAGGAACAGACAACTGAGACTGAATTCCGACCTCACTGAGGTATTCTCAAAATTCATGGGATAGGTACTCCCCACCACGATCTGATCGCAGTGTCTTGATACTCTTACCACGATGTTTCTCCACATCTACCCGAAACTCTTTGAACTTGCCAAAGCACTCGAACTTGTGACGCATTAGGTAAATGTACCCGTACCTTGAGTAGTCATCCGTGAACGTCACAAAATACTCAAACCCACCTCGTGCTTGGACTGACATTGGCCCACACAAGTCAGAATGAGTCAATTATAGTACTTCTTTGGCTCTATAACCTTTTGTCTTAAAAAGTCTCTTGGTCATCTTACCCTCCAAGCAAGATTCATAGGTTGAATAACTGTCAATCTCTAATGAACCTAAAGGTCCATCATTAACCAACCTCTGAATCCTACTAAGGTTTATATGACCTAGCCTTAGATGCCAAAGATAGGTTTGATTCAATTCAGAAGGTTGTTTCCTCTTATTAGTGTTAAATAAAGAGCTATTTCTTCAATGTTTTGCACAACAGGGGAGTTAGAATTAACCACAAACAAATTATCTATCAATGAACTAGAACAAATAAGTTTTCTATTTCTTCTAATAATAACAGATTCATCAGAAAAAATAAACTTATAACCGTTTTGAAGAGTTTAGAAACTGAAACAAGGTTCTTTCTAAAACTCAGTACATAAAGACAATTAACCAACTCTAATCTAGAATTTTCAAAAATTAGAGTAACCACTCCAACTGCTTCCACTGGCACTCTTGTAGTGTCGCCCAAATAGATATCCAGCTTGCCTTCTCTAAGCTTCCGGGTCACTTGAAACCCTTGCAAAGAATTACAAACATGGTCAGTGGCACCTGAATCCACATATCAAGTATCTGTAGGAATCGTCGCTAAACATGTTTCAGTGATTAAGGCAGAAACTATCGTACGTTTAAGCTTTGGACAATCTGATTTCCAATGTCCCGTCTGATTGCACTTGAAGCACTTGTCTTTCGACTTCTTCTTTGCAATATCTGGCTTAGGCGCAATTCACACTTTTTGAGCTATTCCCTTGAGCTTTCTCTTTTTCTTTCTAGCCTCAGGCTCAGAAGAATATTCCAAAGCTTTGACTGTGACTAAAGCTCACTTCTTCTCTTGAAGAAGACTTTTAGCCACCACCAACTCTTCCAACAGCTCGGATGAAGTACACAACATTTTACTTATGTTGTAGTTCAACCGAACCTGCTCATAGCTTTGAGGCAAGCTCTGGAGGACAATATCGACTTTGGTTTCACCAATGATTTTGCCTTCCACTACCTTAACCTTGTTGATGTTACTAATCATGTCAATGACATGATCTCTTACAGGAGTGCTCTCAGCCGTCAGGACAATGTCTAAATTATGACTCCAATCGACATAGTTCAGACTAATTAGTTTGTTATTTTTCAATATAGTAGCTAAGGGATTGAATGTGATATCGAATACTGTAAATTAAATAAACAGAAAATGTTTCAATGTTTAATCTAGAATTTCAAAAATAAGGAAATTCTAACAATTATTGACTTCCCTCAAAACAATAATTTTAATCCACCAACATCTCATTCACCGGGATTCTCACAAGCCACGATAGTGTGGACGTTTATGCTAACCCACATCCGTTTGAGAAGAACCAAATTCATTAACTACACTATCTAACCAAACGATCTATTGATCAATGTAGCTAATAGTCAGTGCTTTCAGCCGTACAAATAAGCAGCGTAACCTCGATGGGAGGAATACTACAAATCATACACTAAGTGTGTGCTATTACGTGACTTCTAAGTTTGTTACCTCAGGATAGTGCGCCTTAGATGGAGAGGGTATCGCATTTCTCCTAGTTAAACTTACTCTAGTCATTTTACTCAGAAATTCATAATCTAGCAATCTCATGGTTGGACTCATCCGACTGGAGAAAGGCCCTGATGCTAACGCGCAAGTCCACCTACATCGCATATGAACTCGTAATGGTGGTTGTGGGAATATTAAACTAACCCGCTCCCACTTAGATTTCTAAATTGAGGGTTTTTCTAGTTTTAACATACAATTAACTAACCCTAAGTTATAGACAACTATAAAACCAACATTCTTTAAAATCATGCATCTAAAATACAACATAAAAATTAAAGCACAAAAATTAAAACAATAAATACGGGAAATAAATGCGAAAATTAAATTTCCTGACTATTATGGTTTTAATTGCTTCCATCTTCTGCCTTGATCTCGTGTCCCGTCATGTAACTCGATGGAAAAAGTCTTGAACTTCAAAAAATGAAAACTGGAGGAAAAACGGGCCATAATGCAACCCAAAACAGGCCGCGCCCGCTCAGCGATCACAAGACGAGCCGCGCGCAGCCCAGCAGTGCGAAGCAGCTACTGCACACAGCAACTGCTGTGCGCTACTACCGCGTACTGGCGCAGCATCTTGCTACGTCGCGCGGCAGTGGTGCTGCCGCTTCGCCGGCGAGTCGTCACCGGTGCTGCCCCCTGCCACTAATCCCTCATTCACTTCTTCTACGCTATTTGGTCTTCTTGCAATTCGTTATGGGTTTTCCTGGGTTTCTACGAATTAACGATAACCCAAAACCCATGAATTCAAGTTGCCCACCATAACGCCTTCGATTACAAAATTAATTCTCCTACTACAAGGCTTTCTAGGAAAATTAAAAAATAAAAAATTACATATAAAAAATCCTATTACAGATTTGATCTAATCCTACAGGGCTTCCAGCACGTGGTTACACTATTACAAACATTCATAATAAAATTAAATCCAGACATGTCCCGGAGCTTAATTAAAACCCATACAAACGTAACCATAATAGTCGGGATTTCTTAACCACCTGTAAATAAAACCATGTAATAAATCTAACAAGCACAAAATCCAAAACCAGGCTCTGATACCAATTGAAAGATTATCTGCCCGGGCCTGGCCAGAAACTCACTTTCGTGCTACGCAATCCAGAATCAGAATCTCTGGCCAGGCCTAGACGCTAGCACAATCGCTATTCCAACCCTTTTGAAATAACATTGCGCATGATCTGGGTTTGTACTTATCCAATTTATCACGCAACAAATAAATTCTTAATTAAAAGCAGAAATATAAGAATTACCTATTGAAGCGTTTACTCAGGTGATTCTCTTGTATGCCTCAAGACTTTGTTCGTATGTTGTGTTTGCAACAATCTAACGAACAATTGATCAGCTAATCACCACAATCCACTTGTCGGAAAAAATTCTGCAGCTCGTTGCCGCCTGAATTTCAACCACCGCTGCCACCAGATTTCTCCTGTCACCGCCGCCTGCCGGAATTAACCACCGACCACTGCTTGGGACAATAACCAGCCGTCTGAGATTATACTAGAGGGAGAAAAATGTTTTCTCTTTCTAGAATTTCTCTCTCTAAGTTTTATTGTCTTGAAAACTTATGAATTGTATTATGAAATTGTGTCTTGAATAGCTAATCCCTTGTCTATATATAGAGTTACAAGAGAGACCCCAAGTTGGTTTAGGATTGGTCTTCCTACTTAGTTTATGTTTCCTTCTATCCTGTTCCTGGACTGATACACATCAAAGATATAGTGCTCATTAATTTATTCATTTACTGATAAATTAATTAATTAACTTCTTTAATTCCGAGACTAGTACCACTCGACCTTTCGACTATACCGGACATAAGTCCACTGACCGGGTTTAGTATAATAAACATTACGAGCTCATCTCGGGAACACCATCACCCCAGACACACCAGTACATGGTTTCATCTCGACAAGCAGCAGCACAACAAGTAACTAAACACGTGCACCCAACCTACCGAGACTATTGGCCACAATTGACCTCACCCCCGCTCGAGTCTAGGGATTAAGAGATAAAATACCAAAAACGATTTGTCTATTAAATCAGTACAAGACAAATCATTCCTAATGGTCAAGTTCAATACGCCCCGGGCATATCTATATGATTCAATCAGTTTAGACAAACCAATTATCCGAATCACATAATAACCTAAACCAACAGTTTGTCTAAAGCTGTTTCGGTTATGAACCTTATTTATATATTATGTCTTTTAACCAATGATGAGATCTATTGTGTCACACAAGACACCTCATCATCTAACTACATAATATAAGTTGACAAATAATGGACAACAAAATATAACCAAAACATAAATAGATATATTAACTGGGAAAAAGTACAACACAAGCATAGCTTATGTATTCAACTCCAACAGTTTTAATTTTTTCTGAATCAATAGAACAGCATTTTAAACATTTACATATATTTTTAAATGTAATTAAGAAAAATTGTTTAGTGGTCTCTACGTCAAAGATTAAATTATTTCTGACATATATTAGATTTCTAGGTCATAATATTTATAAATGAACAATTATCCCCATACAACAATCTTTAGAATTTACCGGAAGGTTTTCGGATGAATTAAAGGATAAAACTCAATTACAAAGGTTTTTAGGATGTTTGAATTATATCTCTTATTTTTTCCCAAAAATGAGAGAAATATGTGCTCCTTTATACCAAAGATTGCAAAAGATGAAAGAAAACTGAACAAGCCCGGGCTAAATCGAAAACCTCACTTTCGTGCAATGCATTCCAGAATCGGAAGCTTTCGACCAAGCTCAGGCTCAAATTAGTTTACTCATGAACAGATCTTGGCTTATACTTATTTAATTTATTAATCGGGACACAAAAGATTCAATCTTTAATAAAAGCGGAATTTAAAGATTCTACATTTTGTAGCGAAGTCCCTTGCCTAGCCCACGAAAACCCACCAGGAAATCTCTCAAAATTGGACTCAAAGAAACCAAAATCTGATCACTAACTTGACCCACAAGTTTTCCTACTGCTGTCGCATAAAAGGTGCTGCCTTTTAATAAAATCGACACTCTAGCAACCGGAATTCGAACTGCCCACTCGTGATCTTGACAGCCAAGGCCTCGGATCACCAAAAAAAGATCAACGAGATCTAGGCCGAATCAAATGCAGCAGACAGCAGCGAACTTCGGCAGCAGGATTTCATGAAAACCCGCGGCAACCCCTTTGAGCGAGAGAACAAAAATTGCGGCAGCAGCAAACTATTGTAGCAGCAAAAATCGGGCAGATTATAACCCAATCAATAAAAAAGTGATCTTTGGTTTGAATCCAATCAAGAGCAAGTGAGAAATCTAGTTCGTTTTTGAGAAAGAATTCTTGAAGAAAAATTCTCTCTCTAGAACCTTCTCACTCAAGAAAGCAAGAAAAATTGTCTTGCAAGACTTCCTTAGCTTTCTTTGGTCTCAAGTTATTCTATTTATAGGAGCTCTAATGGAGACCTAATGGGCTCTCGAGCTGGGCCTTTTAATTTGACTTTTGTTGACCGCTAAGTCCTTCCCGACTAATCAACTCCAATCGACCCATTTGAATTAATTTCATAACCCACTTTGTTAATTTAATTTAATCGAACCCTTAGAATTAATTAATTCAAATAGAATTAATTTCTTAATTCACTTTGTCGATTAAATATTAATTAAACCTTTTGGATTAATTAATTCACCTTGTCGATTAGTCAAATAGATAATTAGTCGTGCCACTATCGGACCAATTATGGAACAACCACTCAAAAATGACTTTACTGACAAATTAATTCACCGACTTCTTGGTATCCGAGATTAGTACCACTCGTCCTTTTATTATACCGAACATAAAGTTCACCTGCCGGGTTTAGTATAATATACCTTACGAGCTCATCTCGGGAGCACCATCAACCTGGCGAACCGGTATGTGGATTCCTCTGACTAGCAACGGCACGTAAGAAGCTAAACACTGCATACCCAACCTACCGAGGTATAGGCCTCAATTGACCGCACTCTTTGGCAAATCAAAGCATACGATATCCAACCCTCACGCCCGTCTCAATCTCGGGATTGAGAGACGGAATACTAGGACCGAATTGACTACGCCGATCAGTATAAGTCAATTCTATCCAAACTGATTGTGCTCAATATACCCCGGGCATATCCGTGTGATTTAAACTAGTTTAGATAAACTAATTTCCAAACCACACGATAACCTATACCGATAGTATGTTCAGACTATCTCAGTTACGAGCATACTTTTAATATATCAATACTTTAACCAATAACGGTATCTACCGTATCTTTCCACACCCCGTTATCTAGTTCTATGATATAAATGAACAAATTTATACCGAAACAAAATGATATGTCAACTGTGGATATTAGTTTTTGATACAAGCCATAGCTTTTCTGTATTCAAAACTAACAATCTCTCACTAATACTCAAAGCTATGCTAAGAAGTATAAAAACTGTCCAACCCGCTATTACACTGCTGTCATAATGAAATCTCCAGAACACCTTTAAGCTCACTCACATGGCTCCCTCAAGAATCTGACTCCCATGCCCTCCACATATCTCTCAAAGACCTTTGGGGTCAATGGCTTGGTGAAAGGATCTGCAAGGTTGTCATCTGATGCTATCTTGGCCACGATCACGTCTCCCCTCTTTACGATCTCTCGTATCAGGTGGTACTTTCACTCTATGTGTTTACTCCCCTTATGGGCTCGTGGTTCCCTTGAGTTAGCAACTGCACCATTGTTATCACAATAGACTGTGATAGACTAGGCAACTCAGGAACCACATCTAAGTCCATCAGGAAGCTCCGGAGCCATACAGCCTCTTTCGCTGCCTCTGAAGTGGCAACGTACTCAGCCTCCATGGTAGAGTCCACCACGCATTTCTGCTTGACACTCCTCCATACTATGGCTCCACCTCCTAGAGTAAACACAAACCCAGAAGTAGACTTACTCTTCTCCAAATCACCTTGAAAGTCCGAATCTGTGTAACCCAATGGTATAAGCTCTTGCGCTCTATAAACTAGGACATAATATCTCGTCCTGCGCAAGTACTTGAGAATGCATTTTACTGCCTCCCATTGAGCATTCCCAGAATTACTCTGATATCTGCTAACCATACCAACGGCAAAGCAAATATCAGGCCTCGTACACAACATAGCATACATAAGGCTACCCACTGCAGAAGCATAGGGTACCGCCTTCATAGCATCTATCTCCTCAGCAGTCATAGGACACTGCTCTTTAGACAAATGCACTCCATGCCTAAAAGGTAGTGAACCCTTCTTGGAGTTCTGCATGTTAAAACGGGCCAGAATCGTGTCTATGTAGGATGCCTGAGAGAGAGTCAGAGAACGTCTCTTACGATCTCGAATAATCTTAATCCTAAGGATATGTCCAGCCTCCCCCAAATCCTTTATATCGAATTGCCTGGACAGCCATGCCTTTACGTCTGACAACACCTTCTTACTGTTGCCAATAAGAAGGATGTCATCTACGTAAAGTACGAGGAACACCACCATATCACCATCACGCCTGCGATAAACACACTGCTCATCCGGACACTGAGTGAATCCATAGGACTGGATAACCTCATCAAAAGGGATGTTCCAAGATCTGGATGCTTGCTTAAGTCCATAAATGGACCTCCTAAGCCTGTATACCTTGTGCTCTTGGCCTTCAACAATGAAGCCCTCTGGTTGCTGCATAAAGATGGTCTCCTCAAGACTTCCATTAAGGAAAGCTGTCTTGACGTCCATCTGCCAAATCTCATAATCCATATGAGCAGCTATGGCCAAGAGAATCCGGATTGACTTAAGCATAGCTACCGGAGAAAAGGTCTCCTCAAAATCGATCCCTTCTTTCTGAGTATACCCCTTCGCCACAAGCCTAGCCTTGAAGGTCTCAACCCTCCCGTCAGATCCTCTCTTTCGCTTGTAAACCCATTTGCACCCAATAGGCCTAAACCCATCAGGAAGGTCTACCAGCTCCCAGACTTGATTTGAGTCTATAGAACCCATCTCAGCTATCATCGCTTTCTGCCAAGAATCTGCATCTTTATCCTGGAGAGCCTCATTGTAGTTAATTGGGTCTGGTTCATGAGCACCAGGGATAAAGTCCGAAGACTCACCCAAACCCATGTACCTCTCGAGCTGTCTCACAACCCTCCCACTATGACAAGGCGCAGCCTGTGCAAGAGCATCATCTGTGATAGTGTGTGCAGTCTCTTGTGGTGTGTCTTCCTGTACTTGTGCATCTGGAATAATGGACTGACTTCTAAACTCTTCCAATGCTACCTTGCTGCTCGACTTGTGATCTAAAATATAGTCCTCCTCAAGAAATCTGGCATTGGTGCTGATCACCACCTTCTGATCCTGAGGACTATAAAATAAACCACCTCTCGTTCCTTTGGGGTAGCCTATAAACAGCATAGCCTTGGATCTTGCCTCTAACTTGCCTGCATCTGCCTCGAGCACATGTGCTGGACAACCCCATATTCTGAAATGTCTCAGACTAGGCTTCCGCCCATTCCACAACTCTGATGGGGTCGAAGGCACAGACTTAGATGGCACGAGGTTGAGGATAAACATGTTGTCTCCAAGGCATAACCCCAAAACGAGATAGGCAACTCACTGTAACTCATCATCGATCTAACCATCTCCATAAGAGTCATGTTCCTCCTCTCTGCTACACCATTCTGCTAGGGTGTGCTAGGTGCAGACAACTGGGTCTGAATACAATCCTCTGACAAATAGGATCTAAATTCACTAGAGAGGTATTCGCCACCGCGATCAGATCGGGCCTTGAATCTCTTACCCAGATGGTTCTCTACCTCAGTCTTGAATTCCATGAACTTGCCAAAGCATTCAGACTTATGGCGCATCAGGTATATGTATCCGTATCTAGAGTAATCATCCGTGAACACGAAATACTCATAACCACCTCTAGCCTGAACTGACATAGGCCCACACACGTCAGAATGAATCAGCTCTAAAACCTCCTTAGCCCTATACCCCATTTCCTTGAAAGGCCTCTTGGTCATTTTACCCTCCAAGCAGGACTCACAGGTCGAATAGCTGTCAATATCTAGTAAGTTCAAAGACCCACTCTTGACCAACCTTTGAATCCTACTAAGGTTGATGTGACCTAGTCTCAGGTGCCAAAGATAAGTCTGATTCAAAGGGGAAGACTCTTTTCTCTTATTATGATTAGGTGATGAGCTACTAGTTTCTGTGTTTTGCATTACTGGGGAGTATGTCTTAATTAAAAACAAATTGTCAACTAATGTACCAGAACATATAAGTTTCTGGCCTTTTTTAATAAATATAGATCTATCAGAAAAAACACACTTATAACCATCCAAAACAAGTTAGAAACTGAAAGTAAGTTTTTGCGAAAACTGGGTACATAAAGACAATCTCTCAACAATAAAGTAGAGTCTGAAAAATAAAGACAAACAGCACCCACTGCAGCAACAGAAACTCTGGTAGTATCCCCAAGGTAGACCTACAACTCTCCCTCTCTAAGCAGCCGGGTCACTTGGAACCCCTGCAGAGAATTACAAACATGATCGGTGGCTCCTGAATCCACACACCAAGTATTTGTGGGAATCGCCACTAAACACGTCTCAGTGACTAAGGAAAATTTACACATACCTCGAGGCTTTGGGCAGTCATTCTTCCAATGTCCCGCTTTGCCACATCTAAAGCATTTGCCTTTCGGCTTCTGCTTCTTGGCAATGCCCGCCTTGGATCCAGATTAGCTCCTGCTTTCTGGCCTCTCTTCCTCTTTTTCTTCCTGGCTTTGGGCCCAGCAGAGGAACCTGAGGGACCAACAGTAGCCAAGGCTTGCTTCTTCTCTACGAATAGGCTCTCAGTAGACACCAATGCAGTCATGAGCTCGAAAAGTGAATATGAGAGATTCCCCATATTATAGTTCAACCGAAACTGCTCAAAACTAGGAGGCAAGCTCTGAAGGATGATATCGACCTGGGTTTCCCCATCAATGTCACCTCCCAATACCTCAATCTCATTGATGCAGCTAATCATCTCCAGCACGTGGTCTCTCACTGAAGTGCCCTCAGCTATCCAAGCATTCATGAGTTTCCTCATAGCTGACTATTTGGCTGCCCTGCCCTGATGTCCAAACATCTCCCTGAGGTTGAGCATCATATCGTAGGCTGAGGTCATCTGCTGATACTGGTGCTGCAGTACACTTGACATGGAAGCCAAGATGTAGCACCTGGTCATCTCATCAGCCTTCTGCCACCTCGTATATGGCTCTCGCTGCTCAGGGGTGGCATCATCTCTGGGCTTAGGGGGACACTCCTCAGTAAGCACGTACTTGTAACCCTCAGCGGTAAGGACAATGTCCAGGTTATGTTTCCAGTCAATATAGTTTGGACCGGTGAGTTTGTTTTGGTTCAGAATGACAGCTAGCGGGTTGAACGACATATCAACTAAAAACTAAATATTTCAAGTTTCAGTATACTTTTTCAAAAATATTGAAAATCCTTCAAAAACCTATATAATCTTCTACCGACATCTCTCACACCGGGATTAATGCATGCCACGATAGGTGAACATCTACGCTAACCCACATTCGTTCGAGAAGAACCGAAGTTCATTAATTTCATTATCTGACTAATGATCATATGATCAATGAAATTAATAGTCGATAATTTTAACTGTACCCGAAAATAGCGTAACCTCGATGGGTGGGATACTAAAAATGGTACACTAAGTGTATGCCATTACGTGACTTCTAAGTTTGTTACTTAGGATACTAATGCGCCTCGGATGGCGAAGGTGTCGCAACTTTCTCCAATTAAACTCACTATAGTCATCCCTTTAGAAGTTCATTCCAGTGATATCCGTGGTTGAAAACTCATCTGATAGGGAGAAAAGTCTAAGCCAGCACGCAAGTTTAACCACACCACCAATGAACCCGTAATGGAGGTCATGGGGATATTTACCAACCCGCTCCCACTTAGATTTTTAAGTTTGAGGACTTTTACGTTTTAACATGCAATATCTTAACTATTGATATTTGCACACATAAAACCGTTGGAGTTTTAATATGCGAATAATCTACCTTAGTTAATTGCACATTACCTTTTAAAAACATTTTTTGGTTTGGTTTTCGTTCATGCAAAATAAAACGAAAATCACACAATCAATGAAAAGACATAAATACGGGAAATTAAACAAATAAAATTTCCTGACTATTATGGCCTTCTCTATCGTTGATTCCTTGAAGCCTCGGTGACACGTCCCGTCATGTCGCTCCCACTCGTTATTTGGATTCCTCTCGATTCGCCCAGGTTTTCTCGGTTTTCTACGTAATTAGAAATCACCCAAAATTACGATAAAACAAAACCCGCGAATATAAGTCACCCAAAATAACGTCTTCGTCATAATACATAAATTCCTATATATAAAGGCATTTTTCTATGAATTTAAAGACGGCAAAATTAGATCAAATCCTAATACAAGATTTTTCTAATCCTACACGGCTTCTAGCTCGTGGTTATTACTATTACAGACATTTCCATTCAAAAACAATACAAGCCCGGACATGTCCCAGGGTTTATGAATGAAAATTAAATTTCTACCATAATAGCCGGGAAACCAATAACCACCTGTTTAATCATTTTGACAAAAATAATAATGCCAAAATAAAGCCGTGTAATAAATCAAACAAGTATAAGACCGAAACCAACGCTTTGATACCAATTTGAAGGAAAACTGAACAAGCCCGGGCTAAATCGAAAACCTCACTTTCGTGCAATGCATTCCAGAATCGGAAGCTTTCGACCAAGCTCAGGCTCAAATTAGTTTACCCATGAACAGATCTTGGCTTATACTTATTTAATTTATTAATCGGGACACAAAAGATTCAATCTTTAATAAAAGTGGAATTTAAAGATTCTACATTTTGTAGCGAAGTCCCTTGCCTAAAGAAAAATCCAATCTTTGTTGCGATTCCAATAGAAATCCAATAGATATCTCCGTAGAAACTTCGAATATTGCGTGGGCAATAATCTATCGAAGTCTACTTGCTTAGCCCACGAAAACCCACTAGGAAATCTCTCAAAATCGGACTCAAAGAAACCAAAATCTGATCACTAACTTGACCCACAAGTTTTCCTACTGTTGCCGCATAAAATGTGCTGCCTTTTAATAAAATCGCCACTCCAGCAACCGGAATTCAAACTGCCCACTCGTGATCTAGACAGCCCAGGCCTCGGATCACCAAGAAGAGATCAACGAGACCTAGGCCGAATCAAACGCATCAGACAGCAGCGAACTTCGGCAATAGGATTTCATGAAAACCCGCGGTAGCCCCTTTGAGCGAATGAACAAAAATCGCGGCAGCAGCAAACTATTCTAGCAGCAAAAACCGGGCAGATTATAACCCAATCAATAAAGAAGTGATCTTTGGTTTGAATCCAATCAAGAGCAAGTGAGAAATCTAGTTCGTTTTTTAGAAAGAATTCTTGAAGAAAAATTCTCTCTCTTGAACCTTCTCACTCAAGAAAGCAAGAAAAATTGTCTTGCAAGACTTCCTTAGCTTTCTTTGGTCTCAAGTTATTCTATTTATCGGAGCTCTAATGGAGATCTAATGGGCTCTCGAGCTGTGCCTTTTAATTTGACTTTCGTTGACCGCTAAGTCTTTCCCGACTAATCAACTCCAATCGACCCATTTGAATTAATTTCATAACCCACTTTGTTAAACCTTAGAATTAATTAATTCAAATAGAATTAATTTTTAAATTCACTTTGTCAATTAAATATTAATTAAACCTTTTGGATTAATTAATTCACCTTGTCGATTAGTCAAATACATAATTAGTCGTGCCACTATCGGACCAATTATGGAACTACCGCTCGAAAACACTTTACATCGCGCTATTATATTTTATTCTATCTCCCCACATTAAAGATCTAGCGCTCGTCGGTTTATCAATTTACTGACAAATTAATTTATCGACTTCTTGGTATCCGAGATTAGTACCACGTCCTTTTATTATACCGAACATAAAGTTCACCGGCCGGGTTTAGTATAATATACCTTACGAGCTCATCTCGGGAGCACCATCAACCCGGCGAACCGGTACGTGGATTCCTCCGACTAGCAACGGCACGTAAGAAGCTAAACACCGCATACCAAACCTACCGAGGTATAGGCCTCAATTGACCGCACTCTTTGGCAAATCAAAGCATACGATATCCAACCCTCACGCCCGTCCCAATCTCGGGATTGAGAGACGGAATACTAGGACCGAATTGACTATGCCGATCAGTATAAGTCAATTCTATCCAAACTGGTCATGCTCAATATGCCCCGGGCATATCTGTGTGATTTAAACTAGTTTAGATAAACTAATTTCCAAACCACACGATAACCTATACCGATAGTATGTTCAAACTATCTCAGTTATGAGCATACTTTTAATATATCAATACTTTAACCAATAACGGTATCTACCGTGTCTTTCCACACCCCATTATCTAGTTCTATGATATAAAGGAACAAATTTATATCGAAACAAAATGATATGTCAATTGTGGATATTAGTTTTTGATACAAACCATAGCTTTTCTATATTCAAAACTAACAAAAGAATCCACCTACATGGACAGAAGAACATACTGTCATAGTAAAATTATTAAAAGAAAGGATAAAAACTTTACCACTTATTAGTATTCCACATCCCCAGGCATTTATGATTGTAGAAACAGATGCCTCTGATATAGGTTATGGCGGCATTTTAAAACAGAGATTAATGTCTGCTTCAAAAGATCAATTGGTAAGATATCATTCAGGATTATGGCTTGGACCTCAAAAGAATTATTCTACGATTAAAAAAGAAATTTTATCTATTGTTCTTTGCATTTGCAAATTTAAGGAAGATCATATAAACAAAAAGTTTCTTTTAAAAGTGGATAGCAAACCTGCAAAAGATGTTTTACAAAAGGATGTAAAGAATTTAGTTTCAAAACAAATTTTTGCAAGATGGCAGACAATTTTATCAGTTTTTGTTGGTGAATGTGCCCTAATAAGGGCTATTTATGTAAATATACTTTGAGGGTATTTATGTAAATAAGATATTTGTCGCTTGATTGATTGTTTATCAAATGAGTTAATTTCATGATAGTAATATCCTTGTGCATATTTAAATTCATGAAATCGATCCGCCAAAAGAAACACTCCATGGACTAATTAGATCATGAGTGATTCTTTTGAGTAGTACTGGTACTAGGATCCTTAGACCAGAAATCACTACATGGTCTTAGGTGAATTGTAGTGTGTTTTGACATACGCCTAACGGGGCCGTAACAGGTTGCCAAGTACGGGTATGATTGGGTACACTATGAGACACGCTAAGGTATGTAGGTGAAGTGATGGGACTACAAATCTCTCTTAAGTGAGAGATGATATCTTGGCCACTTGATAGTGAACTGAAAAGTGCATGGCCATGCCCAGGGAATGATAAGGATATCATTTGCTTGATGGATTCAGTGTCACTAAGAGATCAAGTAAACGCTTAGCTACATAAGGATGATGGTTCCATGCCTTATGCTAAGCTGGATATCGATGTAGAGGATCGTACGCAGTTTGCTCGGAAAGGTTGTGTTGAATCTCCATTCGACCCTCCATTCTGAATTGGGTAGTCATTATGTCTTGCTAGAGACCACTAATGACTTATGGATTAATCAATGAGATTGAGTTATCCGTTGCCAATTTGGAATGGGCCTACAGGATCGCACATAAGAAAGTCCAATGATGCAGAATAAGTATTCTTGCCTACAATAAGTATAATTGTTATACTTAAATAAATAAGATTTAATTAAATGGTTTAATTGAATATTATTGGAAAGTTCGGTGGTATTAATTAATAGTTAATTAATTACCTGGGAACAATTGGGATGGGCTGATAAATCAAGGGACTTAATTGCAATTGAAGTTCTTGACCCATCAGCCTGATCCATGGGTCATGGGTTGATCCATGGGCTTGGTGTATAACCCAAATCATTAAAGTGTTATTTAAGGCTGATTTGGAATTAGTAAATATTATTTAAATACTGACTTGGAATCAGTTAAATAATATTTGGTAATAATACTGATTTGGAAATTACTAAAATCAGTTAAGTTATAATTGGATAAATTACAATACTGATTTTGGAAATTAATTCTCTACAAATATCCTAGGGATATAATTGTAGAGGAAGGATTTTTGAATGATGCTCATCAGAAAAATACACAGATTTCCCAAATTCTCCGGGTAGGCAAGATTGGCTAGCACCAACCTGCGAAGGCTTTCGTGCTTGAGAGTAGAGGATCCTTCGAGGAAGGATTTTGGAGACAACAAAACGCCATCTTCTCAGAGGAGCCAGGCGACGTGCGCAACCGATTACGCTTCAAGGGTAAGACCCGATCCTCATAGTTTAGGATTCCGCTGTTTAATTGGATTAAACACCTAGACTAATTCCCAACAGTGGTATTAAAGCCAGGTTTAAAATTAAAATTAATTTTAATTAAAAGTAATTGGATTTTTATTAAAATTGATTTTAATAAAATTTTGGAAAAAAAAAACGGGCTTTTAGAAAGCAAAAAGAAAAAAAAATTTCTGGGAAAAATAAATAAAATATTATTTTATTATTTCTGGGAAAATAATAAAATAATGATGAAGATCGGCCGGCCTTGGTGGGTGACATCGGCACGTCGGAAAAAGTTCCGACCAGCCGGATTCTAGCCGGAAAATCGCGAGCTCCCGATATGGCTGAATTTTATGGTTTTTGGTTCAAAATTTTGTGGGTTTTGATCTCCCGTTCCTTGAAATTGTTTTCGTTTTGGTTAAACGAGTCAGGATTAGATGGTTTCAAGACTGGGTTTAATAAAATTTTTCCGCTGGTTTTTTTTTCTTTTCAATCGGAAAAACGGGGAGAAACAAAATCGTTTTGGGGTTTGTTTTTCTTTTTCAAAACGGAATCGCAGAATGGTTTGGATGATTTCGTTGATTTCGAAAAGGATTTTGGTTAGTTTTTCGCCGGGTTATTGGTCGTTCGCCGGAAAAACGGGGGCTGTGATAGAAATCCTTCCTAACTGGGTTTCGGTTTTATGGATTTTTTGCCAGAGAATCGGGCCTAGGAGGCTTCGGGTATCTTTCGCGAACGTTTCTGGTGAGATCCGCGTCGTTTTCTTTGGCCGGAAAGGATGAATGGTTCATCGAGCATTCTGTCGCAGCTGGTCGTAAACGGGAACTGGTTGAAGAAGACGACCGGAGGCTGGCGGCGGGCGGTTGAAGCCCTAGGGGCTGAAATTACCAAAATGCCCCCGCCGCAGCCTCAAAACCCTAAAATGCCATCAGTTTTAAAATTGTTTTAAAATTGCAAAAGGAACCCTGAAGTTTTCAAGAAATAAAACCCTAAGCCCAGAAATTTTGGTTATTTACGAAATGACCCCAAAAGTTTCAGAAAATTAGATTTTAAATTTTTCTGAATTTTATTTAATAAGATATTAATTAAATAGTCTTATTAGATAAAGATAGGATTAATTTAGAATTTTATCCTATAAGTTTAAATTTATCCTAATTAGATAAATTTTAAAATAATTATTTTTATTAGATTAAAATAATTAGAAAAGATAAATAAATAAATAATTAATTAATTAGATTAATTAATTAGTTTAAATTTTGAATTGTTATTTATTTATTTTAATTTTGATGCTTAATTTAAATTGTTTAAATTTTATGTGAAGCATCATAATTATGCTAGCATGTTCATGCATCATTTTGGATAAATGTAAAATGAACAGAAGGATTGATTAAAATTGATCATGACACGATCAATTTTAATTCTGTAATAGTTACACAATCCTTAAAATTAATCGGCTTAAATTAAAACTGGCTTGTATGAGCATATGCATTTTATGTGTTTCAAAGCATGAATTGGGCTTTTAATTTTAACGTTTTAAAAGTTGAGGCCTACGAGCCAATTTTGAATTGGGCCTGCGTGCCTATAAAATCATCATGTAATAGTTAGGCCCAAAAGGAGGTTCCAAGAGGAGTCCATGGTGGAGCCCAGGAGCGGAGGCCAAATATGAAGATGTTAAAAGGCCCTGTAATAGACTAGAGCCCAGTTCATCGCTTTAATTTTATTCATTTTATTTGATATGCAAATGAATATGATAAACGAAAATGCATGTTAAGCCGATCAAACTTAAATCCCAAAAACCCAAGATTTTGCTTCCATACTTAAGGGCCCGCTTGGGTGTCGAACGTCTGATGGACTTGGAGAGCCCAAGGGCCTCAGGTTTTCTTCATGCGGCGGGTTGTTACATAATAGTGCCCAACTTTATCACTACCATTAATGAGTGGAAAAACTGTTTGGGTATTAGATGCTCAACTTTATCACTACCACTTGTTATGGAAAAACTGTGTGGGTGTCTATTGATGTGATGCCTTGAGGGATGGTTTAACTTGGGAAAATTAATCCTAGCTTGACCCGATAAGTTGACTAGGGATTAATTTTGCAAAGATAGGATGGTGTCAAACATTTGGAATGTTCATCCTATCACCGAAAAGTTGCATGGTATGCAATTGGAAAGCGTTAAATTACATGGAATGTGATTTGAACGTTGCCTACCAGAAGAGCCCGATCCCTACGATACTTGCCAAAGCAAGACTGGGGTTGACTCTTTGTGGATTTTCGGCCCACAATCTAGCACCAACACAAAATTGTTTGGGATTTCAATTTTGGCTATTGTGGAAAACATTTTTCAAAACTCATTCTAATATTTTGCATTTACTCTTTGTAGAAATGGCATCATCTAGCACAAATGTTATCTTAAACTCTACTCTAAGAAGTGTATTGGATAAAGGTAAATTGGTTGGACCAAACTTCTTAGATTGGGAAAGAAACTTGAGAATAGTTCTCAAACAAGAAAGGAAGCTACATGTCTTAGAGACCGCTTTACCTGAACCACCACAAAATGCTTCGGCAAATGTTCAACGAGCCTGGGATAAGCTGAAAAGCGACTCCGATGATGTGACGTGCTTGATGCTCGCGTCTATGACAGGCGAGCTTCAAAAGCAGTTCATGAATTTGGAAGCGTTCCGAATTTATGAGTCACTGACGGAAATGTTTCGTGAACAAGTTTCAGGTATCTTTGTTATAGAAATAAATCTTTCTATGTCCACCTCATGGGTATTAGATACTGGTTGTGGGGCTCACATTTGTACTAATGTGCAAGGACTCAGAAATAGAAGGATAACAAAGAAAGGTGAAGTAGATCTCCGAGTGGGCAACGGGGCAAGAGTTGCTGCTGTTGAAGTTGGAGATTACACTCTGTCTTTACCTTCTGGTTTAAATATCGAACTTGAAAATTGTTATTATGTACCTGCTTTGAGCAGAAATATTATTTCAGTTTCGAGTTTAGATAATAAAGGTTTTCGATTTATTATAGAGAATAACTCGTTATCTTTATATCAAAATGATATTTTATACGGAGTTGCAAATATGTGTAACGGTCTGTATGTCTTGGATTTGACCCAAGAAAAACCAGTCTATAACATAGAAAAGAAAGCTAAATCATCTAAAAATGATTTAAGTCCAACATACCTTTGGCATTGTCGATTAGGCCATGCAAATGAAAAACGAGTTCAAAAGCTTCACAAGGATGGAGTGCTTGGTTCATTTGATTTTGAATCATATGATACCTGCGAACCCTGCTTGCAAGGCAAAATGACAAAGAGTCCTTTCAATAAGAAAGGTGAAAGAACAAGTGAGCTATTGGCCCTAATACATACGGATGTATGTGGACCAATGAGCACACAAGCCAGAGGTGGATTTGAATACTTCGTGACTTTTACTGATGACTTTAGTAGATATGGGTATGTCTACTTAATGAGGTATAAAAGTGAAACTTTTGAAAAGTTCAAAGAGTTTAAAAACGAAGTAGAGAATCAGTTGGATAGAAGGATTAAGGCTATTCGCTCCGATCGAGGAGGTGAATACCTTAGTGATGAGTTCGATGGCTATCTAAAACAGTGTGGAATTGTTTCACAGCTGACTCCACCGGGAACACCTCAATGGAATGGTGTATCCGAAAGGAGAAATCGGACCTTATTAGATATGGTTCGATCAATGATGGGCCTAGCGACTCTCCCTACATCCTTTTGGGGTTATGCTCTCCTTTCTCCTGCCTACTTATTGAATCGTATTCCATCTAAGGCAGTAGATAAGACTCCATATGAGATATGGATGGGTCGGAAGCCCTATATGTCCTATCTACGAGTTTGGGGTTGTCAAGCTCATGTAAAGCGTTTACAAAGTAATAAGCTTGAACCCAAAACTGACAAATGCCTATTTGTGGGATATCCTAAGGAAACCAAAGGATATCAATTCTACAACCCAACTGAGAACAAAGTGTTCGTTGCTCGAGGAGCTACTTTCTTAGAGAAAGAATATCTGTATCAGAAAGATAGTGGGAGTAGAATAGAACTCGGAGAAGTTCAAGAACCACAAGAGAATGTAGAACGATCTACAGAAACTCAGATGGAAGTTGACATAGAAACTCATGAAGATGAGCAACCTCAGTCAACAACACAAGAACCTAGAAGATCTGGTAGATCTCGTCACCAACCCGAGAGATACGGATTTCTCGTGACTGACGATCAAGATTTGATCTTGGTGGACTCTAATGAGCCCGCGAACTACAAACAGGTTTTAGAAAGTCCGGATTCCGATAAATGGCTAGAAGCTATGGAATCTGAAATGCAATCCATGAGGGACAATAAAGTGTGGACTTTGATTGACCCTCCTGTTCAGGCAAAGGTTGTCGATTGCAAGTGGATTTTCAAGGTAAAACCTGGCGGGATCTTCAAGGCACGACTAGTGGCTAAAGGTTTCAGACAGACTCATGGTATAGACTATGATGAAACCTTCTCCCCTGTCGTAATGCTCAAGTCCATTAGGACAATGCTTGCCATAGCAGCATATTTTGACTATGAGGTATGGCAGATGGATGTTAAGACGGCTTTCCTGAATGGAAACCTACTCGAGAATGTTTATATGAAACAACCCGAGGGATACATCGATCAAAAGCATCCTAATCGAGTATGTAAGCTTCAAAGGTCCATCTATGGACTAAAGCAAGCATCTCGAAGTTGGAATCTTCGTTTTGATGAGGAGGTAAAAGGTTACGGATTCATCAAGAACGAAGATGAGCCTTGTGTTTACAAGAAAGTTAGTGGGAGCAAGATTGTTTTTCTTGTCCTATATGTGGACGACATCCTGCTCATAGGAGATGACATTCCTTTGATGAAAGACATCAAACAATGGTTGGGGAGTGTATTTTCTATGAAAGACTTAGGAGAAGCTGAGACGATACTAGGTATCAAGATCTATAGGGATAGATCTAAAAAGCTTCTGGGACTAAGTCAAGAAGGGTACATAGACAAGATATTGAAAAGATTCAATATGTCTAACTCCAAAAATGGTAAGGTACCATTTAGACATGGCCTTCTCTTGAAGAAGAACCAAGGTCCTTCAACAAGAGAGGAGAGGGATACAATGAGTAGAGTCCCATATGCTTCGGCAATAGGATCTATCATGTATGCCATGTTGTGTACCCGTCCGGATGTTGCACATGCACTTAGCATGACTAGTAGATACCAACAAGATCCAGGGATGGATCATTGGACTGCAGTCAAAGCAATCCTGAAGTACTTACGAAGAACTAAAGGATTAATGCTAGTGTATGGAGGACAAGAACAGCTCATTGTACAAGGTTACGCTGATGCTGCTTTCCAAACAGATCAAGATGACATGAAGTCACAATCAGGCTACGTGTTTAGTCTGAATGGCGGTGCAATAAGTTGGAAAAGCTCAAAGCAAGATACAACAGCCGATTCTACAACAGAGTCTGAGTACATTGCTGCATCAGATGCTGCAAAGGAAGCTGTTTGGCTGAGAAAGTTCGTGTCAGACATCGGAGTGATACCGAGTATCCAAGATCCGATAGAACTTTTCTGTGACAATAACGGGGCCATCGCACAAGCTAAGGAGCCTCGGTCACACCAGAAAACCAAACACATACTCAGAAGGTTTCACCTCATCCGAGAGATCATTGATCGAGGAGATGTGAAAGTGTGCAAAATAGGGTCAGACGACAATATAGCAGATCCTCTCACAAAAGCTCTACCACAGTCAAAGTTTGATAGACATGTAATAGAGCTTGGTCTTAAACAGTTTAGGACATAGCCCTTCATTGGGCAAGTGGGAGATTGTTGGTGAATGTGCCCTAATAAGGGCTATTTATATAAATATACTTTGAGGGTATTTATGTAAATAAGATATTTGTCGCTTGATTGATTGTTTATCAAATGAGTTAATTTCATGATAGTAATATCCTTGTGCATATTTAAATTCATGAAATCGATCCGCCAAAAGAAACACTCCATGGACTAATTAGATCATGAGTGATTCTTTTGAGTAGTACTGGTACTAGGATCCTTAGACCAGAAATCACTACATGGTCTTAGGTGAATTGTAGTGTGTTTTGACATACGCCTAACGGGGCCGTAACAGGTTGCCAAGTACGGGTATGATTGGGTACACTATGAGACACGCTAAGGTATGTAGGTGAAGTGATGGGACTACAAATCTCTCTTAAGTGAGAGATGATATCTTGGCCACTTGATAGTGAACTGAAAAGTGCATGGCCATGCCCAAGGAATGATAAGGATATCATTTGCTTGATGGATTCAGTGTCACTAAGAGATCAAGTAAACGCTTAGCTACATAAGGATGATGGTTCCATGCCTTATGCTAAGCTGGATATCGATGTAGAGGATCGTACGCAGTTTGCTCGGAAAGGTTGTGTTGAATCTCCATTCGACCCTCCATTCTGAATTGGGTAGTCATTATGTCTTGCTAGAGACCACTAATGACTTATGGATTAATCAATGAGATTGAGTTATCCGTTGCCAATTTGGAATGGGCCTACAGGATCGCACATAAGAAAGTCCAATGATGCAGAATAAGTATTCTTGCCTACAATAAGTATAATTGTTATACTTAAATAAATAAGATTTAATTAAATGGTTTAATTGAATATTATTGGAAAGTTCGGTGGTATTAATTAATAGTTAATTAATTACCTGGGAACAATTGGGATGGGCTGATAAATCAAGGGACTTAATTGCAATTGAAGTTCTTGACCCATCAGCCTGATCCATGGGTCATGGGTTGATCCATGGGCTTGGTGTATAACCCAAATCATTAAAGTGTTATTTAAGGCTGATTTGGAATTAGTAAATATTATTTAAATACTGACTTGGAATCAGTTAAATAATATTTGGTAATAATACTGATTTGGAAATTACTAAAATCAGTTAAGTTATAATTGGATAAATTACAATACTGATTTTGGAAATTAATTCTCTACAAATATCCTAGGGATATAATTGTAGAGGAAGGATTTTTGAATGATGCTCATCAGAAAAATACACAGATTTCCCAAATTCTCCGGGTAGGCAAGATTGGCTAGCACCAACCTGCGAAGGCTTTCGTGCTTGAGAGTAGAGGATCCTTCGAGGAAGGATTTTGGAGACAACAAAACGCCATCTTCTCAGAGGAGCCAGGCGACGTGCGCAACCGATTACGCTTCAAGGGTAAGACCCGATCCTCATAGTTTAGGATTCCGCTGTTTAATTGGATTAAACACCTAGACTAATTCCCAACAGTGGTATCAAAGCCAGGTTTAAAATTAAAATTAATTTTAATTAAAAGTAATTGGATTTTTATTAAAATTGATTTTAATAAAATTTTGGAAAAAAAAAACGGGCTTTTAGAAAGCAAAAAGAAAAAAAAATTTCTGGGAAAAATAAATAAAATATTATTTTATTATTTCTGGGAAAATAATAAAATAATGATGAAGATCGGCCGGCCTTGGTGGGTGACATCGGCACGTCGGAAAAAGTTCCGACCAGCCGGATTCTAGCCGGAAAATCGCGAGCTCCCGATATGGCTGAATTTTATGGTTTTTGGTTCAAAATTTTGTGGGTTTTGATCTCCCGTTCCTTGAAATTGTTTTCGTTTTGGTTAAACGAGTCAGGATTAGATGGTTTCAAGACTGGGTTTAATAAAATTTTTCCGCTGGTTTTTTTTTTCTTTTCAATCGGAAAAACGGGGAGAAACAAAATCGTTTTGGGGTTTGTTTTTCTTTTTCAAAACGGAATCGCAGAATGGTTTGGATGATTTCGTTGATTTCGAAAAGGATTTTGGTTAGTTTTTCGCCGGGTTATTGGTCGTTCGCCGGAAAAACGGGGGCTGTGATAGAAATCCTTCCTAACTGGGTTTCGGTTTTATGGATTTTTTGCCGGAGAATCGGGCCTAGGAGGCTTCGGGTATCTTTCGCGAACGTTTCTGGTGAGATCCGCGTCGTTTTCTTTGGCCGGAAAGGATGAATGGTTCATCGAGCATTCTGTCGCAGCTGGTCGTAAACGGGAACTGGTTGAAGAAGACGACCGGAGGCTGGCGGCGGGCGGTTGAAGCCCTAGGGGCTGAAATTACCAAAATGCCCCCGCCGCAGCCTCAAAACCCTAAAATGCCATCAGTTTTAAAATTGTTTTAAAATTGCAAAAGGAACCCTGAAGTTTTCAAGAAATAAAACCCTAAGCCCAGAAATTTTGGTTATTTACGAAATGACCCCAAAAGTTTCAGAAAATTAGATTTTAAATTTTTCTGAATTTTATTTAATAAGATATTAATTAAATAGTCTTATTAGATAAAGATAGGATTAATTTAGAATTTTATCCTATAAGTTTAAATTTATCCTAATTAGATAAATTTTAAAATAATTATTTTTATTAGATTAAAATAATTAGAAAAGATAAATAAATAAATAAATAATTAATTAGATTAATTAATTAGTTTAAATTTTGAATTGTTATTTATTTATTTTAATTTTGATGCTTAATTTAAATTGTTTAAATTTTATGTGAAGCATCATAATTATGCTAGCATGTTCATGCATCATTTTGGATAAATGTAAAATGAACAGAAGGATTGATTAAAATTGATCATGACACGATCAATTTTAATTCTGTAATAGTTACACAATCCTTAAAATTAATCGGCTTAAATTAAAACTGGCTTGTATGAGCATATGCATTTTATGTGTTTCAAAGCATGAATTGGGCTTTTAATTTTAACGTTTTAAAAGTTGAGGCCTACGAGCCAATTTTGAATTGGGCCTGCGTGCCTATAAAATCATCATGTAATAGTTAGGCCCAAAAGGAGGTTCCAAGAGGAGTCCATGGTGGAGCCCAGGAGCGGAGGCCAAATATGAAGATGTTAAAAGGCCCTGTAATAGACTAGAGCCCAGTTCATCGCTTTAATTTTATTCATTTTATTTGATATGCAAATGAATATGATAAACGAAAATGCATGTTAAGCCGATCAAACTTAAATCCCAAAAACCCAAGATTTTGCTTCCATACTTAAGGGCCCGCTTGGGTGTCGAACGTCTGATGGACTTGGAGAGCCCAAGGGCCTCAGGTTTTCTTCATGCGGCGGGTTGTTACATAATAGTGCCCAACTTTATCACTACCATTAATGAGTGGAAAAACTGTTTGGGTATTAGATGCTCAACTTTATCACTACCACTTGTTATGGAAAAACTGTGTGGGTGTCTATTGATGTGATGCCTTGAGGGATGGTTTAACTTGGGAAAATTAATCCTAGCTTGACCCGATAAGTTGACTAGGGATTAATTTTGCAAAGATAGGATGGTGTCAAACATTTGGAATGTTCATCCTATCACCGAAAAGTTGCATGGTATGCAATTGGAAAGCGTTAAATTACATGGAATGTGATTTGAACGTTGCCTACCAGAAGAGCCCGATCCCTACGATACTTGCCAAAGCAAGACTGGGGTTGACTCTTTGTGGATTTTCGGCCCACAATCTAGCACCAACACAAAATTGTTTGGGATTTCAATTTTGGCTATTGTGGAAAACATTTTTCAAAACTCATTCTAATATTTTGCATTTACTCTTTGTAGAAATGGCATCATCTAGCACAAATGTTATCTTAAACTCTACTCTAAGAAGTGTATTGGATAAAGGTAAATTGGTTGGACCAAACTTCTTAGATTGGGAAAGAAACTTGAGAATAGTTCTCAAACAAGAAAGGAAGCTACATGTCTTAGAGACCGCTTTACCTGAACCACCACAAAATGCTTCGGCAAATGTTCAACGAGCCTGGGATAAGCTGAAAAGCGACTCCGATGATGTGACGTGCTTGATGCTCGCGTCTATGACAGGCGAGCTTCAAAAGCAGTTCATGAATTTGGAAGCGTTCCGAATTTATGAGTCACTGACGGAAATGTTTCGTGAACAAGTTTCAGGTATCTTTGTTATAGAAATAAATCTTTCTATGTCCACCTCATGGGTATTAGATACTGGTTGTGGGGCTCACATTTGTACTAATGTGCAAGGACTCAGAAATAGAAGGATAACAAAGAAAGGTGAAGTAGATCTCCGAGTGGGCAACGGGGCAAGAGTTGCTGCTGTTGAAGTTGGAGATTACACTCTGTCTTTACCTTCTGGTTTAAATATCGAACTTGAAAATTGTTATTATGTACCTGCTTTGAGCAGAAATATTATTTCAGTTTCGAGTTTAGATAATAAAGGTTTTCGATTTATTATAGAGAATAACTCGTTATCTTTATATCAAAATGATATTTTATACGGAGTTGCAAATATGTGTAACGGTCTGTATGTCTTGGATTTGACCCAAGAAAAACCAGTCTATAACATAGAAAAGAAAGCTAAATCATCTAAAAATGATTTAAGTCCAACATACCTTTGGCATTGTCGATTAGGCCATGCAAATGAAAAACGAGTTCAAAAGCTTCACAAGGATGGAGTGCTTGGTTCATTTGATTTTGAATCATATGATACCTGCGAACCCTGCTTGCAAGGCAAAATGACAAAGAGTCCTTTCAATAAGAAAGGTGAAAGAACAAGTGAGCTATTGGCCCTAATACATACGGATGTATGTGGACCAATGAGCACACAAGCCAGAGGTGGATTTGAATACTTCGTGACTTTTACTGATGACTTTAGTAGATATGGGTATGTCTACTTAATGAGGTATAAAAGTGAAACTTTTGAAAAGTTCAAAGAGTTTAAAAACGAAGTAGAGAATCAGTTGGATAGAAGGATTAAGGCTATTCGCTCCGATCGAGGAGGTGAATACCTTAGTGATGAGTTCGATGGCTATCTAAAACAGTGTGGAATTGTTTCACAGCTGACTCCACCGGGAACACCTCAATGGAATGGTGTATCCGAAAGGAGAAATCGGACCTTATTAGATATGGTTCGATCAATGATGGGCCTAGCGACTCTCCCTACATCCTTTTGGGGTTATGCTCTCCTTTCTCCTGCCTACTTATTGAATCGTATTCCATCTAAGGCAGTAGATAAGACTCCATATGAGATATGGATGGGTCGGAAGCCCTATATGTCCTATCTACGAGTTTGGGGTTGTCAAGCTCATGTAAAGCGTTTACAAAGTAATAAGCTTGAACCCAAAACTGACAAATGCCTATTTGTGGGATATCCTAAGGAAACCAAAGGATATCAATTCTACAACCCAACTGAGAACAAAGTGTTCGTTGCTCGAGGAGCTACTTTCTTAGAGAAAGAATATCTGTATCAGAAAGATAGTGGGAGTAGAATAGAACTCGGAGAAGTTCAAGAACCACAAGAGAATGTAGAACGATCTACAGAAACTCAGATGGAAGTTGACATAGAAACTCATGAAGATGAGCAACCTCAGTCAACAACACAAGAACCTAGAAGATCTGGTAGATCTCGTCACCAACCCGAGAGATACGGATTTCTCGTGACTGACGATCAAGATTTGATCTTGGTGGACTCTAATGAGCCCGCGAACTACAAACAGGTTTTAGAAAGTCTGGATTCCGATAAATGGCTAGAAGCTATGGAATCTGAAATGCAATCCATGAGGGACAATAAAGTGTGGACTTTGATTGACCCTCCTGTTCAGGCAAAGGTTGTCGATTGCAAGTGGATTTTCAAGGTAAAACCTGGCGGGATCTTCAAGGCACGACTAGTGGCTAAAGGTTTCAGACAGACTCATGGTATAGACTATGATGAAACCTTCTCCCCTGTCGTAATGCTCAAGTCCATTAGGACAATGCTTGCCATAGCAGCATATTTTGACTATGAGGTATGGCAGATGGATGTTAAGACGGCTTTCCTGAATGGAAACCTACTCGAGGATGTTTATATGAAACAACCCGAGGGATACATCGATCAAAAGCATCCTAATCGAGTATGTAAGCTTCAAAGGTCCATCTATGGACTAAAGCAAGCATCTCGAAGTTGGAATCTTCGTTTTGATGAGGAGGTAAAAGGTTACGGATTCATCAAGAACGAAGATGAGCCTTGTGTTTACAAGAAAGTTAGTGGGAGCAAGATTGTTTTTCTTGTCCTATATGTGGACGACATCCTGCTCATAGGAGATGACATTCCTTTGATGAAAGACATCAAACAATGGTTGGGAAGTGTATTTTCTATGAAAGACTTAGGAGAAGCTGAGACGATACTAGGTATCAAGATCTATAGGGATAGATCTAAAAAGCTTCTGGGACTAAGTCAAGAAGGGTACATAGACAAGATATTGAAAAGATTCAATATGTCTAACTCCAAAAATGGTAAGGTACCATTTAGACATGGCCTTCTCTTGAAGAAGAACCAAGGTCCTTCAACAAGAGAGGAGAGGGATACAATGAGTAGAGTCCCATATGCTTCGGCAATAGGATCTATCATGTATGCCATGTTGTGTACCCGTCCGGATGTTGCACATGCACTTAGCATGACTAGTAGATACCAACAAGATCCAGGGATGGATCATTGGACTGCAGTCAAAGCAATCCTGAAGTACTTACGAAGAACTAAAGGATTAATGCTAGTGTATGGAGGACAAGAACAGCTCATTGTACAAGGTTACGCTGATGCTGCTTTCCAAACAGATCAAGATGACATGAAGTCACAATCAGGCTACGTGTTTAGTCTGAATGGCGGTGCAATAAGTTGGAAAAGCTCAAAGCAAGATACAACAGCCGATTCTACAACAGAGTCTGAGTACATTGCTGCATCAGATGCTGCAAAGGAAGCTGTTTGGCTGAGAAAGTTCGTGTCAGACATCGGAGTGATACCGAGTATCCAAGATCCGATAGAACTTTTCTGTGACAATAACGGGGCCATCGCACAAGCTAAGGAGCCTCGGTCACACCAGAAAACCAAACACATACTCAGAAGGTTTCACCTCATCCGAGAGATCATTGATCGAGGAGATGTGAAAGTGTGCAAAATAGGGTCAGACGACAATATAGCAGATCCTCTCACAAAAGCTCTACCACAGTCAAAGTTTGATAGACATGTAATAGAGCTTGGTCTTAAACAGTTTAGGACATAGCCCTTCATTGGGCAAGTGGGAGATTGTTGGTGAATGTGCCCTAATAAGGGCTATTTATATAAATATACTTTGAGGGTATTTATGTAAATAAGATATTTGTCGCTTGATTGATTGTTTATCAAATGAGTTAATTTCATGATAGTAATATCCTTGTGCATATTTAAATTCATGAAATCGATCCGCCAAAAGAAACACTCCATGGACTAATTAGATCATGAGTGATTCTTTTGAGTAGTACTGGTACTAGGATCCTTAGACCAGAAATCACTACATGGTCTTAGGTGAATTGTAGTGTGTTTTGACATACGCCTAACGGGGCCGTAACAGGTTGCCAAGTACGGGTATGATTGGGTACACTATGAGACACGCTAAGGTATGTAGGTGAAGTGATGGGACTACAAATCTCTCTTAAGTGAGAGATGATATCTTGGCCACTTGATAGTGAACTGAAAAGTGCATGGCCATGCCCAAGGAATGATAAGGATATCATTTGCTTGATGGATTCAGTGTCACTAAGAGATCAAGTAAACGCTTAGCTACATAAGGATGATGGTTCCATGCCTTATGCTAAGCTGGATATCGATGTAGAGGATCGTACGCAGTTTGCTCGGAAAGGTTGTGTTGAATCTCCATTCGACCCTCCATTCTGAATTGGGTAGTCATTATGTCTTGCTAGAGACCACTAATGACTTATGGATTAATCAATGAGATTGAGTTATCCGTTGCCAATTTGGAATGGGCCTACAGGATCGCACATAAGAAAGTCCAATGATGCAGAATAAGTATTCTTGCCTACAATAAGTATAATTGTTATACTTAAATAAATAAGATTTAATTAAATGGTTTAATTGAATATTATTGGAAAGTTCGGTGGTATTAATTAATAGTTAATTAATTACCTGGGAACAATTGGGATGGGCTGATAAATCAAGGGACTTAATTGCAATTGAAGTTCTTGACCCATCAGCCTGATCCATGGGTCATGGGTTGATCCATGGGCTTGGTGTATAACCCAAATCATTAAAGTGTTATTTAAGGCTGATTTGGAATTAGTAAATATTATTTAAATACTGACTTGGAATCAGTTAAATAATATTTGGTAATAATACTGATTTGGAAATTACTAAAATCAGTTAAGTTATAATTGGATAAATTACAATACTGATTTTGGAAATTAATTCTCTACAAATATCCTAGGGATATAATTGTAGAGGAAGGATTTTTGAATGATGCTCATCAGAAAAATACACAGATTTCCCAAATTCTCCGGGTAGGCAAGATTGGCTAGCACCAACCTGCGAAGGCTTTCGTGCTTGAGAGTAGAGGATCCTTCGAGGAAGGATTTTGGAGACAACAAAACGCCATCTTCTCAGAGGAGCCAGGCGACGTGCGCAACCGATTACGCTTCAAGGGTAAGACCCGATCCTCATAGTTTAGGATTCCGCTGTTTAATTGGATTAAACACCTAGACTAATTCCCAACAGTTTTTTATTTTGAAATTGAACATATCAAAGTAGATTCCAATTTTTTACCTGATTTCTTAACCAGAGAATTTTTGACAGGTTCAAAGGATGAGTTCCCAGCCCACAAAAAATAAGACCATTACGGTCAAAGACTTCATGAAAAAATCAAATAGTTCCGTCTACTTCTAACCGCTTTCAGTCTCTTTAGGATTTTCCACCTCTTACTTATGTTCAAGCAGCTTCAAATCCCTCAACAAAATTACAACAATCTCCCATCAAAAATTATAGTATTCACTTTTCTTATCCTTCTGGTCAACCAGTATCCACCCCTAGACCACAGAATCCAGCTCAGAATAATCAAGCCAAACAACCATTCAACCCTAATCCTCCATGCTATGCAACCAAACACCACATTGAACAATTAACCCTCACTAGACACCACAAACCATTGGAATATCAATATCTTTTAGGAGATGTGTTTAATATGTTTCAAGATAAACAATATTGGATCTCTTCTGAACCAACTAAGGATTTGCGGTTCTATCAATACATTATTGTACATTCAGGATCGGTGGATATTCACCATACAATGGATACACCAACAAATTCACTGTCATCAAAAAGATTTTAAATAGATTGGATAGAATTGACAGGATCAGCAAGAGGAACAGTTTATTTTGGAAGCTCTTATGATCCTCCAGGATATTCGTATGAGGATTACAAAGAAGCATGGTTTAAAGGATTTCTCTTCTGACCCTTCAATCACTCGTGGTTCTACACAATTCAAAAAACTCTTAGGACAGATTTCAACAGTATTCCTCTGTGGTTTTATGAATGGTGGCAGTATTATAGAGCTACCGAAGAAATTTATCCTCTAGATGCTAAGATGGCTTGGCAATTATTTAGTCAAAAGGTAGAATCTGATGTCCTAGAATTTGGCAAGATAGTTCAATTCCACTTCAAGCTCAAACTTCCATGGATTCTCTATTGGAATTTTAAATTTACTTCGCATTTTCCGAAGCCTATGGCACTCTCACTAGTCTGAGAATTTAAGATTAAATGGTGGATTGCGCTTAAGGTAAACCAAGATACCGTGCAAGTTTATTTTGAGGAACAAAAGTTAATTCAAAAGAATTCAATACCATTTGGTAAAGTCCCAATACAATCATCAGCTCCTGTCAACACTAAGACTCCTGCGAAGAAAGAAGTAATAAGTACAAGAAAGAGTCATGTCACACAACCTGTCTTGGCCCTATATTTAAAGAAAAAGCTTCATCAGGAGAATGAATTTCTCGAATACAAAGAATTCTTGGAGTTTAAGAAGTTCAAGGAAAAATCCAGTAGTTTCAAAGGAGCCTCGCCAAAGATCATCTTCAGATCCTATGGAGTCCAATTTAGTACTGGAACATTTTGAATTCTAATAATAATAAAAGAAAGTAACTAATATTTTAATTTCGCAGCTGCATGAATATTGTCCAGACAAGCTTAATGAAAAGCTTAAAGAAAGAGGCATCCCTATGCTTGACAAAAAGAAGAATTGCACCAGTCAAGTCTTGAACAGATAAGTTGGTATGAAAATAGTTGAAAGAGGATTACAGAATCAACTATCATACAGCAGACTATAGAAGGATGAAGATGAACTTTTTAACAGAACACGGATTAATTCATTACAAATTAATGAGGATGTACAGCTGTCAAGAGTACAGCTTTGCTTTTATCCAATGTATCCGGATCATACTTTTTCTTTGGATGAGTTTTCATCAGGTAATGAAGATGATGAGGAATACTTGGATACGGAATATTGGTTCTTTGATTAGATTTAACCTCACAAGATACATCTCCCTAATATGTTCCAGCTGGGTGGCATTTTTGATGGAATTTCCAAGACCTATGTGAAGAAATCTACTTTATTTCATCTTTGTGTCAAGATCAACAGTAAAGGAATCTACTTTATTGCAACTTTGTCAGAATTGCTCAAGACCCATGTGAAGGAATCTACTTTATTTCACCTTTGTGTAAAGATCAGCAGTATTGGATAATTATTAGCATGTCATAATTCAATGTATCCAGCATTTTGTAATAGTATTCATTGATAATGGTGGACCATAGCCTGGACCATCAATATCTTAGCATAGTATAGTTTGGTATCTATAAATTAGAATGTAATCTAGGAGAATCGGCAGAACTCTTTCTATGACTACTTCAAGTTCTCCAAAACTCTCTTCGTAACAATATTTTCGGAATAATATATTAGAATTTTGAGGATTATATCTCGGTGTTCATCTTCTTACACAAACCTCAAAATTATTTTCTTCATCAACTATATGCAACTCCAGGGATTTCTTTAACTTTATTTTTTCTTCTACAAAATCTGTAAGTCAAAATTATTTTCTTTATCAACTATATGCAACTCCAGGGAACTTTTAACTTTGTTTTTTCTTCTACAAAATATGTAAGTATATTATCCTGTTATTATTATTATCTTGTTATTATCCTGGGTTTATTTTGGTCCATAGTTAGTCCGATAGTGGTACGACTAATTATGTATTTGACTAATCGACAAAGTGATTTAATTAATCCTAAAGGTTTAATTAATATTTAATTGACAAAGTGGATTAAGAAAATTAATTTTATATGAATTAATTAATCCTAAGGGTTCGATAAAATTAAATTAACGAAGTGGGTTAAGAAATTAATTCAAATGGGTCGATTGGAGTTGATTAGTATAGGAAAGACTAAGTGGTCAACGAAAGTCAAATTAAAATGCCCAACTCAAAAGCCCACTAGGTCTCCATAAGAGCTCCCTATAAATAAAAAGCTTAAGGCCAAAGAAAACTAAGAAAATCTTACAAGACATTTGTCTTGCTTCTTGAGTGAGAAAGTTCTAGAGAGAGACTCTCTTTCTTTTGAGTTTTCTTTCAAAAATGAACTTGGATTCTCACTTCTCGAATTGAAGCAAAGCTCAAAGATCAAATCTTTATATTGTTGCTGGGTTTTGAAGTCCGCCGGACCTGATTTCAAGCCGCCCCGGGTTGGCTTATTTCCGACAGTTTTTGGGCTGGGTTTTTGGTGTGCTTGATCCAAGATTGTTCATGTTGATCTCTCTTGGTGATCTGTGAATGATCTTGTGCAGATCGTGGCCAAAGATCAAGTCTTTAAGGCTGTTTGTTTCGGTTTTTACTGCAGCGGGGCTGGGTGAAATTCGGCTGGGCAGGAGCGGTTATAGTGGGTTGATTTGAGCAGATTTCGAGTAGTTTTTGCTTTATTCGAGGGATTTTCTTTGTGGGTTTTTGTGGGCTTTGGTAGCACATCCTGATAGATTATTGCCCACGCAATATTCGGGATTTCTCAGAGTAATCTTTTGGATTTCGGCGGTGATTGCAAGTTAAAGATTTGGTTTTCTTATTTGCATTGGACTTCGCTACAAAGGTGTAACCTTTAGACTTTCGCTTTTAATTAAAGGTTGAATCTTTACATGTCGATTTACATTTTAATAAATTAAATAAGTATAAGCCTAGATCCATTCAAGGGAAAATGAATTTGAGCCTGAGCTTTGTCGAAAGTTTCTAATTTTGGAATACATTGAATGAAAGTGAGATTTTCGATTTAGCCCGGGCTTGTTCTGTTTTCCTTCAATTACGCTACGAGAGTAAGCATTTAATGCTTTAAATGTAGGACTAATTAACACTAAAACACAAATTAGGCATTTTCACTGTGCGAAATTTTTGTTAATCATACCTAAAGATCTAACACCACTCACCCACGGATCAATCGGTCGACAATCGGCGACACACCCACAGCCCAAACCTATAGCCACAAAGTTCCAGTTCATTGTCTTCATCATTCTCCACCACCACACGCAATACTACCACCGCCAGTGACGTCACATTCTTCTTCTCTATAGTCGATCTACACCACCTATGGCCTCGATCAACATTTGGTTCGGTTCTGTAGCAGCGAAACCACCCTCAGCCTTAGTTCTGCGACGGCGATAGACTGCTAGTGCCACCAGGTAACAAAATAAGATTTTAACTTGGTTTTTGCTTTGATTAATAATAGCGGGTGAGATTTTTAGTTAGAGAACTGTTCCACTTGTCACCATATGAATACTGTTTACTCGAGATTTTAACTTGGTTTTTGAAACAAATAAAGCTTGCATTTTTTTTATATACACAGATTTCTTTCTATTATGTATATTTGTATTTCAATGAGGAATCGTTTGCTTTTGGGTTCATTTGACATTGGGTTGGCTTTTTCATAGCTGTCTTTTATAGTCACAAAGGATAATATTTTTGAAGAGAATATGATCTAATGTGTGATGGTTCTGCTTGATTCTTCTGCTGGACATTGTATACTGGTTGATAAAATAAAAAATAAAAAAATAGTAACCATTTTGGTACTGATTTTATTGCTGGATAGTAGAGGATATATGTGAACTTGTAGCTTCTTTTATGCATGTTTGGATTGGAAAATGTTGGAAAATAATTAACAAATTCTATTTTTTTGTTTCAAGTTGGATGTTGATCTTGATAATATTGACCTTGACGTTGATAAGAATGTGGTGCGGATGGGTTGGAGCCAACAAATGAGAAGCCAAAGAAAACATGAGTAGAATTTACAGGAAAACAGTCAAGCATGTAAGAAATAGAATATAAGCAGTCGGTGAGGTATCTCTATAATGGGAGAAATGAGATGATGTTTTGAACGAAGAAACAGAGGATGAGAGTTGGGATTTTCACTTCTCTGTAAGACTAGAGACTCTGAATATAGCTTATTGTTGACAAAATATGTTGCAGCCTCCTAACAATAAGGATTAAAAATGTGTTATGGAGCACAGTTTTGGCTCAACTTGAGCAACACCCGTATCACTTACTCCGTGACCACTTTGTCTCATCGACTATTGGAGTCCCCGGTTGCTCTTGTATACGGCCTATCATCAATCCAACCAGTCTACTGGTTGGATTGAGCACTGGTTGGATTGAGCAACACCCGTGTCACTTACTCCGTGACCACTTTGTCTCATCGACCATTGGAGTCCCCGGTTGCTCTTGTATACGTCCTATCATCAATCCAACCAGTCCACTGGACAAGGGGATTGGACCTCCTTATCACACATATATCATACCAAGACTTGAATGAACAAAGTATATAATTGCTAAGGCATCATCAATGAAGATCTCCCTACAAGCATTCCGGCTCTTGTTTATTCGAGGAGTTCACAGAATAGGTGGTTGCTGAGGTATTGTCACTGAAAACTTCCTTAATAGCATTACTAATCTGTCGAACTCTTGAGTTTCAAAAAATAAGTGATTGCGGAGGTATTGTCAATGAAAACTTCCCTAAAAGCATTCATATTCTGCTGGACTCTTAGACATTGACAAAGTTTATTGTTACGAAGGTATTGTCAATTAAGACTTTCCTAAAAGTATACCAACTCTACGAGACTCTGAATAGCACAAGATCATTGGTTTCTACAGTATTATCAGCTAAGATTTCCTGACAAAAATTCTAATCTGTGTTATCATAGCCCCTTAAGTTGTATGGTACTGCCTTGATTTGGACTTCTGTGACATCCTCACTTCACTCTCTACTTACGCTGTTAGTTTAACTGAGAGCCTAAACTACAACACTCACCATAAAAAAATCAGTGAAAACTCAGATACAACAGAATGCTCAGTAGGTTCGATAGCAGTCTATTACACTCATCGGCTAGCAGAGAGGCTTATGCATGTGGTTCCACACTATCAAACCTGCTTTAGTGCACCTCTGTAAATGAGACTCTCACATTGCCTCTACCTCATTGAAGAAGTGAAAATCCCTGTGGAAACTTAGAACCTCATCAGTTCTAAATCAACACTCATATATAAAAATATGAATAAAGAAAATAAAAGAGTTATGGATAAAACAACCCAAGTAACAAGTTACAAGGAAAAAAACTCCAAACTCAACTACTACTCCTTACTCCCTATTATCTTTTATTGATGAGTTCAGAGTTGGCTACTGTTATTTATAGACAAAATCTAACGAAGGAAAATGTTGGATGGCTAAAATGGGAATTTTTGGATTGCTTGGTGGTTAAGGATTGCAAGCTGGCTTCTTAGCATCCTCCCGGGGGCAAACGCTGACATCCAGCCATAAAAGCATCCCTGCACAGTTCAGAAATAGTTAAAGTAGCCTGTAACACTGTTCTGGGCGTACTTCAACCGCGTGATTTCTGCGCCGGTGTACTTCTTGTCTCATCGGGCAGAGGCCATTAGTTGTAATATTGTACTTCTTATCTCCTGTGTTCCTGCCCGTAACTATAATCGACGTACTAACTGTCATTTTGGGTTTTTCCTACTGCGCGTGCTGGTGATGGTGGTCGGATGCTCAACTGATGGTGGCTTCAACTGGGCGTCACTTGGAAGTGTTCTGTCTCGGGCACCGTACACTGAAGGGTTGGACTTGGCTTCACTAGATGCTGCAGTTTCTGATCGTCACTTCTCAAGCTCTCCTGATGCTAACGTTTGGTGATCGTCATGTTGAGACAGTTGATGGATGCTATCGTCGAGAGGCCGTGATGTCTCCTCAAGCTCTTGCTGCTTAACTTCAGTGCTAACTTCACCTGTCGGGATTATGTCCAGTGAATAGTGCCGTGAACTGGACGTCTTCAGCTCACGGTCACCAAAAGCTGGATTTCACTAGACTTAGTGAACTTCACACTCATGTGAAGTTGTCGCCTGCTGGCTGTGTCTTCCTTTTAGCTTGAGAATCCTTGGTTATTCCGGAAGCAATTCTGGTGTAGGATGGTAATGCCATATTTAATCCATTAGTGGTACGATTAATTATGTAGTAGGTTAATTGATAAAGTAGAATTAATTATTTAATTAGTTATTCCTAAGGGTTAATTAAGTAATTAACAAAGTGGAATTATTTGATTAATTAATTAAGTCTTAAAGTTTAATTGGAATTAGGAAATCCTAGAGATTAGGAAATCTATTTGGATTTGGAAATCCTATTAGATTTGAAACCTAATTGGATTTAGAAACTAATTAATAATCCTAAACCCATTAGGAAGACCAATCCTAAACCAACTTGGGGTCTCTCTTATAACTCTATAAATAGACAAGAGATTAGCAATTCACAACACATAATTCATAATTTTCAAGATAAGAAAACTAGAGAGAGAAAATCCTAGATAGAGAATTAATATTTTCTCTCAAAGTCGGATTTTCCAAGCTTCAAGCAGCGGCTCTCCTCCCTAGATCGGTGGCGGCTTTCCTTTAAGCTTTTCCGTCGGCGCGTGGGTGGTGAGGCAGCGGCTTGTAGAAGCTCTCGGTCGGCGCGTGGACTTCACGCGTTCGTGGCGGCAGCTCTGGTGGATTTTCTGGCAGCTGCTTTGTGAGTTTTGTGGTGGATTGCTGATCGTTGGTTCGTTGCCCACACAACGTATGAGCTGGTCTTGAGTTATACAAGCGATCACCTAAGTACACGCTTCAAGAGGTAATTCTTAAACTTTCGCTTTAATTAGGAATTTATTGTTGCGTGGCAAATCGAACAAGTAGAAGCTAAAATCCTGCGCAATATTATTTCAAGCAAGGATTGGAATAGCGATTGTGCTAGAGTATAGACCTGGTCAAGAGTTCCGATTCTAGAATGCGAACCACAAAAGTGAATTTTTGACCGGGCCCGGGCAGATAATCTTTCAGGCACATGGTGGTTAACTCCGGCAGCGCGTGGAAACCGGCGGTGATCGACGGTTTTTCTAGTAGACTTACAGGGAGTTTTTTCTGGCCAATTTGTGTAGATTTCTTAGTGGTTGATCTTTTCATTTAGTAGACAATTGCCCACACAATTTTCAGATGAGGCTAGAGTCATACAAGAGATTTTCCTGAGAACTCGCTTGAAGAGGTAGTTCTTATACTTTCGCTTTAATTAAGAATTTTATTTATTGCCTGACAAATCAAATAAGGTAGAACTAAGATCTTGTGCAATGGTGTTTCAAAAGGGTATTGCACTAGTGTCCGGGCTTGGGATTGATTTCTGATTCTGGAATGGAATGCACGAAAGTGAAATTTTTTATCGGGCCTGGGCGGATAATTCCTTCAAGAGCTTTTTCTTAATGGCCAAAGCCCTTTGTAAAACACAAACTTTCACACTTTCGTAGGCTTTCTTGTAGAGATTAGCTTAGTGGAGAAAACACACACTTCTACACCTTTCTCTTCACGCACTAGATGAATTCTCTTGGAACTATGATGTTCTAAGTAGATTCTAGGGAATTCTACCCCTCTAAGTGATAGGGGTAGTAGATTTCCACAGATGAAGAACAAAAACTATGAATTTAATGGTGACAAATTGTTTATGAGAATTTAGTTCAAGAATTGGGTGGTTTTATCATGTTTGGTTGATAAAACCTTCACCTTTTCTATTGTATTAAGTTCTATCATGAGTGATTACTCATTTCCTTGGTTATTTTTTCTCTTCAATGGTTTTCTATGCATATTGATAAGTGGGTTTCATGCAAATAAGTTATTTCTTGAATAGTTGTGTTGATTTTCCTTTGTTATATTTATGTGAGGTTGAATCTACTCATTGTTTATAGAATGGATGGTTTCCTAACGTATATACATATTTGATTTAGGCTAATTGTGATTTCTTGTGTTGCAAGCTTGATTGTCTCTAGATCTACTTACTATATACCTTAGTGAACTTTCATTATCTTGAGGTAAATGTGTAAATGATTGATAGTAGGATAGGATTAATGACCCTATTTCTATTATTGACTAATATGGTTATTGTCATGTTTCCTATTCTTTAGTGTTGAGCTTTATTGTGTGTCACTTAGGAATTGGACTTCATGACTCATGTAATATGGTCTCCATGTGATTATAAGTAAAATGGATTACTAATACAACTTGGAAAGACTTAACTACCCACATTTGCATGGTATTTACTTATTAGTAGCCCTTTGGATATTGAGGTGGTGTGATCTTCCGCTTTTACCCATTATTATCTTTTATTTTATTTTGTTTTGTTACTTTCATGACACACTTAAAATTACTATTTTACCCTTTGTTTTGTTAGATTCTTAGGTATAAAAACTACTAAAATCGTGATAATTAAGGATTTGAACCCAAACATAACTTCAATCAAGACAACTTTCTCATTGGAACGAAACCTTAAGTACTATAGTTTTGGTATTTTAGTTTTGTTTATTATAAATTTATTTTGAAGTGTTCACCCTTAACTTTTACATCGACAAGAGTACGTCATCCATCAAGGTTTACTGTTGCAAGAGATATTCGTTCTTTTTATTTAGAAGAAAAGAAGAAAGTGAGGGGTTTAATTAAAGAGAATGTTGATAGAATTTATTTGACCACTGATACTTGGACTTCTTTGCAAAAAGTTAACTATATGTGTGTTACAGCTCATTTTGTGGATAATATTGGAATTTGCAAAAAAGGATTTTAAGTTTTAAACCTATATCAAGTTATAGAGGAGTTGAGATTGGAAAGTGTGTTGAGATGTGTTTGATTGAGTGTAGGATTGATAATTTGTTTACATATTCTATTGATAATGCTAGTGCTAATGATACTACTATGGCTTATTTGAGATCTCAATTGGTGAATCATGATAAGTGCATTTTGGGAGTGAAATGGGTACATGTTTGTTGTGCTGCCCATATTATGAATTTGATTGTTCAAGATAGTTTGAGTCATATTGGAAGTTCTGTGGAGTGTGTTAGGGCTACTATTAAGTATATTAGACAATCTCCTCAAAGACTCAAGTCGTTTCGATAGTGTGCTGAATATGAGAAGTGTTGTTCTTCAAAAAATTTGGTCCTTAATGTCCCCACAAGGTAGAATTCCACCTATTTGATGTTGAATATAGTTGAGGTTTATGAAAGGGCATTTAAAATATATGCCAATGAAGATTCGATTTTAGGGATAATCTTTAAAAAATAGGAGAACCTAGTGCAACTGATTGGGCTAATGTTACAAGATTGATTGGGTTTCTTGAGCATTTTTATGAGGTGACTTTGAAAGTTTCTATGACCAAATTTATGACTTCTAATACTCTTTTGGATAATATTAGTTGTATTGACGTGCTTTTGAGAGAATGTTTGAATGAATGTGATGATGTGAATCTTATTCAGATGGCTGACTTGATGAGAGTTAAGTTTGATAAATACTATGAAAAGATAGATAATCACAACATGTTGGTTTTTGTTGCTTCTTTACTTGATCTAAAAAACAAGTATACCTATATGGAACTTGTGCTTCTTGATTTGTATGGCAAAATAGATGGTTCTTCTATGTTTAGTTTAATAAAAGATGTTGTTCAAGAGATATGTGATGATTATGTGAGGGTTCATTCTAATGCTGCCACTTCTGTTATACATTCCTCTTCTTCTATGTCTTCCTCTCATTTTGGGAAGATGAATTCCCCAGCTGATATGGAGCCTTCGAAAGTATTAAAGGACAAATTTAGGTTGGAGATGAAGATGAGTAAAGAATAAGGTGGTTTGATAGAAACCAAATATGATTTGATTATTCAAATGGTTTGAGTCATATTGGAAGTTCTGTGGAGTGTGTTAGAGCTGCTGTTAAGTATATTAGACAATCTCCTCAAAGACTCAAGTTGTTTCGACAGTGTGCTGAATAAGAGAAGTGTTGTTCTTCAAAAAATTTGGTCATTGATATTCCTACAAGGTGGAATTCCACCTATTTGATGTTGAATATAGCTGAGGTTTATGAAAGGGCATTTAAAATATATGCCAATGAAGATTCTGATTTTAGGGATGATCTTTAAAAAACAGGAGAACCTAGTGCAACTGATTGGGCTAATGTTAGAAAATTGACTGGGTTTCTTGAGCATTTTTATGAGGTGACTTTGAAAGTTTCTATGACCAAATTTATTACTTCTAATACTCTTTTGGATAATATTAGTTGTATTGATGTGCTTTTGAGAAAATGTTTGAATGAAAGTGATGATGTGAATCTTATTCAGATGGCTGGCTTGATGAGAGTTAAGTTTGATAAATACTATAGAAAGATAGAGAAGCACAATATGTTGGTTTTTGTTGCTTCTTTACTTGATCCAATAAACAAGTATACATATATGGAACTTGTGCTTCTTGAGTTGTACTGCAAAGTAGATGGTTCTTCTATGTTTAGTTTAATAAAAGAAGCTGTTTAAGAGATATATGATGATTATGTGAGGATTCATTCTAATGCTGCCACTTCTATTATACATTCCTCTTCTTTTATGTCTTCCTCTCATTTTGGGAAGATGAATTCCCTAGCTAATATAGAGCCTTTGAAAGTGTTAAAGGACAAATTTAGGTTGGAGATGAAGAGGAGAAAAGAAGAAGGAGGTTTGATAGAAACGAAATATGATTTGGATAAGTACTTGAAAGAGGAAGTTGAGGAAGATTCAAAAAAGTTTAGCATATTGGATTGGTGGAAGGTGAATAGTCAAAGGTTTCCTATTCTTTCATTGATGGTTCGTGATGTTTTAGCAATTCCAGTCTCCACTGTAGCTTCTGAATTTGTTTTTAGCATTAGTGGAAGGGTTTTAGATATTTTTAGAAGTTCTTTTATTCCCAAATTGGTTCCAGTTTTGATGTATTGTCAAGATTGACTTCGTGTGAACTCCTCTCCAATAGAGGTTGAAGAAGCTTGTGATGATCTTCTACAATTGGAATAAGATTGTATTTTTATTATTAAAGTTTTGATTCATTTTTTAATAGTTTGTAACTTTTCTAATGATTTTCTTTTATCTATTTATGTAAAATATGAGGATGGTGTTAGTGGCAACAAAATTTAAAGTTGTAGAATCATATGTGTTTCATTGATGAGTTGGTAAGTAATTCATCTATTATTTATATTTTATCAATTAGATTTTTGTTTATGCTTTCAAATAATGTTTATGATTGTTTATATGTTGTAGGATGAAAGTTGGAAGTTGGAACTTTTCAAAAAGGTGGATCTTATGATAGTGAAGAATCTAATTGAAGACCAATTTCTTATGCACTTGTGGCATTATGAATTCCTTGAATTTATTATACTTATGGAGGTTTAATATGTATGTGTACGATGAATTTAGTTTATTTTGGATTAGAATTTTATTGTGGATATTTATTATTTGGGATTGTATGTTATATATTGGATGGATTGTTGAAGATAACTTTTTAGGATTATTTGATGTTTGCAATTTGATTTTTGAATAAGTTGTTGCAAAATCGTTTAATTGGGTGGATTGGATTTGAGTTAATTGGATTAATTGGATTAGATACTCGATCTGAACATGCTTATTTGGGTTAATTGGGTAATCGAACCGAAAATCAATTATCTTAATCGATTTTTCAATTCGGTTCGTTAGTTATTCGATGCGGGTAGTGAGCGAGTGAGGCTGGTCAAGGATAACCGAATAACTCGCACCGAATAGGCCTTTTAAACCGAAACCGCGGAATAATCATCCTAAATTATGCGCAATAACCTTTGTAACATATTCAAATAGTTATTCAACTTCCATCCCTCTCGTCTATGTTCAGTAAAGGCGTGGTGTGCGCCGCTTACAAAATCCCGACTTCGTGTCGTTGTCAATCCAACCGTCAACCCCCTGGACGCAGCATCCCCAAAACCCCTTTGTAAAACCCTAAACTAAGCAAAACCTCAAATTTAAACCTTTCAAAACAGCCGGATAAACCCTGACCTCGGAAAAATGGGGAAAAATAAACAGCAGAAGAAGCAAGAGGAGCTCCTGAAAACCCTCGGAGATTTTACCAGTAAAGAGAATTGGGATCAATTTTTCACAATTAGAGGCCGTGAAGATGCTTTCGAATGGTACGCCGAGTGGCCCGAGCTCAAAGATGCTCTTTTGCCCCATCTCTCGTCGCCACTGCCATCCGTAATGACCGATGGAGGTGGCTGCAGCAGTGGCAAAAAGGCAGAGGAGGACATTCAGATTTTAGTCCCAGGGTGTGGGAATTCGAAGCTTTCGGAGTGTCTTTATGATATAGGTTTTCGGAACATTACAAATATTGATTTTTCGAAAGTTGTAATTTTGGATATGCTGAAGGGGAATGTGAGGTTGAGGCCTGAAATGAAATGGCGGGTTATGGACATGACTAATATGCAGGTTATTGTTTTACTTTCCATTCTGTGCATTTTCAACATTTGGATCATGATAATTTTTGTTTGTGTAGATGATCATGTAAGTTTTCCATTGTAATTAGGAGGTAAGAGCATTCAGCTCAATTGTACAAAGTGAAACTTTTTAATGGATTATTGGAGGATCCTTAGATAACCTGTTAGATAAAATAGTCACATTATCACATTAAAAAGAAGAAATTAGGTCATCCCTCTTAGACAATGTCCAACCGATCCCTCGATTTTACATTATAATTACTCTACGAACAAACAAAACTTTATTTTTCTCACATATATCAATCCAACATATTGTTGTTGCATTTTTTTTATTTGTATTATGTAATGAATGTTAAATGTTAGAAAAGAAAATGTTTACTTAAACCACAATTATTTAAATAAAATATATTACATATGGAACTAAATTATAAATTGTTAACTTTATGCATGTCGCACTAAATTGTAAGGTTTTGTATTTATTAGATTTTATGAAAACAAATACAATTTTATCACACAAAGTATTAAACTATTGTCGAAATAAAATAATAAAAGAGATACATAAGGATGAAATGGCGGAGTTACAGTGCCACGTCTAAACTTGGAGTGGCACTGTCCTGGAACTCCATTTTAGCACAGAAGATATCATTGGATTTGAACTCTTTTGGAGTGCCAAAATGGCATTTCATACTATTTTCGGTCCTCTATTGGAGATAGCCTTAGCTGGAAGGAGATTCCTTGGAGTAACCCTTTTTGTGAGTGTGAGGAGAGGGAAGCTAGTTAGGTGATTTGAGAAGATTGAAAAAAAGGGAAAATTTAAGCTTAGATGGAAGATAGAAAAAGAGAAAGCTGGTGCTTTTCTGGCTGTTGTTTTGGAATTTAGGCAACAATTACATGGTTTGGGAGTAATCGTTGTGTCTGTTTTTTGGTTGACATTTTATTGGTAAAGCTGCATTTTGATAAGCAATACATTGGTTAACTTTCTCATCATTTACCTAAAAATCTCATTTTCTTTTTCCTTTATTTCCTAGAAAGCTATTTTTAACTTTTGATTACTTTTTTCTGCCCAGTTAATTCCCCGCAAGTGTTAAAAGGGAGGGGCAAAAAGAGAACGCAACTTCCACCCGTTCATTTTCATTCCCTTTTCTTGTGTTCAAGTGAACTTCTCTCGCTCTTTGAAGTGTAGCCTGTGCAGACAACAGAAAATTGAGGGGAAGTTAAGAACAAAGAGATTGAAATGGTGGGATGAAAGCTGTTTGCCTGAAGGAAAAACATTAAAATTTTTAAATGGTTCTGATATATAAGAAAAGAAATACATTTGTTGGAGTAACTCTCCCAACCAACCACTTATTGATATAATATTCCTACACTTATTAATCTTGTCTGATAAAATTTATTGATGGTGGGATTTTCATATGAGCGCGCAGTGAAGAGATTTATAGATAATCTAGGAACCCGGTTTCAATCTTCTGTAGTTATGATCCATTTGCTTATTTAGAAAGATGTTGTTGACATTTGGTTCCAGTAGAGTTGTGGAAAAATTTCTGAGACTAATGAACTTGAAAAACATCTAGTATATATGCATAAATAGATTGGTGCAAAAATGGCAGCTAAGCTTCTTTGTTACGGTTTTAGCGGCCAAGGAAATGCATAATGGTAACTTTAGGAACTCTAAGTATAATTTATCTACAATTTGACTTAACAATGCTGATGAGACAAGCTTTCTGGCCTCTTTGTAATTTCCAGGCACGAAAGTGTTCTTACATCAGGATCAGGATATCCTGATTTTAGTTTGTATTAAGAAAATACTGGGAGCCTTCTTGAATTATGTTAACCTGATGAGCGTTGTGCGATAACATAGACCGTCTATTTGTTCTATTTTGTGCATTTTGCTAACCATTGGTTGTGGAAATAAAGCATCCATCATCATTGTGGAAGAAAACTAATTCTTCTATCTTGCTTTTAATCTTGGTGCTTGTGAGGACCATAATTTTTATATACAGCATGCTTATTTCGTATTATTTCAAATCTTTTGTGTTCTAATCCTTGTAATTTGTATTCAGTTTGAAAAGGAGACCTTTGATGTTGTGCTTGACAAAGGAGGATTGGATGCTTTAATGGAACCACAGCTTGGCCCTAAGTTAGGACACCAGTATTTATCGGAGGTGCCTATCTTTTTAACATAAAATAATTCTTCATTCATACTCTGTCCTGACGTATCAACTTTAAAATGCATCACTTACCCATTTTTTTAAATAATGCTAGTATGTTACCTGATTCAGGTGAAAAGAGTTGTTAGAAATGGTGGAAAATTTTTGTGTCTTACATTGGCAGAATCTCACGTCTTAGGTAAAACGTTTATATAATCTTTGAGAATATTGAACATCATGGTCTTGGGCTTGCTAATCTGTTGCGTGAAAATGTGTTCAACCCCTGGACAATTGAGGATATTTTTTTCTTTTTATGGCATTGATATCAAGTTGACTTCCAATGGTTTTACTGTCAGGTCTATTGTTCCCTAAGTTCCGATGTGGGTGGAGGATGAGACTTCATGTGATCCCTCCGAAGTCAACTGAAAAGTCTAGCCTACTGACTTTCATGGTGATTGCGGAGAAAGATGACTGTACTTTTTTCTCCCAGATATCTTCATCAATTAATCTGCCTTTTGTTGCTAAAAATGGGAATCAGGTATACCAATTGGTGTTCCCTCTTCGGTCTTCAGCAGCTCTCTGATTCTTTTGTTGTGGTTATTCTCTTTGACTCACTGTACTTTACAAATGCTCATGCTCTTATCTATACAAAATAAATTTTTTGGGTGGTTGGGGTTGGGGGGGGGGGGGGGGAGGGAAGAGGGAGATGGAGCAACTTTGAGATTATATACATCTTCAAAATATGCAGGTTGTCTGTGGCAAGAGCAATATTTTATTTCATTCTTCTGTCCTTTCTCGTTATTAGTCATTGGAAATGCAGAATAGTATTAGAGATCATAATAAATATGGGAAATAAAAGATTGGGGGTGGGGGTGGTGGGGAGATGGAGTGTACATCTTGAAAAGACGCTTTTACCAGGTTGTCTATGGCAAGACCAATATTTTGTGTTCCTTTTTGTCAGTCCTTTTTTCTCGTTATCAGACATTGGAAATGTAGAAAGAATATTAGAGATCAAAATAAATATGGGAAAATACAAGATCAATGCTTTCTTACCACGGTGTTCGTACTTCAGCAAACTTTTCATCAACCTATATATTTGTTGAGCTGTACAATATGCTTTAAGAAAATTGGGAAAAGAAAAAGTCCAACTATATTGGAAATGATATCATTATGCCTTGAGGAAGTGGCTCTTGTTGTGTATGTCCTGATCTAAAGATTGACTTTGTTTCTGTTGGGATTGTTCTTTTGAAGTTCAAAAAAAAAAAAAAAAAAAAAAAAAGAAAAGAAACAATAGAAGTTTGAAATTGTTATGGTGATCTGGGACTCACTCCTTGATATGCTCTAGGCTCGTGGACTTTATGATGTTCTTCAAAGTGAAAATGAGATTCGGTTGAAATACTCCAATGGTTCTGATGTAACATACTTACTTGAAGATCTGAAAATTGGAGCAAAACTGAATCTGGCAGAGCTTGATCCAGGTCGTCGGATCCAGTTGAAGTTGGGGGACCATGGTGGTTCTCGTTTCACTTATAAAGCTATACTTCTTGATGCTCCTCATAATTTTGAACCTTTTTCATTTCATTGTGGAGTTCTTCTTGTGCCCAAGGTACTCCCTTTCGAACACTCTCCATCTAAATGATATAGTTACACTTGGCAGACAACTTGACTTTATATTTTAACATCACTTATCTAATGAAATATTGTAGGGAGTTTCCAAAGCTGTCCTGTTATTTTCCCTTCCTAATTTTACATGGCTCCTTGCATGTAGTAGAATTATAGACTTGTTAAATGTGTCTAAACAGAAGAGTTCAAAAACCTTGAAAACTACCGTACTATCTGTTCAACACAACCACCATGATGTCTTTCTTTTTTCATCTTTGTATCATCAAAGAGTATGGAAATATATTAGTACGTTTCCATAAGATTGATGCTTACTTGCTTTCTACATGTTTGACAATTTTAAACATTGCTTGGGTCTTTGCAGATCAATCATTTAAATAGTTAAATGAATTGGCCATTTCTAATTTAAATATTTGTACTTTTTTCCTTTATTTCTTCAATTTTGTTTATGTTCTTGCCCTGCTCTTTTCTTGTCTTTTTTTTTTTTTTTGTTGTTATTCACTTTTTTGGTACGGAATTCTTCTCTCTTAGTCAGTTGAGTCTTTGATGTTTCCTTCTATAGTATCTTAGAGCTACAGCAATTCCTTTGTTGTTGAAACTGATGCATCATTCAGTAGCATTGGTATGTTATTGCTGCGCAAAATGCGGGGGCTCAACTATCCTGCGACTAATCAAACGCACATGTATATAGATGTATACTCTGCATAAGTGACGAAGTTAAATGAAAGGAAAAAGACATAGTAATTAAAAGAAAACAAAGAAACAAAATGCACTTTATGATTCGTTTGCCCATTTTTTCCTGGTATTTCCCTTATTTGATATTTATTCAATGATTAGTCTTGGTTTTCCTCAAACCATTTCTTTGTTATAGAAAATCTTTAACTGAGGTTTAGATTTCAGACTCGAGCTCATGAGTGGTTATATTCTTCAGAGGAAGGCCAATGGATGGTTGTTGATAGCTCAAAGGCTGGTCGTCTTATTATGGTACATGCCTGACAGTTTAGTAAAGGTTATTTTGGGTTTGTTGCTTTTAATCGATATCTTATATTCCAACCTTATATTCATTTGGTGATAGATTTTACTGGACTCCAGCCATAATGATGCTAGTATGGATGATATCCAGGTTTATTTTTACTTCCTTTTACATAATGGGAACATTATATGGTGTGGAGAAACTGAATCATGATTCTTAGAATAATTCTTCCTTTTTCTCCAGAAAGATCTCTCTCCACTAGTCAAAGAATTGGAACCACGAGATGGCAATGGAGCCCAAATTCCGTATGTCCTGTACACTAAGATTTCTCATGCAACTAAATTCAATAATTGGGAAAGTTTTCTCTTTTAACTCTCGTTTCAGTCACCCCATTTTGTTGATATTGTCACCTTTGTCATGATCAGTGTTTCTAAACAGTTTCCACCTCCATTTTCAACTTAGGACATTGTTTTTTGGTGTTTGGTTTCTCATTTACATACTTTTTTGCTGTCATGGTTACATGGTGCAATTTTTATTTTCACCTTTTTCAAGATCAGTGTTTTAAAACAGTTTCCACCTCCATTTTCAACTTAGGACATTGTTTTTTGGTGTTTGGTTCCTCATTTACATACCTTTTGTGCTGTCATGGGTTACATGGTGCAATTTTTAGGTTTATGGCCGCAAGTGATGGAATAAAGCAACGCAAGATTGTTCATCAGGTTCAGATGATCTTTTCTTCCTCCCCCCTTCTGCATCTTTTTAAAATTTTTTATAATGAAGTTACAATGTACTTATGTTCTTTTCCATGGTTGCTGTATCTAATTTTTATTGCTTTTCTTTTACGCTTCAAATCAGTGAAATTGGTGCTGTAACTTTATATATTTATTTATTTCTGGTAAGGGACTTTGTTGATTTAATATAGCCATACAAGACCTATTGATGCAGCAACAACGAAAGAACTTGAGAAGCTTAAATGTAATCTGGGTCGTCAAGTAATTATTTGTTACTCATCCAGTTTCTAAACTTACTCTACCAAATTTATTTGGTCATTTTTCTTCTTTTCCTTCTCATAGTGGTAAGGGTTTGTCAACGGAGTACTCTTAACAAATTTTAGGCTTTATTGTTACAACCTTTGGGTAATGTGCTAGGGAAATCATTCTATGCAAATGAAAAGGAAAAATCTGTTCTATTTTATCGCATAGTCTTAAATGCTGTCCTTAAACATGAAATTTCGACATGTTTTATTATTCTTTTGTTGCTTTTTTATTTACTTCTAAAAGAAGTGTCTGTTTTTACGCTATTAGATTATGGGGAGTCCTTGATATATGATTACAGTTATTACCCCAATTGCATTTATATTCAATGTCCACAAAATTTACCAACTGCATTAATTGCTGGATTTGGGATTGTGTAGGTTTCATCATCCTTGACAGGTTCAATCATTGTAGAGGATGTGATATATGAAAAGAATGATGATTATATCAGCCGTCTATTTCCATCTACGGATGTGACATTCCGGCGTTTGACATTTGAAAGAAGTGAGGGTATAATTCAATCCGAGGCTCTTCTAATGAGAGTGGGTTCGCAAATAACTGGTGATACAGTGGAGAAGAAAACCCGTCCTTCTAGCAAACACCGAAAAGGAAATCAGAAAAAATCAGGCATGTCTAGTGACATATTTTCATCTTTCCTCTTCCATGGCAATTTTAGCATTGATATGCATTCTATACTGAAAACTGGGAGATATAGCTGCTAAATATCTTGGGGAGTGGGTAGGATATTGTAAAAATCATGGAGCATCGATTGAATAATAAACTCGAGATCATAAGCGACAAGGATGTTGCGATCAACTCTCCCAGGCTAGAGGTACAAATACACTTGGGTGTTGCACTATAGGGCTAGACGGGAAATGGAGCAAAACCTCTCTCCCAACTTCCTGAACTCTATAGTCTAGCATCTGTGAGTGTAACTGTAAGTTTGCTTACCCGAATGAGTTGGTGTGCAAGGGACAAAAAAAATTTTTGGTTGGTAAGGAGGTTAAGGAAAGAATGGAGCAAAATTAGGAATTGGAAGAGGACTCGAGAATTAAAAGGTAAAATTGAATGGTTTGAGGAAATTAAGGTCCCATAAAGAAACCCATAGAAGGCGGCCCGAGAGGGGAGTTTGCCATCTACTTAAAAAATTACTTTAGCAATTGATCTTTTAGTTTGCTCTTAATATTCCTAAGGCCACTAAAAGATAAGCTATTCTATGCTTAAAGTCATTTTGGGAGTCAATGTCAACCTCCTCTCCCGATTTTTCTTTGGGCTACTCTATCAGAACTTACCTAATTTTCTTTAATCATTCAATTTCAGCTTTTCATTCTCAGTTCTTCTCTCTAATTCCTACTTTTGCTCCAATGCTTCCTTCGGGTCCTTTGCGAACCACAACTTTTGTTCGTATATCTTGCACGCTATTTCATTTGGGTATGCAAACACTTATGATTACATGCGTAGGTGTAGGGTTCATGAAGTTAGGGGGAATAGGTGACAGTTGCCCACTTCCCCTTGCCCTATAGTGCAGGATCAGAGTGTACCCTTGTACGTTGCCTCGACTGCTGGCCTTGGAGTGTTGATCAAAACATCCTCATCATTCATGACCTCGGGCTTTTACTCGGTTTTTTCTCTGTGATTCTTACAATACACTACATAGTTCTTAAGATCACAAAGTTAATACTACAAAAGCATCAATTTGGAGAAAGGGGTAACATTTTGAGTCCTCATCCTCAAACAAATCCTTAGGGTTTTTAAGCCTAGGTCCTACGAGAAGAGTACTGGAAATAGAAGAAAATAACATAGAAAAATTTTTAAACAGTTTGAAGTCCTGCAAATTCATGATGTCGGGTTCAGTTTAAGCAATTCAATACATATTATTTACAATTTCTAATCTTAAATAACATATGGCCTGATTAAATATACACGTGCTCTCACACAAGCGCATGTATTTCTGTAGGGTAAAACCTGGTCGACTGAAATACCATAAGACCAAACAAAATTCTGTAGATATTCATTGTATATAATCAACTGTCACTATCAATATAATGAACAAATATTGTATTTGATCATCTTGCAACATTGAAAATGTTTAGTTGAGCTTATGGAATTGATGGAACCTTAATCTGGTGGTCTTGATAGACAAGTTAAAATTGATAATTTTCCTTACATCTGTGACTTCTGCAACATCCCGCCTTGTTAATTTTATGTTCTCTTACATGTCTACAGAACTGAACAATGACCTGAGAGTTGATCACAGTTACTTGGCAAGTTCGTATCATTCTGGAATCATTTCTGGTTTAGTATTAATAGCGTCATATTTGGAAGAAATTGTATCAAAGGCAGACACGGTAATAAAATTCTCTTCTGCATATCATAGTTTCGATGTCTCAATAATTCCAAACTGTACTTTATTTATTTTTGGGCTTTTGGTGTTATTATTTACTGGAAAAATTACTTGTTAAGATCTCACTATACTTAGGGGCTGATTGGTTTGCAATTTGGATTTGGAATTGGAATGGGTATCATAGTTGGGTGGAATGGCAATGAATGGAATGGGAATAATTAAACCAGCTTGGTTCGTTTCCGGGAATGACAGCCTTCCTCCTCCTTCTCCATTCCATCTCTTCTCCTTTGTCAAACAGCCACCACCATCTCTTCTCTTCCCCGCCCCTTCTTCCTCAGCCACCACAATATATATTTTTTTTGGAAAAAACATCCAATTTTTATAACAAACTCTGTTTAATTGTTCTAGTTATCTCCCTGTTTCCTTCACCAACAGACTACCACCATCATCTCGTCTCCTTCACACCCCATCTGCCAACCATGTCATCTCCTACCCCACCGCCACAAACCTCATCTGAGCCACCAGCGAATCAACCCCTCTCCACTGACACAACCCAAACGCAACCCCAGTGTTGAACTCCTCCTCCACCGCCACAAACCCCAATTGGCCACCACATCATCTCCTTCCTCCACAAACTTCAACCGCCTACCACCATCATCTCCTCCCCACCGCCACAGCCCAAACTCCTTCACCCACTGTTGAAGCTTTGAGCTTCTGGAAATTTCCAGAAAAAAAAAAAAAAAACACTCAACCTTCACCCAACCAAACACCCATTTACCTCCATTGTCGAAATGGATCTAAGGACACTAATTGAGCGTGATTGTTCTGAACGTTTTCGAACAGAGATGAAGGAGAGATGGAGACGAAGGAGAAGACGATTGTGTTGTTGATGAAGGAGGATGAAGACTGCGTTTGCAATAGAGAGGGAGGAGATGTTTCTTCATTCCTGTTTTTCTAAATACTCCAAATTAAAAAGGAATGGCCATTGAAGTGTTTTAGGGAATGGGCCACTATTCTGAATCCCAAAGAAATTAACCAAGCAAGTGAAATGGGTTTGATACCCATTGAATGAATCCTATACCATCCATCCAAGCAGCCCCTTAGTTTTTTTGTAAAGTTATCTAGTGTTGCTTTGAAATATGCTACAGATTTTTTTCCTAGTAACCTTTGCATAATACTTATCCATCCAGAATTCTTAAGGAGCATTTTTTGTGTTTTTTTTGGGTCACCCTAGAGGCCTCAAACCAGCAATCCTTGATTGCTATCCCTCACCCTTTTAGGAGCTACTAAGAGAGTGAATTTGTTTTCTTTCTCTTTATCTGGCTGGGCCTATAATGTGGGAATAAGCTAAAAGCTGCAGTCTTCTTCTGTTATCAGGTTAAAGCTGTTGTAATTGGACTGGGAGCAGGATTATTGCCAATGTTTTTGCATGGTTGCCTGCCATTTGTAGAGATTGAAGTAAGATAGTGAAAGAAGTTGCTTTCAGTTGAAAATTAACTTATTATGTTATTGATAACAAAGCATTGAACTGGCAGGTTGTGGAGTTGGATTCTGTGGTGCTAGATGTGGCCAGAGACTATTTTGGTCTAACAGAAGACACACATTTGAAGGTAATCCTATACTTTCCCGTTACTGAGAATCTTGTTTTGTGCCCAATGGAAACCTATCGGATAGCAGCAACAATCATTTTGAGACAACTGAGATATTGCTTGATTGCTTGAACTTTACTGTTTTAAAAACAAATACTTACAGCAGTATTGTTGAGCAGATTTGCTGTAAAACCAATTAAATGATATAAATAATTTACCCAAAACTTCATTTTTTTGTTTCATTAGTTTCAGACCATCTATGTGCCTTGATGTGCTTTTTCAATCTATATGGATGAGTCGACCAGGGAGAATTGGATCTGAATTCCAAGTTGGTAGTGAAAATAATGAGGAGATGCAATAACAGGTCGCTACTAATAACCGCTCTACCATGCCCAAGTTGATGCAAAAAGGAGCCTTGTAAATCAGAATAATCTTCTATACTTTACATCCCTGAATCTTCCATATTTTTATTCCACCAATAATTCATATGAACTGGAACTATGACATGGCAATCAAAGTATACCCTGATGTTATTGTCTTTGGAAACGAAGAACCATTGTGTTTTAACTGAACTGGATTGCCATTCAGGTGGTTCGGCCATATTTTTGGTGTTTAGATTAGTGAAGGTGAAGAAAGTAGGAAATTCATGAACAGATGAAACATAATCTAGCCCGTGAAAGTTTTCGAAATACTTTTCCCTTATGTTGTACCCTTGTCTGAACAGGTAAATAATAAGGATGAATGTAAGTTGAAATTACACTTAATTGAATGATAAGCAAGTATTAATTGTGTGCATATCCCATCATCTCTCAAAATTTAGTTGCCTTTCAGGTACATGTTACCGATGGGATCAAGCATGTTAGGGAGATTGCCAATACTGAAGTAGCAAACACAGTAACTAAAAATCCTGGGATTGAGAATATTCCGCTCGAGGGAAAGATTCCTGCTTTCAATGAAGAATGCAGTATATCAATTACAGGATATAAAGGTTTGAATAAAATTGATCTACTTGTTGTGGATGTGGACTCTGCTGACATCAGGTAAATCTGGATTGCAAGAGGTTGTTTATCTTCTTATTTGAACGTGATTATGCCCAGTAACTTTCCTGGTTTCAGCCAATTTATCTTTTCACCTTTCCTTGTTCAACAGCTCTGGTTTGACCTGTCCTGCCCCAGATTTTGTTGAAGATTCTTTTCTACTATCAGCCAAAAATTCTCTTTCAAAGCCAGGTTTATTTGTGGTTAATTTAGTTTCAAGATCTACAGCCATCAAAGATATGGTCTTCTCAAAAATGAAAATGGTAAGTTTTGCATGGATATGTATAGGTATCACTTCTTTTCATGGGTTGAAGATACTTAGGAGCTTCATTACAAACATGAAGAGCACTTCTGATAAAAATTGATAATGAGCCATCATGATCTAGATCGTAACTCTCAGATCAGTAGTTTAGGTAATTGATGACAGGGAGAAAGGAGAGTGGATTTGACTGTATAGGAACAGTATTGTTGAATCCATGCAACTCGCTTCTATTTCTCTCTTTACTTGGCAATGCTAATTCACATCTTCATTGTCTTAATGTTTTGCAGGTGTTCACTAACCTCTTTTATCTCGAACTTGACGAAGATGTGAATGTAGTTATTTTTGCTCTCAATACGGAGGCAAGCTTCGAGGATGATCAATTTCCTGAAGCCTGTCATCGACTTTCGAGATTATTGATTCTTAAGCAAGAAGGATTGCGTGACCAAATTGTGAGGGATGCTAATAAAATTAAGCATCTAAAGTGATTGGGATTATAGACCAAAACTACACTATGAAAACCAAGCCTATGTGTCTTCTACCATTGGACTGTCAGCAAAGAGAAGATTGGCTCGGGAAGTCCTTGGCTTTGGCAGGTGAGGCTTCTGTTGGAGAAAATTCCATGCAGCTTTTTGTCCAGATTTGTTTTTGTTATGGTTCAGACAGGGTGGAGTGGGCTTTTTGGGAGGTCGTTAGAGGGGTTATAACTTGGAGTAGGGAAGTTTGGTAAAAGATAGGGGTTTGTAATTTGGACGTTCTCGGTTCAAAGCTTGGGCCTGCAATATAGTGTTCCATTTGCATAGCTTAAATGGTAACCAAGCACCAGCACCCCAAGTACGATTCAATTCAACATTGTAACATTTTGTTCAGGTTTGATTGTGTTATAGTTATAAAATTCAGATATAGGTTTATCGTTGGATGAACTGCATTGTTGATATGGATCTTAGAAGGCCGCAGGGGCAGTTAGTCCGTGACTGTAAAAATTGGGAGTAACTCGCCAGTATTCCAAAAATGTTTTGATATACACGTTGCATCACTTTTAGGTAGGTTTTGATATTTTTTGTTGTCAACTGGGCGCTGTATAGTCCTACTACAGTTTTCATGGGTACTGGTTTTATGTGGTGAGTACAAGTGAATGGTTCAGATCTCATTAATTCATTGGATCTGGTGTTCTTGGTGGAATCGGCTGCCAGTAATGAACGTGTAAGCGAGGTTTCAAAAACAAAGTATGGAGGAAAGCATTCTGGGGGCCGTTTTGTTGGTATGAACATTGTTCCCTGATCAATTCATGCTGTGAAGCTCCAAGCCACTTCTTATCGGGTGCTACTACGTGCAATAACAGGAACAGCGACATCGCCAACCTGCTCGTCTTGAAGTTTAGAAAGGCCAACATAATACTCTCGCTTTGCATTTAAGAAAGAAAAAAAAGAAAAAAATCTGCATTTGAAAAAGTGTATACTCCCTATTCGGCAGGACCCTCATAGGGTATGACGTTCAGGGTTCAAAAATTTTAGGGGGAATAATGTTTATATATTATTAATATTAATGTATTAGTTAAAAAAAAAAACTCTATATATAATAGGGTTATTTTCAATAATATTATTAATAACTTTGTACGTAAAAGTGTTCGAAAAAAGAAATTTTTTGATGACTGATGTGATGACCAAAATAACATATTTTTTATCTAGATATTCTATTTTCAAGTTTTATTCACTTGTCTAGATCAAACAGTTAAACTCGAATAACATCAAAATGGTCCATTATTATTATTTTACCCTAGAGTCTCAAAATCATTAGAACGGCCTGCTATTCGGTAAGGGCAGCAAATTATATGGTGGTCAATAACCGTTGGATCTCCTAGTCCATTTCCTAGTCCTCCTAATCCTAATAAAATATTGATAAGTGGCTTTTCATTTTTATCTCTCTCTAACTCATAATTCCTCTCCCCCATTTCATTTCATTTCATATCATTTCATTTCATTTCATTTTGTCTCTTTCTTCCCAATTTATACCTCCTCATTCATCTTCTCTCTCTCTTCTCAAACTTCACCTCCACCTTCATCCTCACGTTGATTCTTCAGCCCCTGCCGTCTGTCTCTCCTCTACATTCCCTTGCTTGTTTTAAAACTTTGCTGCCGCCACCACCCCAATCTAATCTAAGACCCAGTTGCAAACTCCCTAAAATTCAATTTCAATTCTAAACCCTCCGAAATTCTCTAAAATCGTGTTATGTGCTGATTGGGAGGAAATCGTTTGAGAAATTGGGAGGAATTTTGCAGCATATTGTGGAACAATGAAGATGGAGAATCATAGATCAATCGGATTGGATGAATCTCCAATGTACTAATATATCTAGATGTGAAAACTCTGTTCAGGTGCATATGTGTTTGCAAAACGTGGAATAGAGTAATATCGACCTGAAAGTTCTTGTAGGATCTGGGTTCGCACTAGCTCGACTTACCACGCAACAAATATTTCTAATAAGAGCGGAACTTTAGAAAGTTACATTTGAAGCGTGATTCGGGTGATTCTCTTGTATGCCTCAAGACTATGACTTCACGTTGTGTGGGCAACGAACTAGAAGTCAATTGATCAGCTATCACCACAACTCCACCCGCCAGAAAAATCCAGCACCTCCGCACCTAGCACGTACTGCAAACGCGCTGCCCGGAGAGAGAGAACAACACAGCTCAGCTAGTATTTGAAGCCTAAAAATTTCGGCCAATAGAGTAATAAACCAGCGGCAAATATTGTTCCAAAATCCGACTTCGAGACTTGAGAAAATATTTTCTCTCTTAGATTTTATCTCTCTAGTTTTCTTGTATTGAAAACTTATGAATTGTGTGTCTTGAATAACTGATCCCTTGTCTATTTATAGAATTACAAGAGAGACCCCAAGTTGGTTTAGCATTGGAATTCCTAATGGGTTTAGGTAATTAGTTTTCAAATCCAATTAGGTAACCAATCTAGAATAAGATAAGATAAACCAAATCCTACTAGATTCCTAATCTGTAGGATTTCCTAATTCTAATTGAAACTTAAGACTTAATTAATTAATTAAATAATTCTACTTTGTTAATTACTAAATTAACCCTTAGGAATTAATTAAATAATTCCACTTTGTTAATTACTGAATTAACCCTCAGGAATAATTAACCAATTAATTAATTAAATCTACCTATTCAATGAACCCATTACAAAATTAATCGTACCACTAACGGATTAATTTTGGCACTTCCATCCTACACCAAAATTACTTCCGGAACAACTTAAATTATATTCAACATCTCCCCACATCAAGATATAGTGCTCGTCAATTTATTAATTTACTGATAAATTAATTAATCAACTTCTTGATTCCGAGACTAGTACCACTCGACATTTTTACTATACCGGACATACGTCCACCGGCCGGGTTTAGTATAATAAACATTTCAAGCTCATCTCGGGAGCACCATCACCCCTGACGCACCGGTACATGGTTTCCTTTCGACAAGCAGCAGCACCCCAAGTAACTAAACACGCGCACCCAACCCACCGAGAATATTGGTCACAATTGACCTCCCGCCCGAGTCTAGGGATTTAGAGATAGAATACAAGGAACGATTTGTCTATTAAATCAGTACAAGACAAATCATTCCTAAAGGTCATGTTCAATACGCCCCCGGCATATCTATATGATTCAATTAGTCTAGACAAACTAATTATCCGAATCACATAATAACCTAACCGACAGTTTGTCCAAAACTGTCTCGATTACGAACCTCATTTATATACTATGCCTTTCGACCAATGATGAGATCTACTGTGTCACACAAGACACCTCATCATTTACTTACACAGTATAAATGGACTTAGTATGCACAACCAATTATAACTGAAACACAAATCGATATATTAACTGGGAAAATGTACAACACAAGCATAGCTTATGTATTCAAATCCAACAATCTCCCACTAATACTTAAGCTGTGTTTTAAGTATACAACTACATACAATCCTATACAATCTGCTGCTATCTATCTAAATAAACTATCATGGCTCTCCAAGATATCTGATCCCCATGCCCTCCACATGAGCCTTAAAGACTTTAGAGGTCAATGTCTTCGTGAATGGATCTGCAAGGTTATCCTCTGATGCTATCTTAGCCACGACCACGTCTTCCCTCTTTGCGATGTCTCGTACCAGGTGGTACTTGCACTGTATATGTTTACTCGCCTTGTGGGCTCGTGGTTCCTTCAAGTTTGCTACTGCACCGTTGTTATCACAATATACCGTGATAGACTTCTACAAACCAGGAATCACATCTAAGTCCACTAGGAAGTTTTTGAGCCATACTGCTTCTTTCGCTGCCTCTGATGCGGCAACGTAGTCAGCCGCCATGGTAGAGTCCGCCACGCATTTCTGCTTGACACTCCACCAAACTATGGCTCCACCTCCTAGAGTAAACACATACCCTGAGGTAGACTTGCTCTTATCTCTGTTGCCTTGGAAATCGGAATCTGTGTAACCTCGGGGTACCAGCTCAGGTGCCTGATAGACCAGAACTTGGTCCCTCGTTCTGCGCAAATACTTGAGAATGCATTTTACTGCCTCCCAATGAGCTTTCCCAGGGTTACTCTGATATCTGCTCACCATGCCATCGGCATAACAGATATCAGGCCTCGTACACAACATGGCATACATGAGACTTCCTACTGCCGAAGCATACGGAACTGTCTTCATGGCCTCTATCTCCTCAACAGTCTTAGGAGACTGTTCCTTAGATAGATGCACTCCATGTCTGAAAGGTAAAAAACCTTTCTTAGAGTTCTGCATGTTAAAACGGGCCAGAATCGTGTCTATGTATAAAGTTTGGAAGAGCATTACCGAACGTTTCCTACGATCTCGAATAATTTTGATCCCAAAGATATGTCCCGCTTTCCCTAAGTTCTTCATATCAAACTGCTTGGACAGTCATGCTTTTACGTCTGATCACACTTTCTTTTTGTTGCCAATCAATAGAATGTCATCTACGTAAAGCACAAGAAACACCACTGGGTTTCTATCACGTCTGCGGTACACACATTGCTCATCCGGACACTGAGTAAATCCGAAGGACTGGATTACCTCATCAAACCGGATGTTCCAAGATCTGGATGCCTGCTTAAGTCCGTAAATGGACCTTCTAAGCCTGCAAACCTTATGCTCTTGGTCTTTTTCAATGAATCCCTCTGGTTGCTGCATAAAGATGGTTTCCTCAAGACTTCCGTTTAGGAAAGTTGTCTTGACAGCCATCTGCCAAATCTCACAATTCAAATGAGCAGCTATGGCCAAGAGAATCTGGATCGACTTAAGCATGGCTACCGGGGAGAAGGTTTCCTCATAATCGATTCCCTCTTTCTGAGTATACCCCTTCGCCACCAGCCTAGCTTTAAAGGTTTCCACCTTCCCGTCAGGTCCTCTCTTATGTTTGTAGACCCACTTGCATCCAATGGGCTTAAACCCATCAGGCAGGTCCACAAGCTCCCAGACTTGATTGTGGTCCATTGACCCCATCTCAGATATCATTGCCTTACGCCAAGATTCTGCATCTTTATATCAGAGCGCCTCATTGTAGTTAACTGGGTCTGGTTCACGCGCACCTGGGACTAGGTCTGAGGCCTCTCCCACACCGATAAACCTGTCGGGCTGTCTCACAACCCTCCCACTACAACGATGCACCACCTGTGTAGGCGCATCATCTGTGATCTCATGTGCAGTGTGTGGTGTATCTACTTTTGCCGGTGCATCAGGATTAGTTTGTCGTCTAAGGTCTTCTAGTACTATCTTACTCTTGGGCTTGTGGTTTGAGACATAGTCCTCTTATAAAAATCTAGCGTTGGTACTGACCACCACTTTCTGATCTTTAGGACTATAGAATAGACCACCTTTCGTTCCCGTAGGATAACCTACAAACAACATTAATTCTGTTCTCGCATCTAACTTGGCCGTATCTGCCTTAAGCACATGTGCTGGGCAACCTCAAATTCTGAGATGTCTTAGACTGGGCTTGTGCCCATTCCACAACTCTACTGGGGTTGAAAGCACGGTCTTAGATTGTACAAGATTTAGAATATACATTGTCGTTTCCAAGGCATATCCCCAGAACGAACTTGGAAAATCACTATAGCTCATCATGGACCTAACCATTTCCATAAGAGTTCGATTCCTTCTCTCTGCTACACCATTCTGCTGTGGTGTGCCAGGTGCATACAACTAAGACTGAATTCCTACCTCCTTGAGGTAATCTCGAAATTCAAGGGATAGGTACTCCCCACCACGATCTGAACGCAGTGTCTTGATACTCTTACCATGATGCTTCTCCACATCTGCCCGAAACTCTTTGAACTTGCCAAAACATTCAGACTTGTGGCGTATTAGGTAAATGTACCCGTACCTAGAGTAGTCATCCGTGAACGTCATGAAATACTCAAATCCCCCCCGTGCCTGGACCGTCATAGGTCCACACAAGTCAGAATGAATCAACTCTAGTACTTCTTTAGCTCTATAACCTTTTGCCTTAAAAGGTTTCTTGGTCATCTTACCTTCCAAGCAAGATTCGCAGGTTGCATAACTGTCAATATCTAATGAACCCAAAGGTCCATCATTGACCAACCTCTGAATCCTACTAAGGTTTATATAACCTAGCCTGATATGCCAAAGATAGGTTTGATTCATTTCAGTAGGTCTTTTCCTCTTATTAATGTTAGATCCTGAGCTATCTATCTCTATGTTTTGCGCAACAGGAGAGTTAGAATTAACCACAAATAAATTGTCCACCAATGAACCAGAACAAATAAGTTTGCCATTTCTTCTAATAACAACAGAGTCATCAGAAAAAATAAACTTATAACCGTTCTTCAACAGTTTAGAAACCGAAATCAAGTTCTTTCTAAAACTCAGTACATAAAGACAATTCACTAATTCTAAGTCAAATTTTTGAAATTCAACTTAACTACTCCCACTGCTTCTACTGACACTCTTGTAGTGTCGCCTAAGTAGATATCCAATTCGCCTTCTCTAAGCTTCCGGGTTACTTGGAACCCTTGCAAAGAATTACAAACATGGTCAGTGGCACCTGAATCCACACACCAAGTATCTGTGGGAATCGCCGCTAAACATGTCTCAGTAATTAAGGCAGAATTCATCGTACTTATAAGCTTTGGACAATCCGCTTTCCAATGTCCCTTCTTATTGCACGTGAAGCACTTGTCTTTCGACTTCTTCTTTGCAATACATGGCTTAGGCGCAATTTGTGCCACTTGAGCTATTCCTTTGAGCTTCCTCTTCTTCTTTCTAGCCTCAGGCTCAGAAGAAGATTCTGAAGCTTCGACTGCGACTAAAGCTCGCTTCTTCTTTTGAAGAAGACTTTTAGCCGCCACCAACTCTGCCAAGAGCTCGGATGAACTCCACAACATCTTACTTACGTTGTAGTTCAACCGAATCTGCTCATAGCTTTGAGGCAAGCTCTGGAGGACAATATCGGCTTTGGTTTCACCAACGATTTTGCCTCCCACTACCTCAACTTTGTTGATATTACTAATCACGTCAATGACATGATCTCTCACATGAGTGCTCTCAGCCCTAAGGAAAATGTCCAAGTTACGACTTCCATCGACATTATTAGTTCCAGTTAAATTGTTGCTTTTCAAAATAGCAGCTAAAGGATTGAATGCCATATCGATTTAAACTGGAAAGTAAATCAACAATGTTTCAGTTACATGCTTAGAATTTTCGAAAACATGAAAATCCAATTAATTATTGACTTCCCTCAAAACAATAATCATAATCCACCAACATCTCATCCACCAGGATTCTCGCAAGCCACGCAGTGTGGACGTTTACGCTAACCCACATTCGTTTGAGAAGAACCAAGTTCATTAACTACACTATCTGACCAATGATCTTTTGATCAATGTAGTTAATAGTCGGTGCTTTCAGCCGTACAAATAAGCAGCGTAACCTCGCGGGAGGAATAATGCAGATCGTACACTAAGTGTGTGCCATTACGTGACTACTGAGCTTGTTACCTCAGGATAGTGCGCCTCAGATGGAGAGGGTGTCACATTTCTCCTAGTTAAACTTACTCTAGTCATCTTACTCAGAAGTTCATAGTCTAGCGATCTCGGGGCTGGACTCATCCGAATGGAGGAAGACCCTAATGCCAACGCTCAAGCCCACCCACATCGCATATGAACCCGTAATGGTGGCTATGGGATATTAAACCAACCCGCTCCCACTTAGATTTTCAAATTGAGGGTTTTTTCGATTTTAACATGCAATTAACTAAACATAAGTTATATGCAACCATAAAACCAGACATGCTTTAATTCTTCATCTAAAAATACAGCATAAAAATAAAGCATAAAATTAAAACAATAAATACGGGAAATAAATACGTAAAATAAATTTCCCGACTATTATGGTTTTAATTGCTTCCATCTTCTGCCTTGATCTCGTGTCTCGCCACGTCACTTGATGGAAAGAGTCCTGAACTTCAAAAAATGAAAACTGAAGGAAAAACGGGCCAAAATAGCCCGAACGGCCTGAACGGGCCGCCCGTGCCGCAGCACGGCTCGAGGGCAGCACTGCCAGTGCACACAGCCCGCACGGGCCATGCGCGCGGCCCAACAGTGAACAGCAGCTGCGCGCTGCTACCACACTTTCCTGCTGCTGCGCCACCCCGGTCGGCACGACTTCCTGCCGGCAGTCTTTGCCGGAGTCGCTTCCAACCGCCAATTCCTCCTTCACTTTTTCCCACGCTATTTGGTCTTCTTGCAATTCGTTCTGGGTTTTCCTGGGTTTCTACGAATTCACGATAACCCAAAAAACTCACGAATCCAAGTCGCCCACCATAACGGCTTCGATTACAAAAATCAATTTTTCCTACTACAAGGCATTCTAGGAAAAATAAAGAATCGAAATTACATAGAAAAAATCCTACTACAGATTTATTCTATTCCTACACGGCTTCCAGCACGTAGTTTTACTATTACAAACATTCATAATAAAATTAAATCCGGACATGTCCCGGAGTTTAATTAAAACCCATACAAATGTAACCATAATAGTCAGGATTCTAAACCACCTGCAAATAAAACCATGTAGCAAATCAAACTAGCACAAAACCCAAAACCAGGCTCTGATACCAATTGAAAGTGCTTGTAGGATCTGGGTTCGCACTAGCTCGACTTACCACGCAACAAAAATTTCTAATAAGAGCAGAACATTAGAAAGTTACCTTTGAAGCGTGACTCGGGTAATTCTCTTGTATGGCTCAAGACTATGACTTCACGTTGTGTGGGCAACGAACTAGAAGTCAATTGATCAGCTATCACCACAACTCCACCCGCCAGAAAAATCTAGCACCTCCGCACCAAGCACGTACTGCAAACGCACTGCCCGGAGAGAGAGAAAACAACACAGCACAGCTGGTATTTGACGCCTAAAAATTTTGGCCAATAGAGTAATAAACCAGCCGCAAATATTGTTCCAAAATCCGACTTCGAGACTTGAGAAAATATTCTCTCTCTCTAGGATTTTATCTCTCTAGTTTTCTTGTCTTGAAAACTTATGAATTGTGTGTCTTGAATAACTGATCCCTTGTCTATTTATAGAGTTACAAGAGAGACCCCAAGTTGGTTTAGGATTGGAATTCCTAATGGGTTTGGGTAATTAGTTTAAAAATCCAATTAGGTAACCAATCTAGATAGCATAAGATAAGATAAACCAAATCCTACTAGATTCCTAATCTCTAGGATTTCCTAATTCTAATTGAAACTTAAGACTTAATTAATTAATTAAATAATTCCACTTTATTAATTACTAAATTAACCCTTAAGAATTAACTAAATAATTCCACTTTGTTAATTACTGAATTAACCCTCAGGAATAATTAACCAATTAATTAATTAAATCTACCTATTCAATTAACCCATTACAAAATTAATCGTACCACTAACGGATTAATTTTGGCACTTCCATCCTACACCAGAATTGCTTCTGGAACAACTTAATTAAATTATATTCAACATCTCTCCACATCAAAGATATAGTGCTTATTGATAAATTAATTAATCAACTTCTTGATTCTGAGACTAGTACCACTCGACCTTTTTACTATACCGGACATACGTCCATCGACCGGGTTTAGTATAATAAACATTTCGAGCTCATCTCTGGAGCACCATCACCCCGAATGCACCGGTACATGGTTTCCTTTCGACAAGCAGCAGCACACCAAGTAACTAAACACGCGCACCCAACCCACCGAGAATATTGGTCACAATTGACCTCACCCATTGGCAGATCAAAACTTATCGTGGGACCCGTACCACTTCATTTAACTCTTCGTGAGACCCCAAATCGGCAGCAGCTTCATTAGGTCAATTTTTTGCTCAAAAATTCAGTTCAAAAAATGCAAAAGGGGATAGATTTTGCCGGCCAAAAACGCAAATCATGGACGGAGGAGATGGCGAACAATCACGAAGGCACGGAGCGGGCAAAGGTCCACTGATAAACAGGGTAAACATCATTCTGAATTTGAGTTTTTCTGCATTTTTTTTCGTTTATATTGCGTTATTTTTGTTCGATATCTTTGTTCATTTGCGTTTAGGTATAAATGGACTTAGTATGCACAACCAATTATAACTAAAACACAAATCAATATATTAACTGGGAAAATGTACAACACAAGTATAGCTTATGTATTCAAATCCAACACGACCACGGTATCATGGACGCCAATTGCTGCCAATCCATCTCCAGAGGCCTCTTTGATATACTCTTAAACCACTTTGAAGATCGTAAATTATCAGAATCTGATGGGATTTGGAAGTTCACAATGGTTAACCTAGCAGAAACAAATCACACTAGTATTGACATGAAATCAAGAACAACTATTGCTAATGAAGCTAAAGAAGGAGTAAACATGAAGATGGGTACTTATAATAGTACAAACTCTATCAATCCTAGAGAATTTTGGAGGGTTTAGAATTGAAATTGAATTTTGGGGAGTTTGCAACTGGGTCTTGGACTAGATTGGGGTGGTGACAATAGAGTTTTAAAATAGGACAGGGGAAGTGTTAGAGCTAATTAAGACTAATTGATTGATTATCGCTAATTAATAAGTTGTACATACTTAGTTTGTACATTAGTTTAATTAGATTATTTTGTTGCCATACTTAGACTAGTCAATCGCAGTTAATAAGCTAGGAGATACTATTGCCATATATTGTAAAACAATTCTTATAATATAAATGAGGCTAATTGGTGTTAAAGGAGAATAACATGAATACACATTCAAAGTATTCTGTTCTTGTTCATGTATCAGAGCATCGATCTTTCGATTGTAACGATTGATCAAGGCTAAAGGAAATAATGGCTTGAGCAAATCTACTAGTGCCACTGAAGAATTGGTGAAACCAAAATTCATTTGACCTTTTGAAATTATTGGGTATCCCCGACTAGTGCCATCCGCAATCTCTGTCCAGCAGCAGTCATAGTGGTAGAGAAGTTTTCGGAGTCGTGGGAAATAATGGAGGAGTGGCGCTGGGACGGATTTGTTTATAGTACTGGCGGCAGATCCGAATTTGAGGCTAGCGGAGTTGCGTCTAAGTTCTTCAAAACTTCTGGCCGAGGGCTATTAATGGCAGCAGCTGGTGAACAAAATTCAATCCAAAAAAGAGAAGACTTCGGCGGCGTTTGGAGGAAACTTCAGACGGTCTGGACTGTCGGTGACAGAAGCAGGAAGTTTCATTGGTATTAGACTGGCCACGTCTGGAGAAAGCTTCGGGTAGTGGCGTCGATACTCCTGGGCGAACTACAGTCGCCAACTGAGGAATGTAATAGTCGGGGCTGTCTTGAGGAAGAAGAAACCCAAGTGGGCATACACGTGGATCTATGCAACAGGCATGTGGAGCAAGGAGTACAGTTAGAAGAAGTGAATTTAAGGCTGGGGTCAATGCAGTAAACTTTGTTAGTTTTGAATACTGAAAAGCTTTGCTTGTATGAAGAACTATTTCCTAGTTACATATCGATTGTTTTTCAGTATTATAAATTGTCCCTTTATATCATATGTCTAAATGATAAGGTGTTTGGTATGACACAGTAGATCTTATCATTGGTTAAAGCTATGATATATAAATAACGCTCGTAACTAAGACATTTTGGACATACTTTCGGTTTAGTATTATATGATTTTGAGATTGGTTTGTCTAGACTAATTGAATTATACGGATGTGCCCGGGGCATATTGAGCAGAACCTTGAGTAGGATCGAATTGACTTGTATTGATCTTCATAGTTAATTTGAGCCTTGTATTCTTTCTCTTAATCCCTAGACTAGGCAGGCATGAGGATTAAATATAGTATGCTTTGATTTGCCAAAGGTTGCGGTCTATATTTGAGGCCTAGATCTTAGTAAGTTGGGTATGCATATTGTTGGAGTTGAATACACAAGCTATGCTTGTGTTGTACTTTTTCCCAGTTAATATATCGATTAATCTTTTCGTTATATTTAGTTGTGCATTATTTGTCCACTTATATTATGTAGTTAGATGATGAGGTGTCTTGTGTGACACAGTAGATCTCATCATTGGTTAAAAGACATAATAACTTTTAACCCAAAAAACTGCTGCCCACTACTTTTCTCGCCTATAAAATCGAACCCACTTCAACTCCGGTCAAGATCTGGACAACTGGGATTGTGGATCACCAACCCAAGGAAGAGATCAACACAAACCCAGCTGGATCAAGCACCCCGGAGTGATTAGAAGTGGCTGCCATCTCACCAAAAAAAATGTGAACAGTAAATCTGATGAACAGTAAATCTGGTGAATAGTGAATTCTGGGCAAAAATTATAAAATCCAGCAGTGGGCAACTCCAAAAATCGATGGGCTATCTAGAAGTTTAATCTTTCAAGCTTAATCTAAATCGAGAAGTGAGAATCCAAGTTCATTTTTGAAAGAAAACTCAAAAGGGAAGAGAGTTTCTCTCTATAACTTTCTCACTCTAAGGATGACAAATGTCTTGCAAGATTTTCTTAAGTTTCTTAAGGCATAAGCTTTCTATTTATAGGGAGCTCCAATGGAGACCTAGTGGGCTTTTGTGTTGGGTCTTTTAATTTGACTTTCGTTGACCGCTAAGTCTTTCCTAGACTAATGAACTCCAATCGACCTATTCGAATTAATTTCTTAACCCATTTCATTAATTTAATTTAATCGAACCCTTAGGATTAATTAATTCAAATAGAATTAATTCCTTAATCCACTTTGTCAATTAAATATTAATTAAATCTTTAGGATTAATTAATTCACTTTGTCGAATAGTCAAATACATAATTAGTCGTACCACTATCGGACTAACTATGGAACTACCGCTCAAAAATGATTTTATATTGCGCCACTATTTTTCTTCTATCTCCCTACATTAAAGATCTAGCGCTCGTCGGTTTATCAATTTGCTGACAAACTAATTCACCCACTTCTTGGTATCCGAGATTAGTACCACTCGACCTTTTTATTATACCGGAGAAAAAGTCCATCGGCCGGGTTTAGTATAATAGACCTTACGAGCTCATCTCGGGAGCACCATCTACCCGGCGAACAGGTATGTGGATTCCTCCGACTAGCAACGGCACGTAAGAAGCTAAACACCGCATACCTAACCTACCGAGGTATATGAAAGTTCTGTAGGATCTGGGTTCGCACTAGCTCGATTTACCACGCAACAAAAATTTCTAATAAAAGCGGAACTTTAGAAAGTTACCTTTGAAGTGTGACTCGGGTGATTCTCTTGTATGCCTCAAGATTATGATTTCACGTTGTGTGGGCAACGAACTAGAAGTCAATTAATCAGCTATCACCACAACTCCACACGCCCGAAAAATCCAGCAGCACATAGCACGTACTGCAAACGCACTGCCCGGAGAGAGAGAAAGCAGCACACGGGGCTGCCAAAACTTGGCTAGAAATTTTGGCCAAATCAAGAATAAACCAGCCGCCCCTTTGCCTTAAAATTCGACTAGGAGAGAGAATATTATTTTCTTTCTCTAGAATTTTATCTCTCTAGAAATCTTGTGGATTAATTATGTATCTTGAATAGCTGATCCCTTGCTATTTGTATCATGGAATTGCTATTTGTATCACAAAAAAAAATAAAAAAAATAATAAAAGGACCAAAATGCCCTTGTGAACAAAAATAGTGATAAAGTTCCAGATTTTATGTAAAAAAACGGGGCAAAATTGCGTTTTTACCACGGGAAAAATGCTATGAAAAAACGTTTTATACATACAAAATATAAGCCAAATTGCGTTTTGGGAGGTTGAAAACGCAAATTCATAGCGTTTTTGGCTCTCAAAAACGTTAAACCATGACGTTTTCACCATGGTTCGCTTGTTAAAATGATGCGTTTTTAGTCTTCCAAATCGTTAAATTTGTGCGTTTTAACCATGGTTCACTCGTTAAAATAGTGCGTTTTAACCATGGTTCGCTCGTTAAAATGGTGTGTTTTTTACATGTACAGAAATTCAAAAACTTTTCTATACATTCATGTGAATTGGAGGAAAAATCTATACACAACCACTATCAAAAAAACAAATACGAAAAAATTCTTACGTTGAAAAACATTCGTTACACAATTCAGTTGGCGTTGAAAGAATATTTAGCACGCGAATCATCACGATATGGTAAGTCTTCGAACCGTAAAGTTATAAATTTTTTTTGAAAACTTCAAAAACGTTTCGCCATGGTAAAAACTTCAATTTGTAGCGTTTTTGACAGTTAATATATAAAAAGTGCTGTGTTTTGTACGTCTGTTATGTAAAAAGTGCTGCGTTTTTGTCCTGCATTATATAAAAAGTGTTACGTTTTAGGTTGCTGGAAACTAAATCTTGGTGCGTTTTTGACTGCAAGAAACGCAACATTGTAGCATTTTTGGATCCATGAAACGCAATATTGATGCATTTTTGATTGCATTAAACGCAAAATTGTTACGTTTTTGATCCCATCAAACGCACAATTGTTGCGTTTTTAATTACATGAAAGGCAAAATTGTTGTGTTTTTATTGCAAGAATCATAACTGTGCTGTGTTTTATTTTTTTTTTGGTTTTTGTTCGATATTTATTACCATACTGCATACATACTGTTACGTATGTACTTTTTATTGTGTTTTTGTATAATATAATAGTAAATGTGTTTTGTTTTAATTAATGTGTGTATTCACATACAGGATGAAGATAGTGAATACGAGGATGAGGAGGTGTATGAGGATGATGAGAAGGCGGGGAATGAAGAGGAGGAGGACGATGAAGAGGAGGATGAAGATGACAATGAGGCGGATAATGCTCAAGGAGAGGCGGTGGAACTTGAACCTGGCGCAGATTTGAGTGGATATTTCAAGATTGACAGAGAGTTTCGCACTATTGGAAAGGCCTTGAAATATTGCCAGAAAATAGCTAAGAGGTTGAGGTTCCTAATTACAAAGAGGGGAGGTAATCAAGGATTTGCGACGTACTACTTTTCTTGCAAGCGATGGAGAGATTCTGCCAAAGCCCCTCTCCCAACCAGATGAAAGAATACAAGAAGGAGCGGCACTAATTGCCCCTTTAGGTTGACTTGTAAGAGAATTGATCTGGGACGGCACAAGGTTTATACAAATCCAGGAGCTGCGTCAACTCACAATCACACTGGTATTACATTATTTGCGCATTATAGTAATTAAGTTGATTAATGTGTTGTATGCATGAATTGTTATTATAACTAAATGGTATTTACAGGTATAAGGCATCCATATGGTCACAGACAGTTGAGCCATTTTACAAAAGAGTCAAAGGCTGTTGCTGAATTTATGCTTCGGTCGAATGTGAAGCCAAAGTGTGTTTGGGAAGCTGTTAATAAACAGTTTCCCGATTCGCAGGTACCAATCAAATCAGTGTACAATTTGAAAGGAGAGATGAAGACCGCCGGATTAGAAGGTCGGAATATTGGGCAGCAATTTATGCATTTGGCTGAGGAGAAGCAGTATTATGTCAAGATTCTCAAGGATGCGAACACTGATGAGATCACACATGTCTTCTTTGCACATCCAACCTCAATTCAGATATTCCACAGATGGTATTGGGTGGTGGGGATTGATTCTACCTACAAGACCAACAAGTACCAAATGCCTGTCGTCGAGATGGTAGGTATGACTCCTATAAATAAGAATTTCAATATTGCATTTGCTATTGTTAGAAATGAGACAAAGGAGTCATATGACTGGGTGATGAGGAACTTGAGATTTTTGCTGCCGGCCAGTTTGTCACCTAGTGTGATTGTGATAGATAGGGAGTTGGGTTTGTTACAGCCGATTAAGGATCATTTTCCCGCTTCACATCACTTGTTATGTTTGTGGCATATTGGGCGTGATGTGAATGCGTGGTTGGAAAAAAATGTTGGGAGGAGAAACAAAAATTTAGCATGTGATATTCATGACAGCTGGTGGAAGAAAATCATTAAGGCTCCGACAGTAAAGGAATTTAATCGTTTATTGCAGAATTTCAAGGTTAAGTACACTCTCCTTGAGCCGTTGGCTGTTGAATATCTAGAGACTACATGGCTCATTCACAAGGAGAAATTTGTTCGAGCCTGGACAAATCAATTTCTCCACTTTGGTAATACTTCCACTAACAGAGTAGAGGCTTCGCATGCTGCTATGAAAGATTGGCTTAATTCTTCCACCAATTCCCTTGATACTTTGTTCACAAAGATCGACTCTCACCTCAGCCACTTGTACCCTCACATCGGGTTAGTTTACTAATTTAATTGTATATAGCAGATGTTATTTAATGCCATATCATTCATTTTTGGGTATGCTTCTATTTATTTCAGATGTTTCAGTTAATTTTATTTTTAATTGACATTATTATAGAGGCTTTCTTGAGGCTTCCATCTCCACGACTCAAACATGTATGCAGGGATATCCATACTGTTATTTGAACAAGTACGTGTCACACCATTGTTTGAAGTTGGTTAGGAAAGAAGTTCGACGGAAGAATAAGTTGGGAGGCCTTGTACTCGAGTGATGTGGATGTGTGCCCAAGGTGACACGTGGGATTCCCTGTGCGTGTGACATATTCAAGGCACAGTCATTGCATGAATATCCCTTACTTCCACACGTGCATGAGTTTTGGAAGAGGCTGACCATTGTGCCATCACATGGTGATGCGAATTACATTGATGAGGACATCAGGTGCATTTTTAAATTTTGAACTTTAATATTATTCAATTGAATTGACATTTTATATTTTGAAGAAATATTTGGAGTTGATATATTTGTTTTTTAAGGTATTTCAACGAGGAAGTAGTCCCCACCGTATCTACCAGTCCGTCTTTTTTGGCCCGACTGTTGAATAGGGCGTACGTAGAGCAGATGTACCCTGACATGGCCAGTGTTGGAGAGCCAGGTACCTCGGGACCCCAAAGGGGGCGACCACCAAATAGATTACATCATTCTGTTATGCGCGAGTGGAGTTCACGAGAAAGAGCGACACGTGGCCGTCGTGGCAGGTGCCGTTCAGGGTCATCCGGTCGATCGACAGGTCGATCACACCGCATTCATACAGGTTTTGATGGTGAGTCTCCATTAAGGACAGGTAAATAAGTCCTTTAATTTAGTCAATTAAATAAATAAATGATGAAGGTTTGTTTATTTAATGTAACATAATTACTTAACAGGGTCTGGTGGAGACATTCAGTGTGTGCCAGCATTTTTTCAGCCTTATTGTACAGGGTGGTCAGATGTAAATGGGGATGGCCATTGTGGTTTTCGAGTAATTTCTACTTACCTTTTTGGCCACGAGAAATATTGGAGATTAGCTCGCAGGTCATTGAGTGGAGAGATTACGAGCCACCCGGACAGGTACAGGGGTGTATTCCAATCGTTGGAGTTGCGTCCCCCCGATGGTGATTTTGTGGCTATGGTACTTAGGCGAATAAATTTCGAAGGCACTGATTGTGGTGAGCAGCATTGGATGGCTACACCTACGGATTTGTTCCCTCTCGCCACTTATGCAAATGCACTGGTAATACAGTTTGACCGTACTCGTTCAGATGGAAATTATTCTGTATTACCTTTGTATTGCTCTACTGGCGACACACAACCTGAAAGGGTTATAGCGCTCGCCCTTGTAAATGGGAACCATTATGTACGTGTAGATGTGGTCGATGAATGCCCTATCCCGCCGTTGAGCTTCGTTTGGCACCATCAGCGTCATGCTGAAAGTGTAGGTGATTTGCCACAAAATTTAGAAGCTAGATTTAATGCTTGGAATGCGCTCCGTGATGGCTAGGATGTATATTGTCATGTGACATATGTTTTATTACTATTATCTTGTGTTTACTAATATTTATTTTGTGTTTTGAAGAAATATACGTATAAAAATACAACATATATATGAAGAAGACAATAAAATATAATCAGCAAAATAATAATATAATACATATCGAACGGTCGAACTAATCCTCTAGATCTGCAGTACGAGGTGCGAACTGATCGTACAAATCAGGAACGCTCTCTCGCACTACATCTAATAATGCATGATGTAGCTGACTATACTGACCCATCCACTGCAAATAGATAAACAATATATTAGATTCACTTGAACATAATTTAACAAATAAAATAAATTACATTAATTAACATGAATACTTACAAACTCTGAGGCGGCGCGACGTGGTCGAGGAGGCTCTATAGCAGCCTGGGGATCCGGGGGAAGTATGCACGGACGTGATCGGGGATACCCAAAACGCCGTTGGCCGGCGTTTTGAGTATCGAAAAACGTCGTCTGATGGCATTTTCGATACCCAAAACGTCGGCCGATGGCGTTTTGGGTATACCAAAACGCCATCGTTTGGCGTTTTTCAGGTCTGAAAACGCCGCATAACAGATCGGCCGGCGTTTTTCTTAGGCGAAAAACGCCGGTCGATGCCAATTTCAGCCCTAAAAATCCATCAAATTTATACCAAATTATGTTTCTACATTTTAAGTTTTTGGCCCGTCAAAAAGGCCCCAAATCGGCGAGCGAGCCGTGGATGAAAAGCCACATTTTGGCGTTTCGTCCGCGGCTTAAACGCAGTGTTTTTGCGTTTTTTGCCCAAAAAAACGTAATTTTATTGCGTTTTATGTGGTTAAAAACGTACAGTTTTGACGTTTTTAAGCATCAAAAACGTCATTTTACTTAATTTTTACATGTAAAAAACGTTTTTCCTTGCGTTTATGTGTATGGTAAAAACGCATTTTTGCTGCGTTTTTACACAGTACTTAGTATTTTCTACTCATTTTCCATCATAAGGGTGTTTTGGTCTTTTAATTATAATTTTTATTTTTTTTGTGATACAAATAGCAATTTCATGATACAAATAGCAATTCAGTTTCCAAATCCAATTAGGTAACCAATCTAGATAGGATAAGATACGATAAACCAAATCCTACTAGATTCCTAATCTCTAGGATTTCCTAATTCTAATTGAAACTTAAGACTTAATTAATTAATTAAATAATTACACTTTCTTAATTACTTAATTAACCCTTAGGAATTATTTAAATAATTGCACTTTGTTAATTACTGAATTAACCCTCAGGAATAATTAACCAATTAATTAATTAAATCAACCTATTCAATTAACCCATTACAAAATTAATCGTATCATTAACGGATTAATTTTGGCACTTCTATCATACACCAGAATTGCTTTCGGAACAACTTAATTAAATTATATTCATCATCTCCCCACATCAAAGATATAGTGCTCATTAATTCAAATTAATTTACTGATAAATTAATTAATCAACTTCTTGATTCCGAGACTAGTACCACTCGACCTTTTTACTATACTGGACATACGTCCACCGGCCGGGTTTAGTATAATAAACATTACGAGCTCATCTCGGGAGCATCATCACCCTGGAAGCACCGGTACATGGTTTCCTTTCGACAAGCAGCAGCACACTAAGCAATTAAACACGCACACCCAACCCACCGAGACTATTGGCCACAATTGACCTCACCCTTTGGCAGATCAAAGTACACTATGGAGGAAAACAGAACCAGCCCGGGCTAAATCGAAAACCTCACTTTCATGCAATGCATTCCAGAATCGGAAGCTTTCGACAAAGCTCAGGCTTAAATTCATTTTCCCATGAACGGATCTAGGCTTATACTTATTTAATTTATTAAAACGACATCTAACGCACAAAGATTACACCTTTAATTAAAGTGGAAGTATTAAAGGTTATACCTTTAAAGCGAAGTCCAACGCAATAAGAAAAACAAAATCTTTAATTCGCGATCACCACCGAAATCCAATGGATTACTCCAAGAAGCCTCGAATATTGCGTGGGCAATAATCTATCGAGGTGTACTATCAAGCCCATGAGAAACCCACTAAGAAAATCCCTCAATTAGATTAAATCTGCCCAAAAGATAAAACTTTTAACCCAAAAAACTACTGCCCACTACTTTTCTCGCCAATAAAATCGAACCCACTTCAACTCCGGTCACGATCTGGACAACCGGGATTGTGGATCACCAACCCAAGGAAGAGATCAACACAAACCCAGCTGGATCAAGCAACCCAGAGTGATTAGAAGTGGCTGACATCTCACCAAAAAAAATGTGAACAGTAAATCCGGTGAACAGTAAATCTGATGAACAGTAAATCCGGTGATTAGTGAATTCCGGGCAAAAATTATAAAATCCAGCAGTGGGCAACTCCAAAAATCAATGGGCTATCTAAAAGTTTAATCTTTCAAGCTTAATCTAAATCGAGAAATGAGAATCCAAGTTCGTTTTTGAAAGAAAACTCAAAAGGGAAGAGAGTTTCTCTCTAGAACTTTCTCACTCTAAGGAAGACAAATGTCTTGCAAGATTTTCTTAAGTTTCTTAAGGCATAAGCTTTCTATTTATAGGGAGCTCCAATGGAGACCTAGTGGGCTTTTGAGTTGGGCCTTTTAATTTGACTTTCGTTGACCGCTTAGTCTTTCCTAGACTAATGAACTCCAATCGACCTATTCGAATTAATTTCTTAACCCACTTCGTTAATTTAATTTAATCAAGCCCTTAGGATTAATTAATTCAAATAGAATTAATTCCTTAATCCATTTTGTCAATTAAATATTAATTAAACCTTTAGGATTAATTAATTCACTTTGTCGATTAGTCAAATACAAAATTAGTCATATCACTATCGGACTAACTATGGAACTACTGCTCAAAAACGATTTTACATCGCGTCACTATTTTTCTTCTATCTCCCCACATTAAAGATCTAGCGCTCGTCGGTTTATCAATTTACTGACAAACTAATTCACCCACTTCTTGGTATCCGAGATTAGTACCACTCGACCTTTTTATTATACCGGACAAAAAGTCCACCGGCCGGGCTTAGTATAATAGACCTTATGAGCTCATCTCGGGAGCACCATCAACCCGGCGAATCGGTACGTGGATTCCTCTGACTAGCAACGGCACGTAAGAAGCTAAACACCGCATACCCAACCTACCGAGGTATATGAAAGTTCTATAGGATCTGGGTTCGCACTGGCTCGATTTACCACGCAACAAAAATTTCTAATAAAAGCGGAACTTTAGAAAGTTACCTTTGAAGAGTGACTCGGGTGATTCTCTTGTATGCCTCAAGACTATGACTTCATGTTGTGTGGCCAACGAACTAGAAGTCAATTGATCAGCATTCACCACAACTCCACACGCCAGAAAAATCTAGCACCTCCGCACCTAGCACGTACTGCAAACGCATTGCCCGGAGAGAGAGAAAGCAACACACGGGGTTGCCAAAACTTGGCTAGAAATTTCGGCCAAATCAAGAATAAACCAGCCGCCCCTTTGCCTTAAAATTTGACTAGGAGAGAGAATATTATTTTCTCTCTCTAGAATCTTATCTCTCTAGAAATCTTGTGGATTAATTGTGTATCCTGAATAGCTGATCCCTTGTCTATTTATAGAGTTACAAGAGAGACCCCAAGTTGGTTTAGGATTGGACTTCCTAATGGGTTTAGATAATTAGTTTCCAAATCCAATTAGGTAACCAATCAAGATAGGATAAGATAAGATAAACCAAATCCTACTAGATTCCTAATCTCTAGGATTTCCTAATTCTAATTAAAACTTAAGACTTAATTAATTAATCAAATAATTCCACTTTGTTAATTACTTAATTAACCCTTAGGAATTAATTAAATAATTCCACTTTATTAATTACTAAATTAACCCTCAGGAATAATTAACCAATTAATTAATTAAATCTACCTATTCAATTAACCCATTACAAAATTAATCGTACCACTAACAGATTAATTTTGGCACTTCTATCCTACACCAGAATTGCTTTTGGAACAACTTAATTAAATTATATTCATCATCTCCCCACATCAAAGATATAGTGCTCGTAAATTCAAATTAATTTACTGATAAATAAATTAATCAACTTCTTGATTCTGAGACTAGTACCACTCGACCTTTTTACTATACCGAACATACGTCCACCGGCTGGGTTTAGTATAATAAACATTTCGAGCTCATCTCGGGAGCACCATCACCCCGGACGCACCGCTACAGGGTTTCCTTTCGACAAGCAGCAGCACACTAAGTAACTAAACACGCGCACCCAACCCACCGAGAATATTGGTCACTATTGACCTCACCCATTGGTAGATCAAAGTCCGCTATGTCGAATCCTCATGCCTGACCGAGTCTAGGGATTTAGAGATAGAATACAAGGAATGATTTGTCTATTAAATCAGTACAAGACAAATCAATCCTAAAGGTTATATTCAATACGCCCTGGGCATATCTATATGACTCAATCAGTTTAGACAAACCGATTATCCGAATCACATAATAACCTAAACCGACAGTTTGTCCAAAACTATCTCGGTTACGAACCTCATTTATATACTATGTCTTTCGACCAATGATGAGATCTACTGTGTCACACAAGACACCTCATCATCTACTTACATAGTATAAATGGACTTAATATGCACAACCAATTATAACTGAAACACAAATCGATATATTAACTGGGAAAATGTACAACACAAGCATAGCTTATGTATTCAAATCCAACAATCTCCCAATAATACTTAAGCTGTGCTTTAAGTATACAACTACATACAATCATATACAATCTGCTACTATCTATCTAGAAAAACTATCATGGCTCTCCAAGATATCTGATTCCCAAGCCCTCCACGTGAGCCTCAAAGACATTAGAGGTCAATGTCTTCGTGAATAGATCTGCAAGGTTATCCTCTGATGCTATCTTAACCACGACCACGTCTTCCCTCTTTACGATGTCGCAAATCAGGTGGTACTTGCGCTGTATATGTTTACTTGCCTTCTGGGATCGTGGTTCCTTCGAGTTTGCTACTGCACCATTGTTATCAAAATATACTGTGATAGACTTCTGCAAACCAGAAATCACATCTAAGTCCACTAGGAATTTCTTGAGCCATACTGCTTCTTTCGCTGCCTCTGATGCGACAACGTACTCAGCCTCCATGGTAGAGTCCGCCACGCATTTCTACTTGACACTCCGCTAAACTATGGCTGCACCTCCTAGAGTAAACACATACCCTGAGGTAGACTTGCTCTTATCCCTGTCGCCTTGGAAATCTGAATATGTGTAACCTCGGGGTACCAGCTCAGGCGCCTGATAGACCAGAACTTGGTCCATCGTTCTGCGCAAATACTTGAGAATGCATTTTACTGCCTCCCAATGAGCTTTCCCGGGGTTACTCTGATATCTGCTCACCATGCCAATGGCATAACAGATATCAGGCCTCGTACACAACATGACATACATGAGAATTCCTACTGCCGAAGCATATAGAACTATCTTCATGGTCTCTATCTCCTCAACAGTCTTAGGAGACTGTTCCTTAGATAGATGCACTCCGTGTCTGAAAGGTAGAAAGCCTTTCTTGGAGATCTGCATGTTAAAACGGGCCAGAATTGTGTCTATGTATGAAGCTTGGGAGAGCGTTAACGAACGTTTCCTTCGATCTCGAATGATCTTGATCCCAAGGATATGTCCTGCCTCCCCTAAGTCCTTCATATCAAACTGCTTGGACAACTATGCCTTTACGTCTGATAACACTTTCTTGTTGTTTCCAATCAATAGAATGTCATCTACGTAAAGCACAAGAAACACCACCGAGTTTCCATCACGTCTGCGATATACACATTGCTCATCCAGACACCGAGTAAATCCAAAGGACTGGATTACCTCATCAAACTGGTTATTCCAAGATCTGGATGCCTGCTTAAGTCCGTAAATAGACCTCCTTAGCCTGCAAACCTTATGCTTTTGGCCTTTTTTAATGAATCCATCTGGTTGCTGCATAAAGATGGTTTCCTCAAGGCTTCCATTTACGAAAGCTGTCTTGACATCCATCTGCCAAATCTCATAATCCAAATGAGCAGCTATGGCCAAGAAAATCCGATCGACTTAAGCATGTCTACCGGGTAGAAGGTTTTCTCATAATCGATTCCCTCTTTATGAGTATACCCCTTTGCCACCAGCCTAGCTTTAATGTTTTCACCTTCCCGTCAGGTCCTTTCTTACATTTGTAGACCCACTTGCATCCAATGGGTCTAAACCCATCAGGCAGGTTCACAAGCTCCCAGACTTGATTGTGGTCCATTGACCCCATCTCGGATATCATTGCCTTATGCCAAGATTCTGCATCTTTATCTTGGAGCGCCTCATTATAGTTAACTGGATCTGGTTCAGGCACACCTGGGACTAGGTCTGAAGCCTCTCCCACGCCGATGAACCTATCGGGCTGTCTCACAACCCTCACACTACGACGGGCACCACCTGTGTAGGCACATCATCTATGATCTCATGTGCAGTGTGTGGTGTATCTACTTGTGCCGGTGCATCAGGATTAGTTTATCGTCTAAGCTCTTCTAGTACTATCTTACTCTTGGGCTTGTGGTCTAAGACATTGTCCTCTTCTAAAAATCTAGCGTTGGTACTAACCACCACCTTCTGATCTAGCGTTTTAACCCTCCACATGTCTCTCAAAAACCTTTGGGGTCAATGGCTTGGTGAAAGGATCCGCAAGGTTTTCATCTGAAGCTATCTTGGCCACGATCACGTCTCCCCTCTTTATGATCTCTCGTATCAGGTGGTACTTGCGCTCTATGTGTTTACTCGCCTTATGGGCTCGTGGCTCCCTCGAGTTAGCAACTGCACCATTATTATCACAATAAACTGTGATAGACCTAGGTAACTCAGGAACCACATCTAAGTCCATCAGGAAGCTCCAGAGCCATACAGCCTCTTTCGCTACTTCTGAAGCGGCAACACACTCAACCTCCATGGTGGAGTCCACCACGTATTTCTGCTTGACACTCTGCCATACTATGGCTCCACTTCCTAGAGTAAACACAAACCTAGAGGTAGACTTACTATTTTCCAAATCTCCTTGAACGTCCAAATCTGTGTAACCCAATGGTACAAGCTCCTGCGCTCTATAAACTAGGACATAATCTCTCGTCCTGCGCAAGTACTTGAGAACGCATTTTACTGCCTCCCAGTGAGCCTTCCCAGGGTTACTCTGATATCTGCTAACCATGCCTACGACAAAGTAAATATCAGGCCTTGTACATAACATAGCATACATGAGACTACCCACTGCAGAAGCATAGGGTACCGCCTTCATGGCATCTATATCCTCAGCAGTCTTAGGACACTGTTCCTTAGACAAATGCACTCCATGCCTAAAAGGTAGTCAACCATATGCCTGTATAAAGATAGTCTTGGCCCTTTGCAATGAAGCCCTCTGGTTGCTGTATAAAGATAGTCTCCTCCAGACTACCATTAAGGAAAGTTGTCTTGACGTCCATCTGCCAAATCTCATAGTCCATAAAAGAATCTATGGCCAAGAGAATCTGGATCGACCTAAGCATAGCTACCGGGGAAAAAGTCTCCTCATAATCGATCGACTTAAGCATAGCCACAAGCCTAGCCTTGAAGGTCTCAACCCTCCCGTCAGATCCTCTCTTTCACTTGTAGACCCATTTGCACCCAATAGGCCTAAACCCATCAGGAAGGTCTACCAGCTCCCAGACTTTATTTGAGTCCATAGAACCCATCTCAGCAATCATCGCTCTCTGCCAAAAATCTGCATCTTTATCCTGGAGAGCCTAATTGTAGCTAACTGGGTATGGTTCATGAGTGCCAAGGATAAAGTCCGAAGACTCACCCAAACCCATGTACCTCTCGGGCTGTCTGACAACACTCCCACTACGACGAGGCGCAGCCTGTGCAAGAGCATCATCTGTGATAGTGTGTGCAGTCTCTTGTGGTGTGTCTTCCTGTACTTGTGCATCTGGAATAGTGAACTGACTTCTATGCTCTTCCAATACTACCTTGCTGCTTGACTTGTGATCTAAAATATAGTCCTCCTCAAGAAATCTAGCATTGGAGCTGATCACCACCTTCTGATCATGAGGACTATAAAATAGACAACCTCTCGTTCATTTGGGGTAGCCTATAAACAGTATAGCCTTGGTTCTTGCCTCTAACTTGCCTGCATCTGTCTCGAGCACATGTGCTGGACAACCCCAAATTTTGAGATGTCTCAGACTAGGCTTTCGCTCATTCCACAACTCTACTGGGGTTGTAGGAACAGACTTAGATGGCACAAGGTTGAGGATAAAACATGTTGTCTCTAAGGCATAACCCCAAACCGAGATAGGCAACTCACTGTAACTCATCATCGATCTAACCATCTCCATAAGAGTCCTGTTCCTCCTCTCTGCTACACCATTCTGCTGGGGTGTGCCAGGTGCAGACAACTGAGTCTGAATACCCTCCTCTGACAAATAGGTCCTAAATTCACTAGAGAGGTATTCGCCACCGCGATCAGATCGCTAGGCCTTGATACTCTTACCCAGATGGTTCTCTACCTCAGCCTTGAACTCTCTGAACTTGCCAAAGCATTTAGACTTGTGGTGCATCAGGTATATGTATCCATATCTAGAGTAATCATCCGTGAAAGTCGCTAAATATTCATAACCACCTCTAGCCTAAACTAACATAGGCCCACACACGTCAGAATGAATCAGCTCTAAAACCTCCTTGGCCCTATACCCCTTTGCCTTGAAAGGCCTCTTGGTCATTTTACCCTCCAAGCAGGACTCACAGGTCGAATAGCTGTCAATATCTAGTAAGTCCAAAGACCCACTCTTGACCAACCTTTGAATCCTACTAAGGTTGATGTGACCGAGGCTCAGGTGCCAAAGATAAGTCTGATTCAAAGGGGAAGACTCTTTTCTCTTATTATGATTCGGTGATGAGCTACTCATTTCTGTGTTTTGCATAACTGGGGAGTAAGTCTTAATTAAAAACAAATTGTCAACCAATGTACTGGAACATATAAGTTTCTGGCCTTTTCTAATAAAAACTGATCCATCAGAAAAAGCACACTTATAACCGTCCAAAACAAGTTTAGAGACTGAAAGTAAGTTCTTGCGAAAACTAGGTACATAAAGACAATCTCTCAAATGTAAAGTAGAGTCTGAAAAATAAAGACAAATAACTCCCACTGCAACCACAGAAACTCTGGTAGTATCCCCAAGGTAGACCTGCAACTCTCCCTCTCTAAGCAGCCGGGTCACTTGGATATGGCTCTCACTGCTCAGGGGTGGCATCATCGTTGGGCTTAGGAGTGCCCTCAGTGAGCACGTACTTATAACCCTCAGCAATAAGGACAATGTCCAGGTTACGTTTCCAATCAATATAGTTTGGACCGGTGAGTTTGTTCTGTTCAATATGACAGCTAGCGGGTTGAACGACATATCAACTACAACTGAAAAATAAACAGTCAAGTTTCAGTATACTTTTTCAAAAATATTGAAAATCCTCAAAAAACCAATATAATCTTCTACCGACATCTCTCACACCGGGATTAACGCAGGTCAGATGGGTGAACGTCTACGCCAACCCCATTCGTTCGAGAAGAACCGAAGCTCATTAATTTCATTATCTAACCAATGATCTTATGATTAATGAAATTAATAGTCGATAATTTTAGCCGTACACGAAGATAGCGTAACCTCGATGGGAGGGATACTAAAAATGGTACACTAAGTGTATGCCATTACGTGACTTCTAATTTTGTTACTTAGGATACTAATGCGCCTCGGATAGCGAGGGTGTCTCAACTTTCTCCAATTAAACTCACTATAGTCATCCCTTTAGAAATTCATTCCGGTGATATCTGTGGTTGAAAACTCATCCGATAGGAAGGAAGGTCTAAGTCAGCACGCAAGTTTAACCACATCACGAATGAACCCGTAATGGAGGCCATGGGGATATTAACCAACCCGCTCCCACTTAGATTTTTAAGCTTGGGGATTTTTACATTTTAACATGCAATATCTTAACTATGGATATTCGCACCCATAAAACCGATGGAGTTTTAATATGTGAATAATCTACCTTAGTTAATTGCACGTCACCTTTTAAAAATGTTTTAGTTTGGTTTTCGTTCATGCAAAGAAAAAACGAAAAACACACAATCAACGAAAAGACATAAATACGGGAAATTAAAGAAATAAAATTTCCAGACTATTATGGCCTTCTCTATCGTTGATTCCTTGATGCTTCGGTGACACATCTTGTCATGTCGCTCTCACTCGTTATTTGGATTCCTCTTGATTCGCCCGGGTTTTCTGAATTTTCTACGTAATTAGGAATCACCCAAAATTACGATAAACCAAAACCTGTGAATATAAGTTACCCAAAATAATGTCTTCGTCATAGCACATAAATTCCTATATACAAAGGCATTTTTCTATGAATTTAAAGATGACATGATTAGATCAAATCCTACTACAAGATTTTTCTAATCCTACACGGCTTCCAGCTCGTGGTTATTACTATTACAGACATTTCCATTCAAAAACAATACGAGCGCGGACATGTCTCGGGGTTTATGAATGAAAATTAAATTTCTACCATAATAGCCGGGAATCCAATAACCACCTGTTTAAGCATTTCGACAAAAATAATAATACCAAAATAAAGCCGTGTCATAAATCAAACAAGTATAAGACCAAAACCTACGCTCTGATACCATTTTAAAGGAAAACAGGACAAGCCCGGGCTAAATCGAAAACCTCACTTTCGTGCAATGCATTCCAGAATCGGAAGCTTTCGACAAAGTTCAGGCTCAAATTCATTTACCCACGAACGGATCTTGGCTTATACTTATTTAATTTATTAAAACGACATCTATCGCACAAAGATCGCATCTTTAATTAAAAGTGGAAAGATTAAAGATTATACCTTTGTAGCGAAGTCCAACGCAATAAGAAAAATCCGATCTTTAGGCAAAATCCAATAGAAATCCACTAGATATCTCCGAGAAAACTTCGAATATTGCGTGGGAAATAATCTATCAAAGTTTCTCGCTTAGCCCACAAGGAAATTACTCAAATCGGACTCAAAGAAACCAAAATCTGATCACTAACTTGAGCTACAATCTACCTACTGCTGCCGAAAAAGAAAGGTGCTGCCTTTCATGAAAAACCGCCACTCCCTTTACCAAAATTCGAACTACCCACTTGTGATCTAGACATACCAAGCCTCGGATCACCAAAAGGAGATCAACGAGACTTAGGCCGAATCAAACGCAGTAGGCAGTAACGAAATCGGCAGTAGGAAATCCGAAGAAAACCCGCACTTCAACCCCTTTGCGAACTGAAGAAAATGACGGCAACAGTAGGGTTTTCTTGCTCAATAATCCGACCGAAATTGTCTTTCAATTAAGAAAGAAGTGATCTTTGGTTCGAATCTAATCCGAAGAGTAAGAAATCTATTTCATTTTTTGAAAGAAAACTTCAAGAAGAAGAAGTTCTCTCTCTAGAACTTTCTCACTCTAAAATGGACAAGACTTGTCTTGCAAGATTTCCTTATGTTTCTTGGGCTTCAAGTTTTTCTATTTATAGGAGTTGTAATGGAGACCTAATGGGCTCTCGAGTTAGGCCTTTTAATTTGAATTTTGTTGACCGCTAAGTCTTTCCCTACTAATCAACTCCAATCGACCCATTCGAATTAATTCTTTAACCCAATTTGTTAATTTAATTTAATCGAACCCTTATAATTAATTAATTCAAATAGAATTAATTTCTTAATTCACTTTGTCGATTAAATATTAATTAAACATTTAGGATTAATTAATTCACCTGATTGATTAGTCAAATGCATAATTAGTCGTACCACTATCGGACTAATTATGGAACTACCGCTCGAAAACGACTTTACATCGCGCCAGTATATTTTCTTCTATCTCCCCACATTAAAGATCTAGTGCTCGTCGGTTTATCAATTTACTGACAAATTAATTCACCTACTTCTTGGTATCCAAAATTAGTACCACTCGTCCTTTTATTATACCGGACGTAAAGTCCACCGGCCGGGTTTAGTATAATATACCTTACGAGCTCATCTCGGGAGCACCATCAACCCGGCGAACCGGAACGTGGATTCGTCCGACTAGCAACGACACGTAAGAAGCTAAACACCGCATACCCAACCTACCGAGGTATACGCCTCAATTGACCGCACTCTTTGGCAAATTAAAGCATACGATATCCAACTCTCACGCCCATCCCAATCTGAGGATTGAGAGACTGAATACCAGGACCGAATTGACTACGCCGATCAGTTCAAGTCAATTCTATCCAAACTGGTCGTGCTCAATATGCCCCGGGTACATCCGTGTGATTTAAACTAGTCAAGATAAACTAATTACCAAACCACACGATAACCTATACTGATAGTATGTTCAGACTATCTCAGTTACGAGCATACTTTTTATATATCAATACTTTAACCAATAACGGTATCTACTGTGTCTTTTCACACCCCGTTATCTAGTTCTATGATATAAAAAAATAAATTTATACCGAAACAAAATTATATGTCATCTGTGGAAGCCATAGCTTTTCTGTATTCAAAACTAACACAACCCGCTATTACACTGCTGTCATAGTGAAATCTCCAGAACGCCTTTAAGCTCAATCACATGGCTCTCTCAAGAATCTGACTCCCATGCCCTCCACATGTCTCTTAAAGACCTTTGGGGTCAATGGATTGGTGAAAGGATCTGCAAGGTTGTCATCTGAAGCTATCTTGGCCACGATCACGTCTTTCCTCTTTACGATCTCTCGTATCAGGTGGTACTTGAGCTCTATGTGTTTACTCGCCTTATGAGCTCGTGGCTCCCTCGAGTTAGCAACTGCACCATTGTTATAATAATAAACTGTGATAGACCTAGGCAACTCAAGAACCACATCTAAGCTCCGGAGCCATACAGCCTCTTTCGCTGCCTCTAAAGCGGCAACGTACTCAGCCTCCATGGTGGAGTCCGTCACGCATTTCTGCTTGACACTCCGCCATACTATGGTTCCACCTCCTAGAGTAAACACAAACCCAGAGGTAGACATACTCTTGTCCAAATCACCTTGAAAGCCCGAATCTGTGTAACCCAATGGTACAAGCTCCTGCGCTCTATAAACTATGACATAATGTCTGATCCTACACAAATACTTGAGAATGCATTTTACTGCCTCCCAATGAGCCTTCCCAGGATTACTCTCATATCTGCTAACCATGCCAACGGCAAAGCAAATATCAGGCCTCGTACACAACATAGCATACATGAGGCTACCCACTGCAGAAGCATAGGGTACCGCCTTCATGGCATCTATCTCCTCAGCAGTCTTAGGACACTGCTCCTTAGACAAATGCGCTCCATGCCTGAAAGGTAGTGAACCCTTATTGGAGTTCTGCATATTAAAACGGGCCAGAATCGTGTCTATGTAGGATGCCTGAGAGAGAGTCAGAGAACGTCTCCTACGATCTCGAATAATCTTGATTCCAAGGATATGTCCAGCCTCTCCCAAATCCTTTATATCGAATTGCCTGGACAACCATGCATTTAGGTCTGACAACACCTTCTTACTATTGCCAATCAGAAGGATGTCATCTACGTAAAGTACAAGGAACACCACCGTATTACCATCATGCCTGCGATAAACACACTGCTCATCTGGACACTGAGTGAATCTATTGGACTGGATAACCTCATCAAAATGGATGTTCCAAGATCTAGACGCTTGCTTAAGTCCATAAATGGACCTCCTAAGCCTGCATACCTTGTGCTCTTGGCCCTTAACAATGAAGCCCTCTGGTTGCTGTATAAAGATGGTCTCCTCAAGACTTCCATTAAGGAAAGCTGTCTTGACGTCCATCTGCCAAATCTCATAGTCCATATGAGCAGCTATGGCCAAGAGAATCCGGATCAACTTAAGCATAGCTACCGGGGAAAAGGTCTCCTCATAATCGATCCCTTCTTTCTGAGTATACCTCTTCGCCACAAGCCTAGCCTTGAAGGTCTCAACCCTCCCGTCACATCCTTTCTTTCGCTTGAAGACCCATTTGCACCCAATAGGCCTAAACCCATCAGGAAGGTCTACCAGCTCCCAGACTTGATTTGAGTCCATAGAACCCATCTCAGTAATCATCGCTCTCTGCCAAGAATCTGCATCTTTATCCTGGAGAGCCTCATTGTAGCTAACTGGGTCTGGTTCATGAGCGCCAGAGATAAAGTCCAAAGACTCACCCAAACCCATGTACCTCTCGGGCTGTCTGACAACCCTCCAACTACGACGAGGCACAACCTGTGCAAGAGCATCATCTGTGATAGTGTGTGCAGTCTCTTGTGGTGTGTCTTCCTGTACTTGTGCATCTGGAATAGTGGACTGACTTCTAAGCTCTTCCAATACTACTTTGCTGATTGACTTGTGATCTAAAATATAGTCCTCCTCAAGAAATCTGGCAATGGTGCTGATCACCACCTTCTGATCCTGAAGACTATAAAATAAACCACCTCTCCTTCCTTTGGGGTAGCCTATAAATAGCATAGCCTTGGTTCTTGCCTCTAACTTGCCTGCATCTGCCTCGAGCACATGTGCTGGACAACCCCAAATTCTGAGATGTCTCCGACTAGGCTTTCGCCCATTTCACAACTCTACTGGGGTCGTAGGCACAGACTTAGATAGCACAAGGTTGAGGATAAAACATGCTATCTCTAAGGCATAACCCCAAAACGAGATAGACAACTCACTGTAACTTATCATCGATCTAACCATCTCCATAAGAGTCCTGTTCCTCCTCTCTGTTACACCATTGTACTGGGGTGTGCCAGGTGTAGACAACTGGGTCTGAATACCCTCCTCTGACAAATAGGTGCTAAATTCACTAGAGAGGTATTCGTCACCGCGATTAGATCGCAAGGCCTTGATATTCTTACCCAGATGGTTCTCCACCTCAGCCTTGAACTCTCTGAACTTGCCAAAGCATTCAGACTTGTGGCGTATTAGGTATATGTATCCATATTTAGAGTAATCATCCGTGAAAATCACGAAATACTCATATCCACCTCTAGCCTGAACTGACATAGGCCTACACACGTTAGAATGAATTAACTCTAAAACCTCCTTGGCCCTATACCCCTTTGCCTTGAACAGCCTCTTGGTTATTTTACCCTCCAAGCAGGACTCATAGGTCGAATAGCTGTCAATATCTAGTAAGTCCAAAGACCCACTCTTGACCAATCTTTGAATCCTACTAAGGTTGATGTGACCGAGTCTCAGGTGCCAAAGATAAGTCTGATTCAAAGGGGAAGACTCTTTTCTTTTATTATGATTCGGTGATGAGCTACTAGTTTCTGTGTTTTGCATAACTGGGGAGTATGTCTTAATTAAAAATAAATTGTCAACCAATGTACCGGAACATATAAGTTTCTGGCCTTTTTAATAAAAACTGATCCATCAGAAAATGCACACTTATAACCATCCAAAACAAGTTTAGAAACTGAAAGTAAGTTCTTGCGAAAACTGGGTAGATAAAGACAATCTCTCAAATGTAATAAAGAGTCTGAAAAATAAAGACAAACTACTCCCACTGCAGCCACAAAAACTCTGGTAGTATCCCCAAGGTAGACCTGTAACTCTCCCTCTCTAAGCAGCCGGGTCACTTGGAACCCCTGCAAAGAATTACAAACATGATCAGTGGCTCCTAAATCCACACACCAAGTATCTGTGAGAATCGCCGCTAAACACGTCTCAGTGAATGGGGAAAATTTACACATGCCTCGAGGCTTTGGGCAGTCCTTCTTCCAATGTCCCGTTTTACCACATCTGAAGTATTTGCCTTTCGGCTTGTGCTTATTGGCAATACCCGCCTTAGGTCCATGATCAGCTCCTGCCTTCTGACCTCTCTTCCTCTTTTGCTTCCTAGCTTTGGGCCTAACAGAGGAACCTGAGGGACCCAGTAGCAAATGCTTGTTTCTTCTCAGCGAATAGGCCCTCAACCGACACCAATGCAGTCATGAGCTCGGTGAGTGAATATGAGAGCTTGCCCATATTATAGTTCAACCGAAACTGCTCAAAACTGGGGGGCAAGTTCTGGAGAATGATATCGACCTGGCTCTCCCCATCAATATCACCTCCGAGTACCTCGATCTCATTGATGTAGCTGATCATGTTCAGAACGTGGTCCCTCACTGAAGTACCCTCAGCCATCCTAGCATTCATAAGTTTCCTCATAGCTGACTGCTTGGCCACCCTGCCCTGATGCCCAAACATCTCCCTGAGGTTGAGCATCATATCGTAGGCTGAGGTAAACAACTGATGCTGGTGCTGCAGTACACTGGACATAGAAGCCAAGATGTAGCACCTGGTCATCTCATCAGCCTTCTGCCACCTCGTATATGGCTCCGCTGCTCAGGGGTGGCATCAACGCTGGGCTTACGGGGGCACTCCTCAGTGAGCACGTACTTATAACCCTCAACAGTAAGGACAATGTCCATGTTACGTTTCCAATCAATATAGTTAGGACCGGTGAGTTTGTTCTGGTTCAAAATGACAGCTAGCGGGTTGAACGCATATCAACTACAACTGAAAAATAAACAGTCAAGTTTCAGTATACTTTTTCGAAAATATTGAAAATCCTCAAAAAACCAATATAATCATCTACCGACATCTCTCACATCGGGATTAACACAGGTCACGATGGGTGAACGTCTATGCCAATCCACATTCGTTCGAGAAGAACCGAAGCTCATTAATTTCATTATCTGACCAACGATCTTATGATAAATGAAATTAATAGTCGATAATTATAGCCGTACACGAAGATAGCGTAACCTCGATGGGAGGGATACTAAAAACAGTACACTAAGTGTATGCCATTACGTGACTTCTAAGTTTGTTACTTAGGATACTAATGTGTCTCGGATGGCGAGGGTGTCGTAACTTTCTCCAATTAAGCTCACTATAGTCACCCCTTTAGAAATTCATTCCGGTGATATCTGTGGTTGAAAACTCATCCAAAAGGGAGGAAGGTCTAAGCCAGCACGCAAGTTTAACCACATCACGAATGAAACGGTAATGGAGGCCATGGGGATATTAACCAACCCGCTCCCACTTAGATTTTTAAGCTTGAGGATTTTTACGTTTTAACATGCAATATCTTAACTATGGATATTCATACCCATAAAACCGTTGGAGTTTTAATATGCGAATAATCTACCTTAGTTAATTGCACGTCACCTTTTAAAAATGTTTTAGTTTGGTTTTCGTTCATGCAAAGAAAAATGAAAAACACACAATCAATGAAAAGACATAAATACGGGAAATTAAATAAATAAAATTTCCTAACTATTATGGCCTTCTCTATCGTTGATTCCTTGACGCCTCGGTGACACGTCCCGTCATGTCGCTCCCACTCGTTATTTGGATTCCTCTCGATTCGCCCGAGTTTTCTCAGTTTTCTACGTAATTAGGAATCTCCCAAAAATTACGATAAACCAAAACCCCCGAATATAAGTTACCCAAAATAACGTCTTCGTCATAGTACATAAATTCCTATATACAAGGCATTTTTCTAGGAATTTAAAGACGACATGATTAGATCAAATCCTACTACAAGATTTTTCTAATCCTACACGGCTTCCAGCTCGTGGTTATTACTATTACAGACATTTCCATTCAAAAACAATACGAGCCCGGACATGTCCCGGGGTTTATGAGTGAAAAATAAATTTCTACCATAATAGCCGGGAAACCAATAACCACCTGTTTAAGCATTTCGACAAAAATAATAATGCCAAAATAAAGCCATGTAATAAATTAAACAAGTATAAGACCGAAACCTATGCTCTGATACCATTTTGAAGGAAAACAGAACAAGCCCGGGCTAAATCGAAAACCTCACTTTCGTGCAATGCATTCCAGAATCGAAAGCTTTCGATCAAACTCAGGCTTAAATTCATTTACACTCTAACGGATCTTGGCTTATACTTATTTAATTTATTAAATCGACATCAATCGCACAAAGATCGCATCTTTAATTAAAAATGGAAAGATTAAAGATTATACCTTTGTAGCGAAGTCCAACGCAATAAGAAAAATCCGATCTTTAATTGTGAATTCCACTAGAAGTCCGAAGAATAACTCCGATCCAACTCCGAAATAGTGTGGGCTATTATTTACGGAGTTACCCGTGGCAAAATTAAGAAAACCAAAGAAACTTGCTTCGGCGGAAAACTCAAAATAACCAAAAAATGTGACTGCCCAGAATTTCCTGAACCTTGCTGCGCAAGTCACCGGACCTGCTGCACAAGCCGCCAGATTTTCTGGAAAAACTGACCACCAGAGCTGCCCAATCCAGTCCCGATCTGTACAACCGACTTCACGAATCACTCAGCGAGAAGATCGACATGAAGATCGGTCGGCTCAGGGCACCGGACTGATCAAACTCCAGGTTTTCTGAAATCAGAAAAACCCACGATCAGCGATTTCGCTGCGGGTTTGAAGAGTTCGACCGGTGGCTGGTTCGAATAACTATCTGGGTAAAATAAAGGTTGAATCTTCCAAAGGAAAAAGTTATCTTTAGCTGACTTCGAGAAGGAACTTCGACGAGGAAGACGAAGTTCTCTCTCTAAGCTAAACTTTCTCACTCTAGCCCTTTCTTGGACTTCAAGTTTCTTAATGTCTTTCTTTCCCAACATGGATATTTATATGGAGCTTCTAAGGAGACCTAACGGGCTCTCGAGTTAGGCCTTTTACTTTGACTTTCATTGACCGCTAAGTCTTTCTCGAGTAATCAACTCCAATCGACCCATTAGAATTAATTTCTTTAACCCACTTTGTTAATTTAATTTAATCGAACCCTTAGAATTAATTAATTCAAATAGAATTAATTTCTTAATTCACTTTGTCGATTAAATATTAATTAAACCTTTAGGATTAATTAATTCACCTTGTCGATTAGTCAAATGCATAATCAGTCGTACCACTAACCGACTAATTATGGAACTACCGCACAAAAATGACTTTACATCGCGCTATTATATTTTCTTCTATCTCCCCACATTAAAGATCTAGTGCTCATCTATTTATCAATTTACTGATAAATTAATTCACCGACTTCTAGGTTTCCGAGATTAGTACCACTCATCCTTTTATTATACTGAACATGAAGTCCACCGGTCGGGTTTATTATAATAGACCCTACGAGCTCATCTCGGAAGCACCATCAACCCGGCGAACCGGTACGTGAATTTCTCCGACTAGCAACGACACGTAAGAAGCTAAACACCGCATACCAAACCTACCGAGGTATAGGCCTCAATTGACCGCACTCTTTGGCAAATGAAAGCATACAATATCCAACCCTCACGCCGGTCCCAATCTCAGAATTGAGAGACTGAATACTAGGATCGAATTGACAACGCCGATCAGTATAAGTCAATTATATCCAAACTGGTCGTGCTCAATATGCCCCGGGCACATCTGTGTGATTTAAACTAGTCTAGATAAACTAATTTCCAAACCACACGATAACCTATACCAATAGTATGTTCAGACTATCTCGGTTACGAGCATACTTTTTATATGTCAATACTTTAACAATTAATGGTATCTACAGTGTGTTTCCACACCCCGTTATCTGGTTCTATGATATAAAGGAACTAATTTATACCGAAACAAAATGATATGTCATCTGTGGATATTAGTTTTTTATACAAGCCATAGCTTTTCTGTATTCAAAACTTACATGCTTAGCCCACAAGGAAATCACTCAAAGAAACCAAAATCTGATCACTAACTTGACCCACAAGCTACCTACTGCTGCCGAATGGAAAAGGTGCTGCCTTTTTTGAAAACCAAAGAAACCAAAATCTAATCACTAACTTGACCCACAAGCTACCTACTGCTGCCGAATGAAAAAGGTGCTGCCTTTTTTGAAAACTACCATTCCTTCAACAGAATTTCGAGCTACCAACTCGTGATCTAGATAGCCCAAGCCTCGGATCACCAAGAAGAGATCAACGAGACTCAGGCCGAATCAAACGCAATGAGCAGCAGCGAAATCGGCAGCTGGAATGCTCAAAGAAAACCGCGCAGCAGCCCTTTTCACAAACTGAATGAAAACCGTTGCAGCAGCAGGGTTTTCTTGCTCAAAAATCTGAGCAAATTATGTCCCAATTAAGAAAAAACCGATCTTTGGTTCGAATCCAATCCGAGGAGTAAGAAATCTAGTTCGTTTTTGAAAGAAAACTTCAAAGGGGAAGAAGTTCTCTCTCTAGAACTTTCTCACTCTAAGTGCAAGACTTGTCTTGCAAGATTTCCCTTATGTTTCTTGGGCTTCAAGTTTTCTATTTATAGGGTGCTCTAATGGAGACCTAATGGGCTCTCGAGTTGGGCCTTTTAATTTGACTTTCGTTGACCGCTAAGTCTTTCCCGACTAATCAACTCCAATCGACCCATTCGAATTAATTTCTTAACCCACTTCGTTAATTTAATTTAATCAAACCCTTTGAATTAATTAATTCAAATAGAATTAATTTCTTAATTCACCTTGTCGATTAAATATTAATTAAACCTTTAGGATTAATTAATTCACCTTGTCGATTAGTCAAATGCATAATTAGTCATACCACTATCGGACTAATTATGGAACTACCGCTCGAAAATGACTTTACATCGAGCCATTATATTTTCTTCTATCTCCCCACATTAAAGATCTAGTGGTCGTCGGTTTATCAATTTACTGACAAATTAATTCACCCACTTCTTGGTATCCGAGATTAGTACCACTCGTCCTTTTATTATACCGGACATTAAGTCCACCGGCCGGGCTTAGTATAATAGACCTTACGAGCTCATCTCGGATCACTATCAACCTGGCGAACCGGTACGTGGATTCCTCCGACTAGCAATGGCACGCAAATAGCTAAACACCACATACCCAACCTACCGAGGTATAGGCCTCAATTTACCGCACTCTTTGGCAAATCAAAGCATACGATATCCAACTCTCATGCCCGTCCCAAGCTCGGGATTGAGAGACTGAATACTAGGACTGAATTGACTACGCCGATCAGTATAAGTCAATTCTATCCAAACTGGTCGTGCTCAATATGCCCCGGGCACATCCGTGTGATGTAAACTAGTCTAGATAAAATAATTACCAAACCACACGATAACCTATACCGATAGTATGTTCAGACTATCTCGGTTACGAGCATACTTTTTATGTATCAATACTTTAACCAATAATGGTATCTACTGTGTCTTTCCACACCCCGTTATCTAGTTCTATGATATAATGGAACAATTTAATAGCGAAACAAAATGATATATCATCTGTGGATATTAGTTTTTGATACAAGCCATAGCTTTTCTGTATTCAAAACTAACATATATATCCTAGAATTTTGAAAAATTCTAATTAATTATTGACTTCCTTCAAAACAATAATCTTAATCCACCGGGATTCTCACAAGCCACGCAGTGTAAATATTTAGGCTAACCAACATTCGTTTGAGAATAACCAGGTTTATTAACTACACTATCTGACCAACGACTTTTGATCAATGTAGTTAATAGTCGGTGCTTTCAGCCATACAAATAAGCAGCGTAACCTCGCGAGAGGAATACTGCTGATCCTACACTAAGTGTGTGCTATTACGTGACTACTGAGCTTGTTACCTCAGGATAGTGTGCCTCAGATGGAGAGCGTGTCGCATTTCTCCTAGTTAAACTTACTCTAGTCATCTTACTCAGAAGTTCATAGTCTAGCGATCTCGGGGCTGGACTCATCCGAATGGAGAAAGGCCCTAATGCCAAAGCGCAAGCCCACCCACATCGCACATGAACCCGTAATGGTGGCTATGGGGATATTAAACCAACCCGTTCCCACTTAGATTTTCAAATTGTGGGGTTTTTTGGTTTTAAAATGCAATTAACTAAACCTAAGTTATATACAACCATAAAACCAGACATGCTTTAATTCATGCATCTAAAATAGAGCATAAAAATAAAGCATAAAATTAAAACAATAAATACGGGAAATAAATGCGTAAAATAAATTTCCTGACTATTATGGTTTTAATTGCTTCCATATTCTACCTTGATCTCGTGTCCCGTCACGTCACTCGATGGAAAGAGTCTTGAACTTTAAAAAAGGAAAACTGGAGGAAAAATGGACAAAAACAGCACCAGCGGCCCGAACGGGCCGCATAGCCCGCGCGCACAGCCTGCATGGGCCCTGCGTGCAGCCTGCATGCACACCGCCCATGCAGGCGGTGCGCGCGGCCCAGTAGCACGCAACTGCTGCTATGCCCTACTGCCGCATGTCCTGCTGCCCCGCGGCAGCTGTGCTGCTCTTCACGGTGCCAGTGCGACTGCTGCCGGCGGTCGTTGCCGGCGTCGCCTCTAACCGCCAATATCTCCTCGCTTTTTCCCGCGCTATTTGGTCTACTTGCAATTCATTCTGGGTTTTCCTGGGTTTCTAAAAATTCACAATAACCCAAAAACCCACGAATCTAAGTCGCCCACCATAACGCCTTCGATTACAAAAATCAATTTTTCCTACTACAAGGCATTCTTGGAAAAATATAGAATCAAAATTACATAGAAAAAATCCTACTACAGATTTAATCTAATCCTACACGGCTTCTAGCACGTGGTTTTACTATTACAAACATTCATAATAAAATTAAATCCGGACATGTCCCGGAGTTTAATTAAAACCCATACAAATGTAACCATAATAGTCGGGATTCTAAACCACCTGCAAATAAAACCATGTAGCAAAATCGAACTAGCACAAAAACCCAAAACCAAGCTTTGATAGCAATTGAAAGTTCTGTAGGATCTGGGTTCGCACTAACTCGATTTACCACGCAACAAAAATTTCAAATAAAAGCGGAACTTTAGAAAGTTACCTTTAAAGCGTGACTCGGGTGATTCTCTTGTATGCCTCAAGACTATGACTTCACGTTGTGTGGGCAATGAACTAGAAGTCAATTGATCAGCTATCACCACAACTCCACACGCCAGAAAAATCCAGCACCTCCGCACCTAGCACGTACTGCAAACGCACTGCCCGGAGAGAGAGAAAGTAACACACGGGGCTGCCAAAACTTGGCTAGAAATTTCGGCCAAATCAAGAATAAACCAGCCACCCCTTTGCCTTAAAATTTGACTAGGAGAGTGAATATTATTTTCTCTCTCTAGAATTTTATCTATCTAGAAATCTTGTGGATTAATTGTGTATCTTGAATAGCTGATCCCTTGTCTATTTATAGAGTTACAAGAGAAACCCCAAGTTGGTTTAGGATTGGACTTCCTAATGGGTTTAGGTAATTAGTATCCAAATCCAATTAGGTAACCAATCTAGATAGGATAAGATAAGATAAACCAAATCCTACTAGATTCCTAATCTCTAGGATTTCGTAATTCTAATTGAAACTTAAGACTTAATTAATTAATTAAATAATTCCACTTTGTTAATTACTTAATTAACCCTTAGGAATTAATTAAATAATTCCACTTTGTTAATTACTAAATTAACCCTCAAGAATAATTAACCAATTAATTAATTAAATCTACCTATTCAATTAACCCATTGCAAAATTAATCGTACCAATAACGGATTAATTTTGGGCACTTCCATCCTACACCAGAATTGCTTCCGGAACAACTTAATTAAATTATATTCATCATCTCCCCACATCAAAGATATAGTGCTCATTTATTCAAATTAATTTACTGATAAATTAATTAATCAACTTCTTGATTCCAAGACTAGTACCCCTCGACCTTTTTACTATATCGGGCATACGTCCACCGATCGGGTTTAGTATAATAAACATTTCGAGCTCATCTCGGGAGCACATCACCCCGGACGCACCGATACATGGTTTCCTTTCGACAAGCAGCAGCCCACCAAGTAACTAAACACGTGCACCCAACCCACCGAGACTATTGGTCATAATTGACCTCACCCTTTTGCAGATCAAAGTACACTATATCTAATCCTCATGCCCGCTCGAGTTTAGGGATTTAGAGATAGAATAGAAGGAACGATTTGTCTATTAAATCAGTACAAGACAAATCAATCCTAAAGGTCATGTTCAATATGCCCCGGGCATATCTATATGACTCAATCAGTTTAGACAAACCGATTATCCGAATCACATAATAACCTAAACCGAAAGTTTGTCCAAAATTGTCTCGGTTACGAACCTCATTTATATACTATGTCTTTTGACCAATGACGAGATATACTGTGTCACACAAGAGACCTCATCATCTACTTACATAGTATAAATGGACTTAATATGCACAACCAATTATAACTGAAACACAAATCGATATATTAACTGGAAAAATGTACAACACAAGCATAGCTTATGTATTCAAATCCAACAGTATAAGCCTCAATTGACCACACTCTTCAGCAAATCAAAGCATACGATATCCAACTCTCACGCCCGTCCCAATCTCGGGATTGAGAGACTGAATACTAGGACCGAATTGACTACGCCAATCAGTATAAGTCAATTCTATCCAAACTGGTCATGCTCAATATGTCCCGGGTATATTCATGTGATTTAAACTAGTCTAGATAAACTAATTTCCAAACCACACGAAAACCTATACCGATAGTATGTTCAGACTATCTCGATTACGCGCATACTTTTGATATATCAATATTTTAACCAATAACGGTATCTACTGTGCCTTTCCACACCCCGTTATCTAGTTCTATGATATAATGAAACAATTTAATAGCGAAACAAAATGATATGTCACCTGTGGATATTAGTTTTTGATACAAGCCATAGCTTTTATGTATTCAAAACTAACACACTATGTCTAATCCTCATGCCCGCTCGAGTCTAGGGATTAAGAGATAGAATACCAAGAATGATTTGTCTATTAAATAATTACAAGGCAAATCATTCCTAATGGTCAATTTCAATACGCCCCGGGCATATCTATATGATTCAATTAGTTTAGACAAACCAATTATCCGAATCACATAATAACCTAAACCGACAGTTTGTCCAAAGCTGTCTCGGTTACGAACCTCATTTATATATGATGTCTTTCAACCAATGATGAGATCTACTATGTCACACAAGACACGTCATCATCTACTTACATTGTATAAATGGACATATCATGCACAACAAATTATAACCAAAACATAAATTGATATATTACTAGGAAAATGTACAATAGAAACATAACTTATGTATTTAACTCTAACAATCTCCCACTAATACTTAAGCTGTGCTTTAAGTATACATCTACATACAACTCCTATACACTCTGCTGCTAGCTATCTAGAAAAACTATCATGGCTCTCCTAAGTATCTGATACCCATGCCCTCCACGTGAGCCTCAAAGACTTTTGAAGTCAATGTCTTCGTGAATGGATCTGCAAGGTTATCCTCTGATGCTATCTTAGAGAGGACCATGTCTTCCCTCTTTACGATGTCTCGTATCAGGTGGTACTTGCACTGTATATGTTTACTCGCCTTGTGGGCTCGTGGTTCTTTTGAGTTTGCTACTGCACTGTTGTTATCACAATATACCGTGATAGACTTCTGCAAACTAGGAATCGCATCTAAGTCCACTAGGAAGTTCTTGAGCCATACTGCTTCTTTCGCTGCCTCTGATGCAGCAGCGTACTCAGCCTCCATGGTAGAGTTCTCCAAGCATTTCTGCTTGACACTCCGCCAAACTATAGCTCCACCACCTAGAGTAAACACATACCCTGAGGTAGACTTGCTCTTGTCCCTGTCGCCTTGGAAATCTGAATCTGTGTAACCTCGGGGTACCATCTCAGGTGCCTGATAGACCAGAACTTGGTCATTCGTTCTGCGCAAATACTGGAGAATGCATTTTACCGCCTCCCAATGAGTTTTCCCGGGGTTACTCTGATATCTGCTTACCATGCCAATGACATAACAGATATCAGGCCTCGTACACAACATGGCATACATGAGACTTCCTACTGCCGAAGCATAATGAACTGTCTTCATGGCCTCTATGTCCTCAACAGTTTTAGGGGACTATTCCTTAGATATATGCACTCCATGTCTGAAAGGTAGAAAACCTTTCTTAGATTTCTGCATGTTAAAACGGGCCAGAATCGTGTCTATGTACGAAGCTTGGGAGAGCGTTAATGAATGTTTCCTACGATCTCGAATTATCTTGATCCCAAGAATATGTCCCACTTCCCCTAAGTCCTTCATATCAAACTGCTTGGACAGCCATGCCTTTACTTTCGATAACATTTTCTTGTTGTTGCCAATCAATAGAATGTCATCTACTCAAAGCACAAAAAACACCACTGAGTTTCCATCACGTCTGCGGTACACACCTTGCTCATCCGGACAGTGAGTAAATCCAAAGGACTGGATTACCTCATCAAACCGTATGTTACAAGATCTGGATGCCTGCTTAAGTCCATAAATAGACCTTTTAAACCTTCAAACCTTAAGCTCTTGGTATTTTTCAATGAATCCCTCTAGTTGCCGCATAAAGAAGGTTTCCTTAAGACTTCTGTTTAGGAAAGCTGTCTTGACATCCATCTGTCAAAACTCATAATCCAAATGAGCAGCTATGACCAAGAGAATCCAGATCGAGTTAAGCATGGCTACCAGCCTAGCTTTAAAGGTTTCCACCTTCCCGTCAGGTCCTCTCTTACGTTTGTAGACCCAATTGCATCCAATGGGCTTAAACCCATCAAGCAGGTCCACAAGCTCCCAGACTTGATTGTGGTCCATTGACCCCATCTCGGATATCATTGCCTTACACCAAGATTCTGCATCTTTATCTCGGAGTGCCTCATTGTAGTTAACTGGGTCAGGTTCAGGTGCACCTGGGACTAGGTCTGAGTCCTCTCTCATGCCAATTAACCTGTCGGGCTGTCTCACAACCCTCCCATTACGACGAGACACCACCTGTGTAGTAGCATCATCTGTGATCTCATGTGCAGTGTGTGGTATATCTACTTATGCCTGTCTATCAGGATTAGTTGTCGCATTTGCTCTTCTAGTACTATCTTACTCTTGGGCTTGTGGTCAAAGACATAGTCCTCTTCTAAAAATATAGCGTTGGTACTAACCACCACCTTCTGATCTTTAGGACTATAGAATAGACCACCCTTCGTTCCCCTAAGATATCCTACAAACAGCATTTCACATCTAACTTAGTCGTATCTGCCTTAAGCACATGTGCTGGGCAACCCCAAATTTTGAGATGTCTTAGACAGGGCTTGCGCCCATTCCACAACTCTACTGGGGTTGAAGGCACGGTTTTAGATGGTATAAGATTAAGAATATACATCGCCATTTCTAATGCATATCCCCAGAACGAACTTGGCAAATCACTATACCTCATCATGGACCTAACCATTTCCATAAGAGTTCGATTCCTCCTTTCTGCTACACAATTCAGCTGTGTCATGCCAGGTGCAGACAACTGCTCACTGAGGTAATCTCAAAATTCATGGGACAGGTACTCCCTACAACGATCTGAACGCAGTGCCTTGATACTCTTATTATGATGTTTCTCCATATCTTCCCGAAACTCTTTGAACTTGCCGAAACATTTGGACTTGTGGCGCATTAGGTAAATGTACCCGTACCTAGAGTAGTCATCCGTGAATGTCACGAAATACTCAAATCCCCCTCGTGCCTGGACCATCATTGGTCCACACAAGTCAGAATGAATCAACTCTAATAGTTCTTTAGCTCTATAACCTTTTGCCTTAAAAGGTCTCTTGGTCATCTTACCTTCCAAGCAAGATTTGCAGGTTGCATAACTGTCAATATCTAATGAACCTAAAGGTCTATCATTGACCAACCTCTGAATTCTACTAATATTTATATGACCTATCCTGAGATGCCAAAGATAGGTTTGATTCGTTTCAGAAGGTTTTTTCCTCTTATTAATGTTAGATACTGAGCTATCTATTTCTATGTTTTGCTCAACAGGGGAGTTAGAATTAACCACAAATAAATTGTCAACCAATTAACCAGAACAAATAAGTTTTCCATTTCTTCTAATAAGTACAGAGTCATCAGAAAAAATAAACTTATAACCGTTCTTCAAGAGTTTAGAAACCAAAATCAGGTTCATTCTAAAACTTGGTACATAAAGACAATTCACTAATTCTAAGCTACAATTTTCAAAAATTAAATTGACTACTCCCACTGCTTCTACTGACACTCTTGTAGTGTCGCCCATGTAGATGTCCAGTTCGCCCTCTCTCAGCTTCCGGGTTACTTGGAACCCCTGCAAAGAATTACAAACATGATCAGTGGCACCTGAATCCACACACCAAGTATCTGTGGGAATCACCGCTAAACATGTCTCAGTAATTAGGGCAGAAACAATTGTACCTTTGAGCTTTGGACAATCCGTTTTCCAGTGTCCTGCTTTTCCGTACTTGAAGCACTTGCCCTTGGGCTTGCTTTTATTTGCGATCTCTGGCTTTGCAGCAAGTTTCCTGGCATTCTTCTTCTTCTTCTATTCTTCTTGCCTTTAGGAGTAAAAGAAGTGAAGGAAAACTGAACAAGCCCGGGCTAAATCGAAAACCTCACTTTCGTGCAATGCATTCCAGAATCGGAAGCTTTCGACCAAGCTCAGGCTCAAATTAGTTTACCCATGAACGGATCTAGGCTTATACTTATTTAATTTATTAATCGGGACACAAAAGATTCAATCTTTAATTAAAGCGGAATTTAAAGATTATACCTTTTGAAGCGAAGTCCCTTGCTTAAAGAAAAACCAATTCTTTGTTGCGATTTCCACAAGAAATCCAATCGATATCTCCGTAGAAACTTCGAATATTGCGTGGGCAATAATCTATCAAAGTCTACTCGCTTAGCCCACAAGGAAATCACTCCAATCGGATTCAATTTAATTCCAAAATCTGATTGAACAAGAAATAAATTTTCGCCCCTTTGCACTCAAAAACTGCTGCTGTACTTTCACTTAGAAAACCCACTTTAGGCAGAAGCTAATTGATCCTAACCACGCCGTGATCTAGACAAGGAAGACCGGTGGATCGCCCATCAACTAAAGAGATCAACACCAGCTTCCTCGAATCAAACCCGCGCAGCAAGAACCCAAAAACAGCAGCCGAGAAAACCCTCTTCGCAGCAGCAGTTCGAGCAGAAAAAAAAAACAGCAAAGTTCCAGTGAAAATTGGATAACCAAACCGAGCAGTTCAATCTTTGGAATGAATCCAATTCGAAGAACAAGAAATCTAGTTCGTTTTTGAGAAAGAATTCTTGAAGAAAAAATTCTCTCTCTAGAACCTTCTTGCTCAAGAAAGGGGCAAGACAAGTCTTGCAAAATTTCCTTAGGTTTTCCTGGGCATCAAGTCTTCTATTTATAGGAGCTCGATTGGAGACCTAATGGGCTCTCGAGTTAGGCCTTAAAATTTGACTTTCGTTGACCGCTAAGTCTTCCCGACTAATCAACTCCAATCGACCCATTTAAATTAATTTATTTAATCCACTTTGTTAATTTAATTTAATCGAACCCTTAGAATTAATTAATTCAAAATCGAATTAATTTTTAAATTCACTTTGTCGATTAAATATTAATTAAATCTTTTGGATTAATTAATTTACCTTGTCGATTAGTCAAACGCATAATCGGTCGTGCCACTATCGGACCAATTATGGAACTACAGCTCGAAAATGACTTTACATCGCGCCATTATATTTTATTCTATCTCCCCACATTAAAGATCCAGCGCTCGTCAATTTATCAATTTACTGACAAATTAATTCACCGACTTCTTGGTTTCCGAGATTAGTACCACTCGTCCTTTTATTATACCGAACATAAAGTTCACCGGCCGGGTTTAGTATAATAACCTTACGAGCTCATCTCGGGAGCACCATCAACCCGGCGAACCGGTACGTGGATTCCTCCGACTAGCAACGGCACGTAAGAAGCTAAACACCGCATACCCAACTTACCGAGGTATTGGCCTTAATTGACCTCACTCTTTGGAAAATCAAAGCACACGATATCCAACCCTCACGCCCGTCCCAATCTCGGGATTGAGAGACGGAATACTAGGACCGAATTGACTACGTCGATCAGTACAAGTCAATTCTATCCAAACTGGTCGTGCTCAATATGCCCCGGGCACATCTGTGTGATTTAAACTATTTTAGATAAACCAATTTCCAAACCACACAATAACCTATACCGATAGTATGTTCAGACTATCTCGGTTACGTGCATACTTTTTATATATCAATACTTTAACCAATAACGGTATCTACTGTGTCTGTCCACACCCCGTTATCTAGTTCTATGATATAAAGGAACAAATTTATACTGAAACAAAATGATATGTCAACTGTGGATATTAGTTTTTGATACAAGCCATAGCTTTTCTGTATTCAAAACTAACAATCTCCCACTAATACTCAAAGCTATGCTAAGAAGTACAAAAACTGTCCAACCCGTTATTACACTGTTGTCATAAAGAAATCTCCAGAACACCTTTAAGCTCACTCACATGGCTCTCTCAAGAATCTGACTCCCATGCCCTCCACATGCCTCTCAAAGACCTTTGGGGTCAATGTCTTGGTGAAAGGATCTGCAAGGTTGTCCTCTGAAGCTATCTTGGCCACGATCACATCTCCCCTCTTTACGATCTCTCGTATCAGGTGGTACTTGCGCTCTATGTGTTTACTCGCCTTATGGGCTCGTGGTTCCCTCGAGTTAGCAACTGCACCATTGTTATCACAATAAACTGTGATAGACCTAGGCAACTCAGGAACTACATCTAAGTCCATCAGGAAGCTCATGAGCCATACAGCCTCTTTCGCTGCCTCTGAAGCGACAACGTACTCGGCCTCCATGGTAGAGTCCGCCACGCATTTCTGCTTGACACTCTTCCATCCTATGGCTCCACCTCCTAGAGTAAACACAAACCCAGAGGTAGACTTACTCTTGTCCAAATCTCCTTGAAAGTCCGAATCTGTGTAACCCAATAGTACAAGCTTCTGCGCTCTATAAACTAGGACATAATCTCTCGTCCTGCGCAAGTACTTGAGAATGCATTTTACCGCCTCCCAGTGAGCCTTCCCAGGGTTACTCTGATATCTGCTAACCATGCCAACGTCAAAGCAAATATCAGGCCTCGTGCACAACATAGCATACATGAGGCTACCCACTGCAGAAGCATAGGGTACCACCTTCATGGCATCTATCTCCTCAGCAGTCTTAGGACACTGCTCCTTGGAAAAATGCACTCCATGCCTGAAAGGTAGTGAACCCTTCTTGGAGTTCTGCATGTTAAAACGGGCCAGAATCGTGTCTATGTAGGATGCCTGAGAGAGAGTCAGAGAACGTGTCCTACGATCTCGAATAATCTTGATCCCAAGGATATGTCCAGCCTCTCCCAAATCCTTCATATCGAATTGCCTGGACAACCATGCCTTTACGTCTGACAACACCTTCTTACTGTTGCCAATAAGAAGAATGTCATCTACGTAAAGTATGAGGAACACCATATCACCATCACGCCTGCGATAAACACACTGCTCATCCGGAGACTAATGAATCCATAGGACTGAATAACCTCATCAAAATGGATGTTCCAAGATCTAGATGCTTGCTTAAGTCCATAAATGGACCTCCTAAGCCTGCATACCTTGTGCTCTTGGCCCTTAACAATGAAGCCCTCTGGTTGCTGCATAAAGATGGTCTCCTCAAGACTTCCATTAAGGAAAGCTGTCTTGACGTCCATCTGCCAAATCTCGTAGTCCATATGAGCAGCTATGGCCAAGAGAATCCCGATCGACTTAAGCATAGCTACTGGGGAAAAGGTCTCCTCATAATCGATCCCTTCTTTCTGAGTATACCCCTTCGCCACAAGCCTAGGCTTGAAGGTCTCAACCCTCCCATCAGATCCTCTCTTTTGCTTGTAGACCCATTTGCACCCAATAAGCCTAAACCCATCAGGAAGGTCTACCAGCTCCCAGACTTGATTTGAGTCCATAGAACCCATCTCAGCAATCATCGCTCTCTGCCAAGAATCTGCATCTTTATCCTTGAGAGCCTCATTATAGTTAACTGGGTCCGGTTCATGAGCACGAGGGATAAAGTCAGAAGACTCACCCAAACCCATGTACCTCTCGGGCTGTCTCACAACCTTCCCACTACGACGAGGCACAGCCTGTGCAAGAGCATCATCTGTGATAGTGTGTGCAGTCTCTTGTGGTGTGTCTTCCTGTACGTGTGCATCTGGAATAATGGACTGATTTCTAAGCTTTTCCAATACTACCTTGCTGCTTGACTTGTGATCTAAAATATAGTCCTCCTCAAGAAATATGGCATTGGTGCTGACCACCACCTTCTGATCCTGAGGACTATAAAATAAACCACCTCTCGTTCCTTTGGGGTAGCCTATAAACATCATAACCTTAGATCTTGCCTCTAACTTGCCTACATCTGCCTCGAGCACATGTGCTGGACAACCCCAAATCCTGAGATGTCTCAGACTAGGCTTTCGCCCACTCCACAACTCTACTGGGGTCGTAGGCACAGACTTAGATGGCACAAGGTTGAGGATAAAATATGCTGTATCCAAGGCATAACCCCAAAACAAGGTATGCAACTCACTGTAACTCATCATCGATCTAACCATCTCCATAAGAGTCCTGTTCCTCCTCTCTGCTACACCATTCTGCTGGGGTGTGCCAGGTGCAGACAACTGGGTCTGAATACCCTCCTCTGACAAATAGGTCCTAAATTCACTAGAGAGGTATTCGTCACCTCGATCAGACCGCAGTGACTTGATACACTTACCCAGATGGTTCTCCACCTCTGCCTTGAATTCTCTGAACTTGCCAAAGCATTCAGACTTGTGGCGCATCAGGTATATGTATCCATATCTAGAGTAATCATCCATGAAAGTCACGAAATACTCATAACCACCTCTAGCCTGAACTGACATAGGCCCATACACGTCAGAATGAATCAGCTCTAAAACCTCCTTGGCCCTATACCCCTTCGCCTTAAAAGGCCTCTTGGTCATTTTACCCTCCAAGCAGGACTCACAGGTCGAATAGCTGTCAATATCTAGTAAGTTTGACCAACCTTTGAATCCTACTAAGGTTGATATGACCTAGTCTCAGGTGCCAAAGATAAGTCTGATTCAAAGGGGAAAACTTTTTTCTCTTATTATGATTCGGTGATGAGTTACTAGTTTCTGTGTTTTGCATAACTGGGGAGTAAGTCTTAATTAAAAACAAATTGTCAACCAATGTACCAGAACATATAAGTTTCTGGCATTTTCTAATAAAAACTGAACCATCAGAAAATACACACTTATAACCATCCAAAACAAGTCTCGAAACCGAAAGCAAGTTCTTTCGAAAACTAGGTACATAAAAACAATCCTTTAAGTGTAAAATAGAGTCTGAAAAATAAAGACTAATAACTCCCACTGCAGCCACAGAAACTCTGGTAGTATCCCCAAGGTAGACCTACAACTCTCCCTCTCTAAGCAGCCGGGTCACTTGGAACCCCTGTAAAGAATTACTACCGTGATCAGTGGCTCCTGAATCCACACACCATGTATCTGTGGGAATCGCCGCTAAACACATCTCAGTGACTAGGGAGAATTTACACATACCTCGAGGCTTTGGGCAGTCCTTCATCCAATGTCCTGCTTTGCCACATCTGAAGCATTTGCCTTTCGGCTTGTGCTTCTTGGCAATGCTTGCCTTGGGTCCATGATTAGTTCCTGCTTTCTGGCCTCTCTTCCTCTTTTGCTTCCTAGCTTTGGGCCCAGCAAAGGAACCTGAGGGACCAACAGTAGCAAAAGCTTGCTTCTTCTCAGCGAATAGGCCCTCAGCTGACACCAATGAAGTCATGAGCTCAGAAAGTGAATATGAGAGATTCCCCATATTATAGTTCAATCGAAACTGCTCAAAACTGGGAGGCAAGCTCTGGAGAACGATATCGACCTGGGTATCCCCATCAATGTCACCTCCCAATACCTCGATCTCATTGATGCAACCAATCATGTCCAGTACGTGATCTCTCACTGAAGTGCCCTCAACCATCTTAGCATTCATGAGTTTCCTCATAGCTGACTGCTTGGCTGCCCTGCCATGATGTCCAAACATCTCCCTGAGGTTAAGCATCATATCGTAGGCTGAGGTAAACAACTGATGCTGGTGTTGTAGTACACTCGACATAGAAGCCAAGATGTAACACCGGGTCATCTCATCAGCCTTCTGCCACCTCGTATATGGCTCTCGCTGCTCAGGGGTGGCATCATCGCTGGGCTTAGGGGGACACTCCTCAGTAAGCACATACTTATAACCTTCAGCGGTAAGGACAATGTCCAGGTTACGTTTCCAATCAATGTAATTTGGACCGGTGAGTTGGTTTTGGTTCAGAATGACAGCTAGCGGGTTGAACGACATATCAACTGAAAATAAACAAACAAGTTTCAGTATACTTTTTCGAAAATATTGAAAAATCCTCAGAAAACAAATATAATCTTCTACCGACATCTCTTACACCAGATTAACGCAGGTCATGATGGGTGAACGTCTACGCCAACCCACATTCATTCGAGAAGAACCGAAGTTCATTAATTTCATTATCTGACCAACGATCTTATGATCAATGAAATTAATAGTCGATAATTTTAGCCGTACACGTAGATAGCGTAACCTCGATGGGAGGGATACTATAAATAGTACACTAAGTGTATGCCATTACGTGACTTCTAAGTTTGTTACTTAGGATACTAATGCGCCTCGAATGGCGAGGGTGTCGCAACTTTCTCCAATTAAACTCTCTATAGTCATCCCTTTAGAAATTCATTCCGGTGATATCTGTGATTGAAAATTCATCCGATAGGGAGGAAGGTCTAAGCCAGCACGCAAGTTTAACCACATCACCAATGAACCCGTAATGGAGGCCATGGGGCTATTAACCAACCCGCTCCCACTTAGATTTTTAATTAATTTCGATTCGCCCGGGTTTTCTCGGTTTTCTACGTAATTAGGAATCACCCAAAATTATGATTAAACCAAAACCCGCGAATTTAATTAATTTGAGGATTTTTATGTTTTAACATGCAATATCTTAACTATGGATATTCGCACCCATAAAACCGTTGGCGTTTTAATATGTGAATAATCTACCTTAGTTAATTGCACATTACCTTTTAAAACATTTTGGTTTGGTTTTCGTTCATGCAAAATAAAACGAAAATCACACAATCAACGAAAAGACATAAATACGGGAAATTAAACAAATAAAATTTCCCGACTATTATGGTCTTCTCTATTGTTGATTCTTTGATGCCTCGGTGATACTTCCCGTCGTGTCGCTCCCACTCGTTATTTGGATTCCTCTCGATTCGCCCGGGGTTTCTCGATTTTCTACGTAATTAGGAATCACCCAAAATTACGATAAACCAAAACCCGCAAATATAAGTTACCCAAAATAACGTCTTCGTCATAGTACATAAATTCCTATATACAAAGGCGTTTTTCTAGGAATTTAAAGACGACATGATTAGATCAAATCCTACTACAAGATTTTTCTAATCCTACACGGCTTCCAGCTCATGGTTATTACTATTACAGAAATTTCCATTCAAAAATAAAACAAGCCCGGACATGTCCCGGGGTTTATGAATGAAAATTAAATTTCTACCATTATAGCCGGGAAACCAATAACCACCTGTTTAAGCATTTGGACAAAAATAATAATGCCAAAATAAAGCGGTGTAATAAATCAAACAAGTATAAGACCAAAACCAATGCTCTGATACCAATTTGAAGGAAAACTGAACAAGCCCGGGCTAAATCGAAAACCTCACTTTCGTGCAATGCATTCCAGAATCGGAAGCTTTCGACCAAGCTCAGGCTCAAATTAGTTTACCCATGAACGGATCTAGGCTTACACTTATTTAATTTATTAATCGGGACACAAAAGATTCGATCTTTAATTAAAGTGGAATTTAAAGATTATACCTTTTGAAGTGAAGTCCCTTGCTTTAAGAAAAACCAATTCTTTGTTACAATTCCCACAAGAAATACAATCGATATCTCCATAGAAACTTTGAATATTGCGTGGGCAATAATCTATCGAAGTCTACTCGCTTAGCCCACAAGGAAATCACTCAAATCAGATTCAATTTAATTCCAAAATCTGATTGAACAAGAAATAAAGTTTCGCCCCTTTGCACTCAAAAACTGCTGCTGTACTTTCACCTAGAAAACCCACTTTAGGCAGCTGCTAATCGATCCTTACCACGCCGTGATCTAGACAAGGAAGACCGGTGGATCACCCATCAACTGAAGGAGATCGACACCAGCTTCCTCAAATCAAACGCGCGCAGCAAGAACCCAAAAACAGCAGCCGAGAAAACCCTCTTCGCAGCAGCAGTTCGAGCAGAAAAAAAAAAAAAACAGCAAAGTTCCAGCGAAAATTGGATAACCAAACCGAGCAGTTCAATCTTTGGAATGAATCCAATTCGAAGAATAAGAAATCTAGTTCATTTTTGAGAAAGAATTCTTGAAGGAAAAATTCTCTCTCTAGAACCTTCTTGCTCAAGAAAGGGGCAAGACAAGTCTCGCAAAATTTCCTTAGGTTTTCTTGGGCATCAAGTCTTCTATTTATAGGAGCTCGACTGGAGACCTAATGGGCTCTCGAGTTAGGCCTTAAAATTTGACTTTTGTTGACCGCTAAGTCTTCCCGACTAATCAACTCCAATCGACCCATTTAAATTAATTTATTTAATACACTTTGTTAATTTAATTTAATCGAACCCTTAGAATTAATTAATTCAAAATCGAATTAATTTCTAAATTCACTTTGTCGATTAAATATTAATTAAACCTTTTGGATTAATTAATTTACCTTTACGATTAGTCAAACGCATAATCGGTCGAAAATGACTTTACATCGCGCCATTATATTTTATTCTATCTCCCCACATTAAAGATCTAGCGCTCGTCGATTTATCAATTTACTGACAAATTAATTCACCGACTTCTTGGTTTCTGAGATTAGTACCACTCGTCCTTTTATTATACCGAACATAAAGTTCACCGGCCGGGTTTAGTATAATAACCTTACGAGCTCATCTCGGGAGCACCATCAACCGGCGAATCGGTACGTGGATTCCTCCGACTAGCAACGACACGTAAGAAGCTAAACACCGCATACCCAACTTACCGAGGTATTGGCCTCAATTGACCTCACTCTTTGGCAAATCAAAGCACACGATATCCAACCCTCACGCCCATCCCAATCTCGGGATTGACAGACGGAATACTAGGACCGAATTGACTACGCCGATCAGTATAAGTCAATTTTATCCAAACTGGTCGTGCTCAATATGTCCCGGGCACATCTGTGTTATTTAAACTAGTTTAGATAAACCAATTTCCAAACCACACAATAACCTATACCGATAGTATGTTCAGACTATCTCGGTTACGAGCATACTTTTTATATATCAATACTTTAACCAATAACGGTATCTACTGTGTCTGTCCACACCCCGTTATCTAGTTCTATGATATAAAGGAACAACTTTATACTGAAACAAAATGATATGTCAACTGTGGATATTAGTTTTTGATACAAGCCATAGCTTTTCTGTATTCAAAACTAACAAGAAGAACTTGAAACCTTTACTACGACCAAAGCTTGCTTCTTCTCGTGGAAGATGCCTTCGGCCGCCACCAAATCAGTCAAGAGATCGGGTAGTGTATAAACCCTTTGGTTTATATTGTAGTTTACCCGAAACTGCTCAAAACAAGAGGGTAGACTCTGGAGGATAATATCTATCTGACTTTCCTGGTCAATTTCTCCTCCCAACACCTCAATTTCATTGATGTTACTGTTCATGTGTAGCACATGATCTCTCACCGATCCGCCTTCAGCCATTTTGGTGTTCATTATTTTCCTCATGGCTGCCTGCATAGCAGTCCCGCCTTGATGTGCAAACATCTCCCTTAGGTGTGCCATCATGTTGAAGGCGGAGGCCATGGGATGAAGCTGATTTGCAGCACATTTGACACAGAGGCCAAAAAATAGCACCGCGCCATCTCATCCGCTTTTCTCCACCTGGCATAGGCATCCCTATCCTCTTGAGGAGAGTCCTCATCAGGCACATCTGGACATACTTCGGTGAGCACAAACTTATACTGCTCATCCGTCAGGAATGTCCAAGTTACGACTCCAGTCGACATAATTGGTTCCAGTTAATTTATTGTCTTTCAAAATAGCAGCTAAGGTGTTAAATGCCATATCGATAACACTGTAAAATTAATTAACAGACAATGTTTCAGTTTTATGTCTAGAATTTCAAAAACTAAGAAATTCTATTAATTATTGACTTTCCTAAAAACAATAATCTTAATCCACCAACATCTCATTCACCAGGATTCTCGCAAGCCATGCAGTGTGGACGTTTACGCTAACCCACATTCGTTTGAGAAGAACCAAGTTCATTAACTACACTATCTGACCAAACGATCTATTGATCAATGTAGCTAATTGTCGGTGCTTTCAGCCGTACAAATAAGCAGCGTAACCTCGCGGGAGGAATACTACAGATTGTACACTGAGTGTGTGCCATTACGTGACTTCTGAGCTTGTTACCTCAGGATAGTGCGCCTAAGATGGAGAGGGTGTCACATTTTTCCAAGTTAAACTTACTCTAGTCATCTTACTCAGAAGTTCATAATCTAGCGATCTCGGGGCTGGACTCATCCGTATAGAGGAAAGCCCTAATGCCAACGCGCAAGCCCACCCACATCGCATATGAACCCGTAATGGTGGACATGGGGATATTAAACCAACCCGCTCCCACTTAGATTTCTAAATTGAGGGTTTTTTCGGTTTTAACATTCAATTAACTAAACCTAAGTTATGTGCAACCATAAAACCACCATGCTTTAAAATCATGCATCTAAAATACAGCATAAAAATAAAGCATAAAAATTAAAACAATAAATATGGGAAATAAATACTAAAAAATAAATTTCCCGACTATTATGGTTTTAATTGCTTCCATCTTCTGCCTTGATCTCGTGTCCCACCACATCACTCGATGGAGAGAGTTTTAAACTTCAAAAAATGAAAACTGGATGAAAAACAGGCCAAAACACAGCCCAAACTGCTGCGCACTGCTGCTGCCCTGCTGCCGCGCGCTGGCGCAGCTGCTTTCTGCGCCGCGCGGTAGCTCTGCCGCTGCTGGTGGTGGTTGCCGGCGGCGGCTGCTGTTGGCGGTCGTCGCTGGCGCCGCCTCCTGCCGCCACTTCCTCCTTTGCTCCTTCCCACGCTATTCGGTATTCTTGCAATTCGTTCTTGGTTTTCCTGGGCTTCTATGAAATAACGATAACCCAAATCCCACGAATTGAAGTTGCCCACCATAACGCCTTTGATTACAAAATTTAATTCTCCTACTACAAGGAATTCTAAGAAAATTAAAGAATCGAAATTACATAGAATAAATCCTACTACAGATTTGATCTAATCCTACACGGCTTCTAGCACATGGTTATACTATTAAAAACATTCATAATAAAATTAAATCTTGACATGTCCCGGAGTTTAATTAAAACACATACAAACGTAACCATAATAATCGGAATTATTTAACCACCTGCAAATAAAACCATGTAATAAATCGAACAAGCACAAAACCCAAAACCAGGCTCTGATACTAATTGAAAGATTTTCTGCCCAGACCTAGCCAGAAATTCACAGGCCTATACACTAGCGCAATCACTATTCCAACCCTTTTGAAATAACATTGCACAGGATCTGGGTTCGCACTTATTCGATTTACCATGAAAATTTCTAATTAAAAGCGGAATCTTAGAAAAGTACCTTTGAAGCGTGACTCAGGTGATTCTCTCGTATGCCTCAAGACTTTGATTTCACGTTGTGTGGGCAACGAACTAGAAATCAATTGATCAGCTAATCACCACAATCCACCTGCCAGAAAATTCAAGCACCCCCGCACCTGGCACGTACTGCAAACGCACCGCCCGAAGAGAGAGAAAACTACACGCGCAACTGGTAAAACAAGCCAAATATTTTTGGCCAAGGGATAGAGAAACCAGCCGCACAGAGTTATTCAAATTTGACTTTGAGAGAGAAAGAATTTTCTCTCTCTAAAATTTTATCTCTCTAGTTTTCTTGTCTTGAAAACTTGTGAATTGTAAATTCAATTGTCTGTCTTGAATAGCTAATCCCTTGTCTATGTATAGAGTTACAAGAGAGACCCCAAGTTGGTTTAGGATTGATTTTCATAATGGGTTTAGGTAATTAATTAGTTTCCAAATCCAATTAGGTAACCAATTTGATAAGATAAACCAAATCCTACTAGATTTTCTAATCTCCAGGATTTCCCAATTCTAATTGAAACTTAAGACTTAATTAATTAATTAAATAATTCCACTTTATTAATTACTTAATTAACCCTAAGGAATTAATTAAATAATTCCACTTTGTTAATTACTGAATTAACCCTTAGGAATAATAAATCAATTAATTAATTCTACCTATTCAATTAACCCATTACAAAATTAATCGTACCACTAACGGATTAATTTTGGCACTACCATCTTATACCAGAATTGCTTCCGGAACAACTTAATTAATTAATATTCATAATCTCCCCACATCAAAGATATAGTGCTCGTTAATTTATTAATTTACTGATAAATTAATTAATCAACTTCTTTAATTCTGAGACTAGTACCACTCGACCTTTTTACTATACCGGACATATGTCCACCGGCCGGGTTTAGTATAATAAACATTACGAGCTCATCTCGGGAGCACCATCACCCCGGACGCACCGGTACATGGTTTTCTTGCGACAAGCAGCAGCACACCAAGCAACTAAACACGCGCACCCAACCCACCGAGACTATTGGCCACAATTGACCTCACCCATTGACAGATCAAAGTACACTATGTCTAATCCTCATGCCCACTCGAGTCTAGGGATTAAGAGATAGAATACCAAGAACGATTTGTCTATTAAATCAGTACAAGACAAATTATTCCTAATGGTCAAGTTCAATACACACCGGGCATATTTATATGATTCAATTAGTTTAGACAAACTAATTATCCGAATCACATAATAACCTAAACCGACAGTTTGTCCCAAGCTGTCTCGGTTACGAACCTCATTTGTATATTATGTCTTTCAACCAATGATGAGATCTACTGTGTCACACAAGACACCTCATCATCTACTTACATAATATAAATGGACATATCATGCATAGCAAATTATAACCAAAACATAAATCGATATATTATTGGGAAAATGTACAATACAAGCATAGCTCATGTATTTAACTCCAACATCCATGTATAGTATGCTTGGTTGATTTACAGTTTTAAGGCATGGTTTTATCACATAGTTGTCTTGTTACTGGCGACACATGAAAGTACAAGAGGTAGCCTTCAGTGTTGTTGATTTATCATTGTTTGATTATGTAGATTCGTTTAGTTAGAGGACGAATCCTCTCCAGCAGAGAGGGATTGAGAGGACATCAAAATAGATCAACCTCCACCACCATAAGAAGAGTCTCACGACATTACTTCTTCTCCCTCCAAAATTGGGCAAAAACCCTTGGGACCTAGGGGAAATGCGAAATCCAAAGATAGGAGTCAGATTATGGATCCTAATATCTACAAGGGAGATCCATTAGTCAATATTATTGGATCTATGACGAGAAATTAGAATAAGAAGGTTGAAGAAGCCTTGAAGTTACTAATCGAGCAAACCCAACAACGAGCCCATGCCTAACTACTCAACTCGAGGCCTAACCCATTAGTCTGACGAGTTTGACAGAAGATAGACTTGAAGAGAAGAGTATTTGAAGGACTTAAACCCAAAATAATAGAGGAAAATTTGGTCAAGAAGAGAAGGATTTCATGAAGTCCTAACCTCCTTCCTTAAGCCCAACGCAACTTCCTCCCTAAAACCCTCTTCCTCTAAGATTGTATTTTATGTTTCATAGTTCTAGAAGGTTTTATAATTTTATCCTCTTTCTAATATGATAAGTTGAGTTTTCCCATCATAAGTAGGATTTTTTTTTTGTCTTGTAACTCTATCTTAATGGTCGAATCTATAAGGTTCATTGAGTTAAAATAGGATTTATTTTTACACTCTCTCTTTCACTGGAACTGGAGATTACCTTTTTAGATAAGGAAGAGAGGATATCACAGCCTATATAAAGGCCACCCCACATGATTATAAGATCAGATTTTTGAATATATTGAAGGATTTTTGTGCGTTAAAAGCCATCATAATTCGTGTCTCATTGGTTTGTAAATGTAGGTTGAACTACAAAGCCGTGTTCGTGTGAGAACTAAACTATCCATAAGTCACTTCACACGCCCCCTTCATTCATGTTAGAGAGTAATAATTCATGTGCCCCCTTTTATTTATTTATTTATTTTTTGAGTGTTTTCACCATTCAGTTCAATAAATCCTAGATAACACAGGGAATAGTTAATAAGATCGGGCAACCCTTTGTCACCCTTTGAGTGCAGATCAACTCGACAGCAATGCTACCATCGATAACATGCTTCCCTCGAAGGGTCGTCATCACTAGTGCTCACACTAGATAGAGCAAGTGTTCACACTAGAATAGTATTTCAACCCCTCTCTGGTTTGGATTCCTATTGGGATTCAAACTCTATGAAGAGAGATTCCTTGTAAACCCTAGAATGGATAGCTGCCTCCCCTCTATACTCCTATAAATAGAGAGACTAGCCACCATCAATAATACTTTTGATTGTAGTTTAATTTTTGCTTATACTTTGGGAATTGTTTTCAACGTTTGTTCATGTGCAAGAAATATTATTTTCCTTATAGTTTAAACACAAAGGTGTATCTTGTGTTTTTCTCTTAAAGATTTTACCTTTATAGGCTGATCTAAAGTGGTGTCAATCAACATGATCATAGAGAGATCATGACCGTTTTAGCCAACTTGTCCACAAGTAACGAGTTATCCGCAAAATTTAAATGTCTTGAAAAGGAAATTCTCTCCTCTAGAGAAACACCCATCTTTGTTATTAAGAATTCCCATCACAAACTGTATGGTACTACTGAAGGAAACAGAACAAACCCGGGCTAAATCGAGAATCTCACTTTCGTGCTAGGCATTCCAGAATCGGAGACTTTCAACTTGGCTCAGGCTCAAATTCATTTCTCCTGAATGGATCTAGGCTTATACTAGTTTAATTTATTAAAATGACACTCAAAGATTAAATCTTTAATTAAAGCGGAAGGATTAAAGATTATACCTTTGAAGCGAAGTCCCAATCAAAAGCGAAAACCAAAATTGGAAAATCCTGCTATTTACTGCCTGGAACCAATTACGAGAAAATCCCGATAATGACTCTGTTTCCACCCCGAAATCATGTGGGCGATTATTCACAGGGTAGCTAAGCCACTAAGGAAGAAATCTCAAAAAGACCCACTTCGAAAAACTCGTCAGATCCTCAGCATATCATTGCCCGAAGATCAGCCAATTACTTACCGCCTACTACGAAAAACCAAGTCTTTAGCTCAAATTCGACACAGAATCCCAATGATACCTCCAAACAACCTTGAACATGGATGGGAAAGTAACTACAAGGTGGCTAAAGGCAATGGCGAAGAAATCCAAAGAAACCCACTTCAAGAAACTAGCAGATCTGAAAAACAGATCTAGCCCAAGAAACTGATTCTAATCTGAAAACCCACACCGCCTCCATAAAACTTCATGGGTAAGCTATTTTCTCGTAGATCTAGACTTGGCGAATCAAAATGAATGAGCCAAAGGATCAATGCAACAAATAAACAAAGCCCACTACAAAATTAGCAAAAAACGGCGCCAATTTTTCCAAAAATGTCAGCGGCACTTCGGCCGGAAAAATGGGCAGCGAATGGACTTTTTGCGGCAGCTAAGTGGTGATCTTGGGTTTCTAGAATCATGGGCTGAGTTTCTCAAAAGAAAGATTGCAAACCAACTTCGAGAAAGAACTCTCAAGGAAGGAGAAGAAGTTCTCTCTCTAGGCTTGTCTTTCTCACTCTAAGGCATTTGCCTACAAGGTTTCTAATGTCTTCAAATGTGCCTAACATTAGCTATTTATAAGGAGCTCCTTGGGAGACCTAGTGGGCTTTTGAGTTGGGCCTTAGTGTTTGACTTTCGTTGACCCCTTAGTCTTCCCTAGACTAATCAACTCCAATCGATCCTTTCGAATTAATTTCGTAACCCACTTCGTTAATTTAATTTAATCGAACCCTTATGATTAATTAATTCAATATGAATTAATTTCTTAATCCACTTAGTCAATTAAATATTAATTAAACATTTAGGATTAATTAATTCACTTTGTTGATTAGTCAAACACATAATTAGTCGTACCACTAATGGACCAATTATGGAACTACCACACAAAAATGACTTTACATCGCGCTCACTTTATTATTCTTCTATCTCCCCACATCAAAGATCTAGTGCTCATCGGTTCATCAATTTACTGACAAATTAATTTATCGACTTCTTGGTATCTGAGATTAGTACCACTCAACTTTCTTATTATACCAGACATAAAGTCCACTGGCCAGGTTTAGTATAATAAACCTTACGAGCTCATCTCGGGAGCACCATCAACCCGACGAACCTGAAATATTTGTGCAAGATCTGGGTTTGCACTTGTTCGATTTACCACGCAACAAAAATTTCTAATTAAAAGCCAAATGTTAGAAAGTTACCTTTGAAGCGTGACTCAGGTGATTCTCTTGTATGCCTCAAGACTTTGATTTCTCGTTGTATGGGCAATGATCTAGAAATCAATTTGATCAACTATTACCACAATCCACCTTCTACAAAAATCCAGCACCTCTGCACCTAGCACGTACTGCAAACGCACTGCCAGGAGAGAGAGAAAACAACACACGGAGCTGGCGAGAAGGACCAAAATTTTTGGCCACAACCTTGGAAAAACCAGCCGCCAATTTGCTTGTTAAAATTCGACTTGGAGAGAGAAAATTTTCTCTCTCTAGAATTTTATCTCTCTAGTTTTCTTGTCTTGAAAACTTGTGAATTAATTGTGTGTCTTGAATAAGTAATCCCTTGTCTATATATAGAGTTGCAAGAGAGACCCCAAGTTGGCTTAGAATTGGTCTTCCTAATGGGTTTAGGTAACTAGTTTCCAAATTCAATTAGGTAACCAATCTGATATGATAAACCAAATCCTACTAGATTCCTGATCTCTAGGATTTCCTAATTTTAATTGAAACTTAAGACTTAATTAATTAATTAAATAATACCACTTTGTTAATTACTTAATTAACCCTTGGGAATTAATTAGCTAATTCCACTTTGTTAATTACTGAATTAACCCTTAGGAATAATTAACCAATTAATTAATTAAATCTACCTATTCAATTAACCCATTACAAAATTAATCGTACCACTAACGGATTAATTTAGGCACAACCATCCTACACCAGAATTGCTTCCGGAATAACTTAATTAAATTATATTCATAATCTGCCCACATCAAAGATATAGTGCTCGTTAATTTATTAATTTACTGATAAATTAATTAATTAACTTCTTTAATTCCGAGACTAGTACCACTCGACCTTTTCACTATACCGGACATAAGTCCAACTGCCGGGTTTAGTATAATAAACACTTCGAGCTCATCTCGGGAGCACCATCACCCCGGGCGCACCGGTAAATGATTTTCTTTCGACAAACAGTAGCACACCAAGCAACTAAACACGCGCACCCAACCCACCGAGACTATTGGTCACAATTGACCTCACCCATTGGCAGATCAAAGTACACTATGTCTAATCCTCATGCCCGCTCGAGTCTAGAGATTAAGAGATAGAATACAAGGAACGATTTATCTATTAAATCAGTACAAAACAAATCATTCCTAATGGTCAAGTTCAATATGCCCCGGGCATATCTATATGATTCAATTAGTTTAGACAAACCAATTATCCAAATCACATAATAACCTAAACTGACAGTTTGTCCAAAACTATCTCGGTTACGAACCTCAATTATATATTATGTCTTTCGACCAATGATGAGATCTATTGTGTCACACATGACACCTCATCATCTACTTGCATAATATAAATGGACATATTATGCACAACAAATTATAACCAAAACATAAATCGATATATTAATCTTGGAAATTGTACAATACAAGCATAGCTTATATATTCTACATACAATCCCTATACAATCTGCTGCTATCTATCTAGAAAAACTATTATGGCTCTCCTAAGTATCTGATCCCCTTGCCCTCCACGTGAGCCTCAAAGACTTTGGAAGTCAATGTCTTCGTGAATGGATCTGCAAGGTTATCCTTTGATGCTATCTTAGCCACGACCACATCTTCTATCTTTACGATGTCTTGTATCAGGTGGTACTTGCGCTGTATATGTTTACTCGCCTTGTGGGCTCGTGGTTCCTTCGAGTTTGCTACTGCACCACTGTTATCACAATATACTGTGATAGTCTTCTGCAAACCAGGAATCACATCTAAGTCCACTAAGAAGTTCTTGAGCCATACTGCTTCTTTCGCTGCCTCTGATGCGGCAACGTACTCAGCCTCCACGGTAGAGTCTGCTACGCATTTCTGCTTGACACTCTGCTAAATTATGGCTCCACTTCCTAGAGTAAACACATACCCAGAGGTAGACTTGCTCTTGTCCCTGTCACCTTGGAAATCTGAATCTGTGTAACCTCGTGGTACCAGCTCAGGTGCCTGATAGACCAGAAGTTGGTCCCTCATTCTGCGCAAATACTTGAGAATGCATTTTACTGCCTCACAATGAGCTTTCCCGGGGTTACTCTGATATCTGCTCACTATGCAAATGACATAACAGATAACAGGTCTCGTACACAACATGACATACATGAGACTTCCTACTGCCGAAGCATATGGAACTGATTTCATAGCCTCTGTCTCCTCAACAGTCTTAGGAGGCTGTTCCTTAGACAGATGCACTCCGTGTCGGTAAGGTAGAAAACCTTTCTTGGAGTTCTCTATGTTAAAACAGGCAAGAATCACGTCTATGTACGAATCTTGGGAGAGCATTAACGAATGTTTCCTACGATCTCGAATTATCATGATCCCAAGGATATGTCCCGCTGCCACTAAGTCCTTCATATCAAACTGCCTGGACAGCCATGCCTTTATGTCTGATAACACTTTCTTGTTATTGCCAATCAATAGAATGTTATCTACGTAAAACACAAGAAACACCACTGAGTTTCCATCACGTCTGCGGTACACACATTGCTCATCCAGACACTGAGTAAATCCGAAGGACTGGATTACCTGATCAAACCGGATGTTCTAAGATTTGGATGCCTGCATAAGTCCGTAAATGGACCTCTTAAGCCTGCAAACCTTATGCTCTTGGCCTTTTTCAATAATCCCTCTGGTTGCTGCATAAAGATGGTTTCCTCAAGACTTCAATTTAGGAAAGCTATCTTGACATCCATCTGCCATATCTCATAATCTAAATGAGCAGCTATGGCCAAGGGAATCCGGATCGACTTCAGTATGGCTACCGGGGACAAGGTTTCCTCATAATCGATTCCCTCTTTCTGAGTATACCCCTTCGCCATGAGCCTAGCTTTAAAGGTTTCCACCTTCCCGTCAGGTCCTCTCTTACGTTTGTAGACCCACTTGCATCCAATGGGCTTAAACCCATCAGGCAGGTCCACAAGCTCCCAGACTTGATTGTGGTCCATTGACTCCGTCTCGGATATCATTACCTTACGCCAAGATTCTGCATCTTTATCTCGAAGCCCCTCATTATAGTTAACTGGGTCCCATTTAAGCGCACGTGGGACTAGGTCTGAGGCCTCTCCCACGCCGATGAACCTGTAGGGCTGTCTCACAACCCTCTTACTATGAAGAGGCACCACCTGTGTAGGCGCATCATCTGTGATCACCTAAGCTCTTCTGGTACTATCTTACTCTTGGGCTTGTGGTCTAAGACATAGTCCTCTTCTAAAAATCTAGCGTTGGTACTAACCACCACCTTATGATCTTTATGACTATAGAATAGACCACCTTTCATTCCCCTAGGATAACCAACAAACAACATTAATTCTGTTCTCGCATCTAACATAGCCGTATCTGCCTTAAGCACATGTGCTGGGCAACTCCAAATTCTGAGATGTCTTAGACTGGGCTTCTGCCCATTCCACAACTCTACTGGGGTTGAAGGCACGGTTTTAGATGGTACAAGATTAAGAATATACATTGTCATTTCTAAGGTATATCCCCAGAACAAACTTGGAAAATCACTATAGCTCATCATGGACCAAACCATTTCCATAAGAGTTCGATTCCTTCTTTCTACTACACCATTCTGCTATGACGTGCCAGGTGCAGACAACTGAGACTGAATTCCTACCTCAGTGAGGTAATCTCAAAATTCATGGGACAGGTACTCCCCACCACGATCTGAACGCAGAGTCTTGATAATCTTACCATGATGTTTTTCCACATCTACCCGAAACTCTTTGAACTTGCCAAAACATTCGGACTTGTGGCGCATTAGGTAAATGTACCCGTTCCTAGAGTAGTCATCCGTGAACGTCACAAAATACTCAAATCCCCCTCGTGCCTGGACCTGTATTGGTCCACACAAGTCAGAATGTATCAAATCTAATACTTCTTTAGCTCTATAACCTTTTGCCTTAAAAGGTCTCTTGGTCATCTTACCTTCCAAGCAAGATTCGGAGGTTGCATAACTGTCAATCTCTAATGAACCTAATGGTCCATCATTGACCAACCTCTGAATCCTACTAAGGTTTATATGACCTAGCCTGAGATGCCAAAGATAGGTTTGATTCATTTCAGAAGGTTTCTTCCTCTTATTAATGTTAGATACTGAGCTATCTACTTCTATGTTTTGCGCAACAGGGGAGTTAGAATTAACCACAAATAAATTGTCAACCAATGAACCAGAACAAATAAGTTTTCCATTTCTTCTAATAAGTACAGAGTCATCAGAAAAAATAAACTTATAACTATTCTTTAAGAGTTTAGAAACCAAAATCAGGTTCTTTCTAAAACTCGGTACATAAAGACAATTCACTAATTCTAAACTACAATTTTCGAAAATTAAGTTGACAACTCACACTGCTTCTACTGACACTCGCCCATATAGATGTCCAATTCGCCCTCTCTAAGCTTCCGGGTTACTTGGAACCCCTGCAAAGAATTACAAACATGATCAGTGGCGCCTAAATTCACATACCAAGTATCAGGGGTAATCACCTCTAAACATGTCTCAGTAATAAGGGCAGAAACAATCGTACCTTTGAGTTTTGGAAAATCTGCTTTCCAGTGTCCTGCTTTACCTCATTTAAAACACTTGCCCTTGGGCTTGCTTTTCTTGGCGATGTCTGGCTTTGCAGCAAGTTTCTTGTCGTTCTTCTTCTTCTTGTTTTTCTTGCCTTTCAGCCCAGAAGAAGAACTCGAACCCTTTACCGTGACCAAAGCTTGCTTCTTCTCATGGAAGATGCCTTCGACCGCCACCAAATCAGTCAAGAGCTCAGGCAAAGTATAAACCCTTTGGTTCATATTGTAGTTGACCCAAAACTGCTCAAAACTAGAGGGTAGACTCTGGAGGATAATATCTATCTGACTTTCCGGGTCGATTTCTCCTCTCAACACCTCAATATCATTGATGTTGCTCATCATGTGTAGAACATGATCTCTCACCGATCCGCCTTCAGCTATTTTGGTGTTCATTAACTTCCCCATGGCTGTCTGCCTAGCAGTCCTGCCTTGATGTGCAAACATCTCTCTCAGGTGTGCCATCATGTTGAAGGCGGAGACCATGGGATGAAGCTGATGTTGCAGCACATTTGACACAGAAGCCAAAATGTAGCACCGCGCTATCTCATCCGCTTTTCTCCACCAGGCATAGGTATCCCTATCCTCTTGGGTAGAGTTCTTTTCAGGCACTTCTGGACATACTTCGGTGAGCACAAACTTATACTGCTCAGCCGTCAGGACAATGTCCAAGTTACGACTCCAGTCGACATAATTGGTTCCAGTTAATTTGTTATCTTTCAAAATAGCAGCTTAGGGGTTGAATGCCATATCGATTAAACTGAAAAATAAACAAACATTGTTTCAGTTATTTAGCCTAGAATTTTGAAAAACATGAAATTCTATTAATTATTGACTTCTCTCAAAACAATAATCTTAAATCCACCAACATCTCATCCACCGGGATTCTCGTAAGCCACGCAGTGTGGACGTTTACGCTAACCCACATTCGTTTGAGAAGAACCAAGTTCATTGAAACTCGGTACATAAACTACACTATCTGACCAAACGATCTATTGATCAATGTAGTTAATAGTCTGTGCTTTCAGCTTTACAAATAAGCAGTGTAACCTCGTGGGAGGAATATTGAAGATCGTACACTAAGTGTATGTCATTACGTGACTTCTGATCTTTTTACCTCTGGATAGTGCGCCTCAGATGAAGAGGGTGTCGCATTTCTCCTAGTTAAACTTACTCTAGTCATCTTACTCAAAAGTTCATAGTCTAGCGATCTCGGGGCTGGACTCATCCGAATAGAGGAAGGCCCTAATGCCAACGCACAAGCCCACCCACATCGCAAATGAACCCGTAATGGTGGCCATGGGGATATTAAACCAACCCGCTCCCACTTAGATTTCCAAATTGAGGGTTTTTCCAGTTTTAACATGAAATTAACTAAACCTAAGTTATGTTCAACCATAAAACCAAACATGCTTTAAATCATGCATCTAAAATACAGCATAAAAATAAAGCATAAAAAATTAAAATAATAAATACGGGAAATAAATACGTAAAATAAATTTGCCAACTATTATGGTTTTAATTGTTTCCATCTTCTGCCTTGATCTCTTGTCCCGCTACGTCACTCGATGGAGAAAATCTTGAATTTCAAAAAATGAGAAATGGAGGAAAAACAGGCCAAAACGCAGCCTGAACGGGCCGCCCGTGGGCAGCACGCCTCGAAGGGCGCACCACGCGCGTGCGCACTGCCCGCATTGGCCGTGTGCGCTGCCTTGCCGTGCCGCGCGGCAGCGGCTCCTACTGCCCGTGTCGCCAGCGGTGACTGCTGCCGGCGGTCGTTGTCGGCGTCGCCTCCTCCTGCCAATTCCTCCTTCGCTTTTTCCCACGCTATTTGGTCTTCTTGCAATTCGTTCTGGGTTTTCCTGGGTTTCTACGAATTCACGATAACCCAAAACCCACAAATTCAAGTCGCCCACCATAACGCCTTCGATTACAAAAAACAATTTTCCTACTACAAGGCATTCTAGGAAAATTAAAGAATCAAAATTACATAGAAAAGAATCCTACTACAGATTTGATCTAATCCTACACAGCTTCCAGCACGTGGTTATACTATTACAAACATTCATAATAAAATTAAATCCGGACATGTCCCGGAGATTAATTGAAACCCATACAAACGTAACCATAATAGTCGGGATATCTTAACCACCTGCAAATAAAACCATGTAATAAATCGATCAAACACAAAACCCAAAACCAGGCTCTGATACCAATTGAAATATTTGTGCAAGATCTGGGTTCACACTTGTTCGATTTTCCACGCAACAAAAATTTCTAATTAAAAGTGGTATCTTAGAAAGTTACCTTTGAAGTGTGACTCAGGTGATTCTCTTGTATTCCTCAAGACTTTGATTTCTCGTTGTGTGGGCAACGATCTAGAAATCAATTTGATCAGCTATCACCACAATCCACCTGTTAGAAAAATCCAGCACCTCCGCACCTAGCGCGTACTGCAAACGCACTGCCCGAAGAGAGAGAAAGCAACACACGGAGCTGGCGAGAAGGACCATAATTTTTGGCCACAACCTTGGAAAAATCAGCCGCCAATTTGCTTGTTAAAATTCGACTTGGAGAGAGAAAATTTTCTCTCTCTAGAATTTTATCTCTCTAGTTTTCTTGTCTTGAAAACATATGAATTAATTGTGTATCTTGAATAGCTAATCCCTTGTCTATATATAGAGTTACAAGAGAGACCCCAAGTTGGTTTAGGATTGGTCTTCCTAATGGGTTTAGGTAACTAGTTTCAAATCCAATTAGGTAACCAATCTGATAGGATCAACCAAATCCTACTAGATTCCTAATCTCTAGGATTTCCTAATTCTAATCGAAACTTAAGACTTAATTAATTAATTAAATAATTCCACTTTGTTAATTACTTAATTAACCCTTAGGAATTAATTAAATAATTCCACTTTGTTACTTACTGAATTAACCCTTAGGAATAATTGACTAATTAATTAATTAAATCTACCTATTCAATTAACCCATTACAAAATTAATCGTACCACTAACGGATTAATTTTGGCACTACCATGCTACACCAGAATTGCTTCCGGAACAACTTAATTAAATTCTATTCATAATCTCCCCACATCAAAGATATAGTACTAGTTAATTTATTAATTTACTGATAAATTAATTAATTAACTTCTTTAATTCGAGACTAGTACCACCCGACCTTTTTACTATACCGGACATAAGTCTACCGGCCGGATTTAGTATAATAAACATTTCGAGCTCATCTCGGGAGCACATCACCACGGACGCACCAGTACATGGTTTCCTTTCGACAAGCAGCAGCACACCAAGCAACTAAACATGCGCACCCAACCCACCGAGACTATTGGTCACAATTGACCACACCCATTGGCAGATCAAACTACACTATGTCTAATCCTCATGCCCGTTCGAGTCTAGGGATTAAATCAGTACAAGACAAATCATTCCTAATGGTCAAGTTCAATATGCCCTGGGCATATCTATATGATTCAATTAGTTTAGACAAACCAATTATCAGAATCACATAATAACCTAGACCGACAGTTTGTCCAAAACTGTCTTGGTTACGAACCTCATTTATATATTATGTCTTTCGACCAATGATGAGATCTACTGTGTCACACAAGACACCTCATCATATATTTACATAATATAAATGGACATATTATGCACAACAAATTATAACCAAAACATAAATATATATATATATATATATATTAATCTGGAAAATTGTACAATACTAGCATAGCTTATGTATTCTACTCCAACAGAACCGGTACGTAGATTCCTCTGACTACCAACGACACATAAGAAGCTAAACATCGCATACCGAACTTACCGAGATTTAGGCCTCAATTGACCGTACCCTTTGGAAAATCAAAGCATACGATATCGTAAAAGATTATCTGCCCGGGCTTAGCCAGAAATTCACTTTCGTGCTATGCATTCCAGAATCGATATCTCTGGTCAGGCCTAGACGCTAGCACAATTGCTATTTCAACCCTTTTGAAATAACATTGCGCAGGATTTGGGTTACACTTATTCGATTTACCACGTAACAAAAATTTCTAATTAAAAGCGGAACTTTAGAAAATACCTTGAAACGTGTACTTAGGTAATTCTCTTGTATACCTCAAGACTTTGCTTGTATGCTGTGTGGGCAGCAATCTAACCAGCAACTTAATCAGCTAATCACCACAATCCACCTGCAAGAAAATTCTAGCACAGCTACACCTGGTGCGTACAATTAACACACCACCTGGAGAGAGAGAGAAAGCTACACGTCGTTGCCAAAATTCAGAAGAAAATTTCGGCCCCAATAAGTTTCAAAAAATCCGATTCTAAGAGAGAGAGAATTTTTCTCTCTCTAGGATTTTCTCTATCTAGATTCTTGAATTATGAATCTATTGAATTGTGTATCTTGAATAGCTAATCCCTTGTTTATATATAGAGTTACAAGAGAAACCCCAAGTTGGTTTAGGATTGGTCTTCCTAATGAGTTTAGGTATTTAATTAGTTTCCAAATCCAATTAGGTAACCAATCTAATAGGATAAATCAAATCCTACTAGATTTCCTAATCTCTAGGATTTCCTAATTCTAATTGAAACTTAAGACTTAATTAATTAATTAAATAATTCCATTTTGTTAATTACTCAATTAACCCTTAGGAATAATTAATCAATTAATTAATTCTACTTATTCAATTAACCAATTACAAAATTAATCGTACCACTAACGGATTAATTTTGGCACTACCATCCTACACCAGAATTACTTCCGGAACAACTTAATTAATTTATATTCATAATCTCCCCACATCAAAGATACAGTGCTCATTAATATATTAATTTACTGATAATTAATTAATTAACTTCTTTAATTTCGAGATTAGTACCACTCGACCTTTTTACTATACCGGACATAAGTCCACCAGCTGGGTTTAGTATAATAAACATAACGAGCTCATCTCGGGAGCACCATCACCCTGGACGCACCGGTATATGGTTTTCTTTCAACAAGCAACAACACACCCAGCAACTAAAGATGCGCACCCAACCTACCAAGACTATTGGCCACAATAGACCTCACCCTTTGGCATATTAAAGTACACTATGTCTAATCCTCATGCCCGCTCCAGTCTCAGAATTACGAGATAGAATACAAAGAATGATTTGTCTATTAAATCAGTACAAGACAAATCATTCCTAATGGTCAAGTTCAATACGCCCTGTGCATATCTATATGATTCAATTACTTTAGACAACCCAATTATCCGAATCACCTAATAACCTAAACCGACAGTTTGCCCAAAGCTGTCTCGGTTACGAACCTCATTTATATATTATGTCTTTCAACCAATGATGAGATCTACTGTGTCACACAAGACACCTCATCATCTACTTACATAATATAAATGGACATTTCATGCACAACAAATTATAACCAAAACATAAATCGATATATTACTGGGAAAATGTACAATACAAGCATGGCTTATGTATTCAACTCCAACATTCTCTCACTAATACTTAATCTGTGCTTTAAAGCATACATCTACATACAACTCCTATACAATCTGCTGCTATATATCTAGAAAAACCCTCATGGCTCTCCTAAGTATCTGATCCCCATGCCCCCCACGTGAGCCTCAAAGACTTTTGAAGTCAATGTCTTCCTGAACGGATCTGCAAGGTTATCCTCTGATGCTATCTTAGCCACGACCATATCTTTCCTCTTTACGATGTCTCATCTCAGGTGGTACTTGCGCTGTATATGTTTACTTGCCTTGTGGGCTCGTGGTTCCTTCGAGTTTGCTACTGCACCGTTGTTATCACAATATATCGTAATAGACTTCTGCAAACTAAGAATCACATCTAAGTCCACTAGGATGTTCTTGAGCCATATTGCTTCCTTCGCTGCCTCTGAAGTGGCAACGTATTCAGCCTCCATGGTAGAGTCCGCCACGCACGCATTTCTACTTGACACTCCGCAAAACTATGGCTCCACCTCCTAGAGTAAACACATATCCTAAAGTAGACTTGCTCTTGTCCCTGTCGCCTTGGAAATCTTAATCCATGTAAGCTCGGGGTACCAGCTCAGGCGCCTAATAGACCAACACTTGGTCTCTCGTTCTGCGTAAATACTTGACAATGCATTTTACTACCTACCAATGAGCTTTCCCGGGGTTACTCTAATATCTGCTTACCATGCCAACGGCTTAACAGATATCAGGTCTCGTACACAACATGACATACATGAGACTTCCTACTGCCAAAGCATAAGGAACTGTCTTCATGGCCTCTATCTCCTCAACAGTCTTGGGAGACTGTTTCTTAGATAGATACACTCCATGTCTGAAAGGTAGAAAACCTTTCTTGGAGTTCTGCATGTTAAAATGGGCCAGATTCATATCTATGTACGAAACTTGGGAGAGCGTTAACGAACATTTCTTACGATCTCGAACTATCTTGATCCCAAGGATATGTCCCGCTTCCCCTAAGTCTTTCATATCAAACTGCTTGGACAACCATGCCTTTACGTCTGATAACACTTTCTTGCGGTTGTCAATCAATAGAATGTCATTTACTTAAAGCACAAGAAACACCACTGAGTTTTCATCACGTCTAGGTACACACATTGCTCATCCAGACACTGAGTAAATCCACAGGACTGGATTACCTCATCAAACCGGATGTTCCAAGATCTGGACGTCTGATTAAGTCCGTAAATGGACCTCCTAAGCTTGGAAACCTTATGCTCTTGGCCTTTTTCAATGAATCCTTCTGGTTGCTGCATAAAGATGGTTTCCTCAAGACTTCCGTTTAGGAAAGCTGTCTTGACATCCATCTGCCATATCTCATAATCTAAATGAGCAGCTATGGCCAAGAGAATCCAGATCAACTTAAGCATGGCTACCGGGGAGAAGGTTTCCTCATAATCGATCACCTCTTTCTGAGTATACCCCCTCGCCACCAGCCAAGCTTTAAAGGTTTCCACCTTTCCGTCATATCCTCTCTTACGTTTATAGACCCACTTACATCCAATGGGCTTAAACCCATCAGGCAAGTCCACAAGCTCCCAGACTTGATTGTTGTCCATTGACCCCATTTCGGATATCATTGCCTTACGCTAAGATTCTGCATCTTTATCTCAGAGAGCCACATTATAATTAACTGGGTCAGGCTCAGGCACGCCTGGGACTATGTCTGAGGTCTCTGCCACTCCAATGAACCTGTCGGGCTGTCTTACAACCCTCCCACTACGACGAGGCACCACCTGTGTAGGCGCATCATCTGTGATCTCTTGTGCAGTGTGTGGTGTATCTACTTGTGCTGGTGTATCAGGATTAGTAGTTTGTCGCCTAAGCTCTTCTAGTACTATCTTACTATTGGGCTTGTGATCTAAGATATAGTCCTTTTCCAAAAATCTAGCGTTGGTACTAACCACCACCTTCTGATCTTTAGGACTATATAACAGACCACCCTTCGTTCCCCTGGGATATCCTACAAACCACATTAATTCAGTTCTCGCATCTAATTTAGCCGTATCTGCCTTAAGCACATTTGCTGGGCAACCCCAAATTCTGAGATGTTTTCGACTAGGCATTCGCCTGTTCCATAACTCTACTGGGGTTGAAGGCACAATTTTAGATAGTACAAGATTAAGAATATACATCGTTGTTTCTAAGGCATATCCCCAGAACGAACTTGGCGAATCACTATAGCTCGTCATCGACCTAACCATTTCTATAAGAGTCCAGTTCATTCTTTCTGCTACACCATTCTGTTGTGGCGTGCCAGGTGCAGACAACTGAGACTGAATTCTGACCTCACTGAGGTATTCTCAAAATTCATGGGACAGGTTCCCCACCACAATCTGAACGCAGTGTCTTGATACTCTTACCATGATGCTTCTCCACATCCGCCTGAAACTCTTTGAACTGGCCAAAACATTCGGATTTGTGATGCATTAGGTAAATGTACCCGTACCTTGAGTAGTCATCCATGAACGTCACGAAATACTCGAACCCATCACGTGTTTGGACCGACATTGGTCCACACAAGTCATAATGAATTAACTCTAATACTTCTTTAGCTCTCTAACCTTTTGCTTTAAAAGGTCTCTTGGTCATCTTACCCTCCGAACATGATTCGCAAGTTGCATATCTGTCAATCCCTAATGAACCTAAAGGTCCATCATTGACCAACCTCTAAATCCTACTAAGGTTTATATGACCTAGCCGGAGATTCCAAAAATAGGTTTGATTCATTTCAGAAGGTTTCTTCCTCTTATTAATGTTAGATAAATGCTATCTGTTTCTATGTTTTGCACAACAGGGGAGTTAGAGTTAACCACAAATAAATTGTCAGCCAATGAACCAGAACAAATAAGTTTTCCATTTCTTCTAATAAATACTGACTCATCATAAAAAATAAACATATAACCGTTCTTGAAGAGTTTAGAAACTGAAATATGGTTTTTTCTAAAACTCGGTACATAAAGACAATTAACTAACTCTAAACTAGAACTTTCAAAATTTAAGGTAACAACTCCCACTGCTTCTACTAACACTCTTGTAGTGTCGCCCATGTAGATGTCCAGCTCGTCCTCTCTAAGCTTCCGGGTTACTTGGAACCTCTACAAAGAATTATAAACATGATCAGTGGCACCTGAATCCACACACCAAGTATCTGTTGGAATCACCGCTAAACATGTCTCAGTAATTAGTGCTAAAACTATCGTACCTTTAGGCTTTGGACAATGTGTTTCCCAGTGTCCTATTTTGCCGCACCTGAAGCACTTGCCTTTTGGCTTGCTCTTCTTTGTGATTTCTGCCTTAGCAGCAAGTTTCTTGGTTTTCTTCTTCTTCTTCTAATTCTTCTTGCCTTTTGGTACAAAAGAAGAACTTGAAGCCTTCGATGTGACCAAAGCTTGCTTCTTCTAGTGGAAGATGCCTTCGACTACCACCAAATCAATTAAGAGATCGGGTAGAGTGTAAACTCTTTGGTTCATGTTGTAATTGACCCGAAATTGCTCAAAATAAGAGGGTAAGCTCTGGAGGATAATATCTATCTGACTTTCTGGGTCGATTTCTCCTCCGAACACCTCTATTTCATTGATGTTACTGATCATGTGTATCACATAATCTCTCACCGATCTGCCCTCATCCATCTTTGTGTTCATCAACTTCTTCATGGCTGCTTTCCTATCAGTCCTGCCTTAATGAGCGAACATCTCCCCCAGGTAAGCCATCATGTTGAAGGCAGAGACCATGGGATGAAGTTGATATTGCAGTACATTTGACACAGAGGCCAAAATATAGCACCGCGCCATCTCATCCGCTTTTCTCCACCTCGCATAGGCATCCATATCCTCTTGAGGAAAGTCCTCATCAGGCACATCTGGATATACTTCGGTGAGCACAAACTTATACTGCTCAGCCGTTAGGACAACGTCCAAGTTACGACTCTAGTCAACATAATTGGTTCTTGTTAATTTATTGTCTTTCAAAATAGCAGCTAAGGGGTTAAATGCCATATCGATAAAAAACTGTAAAAGAAATAAACAGACAATATTTCAGTTATTAAGTCTAGAATTTCAAAAACAAGGAAATTCTTTCAATTATTGACTTTCCTCAAAAAAATAATCTTAATCCACCAACATCTCATTCACCGGGATTCTCGCAAGCCACGCAGTGTGTAAGTTTACGCTAACCCACATTCATTTGAGAAGAACCTTGTTTATTAACTACACTATCTGACCAAACAATCTGTGCTTTCAGCCGTACAAATAAGCAGCCTAACCTCAAGGGGGGAATACTGCAGATCGTACACTAAGTGTGTGCCATTACGTGACTTCTGAGTTTGTTACCTCAGGATATAGCGCCTCAGATGGAGAGGGTGTCGCATTTCTCCTAGTTAAACTTACTCTAGTCATCTTACTCAGAAATTTATAATCTAGCATCTCGGAGCTGGACTCATCCGAATGGAGGAAGGCCCTAATGCCAACGCGCAAGCCCACCCGCATCGCATATGATCTCGTAATGGTGGCTGTGGGGATATTAAACTAACGCGCTCACACTTACATTTCAAAATTGAAAGTTTTTCCGGTTTTAACATGCAATTAACTAAATCTAAGTTATGTGCAACCATAAAACCATCATGCTTTAAAATCATGCATCTAAATTACAACAAAAAAATTAAAGCAAAAAAATTAAAACAATAAATACGGGAAATAAATACGAAAAATAAATTTTCTGACTATTATGGTTTTAATCGTTTCCAACTTCTGCCTTGATCTTGTGTCCCATCACGTAATTCAATGGAGAGAGTCTTGAACTTCAAAAAAAAAAAAGAAAACTGGAGAAAAATGGGTCAAAACGCGACCCGAACGGGCCGCTCTGGTCCAGAACACCAAAGGGCGCGCCGCGAGCGCCGAGCACGGCCCAGCAGTGCCTGCTGCCGCGCGCTGGCACAACACCCTTTTGCGCGGCGCGGCAGCACCGCTACAGCTGCCAGCGGTTGCCGGGGACGTCTCTTGCCTGCGAGTCATCGCCAGAATGCCTCCTGCCTGCGAGTCATCGCCAACCCCTTATTCGCTTTTTTCCCACGCAATTTGGTTTTCTTGTAATTCGTTCTGGGTTTTCTTGGGTTTCTACGAATTAACGATAACCCAAAACCCATGAATTCAAGTTGCCCACCACAACGCCTTTGATTACAAAAATTAATTCTCCTACTACAAGGCATTCTAGGAAAATTAAATAATCGAAATTACATAGAAAAAATCCTACTACAGATTTGATCAAATCCTACACAGCTTCCAGCACGTGGTTAAACTATTACAAACATTCATAATAAAATCAAATCCAGACATGTCCTGGAGTTTGATTAAAACCCATACAAACGTGACCATAATAGTCGGGATTTCATAACCACCTGCAAATAAAACCATGTAATAAATCAAACAAGCACAAAAACAAAACAAGGCTTTGATACCAATTGAAAGATTATCTACCCGGGCCTAACCAGAAATTCACTTTCGTGCTATGCATTCCAGAATCGGAATCTCTGGCCAGGCCTAGAAGCTAGCACAATTGCTATTCCAACCCTTTTGAAATAACATTGCGTGGGATCTGGGTTTGCACTTATTCGATTTACCACGCAACAAAAATTTCTAATTAAAAGCGGAACTTTAGAAAATACCATTGAAGTGTGTACTCTGGTGATTCTCTTGTATGCCTCAAGACTTTGCTTGTATGCTGTGTGGGCAGCAATCTAACCAGCAACTTGATCAGCTAATCACCACAATCCACCTGCCAAAAAATTCTAGCACCGCTGCACCTGGTGCGTACAATTAACACACTGTCCGGAGAGAGAGAAAGCTACACGTCGTTGCAAAAATTCAGAAGAAAATTTTGGCCCCAATAAGCTTTAAAAAATCCGATTCTAAGAGAGAGAGAATTTTTCTCTCTCTAGGATTTTCTCTCTCTAGATTCTTGAATTATGAATCTATTGAATTGTGTATCTTGCATAGCTAATCCCTTGTCTATATATAGAGTTACAAAAGAGACCCCAAGTTGGTTTAGAATTGGTCTTCCTAATGGATTGATCAAAGGACACTATGTCTAATCCTCATGCCCGCTCGAGTATATGGATTAAGAGATAGAATACCAAGAACAATTTGTCTATTAAATCAGTACAAGACAAATCATTCCTAATGGTCAAGTTCAATACGCTTCAGGCATATCTATATGATTCAATTAGTTTAGACAAACAAATTATCTGAATAGCATAATAACCTGAACCGACAGTTTGTCCAAAGCTGTCTCGATTACAAACCTTATTTATATATTATGTCTTTCAACCAATGATGAGATCTACTATGTCACACAAGACACCTCATCATCTACTTACATAATATAAATGGACATTTCATGCACAACAAATTATAACCAAAACATAAATCGATATATTACTGGGAAAATGTACAATACAAGCATGGCTTATGTATTCAACTCCATCAATCTCCCACTAATGCTGTTAGTTTTGAATACAGAAAAGCTATGGCTTGTATCAAAAACTAATATCCACAGATGACATATCATTTTGTTTCAGTATTAAATTGTTCCATTATATAATAGAACTAGATAACGGGGTGTGTGAAAGACACAGTAGATACCGTTATTGGTTAAAGTATTGATATATAAAAAGTATGCTCGTAACTGAGATAGTTTGAACATACTATCGGTATAGGTTATCGTGTAGTTTGGAAATTAGTTTATCTATACTAGTTTAAATCACACGGATATGTCTGGGGCATATTGAGCACGACCAGTTTGGATAGAATTGACTTATACTGATTAGCGTAGTCAATTCGGTTCTAGTATTCAGTCTCTCAATCCTAAGATCGGGACGGGCGTGAGAGTTGGATATCGTATGCTTTGATTTGCCAAAGAGTGCGGTCAATTAAGGCCTATACCTCGGTGGGTTGGGTATGCGGTGTTTACCTTCTTGTGTGTCGTTGCTAGTCGGAGGAATCCACGTACTGGTTTGCCAGGTTGATGGTGCTCCCGAGATAAGCTCGTAAGGTCTATTATACTAAACCCGACTGGTGGACTTTATGTCCGGTATAATAAAAGGCTGAGTTGTACTAATCTCAGATACCAAGAAGTCGGTGAATTAGTTTGTCAGTAAATTGATAAACCGACGAGCACTAGATCTTTAATGTGGGGAGATAGAAGAAAATATAGTGGCACGATGTAAAGTCATTTTTGAGCGGTAGTTTCATAGTTAGTCTAATAGTGGTACAACTAATTATGCATTTGACTAATCGACAAAGTCAATTAATTAATCCTAAAGGTTTAATTAATATTTAATCGATAAAGTGAATTATGAAATTAATTCTATTTGTATTATTAATTCTAAGGGTTCGATTAAATTAAATTAATAAAGTGGGTTAAGAAATTAATTCGAATGGGTTGATTGGAGTTGATTAGTCGGGAAAGACTAAGCGGTCAATGAAAGTCAAATTAAAAGACCCAACACAAAAGCCCACTAGGTCTCCATTGGAGCTCCCTATAAATAGATAACTTAAGGCCAAAGAAATATAAGAAAAATCTTGCAAGACAAGTCTTGCTTCTTAGAGTGAGAAAGTTCTAGAGAGAGAACTTCTTCTTCTTGAAGTTTTCTTTCAAAAACGAACTTGGAATCTCACTCTTCTCGATTAAGATTCAGCCCAAAAGATCAAATTTTTGGAGTTCTTCTTTTTACTCGCCGGATTTCTCATCGGAACTGTCCATTCGGCCGCGCAATTTTTGGTCCTGTCCAGCAGCTTGATTGACTTAGATTTATGGTGCTTGATCCAGGTTTAATATCATCTTGATCTCTATTGGTGATCTGAGATTGAACCTGTCCAGATCGTGACCAAATTCTGGGGTAATCGAATGGTTTATTATTGGCGGCCAGCAGTTTTTCCGGTGAGCAGGTGATCGGATTCAAAGGTTGTTGCTTTGATCATGTTTTGGGCAGATTGAATCTTTATTGAGGGATTTTTCTTCTGGGTTTTCATGGGCTTTGATAGTACACCTTGATAGACTATTGCCCACGAAATATTCAAGGCATCTTGGAGTAATCCATTGGATTTCGGTGGTATTCACTTGAAAAGATTTGGTTTTTCTTATTGCGTTGGACTTCGCTTCAAAGGTATAACCTTTAATCCTTCTGCTTTTAATTAAATGTGTAATCTTTGTGCGTTAGATGTCGTTTTAATAAATTAAATAAGTATAAGCCTAGATCCGTTCGTGGGAAAATGAATTTGAGCCTGAGCTTGGTCGAAAGCTTTCGATTCTATAATGCATTGCACCAAAAGGAGATTTTCGATTTAGCCAGGGCTTGTTCTGTTTTCCTTCAAAATGGTATCAGAGCGTAGGTTTCGGTCTTATACTTGTTTGGTTTATTACACGACTTTATTTTGGCATTATTATTTTTGTCGAAATGTTTAAACAGGTGGTTATTAGTTTCCCAGCTATTGTGGTAGAATTTTATTTTTCATTCATAAACCCCGGGACATGTCCGGGCTCGTATTGTTTTTGAATGGAAATGTCTGTAATAGTAATAACCACGAGCTGGAAGCCATGTAGGATTAGAAAAAGCTTGTAGTAGGATTTGATCTAATCATGCCGTCATTAAATTCCTATAAAATCGCCTTTCTATATAGGAATTTATGTATTATGACGAAGACGTTATTTTGGGCATCTTTTATTCGCGGGTTTTGGTTTCTCGTAATTTTGGGTGATTCCTAATTACGTTGTAAACCGAGAAAACTCGGGCAAATCGAGAGGAATCCAAATACCTAGTGGGAGCGACATGACGGAACGTGTCACCGAGGCATCAAGGAATCAATGATAGAGAAGACCATAATAGTCGGGAAATTTTATTTCTTTAATTTCCCGTATTTATGTCTTTTCGTTGATTGTGTGTTTTCAATTTATTTTGCATTAACGAAAACCAAACCAAACCATTTTAAAAAGTAAAGTTCAATTAACTAACGTAGATTATTCGCATATTAAAACTCCAATGGTTTTATTGGTGCGAGTATCCATAGTTAAGATATTGCATGTTAAAATGTAAAAATCCTCAAACTTAAAAATCTAAGTGGAAGCGGGTTGGTAAATATCCCCATGGCCTCCATTACGGGTTCATTGGTGATGTGGTTATTCTTGCAAGTTGGTATTATGGCCTTCCTCCATGCAGACAAGTCTTCAATCACAGATATCACCGGAATGAATTTTCGAAGGGATGACTATAGTGAGTTTAATTAGAGAAAGTTGCAACACCCTCTCTGCTGAGGGTGCATTAGTATCCTAAGTAACAAACTTAGAAGTCACGTAATGGCATATGCTTAGTGTACTATTTATAGTATTCCTCCCGCGAGGTTACGCTATTTATGTGTATGGCTAAAAGCATTAACTATTAATTTCATTGATCATAAGATGGTTGGTCAGATAATGAAATTAATCAACTTTGGTCCTTCTCGAACGAATGTGGGTTGGTGTAGACGTTCACCCGCGTGACCTGCGTTAATCCCGGTGTGAGAGATGTCGATGGAGATTATATTGTTTTTTGAGGATTTCAATATTTTCAAAAAAGTATACTGAAACTTGACTGTTTATTTTTCAGTGTTCGATATGTCGTTCAACCCACTAGCTGTCATTTTGAATCAGAACAAACTTGCGGGTCCAAATTACATTGACTGGAAATGTAACCTGGACATTGTCCTTACCGCTGAGGGTTACAAGTACGTGCTCACTGAGAAGTGCCCCCCTAAGCCCAGCGATGATGCCACCCCTAAGCAGCGAGAGCCATATGCAAGATGGCAGAAGGCTGATGAGATGACCCGGTGCTACATCTTGGCTTCTATGTCGAGTGTACTGTTGCATCAGCATCTCAGTTGTTTACCTCAGCCTACGATATGCTGCTCAACCTCAGGGAGATGTTTGGACATCAGGGCAGGGCAGCCAAGTTGTCAGCTATGAGGAAACTCATGAATGCTAGGATGGCTGAGGGTACTTCAGTGAGGGATCATGTGCTATACATGATGAGCTGCATCAATGAGATCGAGGTATTAGGAGGTGACATTGATGGGGAGACCCAGGTCGATATCATTCTCCAGAGCTTGCCCCCCAGTTTTGAGCAGTTTCAGTTGAACTACAATATGACCAAGCTTACATAATCACTTCCTGAGCTCATGCTGAGGGCCTATTCACAGAGAAAAAGCAAGCCTTGGCTACTGTTGGTCCTTCAGGTTCCTCTGCTAGGCCCAAAGCCAGGAAGCAAAAGGGGAAGAGAGGCCAGAAAGCAGGAGCTAATCATGGACCCAAGGCGGGCATTGCCAAGAAGCATAACCCAAAAGGCAAGTGCTTCAGATGTGGCAAAACAGGACATTGGAAAAAGGATTGCCCAAAGCCTCGAGGTATGTGTAAATTTTCCTTAGTTAATGAGACGTGTTTGGTGGCGATTCTCACAAATACTTGGTGTGTGGATTCAGGAGCCACTGATCATGTTTGTAATTCTTTGCAGGGGTTCCAAGTGACCTGGCTGCTTAGAGAGGGAGAGTTACAGGTCTACCTTGGGGATACTACTAGAGTTTCTGTTGTTGCAGTGGGAGTTCTTTGTTTTTATTTTTCAGACTCAGTTTTACATTTGAGAGATTGTTTATATGTACCCAGTTTTCGGAAGAATTTGCTTTCAGTTTCTAAACTTATTTTGGATGGTTATAAGTGTGTTTTTTCTGATGGATCTTTTTTTATAAGAAAAAGCCAGAAGCTTATATGTTTCGGCACATTAGTTGACAATCTGTATTTAATTAAGACATACTCCCCAGTAATGCAAAACATAGAAACTAATAACTCATCACCGAATCATAGTAAGAGAAAGGAGTCTTCCCCTTTGAATCAAACTTATCTTTGGCACCTGAGACTCGGTCACATCAACCTTAGTAGGATTCAAAGGTTGGTCAATAATAGGTCTTTGGACTCATTGGATATTGGCAGCTATCCGATTTGTGAGTTCTGCTTGGAGGGTAAGATGACCAAGAGGCCTTTCAAGGCAAAGGGGTATAGGGCCAAAGAGGATTTAGAGTTGATTCATTCTAACTTGTGTGGGCCTATGTCAGTTCAGGCTAGAGGTGGTTATGAGTATTTCGTGACTTTCACGGATGATTACTCTAGATATGGATACATATACCTGATGCGCCATAAGTCTGAATGCTTTGGCAAGTTTAAATAGTTTAAGGCTGAGGTGGAGAACCATCTGGGTAAAAGTATCAAGGCCTTGCGATCTGATCGTGGTGGCGAATACCTCTCTAGTGAATTTAGGTCCTATTTATCGGAGAAGGGTATTCAGACCCAGTTGTCTGCACCTGGCACACCCCAGCAGAATGGTGTAGCAGAGAGGAGGAACAGGAATCTTATGGATATGGTTAGATCGATGATGAGTTATAGCGAATTGCCTATATCATTTTGGGGTTTAGCCTTGGAGTCAGCGTGTTATCTCCTTAATCTCATACCATCTAAGTCTGTGCCTTCGACTCCAGTAGAGCTGTGGACTGGGCGAAAGCCTAGTCTAAGACATCTCAGGATTTGGGGTTGTCCAGCATATGTGCTTAAGGCAGACACAGCCAAGTTAGATGCAAGATCTGAGATTATGCTTTTTGGAGGCTACCCCAAATGAACGAAAGGTGGTCTGTTTTATAGTCCTCAGGATCAAAAGGTGGTGGTGAGCACCAATGCCAGATTTCTTGAGGAGGACTATGTTTTAGATCACAAGGCAAAGAGCAAGGTAGTATTGAAAGAGCTTAGGGGTGAGTCTACTATTCCAGATGCACGAGTACAGGAAGACACACCACAAGAGACTGCTCACACTATCACAGATGATGCTCTGCGCCTCGTCATAGTGGGAGGGTTGTCAGACAGCCCGAGAGGTACATGGGTTTGGGTGAGTATTCGGACTTTATCCCTGGCGCTCATGAACCAGACCCAGTTAGCTAAAATGAGGCTCTCCAGGATAAAGATGTAGATTCTTGGCAGAGAGCGATGATTGCTGAGATGGGTTCTATGGACTCAAATCAAGTATGGGAGCTGGTAGACCTTCCTGATGGGTTTCGGCCTATTGGGTGCAAATGGGTCTACAAGCGAAAGAGAGGATCTGACAGGAGGGTTGAGACCTTCAAGGCTAGACTTGTGGCGAAAGGGTATACTCAGAAAGAGGGTATCGATTATGAGGAGACCTTTTCCCCTGTAGCTATGCTTAAGTCGATCCGGATTCTCTTGGCCATAGCTGCTCATATGGACTATGAGATTTGGCAAATGGACGTCAAGACAGCTTTCCTTAATGGAAGTCTTGAAGAGATCATCTTTATGCAGCAACCAGAGGGTTTCATTGTTCAGGGACAAGAGCACAAGGTATGCAGGCTTAGGAGGTCCATTTATGGACTTAAGCAAGCATCTAGATCTTGGAACATCCGTTTTGATGAGGTTGTCCAGTCCTATGGATTCACTCAGTGTCTGAATGAGCAGTGTGTTTATCGCAGGCGTGATGGTGATACAGTGGTGTTCCTCGTACTTTACGTAGATGACATTCTTCTGATTGACAACAGTAAGAAGGTGTTGTTAGATGTAAAGGCATGGTTGTCCAGGCAATTTAATATGAAGGATTTGGGAGAGGCTGGACATATCCTTGGGATCAAGATTATTCGAGATCGTAGCAGACGTTTTCTGACACTCTCCCAGGCATCCTACATAGACACGATTTTGGCCCGTTTTAACATGCAGAACTCCAAGAAGGGTTCACTACCTTTCAGGCATGGGGTGCATTTGTCTAAGGAACAGTGTCCCAAGACTGCTGAGGAGATAGATGCCATGAAGGCGGTACCCTATGCTTTTGCAGTGGGTTGCCTCATGTATGCTATGTTATCTACGAGACCTGATATTTGCTTTGTCCTTTGCATAGTTAGCAGATATCAGAGTAACCCTGGAAAAACTCACTGGGAGGCAGTAAAATGCATTCTCAAGTACTTGCGCAGGACGAGAGATTATGTCCTAGTTTATAGAGTGCAGGAGCTTGTACCGTTGGGTTACACAGATTCGGACTTTCAAGGTAATTTTGACAAGAGTAAGTCTACCTCTGGGTTTGTATTTACTCTAGGAGGTGGGTCCATAGTATGGCGGAGTGTCAAGCAGAAATGTGTGGCGGACTCCACCATGGAGGCTGAGTACGTTGCCGCATCAGAGGCAGCGAAAGAAGCTGTATGGCTCCGGAGCTTCCTGATGGACTGAGATGTGGTTCCTGAGTTGCCTAGGTCAATCACAGTTTACTGTGATAACAATGGTGTTGTTGCTAACTCGAGGGAACCACGAGCCCATAAGGCGAGTAAACACATACAACGCAAGTACCACCTGATACGAGAGATCGTAAAGAGGGTAGACGTGATCGTGGCCAAAATAGCATTAGATGACAACCTTGCAGATCCTTTCACAAAGTCATTCCCCAAAGGTCTTTGAGAGACATGTGGAGGGCATGGGAGTCAGATTCTTGAGGGAGCCATATGAGTGAGCTTAAAGGTGTTCTGAAGATTTCATTGTGGCAGCAGTGTAATAGCGGGTTGGACAGTTTTTGTACTTCTTAGAATAGCTTTGAGTATTAGTGGGAGATTGTTAGTTTAGAATACAGAAAAGCTATGGTTTGTATCAAAAACTAATATCCACAGATGACATATCATTTTGTTTCAGTACTAAATTGTTCCATTATATCATAGAACTAGATAACGGGGTGTGTGAAAGACACAATAGATACCGTTATTGGTTAAAGTATTGATATATAAAAAGTATGCTTGTAACTGAGATAGTTTGAACATACTATCAGTATAGGTTATCTTGTGGTTTGGAAATTAGTTTACCTAGACTAGTTTAAATCACACGGATATGCCCGGGGCATATTGAGCACGACCAGTTTGGATAGAATTGACTTATACTGATCGGTGTAGTCAATTCGGTCCTAGTATTCAGTCTCTCAATCCCGAGATTGGGACGGGCTTGAGAGTTGGATATCGTATGCTTTGATTTGCCAAAGAGTGTGGTCAATTGAGGCCTATACCTTTGTAGGTTAGGTATGCGGTGTTTAGCTTCTTACGTGTCATTGCTAGTCGGAGGAATCTGAAAGATTCTTGTAGGATCAGGGTTCGCACTAGCTCGATTTACCACGCAACAAGAAATTTCTAATAAGAGCAGAACTTTAGAAAGTTACCTTTGAAGCATGACTCCGGTGATTCTCTTGTATGCCTCAAGACTATGACTTCAGGTTGTGCGGGCAACGAACTAGAAGTCAATTGATCAGCTATCACCACAACTCCACCCGCAAGAAAAATCTAGCACCTCCGCACCTAGCACGTACTGCAAACGCACTGCCCGGAGAGAGAGAAAGCAACACACGGGGCTAGTAAAAGAGGGTAAAAATTCGGCCAACTCTAAGGAAAGCTGGTGATCCGGGCTGTTTCCCTCTCGACGATGAAGCTTATCCCCCATCGTCTCACTGGTCGACCTTGACCCCTGTTATTTTGAGGTCATATCTAGTATTCAGAGTTTGCCTCGATTTGGTACCGCTCTCGCGGCCCGCACCGAAACAGTGCTTTACCCCTAGATGTCCAGTCAACTGCTGCGCCTCAACGCATTTCGGGGAGAACCAGCTAGCTTTGGGTTCGAGTGGCATTTCACCCCTAACCACAACTCATCCGCTGATTCTTCAACATCAGTCGGTTCGGACCTCGGCTTAGTTTCACCCAAGCTTCATCCTGGTCATGGATAGATCACCCAGGTTCGGGTCCATAAGTAGTGACAATTGCCCTATGAAGACTCGCTTTCGCTTTCGACTTGGAGAGAGAAAGTTTTCTCTCTCTAGAAATCTTTTGGATTAATTATGTGTTTTGAATTACTGATCCCTTATCTATTTATATAGTTACAAGAGAGACCCCAAGTTGGTTTAGGATTGGACTTCCTAATGGGTTTAGGTAATTAGTTTCCTAATCCAATTAGGTAACCAATCTAGATAGGATAAGATAAGATGAACCAAATCCTACTAGATTCCTAATCTCTAGTATTTCTTAATTCTAATTGAAACTTAAGACTTAATTAATTAATTAAATAATTATACTTTGTTAATTACTAAATTAACCCTTTGGAATTAATTAAATAATTCCACTTTGTTAATTACTGAATTAACCCTTAGGAATAATTAACCAATTAATTAATTAAATCTACCTATTCAATTAACCCATTACAAAATTAATCATACCACTAACGGATTAATTTTAGCACTTCCATCCTACACCAGAATTGCTTCCGTAACAACTTAATTAAATTATATTCATAATCTCCCCACATCAAATAAATAGTGCTCGTCAATTTATTAATTTACTGATAAATTAATTAATCAACTTCTTAATTCCGAGACTGGTACCACTCGACCTTTTTACTCTACTGGACATACGTCCACCGGCCGGGTTTAGTATAATAAACTTTTCGAGCTCATCTCGGGAGCACCATCAACCCGAACGCACCGGTACATGGTTTCCATTCCACAAGAAGCAGCACACCAAGTAACTAAACACGCACACCCAACCCACTGAGAATATTGGTCACAATTGACCTCGCCCATTGGCAGATCAAAGTACGCTATGTCTAATCCTCATGCCCGCCCGAGTCTAGGGATTTAGAGATAGAATACAATGAACGATTTGTCTATTAAATCAGTACAAGACAAATCATTCCTAAAGGTCATGTCCAATATACCCCGGGCATATCTATATGATTCAATTAGTCTAGACAAACTAATTATCCGAATCACATAATTACCTAATCCGACAGTTTGTCCAAAACTGTCTTAGTTACGAACCTCATTTATATACTATGCCTTTCGACCAATGATGAGATCTACTGTGTCACACAAGACACCTCATCATCTACTTACATAATACAAATGGGCTTAGTATGCACAACCAATTATAACTGAAACATAAATCGATATATTAACTGGGAAAATGTACAACACAAGCATAGCTTATGTATTCAAATCCAACAATCTCCCACTAATACTTAAGTTGTGCTTTAAGTATACAACTACGTACAATCCTATACAATCTGCTGCTATCTATCTAGAAAAACTATCTTGGCTCTCCAAGATATCTGATTCTCATGCCCTCCACGTGAGCCTCAAAGACTTTAGAGGTCAATGTCTTCGTGAATGGATCTGTAAGGTTATCATCTGATGCTATCTTAGCCACGACCACGTCTTTCCTCTTTACGATGTCTCGTATCAGGTGGTACTTGCGCTGTATATGTTTACTCGCCTTGTGGGCTCATGGTTCCTTCAAGTTTGCTACTGCACCATTGTTATCACAACATACCGTGATAGACTTCTGCAAACCAGGAATCGCATCTAAGTCCACTAGGAAGTTCTTGAGCCATACTGCTTCTTTCGCTGCCTCTGATGCGGCAACGTACTCAGCTTCCATGGTAGAGTCCGCCACGCATTTCTGCTTGACACTCCGCCAAACTATGGCTCCACCTCCTAGAGTAAACACATACCCTGAAGTAGACTTGCTCTTATCCCTGTCGCCTTAGAAATCTGAATTTGTGTAACCTCGGGGTACCAGCTCAAGCGCCTGATAGACCATAACTTAGTCCTTCGTTCTACGTAAATACTTGAGAATGCATTTTACTGCCTCCCAATGAGCTTTCCCGGGGTTAATCTGATATCTGCTCACCATGCCAACGGCATAACAGATATCAGGCCTCGTACACAATATGGCATAAATGAGACTTCCAACTGCCGAAGCATACAGAACTGTCTTCATGGCCTCTATCTCCTCAACAGTCTTAGGAGATTGTTCCTTAGATAGATGCACTTTATGTCTGAAAGGTAGAAAACCTTTCTTGGAGTTCTGCATGTTAAAATGGGCCATAATCGTATCTATGTATGAAGCTTGGGAGAGCGTTAACGAACATTTACTACATTCTTGAATAATCTTGATCCCAAGGATATATCCCACCTCCCCTAAGTCCTTCATATCAAACTGCTTGGACAGCCATGCCTTTACGTCTGATAACACTTTCTTGTTATTTCCAATCAATAGAATGTCATCTACGTAAAACACAAGAAACACCACTGAGTTTCCATCACGTCTGCGGTACACACATTGCTCATTCGAACACTGAGTAAATCCGAAGGACTGGATTACCTGATCAAACAAGATGTTCCAAGATCTGGATGCCTACTTAAGTCCATAAATAGACCTCCTAAGCCTGCAAACCTTTTGCTCTTGGCCTCTTTCAATGAATCCCTCTGGTTGCTGCATAAAGATGGTTTCCTCAAGACTTGCGTTTAGGAAAGCTGTCTTGACATCCATATGCCAAATCTCATAATCCATATGAGTAGCTATGGCCAAGAGAATCCAGATCGACTTAAGCATGGCTACCGGGGAGAAGGTTTCCTCATAATCGATTCCCTTTTTCTGAATATACCCCTTCACCACCAGCCTAGCTTTAAAGGTTTCCACCTTCCCATCAGGTCCTCTCTTATATTTGTAGACCCACTTACATCCAATGGGCTTAAACCTATCAGGCAGGTCCACAAGCTCCCAGACTTGATTGTGGTTCATTGACCCCATCTCGGGTATCATTACCTTATGCCAACATTCTGCATCTTTATCTCGGAGCGCCTCATTGTAGTTAACTGGGACTGGTTCAGGCGCACCTGGGACTAGGTCTGAGACGTCTCCGGCGCCGATAAACCTGTCAGGCTATCTCACAACCCTCCCACTACGATGAGGCACCACCTGTGTAGGCGCATCATCTGTAATCTCATGTGCAGTGTGTGGTGTATCTACTTGTGTCGGTGTATCAGGATTAGTTTATCGTCTAAGCTCTTCTAGTACTATCTTACTTTTGGGCTTGTGGTCTAAGACATAGTCCTCTTCTAAAAATCTAGCGTTGGTACTAACCACCACCTTCTGATCTTTAGGACTATAGAATAGACCACCTTTCGTTCCCCTAGGATCACCTACAAATAGCATTAATTCTGTTCTCGCATCTAACTTGGCCGTATCTGCCTTAAGCACATGTGCTGGGCAACCCCAAATCCGGAGATGACTTAGACTGGGTTTGTGCCCATTCCACAACTCTAATGGGGTTAAAGGCACGGTCTTAGACGGTACAAGATTTAGAATATACATTGCCATTTCCAAGGCATATCCCCATAACGAACTTGGTAAATCACTATAGTTCACCATGGACCTAACCATTTCCATAAGAGTTCGATTCCTCCTCTCTGCTACACCATTCTGCTGTGGCGTGCCAGGTGCAGACAACTGAGACTGAATTCCTACCTCTGTGAGGAAATCTCAAAATTCATGGGACAAGTACTCCCCACCACGATCTGAACGCAGTGACTTGATACTCTTACCATGATGCTTCTCCACATCTGCCCGAAACTCTTTGAACTTTCCAAAATATTCAGACTTGTGGCGCATTAAATAAATGTACTCGTACCTAGAGTAGTCATCCGTGAACGTCACAAAATACTCAAATCCCCCTCGTGCCTGGACCGTCATAGGTCCACATAAGTCAAAATGAATCAACTCTAGTACTTCTTTAGCTCTATAACCTTTTGCCTTAAAAGGTCTCTTGGTCATCTTACCTTCCAAGCAAGATTCGCAGGTTGCATAACTGTCAATATCTAATGAACCCAAAGGTCCATCATTGACCAACCTTTGAATCCTACTAAGGTTTATATGACCTAGCCTGAGATGCCAAAGATAGGTTTGATTCATTTCAGTAGGTCTCTTCCTCTTATTAATGTTAGATCCTGAGCTATCTATCTCTATGTTTTGCACAACAGGGGAGTTAGAATTAACCACAAATAAATTCTCCACCAATGAACCAAAACAAATAAGTTTGCCATTTATTTTAATAAGTACAGAGTCATCAGAAAAAATAAACTTATACCCGTTCTTTAAGAGTTTAGAAACCGAAATCAGGTTCTTTCTAAAACTCAGTACAAAAAGACAATTTACTAATTCTAGGCTACAATTTTCGAAATTAAGCCTAACTTCTCCCATTGCTTCAACTGACAATCTCGTAGTGTCACCCATGTAGATGTCTAGTTCGCCCTCTCTAAGCTTCCGGGTTACTTGGAACCCCTGCAAAGAATTACAAACATGATCAGTGGCGCCTGAATCCACATACCAAGTATCTGTGGGAATCACCGCTAAACATGTCTCAGTAATTAAGGAAAAAACAATCGTACCTTTGAGCTTTGGACAATCTGCTTTCCAATGTCCCGTCTTATTGCACTTGAAGCACTTGTCTTTCGACTTCTTCTTTGCAATACATGGCTTAGGCGCAATTTATGCCACTTGAGCTATTCCCTCGAGCTTCCTCTTCTTCTTTCTAGCCTCAGGCTCAGAAGAAGATTATGAAGCTTCGACTGCGACTAAAGCTCTCTTCTTCTTTTGAAGAAGACTTTTAGCCGCCACCAACTCTGCTAAGAGCTCGGATGAACTTACATTGTAGTTCAACCAAATCTGCTCATAGCTTTGAGGCAAGCTCCAGAGGACAATATCGACTTTGGTTTCACCAATGATTTCGCCTCCCACTACCTCAACCTTGTTGATGTTACTAATCACGTAAATGACATGATCTCTCACAGGAGTGCTCTCAGCCCTAAGGACAATGTCCAAGTTATGACTTCCATCGACATTATTAGTTCCAGTTAAATTGTTGTTTTTCAAAATATCAGCTAAAGGATTGAATGCTATATCGATTTAAACTGGAAAGTAAACAAACAATGTTTCAGTTACATGCTTAGAATTTTCGAAAACATGAAAATCCAATTAATTATTGACTTTCCTCCAAACAATAATCTTAATCCACCAACATCTCATCCACTGGGATTCTCGCAAGCCACGCAGTGTGGACGTTTACGCTAACCCACATTCGTTTGAGAAGAACCAAGTTCATTAACTACACTATATGACAAATGATCTTTTGATCAATGTAGTTAATAGTCGGTGCTTTCAGCAGTACAAATAGGCAGCGTAACCTCGCGGGAGGAATACTGCAGATCATACACTAAGTGTATGCCATTACGTGACTACTGAGCTTGTTACCTCAGGATAGTGCGCCTCAGATGGAGAGGGTGTTGTATTTCTCCTAGTTAAACTTACTCTAGTCATCTTACTCAGAAGTTCATAGTCTAGCGATCTTGGGGCTGGACTCATCCGAATAGAGGAAGGCCCTAATGCCAACGCGCAAGCCCACCCACATCACATATGAACCCGTAATGGTGGCCATGGGGATATTAAACCAACCCGCTCCCACTTAGATTTTCAAATTGAGGATTTTTCTGGTTTTAACATGCAATTAACTAAACCTATGTTATATGCAACCATAAAACCAGACATGCTTTAATTCATGCATCTAAAATACTGCATAAAAATAAAGCATAAAATTAAACAAAAAATACGGGAAATAAATGCGTAAAATAAATTTCCCGACTATTATGGTTTTAATTGCTTCCATCTTCTGCCTTGATCTCGTGTCCCATCACGTCACTCGATGGAAAGAGTCTTGTACTTCAAAAAATGAAAACTGGAGGAAAAACGGGCCAAAAATGGCCCAAACGGCCCGAACGGGCGGCCCGTGCCGCAGCACGGCCTGAGGGCCGCACTGGCCGCGCGCACCGCCCACACTGGCCGTGCGCGCAGCAGCTGCTGCTGCGCCCTTGGCGCGGCAACTGCTACTGGCCACCCCGACCGGCGTGAATTGCTGCTGGCAGTCGTTGCCAGCGTCGCCTCCAACCGCCAATTCCTCCTTCGCTTTTTCCCACGCTATTTGGTCTTCTTGCAATTCGTTCTGGGTTTTCCTGGGTTTTTTCGAATTCATGATAACCCAAAACCCACGAATTCAAGTCGCCCACCATAACGCCTTCGATTACAAAAATCAATTTTCCCACTACAAGGCATTCTAGGAAAATTAAAGAATCGAAATTACAAAGAAAAAATCCTACTACAGATTTAATCTAATCCTACACGGCTTCCAGCACGTGGTTTTACTATTACAAACATTCATAATAAAATTAAATCCGGACATGTCCCGGAGTTTAATTATAATCCATACAAATGTAACCATAATAGTCAGGATTCTAAACCACCTGCAAATAAAACCATGTAGCAAATCGAACTAGCACAAAACCCAAAACCAGGTTCTGATACCAATTGAAAGATTCTTGTAGGATCTGGGTTCGCACTAGCTCGATTTACCACGCAACCAAATTTCTAATAAGAGCGGAACTTTAGAAAGTTAACTTTGAAGTGTGACTCGGGTGATTCTCTTGTATGCCTCAAGACTATGACTTCACGTTGTGTGGGCAATAAACTAAAAGTCAATTGATCAGCTATCACCACAACTCCACCCGCCAAAAAAATCCAGCACCTCCGCACCTAGCACGTACTGCAAACGCACTGCCCGGAGAGAGAGAAAGCAACACACGGGGCTAGTAAAAGAAGGCAAAAATTCGGCCAACTCTAAGGAAAACCAGCCGCCTATTGCTTGGAAAAATTCAACTTGGAGAGAGAAAGTTTTCTCTCTCTAGAAATCTTGTGGATTAATTGTGTGTCTTGAATAACTGATCCCTTGTCTATTTATAGAGTTACAAGAGAGACCCCAAGTTGGTTTAGGATTGGACTGCCTAATGGGTTTAGGTAATTAGTTTCCAAATCCAATTAGGTAACCAATCTAGATAGGATAAGATAAGATGAACCAAATCCTACTAGATTCCTAATCTCTAGGATTTCCTAATTCTAATTGAAACTTAAGACTTAATTAATTAATTAAATAATTCCACTTTGTTAGTTACTAAATTAACCCTTAGAAATTAATTAAATAATTCTACTTTGTTAATTACTGAATTAACTCTTAGGAATAATTAACCAATTAATTAATTAAATCTACCCATTCAATTAACCCATTACAAAATTAATCGTACCACTAACGGATTAATTTTGGCACTTCCATCCTACACCAGAATTGCTTCCGGAACAACTTAATTAAATTATATTCATAATCTCCCAACATCAAAGATATAGTGCTCGTCAATTTATTAATTTACTGATAAATTAATTAATCAAGTTCTTAATTCTGAGACTAGTACCACTCGACCTTTTTACTATTCTGGACATACGTCCATCGGCCGGGTTTAGTATAATAAACATTTCAAGCTCATCTGGGGAGCACCATCACCCCGGACGCACCGGTATATGGTTTCCTTTCGACAAGCAGCAGCACACCAAGTAACTAAACACGCGCACCCAACCCACCGAGAATATTGGTCACAATTGATCTCACCCATTGGCAGATCAAAGTACGCTATGTCTAATCCTCATGCCCACCCGAGTCTAGGGATTTAGAGATAGAATACAAGGAATGATTTATCTATTAAATCAGTACAAGACAAATCATTCCTAAAGGTCATGTTCAATACGCCCCGGGCATGTCTATATGATTCAATTAGTCTAGACAAACTAATTATCCGAATCACATAATAATCTAAACCGACAGTTTATCCAAAATTGTCTCGGTTGTGAATCTCATTTATATACTATGCCTTTCGACCAATGATGAGATCTACTGTGTCACACAAGACACCTCGTCATCTAGTTACATAGTATAAATAGACTTTGTATGCACAACCAATTATAACTGAAACACAAATTGCTATATTAACGGGAAAATGTATAACACAAGCATAGCTTATGTATTCAAATCCAACATAATCCATGTATCGGTTCGTCGGGTTGATGGTGCTCCCGAGATGAGCTCGGAAGGTCTATTATACTAAACCCAGCAGGTGGACTTTATGTCCGGTATAATAAAAGGTCGAGTGGTACTAATCTTGGAAACCAAGAAGTCGGTGAATTAGTTTGTCAGTAAATTGATAAACCGATGAGCACTAGATCTTTAATGTGGGGAGATAAAAAAAAAATATAGTGGCGCAATGTAAAGTCATTTTTGAGGGGTAGTTCCATAGTTAGTCCGATAGTGGTGCGACTAATTATGCATTTGACTAATCGACAAAGTGAATTAATTAATCCTAAAGGTTTAATTAATATTTAATCGACAAAGTGAATTAAGAAATTAATTCTATTTGAATTAATTAATTCTAAGGGTTCGATTAAATTAAATTAACGAAGTGGGTTAAGAAATTAATTTGAATGGGTCGATTGGAGTTGATTAGTCAGGAAAGACTAAGCGGTCAATGAAAGTCAAATTAAAAGGACCAACTCAAAAGCCCACTAGGTCTCCATTGGAGCTCCCCATAAATAGATAACTTAAGGCCAAAGAAAGATAAGAAAAATCTTACAAGACAAGTCTTGCTTCTTAGAGTGAGAAAGTTCTAGAGAGATAACTTCTTCTTCTTGAAGTTTTCTTTCAAAAACAAACTTGGAATCTCACTCTTCTCGAATAATATTCAGCCCAAAAGATCAAAGTTTTGGAGTTCTTCGTTTTACTCGCCGGATTTCTCACCGGAACTGCCCACTCGGCCGTGCAATTTTTGGTCCTGTCCGACAGCTTGATGGCCTTGGATTTGGGGTGCTTGATCCGGGTTTAATCTCATCTTGATCTCTATTGGTGATCCGAGATTGAACCTGTCCAGATCGTGACCAAATTTTGGGGTAATCGAATGGTTTATTATTGGCGGCCAGCAGTTTCTTCGGTTAGCCGGTGATCAAATTCAAAGGTTGTTGTTTTGATAAAGTTTTTGGCAGATTGAATCTTTATTGAGGGATTTTTCTTGTGGGTTTTTGTGGGCTTTGATAGTACACCTCGATAGATTATTTCCCACGCAATATTCGAGGCATCTTGGAGTAATCCATTGGATTTCGGTGGTATTTGCTTATAAAGATTCAGTTTTTCTTATTGCGGTTGACTTCGCTTTAAAGGTATAACCTTTAATCCTTCCGCTTTTAATTAAAGGTGTAATCTTTGTGCGTTAGATGTCATTTTAATAAATTAAATAAGTATAAGCCTAGATCCGTTCATGGGAAAATGAATTTGAGCCTGACCTTGGTCGAAAGCTTTTGATTCTGGAATGCATTGCACGAAAGTGAGGTTTTCTATTTATCCCGGGCTTGTTCTATTTTCCTTGAAATACTTAAGTTGTGTTTTTAAGCATACATACATACAACTCCTATACAATCTGCTATTATATATCTAGAAAAACCCTCACGGCTCTCCTAAGTATATGATCCTCATGCCCTCCACGTGAGCCTAAAAGACTTTTGAAATCAATGTCTTTGTGAACGGGTCTGCAAGGTTGATGAGTTCTAAGGAAGTAATGCTAAAGATGTCAAAGATTATGATGGCGAAGGCATGACCAAACCACCCTCAACTCCAAATAATTCTGCACATATCATTCCACCAAATCCACTTGAAGGGATGACGGGCCCAATGACTCGTTTGAGAAAGAAAAGGATGCAAAAAGCCTTGAACATTTTGATTCTTGAAGTCTATTCAAAAGAGGATCCAAAGGCTACCTCAATTCATGCCAAATATTACAACATTTTGCAAGTCTTGGATCTTGATCCAAATGGTGTGGGAAGTACTTTTTATGAAGATTCCAGAAGTGAACATTTCCTCCGACATGCCCATGTCGCCTGAGGAAGGTTGGGCAGAATAGAACTTTTCCTCCGACATGCCCATGTCGCCTGATGAAGGTTGGGCAGAATAGAACTTTTCCTCCGACATGCCCATGTCGCCTGATGATATTTTCATGTGAATCCAAGATACGAATTCACATGAATTGTAGAATCGTCCTCGATTGATCTTTTGAGCAAAACAACTAACTCAAGTGGATTCAACAATATTGAGTATTAATGAACTCAACACCTTTGAATCACACTATATTGAAAGATGTCTTGAAATCTTCCAAGAAAAACCAACCTAAACCAAATTAGACCCAACAACAATAGGATGAAACCTATCACCTTTGAATCATAAAATGGTAATTTTGAAATTACTATTCCCAACCCCTCTAATTTTCAAACCCAACAACACTAGGATAAACCTAACACCTTTGGATTATGAAATGAATTAGAAAAGAAGAGTAGAAGGCGCCACAACTAAAATGAAGAGTTTTAGTTGATAAGCCAAATAAGTTTTGCAGGCATACTTGCAAGACTAAAACTAGCTCACTAAGAAACTAGCAAAGAAAGGAAAATTCCTTAAAGTTTATAACATCAAATCTTTAATTATAATAGTTAACCAAGGCCCCTATTTATAGAGTTTCAAGAGGGACCAAGGTTGAAAATTACAAAAGGATTAAAATAGCAATTCTAAATCTTCTAGTCAAGACTAGCATTAACACTTCTCTTTGACCAAGAAAAGCTCTTTGACCTAGAAGACTCTTGCACTTAATTCTAATATTCTAAATACTAAAAAATGCAGAAAACAACTTGAAAATATCACCCAAATGCTGTTGAAATTCGTCCATAAATTCAGCTCATAAATGCAACTTTCAACCTTTCTCAGGCGACATGGGCATGTCGGAGGAAAAGTTATATTTTGCCCAACCTTCCTCAGGTGACATGGGCATGTCGGAGGAAAAGTGCTATTCTACCCAACCTTCCTCAGGCGACATGGGCATGTCGGAGGAAAAGTTCTATTCTACCCAACCTTCCTCAAGTGACATGGGCATGTCGGAGGACAAATTCTATTCTGCCCAACCTTCCTCAGGCGACATGGGCATGTCGGAGAAAATGTTCACTTCTGGAATCTTCATAAAAAAGTACTTCCCACACCATTTGGATCAAGATCCAAAACTTGCAAAATATTGTAATATTTGGCATGAATTTGAAGGAAAACTGAACAAGCTCGGGCTAAATCGAAAACCTCACTTTCGTGCTATGCATTCCAGAATCGGAAGCTTTCGACCAAGCTCAGGCTCAAATTAGTTTACCCATGAACGGATCTAGGCTTATACTTATTTAATTTATTAATCGGGACACAAAAATTAAATCTTTAATTAAAGCGAATTTAAAGATTATACCTTTTGTAGCGAAGTCCCTCGCTTAAAGAAAACCCAATTCTTTAGCGCAATTTCCACAAGAAATCCAATCGATATCTCCGAGAAGACTTCGAATATTGCGTGGCCAATAATCTATCGAAGTTCCTATTTTAGCCCACAAGGAAAACACAAGAATTGCATTCAATTTATAATTCCCATAGTCTGACCGAACTGGGTGAAATTCGCCTACTGCAGCCAAAATAAAAACATGCTAGCTACCGAAAATAAAAAACCCTGCTGCTATTTTTCTTTAACAAACCAACAGCAATTTACTACTTGTTCGGGACTCTTCACGCCGGGATCTGGACAAGGGACACTTGCGGATCACTTTTCAAAATGAAAAAGATCAACCCAAAGTCCCTTGAATCAACCGCACGTAATTATCCAAACAGCAGCAGCAATAAAAAGAACCCACTTTTTTTTCGGTCTCCAGCAGTTTCGGCAAAACCCAGCAGTAGTCTGGCGAATTTCTGGGCAGCTCACTAAATTAATTCGGTCTATGGAATGAAAACAATTCAGGGAGAGAAAAATCTAGTTCGACTTTGAAAGAGAAAACTTCGGGAAGAAGAAAACTCTCTCTAGAACTTTTTCTCTCAAAAGGGCAAGAACAAAATGTCTTGCAAGACCTCCTTAGGTTTTCTTGGGCTTCAAGTCTTCTATTTATAGGAGCTCGATTGGAGACCTAATGGGCTCTCGAGTTAGGCCTTAAAATTTGACTTTCGTTGACCGCTAAGTCTTCCCGACTAATCAACTCCAATCTACCCATTTAAATTAATTTGTTTAATCCACTTTGTTAATTTAATTTAATCGAACCCTTAGAATTAATTAATTCAAAATCGAATTAATTTCTAAATTCACTTCGTCGATTAAATATTAATTAAACCCTTCGGATTAATTAATTTACCTTGTCGATTAGTCAAACGCATAATCGGTCGTACCACTATCGGACCAATTATGGAACTACCGCTCGAAAATGACTTTACATCGCGCCATTATTATTTCTTCTATCTCCCCACATTAAAGATCTAGTGCTCGTCGATTTATCAATTTACTGACAAATTAATTCGCCGACTTCTTGGTTTCCGAGATTAGTACCACTCGACCTTTTATTATACCAAACATAAAGTTCACTGGCCAGGTTTAGTATAATAACCTTATGAGCTCATCTCGGGAGCACCATCAACCCGGCGAATCGGTACATGGATTCTTCCGACTAGCAACGGCACGCAAGAAGCTAAACACCGCATACCCAACTTACCGAGGTATTGGCCTCAATTGACCTCACTCTTTGGCAAATCAAAGCATACGACATCCAACCCTCACGCCCGTCCCAATCTCGGGATTGAGAGACGGAATACTAGGACCGAATTGACTACGCGATCAGTACAAGTCAATTCTATCCAAACTAGTCATGCTCAATATGCCCCGGGCATATCTGTGTGATTTAAACTAGTCTAGATAAACAAATTTCCAAACCACACAATAACCTATACCGATAGTATGTTCAGACTATCTCGGTTACGAGCATACTTTTTATATATCAATACTTTAACCAATAACGGTATCTACTGTGTTTGTCGACACCCCGTTATCTAGTTCTATGATATAAAGGAACAGATTTATACTGAAACAAAATGATATGTCATCTGTGGATATTAGTTTTTGATACAAGCCATAGCTTTTCTGTATTCAAAACTAACAGAATTAAGGTAGCCTTTGGATCCTCTTTTGAATAGACTTCAAGAATCAAAATGTTCAAGGCTTTTTGCATCCTTTTCTTTCTCAAACGAGTCATTGGGCCCGTCATCCCTTCAAGTGGATTTGGTGGAATGATATGTACAGAATTATTTAGAGTTGAGGGTGGTTCGGCCATGCCTTCGTCATCATCATCTTTGACATCTTTAGAATTACTTCCTTGGAACTCATCAGCCATGACAAGAGCAAGCACTGAGGAAGATCCCGAAGCTACTATGGCACTATTTTTGGGTGGTTTAAGAAGAGAGATTGCCGATGTTGTTGAATTATAACATTACTTGGATTTGGAAGAAATGATGCATGTGGCAGAAAAGGTGGAAAGGCAATTGAAAAGAAAGAGTGGTTCAAGTAAGCTTTTTTCTAACCAATCCTCTTGGAAAAACAATAATGAAAACAAAAGAGATTTTGGTAAAAAGAAAGATGAACCAAAGAAGCATGATTTTAAAAGGTTTGAAAAGGGTGAATCCAGTAAAAGTTTTTTTTCTACTTCTAAACTCACTTGTTTTAAGTGTTAGGGAAAAGGCCATATAGCTTCCTAATGTCCTAACTCCAGGACTATGGTAATACGAGAAGATGGTTCTTGTTTGAGCCAAAGTGAAGGAGAAGAAGATGAGAAGAATCCGGATATTGAAGATGAAGGTGAACAATTTGAAACAAGTGGTGATGAGGTTTTGGTCACTTTGAGAGTATTGAATACTCAAGTTGGATCTTATGATGAGGAGCAAAGGAGTACTATCTTTCACACAAGATGCAAAGTACAAGATAAGGTATGCTTGCTCATCATTGATAGTGGGAGTTGCACTAATTGTGTTAGCTCTTATCTTGTAGACAAATTGGGTCTATCCATGACTGCTCATCCCAATCCTTACAGTTTGCAATGACTCAATGATAGTGGAGAGCTAAGGGTGAATCGGAAAGCAAAGGTAAAATTTTTGATTGGGAAATATGAGGATGAAGTTTTGTGTGATGTAGTACCAATGCAAGCTGGCCATATTCTTCTTGGCCGACCATGGGAGTTTGATCATGATGCTAATCGTGAGGGAAAGTCTAACAAGTATCATATTGTTCATAATCGTAAAGCTTTTACTCTTGTTCCACTTTCTCCTCAATAGGTGCACAAAGAACAAATGAGAATGAGAGAGAAAAGGCTAAAAGATGAGAGTGAGTTGAAAAAGCCAAAAGAGTGTGAAAAAGAAAGAGATATGAGTGCTAAAAGCAAAGTGAGTGAAGAAAAAGCAAGAGATGGAAAGGCAAAAAGCAAAGTGAGTGAGAGGGAAAAACCAAAGGCAAGTGAGACAAAAAGTGCCTTCTTTGTGAGCATGAGAGATGTAGATAGAGCCCTCAATTCTCACCAGCCAATTTTTATGCTCTTGTTCCATGAAGAATGTCTTGTTCTTGATGAGCTTCCTAACAATTTGCCTTTAGAAATTGTGGCTGTTTTGAATGAATTTGCAGATGTGCTACCCGAGGAAGTACCTAAGGGGTTACCTCCAATTCGAGGAATTAAGCATTAAATCGACTTTCTACCCAGAGCTTCCATTCCAAATAGGCAAGCCTATCGTGCAAATCTGGAAAAAACAAAAGAACTTCAAAGGCAAGTTGAAGAGTTGCTAAGCATGGGATATATTCATGAGTCACTTAGCCTTTGTGCTATTCCTGTCATTTTAGTTCCAAAAAAAGATGGTACATGGCGTATGTGCATTGATTGTAGGGCTGTGAACAAAATCACCATTAAGTATCGTCACCCCATTCCAAGATTAGACGATATGCTCGATGAATTATTTGGTGCAAAATTTTTTACAAAAATTGATTTGAAATCTGGTTATCATCAAATAAGAATCAAAGAGGGTGATGAATGGAAAACGGCTTTCAAAACAAAGTTTTGTCTTTATGAGTGGCTTGTTATGCCTTTTGGTTTAACTAATGCCCCTAGTACATTTATGAGGCTAATGAATCATGTTTTGAGACGTTTCATTGGAAAGTTTGTAGTTGTCTATTTTGATGTTATCTTGATCTATAGTGAGAACATAGGAGAACATGTTGAACATCTTAAGCTTGTTCTTGCTACTTTGCGTGAAGAAAAATTGTTTGCAAATTTTAAAAAGTGTATTTTTTGTGTTGAAGAAGTTGTTTTTTCTTGGCTATGTGGTGAGTGCTAATGGTTTGAGAGTTGATGAAGCAAAGGTGGCAGCAATTCTTGATTGGCCGATTCCCACAAATGTAACTGAGGTGAGATCTTTCCATGGACTTGCAAGTTTTTATAGGAGATTTGTCAAAGATTTCTCAACAAAGGCAGCTCTACTAAATGAGTTGGTAAAGAAAAATGTTAAGTTTGAGTGGGGAGATTCTCAACAAAAGGCATTTGATCAATTGAAGCATGATTTGACTAATGCTCCCGTTTTAGCTTTGCCTAATTTCTGTAACACTTTTGAAGTTGAATGTGATGCTTCAGGAATTGGAATAGGTGATGTGTTGCTTCAAGGATGCCGCCCCATTGCCTACTTTAGTGAGAAGCTGAATGGAGCAACATTGAACTACCTAACATATGGCAAAGAGCTCTATGCAGTGGTGAGAGCATTGGAAACTTGGCAGCACTACCTTATGCCGAGAGAATTTGTGATTCACACCGATCATGAATCCATCAAGTATCTCAAAGGACAAAAGAATTTTCACAACAGGCATGCAAAATGGATCTCATTCATTGAAACTTTTCCATATGTGGTAAAGTACAAAAAAGTAAAGAGAACATTGTGGCTGATGCATTCTCTCGAAGGTATGCCTTGATTACTACTGTTAATGCTAAAATCATGGGATTTGAGTATATTAAGGAGTTGTATGCTAAGGATCATGATTTTGCTGACATATTTAATGCATGTGAAAAGGGTGCTTTCAATAAGTTTTATCAATGTGAACGGTTCTTGTTCAAAGAAAGCAAATTATGTATTCCTTCTTGTTCACTTAGAGAGCTTTTGGTTCGTGAATCTCATTGTGGAGGTTTAATGGGACATTTTGGTGTTCTAAAAACTTTAGATATTTTGAATTAACACTTTTATTGGCCAAACATGAAAAAGGATGTTGAGAAAATTTGTGCTACATGTCTTGACTGCAAGAAAGCTAAATCTAAGTCTCTTCCCCGTAGACTGTATACTCCACTCCCTGTTCTTCAATCTCCTTGGACTGATATTTCTATGGACTTTGTTCTTAGTTTGCCCAGATCTCAAAGAGGCATGGACTCTATTTTTGTTGTTGTTGACAGATTCTCTAAAATGGCTCACTTTATTGCTTGTAGGAAAGCCGATAATGCAAAACATGTGGCTGATCTCTTCTTCAAAGAAATTGTTCGTCTACATGATGTTCCTAGGACTATTGTGTCCGATAGGGATGTAATGTTTTTGAGTTATTTTTGGAAAACTCTTTGGGGAAAATTGGGAACAAAACTTTTGTTTTCAACCACAAGTCACCCACAAACAGATGGCCAAATGGAAGTAACAAATAGGACTTTGGGTGTTTTGTTAAGGGTTCGAATCTTGCCACCTTTCTTGTGGATCATCCTGTAGTTACCGGATGATGGGAATAACAAAGCAAAAATTTTGAAATGAGCACGAAATGTCCATAATTAAAAAGAATTTGAAAAGTTGGGATGAGTGTTTGCCAATTGCTGAATTTGCATACAATCGCACACTACACACTTCTACTAATTTTTCTCCTTTTGATTTGGTTTATGGTTTCAATCCTCTAACTCCTTTAGACTTATTTCCTTTACCTTTGCAGGATCAAGTGAGTTTGGATGGCAAAAATAAAGCTAAAATCGTGAAGAAATTGCATGAGCAAGCTCGTGCAAACATTGAGAAGAAAAATGAGCAATATGCAAAGAATGCAAATAAGGGCCGTAAGAAAATTGTGTTTGAACCCAGTGATTGGGTTTGGGTACACATAAGGAAAGAGAGGTTTCCAGCCTCAAAGAGAACTAAGTTACACCTCCGTGGTGATGGGCCATTTCAAATTTTGGCACGAGTCAGTGATAATGCTTACAAGCTTGATCTTCCCGGAGACTATGGTATAAGTGCTACTTTTAATATTTCTTACTTATCTCCTTTTGATTTTGATGTAGATCCAATGGATTCGAGGAAGAATCCTTTTCAAGGGAGAGGGGATGATGAGTTCCAAGGAAGTAATGCTAAAGATGTCAAAGATTATGATGGTGAAGGCATGGCCGAACCACCCTCAACTCCAAATAATTATGCACATATCATTCCACCAAATCCACTTGAAGGGATGACGGGTCCAATGACTCGTTTGAGAAAGAAAATGATGCAAAAATCCTTGAACATTTTGATTCTTGAAGTCTATTCAAAAGAGGATCCAAAGGCTACCTCAATTCATGCCAAATATTACAACATTTTGCAAGTCTTGGATCTTGATCCAAATGGTGTGGGAAGTACTTTTTATGAAGATTCCAGAAGTGAACATTTCCTCTAACATGCCCATGTCGCCTGAGGAAGGTTGGGTAAAATAGAACTTTCCTTCCGACATGCCCATCTTGCCTGAGGAAGGTTAGGCAGAATAGAACTTTTCCTCCGACATGCCCATGTCGCCTGAGGAAGGTTGAAAGTCGCATTTATGAGATGAATTTATGGATGAATTTCAACAGCATTTGGGTGATATTTTCAAGTTGTTTTCTGCACTTTTTATTATTTTGAATATTAGAATTAAGTGCAAGAGTCTTCTAGGTCAAAGAACTTTTCTAGGTCAAAGAGCTTTTCTTGGTCAAAGAGAAGTGTTAATGCTAGTCTTGACTAAAAGATTTAGAATTGCTATTTTAATCCTTTTGTAATTTTCAACCTTGGTCACTCTTGAAACTCTATAAATGGGGGCCTTGGTTAACTATTATAATTCAAGATTTGATGTTATAAACTTTAAGGAATTTTCCTTTCTTTGCTAGTTTCTTAGTGAGCTAGTTTTAGTCTTTCAAGTATGCTTGCAAAACTTATTTGGCTTATCAACTAAAACTCTTCCTTTTAGTTGTGGCGCCTTCTACTCTTCTTTTCTAATTCATTTCATAATCCAAAGGTGTTAGGTTTATCCTAGTGTTGTTGGGTGTGAAAATTAGAGGGGTTGGGAATAGTAATTTCAAAACTACCATTTTATGATTCAAAGGTGATAGGTTTCATCCTATTGTTGTTGGGTCTAATTTGGTTTGGGTTGGTTTTTCTTGGAAGATTTCAAGACAACTTTCAATATAGTGTGATTCAAAGGTGTTGAGTTCATTAATACTCAATATTGTTGAATCCACTTGAGCTAGTTGTTTTGCTCAAAAGATCAATCGAGGACGATTCTACAATTCATGTGAATTCGTACATTGGATTCACATCAAAGGTTATCCTCTGATGCTATCTTAGCCACGACCACGTCTTCTCTCTTTATGATGTCTCGTATCAAGTGGTACTTGCACTGTATATGTTTACTCGCCTTTTGGGCTCGTGGTTCATTCGAGTTTGCCACTGCACCGTTATCACAATATACCGTGATAGACTTCTGCAAACCAGGAATCGCATCAAAGTCCACTAGGAAGTTCTTGAGCCATACTGCTTCCTTCACTGCCTCTGATGCGGCAACGTATTCAACCTCCATGGTAGAGTCCGCCACGCATTTCTGCTTGACACTCCGCCAAACTATGGCTCCATCTCCAAGAGTAAACACATACCATAAGGTAGACTTGCTCTTGTCCCTGTCGCCTTGGAAATCTGAATCTGTGTAACCTAGGGGTACCAGTTCAGGCACCTGATAGACCAACACTTGGTATCTCGTTCTACGTAAATACTTGAGAATGCATTTTACTACCTCCCAATGAGCTTTCCTGGGGTTATTCTGATATCTACTTACCATGCTAACGGCATAACATATATCAGGTCTCGTCACAACATGACATACATGAGACTTCCTACTGCCGAAGCATAAGGAACTGTCTTCATGGCCTTTACCTCCTCAACAGTCTTGGGAGACTGTTCCATAGATAGATGCACTCCATGTCTGAAAGGTAGAAAACCTTTCTTGGAGTTCTGCATACCAGAATCATATCTATGTACGAAGCTTGGGAGAGCGTTAACGAATGTTTCCCACGATCTCGAATTATCTTGATTCCAAGGATATGTCTCGCTTCCCCTAAGTCCTTTATATCAAACTGGTTGGACAGTCATGCCTTTACGTCTGATAACACTTTCTTGCTGTTGCCAATCAATAGAATGTCATCTACGTAAAGCACAAGAAACACCACTGAGTTTCCATCACGTCTGCGGTACACACATTGCTCATCCGGACACTGAGTAAATCTGAAGGACTGGATTACCTCATTAAACCGGATGTTCCAAGATCTGGATTCCTGCTTAAGTCTGTAAATGGACCTCGTAAGCCTGCAAGCCTTATGATCTTGGCCTTTTTCAATGAATCATTCTGGTTGTTGTATAAAGATGGTTTTCTCAAGACTTCCATTTAGGAAAGCTGTCTTGACATCCATCTGCCATATCTCATAATCTAAATGAGCAACTATGGCCAAGAGAATTCGGATCGACTTAAGCATGGCTACCGGGGTGAAGGTTTCCTGATAATCGATTCCCTCTTTCTAAGTATACCCCTTCGCCACCAGCCTAGCTTTAAAGGTTTCCACCTTTCCATCAGATCCTCTCTTACATTTGTAGACCCACTTGCATCCAATGGGCTTAACCCATCAGGCAGGTCCACAAGCTCCCAGACTTGATTGTGGTCCATTGACCCCATCTCGGATATCATTGCCTTATGCCATTGTAGTTAACTGGGTCAGGCTCAGGCGAGCCTGGAACTAGGTCTGAGGCCTCTCCCATGCCAATGAACATGTCGGGATGTCTTACAACCTTCCCACTACAACGAAACACCACCTGTGTCGGCGCATCATCTGTGATCTCTTGTGCAATGTGTGGTGTATCTACTTGTGCTGGTGCATCAGGATTAGTAGTTTGTCTCCTAAGCTCTTCTAGTACTATAATACTCTTGGGCTTGTGATCTAATATATAGTTCTCTTCAAAAAATCTAGTGTTGGTTCTAACCACCACCTTCTGATCTTTAGGACTATAAAATAGACCACTCTTCGTTCCCCTGGGATATCCTACAAACAGCATTAATTCAGTTCTCGCACCTAACTTAGTCGTATCTGCCTTAAGCACATGTGCTGGGCAATCCCAAATTCTTAGATGTCTTAAACTAGGCTTCCGCCTGTTCCACAACTCTACTGGGATTGAAGGCACAGTTTTAGATGGTACAAGATTAAGAATATACATCGCTGTTTCTAAGGCATATCCCCAGAACGAACTTGGCAAATCACTCTAGCTCATCATCGACCTAACCATTTCCATGAGAGTCCGGTTCCTTCTTTCTACTACACCATTCTACTGTGGCGTGCCAGGTGCAGACAACTGAGACTGAATTTTGACCTTACTGAGGTATTCTCAAAATTCATGGGACAGGTACTCCCCACCACGATTTGAATGCAGTGTTTTGATACTCTTACCTTGATGCTTCTCCAAATCCGCCCGAAACTATTTGAACTTGCCAAAACATTCGGACTTATGACGCATTAGGTAAATGTACCCGTACCTTGAGTAGTCATCCGTGAACGTCATAAAATACTCGAACCACCTTGTGCTTGGACCGACATTGGTCCACACAAGTCAGAATCAATTAACTCTAATACTTCTTTAGCTCTATAACCTTTTGCTTTAAAAAGTCTCTTGGTCATCTTACCCTCAAAGCAAGATTCGCAGGTTGCATAACTGTCAATCTCTAATGAACCTAAAGGTCCATCATTGACCAACCTCTGAATCCTACTAAGGTTTATATGACCTAGCCTGAGATGCCAAAGATAGGTTTGATTCATTTCAGAAGGTTTCTTCCTCTTATTAATGTTAGATAAAGAGCTATCTATTTCTATGTTTTGCAGAACAGGGAAGTTAGAGTTAACCACAAATAAATTGTCAGCTAATGAACCAGAACAAATAAGTTTTCCATTTCTTCTAATAAATACATACTCATCAGAAAAAATAAATTTACAACCGTTCTTTAAGAGTTTAGAAACTGAAATAAGGTTCTTTCTAAAACTCGGTACATAAAGACAATTAACTAACTCTAAACTAGAACTTTCAAAATTTAAAGTAACAGCTCCCACTGCTTCTACTGACACTCTTGTAGTGTCTCCCATGTAGATGTCCAGCTCGCCCTCTCTAAGCTTCCGGGTTACTTGGAACCCCTGCAAAGAATTACAAACATGATCAGTGGCGCATGAATCCACACACCAAGTATCTGTGGGAATCACTGCTAAACATGTCTCAGTAATTAGGGCAGAAACTATCGTACCTTTAGGCTTTGGACAATCCGTTTTCCAGTGTCCCATTTTCCCGCACCTGAAGCACTTGCCTTTTAGTTTTCTCTTCTTTGTGATTTCCGCCTTAGCAGCAAGTTTCTTGGCTTTCTTCTTATTCTGATTCATCTTGCCTTTTGGCACAGAAAAAGAACTTGAAGCCTTCGTTGTGACCAAAGCTTGCTTCTTCTCGTGGAAGATGCCTTAGGCCGTCACCAAATCAGTTAAGAGCTCGGGTAGAGTGTAAACTCTTTGGTTCATGTTCTAATTGACCCGAAACTGCTCAAAACAAGAGGGTAAGCTCTGGAGAATAATATCTATCTGACTTTCTGGGTCGATTTATCCTCCCAACACCTCTATTTCATTGATGTTACTGATCATGTGTAGCACATGATCTCTCACCGATCCGCCCTCAGCCATCTTTGTGTTCATCAACTTCCTCATGGCTGCTTGCCTAGCAGTCCTGCCTTGACGAGCGAACATCTCCCTCAGGTGAGCCATCATGTTAAAGGCAGAGACCATGGGATGAAGCTGATGTTGCAGTACATTGGACACAGAGGCCAAAATATAGCACTGCGCCATCTAATCCGCTTTTTCCACCTCGCATAAGCATCCCTATCCTCTTGAGGAGAGTCCTCATCAAGCACATCTGGACATACTTCAGTGTGCACAAACTTATACTGCTCAGCCGTCAGGATAATGTCCAAGTTATGACTCCAGTCGACATAATTGGTTCCAGTTAATTTATTGTCTTTCAAAATAGCAGCTAAGGGGTTAAATGCCATATCGATAAAAAACTGTAAAATAAATAAACAGACAATGTTTTAGAATTTCAAAAACAAGGAAATTCTTTCAATTATTGACTTCCTTCAAAACAATAATCTTAATCCACCAACATCTCATTCACCGGGATTCTCGCAAGCCACGCATTGTGGACGTTTACGCTCACCCACATTCGTTTGAGAAGAACATAGTTCATTAACTACACTATCTGACCAAATGATTTATTGATCAATGTTGCTAATAGTCGATGCTTTCAGCCGTACAAATAAGCAGCGTAACCTCGAGGGAGGAATACTGCGGATCGTACACTAAGTGTGTGCCATTACGTGACTTCTGAGTTTGTTACCTCAGGATAGTGCGCCTCAGATGGAGAGGGTGTCGCATTTCTCCTAGTTAAATTACTTTAGTCATCTTACTCAGAAATTCATAATCTAGCGATCTCGGGGTTGGACTCATCCGAATGGAGGAAGGCCCTAATGCCAACGCGCAAGCCCACCCACATCTCATATGAGCTCGTAATGGTGGCTGTGGGGATATTAAACTAACCCGCTCCCAATTACATTTCTAAATTGAGGGTTTTTCCGGTTTTAACATGCAATTAACTAACCCTAAGTTATATGCAACCATAGAACCATCATACTTTAAAATCATGTATCTAAAATACAGCATAAAAATTAAAGCACAATAATTAAAACAATAAATACGGGAAATAATACGAAAAATAAATTTCCCGACTATCATGGTTTTAATCGCTTCCATCTTCCGCCTTGATCTCGTGTCCCACCCGAACGGGCCACACGCGCGCAACACGCCCAAGGGCGCGCCGCACGCCAACGCGCAGCCCAAGGGCGCGCACGGCCCAACAGCGCGCAGCAGCCCGGCGCCGCCTCCTACCGCCAATCCCTCCTTCGCTTCTTTCCCACGCTATTTGGTCTTTTTGCAATTCGTTCTGAGTTTTCCTGGGTTTCTACGAATTAACGATAACCCAAAACCCACGAATTCAAGTTGCCCACCATATCTCCTTCGATTACAAAAATTAATTCTCCTACTACAAGGCATTCTAGGAAATTTAAATAATCGAAATTACATAGAAAAAATCCTACTACATATTTGATCTAATCCTACACGGCTTCCAGCACGTGGTTATACTATTACAAACATTCATAATGAAATCAAATCCGGACATGTCCCGGAGTTTAATTAAAACCCATACAAACGTAACCATAATAGTCGGGATTTCTGATCCACCTATAAATAAAACCATGTAATAAATCGAACAAGCACAAAAACAAAACCAGGCTTTGATACCAATTGAAAGATTATCTGCCCGGGCCTAGCCAGAAATTCACTTTCGTGCTATGCATTCCAGAATCGGAATCTCTGGCCAGGCCTAGACGCTAGCACAATTGTTATTCCAACCCTTTTGAAATAACATTACGCCAGATCTGGGTTTGCACTTATTCGATTTACCACGCAACAAAAATTTCTAATTAAAAGCGAAACTTTACAAAATACCTTTGAAGCGTGTACTCAGGTGATTCTCTTGTATGCCTCAAGACTTTGCTTGTATGCTGTGTGGGCAGCAATCTAACCAGCAACTTGATCAGCGAATCACCACAATCCACCTGCCAGAAAATTCTAGCACCGCTGCACCTGGTGCGTACAATTAACACACCGCCCAGAGAGAGAGAAAACTACACGTCATTGCCAAAATTTAGAAGAAAATTTCGACCCCAATAAGCTTCAAAAAATCTGATTCTAAGAGAGAGAATTTTTGTCTCTCTAGATTCTTGAATTATGAATCTATTGAATTGTGTATCTTGAATAGCTAATCCATTGTCTATATATAGAGTTACAAGAGAGACCCCAAGTTGGTTTCGGATTGGTCTTCCTAATGGGTTTAGGTAATTAATTAGTTTCCAAATCCAATTAGGTAACCAATCTGATAGGATAAACCAAATCCTTCTAGATTTCCTAATCTCTAGGATTTTCTAATTCTAATTGAAACTTAAGGCTTAATTAATTAATTAATTCTACTTTTTTAATTATTCAATTAACCCTTAGGAATAATTAATCAATTAATTAATTCTACTTATTCAATTAACCCATTACAAAATTAATCGTACCACTAACGGATTAATTTTGGCACTACCATCTTACACCAGAATTGCTTCCAAAACAACTTAATTAATTTATATTCATAATCTCCCCACATCAAAGATATAGTGCTCGTTAATATATTAATTTACTGATAAATTTTAACTTCTTTAATTTTGAGACTAGTACCACTCGACCTTTTTACTATACCGGACGTAAGTCCACCAGCTGGGTTTAGTATCTAAACATAACGAGCTCATCTCGGGAGCACCATCACCCCGGACGCACCGGTACATAATTTCCTTTCGACAAGCAACAGCACACCAAAGCAACTAAACACGCGCACCCAACCTACCGAGACTATTGGCCACAATAGACCTCACCCTTTGGCAGATCAAAGTACACTATGTCTAATCCTCATCCCCACTCGAGTCTAGGGATTAAGAGATGGAATACCAAGAACGATTTGTCTATTAAATCAATACAAGACAAATCATTCCTAATGGTCAAGTTCAATACGCCTCGGACATATATATAAGATTCAATTAGTTTAAACAAACCAATTATCCGAATCACATAATAACCTAAACCGACAGTTTGTCCAAAGCTGTCTCGGTTACGAACCTCATTTATATATTATGTCTTTTAATCAATGATGAAATCTACTGTGTCACACAAGACACCTCATCATCTACTTACATAATATAAATGGACATTTCATGCACAACAAATTATAACCAAAACATAAATCGATATATTACTGGGAAAATGTACAATACAAGCATGGCTTATGTATTCAACTCCAACATATCTAACTCTCATGTCCGTCCCAATCTCGGGATTAAGAGATTAGAATACTATGACCAAATTAACTACGCCGATCAGTACAAGTTAATTATATCCAAACTGGTCGTGCTCAATATGTCCCGGGCATATCCATATGATTTAATTAGTCTAGATAAACTAATTTCTAAATCACACGATAACTTAAACCGATAGTATGTTCAGACTATCTCAGTTACGAGATATTAGTTTTTCATACAACATTTCAGTATTCAAAACTAACAACTACTACTATTGTTTTGTAAAGACATATTAAGTCCAACTTGAAAGCATACTAAGGTGTCTTCCTCTTGATACGCTTCCTTAAATCTTGTATTATTAGAGGGAGTCTTGACGTGAGTCAGGCAGGGGTATCCTTATCAGGTTCTACAAGAAGAATTTATGTGAAGGTAAAAGGACGTCATTTTAAACCCTTATCTCGTGTGCAAGACGAGCAGGTTTCTATTAAAATCAACCAATCTTCTTGTGAACGCAGCTACTATATATTTAGAAATCCAAAAAAGAAGGAGCGAGTTAAAATGCGTAACAGCCCAAATCTTAGTCTACAACAAGGATTATTGTCCAAAATAAAAGAGAGATGGCAGAGCGGGCAAAAAGGAGGGTCCAAAGAAGGAACATTGATATGCTTAACTAATTTTGTTCCTCATATGAGAATGGCTTTGAGGCCTTTGTGTGAGCATCTCCACCTAAGAATGACATAGGAAATGAACCTGTACACTAAAATAAAGCACACTATGATGGTAAGATTTCTCCATCTACTTTCTTCCCCATATCCAACTTCCTTAAGCACATCCTTACCAGTAACTACACAAGCTCCTAGCATGATTTCCAGGCAACCGGAGCCGGAGAATTCGTTGATCAAGAAGCCTTCAAAAGGATACTTGAAGAGGGAGATATAATGCATGAAAATCCAATAATTTGGTATGCCGTGTTTTGATATGAAGTATCCAGAGAAAAGGAAGAATGATCCCATCACCCCAGAAATCACAGAGTTTCCAACAATGTAATTAGGGACTAAGGCACTGAAGCAAACCACCACTGAATTTGCTGTATAGAGAATTAACCAGATGAGCAGCAAGAAATGCATGAATGGCATGAAACCCCTGCGTAATCCCACCAGCCAGTATAGAGGAATGCTGAAAAGCAGTGCAGAAGTCATTAGAAATGGCAGGTAAACTAGACCATTGGCTATAGCATAAGATGAAACTCTGTAGCTCCCAGATGAGGTTTCCTTCATTAATATCTCCCTTTCTTGCAGGAAAATTGGCAGAGCCTCTGTTGTACTTGACAACAGAAACGTTAATATGAATGCAAAGAGACCGACCCTTTCCTCAGCACCAATTAAGTTGTAGTTGAGATCATAAAAAATTGAACCTAACACCAGCCCAGATATCAGCATCTGAAGGCTTCTACAAGCAAACAGTTCGTTAGTCCTACAAATGTTTTTCCAAAATCTGTGGCTCAAAATGATGGTCTCTTTTAATCTAGAATTCGCAAAATCATTCCCAGGACCCATGGCTTCCTCATCAATAACCTTTGATTGTTGAAACAATTGTTGTAGAGTAAACTTACAATTTCCACTCAGATCATCTCCTCCCTTGTTTGATGTGATGTTTGGCAATTGGTGTTGCTCAATGGTCTCAATAGACTCTATGGCGAATTCCAGAACATTCACATGAATAGGAATGTTCAATCCCATTTGCCTCATGGTGAGACTAAGTTGATCAACAGTCCCATGATGCAAAACTCTGCCATTAGCCAAAAGAAGAATAGAATTGAACAACTTTACAATTCTGAAACCTGGTTGATGAATACTCATAATTATGGTTCGCCCTTGAGTTTCAGCCATCTTCTTGAGCATATCAATGATCTGCAAGGATGCCGTACTGTCAAGACCTGAAGTTGGCTCATCAAGAATCAGGACACAAGGATCATGAATAATTTCCAGTCCAATCGAAACTCTTCTCCTTTCCCCTCCTGATATTCCTCGAACTCTATCATCCCCAACTCTTGCACTGCAAACATGGCTTAAACCCAACTCTGCCATTAATGACTTCACCCTGGATCTCAACTCTGTTTTCGGAAGGCCTAGTCGTAGCCGGGCAGTGAACATCAAGGTTTCTTCAACTGTAAGAAGAGGAAACAATGTGTCCCTTTCTGTAACATATCCAGAGATTTTCTTCAACCCTTCTACATCCAGTGGCTTCCTGTTCACAAAAATGGATGCATTTTGTGGTTTCGATCTGCCTGCAAGAATCTCTAACATGGATGATTTTCCGGCTCCACTTGGGCCAACTATGGCTAGTATTTCCCATGGTTTAGCTGTGCAATTTACACTTTTAAGAACATGGCGAACTTCCGGCAGTTCGGTTTCTCTGGTGAAGATTTGGAAAGGGTTTTCTCTCTTGGGCTTGCTGATTATGTAGTTGACATCAATTGCTTCAATTTCACACCCTTACTTCGTCATCATCGATGAGATTTTCCTCTGTGTTTCTTGCCTAATTTTTTTCTTATCGACTGTTACTCATCATCAAAAGCACAACTTGCGTAGTAAAAAGATTAAGTCTTGGCAGCGGAACTAAGCAACGTCTAGCTCAGAAATGAATACTAAGTTGTCCCAAAACTGAGTGCAGCAGTAAGGCAGAAACCTACATAATGTAAATATTTAGGTGTGGGCAGAAATAAGTGAATTAAGCTTCTTGGTTTGATAAAAAAAAAAAAAAAAAAAAACATGATGTGATGGAAGGGGGGGGTGTGGGGGGGGGGGGAAGGGAATCACAAGCGTGTATACATTAGTTTTCCAAGATAGATGATGTGATGTCAGAAATCACGGGCGAGGGAATTATCTGTCACAGGTAAAAGACAAACCATTCTCCAAGTGTGCAAAATTCTAAAAGAAATATGTGGTAATGGTTAGTTTTGACTTATTGGTAGGCTGATTGTGGCCATTTATTTGCATGTTTGGTCCTAGGAGAATTATACATCTCCTCTTTAATTCTCATCCACATATCCGATTCACCACCCTTAATGGCATAATTACTGGAATAATCTTGTGAGTCACACTTGCTTATATATGCATTTCTTTCACACACTTCAATGTTCAACTGACTCGGGGAAGAATATTTATTGGGTCTACGTTTAGTTTTATCACTGAAGAATAATAGATCGTAAAGATTGTTTGCTGGAGAACAAGCAAGACTTAGTGCATGGGAGTTGGATTAGTGTGAATTATACTTATAAAACACACTCATTTTTGTTAAGTGTGCATTTCGTTTGTCAATTACGATTGATTCTTGGCTTGTTGCTGTTGCTTGACAATTGTTCCAAGTAGTGAACTGCTCTGTTTGATTGCTTGAGGTGTGAGCAAATGTTTCTCCTTCTTGTATTTGCTGATATATGCATAGTTTTTGGCATCAGTCTGCACTGACGGCTTTACAAATTTGCTCCATTGCTGAAATAGGATAGTGGAGGGGTTGTCTGTCATTACCATCCTAGGTACTAAAGGGCGGTTACCATGAATTTTCATTGAACAGCAAGAGTGAATCTGCAACTGTCTTGATTCCACAAGACTTGCAAACATTTTCTTGCTGAAAAATGGATATAACGTCACTTCTTTCTTGAAATGCTGCTGCTGTATTCTGCATGATCTGGTTAAGGGGTCGTTGTTTTTAACTTATTTTTCCTTAATTTTTATTCCCTCAGGGAGTTGAAAATGTTTACTTTATGTAGGTTTCTGCTTTACCCCTGGGAATCAGTTTTGGGAGAATTGAGTTTGCTATTGCCCTGATTCATTACAAAGCTAGCCGCGGCTACTGATTCTCTTCGTTGGAAAACTTCCAGTAAGTTGTTGCTTCCTTTGCCAAGATCTATTCTTTTTAGCATGCAAAATTTGTGTTTTGACGAGTAAGACTCAAATTTTTTATTTGCTTTCGGATTTGTGCCTCTGTTGTCCCTGCTAGATACCATTTTCACTACATTTTATGTCCCAACATCCCAAAACCATAGCCAAACCGCCACTGTTTAGCTGGTTTGCAATTTTAGTTTGCTGAGGCTTGTGCATTAATTTGGTGATTTAATATATTGTATTGCAGCTTCTGCTGTGAAGTCTTAAGTTTTTCACTCATTCTAAGAGATCATCTCCGAGTTATCTAGTCTTTTCCATTGTTGTTTTTTTGCTCAATACTCATTTGGTCGTATTACTAATTGTAGAATACGGGACAGACTTCACTTTTATATATTTAGAAGAAATTAGGCAAGAAACAGTGGAAAATCTCATCGATGATGACGAAGCAAGGGTGTGAAATCGAAGCAATTGATGTCAACTACATAATCAGCAAGCCCAAGAGAGAAAACCCTTTCCAAATCTTCACCAGAGAAACCGAACTGCCGGAAGTTCGCCATGTTCTTAAAAGTGTAAATTGCACAGCTAAACCATGGGAAATACTAGCCATAGTTGGCCCAAGTGGAGCCGGAAAATCATCCATGTTAGAGATTCTTGCAGGCAGATTGAAACCACAAAATGCATCCATTTTCGTGAACAGGAAGCCACTGGATGTAGCAGGGTTCAAGAAAATCTCTGGATATGTTACACAAAGGGACACATTGTTTCCTCTTCTTACAGTTGAAGAAACCTTGATGTTCACTGCCCGGCTACGACTAGGCCTTCCGAAAACAGAGTTGAGATCCAGGGTGAAGTCATTAATGGCAGAGTTGGGTTTAAGCCATGTTTGCAGTGCAAGAGTTGGGGATGATAGAGTTCGAGGAATATCAGGTGGGGAAAGGAGAAGAGTTTCGATTGGACTGGAAATTATTCATGATCCTTGTGTCCTGATTCTTGATGAGCCAACTTCAGGGCTTGACAGTACGGCATCCTTGCAGATCATTGATATGCTCAAGAAGATGGCTGAAACTCAAGGGCGAACCATAATTATGAGTATTCATCAACCAGGTTTCAGAATTGTAAAGTTGTTCAATTCTATTCTTCTTTTGGCTAATGGCAGAGTTTTGCATCATGGGACTGTTGATCAACTTAGTCTCACCATGAGGCAAATGGGATTGAACATTCCTATTCATGTGAATGTTCTGGAATTCGCCATAGAGTCTATTGAGACCATTGAGCAACACCAATTGCCAAACATCACATCAAACAAGGGAGGAGATGATCTGAGTGGAAATTGTAAGTTTACTCTACAACAATTGTTTCAACAATCAAAGGTTATTGATGAGGAAGCCATGGGTCCTGGGAATGATTTTGCGAATTCTAGATTAAAAGAGACCATCATTTTGAGCCACAGATTTTGGAAAAACATTTGTAGGACTAAGGAACTGTTTGCTTGTAGAAGCCTTCAGATGCTGATATCTGGGCTGGTGTTAGGTTCAATTTTTTATGATCTCAACTACAACTTAATTGGTGCTGAGGAAAGGGTCGGTCTCTTTGCATTCATATTAACGTTTCTGTTGTCAAGTACAACAGAGGCTCTGCCAATTTTCCTGCAAGAAAGGGAGATATTAATGAAGGAAACCTCATCTGGGAGCTACAGAGTTTCATCTTATGCTATAGCCAATGGTCTAGTTTACCTGCCATTTCTAATGACTTCTGCACTGCTTTTCAGCATTCCTCTATACTGGCTGGTGGGATTACGCAGGGGTTTCATGCCATTCATGCATTTCTTGCTGCTCATCTGGTTAATTCTCTATACAGCAAATTCAGTGGTGGTTTGCTTCAGTGCCTTAGTCCCTAATTACATTGTTGGAAACTCTGTGATTTCTGGGGTGATGGGATCATTCTTCCTTTTCTCTGGATACTTCATATCAAAACACGGCATACCAAATTATTGGATTTTCATGCATTATATCTCCCTCTTCAAGTATCCTTTTGAAGGCTTCTTGATCAACGAATTCTCCGGTTCCGGTTGCCTGGAAATCATGCTAGGAGCTTGTGTAGTTACTGGTAAGGATGTGCTTAAGGAAGTTGGATATGGGGAAGAAAGTAGATGGAGAAATCTTACCATCATAGTGTGCTTTATTTTAGTGTACAGGTTCATTTCCTATGTCATTCTTAGGTGGAGATGCTCACACAAAGGCCTCAAAGCCATTCTCATATGAGGAACAAAATTAGTTAAGCATATCAATGTTCCTTCTTTGGACCCTCCTTTTTGCCCGCTCTGCCATCTCTCTTTTTCTTTTGGACAATAATCCTGTTGTAGACTAAGATTTGGGCTGTTACGCATTTTAACTCACTCTTATTTCTTGTTTGGCTTTCTAAATATATAGTAGATTCGTTCACACCCAAGGTTGGTTTATTTTGACAATATTTATTGTTGTTATAAAAACACAACCAAAATTGTAGTATGAAACTAAACCCTTTATATGTAGGAAGAGCAAGATCGAGCGCGACTATCAACCAACCTCACTTCTCACCAAGAAACATAGAAGCATAACTCGTATTTTCACCCTGTAACTACAAGAAACATAGTGTGGACGAACTGCCTTGAATCGATCCCACCTTACGCCTCCGATCCTCTTCCCCAGGGATCTCAGGTGAGAGAAACCTGGGGGAGCCACCAGTTCCAACTATCGTACATGTACGATCCATACTGGATCTGACCATCTGCCCATCTGCCCATCTTACCTCTTCTACATTCTTAACAGCCTCTCTTTGTCTTAGTAGAGTCTTTCGGTGTCATATTTCGGTCCTCTTTCCCATTACTTAGAAAAAGTGAGCCACCGGTTCAGGTACAAGATACTATCATTATAGCCTGGACAGTTATACATCCAAAGTAATAAGAATGAGAGGTCTTAAACTTTTTATCATCCCGACGTCGAGCTATTTTTCTGCAGGACCTTCCCTACAGTATCGTCACTGCAGTAGAGTTTAATCACCAAGTTCGGGATGGGTTGGTGTGGTTCCTTTATGTTGAAGTTGAATACATAAGCTATGCTTGTATTGTACTTTTTCCCAGTTAATATATAGATTAATATTTTATTTATATTTTATTGTGCATTATTTGTCCATTTATATTATGTAGTTAGATGATGAGGTGTCTTGTATGACACAGTAGATCTCATCATTGGTTAAAAGACATAATATATAAATAAGGTTTGTAACCGAGACAGTTTTGGACAAACTGTCGGTTTAGGTTATTATGTGATTCGGATAATTGGTTTGTCTAATTTGATTGAATAAAACCCTTGAGAACCGGCATCTAGTCCCTCAGGAATCTAGAATCCTTCAGGGATTTTCATGTAAATATCATTATCGAGTAAATCATACAAGTAGGTTGTTACTGAAAGATTTGTGCGGGATCTGGGTTCGCAGTAGTTCAATTTACCACGCAACAAAAATTTCTAATTAAAAGCGGAACTTTAGAAAGTTACCTTTGAAGCGTGACTTGGATGATCGCTTGTATGACTCAAGACTTCGACTTCTTGTTGTGTGGGAACAATCTGGAAGCCAATGGATCAGCAATCAACACAACTCCACCTGCTAGAAAAATCCAGCACCTCCGCACCTAGCACGTATTGCAAACGCAATGTCCGGAGAGAGAGAAAACAACACACGGGGCGAGCAAAACCAGGCCAAATTTTCTGCCAACAAAGTAAAAAACCAGCCGCCCCTAATGCTCAAAAAATCCGACTTTGAGAAGAGGAATTAATTTATCTCTCTAGGATTTTATCTCTCTAGAAAACTTGTGAATGAATTGTGTGTCTCGAATAGCTAATCCCTTGTCTATATATAGAGCTACAAGAGAGACCCCAAGTTGGTTTAGGATTAGACTTCCTAATGGGTTTAGGTAATTAGTTTCCAAATCCAATTAGGTGACCAATCTGATAGGATAAACCAAATCCTACTAGATTCCTAATCTCTAGGATTTCCTAATTCTAATTGAAACTTAAGACTTAATTAGTTAATTAAATAATTCCACTTTGTTAATTACTTAATTAACCCTTAGGAATTAATTAAATAATTACACTTTGTTAATTACTGAATTAATCCTTAGGAATAATTAACCAATTAAGTAATTAAATGTACATATTCAATTAACCCATTACAAAATTAATCGTACCACTAACGGATTAATTTTGGCACTTCCATCCTACACCAGAATTGCTTCCGGAACAACTTAATTAAATTATATTCATAATCTCCCCACATCAAAGATATTGTGCTCGTTAATTTATTAATTTACTGATAAATTAATTAATCAACTTCTCCAAATTCGAGACTAGTACCACTCGACTTTTTTACTATACCGGACATAAGTCCACCGGCCGGGTTTAGTATAATAAACATTTCGAGCTCATCTGGGGAGCACCATCACCCCGGACGCAACGGTACATGTTTTCCTTTCGACAAGCAGCAGCACACCAAGTAACTAAACACACGCACCCAACCCACCGAGAATATTGGCCACAATTGACCTTACCCATTGGCATATTAAAGTACACTATGTCTAATCCTCATGCCCGCTCGAGTATAGGGACTTAGAGATAGAATACCAAGAACGATTTGTCTATTAAATCAGTACAAGACAAATCATTCCTAATGGTCAAGTTCAATACGCACCGGGCATATCTATATGATTCAATTAATTTAGACAAACCAATTATCCGAATCACATAATAACCTAAACCGACAGTTTATCCAAAGTTGTCTCAGTTACGAACCTTATTTATATATTATGTCTTTCGACCAATGATGAGATCTACTGTGTCATACAAGACACCTCATCATCTACTTACATAATATAAAAGGACAGATTATGCACAACAAATTATAACTAAAACATAAATCGATATATTAACCAGAGAAATTGTACAATACTAGCATAGCTTATGTATTCTACTCCAACAATATCCCACTAATACTTAAGTTGTGCTTTAAGTATACAACTACATACAATCCTATACAATCTGCTGCTATCTATCTAGAAAAACTATCACGGCTCTCCTAAGTATCTGATCCCCATGCCCTCCACGTGAGCCTCAAAGACTTTGGAAGTCAATGTCTTCATGAATGGATCTGCAAGGTTATCCTCTGATGCTATCTTAGCCACGACCATGTCTTCCCTCTTTACGATATCTCGTATCATGTGGTACTTGCGTTGTATATGTTTACTCGCCTTGTGGGCTCGTGGTTCCTTCGAGTTTGCTACTGCACCATTGTTATCACAATATATCGTGATAGACTTCTACAAACAGGAATCACATCTAAGTCTACTAGGAAGTTCTTGAGCCATACTGCTTCTTTCGATGCCTCTGATGCGGCAACGTACTCAGCCTCCATGGTAGAGTCCGCCACGCATTTCTGCTTGACTCTCTGCCAAACTATTGCTCCACCTCCTAGAGTAAACACATACCCTGAGGTAAACTTGCTCTAGTCCCTGTCGCCTTGGAAATCTGAATCTGTGTAACCTCGGGGTACCAGCTCAGGCGCCTGATAGACTAGAACTTGGTCCCTCGTTCTGTGCAAATACTTGAGAATGCATTTTACTGCCTCCCAATGAGCTTTCCCGGGGTTACTCTGATATCTGCTCACCATGCCAACGGCATAACAGATATCAGGCCTCGTACACAACATGGCATACATGAGACTTCCAACTGCCGAAGCATATGAAACTGTCTTCATGACCTCTATCTCCTTAACAGTCTTAGGAGACTGTTCCTTAGATAGATGCACTCCGTGTCTGAAAGGTAGAAAACCATTCTTGGAGTTCTGCATGTTAAAACGGGCCAGAATCGTGTCTATGTATGAAGCTTGGGAGAGCGTTAACGAACGTTTTCTACGATCTCGAATGATCTTGATCCCATGGATATATCCCGCTTCCCCTAAGTCCTTCATATCAAACTGCTTGGACATCCATGCCTTTACGTCTGATAACACTTTCTTGTTGTTGTCAATCAATAGAATGTCATATACGTAAAGCACAATAAACACCACTGAGTTTCCATCACATCTGTGGTACACACATTGCTTATCCGGACACTGAGTAAATCTGAAGGACTGGATTACCTCATCAAACCGAATGTTCCAAGATCTGGATGCCTGCTTAAGTCCGTAAATGGACCTCTTAAACCTGTAAACCTTATGCTCTTGGTCTTTTTCAATGAATCCCTCTGGTTGCTGCATAAAGATGGTTTCCTCAAGACTTCAATTTAGGAAAACTGTCTTGACATCCATCTGCCAAATCTCATAATCCAAATGAGCAGTTATGGCCAAGAGAATCTGGATCGACTTAAGCATGGCTACCGGGGAGAAGGTTTCCTCATAATCGATTCCCTCTTTCTGAGTATACCCCTTCGCCACCAGCCTAGCTTTAAAGGTTTCCACCTTCCCGTCAAGTCCTCTCTTACATTTGTAGACCCACTTGCATCCAATGGGCTTAAACCCATCAGGCAGTCCACAAGCTCCCAGACTTGATTGTGGTCCATTGACCCCATCTCGGATATCATTGCCTTACGCCAAGATTCTGTATCTTTATCTCGGAGAGCCTCATTGTAATTAACTGGGTCCAGTTGAGGCGCACCTGGGACTAGGTCTGAGGCCTCTCCCACGCCAATGAACCTATCGGGCTGTCTCACAACCCTCCCACTACGACGAGGCACCACCTGTGTAGGCGCATCATCTGTGATCTCATGTGTAGTGTGTGGTGTATCTACTTGTGCCGGTGCATCACGATTAGTAGTTTGTCGCCTAAGCTCTTCTAGTACTATCTTACTCTTGGGCTTGTGGTCTAAGACATAGTCCTCTTCTAAAAATCTAGCGTTGGTACTAACCACTACCTTCTGATCTTTAGGACTATAGAATAGACCACCTTTCGTTCCCCTATGATAACCTACAAACAGCATTAATTCTGTTCTCGCATCTAACTTGGCCGTATCTGCCTTAAGCACATGTGCTGGGCATCCCCAAATTCTGAGATGTTTTAGACTAGGCTTGCGCCCATTCCACAACTCTACTAGGATTGAAGGCACGGTTTTAGATTGTACAAGATTAAGAATATACATTGTTGTTTCTAAGGTATATCCCCAGAACTAACTTGGAAAATCACTATAGCTCATCATGGATCTAACCATTTCCATAAGAGTTTGGTTCCTTCTTTCTGCTACACTGTTCTGCTGTGGCGTGCCAGGTGCAGACAACTGAGACTGAATTCCTACCTCAATGAGGTAATCTCGAAATTCATGGGATAGGTACTCCCCACCACAATCTGAACGCAGTGTCTTGATACTCTTACTATGATGCTTCTCCACATCTGCCCGAAACTATTTGAACTTGCCAAAATATTTGGACTTGTGGCGCATTAGGTAAATGTACCCGTACCTAGAGTAGTCATCCATGAACGTCACGAAAAACTCAAATCCCCCTCGTGCCTGGACCGTCATAGGTCCACACAAGTCAGAATGAATCAACTCTAATACTTATTTAGCTCTATAACATTTTGCCTTAAAAGGTCTCTTGGTCATTTTACCTTCCAAGCAAGATTCGCATGTTGTATAACTGTCAATATCTAATGAACCCAAAGGTCCATCATTGACCAACCTCTGAATCCTACTAAGGTTTTATATGACCTAGCCTGAGATGCCAAAGATAGGTTTGATTCATTTCAGAAGGTTTCTTTCTCTTATTAATGTTAGATGCTGAGCTATCTACTTCTATATTTTGCACAACAGGAGAGTTAGAATTAACCACAAATAAATTGTCAACGAATGAACCAGAACAAATAAGTTTTCCATTTCTTCTGATAAGTACAGAGTCATCAGAAAAAATAAACTTATAATCGTTCTTTAAAAGTTTAGAAACCGAAATCAGGTTTTTTCTAAAACTCGGTACATAAAGACAATTTACTAATTCTAGGTTACAATTTTCGAAATTTAACCTAACTACTCCCACCGCTTCTACTGACACTCTTGTAGTGTCGCCCATGTAGATGTCCAGTTCGCCTCTCTAAGCTTCCGGGTTACTTGGAACCCCTGCAAAGAATTACAAACATGATCAGTTGCACATGAATCCACACACCAAGTATATGTGGGAATTACCGCCAAAACATGTCTCAGTAATAAGGGCATAAACAATCATAACATTGAGCTTTGAACAATCTGCTTTCCAGTATCCTGCTTTACCGCACTTAAAGCACTTGCCCTTGGGCATGTTTTTCTTGGCGATGTCTGGCTTTGCAGCAAGTTTCCTGGCATTCTTCTTCTTTTTATTCTTCTTGCCTTTCGGCCCAGAAGAAGAACTCGAACCCTTCATTGCGACCAAAGCTTGCTTCTTCTCATGGAAGATGCCTTCGGCCGCCACCAAATCAGTCAAGAGCTCAGACAAAGTATAAACCCTTTGGTTCATATTATAGTTGACCCAAAACTGCTCAAAACTTGAGGGTAGACTCTGGAGAATAATATCTATCTGACTTTCAGGGTCGATTTCTCCTCCCAACACCTCAATTTCATTGACGTTGCTCATCATGTGTAAAACATGATCTCTCACCGATCCGCCTTCAGCCATTTTGGTGTTCATTAACTTTCTCATGGCTGCCTGCCTAGCACTCCTGCCTTGATGCGCGGACATCTCCCTTAGGTGAGCCATCATGTTGAAGGCAGAGACCATGAGATGAAGCTGATGTTGCATCACATTTGACACAGAAGCCAAAATGTAGCACCGCGCCATCTCATCTGCTTTTTTCCACATGGCATAGGCATCCCTATCCTCTTGGGTAGAGTTCTCATCAGGCACTTCTGGACATACTTCGATGAGCACAAACTTATACTGCTCAGGCATCAGGACAATGTCCAAGTTTTGACTCCAGTCGACATAATTGGTTCCAGTTAATTTGTTGTCTTTCAAAATAGCAGCTAAAGGATTGAATGCCATATCGATAAAACTAGAAAATAAACAAGCAATGTTTTAGTTATATATGCTTAGAATTTTTGAAAACATGAAAATCCTATTAATTATTGACTTCCCTCAAAACAATAATCTTAATCAACCAACATCTCATCCACCGGGATTCTCGCAAGCCACGTAGTGTGGACGTTTACGCTAACCCACATTCGTTTGAGAAGAACCAGGTTCATTAACTACACTATCTGACCAACGATCTTTTGATCAATGTAGCTAATAGTCAGTGCTTTTAGCCGTACAAATAAGCAGCGTAACCTCGCGGGAGGAATACTGCAGATCGTACACTAAGTGTATGCCATTACGTGACTTCTGAGCTTGTTACCTCAGGATAGTGCGCCTCAGATGGAGAGGGTATCGCATTTCTCCTAGTTAAACTTACTCTAGTCATCTTACTCAGAAGTTCATAGTCTAGCGCTCTTGGGGCTGAACTCATCCGAATGGAGGAAGGCCCTAATGCCAACATGCAAGCCCACCCACATCGCATATGAACCCGTAACGGTGGCCATAGGGATATTAAACCAACCCGCACCCACTTAGATTTCCAAATTGAGGGTTTTTCCGATTTTAACATGCAATTAACTAAACCTAATTTATATGCAACCATAAAACCAACATGCTTTAAATCATGCATCTAAAATACAGCAAAAAAATAAAGCATAAAAATTAAAACAATAAATACAGGAAATAAATACGTAAAATAAATTTCCAGACTATTATGGTTTTAATTGCTTCCATCTTCTGCCTTGATCTCGTGTCCCGCCACGTCACTCAATGGAAAGAGTCTTGAACTTCAAAAAATGAAAATTAGAGGAAAAACGGGCCAAAACGCAGCCCGAACGGCACAAACGGGCCACCCGTGAGCAGCACGCCCCGAAGGGCGCACCGCGCGAGCACAACCCATGCGGGCCGTGCGCACAGCAGCTGTCGCGCGCAGCAACTGCTGCGTGCTGCTGCGGCCTGCTGCTGCCGCGCCGCGCGGCAGTGGCTCCAGCTGCCCACGGCCGGTGCAACTGCTGCCGGTGGTCGTTGCCGGCGTCGCCTCCTGTCGCCAATTCCTCCTTCACTTTTTCCCACGCTATTTGGTCTTCTTGAAATTCATTCTTGATTTTTCTAGGTTTCTACGAATTCACGATAACCCAAAACCCACGAATCCAAGTCGCCCACCATGCGCCTTCGATTACAAAAAACAATTTTCCTACTACAAGGCATTCTAGGAAAATTAAATAATCGAAATTACATAGAAAAAATCCTACTACAGATTTGATCTAATCCTACATGACTTCCAGCACGTGGTTATATTATTACAAACATTCATAATAAAATTAAATCCGGACATATCCGGAGTTTAATTAAAACCCATACAAACGTAACCATAATAGTCGGGATATCTTAACCACCTGCAAATAAAACAATGTAGCAAATCAAACTAGCACAAAACCCAAAACCAGGCTTTGATACCAATTGAAAGATTTGTGCAGGATCTGGGTTCGCAGTAGTTCGATTTACCACGCAACAAAAATTTATAATTAAAAGCGGAACTTTAGAAAGTTACCTTTGAAGTGTGACTTGGATGATCGCTTGTATGACTCAAGACTTTGACTTCTTGTTGTGTGGGCAACAATCTAGATTCCAATGGATCAGCAATCAACACAACTCCACCCGCCAGAAAAATCCAGCACCTCCGCACTTAGCACGTACTGCAAACGCACTGTCCGGAGAGAGAGAAAGCAACACACGGGGCTAGCAAAACCAGGCCAAATTTTCGGCCAATAAAGTCAAAAACAAGCCGCCCCTAATGCTCAAAAAATCCAACTTTGAGAAGAGGAATTAATATATCTCTCTATGATTTTATCTCTCTAGAAAGCTTGTGAATGAATTGTGTGTCTTGAATAGCTAATCCCTTGTCTATATATAGAGCTACAAGAGAAACCCCAAGTTGGTTTAGGATTGGACTTCCTAATGGGTTTAGGTAATTAGTTTCCAAATCCAATTAGGTAACTAATCTGATAGGATAAACCAAATCCTACTAGATTCCTAATCTCTAGGATTTCCTAATTCTAATTAAAACTTAAGACTTAATTAATTAATTAAATAATTCCACTTTGTTAATTACTTAATTAACCCTTAGGAATTAATTAAATAATTCCACTTTTTTAATTACTGAATTAACCCTTAGGAATAATTAACCAATTAATTAATTAAATCTACCTATTCAATTAACCCATTACAAAATTTATCGTACCACTAATGGATTAATTTTGGCACTTTCATCCTACACCAGAATTGCTTCCGGAACAATTTAATTAAATTATATTCATAATTTCCCCGCATCAAAGTCATAGTGCTCATCAATTTATTAATTTACTGATAAATTAATTAATCAACTTCTCTAATTCCGAGACTAGTACCACTCGACCTTTTTACTATACCAGATATAAGTCCACCGGCCGAGTTTAGTATAATAAACATTTCGAGCTCATCTCGGGAGCACCATCACCCCGGACGCACTGGTACATTGTTTCCTTTCGAAAAGCAGCAGCACACCAAGTAACTAAACACGCGCACCCAACCCACCCAGAATATTGGCCACAATTGACCTCACCCATTGGTAGATTAAAGTACACTATGTCTAATCCTCATGCCCGCTCGAGTCTAGGGATTTAGAGATAGAATACAAGGAACGATTTGTTTATTAAATCAGTACAAGACAAATCATTCCTAATGGTCAAGTTCAATACGCCTCGGGCATATCTATATGATTCAATTAGTTTAGAGAAACCAATTATCCGAATCACATAATAACCTAATCTGACAGTTTGTCCAAAGCTGTCTCGGTTACGAACCTCATTTATATATTATGTCTTTCGACCAATGATGAGATCTACTGTGTCACACAAGACACCTCATCATCTACTTACATAATATAAAAGGACATATTATGCACAATAAATTATAACTAAAACATAAATCGATATATTAACATCGGAAATTGTACAATACTAGCATAGCTTATGTATTCTACTCCAACGGTTACAACATCCATAAGACGCATTCCTAGTCTTTCACTAGTTGTTAAATTTTACAAATAGCGAAAAGTTGTTGCATTCACCACGGGAGAGTATGTCTTCTCATAGTCAATACTTGGTTTTTGTGAAAAACCTTATGTGACAAGGCTTTCTTTATAGCTCTCGATTTCATTTTTCTCATTTCTTTTCCGCACAAATACCCATTTAAATCCTACCGGTTGCACATCTTCAAGTGTGTGCATTACTGGTCCACAAACTTTACATTTAGCCAGTGAATCTAATTCCACTTGAATTGCGTCTTTCCCTTTTGGCTAATCATTTCTATGTCTGCATTCATATACAGACTTTGACTCATTATCCTCATTTTCATTCATAATGTTAACGACTGCAGCAAAGGAAAATTTATCGTCGACTTCTAAAGTAGATCGGTTTCATTTTTCCCTTATCATGACATAATTAATTGAGATCTCATGATTATCAATAGTTTCATATATCTGAACTTCTTCTGGAAGTTCTTTATTTGTCATGTCGGGAGTTTTAATTTTGAAAGATTCTTCTGGAATTCCAATTACCTCGATTTCGCCATCTTGATTTATCGCTACTTTATGTTTTCGAAGATTTTTATTTTTGGGACCAATAGGTCTACCACGTTTTTGTTGTGCTCTTAATTCATGATTAGTGGTGGAAAGTTGTTACGATCCTAAAGATCAAATCCGCACTTTTTGCCTTTTTCTTTATTTTTCAGCCCATTCTCTTGTTTCTAATTAATTCTTTTTGAGGGTCCAATTCTTTTGTTTTATTGCTCTTAATAATTTCAGCCGAGAAATTAATTTAGTAATTTATTTGAATTAAATTTTTTTTTCCTTACGAATAATCTTGGTCCATTTTAATCTATTTTATTTAGGCCTATTTTTGTTGCTAATAATTAATCTATTTTATTTGATAAGAATTACTTTAGTTGATTAGTATTTTAGTGGGTTAAATAATAGTGTTAATCTGGCCCAGAAGTTATATTATCCAATTTTTGTCTGGTATTAACTTTTTGGTCCAGCCTAATTCATTAGTATTAATTTGGGGACTTACTATTTGTATAACATATTTACTATTTGTATAACAAAAAAGTGGGCAAGATTACAATTATATCCTTTATACCAAAAACTTTCAAAATCCACTTGAACTAAAATCCTTCACAAAATTGAAAACAAATTCAAATCTCCAATCAAAAGAAATCTTCGGTGAACCATACGCTTGGGCATTCGTAATCTTCAAAATTAGATTGGCATTCATCAAGAAATGGTAAATTTTCTACCCGTTATGTCTTTTTTTTTTTTTTTACTGTCAGAACAAAAAACGCTACTGATTAGCATTATACGTGGGCTCAAAGGTAAATCAGAAGCATTTTGTCATGACAAAAACGTCAAAGCATGGCGTTTTATGTATACTACTTATCGAAATGGTAGCGATAATGATGGTTTTTATGTGAAAAGTGTAGCATTTTTTATATGTTTATCATGAAATATTTAGCGTTTCTTATATGCTTATTTTGGAAAGTGTTGCGTTTTTCATGTACTACATATGAAAATTGTTGCGTTTTTTATATGTTACATATTTAAAGTGCAATGTTTTTGATATGTTGTATGTGAAATGCGTAGCGTTTTTTATATATTTCATGTCAAATGTGTAGCGTTTTTTATATGCTTCATGTGAAATGTGTAGCGTTTTTTATATATGAAATATGAAATGCCTAGCGTTTTTGATATATTGTATTTGCAAATTGATGCATTTTGGATAGTCTTAATGTGTAATTTATAACATTTTTAACGTACTGAATTTGTGTTGGGAATTAGTCTAGGTGTTTAATCCAATTAAACAGCGGAATCCTAAACTATGAGGATCGGGTCTTACCCTTGAAGCGTAATCGGTTGCGCACGTCGCCTGGCTCCTCTGAGAAGATGGCGTTTTGTTGTCTCCAAATTCCTTCCTCGAAGGATCCTCTACTCTCAAGCACGAAAGCCTTCGCAGGTTGGTGCTAGCCAATCTTGCCTACCCGGAGAATTTGGGAAATCTGTGTATTTTTCTGATGAGAATCATTCAAAAATCCTACTCCTACAATTATATCCCTAGGATATTTGTAGAGAATTAATTTCCAAAATCAGTATTGTAATTTATCCAATTATAACTTAACTGATTTTAGTAATTTCCAAATCAGTATTATTACCAAATATTATTTAACTGATTCCAAGTCAGTATTTAAATAATATTTACTAATTCCAAATCAGCCTTAAATAACACTTTAATGATTTGGGTTATACACCGAGCCCATGGATCAACCCATGACCCATGGATCAGGCTGATGGGTCAAGAACTTCAATTGCAATTAAGTCCCTTGATTTATCAGCCCATCCCAATTGTTCCCAGGTAATTAATTAACTATTAATTAATACCACCGAACTTTCCAATAATATTCAATTAAACCATTTAATTAAATCTTATTTATTTAAGTATAACAATTATACTTATTGTAGGCAAGAATACTTATTCTGCATCATTGGACTTTCTTATGTGCGATCCTGTAGGCCCATTCCAAATTGGCAACGGATAACTCAATCTCATTGATTAATCCATAAGTCATTAGTGGTCTCTAGCAAGACATAATGACTACCCAATTCAGAATGGAGGGTCGAATGGAGATTCAACACAACCTTTCCGAGCAAACTGCGTACGATCCTCTACATCGATATCCAGCTTAGCATAAGGCATGGAACCATCATCCTTATGTAGCTAAGCGTTTACTTGATCTCTTAGTGACACTGAATCCATCAAGCAAATGATATCCTTATCATTCCTTGGGCATGGCCATGCACTTTTCAGTTCACTATCAAGTGGCCAAGATATCATCTCTCACTTAAGAGAGATTTGTAGTCCCATCACTTCACCTACATACCTTAGCGTGTCTCATAGTGTACCCAATCATACCCGTACTTGGCAACCTGTTACGGCCCCGTTAGGCGTATGTCAAAGCACACTACAATTCACCTAAGACCATGTAGTGATTTCTGGTCTAAGGATCCTAGTACCAGTACTACTCAAAAGAATCACTCATGATCTGGTTAGTCCATGGAGTGTTTCTTTTGGCGGATCGATTTCATGAATTTAAATATGCACAAGGATATTACTATCATGAAATTAACTCATTTGATAAACAATCAATCAAACGACAAATATCTTATTTACATAAATACCCTCAAAGTATATTTACATAAATAGCCCTCATTAGGGCACATTCACCAACAATCTCCCACTTGCCCGATGAAGGGCTATGTCCTAAACTGTTTAAGACCAAGCTCTATTACATGTCTATCAAACTTTGACTGTGGTAGAGCTTTTGTGAGAGGATCTGCTATATTGTCGTCTGACCCTATTTTGCACACTTTCACATCTCCTCGATCAATGATCTCTCGGATGAGGTGAAATCTTCTAAGTATGTGTTTGGTTTTCTGGTGTGACCGAGGCTCCTTAGCTTGTGCGATGACCCCGTTATTGTCACAGAAAAGTTCTATCGGATCTTGGATACTCGGTATCACTCCGATGTCTGACACGAACTTTCTCAGCCAAACAGCTTCCTTTGCAGCATCTGATGCAGCAATGTACTCAGACTCTGTTGTAGAATCGGCTGTTGTATCTTGCTTTGAGCTTTTCCAACTTATTGCACCGCCATTCAGACTAAACACGTAGCCTGATTGTGACTTCATATCATCTTGATCTGTTTGGAAAGCAGCATCAGCGTAACCTTGTACAATGAGCTGTTCTTGTCCTCCATACACTAGCATTAATCCTTTAGTTCTTCGTAAGTACTTCAGGATTGCTTTGACTGCAGTCCAATGATCCATCCCTGGATCTTGTTGGTATCTGCTAGTCATGCTAAGTGCATGTGCAACATCCGGACGGGTACACAACATGGCATACATGATAGATCCTATTGCCGAAGCATATGGGACTCTACTCATTGTATTCCTCTCCTCTCTTGTTGAAGGACCTTGGTTCTTCTTCAAGAGAAGGCCATGTCTAAATGGTACCTTACCATTTTTGGAGTTAGACATATTGAATCTTTTCAATATCTTGTCTATGTACCCTTCTTGACTCAGTCCCAGAAGCCTTTTAGACCTATCTCTATAGATCTTGATACCTAGTATCGTCTCAGCTTCTCCTAAGTCTTTCATAGAAAATACACTCCCCAACCATTGTTTGATGTCTTTCATCAAAGGAATGTCATTTCCTATGAGCAGGATGTCGTCTACATATAGGACAAGGAAAACAATCTTGCTCCCACTAACTTTCTTGTAAACACAAGGCTCATCTTCATTCTTGATGAATCCGTAACCTTTTACTTCCTCATCAAAACGAAGATTCCAACTTCGAGATGCTTGCTTTAGTCCATAGATGGACCTCTGAAGCTTACATACTCGATTAGGATGCTTTTGATCGATATATCCCTCGGGTTGTTTCATATAAACATCCTCGAGTAGGTTTCTATTCAGGAAAGCCGTCTTAACATCCATCTGTCATACCTCATAGTCAAAATATGCTGCTATGGCAAGCATTGTCCTAATGGACTTGAGCATTACGACAGGGGAGAAGGTTTCATCATAGTCAATACCATGAGTCTGTCTGAAACCTTTAGCCACTAGTCGTGCCTTGAAGATCCCGCCAGGTTTTAACTTGAAAATCCACTTGCAATCGACAACCTTTGCCTGAACAGGAGGGTCAATCAAAGTCCACACTTTATTGTCCCTCATGGATTGCATTTCAGATTCCATAGCTTCTAGCCATTTATCAAAATCCGGACTTTCTAAAACCTGTTTGTAGTTCGCGGGCTCATTAGAGTCCACCAAGATCAAATCTTGATCGTCAGTCACGAGAAATCCGTATCTCTCGGGTTGGTGACGAGATCTACTAGACCTTCTAGGTTCTTGTGCTGTTGACTCAGGTTGCTCATCTTCATGAGTTTCCATGTCAACTTCCATCTGAGTTTCTGTAGATCGTTCTACATCCTCTTGTGGTTCTTGAACTTCTCCGAGTTCTATTCTACTCCCACTGTCTTTCTTGTACAGAAATTCTTTCTCTAAGAAAGTAGCTCCTCGAGCAACGAACACTTTGTTCTCAGTTGGGTTGTAGAATTGATATCCTTTGGTTTCCTTAGGATATCCCACAAATAGGCATTTGTCAGTTTTGGGTTCAAGCTTATTACTTTGTAAACGCTTTACATGAGCTTGACAACCCCAAACTCGTAGATAGGACATATAGGGCTTCCGACCCATCCATATCTCATATGGAGTCTTATCTACTTCCTTAGATGGAATACGATTCAATAAGTAGGCAGCAGAAAGGAGAGCATAACCCCAAAAGGATGTAGGGAGAGTTGCTAGGCCCATCATTGATCGAACCATATCTAATAAGGTCCGATTTCTCCTCTCGGATACACCATTCCATTGAGGTGTTCCTGGTGGAGTCAGCTGTGAAACAATTCCACACTGTTTTAGATAGCCATCGAACTCATCACTAAGGTATTCACCTCCCCGATCGGAGCGAATAACCTTAATCCTTCTATCCAACTGATTCTCTACTTTGTTTTTAAACTCTTTGAACTTTTCAAAAGTTTCACTTTTATACCTCATTAAGTAGACATACCCATATCTACTAAAGTCATCAGTAAAAGTTACGAAGTATTCAAATCCACCTCTGGCTTGTGTGCTCATTGGTCCACATACATCCGTATGTATTAGGGCCAATAGCTCACTTGTTCTTTCACCTTTCTTGTTGAAAGGACTCTTTGTCATTTTGCCTTGCAAGCAGGGTTCGCAGGTATCATATGATTCAAAATCAAATGAACCAAGCACTCCATCCTTGTGAAGCTTTTGAACTCGCTTTTCATTTGCATGGCCTAATCGACAATGCCAAAGGTATGTTGGACTTAAATCATCTTTAGTTGATTTAGCTTTCTTTTCTATGTTATAGACTGGTTTTTCTTGGGTCAAATCCAAGACATACAGACCGTTACACATATTTGCAACTCCGTATAAAATATCATTTCGATATAAAGATAACGAATTATTCTCTATAATAAATCGAAAACCTTTATTATCTAAACTCGAAACTGAAATAATATTTCTACTCAAAGCAGGTACATAATAACAATTTTCAAGTTCGATATTTAAACCAGAAGGTAAAGACAGAGTGTAATCTCCAACTTCAACAGCAGCAACTCTTGCCCCGTTGCCCACTCGGAGATCTACTTCACCTTTCTTTGTTATCCTTCTATTTCTGAGTCCCTGCACATTGGTACAAATGTGAGCCCCACAACCAGTATCTAATACCCATGAGGTGGACATAGAAAGATTAATTTCTATAACAAAGATACCTGAAGCTGAAGGATTGCTTTCGAGAAACTTCTTGCAGTCTCTCTTCCAATGACCCTTCTGTTTGCAGAAGAGACATGTATCATCCTTTTTGGATCTTGTCTTAGCAGCTGGAGGAGCTTGTGGTTGGGAAGCAGTCTTACTGCGAGCTTTCTTATTCTGCCCAACTTTGGCCTTGCCATTTAGCTTCCTCTTCCCTTTACCTTTCTCTACAACTAACACTGGCGTTGCCTTCCGAAGGGTTTGCTCAGTGTTCTTTAACATGCCATGGAGCTCAGGAATACTCCTCTCCATGTTGTGCATATTGTAGTTCACAACAAAATCATTGTAATCATCAGGCAGTGAAGCCAAGATGATATCAATGGCCAACTCTCTAGCAAGAGGCGCATTTAATCTCTCTAGGGTATCAATATACCCCTTCATCTTGATCAAATGCGTACTTACCGACGAACCCTTCGCCATCTTGCATGAGATTAATGCTTTTATCGTAATGAACCTTTCATTACGGGCTTGCTCTCGGAACATTTCCGTGAGTGACTCATAAATCCGGAATGCTTCCGAATTCATGAATTGCTTCTGAAGCTCACCTGACATAGTCGCAAGCATCAGGCAAGTCACATCATCGGAATCGCTTTTCAGCTTTTCCCAGGCTCGTTGAACAGTTGCCGAAGCATTTTGTGGTTGTTCAGGTAAAGCGGTCTCTAAGACATTCAACTTCCTTTCTTGTTTGAGAACTATTCTCAGGTTTCTTTCCCAATCCAAGAAGTTTGGACCAACAAGTTTTTCTTTGTCCAAAATACTTCTTAGAGTGAGATTTGAAGTGACATTAGTGCTAGAAGATGCCATTTCTACAAAAGAAAATTTGCAAAATATTAGAATGAGTTTTTAAAATTATTTTCCACAATAGCCAAAATTGAAATCCCTAACAATTTTGTGTTGGTGCTAGATTGTGGGCCGAAAATCCACAAAGAGTCAACCCCAGTCTTGCTTTGGCAAGTATCGTAGGGATCGGGCTCTTCTGGTAGGCAACGTTCAAATCACATTCCATGTAATTTAACGCTTTCCAATTGCATACCATGCAACTTTTCGGTGATAGGATGAACATTCCAAATGTTTGACACCATCCTATCTTTGCAAAATTAATCCCTAGTCAACTTATCGGGTCAAGCTAGGATTAATTTTCCCAAGTTAAACCATCCCTCAAGGCATCACATCAATAGACACCCACACAGTTTTTCCATAACAAGTGGTAGTGATAAAGTTGAGCATCTAATACCCAAACAGTTTTTCCACTCATTAATGGTAGTGATAAAGTTGGGCACTATTATGTAACAACCCGCCGCACGAAGAAAACCTGAGGCCCTTGGGCTCTCCAAGTCCACCAGACGTTCGACGCTCAAGCGGGCCCTCAAGTATGGAAGCAAAATCTTGGGTTTTTGGGATTTAAGTTTGATCGGCTTAACATGCATTTTCGTTTATCATTCAATTGCATAAAATAAAAGAATGAAATTAAAGCGATGAACTGGGCTCTAATCTATTACAGGGCATTTTAAAATCTTCATGTTTGGGCTTCCGCTCCTGGGCTCCACCATGGACTCCTCTTGGAACCTCCTTTTGGGCCTAACTATTACATGATGATTTTATAGGCACGCAGGCCCAAATTCAAAATTGGCTCGCAGGCCCCCACTTTTAAAACGTTAAAATTAAAAGCCCAATTCATGCTTTGAACACATAAAATGCATATGCTCATACAAGCCGTTTTTAATTTAAGCCGATTAATTTTAAGGATTGTGTAACTATTACAGAATTAAAATTGATCGTGTCATGATCAATTTTAATCAATCCTTCTGTTCATTTTACATTTATCCAAAATGATGCATGAACATGCTTGCATAATTATGATGCTTCAAATAAAATTTAAACAATTTAAATAAGCATCAAAATTAAAGTAAAATAAATAAATAAACAACAATTCAAAATTTAAACTAATTAATTAATCTAATTAATTAATTATTTATTTATTTATTTATCTTTTTCTAATTATTTTAATCTAATTAAAATAATTATTTTAAAATATATCTAATTATCTAATTAAGATAAGTTTAAACTTATAGGATAAAATTCTAAATTAATCCTATCTTTATCTAATAAGACTATTTAATTAAAATCTTATTAAATAAAATTCAGAAAATTTTAAAATTTTAATTTTCTGAAACTTTTGGGGCGATTTGGTAATTAAAATAAAATTCTGGGCTAGGGTTTTGAGGAGGGCTCAAAGTCCAGGGGCCATTCTGCAATTTTAAAACTATTTTAAAATCTGGCTAGACGTGGGCAGTTCAGTAATTTACCGAAATTCCCGGGCTTAGGGTTTTAAAGGAACAAAACTTCTGGGGTCCCTATGCAATTTTAAAACAATTTTAAAACTGATGGCATTTTAGGGTTTTGAGGCTGCGGCAGGGGCATTTTGGTAATTTCAGCCCCGAGGGCTTCAACCGCCCGCCGCCAGCCTCCGGTCGTCTTCCTCGGCCAGTTTGCAATTCCCGGCGAGAAACGAAAAATTTCACGGCGTCATCGATGAACACCGTTCATCTCGTCCGATCTCTCCCGGTGATCTGGAATTCCCGATGATCGAAGAACCATCATCGATCTTCGAAGATCCAAACGGAAATCTCGTCCAACAAAATTTCCGGCGACCCCGATTTTCCGACGAAATTCGAAGAACGAACTTCTCCGTCCGACAAGCAACAAAACCCTTTTAAAACAATTGGAAAATCATCGGAATCATCCCGGTCACAAAACCCAGCCTTTAATACTCAATTTTCAGAGCAAAAACATCCCCAAAAACCTTTGTTTTAAACTCGTTTCTCCGGCGGTCGGTTTCGAAAACCCAAGGGAAAAAATTTCGATTCTCAGAAATCATTTTAGTTTTGAAACCCAAATCACCCGAAAACGATTTCCGGGAGAACGAAGAACAAAACCCTCAAAGAATTTTGAACCAAAATCATCAAATCTGGCCATATCGGGCGCTCGCGATTTCCGACGAGAATCCGGCCGGTCAGAAAATTTTCCGGCCGGTCGATATCAACCCAGTCCGGCGGAGCTTCAAAATAATTTCCAGAAAAAATTTTTAATTATTTTTTCCAGTTTTTTTTTTTTTTTTCTTTCTTCTGCTTTCTAAAAGCCCGATTTTTCCAAAATTTTATTAAAATCAATTTTAATTAAAATCCAATTACTTTTAATCAAAATCAATTTTAATTTTAACACTAAAAATTATAAGCCTAGCTTTGATACCACTGTTGGGAATTAGTCTAGGTGTTTAATCCAATTAAACAGCGGAATCCTAAACTATGAGGATCGGGTCTTACCCTTGAAGCGTAATCGGTTGCGCACGTCGCCTGGCTCCTCTGAGAAGATGGCGTTTTGTTGTCTCCAAAATCCTTCCTCGAAGGATCCTCTACTCTCAAGCACGAAAGCCTTCGCAGGTTGGTGCTAGCCAATCTTGCCTACCCGGAGAATTTGGGAAATCTGTGTATTTTTCTGATGAGAATCATTCAAAAATCCTACTCCTACAATTATATCCCTAGGATATTTGTAGAGAATTAATTTCCAAAATCAGTATTGTAATTTATCCAATTATAACTTAACTGATTTTAGTAATTTCCAAATCAGTATTATTACCAAATATTATTTAACTGATTCCAAGTCAGTATTTAAATAATATTTACTAATTCCAAATCAGCCTTAAATAACACTTTAATGATTTGGGTTATACACCGAGCCCATGGATCAACCCATGACCCATGGATCAGGCTGATGGGTCAAGAACTTCAATTGCAATTAAGTCCCTTGATTTATCAGCCCATCCCAATTGTTCCCAGGTAATTAATTAACTATTAATTAATACCACCGAACTTTCCAATAATATTCAATTAAACCATTTAATTAAATCTTATTTATTTAAGTATAACAATTATACTTATTGTAGGCAAGAATACTTATTCTGCATCATTGGACTTTCTTATGTGCGATCCTGTAGGCCCATTCCAAATTGGCAACGGATAACTCAATCTCATTGATTAATCCATAAGTCATTAGTGGTCTCTAGCAAGACATAATGACTACCCAATTCAGAATGGAGGGTCGAATGGAGATTCAACACAACCTTTCCGAGCAAACTGCGTACGATCCTCTACATCGATATCCAGCTTAGCATAAGGCATGGAACCATCATCCTTATGTAGCTAAGCGTTTACTTGATCTCTTAGTGACACTGAATCCATCAAGCAAATGATATCCTTATCATTCCTTGGGCATGGCCATGCACTTTTCAGTTCACTATCAAGTGGCCAAGATATCATCTCTCACTTAAGAGAGATTTGTAGTCCCATCACTTCACCTACATACCTTAGCGTGTCTCATAGTGTACCCAATCATACCCGTACTTGGCAACCTGTTACGGCCCCGTTAGGCGTATGTCAAAGCACACTACAATTCACCTAAGACCATGTAGTGATTTCTGGTCTAAGGATCCTAGTACCAGTACTACTCAAAAGAATCACTCATGATCTGGTTAGTCCATGGAGTGTTTCTTTTGGCGGATCGATTTCATGAATTTAAATATGCACAAGGATATTACTATCATGAAATTAACTCATTTGATAAACAATCAATCAAACGACAAATATCTTATTTACATAAATACCCTCAAAGTATATTTACATAAATAGCCCTCATTAGGGCACATTCACCAACAATTTGCAATTTGAATATACAGGACGAGAATCCGGATATGACTATGCATAATGATTATGAGGAGGTTGAGGATGACGAGGAGGGGTGAGGAACAAGATATTGGAGCAGATTTGAGTGAATATTTTAGGATTGATAGGGATTTTGAAAGTGTGAACGAGGCATTTCTGTTTTGCGTTCCTATAGCTAATAACCTGAAGTTCGTGCTTTCGAAGCAAGGTGGAAATGACTCAACGTATTACTTCAGGTACGGTCGATGAAAAGATCCATTGAAGGAGCCTCTCCCCACCATACGGATGAATACGAAAAGGTGCGGATGTAAATGCCCCTTTCAAGTTGACTGTTAAGAAAGTTGTTGCTCAGCGTTACAGTGTGCTTGTGACGCCAGGGGAAATGTCCACGCACAATCATCCTGGTACGAATACCTTTCGTTATTGAATTTGTTATATTAATTTTATTGATATTTAGCATTTATGTTTATTAATATTATTAAATTTTGTAGGTATAAGGCATCCATATAGGCACAAACAGTTGAGCCATTTTTCGAAAGAGTCAAAGGCTGAGGCTAAACGCATGCTTTCTTTCAATGTGAGGCCAAAAAGCGTTTGGGAAACTATTCATCAACAGTTTCCCGAAGACAATGTAGACATAAGGAAGGTTTACAATTTGAAAGAAGAGATGAAGAAAGAGGGGATGGATGGTAGGAATATTGGGCAGCAATTTTTGCATTTTGCTCGTGAGAAGAAATATTATGTTCAGATTATCACGGATGAGGCCACCAATGCGATCACACATGCATTCATTACACATCCTACATCAATTCAGCTGTTCAACAGATGGTATTGGGTTGTCGATGTTGATTCAACATACAAGACCAACAAGTACAAAATGCCCGTCGTGGAGATGATTGGTATGACTCATACCAATAAGAACTTCAATATTGTTTTTGCCATTGTTAAGAATGAGACAAAAGAAACTTATGATTGGGTGATGAATAACCTGAAGGAATTGTTGCCTAGTAATGTGGCACCAAGTGTTGTTGTCTTAGACAGGGAGTTGGGTTTGTTGCAGCCAATTAAGGATCACTTTCCATCTTGCCAACACTTGTTATGTCGGTGGCATATTGAGCGTGATGTTGCTATTTGGTTGAAAACAAATGTTGGTAGGAGGAATTTGGACACGGCTACTGATATATACACTAATTGGTGGAAGAAAATTATCATGGCTCCCATAGTTGAAAGGTTTAACCTCCTATTGCAGCAATTCAAGGTTAAATACTCTATGATTGAGCCTGCAGTTGTTGATTATTTGGAGGACACATGGTTCATTCATAAGGAGAAATTTTGTCGGGCCTGGACAGATACATTTCAACACTTTGGGAATACTGCAACTAACAGGGTTGGGGTTTCCCATGCTGCATTGAAAGATTGGCTGCATTCTTCCACCAATTCTCTTGCCACGTTGTTCATGAAGATTGACTCCCATCTCACGCATCTGTTCCCTCACATCGGGTAAGTTGAATAATTTTATTTGATTCTTTATTTAATCTCAGAATTTTAATATTATAATTTTAGCAATTTTTAAATTGTACGTGAAAAAATAACAGTGGATCGCTCGAGTTTTCTACTGTCACGACACAAATCAGTATGAAGAGGTTTCCATACTGTTACTTGAATAAGTATGTGTCGCATCACTGTCTGCAATTTGTTTATTAATTAGTTTTAATTTGTTTTGTCAAAACAAAGCCCAACCCAGAATTTGGAGTACTAAAATTCAGCCAGCCCAGAAGATGGATTACTCAATTTCAGTAAACAAATTGATGCGGGCCTCCAGAAGATGGAATACATTAGTTGCGGCTTATTACTAAATTAATTCCAGGCAGCCCACAAGGAAAATACAATCGAATTGTTTGGTAGTTAATTTAGAGCCTGTTTGACTTTCTCGGTATGTAAATTGAAGGGTTCAGCTTTTGGAGCATTGGACTTCACCAGTTTTTGGGGCAGAATATCTTCACCACCATCTCAGTCCAGCTTGAAAAGAAAAAAAGTAAATTATTGTGGAAGCAGACTGGACAAAACAGTTTCGGGCCAGCCATAGGACAGACTTCAAATTATTTTGTCCCGGGGAAAGTTACGAAGAAAACAGCCTTATTATTGGAGCTCATCTAAATGCCCTGTCAGCCGAGAAGTCAACCCACACGGAGTGGGCAGCCGAAATTTTCTGGATTTATCAGCCAAGAATTATTCCATTCTAGAAGGATGTTACCCGGCCATTAGATTAGTTAGTTAGGGTTTTGAAAAAATCTAATTAATTAATTAAATATTTTGTAATTTTAAATTCATTTATTCTCCTATGAATAGAAAAGGAATTCACCATTTTTCAGTCATGATTTATGGAAGAAAAATATTGAGTTGGTTAAACCCTCTTAGCATTTATAAAAAATTAGGGTAGTTAGTTTTTGTGGTTGCATCGTTAGGCGACTTCCTTTTGAAGCCCTCACCCCACTACTACCATAATTTCACCCCTTGAAAGGATTAGATTAGGGGCCCTTTGATCCTTAAAAAATCTCACACTTTCCAAATCCAAGTTCCAAACTAGCCAAATACAACTGAACCTCTGCCGGATTTTCTATTTGTGAGGAAGTATCATAACATTTGGTATCAGAGCATACCAGATTGTATCATTTTGGTATCAGAGCCAAAAGTGCTATCAATGGTAAATGTTCTTATAACACCTTGTGGAAGGAATGATCATTCTCCTTCTCCAAGGTGCTATAATCAACAATATAAAATCAGAAAAGGTTGAAGAAATCGGTTCTATAGCCGGATTTTCTTCCCTTGCAATCTGAGAAATTCTTCAATATTAATTTTGTTCATATTGTTCATTTTTATTTCTCATTCTTAATCTTGTTCATAATTTTGTTATTCATAATTTCATTTTTTTGTCTATTTGATCTTAATTTTTGTTTCAAAATTTTATTTCTTGTGTTAATTGCTTTTATTTTTATTTTTATAGAATCTTTACTTTATCTTGATAATCTAACCGCCTAAATAACTCTAACAAGTGAATCTTGTATCTGTCACTAGAAAAAAAAAAAAGTTGTGTGCATAATTTTGAAATTTGAGAAAAAAATTTTAATTAATTTGTATTGCAATTTGAAATTATATTATTATGAGTAAAAAAAAATTTTATTTGAATTTGAAAAAAAAATTTATTTCTAAATTATTGTTTGAATTTGTGATAATGTGCATAATTTTAAAATTTTAGTTATTTGTCAATATCTAATTCCATTACGTATTTGTACATATTTTATTGTCATCCACACCTAGAGGAAAAATAAAAAATCACTGAAGGGGGACGGAACTTTGGGCTGGAATTGTTTGTTTGGGGTCACAGTATGAAAGGTGTGACAGTGTCGTAATGGCTATATTTTTAAGGGGGTGTCGAAGACAACATCAGCCATTATTCAAGAGGTAAGGGCGAAGGTGTTGAGTATTGAAGAAGCAGTTGATGGCTCCAAAAAACTGTTGGTTCCTGAGCTAGTGCGAACTGAGCAGTGGGTAAAGTGGGAGAAGCCGGAGCTTGGGGTGGTTAAATTGAATATCGATGGTTCTGCGCTGGTTTCTAGCCGCTCGTCAGAGGGGGGTATTCTCCGGGATCATGGTGGGGTTTGGATGGCGGGATTCTTGTGGAATGTTGGGCGGTGTAGTAGCTTAGGGGCAGAGCTTTGGGGGCTGTTCAAGGGATTGGAATTGGCTTGGAATGAGGGAGTACGGAGCTTGCTTGTGGAACTGGATAATTTTGAGGCAATTCAGATGGTGGAGGGTAGCAAGGATCCTGGTACATTTGCCAACCTGGTCCAAGGGATTAGGGAGCTCCTAGATCGGAATTGGCAGGCGCAAGTGGTTTATGTGTTTTGGGAAGTGAATCGTGCAGCAGACTGTCTGGCTAAATTAGCAGTTAAAGTCCCCAATGGTTTCACTAAGCTTGATCTTCCTCCGGCTGAGGTGGGAAGGTGGTTAGATCATGATAATAAGGGGACAATTTATCTCTGACAGGTGTTGAATTAATAGGCGTTAGCCTCTTATCTTGTACCCCAAAAAAAGTTGAATTTGGTGATTTATTTCTTACACTTTGAGATTATTTGTTATCGTACCTATTCTGTGATCGTGTTTCTACTATAAAACTCCCTAACTGTGGTATTGTCTTACTTGAATTAAACTTTTGAATAATTTTCTTTGTATTTCTACTAACTTTTTCTTTGGTTTTTGTATAACTTGTTTAAGCCACCTATATTATGGTAGGGTTGCACTTGGAAAAAGTGTCTCCTTACAAAAAGTTTTATACTTGCCGGAAAAATTCTGTAGCTCGACGCCGCCTGAATTGAACCGCCGCCACCATCAGAATTTACTTCTCGCCGGCCGAAAATTATACAAGAGAGAGAAAAACATTTTCTCTCTCTAGTTTTCTTATCTTGAAAACTTAAGAATTGTGTGTTGTAGAATTGCAAATCCCTTGTCTATAAAGCTACAAGAGAGACCCCAAGTTGGTTAGCATTGGTCTTCCTAATGGGTTTACGTAATTAATTAGTTTCCAAATCTAATTAGGTAACTAATCTAATAGGATAATCCAAATCCAATTAGATTTCCTAATCTCTAGGATTTCCTAATTCTAATTGAAACTTAACACTTAATTGATTAATTAAATAATTTCACTTTGTTAATTACTTAATTAACCCTTAAGAATAATTAATTAATTAATTCTACTTATTCAATTAACCCACTACAAAATTAATCGTACCACTAACGGATTAATTTTGGCACCACCATCCTACACCAGAATTGCTTTCGGAACAACTAAATTAATTTATTCTTAATCTCCCTACATCAAAGATTTAGTGCTCGTTAATTTATTAATTTACTGATAAATTAATTAATTAACTTATTTAATTCTGAGACTAATACCACTAGACCTTTTTACTATACCGGACATAAGTCCACGAACTGGATTTAGTATAATAAATATAACGAGCTCATCTCGGGAGCACTATCACCCCGGACGTACCGGTACATGGTTTCCTTTCGACAAGCAGCAGCACACCAAGTAACTAAACACGTGCACCCAACCCATCGAGACTATTGGTCACAATTGACCTCACCCATTGGCATATCAAAGTACATTATGTCTAATCCTCATGCCCGCTCAAGTCTAGGGATTAAGAGATAGAATACTAAGAACGAATTGTCTATTAAATCAGTACAAGAAAAATCATTCTAAATGGTCAAGTTCAATATGCCCCGGGCATATCTATATGATTAAATTAGTTTAGACAAACCAACTATCCGAATCACATAATAACCTAAACCGACAGCATGTCCAAAACTTTCTCAGTTACAAACCTCATTTATATATTATGTCTTTTAATCAATAATGAGATCTACTGTGTCACACCAGACACCTCATCATCTAACTACATAATATAAATGTACTTAACATGCATAACATATAAACCAAAACACTAAATCGATATATTAACTGGGAGAAAGTACAATACAAGCGTAGCATATGTATTCAAACCTAACAATCTCCAACTAATACTTAAGCTGTGCTTTAAGTATATAACTACATTCATCTTTTACACTCTATAATACATCTAGAAAAACAATCATGGCTTTCATAAGTATCTGATCCCCGTGCCTAGGGGTGTAAATCGGCCGGTTTGGCCGGTTTGAAGGCTAAAGTACCGGCCAAACCAATAACTACGGTTTGACAAATTTTCAAACCAAGTCGGCCAAATAAATATGCCAAGCCAAGTCGGCCAAACCATATTTAGACGGTTTGGTTCGGCCGGTTTGGACGGTTTCAAAAAAATTTACATTTTATTTCAAAAAAATAAGTACACACAAATACAATAACTGTGGATAATATATTTTATAAAACATCAATGGAAACTATCATTTGAAAGTGGTAACTACCCAGCCAGTCAATGAAAATATATCCGAATATAGACTATCAAAAGGGAATTTATGGATCGTATCATAAAAATGAAAAATTATGTCCAATTTGAATCGATCTCAGGCGATCCCCCATTACTGCTACTTTGAGCAGTAATGACTAAGGATGACAGGATTCGAACCCGTGACATTTTGTACCCAAAACAAGACTTCACAAAAATAATTAATTTTTTTTATATTCCTGATCTGATATCTATAGTCTGTTGATCTGATGTCAAGTATTCGCTGATCTGATGTCTATATAATCCTGATGTGATCTCCCTTGTTAAGTATGTTTTAGTTCTACTGTATGATTTCTTTTATATTCTTGATCTGATATCTATTGTCTGTTGATCTGATGTCAAGTATTCGCTGATCTGATGTCTATATAATCCTGATTTGATCTCCCTTGTTAAGTATGTTTTAGTTCTACTGTATGATTTTTTTTATATTCTTGATCTGATATCTATAGTCTGTTGATCTGATGTCAAGTATTCACTGATCTGATATCTATATAATCCTGATCTGATCTCCCTTGTTAAGTATGTTTTAGTTCTACTGATTGATTTCTTTTATATTCTTGATCTGATATCTATTGTCTGTTGATCTGATGTCAAGTATTCGCTGATCTGATGTCTATATAATCCTGATCTGATCTCCCTTGTTAAGTATGTTTTAGTTCTACTGATTGATTTTTTTTATATTCTTGATCTGATATCTATTGTCTGTTGATCTGATGTCAAGTATTCGCTGATCTGATATCTATATATTCCTGATCTGATCTCCCTTGTTAAGTATGTTTTAGTTCTACTGTATGATTTCTTTTATATTCTTGATCTGATATCTATTGTCTGTTGATCTGATGTCTATATAATCCTGATCTGATCTCCCTTGTTAAGTATGTTTTAGTTCTACTAAATATATTTATTATATATATATTAAATTAAAAACGGTCGGTCCGGCCGAAGTGGCCGGTTTTATTATTGAAACCATCGGCCGAACCGTATCTATCGGTTTGAAAATTTGTCAAACGGACCGAACCGTATATATATTTGAGACCGACCAAACCGATAAAACTTGACCGGTTTGGCCGGTTTGGCCAGTTTTGGCCGAACCACTTTCACCCCTACCCGTGCCCTTCACGTGAGCTTCAATGACTTTTGAAGTCAATGTCTTCATGAAAGGATCTATAAGGTTATCCTCCGATGCTATCCTAGCCACGACCACGTCTTCCCTCTTGACGATATCTCGTATCAGGTGGTACCTGCGTTGTATATGTTTACTCGTCTTGTGGGCTCGTGGTTCCTTCGAATTTGCTACTGCACCGTTGTTATCACAGTACACTGTGATTGACTTCTGCAAACCAGGAATGGCATCTAAGTGTTGGTGTATGTGCCCTTATGAGGGCTATTTATGTAAATAAACTTTGAGGGTTATTTATGTAAATAAGACATTTGTCGTTTGATTGATTATTTATCTGATGAGTTAATTTCATGAAATTATATTCTTGTGCATATTGAATTTCATGAAAACGATCCGCCAAAAGAAACACTCCATGGACTGTTAGATCATGAGTGATTCTTTTGAGTAGTACTCGTACGAGGATCCTTAGACCAGAAATCACTGCATAGTCTTAGGTGAATTAGAGTGTGCTTTGACATATGTCTAACGGGACCGTAACAGGTTGCCAAGTACGGGTATGATTGGGTACACTATGAGTCACGCTAAGGTATGTAGGTGAAGTGATGGGACTACAAGTCTCTCTTAAATGAGAGATGATATCTTGGCCGCTTGATAGTGAACTGAGAAGTGCATGGCCGTGCCCAACAAATGATAAGTGTTATCATTTGCTTGATTAAGTCCAGTGTCACTAAGTGAACAAGTAAAATGTTTAGCTATATAAGGATGATTGGTTCCATGCCTTATGCTAAACTGGATATCAGTGTAGAGGATATTACGAAGTATACTCGGGAGGTTGTGTTGAATCACCATTCGACCCTCCGTTCTGAATTGTGTAGTCATTATGTCTTGCTAGAGACCACTAATGATTTATGGATTAATTAATGAGATTGATTTATTCATTGTCAATTTGGAATAGGCCTACATGATCGCACATAAGTGAGTTCGATGATTTAGAATTAATTAAATTGCCTGTTTTAAGTATAAGAGTTATACTTAAATTGATAATATTTAATTAAATAGTTTAATTAAATATTATTGAAGAGTATTATGGTATTAATTAAGAGTTAATTAATTACCTAGGAAGAATTGAATTGGGCTGACAAATCAAGGGACCTAATTGTGAATTAAGGTTCTTGACCCATCAGCCTGATCCATGGATCAATGGGTTGACCCATGATGTTGGTTAAACCCAACTCAGTAAATAATTAATTATTATTAATTATTAACAGATACTTCTCAACTTTTTGGAGAAAAATCAGAGAAGTATCTGGGAGTTGAGAGTTTTTTAACTGATTGGATTTTAAAAACACGTTTTGAGAAAAATTAAAAAAAAAAAGAGACTCTCTCACTTTTCAAGGACTTACTCCAAGACATTCTTCCAGAGAAAAACGTTTTTCTCTTTGACAGGCATTTTTGGCTAGCACCGGTTCTGAGAGACTCCAGTGCAAGAACGTAGAGGCAATTCGTGTGAATTGTTTGGTGGTGAACGCAATCTTTCCAAGGGATCCAGGCGACGAGTGCAACCAATTACGCGTCGAGGGTAAGACCTGATTCCATATAATTTAGGCTATTCCGTAGTATAATTTAGGAAATTATGCATGCCTAAGATCCAACACTAAGTCCACTAGGAAGTTCTTGAGCCACACTGCTTCTTTTGCTGCCTCTGATGCGGCAACGCATTTAGCCTACATGGTAGAGTCCGCCACGCATTTCTGTTTGACACTCCGCCATACTATGGCTCCACCTCCTAAAGTAAACACATACCCTGATGTAGGCTTGCTCTTGTCCCTATCACCTTGGAAATCTGAATCTCTGTAACCTCGGGGTACCAGCTCAGGCGCCTGATAGACCAACACTTGGTCCCTCGTTCTGCGTAAATACTTGAGAATGCATTTTACTGCCTCCCAATGAGCTTTCTCAGGGTTACTCTGATATCTACTTAAAATGCCAACGACATAACAGATATCAGGCCTCGGACACAACATGGCATATAAGAGACTTCCTATTGCCGAAGCATAAGGAACTGTTTTCATGACCTCTATCTTCTCAACAGTTTTGGGAGACTGTTATTTAGATAGATACACTCCGTGTCTGAAAGGTAGAAAACCTTTCTTGGAGTTTTGCATGTTAAAACGGGCGAGAATCGTGTCTATGTATGAAGCTTGAGAGAGCGTGAATGAACATCTCCTACGATATCAAATTATCTTCATCCCATGGATATGTCCCACTTCTCCTAAGTTCTTTCCATCAAACTGTTTGGATAGCCATACATTTATATCTGTAACACTTTCTTATTGTTGCCAATTAGTAAAATGTCATATACGTAAAGCACAAGAAACACCACCGCATTTCCATCACGTCTACGGTACACACATTGCTCATCCAGACACTGAGTAAATCCGTAAGATTGGATTACCTCATCAAACCGGATGTTCCAAGATCTGGATGCCTGCTTAAGTCCGTAAATGGACCTCTTAAGCCTGTAAACCTTATGCTCTTGGCCTTTCTCAACAAATCCCTCTAGTTGCTGCATGCAGATGATTTCCTCAAGACTTCCATTAAGGAAAGCTGTCTTGACATCCATCTGTCATATCTCATAATCTAAATGAGCAGCCATGGCCAAGAGAATCCGGATTGACTTAAGCATGGCTACCGGGGAGAAGGTTTCCTCACAATCAATTCCCTCTTTCTGAGTATACCCTTCGCCACAAGCCTAGCTTTAAAGGTTTCAACCTTTCCATCAGGTCATCTCTTGCGTTTGTAGACCCACTTACATCTAATGGGTTTGAACCCATCAGGCAGGTCCACAAGCTCCCAGACTTGATTGTGGTCCATCGACCCCATCTCAGATATCATTGCTTTTTGCCAAGATTCTGCATCTTTATCTTGGAGAGCCTCGTTGTAGTTTACTGGGTTAGGCTCAGACGCGCCTGGGACTAGGTCTGAAGCCTCTCCCATGCCAATGAACCTGTCGGGCTGTCTTACAACCCTCGCACTACGATAAGGCACCACCTGTGTAGGTGCATCATCTGTGATATCTTGTGCAGTGTGTAGTGTATCTACTTGTGATGGTGCATCAGGATTATCAGATTGTTTTCTAAGCTCTTCTAATACTATCTTGCTCTTGGGCTTGTGATCTAGAATATAGTCTTCATCCAAAAATCTGGCGTTAATGCTAACTATCACTTTCTGATCTTTAGGACTATAGAACAGACCACCTTTCGTTCACCTAGGATATCCTACAAATAGCATTACTTCCATTATTGCATCTAACTTAGCTACATCTGCCTTAAGCACATATGCAGGGCAACCCCAAATTTTGAGATGTCTCAGACTGGGCTTACGCATGTTCCACAACTCTACTGGGGTTGAAGACACGGTTTTAGATGGTACAATATTTAGGATGTACATTGTTATTTCCAAGGCATATCCCCAAAACGAACTCGACAAATCACTATAGCTCATCATTGACCTAGCCATTTCCATGAGAGTTTGGTTGTTTTTTTTCTACACCGTTCTGCTGTGGTATGCCAGGTGCAGACAACTAAGACTGAATTCTGACCTCGCTGAGGTATTCTCGAAATTCGTGGGATAGGTACTCACCACCACGATCTGATCGCAGTGTCTTCATACTTTTACCGTGATGTTTCTCCACATCTGCCTGATACTCTTTGAATTTACTAAAGTATTCGGACTTGTGGTGTATTAGGTAAATATATCCGTACTTTGAGTAATCATCCGTGAACGTCACAAAATACTCAAACCCACCTCATGCTTGGACCGATATTGGCCCACACAAGTCAGAATTAATCAACTCTAATACTTATTTAGATCTATAACCTTTTGCCTTAAAAGGTCTCTTGGTCATCTTACCTTCCAAGCAAGATTCGCGGGTTGAATAACTGTCAATCTCTAATGAACTTAAAGGTCCATCATTGACCAACCTTTGAATCCTACTAAGGTTTATATGACCTAGCCTGAGATACCAAATATAGATTGGATTCATTTTAGAAGGTTCTTTCCTCTTATTAGTGTTAGATGATGCGCCATTGATCTCTATGTTTTGCAAAACAGGAGAGTTTGATTTAATTATAAACAAATTGTCAGTTAATAAACCAGAAGAAATAAGTTTCCCATCTTTTCTAATAACAACAGAATCATCAGAAAAACTAAACTTATAACCATTCTTTAAGAGTTTAGAAACTGAAACAAGGTTCTTTCTAAAACTCGGTACATAAAGACAATTAACTAAATCTAGCCTAGAATTTTTGAAAATTAGGCTAACTACTCCCACTGCTTCTACTGACACTCTTGTAGTGTCGCCCAAGTAGATATTTAGCTCGCATTCTCTAAGTTTCCGGGTTACTTGGAACCCTTGCAAAGAATTACCAACATGGTCAGTGGCGCCTGAATCTACACACCAAGTATCTGTGGGAATCGCTGCTAAATATGTCTCAGTAATTAAGGCATAAACTATTGTACTTTTAAGCTTTGAAGAATCTAATTTCCAATGTCCTGTCTGATTGCACTTGAAGCACTTGTCTTTCGACTTATTCTTTGTAATATCTGGCTTAGGCGCAATTTACGCTTTTTGAGTTATTCCCTCGAACTATCTCTTCTTCTTTCCAGCCCCAGGCTTAGAAGAAGATTCTGAAGTTTTGACTACGACTAAAACTTGCTTCTTCTCTTAAAAAAGACTTTTAGCCACCACCAACTTTGCTAAGAGCTCGGATGAAGTACACAACAATTGATTCATGTTGTAGTTCAACCGAAACTGCTCATAGTTTTGAGGCAAGTTCAGGAGGACAATATCAACTTTGGTTTCACCATCGATTTTGCCTCCCATTACCTCAACCTCGTTGATGTTACTAATCATGTCAATGACATGATCTCTCACAGGAGTGCTCTCAGCTGTCAAGACAATGTCCAAATTATGACTCGAATCGATATAGTTCGGACCAGTTAATTTGATGTCTTTCAATATTATATCTAAAAGATTGAATACCATATCGAATACTGTAAATTAAATAAACAGACAATGTTTTAGTCTTTAATCCTAGAATTTTGAAAATCATAAGAAATTCTAATAATTATTGGCTTCCTTCAAAATAATAATTTAAACCACCAACATCTCATTCACCGGGATTCTCGCAAGCCATGATAGTGTGGACGTTTACGCTAACCCACATTCGTTTAAGACGAACCAAGTTCATTAACTACACTGTCTGACCAAACAATCTATTGGTCAATGTAGCTAATAGTCAGTGATTTCAGCCGTACAAATAAGCAGCGTAATCTCGATGGGAGGAATACTACAAATCGTACACTAAGTGTGTGCCATTATGTGACTTTTGGGCTTGTTATCTCAGGATAGTGCACCTCAGATGGAGAGGGTCTCGCATTTCTCCTAGTTAAACTTACTCTAGTCATCTTACTTAGAAATTCATAATCTAGCGATCTTGTGGTTGGACTCATCCGAATGGAGGAAGGCCCCAATGCCAATGCGCAAGTCCACCCACATCACATATGAACTCGTAATGGTGGCTGTGGGGATATTGAACCAACCCGCTCCCACTTAGATTTCTAAATTGAGGGTTTTTCTGGTTTTAACATGCAATTAACTAATCCTAAGTTATGTGCAAACATAAAACCAACATGCTTTAAAAATTATGCATCTAAAATATAGCACAAAAATTAAAGCACAAAAATTAAAACTATAAATAAGGGAAATTAATAAAAAAATAAGGGAAATTAATAAAAAAATAATTTTTCCCGACTATCATGGTTTTAATTGCTTCCATCTTCTGCCTTGTTCTCGTGTCCCGTCACGCCACTCGATGGATTGAGTCTTGAAACTTCAAAAAATGAAATCTGAAGGAAAAACGGACCAAAACGCGCGTGCCAAATGGCCCGCGCGTGCTCAGCACACACAAGGGGGGCCGCGCGCTGCTGTCGCGACTGCCGCTGCACGCTTGCGCAGCAATTTGGCTGCGCCGCGCAACGGCGGTGCCGCCAGTCCCAGTGGCGGCTCCCGCCGGCGAGCTGTAGCCAGCGCCGCTGCCCACCTTTGATTCATTCTTCGCTTCTTCCACGCTATTTGGTCTTTTTGCAATTCGTTCTGGGTTTTCTTGGGTTTCTACGAATTAAATATAACCCAAAACCCACGAATTCTCCTACTACAAGTTGCCCACCATAATGCCTTCGATTACAAAAAATTCTCCTACTACAAGGCTTATAGGAAAATTAAAATCAAAATTACATAGAAAAAATCCTACTACAGATTTGATCTAATTCTACACGGCTTCCAGCACGTGTTTATACTATTACAAGCATTCATAATAAAACCAAAACCCGTACATGTCCCGAGTTTAATTAAAAACCATACAAACACAGCCATAATAATCGGGATTTGTAAACCACCTGCAAATAAGACCATGTAATAAATCGAACAAGCACAAAAAACAAAACCAGGCTCTGATACCAATTGAAAGATTATCTGCTCGGACCCGGTCAAAAATTTACTTTCGTGCTACGCATTCCAGAATCGGAATCTTTGACCAGGCCTAGACTCTAGCACAATCGCTATTCCAACCCTTGTTTGAAATAACATTGCGCAGGATCTTGGTATGTACTCAATCAATTTATCACGCAACAAAATATTTTTAATTAAAGCGGTAACATAGAAAGTACCTCTTGAAGCATGTTACTCAGGTGATCGCTTGTATGACTCAAGACTTTGATCGCCTGTTGTGTGGGCAACGATCTAGCAAGCAATTGATCAGCAATCTACACAAAAGGACTCGTCGAAAAAATACTGTAGCTCGACGCCGCATGAATTGAACCGCTGCCGCCGCCGCCAGAATTTACTTCCCGTCGCCCGACAATTATACAAGAGAGAGAAAAACATTTTCTCTCTCTAAACTTTCTCTCTCTAGTTTTCGTGTCTTGAAAACTTAATAATTGTGTATTGTAGAATTACTAATCCCTTGTCTATATATAGAGCTACAAGAGAGACCTCAAGTTGGTTTGTGATTGGTCTTCCTAATGGGTTTAGGTAATTAATTAGTTTCAAAATCCAATTAGGTAACTAATCTAATAGGATAATCCAAATCCAAATAGATTTCCTAATCTCTAGAATTTTCTAATTCTGATTGAAATTTAAGACTTAATTAATTAATTAAATAATTCCACTTTGTTAATACTTAATTAACCCTTAAGAATAATTAATTAATTTATTAATTCTACTTATTCAATTAACCTACTACAAAATTAATCATACCACTAATGGATTAATTTTGGCACTACAATCCTATACCAAAATTGCTTCCGGAATAACTAAATTAATTTATTCTGAATCTCCCCACATCAAAGATTTAGTGCTCGTAAATTTATTAATTTACTGATAAATTAATTAATTAACTTCTTTAATTCTGAGACTAGTACCACTCGACCTTTTTACTATACCGGACATAAGTCCACCAGTTGGATTTAGTATAATAAACATAACGAGCTCATCTCGGGAGCAGTATCACCCTGAACGCACCGGTATATGGGTTTCTTTCGACAAACAGCAGCACACCAAGTAACTAAACACGCGCACCCAACCCACCGAGACTATTGGCCACAATTGATCTCACACATTGGCAGATCAAAGTACACTATGTATAATCCTCATGCCCGCCCAAATCTAGGGATTAAGACATAGAATACTAAGAACGAATTGTCTATTAAATCAGTACAAGACAAATCATTCTAAATGGTCAAGCTCAATATGCCCCAGGCATATCTATATGATTCATTTAGTTTAGACAAACCAATTATCTGAATCACATAATAACCTAAACCGACAGCGTGTCCAAAACTGTCTCAGTTACGAACCTCATTTATATATTATGTCTTTTAACCAATGATGAGATCTACTGTGTCACACCAGACACCTCATCTCTAACTACATAATATAAATGGACTTAACATGCACAACATATAAACCAAAACATTAAATTGATATATTAACTAGGAAAAAGTACAATACAAGCATAGTTTATGTATTCAAACCTAACAGTGGCCTCACTTCCCATTTTGATGGCTTCTTCAAGGCCATCGGAAGTCAAATGAATCTCAACATTAAGAACCCATGACAAGTAGTTATTCTCATAAATGTCAAGAGGGACAAATTCAAATTTCGTAATGTTAGACATATTGGTAAAATAAATGAATCAATTGATAACGCTTACCTAACCAGAATCTTGTAAGTGGTAGAGACTCGTGCTGATAATGTGTTATAAAAACACAACCCAACTTGTAGTATGAAACGAATAAAGAAGAAAAGTATAAGAACAAGGTAGAGAGAAATATGAGAGAAGTCTCTTGTATTTAGTTGTGTATTGTAATTAATGAATGACCCCTCTATTTATAATAGTAAGAGGGGTTTACATATAGAAAACAAATATTACAATATCACATCATATCAAATAATGTGATATCAAATCATATCATTATTGGAGTTGAATACATAAGCTATGCTTGTGTTGTACTTTTTCCCAGTTAATATATCGATTTATGTTTTGGTTATATTTGTTGTGCATTATTTGTCCACTTATATTATGTAGTTAGATGATGAGGTGTCTTGTGTGACACAGTAGATCTCATCATTGGTTAAAAAACATAATATATAAATAAGGTTCGTAACCGAGACAGCTTTGGACAAACTGTCAGTTTAGGTTATTATGTGTTTCGGATAATTGGTTTGTCTAAACTGATTGAATCATATAGATATGCCCGGGGCGTATTGAACTTGACCATTATGAATGATTTGTCTTGTACTGATTTAATAGACAAATCGTTCTTGGTATTCTATCTCTTAATCCCTAGACTCGAGCGTGCATGAGGATTAGACATAGTGTACTTTGATATACCAATGGGTGAGGTCAATTATGGCCAATAATCTCGGCAGGTTGGGTGCGCGTGTTTAGTTGCTTGGTGTGCTGCTACTTGTCGAAAGAAAACCATGTACCGGTGCGTCCGGGGTGATGGTGCTCCCGAGATGAGCTCGTAATGTTTATTATACTAAATCCGGCCGGTGGACTTATGTCTGATATAGTAAAAAGGTCGAGTGGTACTAGTCTCAGAATTAAAGAAGTTAATTAATTACTTTATCAGTAAATTAATAAATTAACGAGCACTAAATCTTTGATGTGGGGAGATTATGAATAAATTAATTAAGTTGTTCCGGAAGCAATTCTGGTGTAGAATGGTAGTGCCATAATTAATCCATTAGTGGTACGATTAATTATGTATTGGGTTATTGACAAAGGTAGATTTAATTAATTAAGTAACTAATTAATCCTTGTGTCAGTTGGTTGTGAATCATACCAGGAACTGGATTAAGGATAAGTGAATCCCTGTATCAGTTGATTGTGAATCATACCAGGAACTGGATTGGGATAAGTGAATCCCTGTATCAGTCCAGGAATAGGATTGAAGGAAACAGAAACCCAGTAGGAAGACCAATAGGGATTAGCTATTCCACAACATACAATTCATAAGTTTTCAAGACAAGAAAACTAGAGAGAGAAAATTCTAGAGAGAGAAAATTCTCTCTCTAAATTCAGATTTCATAGAGCTTGAGGCAGCCGAAATTTTCTTCAAAATTTTGGCAGCAACGTGTAGCTTTCTCTCTCTATCCGGGCGGTGCGTTAATTGTACGCGCCAGGTGCAGCGGTGCTGGAATTTTCTGGTAGGTGGATTGTGGTGATTAGCTGATAAAATTGCTTGTTAGATTGCTGCCCACACAGCATACAAGCAAAGTCTTGAGGCATACAAGAGAATCACCTGGTTATATGTTTCAATAGGTAATTCTTATGTTTTCGCTTTTAATTAAGAATTTTTGTTCCGTCGTAAATCGAATGAGTGCAAACCCAGATCCTGTGCAATGTTATTTCAAGCAAGGATTGGAATAGCGATTATGCTAGCGTCTAGGCCTGGCTAGAAATTCCGATTCTGGAATGCATAGCACGAAAGTGAGTTTCTGGCTAGGCCCGGACAGATAATCTTTCAATCATATCATATAATATCTCCAAAATTATATGAACATTCAATTATGGTCAATCTATTATTTTCATAACAATTTCAAAATTTTGTAAGTGTATTATATTTATTCACTCATCATATGATGCATTTGTTAAAGTTTTCTAATTAAAATAAAGTCATGCTTAGTGCTTATGATAAAGGTCAAGTCTCTTATTTGGTCTGTCTAGATTGTGGTAGTTAAATTAGTAAAAAATAAATGAAATTTACCCTGCTAACTTTAGTAGTACAGTGGTCATTAATTCATTTCCTTAGCAAAAATGATAAAATTATTTATACTAAATTCTATAAACTCAAATGTATTTTGTTTAGTTATCTCTAAAAAAATTAAATAACCACTAATTTAATGGATGAAATATAATGTTAAAAAGCTCTACTCAAAGCATATGTATCCATTTCTATATAACAATCAATCATTAATGTAAAGATAAATTGAAAATTCGAGATAAATTAGTTATAATTTACTAATTTTCATTTAATAAACTAATTTTTTTTAATTTTGTTGATAAATTATTTATGCAACTTTGAAGCCCTCTTGCCGTTTGTAGAGTAAAAAGGACATTTATATCCTAAAAATTTCGGAAGACAAGGATAGGGTTACTTTAATCTTTTACTCAATATTTATATCAACCGCTTTACTCATTTTTCTTACCAAAGGTTATTTGCATGAAAAATTATATTGTGATCATATGACTAATCGTTATATAGTAGTATTAGGGTTATACTGCAAGGTGTTCTTTGACAAATAGTAAGATAACATTGGCTAAGGGGGAAACAATGGACATTCAGGGGGCCACCACATTAAATGATAAAAGATTCTTTATATTAAAGTGTTATGGGTATCTTGTAAGATACTCCGTAGGTGTATGATATAATTTGCCCTATAGGATCACTATTTTTTGGTGTACCCATCCCTAAAATAGTAAATTTTTATTTTGAGGAGGGAGTAGGAGCGTGCTGGGGTTTTTTTTTTCCTTTCTTCTGTCAGCAATGGCTTTTTTTTTTTTTTTTTGTTCTCTTCATAGGCACTTTTTTCCCAGTTGTTTTTCTTCCTAAACAATTCATTATTTATATTTTAATTTTTTTAATTCTTTTAACAGGTACAAAATTATTTTTATTTATTTTATAATTAAAAAGTTTTTAAACATTATTTAATTTACTTAATAAACATGAGATTATATCAAAAATTATATAAAAGATTTCATTTCATGCAAAGATTAAATTCATATCAAGCAAAATAAGTTTTCATATGAAGCAAAATTAGGGGTAACTTTCTTTATAAGAATATGTACGTTGTATTGATAAGAAAGTTGAAACCCTACTATGCATGATATGAAATCTTATTTTGTTTGATATGAAACTATATTTTGTATGATATAGACCCTCTGTTATGCTTTCATATAAGAAGATGTACATTATAATGATATGAAACCTGACTATGCATGATATGAAATCATATTATGTTTGATATGAACTTATGTCTAGTATGATATGAACCATTTGTTTACTCTCTTATAAGAAGTTGTATGTTGTACTGATATGAAACCCGACTAGGCATTATATGAAACCATGTTATGTCTAATATGAATTTAAGTTCTGTATGATATGAATCATTTGTTTACTTTCATATAAGAATCTCTTCGTTGTATTGATATGAAACCCGACTATGCATTATATGAAACCATGTTATGTCTAATATGAATTTATGTTTAATATGACATGAACCTCTTGTTTACTTTCATATAAGAATCTATTTATTGTATTGATATGAAATCATGTCCCGTCTGATATGAAACTATATTATGTTTCATATATGAACCTCTATGTTGTATTGATACAAAAGTCTGCTACGCATGATATGAAATCATATTCTATCTGATATGAAACTATATTTTATATAATATGAATCCTTTGTTTGTTTTTATATAAGAATCGCTTTGTTGTAGTGATATGAAAGTCTGTTATACATGATATTAAATGATATTCTGTTTGATATGAAACTATGTTTTGTATGATATAATTATTATTTTTTGCTTTCATATAGGAACCTCTATGTTGTATTTGATATGAAAGTCTGCTACGCAAGATATGAAACCATGTTTCATTTGATATGAACTTGAATTTTAAAAATTAAAAAAAAACTATTTTATGTTTTAAAAAAAATATAAGAATGAAAACATAAAAATTATGTATGAAGTCTGATTATTTTTGAAAAAAAATTATGAACTAAACAAATATTTATTGTTAAAAAGAAAAAAAAAACTGACGTTTGAAAGAAAAAAAAACATGGCGCACGTGTCTGTAGAGAAAATTAAAAAAAAAAAAAAGACACAAATGTCGCGCGCTTCTTGTAGGAGTAGGAAATTTTTTTTTCTTTTAAATATTAATAGAGGCACGTCTGGCGTGCGCGCCTATAGAGAAAAGACTAAAAAAAACACACACACAAATATCGTGCTCGTCCTGTATAGTAGGACATTTTTTTTTAAAAAAAAAGAAAAAATAGACGCGCCTCTCCCCATGGGGACATCAAAAATCGCAAATTATATGGTACCCTTAAGGCATAGAGCATTATGCCCCTAGTAGTTATTTATGTAAATTTTTAATAAATTTAATGTTTTTTTGAAACTTTTATAAAGATTCATTCACTCTCCACATATTAGTGTGTGTAACAGAAACTCTTTCATAATTATGGTTAATCTTTATTGATTGAAAGATAATTATATTAGCTAAAATTGAATATTCTAGCATTAAATAATGGAAACATAAATATGTTAAAGATCTTGTTCTATATTTAAGATGTAAATTAATATATTATAAATATATAAAATTTCTTATATTAAAATATGCTTATACTGTTAATCAATTTTGAACTTATTTTCATAAAAAAACAATACCTAATGAAGATTAATTTAATTATCTAGATTTTCTGAACGATAGAGGAGAAACAAATAATGTTCATCAATTTTGAATATGATTGCATAAAAAACTATACCCTGACCCATTTGATTAATAACTAAACCACAATTTTCTATATGATAACTAAACCCTAACCCATTTTCAATGAAACATTGAACTCTAACATTTTTTATAAAAACTAAACCCTAACCTTTTCATTTAAGATCTATACCCTAACCCATTTGATTAAAATCTAAACCCTAATCCCCTTAAATAACTAAACCCTAACCCTAAACCCTAATCTCTATACCCTAACCCTTAAATAACTAACCCTTAACCCTAATCCCTAAACCCTAACCCTTAAATAACTAAACCCTAACCTCTAAAACCCTAAACCCTAATTCCTAAACCTAAACAGGTTAGAGTTCAGTTATTCATCATAGGTTAGGGGTTTAGTTATTCATCGAAAGGATTAGGATCAGTTATTCATCAAATAGGTTTAGGGTTTAGTTAGTATATAGAAAGGTTAGGGTTTAGTTATTCACCAAATGGGTTAGGGGTTTAGTTATTATATAAATGGTTAGGGTTCGGTTATTCATCAAATGGGTTAGGTGTTTTCATAAAATGGGTTAGGGGTTAGTTATTGTTCAGGTTCAGTTATTCATCAAATAGGTTAGGGGTTTAATAAGGTTAGAGTTCGGTTATTCATCAAATAGGTTAGGGGTTAGTTATTATATAAAATGTTAGGGTTTAGTTGTTCATCAAATGAGTTAGGGGTTTAGTTATTATTTATAAGGTTAGGGTTCGGTTATTCATCAAATGTATTAGGGGTTTTCATTAAATGGGTTAGGGTTTAGCTATTATATAGAAGGTTACGGTTCAATTATTCATCAAATGGGTTAGAGTTTAGTTATAATATAAAATATTATGGTTCAATTATTCATTTAATGTACTAACAGTATTCATCAAATGGGTTAAGGGTTAGTTATTATATGAAAAGTTAGGGTTCAGTTACCGATCAAATGGGTTAGGTGTTTTCATCAAATAGTTTAGGGGTTATTTATTATATAAAAGGTTAGGGTTCAGTTATTCATCAAATGGGTTAGGGTTTATGAATGATTATCTGTTCGGGCCTGGTAAAAAATTCACTTTCGTGCTATGCATCCAGAATCGGAACTCTTGACCAGGCCTAAACTCTAGCACAATTGCTATTCTAATCCTTGCTTGAAATAACATTGCGCAGGATCTTAGCTTCTACTTGTTCGATTTGTCACGCAACAATAAATTCCTAATTAAAGCGGAAGTTTAAGAATTACATCTTGAAACGTGTAATTAGGTGATCGCTTGTATGACTCAAGACTAACTCGTATGTTGTGTGGGCAACGAACCAGCAAACCAACGATCAGCAATCCACCAAAAACTCACAAAGCAGCCGCCAAAAAATCCACCGGAGCCGCCGTCACGAACGCGTGAAGTCCACGCGCCGATCAAGAGTTTCCACGCGCCGTCACCTCACCCACCACGCGCCGCCAAAAAGCTTGAAGGAAAGCCGGCCACTGATCTAGGGAGGAGAGCCGTCGCCTGAAGCTTGGAAAATCCGACTTTGAGAGAAAATATTAATTATCTCTTTAGGATTTTCTCTCTCTAGTTTTCTTGTCTTGAAAACTTATGAATTGTGTATTGTGAATTGCTAATCTCTTATCTATTTATAGAGTTACAAGAGAGACCCCAAGTTGGTTTAGGATTGGTCCTCCTATTGGGTTTGTGTTTTGTTTCAATCCTGTTCTACGACTGATTCACCTCTAACTGACATAAGGATTCGCTTATCCTTAATCCAGTTCCTGGTTTGATTCACAACCAGCTGACAAAAGGATTCACTTATCCTCAATCTAGTTCCTGGTCTGATTGACAACCAATTGACACAAGGATTAATTAATTATTTAATTAATTAATCTACCTTTATCAATTTCCCAATACATAATTAATTGTACCACCAATGGATTAATTATTGCACTACCATCCTATACCAGAATTGCTTCCGGGATAACTAAATTAATTATTCTTTAATCTCCCCACATCAAAGATATTGTGCTCGTTAATTTATTAATTTATTGATAAATTAATTAATTAACTTCTTATAATCCGATATTAGTACCACTCGACCCTTTTACTATACCGGACATAAGTCCACCGGTCGGGTTTAGTATAATAAACATAACGAGCTCATCTCGGGAGCACCATCACCCAGGACGCATCGGTACATGGTTTTCTTTTAAGAAGCAACAGCACACCAAGCAACTAAACACGCGCACCCAACCTACCAAGACTATTGGCCTCAAATGACCTCACTCTTTGGCAGATCAAAATACACTATGTCTAATCCTCATTCCTGCTCAAGTCTAGGGATTAAGAGATAGAATACTAGGAATTAATAGTCTATTAAATCAGTAAAAGACAATTCATCCTAAATGGTCAAGTTCAATATACCCCAGGCATATCTATGTGATTCAATTAGTTTAGACAAACCAATTTTCCAAATCACATAATAACCTAAACTGACAATGCGTCCAAAACTGTCTCTGTTACGAACCTCATTTATATATTATGTCTTTTAACCAATGATGATATCTATTATGTCACACCAGACACCTCATCATCTAATTACATAATATAAATGAACAATAAACAATTTAAGTAAAACATTCAATCGATAAATAAACTGGGAAATAGTTTAATACAAGCAAAGCTTTAGTTTTCAAACCTAACAGTTTATTTATTATATAAAAGGTTAGGGTTCAGTTATTTATCAAATGTTTTAGGGGTTAGTTATTATATAAAAGGTTAGGGTTCAGTTATTCATCAAATGGGTTAGGGGTTAGTTATTTTGTAAAAAGTTATGGTTCAGTTATTCATCAAATGGGTTAGGGATTTAGTTATTATATATATGGTTAGGATTCGGTTATTCATTAAATGGGTTAGGGTTTAGTTATTATATAAAAGGTTAGGGTTCAAATATTCATCAAATGGGTTAGGGGTTTAGCTATATATAAATGGTTAGGGTTCAGTTATTCATTAAATGGGTTAGGGTTTAGTTATTATATAAAATTTCATGGTTCAGTTATTCATCAAATGTGTTAGGGTTTTGTGTTTCGTCAAAAAAGTTAGGGTTCAGTGTTTCATCAAAAAGTTAGGGCTCAGTTTATTTAGTGAAAAATTTAGGGCTCAGTTTTCTAATTGAAAGTGTTAGAGTTTAGTGTTTCATAAAAAATGTTAGGGTTTAGATTTTTAATTGAATGGTTTAGGGTTCACTTATTTAATTGAAAAGGTTGGGGTTCAGTTTTTCATAAAAAGGTAAGGGTTCAGTGTTTCATAAAAAAATTTGGGGTTCAGTGTTTTAATGGAAAAAGTTAGGTCAATTTTTCATCAAAAATATTAGAATTCAATATTTCATGAAAATGGTTAGGGTTAATTGTTTAATAAAAAAGATTAGGGTTTATATTTTAATCGAAAAGTTTAGGATTCAGTGTTTCATAAAAAAAGGTTAGGGTTTAGTTTTTTAATTCAAAACGTTAGTTTTCAGCATTTCATAAAAAATGTTAGGGTTCACTTTTTCAATTGAAAATATTAGGGTTCAGTTATTCATCAAATGAGTTAGGGGTTTAGTTATTCATCTAAATGTTTAGGGTTCAGTTATTTATCATATGAGTTATGGTTTAGTTATTATATAAAAGGATAGGGTTTAGTTATTCATCGAAAGGGTTAGGGTTTAGTTATTATATAAAAAGTTAGGATTCAGTTATTCATCAAATAGGTTAGGGGTCCTTTATTCATCAAATAGGTTAGAGATTTAGTTATTCGTCGAAAAGGATAGGGTTCAGTTATTCATTAAATGGGTTAGGATTTTTCATCAAATGGGTTAGGGTTTAGTTATTATATAAAAGGTTAGGATTCAGTTATTCATCAAATAGTTTAGGGTATAGTTATTTATTGAAAATGTTAGGGTTTATATTTTAATCGAAAAAGTTAGAGTTCAGTAATCCATCGAAAGGGTTAGAGTTTAGGTTTTTAATCAAAAAGGTTAATGTTCAGTGTTTCATCAAAAAGGTTAGGGTTCAGTTTTGTAAGTAAAAAAGTTAGGGTTCAGTGTTTCATAAAAAATGTTAGGGTTTACTTTTTTAAATGAAAATATTAGGGTTCAATGTTTCATAAAAAAGGTAGGGTTCAATTTTTTAATTGAAAAGGTTACGGGTTCAGTTCTTCATAAAAGAGGTTAGGGTTCAATGTTTCATCAAAAAAGTTTGGGTTCAGTTTTTTAATTGAAAATGTTAGGGTTCAATTTTTCAATTGAAAAGGTTAGGGTTTAGTCCATTATAAAAAAAATGTTAGGGTTCAATGTTTCATCAAAAGGTTAGTCTCAAAGAAAATGTTCTTTCATAATTATGAACCTGCTCAAGAAAAGTATGATAGAAAATGTTCTTAGAAGTCTCAAAGATCACATGAAATCAAATAGTATATATATATATATATATATATATACACCTCTGTACATGGAATCAAGCATCAGCTTTTTCACTGTTATTTTCCCTCCTGCATTCCTACAACATACACAAACACACAATTAGTACATGTTAAAGCCACTTTCATAATCCACAAAAATCCATATACAGATGATATTACACACCAGCAAATTAATTCCATCTTCAAAGGAAAGATTAACAAATAGCACCTTTTATATCATTGTACAGCTGTTCTCAAAGACTGCTTAAAAAGTTCTTATGTATTTTTAGCTACAAATTATGAACCCGCTTAAGAAAAGTTGGATAGAAAATGTTCTTAGAAGTCTCAAAGACCACATGGAATCCATCTTCTTCTTTTCATTTCCATGAGGCTCTGCAGCTTCTGCCATATTAAACACCATAAACATCCAATAAAATCAGGGACACCCCAAATGTCCAAAAAAAAAAAAAAAAAAATACAGAATAGAGAAAAACAAAAAGTAAGAAAACAAGTTATAGGCAAAATATTAACAGAGTAGACCCAAGCAGAGCAGTTTTCAGTTGTAATATTCTTCAGTCACAAACTACTTCGACTCGTCCTCCTCTGATGAATCTGAATTCATAGCTTCACTACATCTCCAATCCTTTTTCAATATCTGTCTCAATTGCGGGGACTTCTAGAACCACCATGTTTGAAAAGTGATGGTGCTGATTATAAAAGTTACAGAGAGCATCTAAAATTGGTGTTGCTTCTGTTTTTTTGGCAAAAGTAGAGAATGATTTTTCATATAAATTTTAAAATTGATTCGGCTATTTATGGATATATTTTGGATAATTTTTTATTTAATTGTAAAGATTGATTTAGTTATTTTTAGATAGATTTTGTAGTAATTTTTTTACCATATTTTCATCATTTCCTTAATTCAAATAGTGTGTGCACTTCACTCTCTCAAGTTTTAGTTTTTTCTTTTTTTTTTTTTGTTTGTTAAGGGTATATAGCAACATACCCTATGGTACTATATACCAATTGACGAAAAATTGGTATCCCTATGAGATCACTATATACCAATTGTATTTGAATAGGTTTTGTAGTTAAAAAGATAAATATAATTATTAAAAATATTGAAAAAAAAATTAGTAATTTGATTACAGTACAAATATAACTGGTTCAAAAGAAATTGGCTATAAAATGACATCTCTTATCTTTTTGGGGGCATATGTACCCAGGACCAAACGTGCAAATAAATATAGGATTAGTTTGAAATTTATTCAAAATTAATTATAATCTTGATAAGATTTTATTATCCAAATTGATTTTTATATATACAAATGTATATCTTAATTAAATTTAAATATCTTGTCTCCTACGTGAAAGATTATCTGCCCGGGCCTAGCCAGAAACTCACTTTCTTGCTATGCATTCCAGAATCGGAATCTCTGGCCAGGCCTAGACGCTAGCACAATTGCTATTCCAACCCTTTTGAAATAACATTGCGTAGGATCTGGGTTCGCACTTATTCGATTTATCACACAACAAAAATTCTTAATTAAAAGCGGAAGAATAAGAATGACCAATTGAAGCGTATACCCAGGTGATTTTCTTGTATGCCTCAAGAATTTGATTGCACGTTGTGTGGGCAATGATCTAGCAATTAATTGATCAACTAATCACCACAATCCACCTGCCAGAAAATACCTGCAACGCTGCACCTGGGGCGTACAATTAACACACTGCCCGGAGAGAGAGAAAACTACACTTTGGAACCAAAAATCAAGAAAAAATTCGGCTGCCTTAAGCTTAAAGAATTCGATTTCAAGAGAGAGAAATTTTCTCTCTCTAGGATTTTCTCTCTCTAAGTTTTCTTGTCTTGAAAACTTCTGAATTGTGTATATAGAATAGCTAATCCCTTGTCTATATATAGAGTTATAGGAGAGACCCCAAGTTGGTTCAGGATTGGTCTTCCTACTGGGTTTATGTTTCCTTCAATCCTGTTCCTAGACTGATACACATCCAACTGATCTAGGGATTCACTTATCCCAAACCAGTTCCTGGTATGATTCATAACCAACTGATACAGGGATTCACTTATCCCAATCTAGTTCCTGGTATGATTCACAACCAATTGACACAAGGATTAATTAATTACTTAATTAATTAAATCTACCTTTGTCAATAATCCAATACATAATTAATCGTACCACTAATGGATTAATTATGGCACCACCATCCTACACCAGAATTGCTTCCGGAATAACTTAATTAAATTATATTCATAATCTCTCCACATCAAAGATATAGTGCTAGTTAATTTATTAATTTACTGATAAATTAATTAATTAACCTCTTTAATTCCAAGACTACTACCACTCGACCTTTTTACTATACCGGACATAAGTCCACCGGTCGGGTTTAGTATAATAAACATTACGAGCTCATATTGAGAGCACCATCACCCCGGACGCACCGGTACATGGTTTCCTTTTCACAAGCAGCAGCACGCCAAGTAACTAAACACGCGCACCTAACCGACCGAGACTATTGGCCACAATTGACCTCACCCATTTGTAGATCAAAGTGCACTATCTCTAATCCTCATGCCCGCTCGAGTCTAGGGATTAAGAGATAGAATACCAAGAATGATTTGTCTATTAAATCAGTACAAGACAAATCATTCTTAAATGTCAAGTTCAATACACCCTGGGCATATCTATATGATTCAATTAATTTAGACAAACCAATTATCCGAATCACATAATAACCTAAACCGACAGTTTGTCCAAAGCTGTCTCGGTTACGAAACTCATTTATATATTATGTCTTTTAACCAATGATGAGATCTACTGTGTCACACAAGACACCTCATCATCTAACTACATAATATAAATGGACAAATAATGCACAACCAAATATAACCAAAACATAAATCGATATATTAACTGGGAAAAAAGTACAACACAAGCATAGCTTATGTATTCAACTCCAACAATCTCCCACTAATACATAAGATGTGCTTTAAGTATATATCTACATTCAATCCCTATACAATCTGCTACTATATATCTAGAAAAACTGTCATGGCTCTCCTAAGTATCTGATTCCCATGCCCTCCACGTGAGCCTCAAAGACTTTTGAAGTTAATGTCTTCATGAACGGATCTGCAAGGTTATCCTCTGATGCTATCTTAGCCACGACCACATCTTCCCTCTTTACGATGTCTCGTATCAGGTGGTACTTGCGCTGTATATGTTTACTCGCCTTGTGGGCTCGTGGTTTCTTCGAGTTTACTACTGCACCGTTGTTATCACAATATACTGTGATAAACTTCTACAAACCAGGAATCACATCTAAGTCCACTAGGAAATTTTTGAGCCACACTGCTTCCTTCGCTGCCTTTGACAAGACAACGTATTCAGCCTTCATGGTAGAGTCCGCCAAGCATTTTTGCTTGACACTCTGCCAAACTATGGCTCCACCTCCCAGAGTAAACACATACCCTGAGGTAGACTTGCTCTTGTCCCTGTTGCCTTGGAAATCTGAATCTGTGTAACCTCGGGGTACCAGCTCAGGCTCCTGATAGACCAACACTTGGTCTATAGTTCTGCTCAAATACTTGAGAATCCATTTTGCTACCTCCCAATGAGCTTTCCCGGGGTTACTTTGATATCTGCTTACCATGCCAATGGCATAACATATATCAGGCCTCGTACACAACATGGCATACATGAGACTTCCTACTGCCGAAGCATAAGGAACTGTCTTCATGGCTTCTATCTCCTCAACAGTCTTGGGAGACTGTTCCTTAGACAGATGCACTCCATGTCTGAAAGGGAGAAAACCTTTCTTGGAGTTCTGCATGTTGAAACAGGCCAGAATCGTATCTATGTATGAAGCTTGGGAGAGCGTTAATGAACGTTTTCTACGATCTCGAATTATCTTGATCCTAAGGATATGTCCCGCTTCCCCTAAGTCCTTCATATAAAACTTCTTGGACAGCCATGTCTTTAAGTCTGATAAAACTTTCTTGTTGTTGCCAATCAATAGAATGTCATCTACATAAAGCACAAGCAACACCACTGAGTTTTCATCACGTCTGCGATACACACATTGCTCATCCGGACACTGAGTAAATCCGAAGGACTGGATTATCTCATCAAACCGGATATTCCAAGATCTGGATGCCTACTTAAGTCCGTAAATGGACCTCTTAAGCTTACAAACCTTATGCTCTTGGCCACTTTCAACGAATCCCTCTGGCTGCTGTATCAAGACTTCCGTTTAGAAAAGTTGTCTTGACATCCATCTATCATATCTCATAATCTAAATGAGAAGCTATGGCCAAGAGAATCCGGATCGACTTAAGCATGGCTACCGGGGAGAAGGTTTCCTCATAATCGATTCCCTTTTTTGGAGTATACCCCTTCGCCATTAGCCTAGCTTTAAAGGTTTCCACCTTCCCGTCAGGTCCTCTCTTATGTTTGTAGACCCACTTGCATCTAATGGGCTTAAACCCGTCAGGCAGGTCCATAAGCTCCCAGACTTGATTGTGGTCCATTGACCCCATCTCGGATATCATTGCCTTACGCCAAGATTCTACATCTTTATCTCGGAGAGCCTCATTGTAGTTAACTGGGTAAGGGTCAGACGCACCTGGGACTAGGTCTGAGGCCTCTTCTATGCCAATGAACCTATCGGGTTTTCTCACAACCCTCCCACTACGATGAGGCACCACCTGTGTAGGCGCATCATCTGTGATCTCTTGCGTAGTGTGTGGTGTATCTACTTGTGCCAGTGTATCAGGATTAGTAGTTTGTCGCCTAAGCTCTTCTAGTACTATCGTACTCTTGGGCTTGTGATCTAAGATATAGTCCTCTTCCAAAAATCTAGCGTTGGTACTAACCACCACCTTCTGATCTTTAGGACTATAAAATAGACCATCTTTCGTTCCCCTAGGATATCCTACAAACAGTATTAATTCAGTTCTCGTATCTAACCTAGCCTCATCTGCCTTAAGCACATGTGCTGGGCAACCCCAAACTCTGAGATGTCTTAGACTGGGCTTCCGCCCATTACACAACTCTACTGGGGTTGAAGACACGGTTTTAGATGGTACAAGATTAAGAATGTACATCGCTGTTTCTAAGGCATATCCCCAGAACGAACTTGGCAAATCACTATAGCTCATCATCGTCCTAACCATTTCCATGAGAGTACGATTCCTTCTTTCTGCTACACCGTTCTGCTGGCGTGCCAGATGCAGACACCTGAGACTGAATTCTGACCTCACTGAGGTATTCTCGAAATTCATGGGATAGGTACTCCCCACCACGATCTGATCTTAGTGTCTTGATACTCTTACCATGATGCTTCTCCACATCTTGTTGGTGTATATGCCCTAATGAGGGCTATTTATGTAAATAAACTTTGAGGGTTATTTATGTAAATAAGACATTTGTCGTTTGATTGATTATTTATCTGATGAGTTAATTTCATGAAATTATATTCTTGTGCATATTGAATTTTATGAAATCGATCCGCCAAAAGAAACACTCCATGGACTGTTAGATCATGAGTGATTCTTTTGAGTAGTACTCGTACGAGGATCCTTAGACCAGAAATCACTGCATAGTCTTAGGTGAATTAGAGTGTGCTTTGACATATGCCTAACGGGACCGTAACAGGTTGCCAAGTACGGGTATGATTGGGTACACTATGAGTCACGCTAAGGTATGTAGGTGAAGTGATGGGACTACAAGTCTCTCTTAAATGAGAGATGATATCTTGGCCGCTTGATAGTGAACTGAGAAGTGCATGGCCGTGCCCAAGAAATGATAAGGGTTATCATTTGCTTGATTAAGTTCAGTGTCACTAAGAGATCAAGTAAAACGTTTAGCTATATAAGGATGATTGGTTCCATGCCTTATGCTAAACTGGATATCAGTGTAGAGGACATTACGTAGTATACTCGGAAGGTTGTGTTGAATCACCATTCGACCCTCCGTTCTGAATTGTGTAGTCATTATGTCTTGCTAGAGACCACTAATGATTTATGGATTAATTAATGAGATTAATTTATTCATTGTCAATTTGGAATGGACCTACAGGATCGCACATAAGTGAGTTCGATGAGTCAGAATTAATTAAATTGCCTGTTCTAAGTATAAGAGTTATACTTAAATAGATAATATTTAATTAAATGGTTTAATTAAATATTATTGAAGAGTTTTACCGTATTAATTAAAAGTTAATTAATTACCTGGGAAGAATTGAGTTGAGCTGATAAATCAAGGGACCTAATTGTGAATTAAGGTTCTTGACCCATCAGCCTGATCCATGGATCAATGGGTTGATCCATGGTGTTGGTAAAACCCAACTCAGTAAATAATTAATTAATTATTATTAATTATTATTTATAATTATTAAAACAGATACTTCTCGAATCAGAGAAGTATCTGGAGTCTGTTAAAAACGTTTTAACAGACTCAGTTTTAAAATAAACGTTTGAAAAAAAAAATTCTTTTTTAAGAGACAATCAGACTTTACAAAATAACGTTCTTCCAGAAAATTATTCTTCCCAGAGAGAAAAAGGTTTTCTCTAAAACAGGTAAATTTTGGGGCTAGCACCGGTTCTGAGAGAACTCCAGTGCAAGAACGTAGAGACAATTCGCTTGAATTGTTCTGTGGTGGTGAACGCAATCTTCCCAAAGGATCCAGGCGTCTGCACAACCGATTACGTATCTCGTGCAAGATGGCGAAGGGTTCGTCAGTAAGTACGCATTTGATCAAGATGAAGGGGTATATTGATACCCTAGAGAGATTAAATGCACCTCTTTCTAGAGAGTTAGCCATTGACATCATCTTGGCTTCACTGCCTGATGATTACAATGACTTTGTGGTGAACTACAACATGCATAACATGGAGAGGACAATTCCTGAGCTCCATGGAATGCTTAAAAATACTGAGCAAACCCTTCGGAAGGCAACGCCAGTACTTGTTGTGGAAAAGGGTAAGGGCAACAAGAGAAAGTTTAAAGGCAAGGCAAAAGTTGCTGAAAACAAGAAGCCTCGCAGTAAGACTGCTCCTAAGGCTCAGCCTCAAACTCCTCCTGCTAAGAAAAATGCTCAGAAGGACGCAGTATGTTTCCATTGCAATCAGAAGGGGCATTGGAGAAGAAACTGCAAGCTGTTTCTTGAAGAGAAGAAACAGAATCCTTCGGCTTCAGGTATCTTTGTTATTGAGATTAATTTTTCTATGTCCACCTCATGGGTATTAGATACCGGTTGTGGGGCTCACATTTGTACTGATGTGCAGGGACTGAGCAATAGAAGGATGACAAAGAAAGGCGAAGTAGATCTCCGAGTAGGCAACGGGGCAAGAGTTGCAGCCGTTGAAGTTGGAGATTACATTTTGTCTTTGCCTTCCGGTTTAAACATTGTTTTAGAGAATTGTTATTATGTACCTACTATGAGTAGGAATATTATTTCAATTTCTTGCTTGGATATCAAAGGATTTCGTTTTATTATTGGTAATAAATCGTTGTCTTTATATCAAAAAGATGTTTTATATGGAGTTGCAAATTTGTGCAATGGCCTATATATCTTGGATTTGACCCAAGAGAAAATTGTATATAACATTGAAAAGAAAGCCAAATTAATTCAATCTGATTTAAGTCCAACATATCTATGGCACTGTCGTCTAGGCCATGCAAATGAGAAGCGAGTTCAAAGACTTCATAAGGATGGAGTGCTTGGTTCATTTGATTTTGAATCATATGACACATGTGAACCCTGTTTGCAAGGCAAAATGACGAAGAGTCCTTTCAGCAAGAAAGGCGAGAGGACTAGTGAGCTATTGGCACTAATACATACAGATGTATGTGGACCGATGAGCACACAAGCCAGAGGTGGATTTGAATACTTCGTGACTTTTACCGATGACTATAGTAGATATGGTTATGTCTACGTAATGAGGTATAAAAGTGAAACTTTTGAAAAGTTCAAAGAGTTTAAAAATGAAGTAGAAAATCAGTTAAATAGAAGGATTAAGGCTATTCGCTCCGATCGGGGAGGTGAATACCTTAATGATGAGTTCGATGGCTATCTAAAACAGTGTGGAATTGTTTCACAGCTGACTCCGCCAGGAACACCTCAATGGAATGGTGTATCCGAGAGGAGGAATCGGACCTTATTAGATATGGTTCGATCTATGATGGGCCAAGCGACTCTCCCTATGTCCTTTTGGGGTTATGCCCTCCTTTCAGCTGCCTACTTACTAAATCGTATTCCATCTAAGGCAGTAGATAAGACTCCATATGAGATGTGGACGGGTCAAAAACCCTATATGTCATATCTACGAGTTTGGGGTTGTCAAGCTCATGTAAAGCGTTTACAAAGTAGTAAGCTTGAACCTAAAACTGACAAATGCCTGTTTGTGGGATATCCTAAGGAAACTAAAGGATATCAATTCTACAATCCAACTGAGAACAAAGTGTTTGTTGCTCGGGGAGCCACTTTCTTAGAGAAAGATTTTCTCTACAAGAAAGATAGTGGGAGTAGAATAGAACTCGGAGAAGTTCCAGAACCACAAGAGAATGTAGAACGATCTACAGAAACTGAGATGGAAGTTGACATGGGAACTCATGAAGATGAGCAGCCTGAGTCAACAACACAAGAACCTAGAAGGTCTAGTAGATCTCGTCATGAACCTGAGAGATACGGATTTCTCGTAACTGACGATCAAGATTTGATCTTGGTGGACTCTAATGAGCCCGTGAACTACAAACAGGTTTTAGAAAGTCCAGATTCAGATAAATGGCTACAAGCAATGGAATCTGAAATGCAATCCATGAGGGACAATAAAGTTTGGACTTTGATTGATCCTCCTGTTCAGACAAAGGTTGTCGATTGCAAGTGGATTTTCAAGTTAAAACCTGGCGGGATCTTCAAGGCACGACTAGTGGCTAAAGGTTTCAGACAGACTCATGGTATAGACTATGATGAAACCTTCTCCCCTGTCGTGATGCTCAAGTCCATTCGGACTATGCTCGCCATAGCTGCATATTATGACTATGAGATATGGCAGATGGATGTTAAGACGGCTTTCCTGAATGGAAACCTACTCGAGGATGTTTATATGAAACAACCCGAGGGATACATCGATCAAGAGCATCCAAATCGTGTATGCAAGCTTCAGAGGTCCATCTACGGACTAAAGCAAGCATCTCGGAGTTGGAATCTTCGTTTTGACGAGGCAGTAAAAGGTTACGGCTTCATAAAGAACGAAGATGAGCCTTGTGTTTACAAGAAGGTTAGTGGGAGCAAGATAGTTTTCCTTGTCCTATATGTGGACGACATCCTACTCATAGGAAATGACATTCCCATGATGAAAGACATCAAACAATGGTTGGGGACTGTATTTTCTATGAAAGACTTAGGAGAAGCCGAAATGATACTAGGTATCAAGATCTATAGAGATAGGTCAAAAAGGCTTCTAGGACTAAGTCAAGAAGGGTACCTAGACAAAATATTGAAGAGGTTCAATATGTCTAACTCCAAAAATGGTAAGGTACCATTTAGACATGGCCTTCTCTTGAAGAAGAACCAAGGTCCTTCAACAAGAGAGGAGAGGGATACAATGAGTAGAGTACCATATGCTTCGGAAATAGGATCTATCATGTATGCCATGTTATGTACCCGCTCGGATGTCGCACATGCACTGAGCATGACTAGCAGATACCAACAAGATCCAGGAACAGATCATTGGACTGCAGTCAAAGCAATCCTAAAGTACTTGCGAAGGACTAAAGGATTGATGCTAGTGTATGGAGGACAAGAACAGCTCATCGTACAAGGTTACGCTGATGCTGCTTTCCAAACAGATCAAGATGACATGAAGTCACAATCAGGCTACGTGTTTAGTCTGAATGGTGGTGCAATAAGTTGGAAAAGCTCAAAGCAAGATACAACAGCCGATTCTACAACAGAGTCTGAGTACATTGCTGCATCCGATGCTGCAAAGGAAGCTGTTTGGTTAAGAAAGTTCGTGTCAGACATCGGAGTGATACCGAGTATCCAAGATCCGATAGAACTTTTCTGTGACAATAACGGGGCCATCGCACAAGCTAAGGAGCCTCGGTCACACCAGAAAACCAAACATATACTCAGAAGGTTTCACCTCATCCGAGAGATCATTGATCGAGGAGATGTGAAAGTGTGCAAAATAGGGTCAGACGACAATGTAGCAGATCCTCTCACAAAAGCTCTACCACAGTCAAAATTTGATAGACATGTAATAGAGCTTGGTCTTAAACAGTTTAGGACATAGCCCTTCAACGGGCAAGTGGGAGATTGTTGGTGTATATGCCCTAATGAGGGCTATTTATGTAAATAAACTTTGAGGGTTATTTATGTAAATAAGACATTTGTCGTTTGATTGATTATTTATCTGATGAGTTAATTTCATGAAATTATATTCTTGTGCATATTGAATTTTATGAAATCGATCCGCCAAAAGAAACACTCCATGGACTGTTAGATCATGAGTGATTCTTTTGAGTAGTACTCGTACGAGGATCCTTAGACCAGAAATCACTGCATAGTCTTAGGTGAATTAGAGTGTGCTTTGACATATGCCTAACGGGACCGTAACAGGTTGCCAAGTACGGGTATGATTGGGTACACTATGAGTCACGCTAAGGTATGTAGGTGAAGTGATGGGACTACAAGTCTCTCTTAAATGAGAGATGATATCTTGGCCGCTTGATAGTGAACTGAGAAGTGCATGGCCGTGCCCAAGAAATGATAAGGGTTATCATTTGCTTGATTAAGTTCAGTGTCACTAAGAGATCAAGTAAAACGTTTAGCTATATAAGGATGATTGGTTCCATGCCTTATGCTAAACTGGATATCAGTGTAGAGGACATTACGTAGTATACTCGGAAGGTTGTGTTGAATCACCATTCGACCCTCCGTTCTGAATTGTGTAGTCATTATGTCTTGCTAGAGACCACTAATGATTTATGGATTAATTAATGAGATTAATTTATTCATTGTCAATTTGGAATGGACCTACAGGATCGCACATAAGTGAGTTCGATGAGTCAGAATTAATTAAATTGCCTGTTCTAAGTATAAGAGTTATACTTAAATAGATAATATTTAATTAAATGGTTTAATTAAATATTATTGAAGAGTTTTACGGTATTAATTAAAAGTTAATTAATTACCTGGGAAGAATTGAGTTGAGCTGATAAATCAAGGGACCTAATTGTGAATTAAGGTTCTTGACCCATCAGCCTGATCCATGGATCAATGGGTTGATCCTGGTGTTGGTAAAACCCAACTCAGTAAATAATTAATTAATTATTATTAATTATTATTTATAATTATTAAAACAGATACTTCTCAAATCAGAGAAGTATCTGGAGTCTGTTAAAAACGTTTTAACAGACTCAGTTTTAAAATAAACGTTTGAAAAAAAAAATTCTTTTTTAAGAGACAATCAGACTTTACAAAATAACGTTCTTCCAGAAAATTATTCTTCCCAGAGAGAAAAAGGTTTTCTCTAAAACAGGTAAATTTTGGGGCTAGCACCGGTTCTGAGAGAACTCCAGTGCAAGAACGTAGAGACAATTCGCTTGAATTGTTCTGTGGTGGTGAACGTAATCTTCCCAAAGGATCCAGGCGTCTGCACAACCGATTACGCTTCGAGGGTAAGACCCGAATCCTCTTAGAATTTAGGCTATTCCGTAGCATAATTTAGGAAATTATGCATGCCTAGTACCTACACATCTGCCCGAAACTCTTTGAACTTGCCAAAGCACTCGGACTTGTAACACATTAGGTAAATGTACCCGTACCTAGAGTAGTCATCTGTGAACATCACAAAATACTCAAATCCACCTCGTGCCTGGACTATCATTGGTCCACACAAGTCAGAATGAATCAACTCTAATACTTCCTTAGCTCTATAACCTTTTGCCTTAAGAGGTCTCTTGGTTATTTTACCTTCCAAGCAAGATTCGCAGGTTGCATAACTGTCAATCTCTAATGAACCTAAAGGTCCATGATTGACCAACCTCTGAATCCTACTGAGGTTTATATGACCTAGCCTGAGATGCCAAAGATAGGTTTGATTCATTTCAGAAGGTTTCTTCCTCTTATTAATGTTAGATAAAGAGCTATCTGTTTCTATGTTTTGCATTACAGGGGAGTTAGAATTAACCACAACTAAATTGTCAGCCAATGACCCAGAACAAATAAGTTTTCCATTTCTTATAATAAATACAGACTCATCAGAAAAAATAAACTTATAACCATTCTTTAAGAGTTTAGAAACTGAAATAAGTTTCTTTCTAAAACTTGGTACATAAAGACAATTATCTAACTCTAATCTAGAATTTTTGAAATTCAGAGTGACCACTCCCACTGCTTCTACTGACACTCTTGTATTGTCGCCCATGTAGATGTCCAGCTAACCCTCTCTAAGCTTTTGGGTTACTTAGAACCCCTACAAAGAATTACAAACATGATCAGTGGTGCCTGAATCCAAACACCAAGTACCTGTGGGAATCACTGCTAAACATGTCTAAGTAATTAGGGTAGAAACTATCGTACCTTTAGGCTTTGGACAATCCATTTTCCAATGTCCCGTTTTCCTGCACCTGAAGCACTTGCCTTTTGGCTTGCTCTTCTTTGCGATTTCAGGCTTAGCAGCAAGTTTCTTGGCTTTCTTCTTCTTCTGATTCTTTTTGCCTTTAGGTGCAGAAGAAGAACTTGAAGCCTTAGTTGTGACCAAAGCTTGCTTCTTCTCGTGGAATATGCATACGGCCGACACCAAATCAGTTAAGAGCTCGGCCATAGTATAAACTCTTTGATTCATGTTATAATTAACCCGAAACTGCTCAAAACTAGAGGGTAAGCTCTGGAGGATGATATCTATCTGACTTTCTAGGTCGATTACTCCTCCCAACACCTCTATTTCATTGATGTTACTGATCATGTGTAGCACATGATCTCTCACCGATCCGCCATCAGCCATCTTTGTGTTCATTAACTTCCTCATGGCTGTTTGCCTAGCAGTCCTGCGTTGATAAGCAAACATCTCTCTCAGGTGAGCCATCATGTTGAAGGCAGAGACCATGAGATGAAGCTGATGTTGCAGTACATTTGACACAGAGGCCAAAATATAGCACTGCGCACCTGGCATAGGCATCCCTATCATCTTGAGTAGAGTCCTCATTAGGAACATCTGGACATATTTCGGTGAGCACAAACTTATACTGCTCTGTCGTCAGGACAATGTCCAAGTTATGACTCCAGTCGACATAGTTAGTTCCAGTTAACTTATTGTCTTTCAATATAGTAGCTAATGGATTGAAAACCATATCGAAAAACTGTAAAATAAATAAACAGACAATGTTTTAGTTATCAAGTCTAGAATTTCGAAAGCAAGAAAATTCTATCAATTATTGACTTCCCTCAAAACAATAATCTTAATCCACTAACATCTCATTCACAGGGATTCTCGCAAGCCACGCAGTGTGGACATTTACGCTAACCCACATTCGTTTGAGAAGAACCAAGTTCATTAACTACACTATCTGATCAAACGATCTATTGATCAATGTAGCTAATAGTCGGTGCTTTCAGTCGTACAAATAAGCAGCGTAACCTCAAGGGAGGAATACTGCAGATTGTACACTAAGTGTGTGCCATTACGTGACTTCTGAGTTTGTTACCTCAAGATAGCGCGCCTCAGATGGAGAGGGTGTCGCATTTCTCCTAGTTAAACTTACTCTAGTCATCTTACTCAGAAATTCATAATCTAGCGATCTCGGGGCTGGACTCATCCGAATGGAGGAAGGCCCTAATGCCAACGCGCAAGCCCATCCACTTCGCATATAAACTTGTAATGGTGGCTGTTGGGATATTAAACCAACCCGCTCCCACTTAGATTTCCAAATTGAGGGTTTTTCCAGTTTTAACATGCAATTAACTAACCCTAAGTTATATGCAACCATAAAACTAATATGCTTTAAAATTATGCATCTAATATACAACATAAAAATTAAAGCATAAAAAAAAATTTAAACAATAAATACGGAAAATAAAAATTAAAAATAAATTTCCCGACTATTATGGTTTTAATAACTTCCATCTTCTGCCTTGATCTCCTGTCCCGCCACGCAATTCGATGGATTGAGTCTTGATCTCGAACAAAAACGAAAAATTGGAGAAAAAGGGCCAAAGCGCGATCCGAACGGGCCGAAGGAGTGCAGCACGCCCAAAGAGCGCGCCGTGCGCGCGCAGCCGACATGGGCCGCGCTCGCCGCTGCAGCGCCTACTGCCGCGCGCTGGCGCTTCTTGCTGCTCCACGCGGCAGTACCACTGTTGCTGTCGGTGGTTGCCGGCGGCGGCTCCTGCCGGTGAGTCGTTGCCGGCACCGTCCCCTGCCGCCAATCCCTCATTCGCTTCTTCCCCACGCTTTTTGGTCTTCTTGCAATTCGTTTTGGGTTTTCCTGGGTCTCTACAAATTAACGATAACCCAAAACCCACGAATTCAAGTTGCGTACTATAACGCCTTAAATTACATAAAATTAATTCTCCTACTACAAGGCATTCTAGGAAAATTAAATAATCTAAATTACATAAAAAAATCCTACTACAGATTTGATCCAATCCTACACGGCTTCCAGCATGTGGTTATACTATTACAAACATTCATAATAAAATCAAATCCGGACATGTCCCAGAGTGTAATTAAAACCCATACAAACGTAACCATAATAGTCCGGATTTCTTAACCACCTACAAATAAAACCATGTAATAATTCGAATAAGCACTAAACCCAAAACCAAGCTCTGATACCAATTGAAAGATTATCTGCCCAGGCCAAGCCAGAAACTCACTTTCATGCTATGCATTCCAGAATCAGAATCTCTGGTCAGGCCTAGACGCTAGCACAATTGCTATTCCAACCCTTTTGAAATAACATTGCGCAGGATCTGGGTTCACACTTATTCGATTTATCACGCAACAAAAATTCTTAATTAAAAGCGGAAGAATAAGAATTACCTATTGAAGCGTATACTCAGGTGATTCTCTTGTATGCCTCAAGACTTTGATTGCACGTTGTGTGGGCAACGATCTAGTAATCAATTGATCAACTAATCAACACAATCCACCTGCCAGAAAATACCGGCACCGCTGCACTTGGTGCGTACAATTAACACACTGCCTGGAGAGAGAGAGAAAGCAACATTTTGCAACCAAAAATCAAGAAGAAATTCAGCTGCCTTAAGCTTAAAGAATCCGATTTCAAGAGAGAGAAAATTTCTCTCTAGCATTTTCTCTCTCTAAGTTTTCTTGTCTTGAAAACTTATGAATTGTGTATATGGAATAGCTAATCACTTGTCTATATATAGAGCTACAAGAGAGAACTCAAGTTGGTTCAGGATTGATCTTCCTACTGGGTTTCAATTTCCTTCAATCCTGTTCCTGGACTGATACACATCCAACTGATCTAGGCATTCACTTATCCCAAACCAGTTCCTGGTATGATTCACAACCAACTGATACAGAGATTCGCTTATCCCAATCCAATTCCTGGTATGATTCACAACCAATTGACACAATGATTAATTAATTACTTAATTAATTAAATCTACCTTTGTCAATAACTCAATACATAATTAATCGTACCACTAACGGATTAATTATGGCACTACCATCCTACACCAAAATTGCTTCCGGAGCAACTTAATTAAATTATATTCATAATCTCTCCACATCAAAGATATAGTGCTGGTTAATTTATTAATTTACTGATAAATTAATTAATTAACCTTTTTAATTCTGAGACTATTACCACTCGACCTTTTTACTATACCGGACATAAGTCCACAGGCCGGGTTTAGTATAATAAACATTACGAGCTCATCTCGGGAGCACCATCACCCCGGACGCACCGGTACATGGTTTCCTTTTCACAAGCAGCAGCACACCAAGTAACTAAACACGCGCACCCAACCTACCGAGACTATTGGCCACAATTGACCTCACCCATTGGTAGATCAAAGTACACTATGTATAATCCTCATGCCCGCTCGAGTCTAGGGATTAAGAGATAGAATACCAAAAATGATTTGTCTATTAAATCAGTACAAGACAAATCATTCTTAAAGGTCAAGTTCAATACACCCCGGGCATATCTATATTATTCAATTAGTTCAGACAAACCAATTTTCTGAATCACATAATAACCTAAATCGACAATTTGTCCAAAGCTGTCTCAGTTACGAACCTCATTTATATATTATGTCTTTTAACCAATGATGAGATCTACTGTGTCCCACAAGACACCTCATTATCTAACTACATAATATAAATGGACAAATAATCCACAACCAAATATAACCAAAACATAAATCGATATATTAACTGGGGAAAAAGTACAACACAAGCATAGCTTATGTATTTAACTCCAACACTACGTCTCTATCAAACCACCATCTTAAATGCCCTCAACCTTTCTAAACCATCGCATACACCCAACCACCACTATCAGCAGACCATTCAACCACCATCATCAACACCACCAACCTTCCTAAACTACTACATACACCCAAACACCATCAGAAGCAACCAATTTATGCAATCAATACCAACCGACGACATGAATTTCATCAGCAGTTGAAAAAATCATGAATTTCATGGGCAAAATCACAAAGCCTTGAATGATGTGTCTCTTTTAAGGAACAAATTACCAATAGTAACTTAGCTGTCAGATTGATCTGCTCTCAAAAGGTTTACCTAAGGGTTGTCTGATCTTACTAACTATTCTATGTGTTATCTTGACTAGAGGGCTTAATTGGCGTAATCAATTTAGACCTGGGGTATTTTTCTCACGTAAATGATGGTATGAAGGTGGATAAATTGGCTTATGGTGAATTATTACTCTTGCAAGAGTACGTGGTATGATAGTCAACCTACACTATCAACCAAAGAAACATAGGGGTGTAGTTTTCTCGCAAGGACAATGCACGATCTCTCAAGATCACTCTAAAAGAGATTTCAAATTTCAAAATTCAACAAAAGCTACTTTATTTTGTGAAATTGGAGGCGTATATAGGCTTGCTAAGTTTTTGATATGTTTATGGGTTTTCAATGTATTTTGAATTGTTGGGCTAGTCATGGTTTAATTTTATTTTCTCGAGTATAGATGTATAAGATGCATGCTATGTGTTCGATAAAATGTTCCAATGAAAATTTTCATCTAAATGCCTTGAAAATTTGTAGACATGTTGTCCATGATTGTTTATAAGGTTTGACACACTAGGTTGAGCATGAATAATGTTGGAAGCCAATTTTTCCTACCTTTTTCTCTTTAAGTAATTAAGGGTAATTTTGATTGAAGGAACCACAAACCAAAGGCTAAAGCTTCCAAAACTGCTCAAACTTCATCTAGTGCCACTTAAGAAGAGCCAAAGAGGGAAATAGAGAATAATAAAAAGGATGACAAGCAAATTCCTTATACTCCTAAGGAATTTGAGGCGTTTGTGAAGAATAAAAAGCTTTAAAATCAAAGGGCGGTGGATGTCAGGAGTGACCTAATGAGCTACATGTGAATAAAACCATCGTCCAAGAATTTTATGCTAGCCTGAAATTCATGGATGACAACAACATGGTGAAAATCCAAGGCAAGAGGATGGTAGTGAGGGCAAGGATTATAAATGATTTTTTAGGCCTTAGATTAAGAGATAATGCAGTTGGTATGGCCGAGATAGAGAGTTTTCAACCGGAAAGAGGGGATTGGGACAGAGTATTGAGAAAGTGGTATGGAGTACCCAGTGTTTGGAAGGAGGCCAAGTATGCCATATTGAATAGCAAGGTCCGGGCTCTTTACAACTTCATTTGTTGTAACCTCATTCCAACTCTTAACACCTTAGCAACAAAGACAATGCTGCAACTTCCTATGCTTATAGTGAAAGGTGAAGAATTAGATGTGGCAACATTGTTTTGTACCACATGATGGGCGCACTAGACAAAGGGGAACATGATGTCTTACCCTACCTGAGCCTAATAGGTGAAATGTGTGCCAAGACCGAGGTGCCATCTAGAGGAGATGATGCTAAGGATGCTTTATTAACTCTAACGAAGGATGCGTCCTTTTTTCCCCCTAAGGAAAAGAGCTTACATGAATGAGCAAATGAAGGCAAAGACAAGAGATAGAGGTGAAGAAATACCAAACGATGGTGAGGATTGTTGGAGTAGAATAGATAAGCTATGCTTGTATTGTACAATTTCCCATATTAATATATCGATTTATGTTTTGGTTATAATTTTTTGTGCATATTATGTCCATTTATATTATGTAAGTAGATGATGAGGTGTCTTGTGTGACACAGTAGATCTCATAATCTTGATCTCATCTTTAAGCAGCAACCAGAGGGATTCATTGAAAAGGCCAAGAGCATAAGGTTTGCAGGCTTAAGAGGTCTATTTATGGACTTAAGCAGGCATCCAGATATTGGAACATCCGGTTTGATGAGGTAATCCAGTCCTTCGAATTTACTTAGTGTCCGGATGAGCAATGTGTGTACCGCAGACGTGATGGAAACTCAGTGGTGTTTCTTGTGCTTTACATAGATGACATTCTATTGATTGGCAACAACAAAAAAATGTTATCAGATGTAAAGGCTTGGCTGTCTAAGCAGTTTGATATGAAGGACTTAGGGGAAGCGGGACATATCCTTGGGATCAAGATTATTCGAGATTGTAGGAAACGTTCGTTAACGCTCTCCCAAGCTTCATACATAGACACGATTCTGGCCCGTTTTAACATGCAGAACTCGAAGAAAGGTTTTCTACCTTTCAGACACGGAGTGCATCTATTTAAGGAACAATCTCCTAAGACTGTTGAGGAGATAGAGGCCATGAAGACATTTCCGTATGCTTTGGCAGTAGTAAGTCTCATGTATGCCATGTTGTGCATCTATCTGTTATGTCGTTGGCATGGTGAACAGATATCAGAGTAACCCCGGGAAAGCTCATTGGGAGGCAGTAAAATGCATTCTCAAGTATTTGCGCAGAATGAGAGACCAAGTTCTGGTCTATCAGGCACCTAAGCTGGTGCCCCGAGATTACATAGATTCAGATTTCCAAGGCGACAGGGATAAGAGCAAGTCTACCTCAGGGTATGTGTTTACTCTAGGAGGTGGAGCCATAGTTTGGCGGAGTGTCAAACAGAAATACGTGACGGACTCTACCATAGAGGCTGAATACGTTGCCGCATCAGATGCAGCGAAAGAAGCAGTATGGCTCAAGAACTTCCTAGTGAACTTAGATGTGATTACTGGTTTACAGAAGTCTATCACGGTATATTGTGATAATAATGGTGCAGTAGCAAACTCGAAGGAACCACGAGCCCATAAGGCGAGTAAACATATATAGCACAAGTACCACCTGATACAAGACATCGTAAAGAGGGAAGACGTGGTCGCGGCTAAGATAGTATCAGAGGATAACCTTACAGATCCATTCACGAAGACATTAACCTCGAAAGTCTTTGAGGCTCACGTGGAGGACATGGGGATCAGATATATTGGAGAGCCATGATAGTTTTTCTAGATTGATAGCAGCAGATTGTATAGGATTGTATGTAGTTGTATACTTAAAGCACAGCATAAGTATTAGTGGGAGATTGTTGGATTTGAATACATAAGCTATGCTTGTGTTGTACATTTTCCCAGATTAATATATCGATTTGTGTTTCAGTTATATCTAGTTGTGCATATTAAGTCCATTTATACTATGTAAGTAGATGATGAGGTGTCTTGTGTGACACAGTAGATCTCATCATTAGTCGAAAGACATAGTATATAAATGAGGTTCGTAACCGAGACAGCTTTGGAGAAACTGTCAGTTTAGGTTATTATGTGATTCGGATAATCGGTTTGTCTAAACTGATTAAATCATATAGATATGCCCGGGGCGTATTGAACATGACCTTTAGGATTAATTTTTCTTGTACTGATTTAATAGACAAATCATTCATTGTATTCTATCTCTAAATCCCTAAACTCGGGCGGGCATGAAGATTAGACATAGTGTACTTTAATCTGCCAATGGGTGAGGTCAATTGTGAACAATATTTTTGGTAGGTTGGGTACGCGTGTTTAGTTGCTTGGTGTGCTGCTGTTTGTCGAAAGGAAACCATGTACCAGTGTGTCCGGGGTGATGGTGCTCCCGAGATGAGCTTAAAATGTTTATTTTACTAAACCCGGTCAGTGGACTTATGTCCGGTATAGTAAAAAGGTCGAGTGGTACTAGTCTCAGAATTAAAAAAGTTAATTAATTAATTTATCAGTAAATTAATTTATATTAACGAGCACTATATCTTTGATGTGCGGAGATTGTGAATATAATTTAATTTAGTTATTCTGGAAGCAATTCTGGTGTAGGATAGAAGTGCCAAAATTAATCTGTTAGTGGTACGATTAATTTTGTAATGGGTTAATTGAATAGGTAGATTTAATTAATTAATTGGTTAATTATTCCTAAGGGTTAATTAAGTAATTAACAAAGTGGAATTATTTAATTAATTAATTAAGTCTTAAGTTTCAATTAGAATTAGGAAATCCTAGAGATTAGGAATCTAGTAGGATTTGGTTTATCTTATCTTATCCTATCTAGATTGGTTACCTAATTGGATTTGGAAACTAATTACCTAAACCCATTAGGAAGTCCAATTCTAAACCAACATGGGGTCTCTCTTGTAGCTCTATAAATAGACAAGGGATTAGCTATTCAAGACACACAATTCATTCACAAGTTTTCTAGAGAGATAAAATCCTAGAGAGAGAAATTAATTCCTCTCAAAGTCAGATTTTTCAACTAAAGGTGCGGCTGGTTTTGTTGGGTTTTTTGCCGGATTTTGGTCTTTCTCTTTCTAGCTGTGCGTGTAGTTTCTCTCTCTCCGGGCAGTGCGTTTGCAGTACGTGCTAGGTGCGGAGGTGTTGGTTTTTTTTTTTTGGCGGGTGGAGTTGTGGTGATAGCTGATCAATTGACTTCTAGTTCGTTGCCCACACAACGTGAAGTCATAGTCTTGAGGCATACAAGAGAATCACCCGAGTCACGCTTCAAAGGTAACTTTCTAAAGTTCCGCTCTTATTAGAAATTTTTGTTGCGTGGTAAATTGAGCTAGTGCGAACCCAGATCCTACAAGAACTTTCAATTGGTATCAGATCCTGGTTTTGAGTTTTGTGCTAGTTCAATTTGCTACTTGGTTTTATTTGCAGGTGGTTTAGAATCCCGACTATTATGGTTACATTTGTATGGGTTTTAGTTAAACTCCGGGACATGTCCGGATTTAATTTTATTATGAATGTTTGTAATAGTATAACCACATGCTTAAAGCCGTGTAGGATTAGATTAAATCTATAGTAGGATTTTTTCTGTGTAATTTTGATTCTTTATTTATCATATAATGCCTTGTAGTAGGAAAAATTGATTTTTGTAATCGAAGGCGTTATGGTGGGTGACTTAGATTCGTGGGTTTTTGGGTTATCATGAATTCGTACAAACCCAGGAAAACCCAGAAGGAATTGCAAGAAGACCAAATAGCGTGAGAAAAAGCGAAGGAGAAATTGGCGGTTAGAGGCGACGCCGGCAACGACCGCCAGCAGCAAGTCACGCCGGCAAACCGTGGCGAGCTGCCCAGCTGTCGCGCGGCGTAGCAGCATGCTGCGCCAGGGCGCGGCAGCAGCATCGTGCGGCAGCAGCGTGCAGCAGGGCCGCGCGCACGGCCCAGTGCGGCCTCGGGCCGTGCTGCGGCACGGGCGGCCCATTCGGGCCGTTCGGGTTGTTTTTGGCCCATTTTTCCTCCAGTTTTTGTTTTTTGAAGTTCAAGACTCTTTTCTTCGAGTGACGTGGTGGGGCACGAGATCAAGGCAGAAGATGGAAGCAATTAAAACCATAATAGTCGGAAATTTTATTTTACGCATTTATTTCCCGTATTTATTGTTTTGATTTTATGCTTTATTTTTATGCTGTATTTTAGATGCATGAATTAAAGCATGTCTGGTTTTATGGTTGCACATAACTTAGGTTTAGTTAATTGCATGTTAAAACCGAAAAAACCATGATTGTGAAAATCTAAGTGGGAGCGGGTTAGTTTAATATCCCAATGGCCACCATTATAGGTTCATATGCGATGTGGGTGGGCTTGCACGTTGGCATTAGGGCCTTCCTCCATTTGGATGAGTCCAACCCCGAGATCGCTAGACTATGAACTTCTGAGTAAGATGACTAGAGTAAGTTTAACTAGGAGAAATGCGACACCCTCTCCATCTGAGGCGCACTATCCTGAGGTAACAAGCTCAGTAGTCACGTAATGGCACACACTTAGTGTACGATCTGTAGTATTCCTCCCGCGAGGTTACGCTACTTATTTGTATGGCTGAAAGCACCGACTATTAACTACATTGATCAAAAGATCATTAGTCAGATAGTGTAGTTAATGAACTTGGTTCTTCTCAAACGAATGTGGGTTAGCGTAAACGTCCATACTGCGTAGCTTGCGAGAATCCCGGTGGATGACATGTTGGTGGATTAAGATTATTGTTTTGAGGGAAGTTAATAATTAATTAGAATTTTTTCAAAAATTCTAATCATATAACTGAAACATTGTTTGTTTATTTTCCAGTTTAAATCGATATGGCATTCAATCCTTTAGCTGCTATTTTGAAAGACAACAAATTAACTGGAACCAATTATGTCGACTGGAGTCGAATCTTGAACATTGTCCTAACGGCTGAGCAGTATAAGTTTGTGCTCACCGAAGTATGTCCAGAAGTGCCTGATGAGAACTTCACTCAAGAGGAAAGGGACGCCTATGCCAGGTGGAGAAAAGCGGATGAGATGACGCCGTGCTATATTTTGGTTTCTGTGTCAAATGTGCTACAACATCAGCTTCATCCCATGGTCTCCACCTTCAACATGATGGCGCATCTGAGGGAGATGTTCACGCATCAAGGCAGGACTGCTAGGCAGGAAGCCATGAGGAAGTTAATGAACTCCAAAATGGCTGAAAGTGGATCGGTGAGGGATCATAGTTTACACTTGATGAGTAACATCAATGAAATTGAGGTGTTGGGAGAAGAAATCGACCCGAAAAGTCATATAGATATTATCCTCCAGAGTTTACCCTCAAGTTTTGAGCAGTTTCGGGTCAACTACAATATGAACCAAAGGGTTTATACTTTGCCCGAGCTCTTGACAGATTTGGTTGTGGCCGAAGGCATCTTTCACGAGAAGAAGCAAGCTTTAGTCGCAGTAAAGTGTTCAAGTTCTTCTTCTGGGCTGAAAGGCAAGAAGAAAAAGAAGAAGAAGAATGCCTACAAATATGCTGCAAAGCCGGGGATCGCGAAGAAAGGCAAGCCCAAGGGCAAGTGCTTTAAATGCGGTAAGACAAGACACTGGAAAGCAGATTGTCTAAAGCTCAAAGGTACAATTGTTTCTGCCCTAATTACTGAGACATTTTTAGTGGTGATTCCCACAGATACTTGGTGTGTGGATTCAGGCGCCACAGATCATGTTTGTAATTCTTTGCAGGGGTTCCAAGTAACCTGGAAGTTTAGAGAGGGCGAACTGGACATCTACATGGGCGACACTACAAGAGTGTCAGTTGAAGCAGTGGGAGTAGTTAGGTTAATTTTCAAAAATTATAACCTAGAGTTAGTAACTGTCTTTATGTACCGAGTTTTAGAAAGAACCTGATTTCAGTTTCTAAACTCTTGAAGAATAGTTGTAAGTTTATTTTTTCTGATGATTCTGTTGTTATTAGAAGAAATGGAAAACTTATTTGTTCTGGTTCATTGGTGGACAATTTATTTGTGGTTAATTCTAACTCCCCGGTTGCGCAAAACATAGAAATAGATAGCTCAGTATCTAACATTAATAAGAGGAAGAGATCTACTGAAATGAATCAAACCTATCTTTGGCATCTCAGGCTAGGTCATATAAACCTTAGTAGAATTCAGAGGTTGGTCAATGATGAACCTTTAGGTTCATTAGATATTGACAGTTATGCAACCTGCGAATCTTGCTTGGAAGGTAAGATGACCAAGAGACCTTTTAAGTCAAAAGGTTATAGAGCTAAAGAAGTACTAGAGTTGATTCATTTTGACTTGTGTGGACCTATAACGGTCCAGGCACGAGGGGGATTTGAGTATTTTGTGACATTCACGGATGACTACTATAGGTACGGGTACATTTACCTAATGCACCATAAGTCCGAATGTTTTGGTAAGTTCAAAGAGTTTCGGGCAGATGTGGAGAAACATCATGGTAAGAGTATCAAGACATTGCGTTCAGATCGTGGTGGGGAGTACCTATCCCATGAATTTCGAGATTAACTCATAGAGGTAGGAATTCAATCTCAGTTGCCTGACCTGGCACGCCACAGTAGAATGGTGTAGCAGAGAGGAGGAATCGAACTCTTATGGAAATGGTTAGGTCCATGATGAGCTATAGGGATTTGCCAAGTTCGTTCTGGGGATATGCCTTGGAAACGACAATGTATATTCTAAATCTAGTACCATCTAAGACTGTGCCTTCAACCCCAGTAGAGTTGTGGAATGGGCGCAAGCCCAGTCTAAGACATCTCAGAATTTGGGTTGCCCAACACATGTGCTTAAGGCAGATACGGCCAAGTTAGATGCGAGAACAGAATTAATGCTGTTTTAGGTTATCATAGGGGAACGAAAGGTGGTATATTCTATAGTCCTAAAGATCAGAAGGTGGTGGTTAGTACCAATGCTAGATTTTTAGACGAGGACTATATCTTAGACCACAAGCCCAAGAGTAAGATAGTACTAGAAGAGCTTCAGCGACAAACTAATCCTGATGCACCAGCACAAGTAGATACACCACACACTGCACATGAGATCACAGATGATGCGCCTACACAGGTGGTGCTTCGTCGTAGTGGGAGGGTTGTGAGACAGCCCGACAGGTTCATCGGTGTGGGAGAGGCCTCAGACGTAGTCCCAGGTGCACCTGAACCGGACCCAGTTAACTACAATGAAGCACTCCAAGATAAAGATGCAGAATCTTGGCGTAAGGCAATGATATCCGAGACGGGGTCAATGGACCACAACCAAGTCTGGGAGCTTGTGGACCTGCCTGATGTGTTTAAGCACATTGGATGCAAGTGGGTCTACAAACGTAAGAGGGGACCTGACGGGAAGGTGGAAACCTTTAAAGCTAGGCTAGTGGCGAAGGGGTATACTCAGAAAAAGGAAACCTTCTTGTCGGTAGCCATGCTTAAGTCGATCCGGATTCTCTTGGCCATAGCTGCTCATTTGGATTATAAGATTTTGTAGATGGATGTCAAGAAAGCTTTCCTAAATGGAAGTCTTGAGGAAACCATCTTCATGCAGCAACTAGAGGGATTCATTTAAAAAAGCCAAGAGCATAAGGTTTGCAGGCTTAAGAGGTCTATTTATGGACTTAAGCAGGCATGCAGATCTTGCAACATCCGGTTTGATGAGGTAATCCAATCCTTCGGATTTACTCAGTGTCCGAATGAGCAATGTGTGTACCGCAGACGTGATGGAAACTCAGTGGTATTTCTTGTGCTTTACGTAGATGACATTCTATTGATTGGCAACAAAAAGAAAGTGTTATTAGACGTAAAGGCATGGCTGTCCAAGCAGTTTGATATGAAGCACTTAGGGGAAGCGGGACATATCCTTGGGATCAAGATCATTCAAGATCGTAGGAAACATTCGCTAATGCTCTCCCAAGCTTCATACATAGACACGATTCTGGCCCGTTTTAACATGCAGAACTCCAAGAAAGTTTTTCTACCTTTCAGACACGGAGTGCATCTATCTAAGGAACGGTCTCCTAAGACTGTTGAGGAGATAGAGGCCATGAAGACAGTTCCGTATGCTTTGGCAGTAGGAAGTCTCATGTATGCCATGTTGTGTACGAGGCCTGATATCTGTTATGTCTTTGGCATGGTGAGCAGATATGAGAGTAACCCTGGGAAGGCTCATTGGGAGGCAATAAAATACATTCATAAGTATTTGCGCAGAATGAGGGACCAAGTTCTGGTCTATCAGGCGCCTGAACTGGTACCCCGAGGTTACAGAGATTCAGATTTCCAAGGCGACAGGGACAAGAGCAAGTCTACCTCAGGGTATGTGTTTACTCTAGGAGGTGGAGCCATAGTTTGGCGGAGTGTCAAGCAGAAATGCGTGGCGGACTCTGCCATGGAGGCTGAGTACGTTGCCGCATCAGAGATAGCGAAAGAAGCAGTATGGCCCAAAAACTTCCTAGTGGACTTAGATGTGATTCCTGGTTTGCAGAAGTCTATCATGGTATATTGTGATAACAATAGTGCAGTAGCAAACTCGAAGGAACGACGAGCCCACAAGGCGAGTAAACATATATAGCGCAAGTACCACCTGATACGAGACATCATAAAGAGGGAAGACGTGGTCGTGGCTAAGATATCATCAGAGGATAACCTTGCAGATCCATTCACGAAAACATTGACTTCAAAAGTCTTTGAGGCCCACGTGGAGGGTATGTGGATCAGATATCTAGGAGAGCCATGATAGTTTTTCTAGATAGATAGCAGCTGTTTGTATAGGATTGTATGTAGATGTATACTTAAAGCACAGCTTAAGTATTAGTGGGAGATTGTTGGAATAGAATACATAAGCTATGCTTGTATTGTACAATTTCCCAGATTAATATATCGATTTATGTTTTGGTTATAATTTGTAGTGCATATTATGTCCATTTATATTATTAAGTCGATGATGAGGTGTCTTGTGTGACACAGTAGATCTCATCATTGGTTGAAAGACATAATATATAAATGAGGTTCGTAACCAAGACAGCTTTGGATAAACTGTCGGTTTAAGTTATTATGTGATTCGGATAATTAGTTTGTCTAAACTAATTGAATCATATGGATATGCCCGAGGTGTATTGAACTTGACCATTAGGAATGATTTGTCTTGTACTGATTTAATAGACAAATCGTTCCTTGTATTCTATCTCATAATCCCTAGACTCGGGCGGGCATGAGGATTAGACATAGTGTACTTTGATCTGCCAGTGAGTGAGGTCAATTGTGTTAGTTTTGAATACAGAAAAACTACTATGGCTTGTATCAAAAACTAATATCCACAGTTGACATATCATTTTGTTTCGGTATAAATTTGTTCCTTTATATCATAGAACTAGATAACGGGGTATGGACACACACAATAGATACCGTTATTGGTTAAAGTATTGATATATAAAAAGTATGCTCGTAACCGAGATAGTCTGAACATACTATCGGTATAGGTTATTGTGTGGTTTGGAAATTAGTTTATCTAAACTAGTTTAAATCACAAGGATATGCCCGGGGCATATTGAGCACGACCAGTTTGGATAGAATTGACTTATACTGATCAGCGTAGTCAATTCGGTCCTAGTATTCCGTCTCTCAATCCCGAGATTGGGACGGGCGCGAGAGTTGAATATTGTATGCTTTGATTTGCCAAAGAGTGCGGTCAATTGAGGCCTATACCTCAGTAGGTTGGGTATACGGTGTTTAGCTTCTTACGTGCCGTTGCTAGTCGGAGGAATCCATGTACCGGTTCGCCGGGTTGATGGTGCTCCCGAGATGAGCTCGTAAAGTCTATTATACTAAACCCGGCCGGTGAACTTTATGTTCGGTATAATAAAATGACGAGTGGTACTAATCTCAAAAATCAAGAAGTCGGTGAATTAATTTGTCAGTAAATTGATAAACCGACGAGCGCTAGATCTTTAATGTGGGGAGATAGAATAAAATATAATGGCGCGATGTAAAGTCGTTTTCCAACGGTAGTTCCATAATTGGTCCGATAGTGGCACGACTAATTATGTATTTGACTAATCGATAAGGTGAATTAATTAATCCAAAAGATTTAATTAATATTTAATCGACAAAGTGAATTAAGAAATTAATTCTATTTGAATTAATTAATTCTAAGGGTTCGATTAAATTAAATTAACAAAGTGGGTTGAGAAATTAATTCTAATGGGTCGATTGGAGTTGATTAGTCGGGAAAGACTTAGCGGTCAACGAAAGTCAAATTAAAAGGCCCAACTCGAGAGCCCATTAGGTCTCCATTAGAGCTCCTATAAATAGAAAACTTGAGGCAAAAGAAAACTAAGAAAAATCTTGCAAGACAAGTCTTGCCTCTTAGAGTGAGAAAGTTCTTGAGAGAGAACTTCTTCCCTTTTAAGTTTTCTTTCAAAAACGAACTTGAAATCTCAGTCTTCTTGAAAATAGATTCAGCCCAAAATGTTGTTTTAAAAAAAAACTGCTCGGAATTTCAGTTTTTGGTCCGCTGCTGCAATCAATTAGATTCAGCCCAAAATGTTGTTTTTAAAAAAAACTGCTCGGAATCAATTTTCTGGCAGGTTTTCTAGTCTTATTTCAGGCTGCTCCGGTGATGTTTATGGTGCACTTGATTCGGACTGATTGGCGTTTTGATCTCAGCTGGTGATCCGCCAGTTGGTCTGTCTAGATCGTGACCAAAGACTTAATCGGAGTGCTGGGTTTGTGGTGACCGGAAGTTCTAATCGGCGGGCAGTTCTTATATATAAATTCCAGCGAGCAGTTTTTAAATTCCAGCGAGCAGTTTTAAATTATTTTTGGGCAGATTGAATCAATTTTTGAGAGATTTTTCTTGTGAGTTTTCGGGGCTAAGCAAGTAGACTTCGATAGATTATTGCCCACGCAATATTTAAAGTTTCTACGGAGATATCTATTGGATTTCTATTGGAATCGCAACAAAGATTGGATTTTTTCTTTAGGCAAGGTACTTCGCTACAAAAGGTATAATCTTTAAATTCCGCTTTTATTAAAGATTGAATCTTTTGTGTCCCGATTAATAAATGAAATAAGTATAAGCTAAGATCTGTTCATGGGTAAATTAATTTGAGCCTGAGCTTGGTCGAAAGCTTCCGATTCTGGAATGCATTGCACGAAAGTGAGGTTTTCGATTTAGCCCGGGCTTGTTAAGTTTTCCTTCAAATTGTGACCAATAGTCTCGGTGGGTTGGGTGCGCATGTTTAGTTGCTTGGTGTGCTGCTGCTTATTGAAAGGAAACCATGTACTAGTGCGTCCAGGGTGATGGTGCTCCCGAGATGAGCTCGAAATGTTTGTTATACTAAACCCGACCGGTGGACTTATGTCTGGTATAGTAAACAGGTCGAGTGGTACTAGTCTCAGAATTAAAGAAGTTGATTAATTAATTTATCAGTAAATTTATAAATTAACGAGCACTATATCTTTGATGTGGAGATATTATGAATATAATTTAATTAAATTATTCCGGAAGCAATTCTGGTGTGGGATGGAAGTGCCAAAATTAATCCGTTAGTGGTACGATTAATTTTGTAATGGGTTAATTGAATAGGTAGATTTAATTAATTAATTGGTTAATTTTTCCAAAGGGTTAATTAAGTAATTAACAAAGTAGAATTATTTAATTAATTCCTAAGGGTTAATTAAGTAATTAACAAAGTAGAATTATTTAATTATTTAATTAAGTCTTAAGTTTCAATTAGAATTAGGAAATCCTAGAGATTAGGAATCTAGTAGGATAAAGTTTATTCTATCAGATTGGTTACCTAATTGGATTTGGAATTAATTACCTAAACCCATTAGGAAGTCCAATCCTAAACCAACTTGGGGTCTCTCTTGTAGCTCTACATAGAGACAAGGGATTAGCTATTCAAGACACACAATTTATAAGTTTTCAAGACAAGAAAACTAGAGAGATAAAATTTTAGAGAGATAAAATAATTTCTCTCTCCAAAATGAATTTTATAGCAAAAAGTGGCGGCTGGTTTTTTCAGTGAAGTGGCCGAAAATTCTTGGTCTGAATACTAGCCCCGTGTGTTGTTTTCTCTCTCTCCGGACAGTGCGTTTGCAGTACGTGCTAGGTGCGGAGGTGCTGGATTTGTGGTGATAGCTGATCAATTGGCATCTGGATTGTTGTCCACACAACAAGAAGTCAAAGTCTTGAGTCATACAAGAGAATCATCCAAGTCACGCTTCAAAGATAATTTTCTAAAGTTCCATTTTTTAATTCGAAATTTTTGTTACGTGGTAAATCGAACTAGTGCGAACCCAGATCCTGTACAAAAACTTTCAAGGATGATCACGATGAACACCATTGATGTTTCACTGCCACTCTCCTCTTGATTCCTAGCCATGGTCCTTACTCGTCCTTATTGAACCATCAAGGAGTAAATACGATTTAATTGTGGCAGGCGTTCGGTTTCCAGAATGTTTGACCGAACAGTTCCGTACAAGTTGGCATCGAGACCCATAAAAAAATTGATGGATCTTTTCTTCTGCTCTACGTTTTTCCAACACGTGTTTAATATTTCATGAATATTGTGTGAAAGAGGAACATACGGGCAGTCATTAATAACCATACAACTTTTCACAAATTTTCTTTAACTTGCCATATTAAGCTTCAATACTAGGGCCAATTGGCAGTATGAAAGTTCGAAATTTAATTGATGAATATGTGGTCCATTTACAATAGAAAACCATTCTCTAATATCATCCCACAAATCTTTAGCTACCTCTATATGTGAAATTGTGTATCACAAAAAGGCCTCAATGAAGTTCATAATCTAAGAAACCAGCAACGATTGATTGGTCCACCAATCTTCTAATTCGTCGGAGACTTTTCATGGCTGTTCAAGAGTACCACCAATAAAACCAAATTTCTTCCTCGCTCTAAGTGTTGTGCGTAATTGATGTGATTCATTTTATACGTATTTTATTTATTTTTAGCCTAGTTTTAAGTTGCATATGGACAGATTCTTACTCTGTTTGTGTGGTTAAAATACTAATTACTGCTTTACTTTTGTTATTTGTAGGAAAAACATGTATCGAATGAGACTATAGAAAATCACATTTTAGACTTAGTATTTGGAGCATAACAAAGGATTCTCAAGCTAGAAGGAATGACACGACCAGCAGACGACAGCTTCACTTGAGCGTGAAGTGCATTAAGTCCAGTGAAATCTAGCGTTTGACGAGCGTGAGTTTAAGACGTCCAGTTCACTACATTATATATTGGATGAGACCCCAAAAAAGTGGAGGAACTACTGAAGTGAAGCAGCAGAACCTTTAAAGAGAAGATCACGACCTCAGACAACAACGTCCCATGAAAGTCCCGACGTGATGATCACTAAACGCCAGCATCAGAGGAACGAGAGAAGATGACGATCAGAAAATGCAGCGTCTAGTAAAGGCTATGGCTTTGATCTGAAAATGAGGATTAGACATAGTGTACTTTGATCTGCCAGTGAGTGAGGTCAATTGTGTTAGTTTTGAATACAGAAAAGCTATGGCTTGTACCAAAAACTAATATCTACAGTCGACATATCACTTTGTTTCAGTATAAATTTGTTTCTTTATATCATAGAACTAGATAACGGGGTGTGGAAAGACACAGTAGATACCGTTATTGGTTAAAGTATTGATATATAAAAAGTATGCTCGTAACCGAGATAGTCTGAACATACTATCGGTATAGGTTATTGTGTGGTTTGGAAATTAGTTTATCTAAACTAGTTTAAATCACACAAATATGCCCAGGGCATATTGAGCACGACCAGTTTGGATAGAATTGACCTATACTGATCGGCGTAGTCAATTCGGTCCTAGTATTCCGTCTCTCAATCCCGAAATTGGGACGGGCGTGAGGGTTGGATATCGTGTGCTTTGATTTGCCAAAGAGTGAGGTCAGTTGAGGCCAATACCTCGGTAGGTTGTGTATGCGGTGTTTAGCTTCTTAAGTGCCATTGCTAGTCGGAGGAATCCATGTACCAGTTCGCCGGGTTGATGGTGCTCCCGAGATGAGCTCGTAAGGTTATTATACTAAACCCGACCGGTGAACTTTATGTTTGGTATAATAAAAGGACGAGTGGTACTAATCTCGGAAACCAAGAAGTCGGTGAATTAATTTGTCAGTAAATTGATAAACCGACGAGCGCTAGATCTTTAATGTGGGGAGATAGAATAAAATATAATGGCACGATGTAAAGTCGTTTTCGAGCGGTAGTTCCATAATTGGTCCGTTAGTGGTACGACCGATTATGCATTTGACTAATCGACATGGTAAATTAATTAATCCAAAAGGTTTAATTAATATTTAATCGACAAAGTGAATTTAGAAATTAATTCAATTTTGAATTAATTAATTCTAAGGGTTCGATTAAATTAAATTAACAAAGTGGATTAAATAAATTAATTTAAATGGGTCGATTGGAGTTGATTAGTCAGGAAGACTTAGCGGTCAACGAAAGTCAAATTTTAAGGCCTAACTCGAGAGCCCATTAGGTCTCCAATTGAGCTACTATAAATAGAATAACTTGAGACCAAAGAAAGCCAAGGAAATTCTTGCAAGACAATTTGTCTTGCTTTCTTGAGTGAGAAGGTTTAAGAGAGAGAATTTTTCTTCAAGAATTTTCTCTCAAAAACAAACCAGATTTTTCACTCCTAGAATTGAACTCAGCCCAAAGATCACACCTTCTCGATTAATTGGATATTTCTGCCGGCCTTTTGCTTGAATTTTTTGCTGGACAGCAGCTTAAAGTTTCCGCCGGACTGCTGGGTTTTTTTCTTCCTGCCGCGCTGAAAACTTGGTGTTCTGCCCGCGCGTTGATTCGATCTTCATTATGTTGATCTCTATTGGTGATCCGTGGTGGAGATTGTCTAGATCACGGCTGGGGAGTTGCTGAGTTCAAGCGAGTGTGCGGCCTTCATTTCAGTTCGGCAGCAGGAAACTTGCGGCGCAAGTACCGGTCCTGGGCAGCGAAGGTAGTGATCAGTTTTTGGGATTTTGTGAGTTTGATTAGAGGAATTTCCTGGTGGGTTTTCGTGGGCTAAGCAAGTAAGCTTCGATAGATTATTGCCCACGGAATATTCGAAGTGTTCTTGGAGAATCAATTGGATTTCTATTGGAATCGGAACAAAGAATTGGTTTTTCTTTAAGCAAGGGACTTCGCTACAAAAGGTATAATCTTTAAATTCCGCATTAATTAAAGATCAAATCTTTTGTGTTCCGATTAATAAATTAAATAAGTATAAGCCTAGATCCGTTCATGGGTAAACTAATTTGAGCCTGAGCTTGGTCGAAAGCTTCCGATTCTGGAATGCATTGCACGAAAGTGAGGTTTTCAATTTAGCCCGGGCTTGTTCAGTTTTCCTTCAAATTGGTATCAAAGCATTGGTTTCGGTCATATACTTGTTTGATTTATTACACGACTTTATTTTGGCATTATTATTTTTGTCAAAATGCATAAACAGGTGGTTATTGGTTTCCCGGCTATTATGGTAGAAATTTAATTTTCATTCATAAACCCCGGGACATGTCCGGGCTTGTTTTATTTTTGAATGGAAATTTCTGTAATAGTAATAACCACGAGCTGGAAGCCCTTGTAGTAGGATATGATCTAATCATGTCGTCTTTAAATTCCTAGAAAAACGCCTTTGTATATAGGAATTTATGTACTATGACGAAGACGTTATTTTGGTAACTTATATTCGCGGGTTTTGGTTTATCGTAATTTTGGGTGATTCCTAATTACGTAGTAAACCAAGAAAACCCGGGCGAATCGAGAGGAATCCAAATAACGAGTGAGAGCGACACGACGGGACGTGTCACCGAGGCGTCAATGAATCGACGATAGAGAAGGCCATAATAGTCGGGAAATTTTTATTTTATTTAATTTCCCGTATTTATGACTTTTCGTTTTATTTTGCATGAACGAAAATCAAACCAAAATGTTTTAAAAGGTAATGTGCAATTAACTAAGGTAGATTATTCGCATATTAAAACTCCAACGGTTTTATGGGTGCGAATATCCATAGTTAAGATATTGCATGTTAAAACGTAAAAATCCTCAAACTAATTACATTCGTGGGTTTTTGTTTAATCATAATTTTGGGTGATTCCTAATTACGTAGAAAATCAAGAAAACCCGGGCGAATCGAAATTAAAAATCTAAGTGGGAGCGTGTTGGTTAATAGCCTCATAGCCTCCATTACGGGTTCATTGGTGATGTGGTTAAACTTGCGTGCTGGCTTAGACCTTCTTCCCTATCGGATGAGTTTTCAACCACGGATATCACCGGAATGAATTTCTAAAGGGATGACTATAGTGAGTTTAATTGGAGAAAGTTGCGACACCCTCGACATCCGAGACGCATTAGTATCCTAAGTAACAAACTTAGAAGTCACGTAATGGCATACACTTAGTGTACCATTTTTAGTATCCCTCCCATCGAGGTTACGCTATCTACGTTTACGGCTAAAATTATCGACCATTAATTTCATTGATCATAAGATCGTTGGTCAGATAATGAGATTAATGAACTTCGGTTCTTCTCGAACGAATGTGGGTTGGCGTAGACGTTCACCCATCGTGACCTGCGTTAATCCCGGTGTGAGATATGTCGGTAGAAGATTATATTGGTTTTATGAGGATTTTCAATATTTTTGAAAAAAGTATACTGAGACTTGAATTGTTTATTTTCAGTTGATGTGTCGTTCAACCCGCTAGTTGTCATTCTAAACCAAAACAAACTCACCGGTCCAAATTACATTGATTGGAAATGTAACCTGGACATTGTCCTTACCGCTGAGGGTTACAAGTACGTGCTTAATGAGGAGTGTCCCCTTAAGCCCAGTGATGATGCCACCCATGAGCAGCGATAGCCATATACGAGGTGGTAGAAGGCTGATGAGATGACCAGGTGCTACATCTTGGCTTCTATGTCGAGTGTATTGCAGCACCAGCATCAGTTGATGACCTCAGCCTACGATATGATGCTCACCCTCAGGGAGATGTTTGGACATCAGGGCAGGGCAGCCAAGCAGTCAGCTATGAGGAAACTCATGAATGCTAAGATGGTTGAGGGCACTTCAGTGAGAGATCACGTACTAGACATGATTGGTTGCATCAATGAGATTGAGGTATTGGGAGGTGAGATTGATGGGGAAACCCAGGTCGATATCATCCTTCAGAGCTTGCCTCCCAGTTTTAAGCAGTTTCGATTGAACTATAATATGGGGAATCTCTCATATTCACTTTCTGAGCTCATGACTGCATTGGTGTCTGTTGAGAGCCTCTTCGCAGAGAAGAAGCAAGCCTTGGCTACTGTTGGTCCCTCAGGTTCCTCTGCTGGGCCCAAAGCCAGGAAGCAAAAGAGGAAGAGAGGCCAGAAAGCAGGAGCCAGTCATGGACCCCAGGTGGGCATTGCCAAGAAGCAGAAGCCGAAAGGCAAATGCTTTAGATGTGGCAAAGCGGGACATTAGAAGAAGGACTGCCCAAAGCCTCGAGGTATGTGTAAATTTTCCCTAGTAATGAGACATGTTTAGCAGCGATTCCCACAGATACTTGGTGTATGGATTCAGGAGCCACTGATCATGTTTGTAATTCTTTGCAGGGGATCCAAGTGACCCGACTACATAGAGAGGGAGAGTTGCAGGTCTACCTTGGGGATACCACCAGAGTTTCTGTTGCTGCAGTGGGAGTTTTATGTCTTTATTTTTCAGACTCTACTTAATTGTTGAGAGATTGTCTTTATGTACCTAGTTTTCGAAAGAACTTGCTTTCGGTTTCGAGACTTGTTTTGGATTGTTATAAGTGTGCATTTTCTGATGGATCTATTTTTATTAGAAAAGGCCAAAAACTTATATGTTCCGGTACATTGGTTGACAATTTGTTTTTAATTAAGACTTACTCCCCAGCTATGCAAAACACAGAAACTAGTAACTCATCACTGAATCATAATAAGAGAAAAGAGTCTTCGCCTTTGAATCAGACTTATCTTTGGCACCTGAGACTAGGTCATATCAACCTTAGTAGGATTCAAAGGTTGGTCAAGAGTGGGTCTTTGGACTTACTTGATATTGACAGCTATTCGACCTGTGAGTCCTGCTTGGAGGGTAAAATGACCAAGAGGCCTTTCAATGCCAAGGGGTATAGGGCCAAGGAGGTTTTAGAGCTGATTCATTCTGACGTGTGTGGGCCTATGTCAATTCATGCTAGAGGTGGTTATGAGTATTCCGTGACTTTCACGGATGATTACTCTAGATATTGATACATATACCTGATGCGCCACAAGTCTGAATACTTTGGCAAGTTCAGAGAATTCAAGGCTAAGGTGGAGAACCATCTGGGTAAGAGTATCAAGTCACTGCGGTCTGATCGCGGTGGCGAATACTTCTCTACTGAATTTAGATCCTATTTGTCAGAGGAGGGTATTCAGACCCAGTTGTCTGCACCTGGCACACCCCAGCAGAATGGTGTAGCAGAGAGGAGGAACAGGACTCTTATGGAGATGGTTAGATCAATGATGAGTTACAGTGAGTTGTCAATCTTGTTTTGGGGTTATGCCTTAGAGACAACATGTTTTATCCTCAACCTTATGCCATCTAAGTCTGTGCCTATGACCCCAGTAGAGTTGTGGAATGGGCAAACGCCTAGTCTGAGACATCTCAGGATCTGGGGTTGTCCAGCACATGTGCTCGAGGCAGATGCAGACAAGTTAGAGGCGAGATCCAAGGCTATGCTGTTTATAGGCTACCCCAAAGGAACGAGAGGTGGTTTATTTTATAGTCCTCAGGATCAGAAGGTGGTTATCAGCCCCAATGTCAGATTTCTTGAGGAGGACTATATTTTAGATCACAAGTCAAGCAGCAAGGTAGTATTGGAAGAGCTTAGAAGTCAGTCCACTATTCCAGATGCACACATACAAGAAGACACACCACAAGAGACTGCACACACTATCACAGATGATGCTCTTGCATAGGCTGCGCCTCATCGTAGTGGGAGGGTTGTGAGATAGCCCGAGAGGTACATGGGTTTGGGTGAGTCTTCGGACTTTATCCCTGGCGCTCATGAACCAGACCCAGTTAACTACAATGAGGCTCTCCAGGATAAAGATGCAGATTCTTGGCAGAGAGTGATGATTGCTGAGATGGGTTCTATGAACTCAAATCAAGTATGGGAGCTGGTAGACCTTCCTGATGGGTTTAGGCCTATTGGGTGCAAATGGGTCTACAAGTGAAAGAGAGGATATGACGGGAGGGTTGAGACCTTCAAGGCTAGGCTTGTGGCGAAGGGGTATACTCAGAAAGAAGGGATCGATTATGAGGAGACCTTTTCCCCGGTAGCTATGCTTAAGTCAATCCGGATTCTCTTGGCCATAGCTGCTCATATGGATTATGAGATTTGGCAGATGGACGTCAAGACAGCTTTCCTTAATGGAAGTCTTGAGGAGACCATCTTTATGCAGCAACCAGAGGGCTTCATTGTTAAAGGCCAAAAGCACAAGGTATGCAGGCTTAGGAGGTCCATTTATGTACTTAAGCAAGCATCTAGATCTTGGAACATTCGTTTTGATGAGGTTATCCAGTCCTATGGATTCACTCAGTCTCCGGATGAGCAGTGTGTTTATCGCAGGCGTGATAGTGATATGGTGGTGTTCCTCGTACTTTACGTAGATGACATCCTTCTTATTGGCAACAGTAAGAAGGTGTTGTCAGACGTAAAGGCATGGTTGTCCAGGCAATTTGATATGAAGAATTTGGGAGAGGCTGGACATATCCTTGGGATTAAGATTATTCGAGATCGTAGGAGACGTTCTCTGACTCTCTCTCAGGCATCCTACATAGACACGATTCTGGCCCGTTTTAACATGCAGAACTCCAAGAAGGGTTAACTACCCTTCAGGCATGGAGTGCATTTGTCTAAGGAGCAGTGTCCTAAGACTGCTGAGGAGATAGATGCCATGAAGGCGGTACCCTATGCTTCTACAGTGGGTAGCCTCATGTATGCTATGTTGTGCACGAGGCCTGATATTTACTTTGCCTTTGGCATGGTTAGCAGATATCAGAGTAACCCTGGGAAGGCTCACTGGAAGGCAGTAAAATGCATTCTCAAGTACTTGCCCAGGATGAGAGATTATGTCTTAGTTTATAGAGCGCAGGAGCTTGTACCATTGGGTTACACAGATTCAGACTTTCAAGGTGATTTGGACAAGAGTAAGTCTACCTCTGGTTTTGTGTTTACTCTAGGAGGTGGAGCCATAGTATGGAAGAGTGTCAAGCAGAAATACGTGGCGGACTCTACCATGGAGGCCGAGTACGTTGCCGCTTCAGAGGCAGTGAAAGAGGCTGTATGGCTTAGGAGCTTCCTGATGGACTTAGATGTGGTTCCTGAGTTGCCTAGGTCTATCACAGTTTATTGTGATAACAATGGTGCAGTTGCTAACTCGAGGGAACCACGAGCCCACAAGGCGAGTAAACACATAGAGCGCAAGTACCACCTGATACGAGAGATCGTAAAGAGGGGAGACGTGATCGTGGCCAAGATAGCTTCAGATGACAACCTTGCAGATCCTTTCACCAAGCCATTGACCCCAAAGGTCTTTGAGAGACATGTGGAGGGCATGCGAGTCAGATTCTTGAGAGAGCCATGTGAGTGAGCTTAAAGGTGTTCTGGAGATTTCATTATGACAGCAGTGTAATAGCGGGTTGGACAGTTTTTGTACTTCTTAGCATAGCTTTGAGTATTAGTGGGAGATTGTTAGTTTTGAATACAGAAAAACTATGGCTTGTATCAAAAACTAATATCCACAGTTGACATAACACTTTGTTTCAGTATAAATTTGTTCCTTTATATCATAGAACTAGATAACGGGGTGTGGACAGACACAGTAGATTCCGTTATTGGTTAAAGTATTGATATATGAAAAGTATGCTCGTAACCGAGATAGTCTGAACATACTATCGGTATAGGTTATTGTGTGGTTTGGAAATTAGTTTATCTAAACTAGTTTAAATCACACAGATATGCCCGGGGCATATTGAGCACGACCAGTTTTGATATAATTGACTTATACTGATCAGCGTAGTCAATTCGGTCCTAGTATTCCATCTCTCAATCCCAAGATTGGGACGGGCATGAGGGTTGGATATCGTGTGTTTTGATTTGCCAAAGAGTGAGGTCAATTGAGGCCAATACCTCGGTAGGTTGGTTATGCGGTGTTTAGCTTCTTACGTGCCGTTGCTAGTCGAAGGAATCCACATACCGGTTCGCCGGGTTGATGGTTCTCCCGAAATGAGCTCGTAAGGTTATTATACTAAACCCGGCCGGTGAACTTTATGTTCGGTATAATAAAAGGACGAGTGGTACTAATCTCGGAAATGAAGAAGTCGGTGAATTAATTTGTCAGTAAATTGATAAACCGACGAGCGCTAGATCTTTAATGTGGGGAGATAGAATAAAATATAATGGCGCGATGTAATGTCATTTTTTAGCGGTAGTTCCATAATTGGTCTGTTAGTGGTACGGCCGATTATGCATTTGACTAATCGACAGGGTAAATTAATTAATCCAAAAGCTTTAATTAATATTTAATCGACAAAGTGAATTTAGAAATTAATTCAATTTTGAATTAATTAATTCTAAGGGTTCGATTAAATTAAATTAACAAAGTGGATTAAATAAATTAATTTAAATGAGTCGATTGGAGTTGATTAGTCGGGAAGACTTAGCGGTCAACGAAAGTCAAATTTTAAGGCCTAACTTGAGAGCCCATTAGGTCTCCAATTGAGCTACTATAAATAGAATAACTTGAGACCAAAGAAAGCCAAGGAAATTCTTGCAAAACAATTTGTCTTGTTTTCTTGAGTGAGAAGGTTTAAGAGAGAGAATTTTTCTTCAAGAATTTTCTCTCAAAAACAAACCAGATTTTTCACTCCTAGAATTGAACTCAGCCCAAAGATCACACCTTCTCGATTAATTGGAGATTTTTGCTGGCCTGTTGCTTGAATTTTTCGCCGGACAGCAGCTTAAAGTTTCCGCCGGACAGCTGGGTTTTCTTCTTCCTGCCGCGCTGAAAACTTGGTGTTCTGCCCGCGTGTTGATTCGATCTTCATCACGTTGATCTCTATTGGTGATCCGTGATGGAGATTGCCTAGATCACGGCTGGGGAGTTGTTGAGTTCAAGTGAGTGTGCGGCCTTCATTTCAGTCCGGCAGCAGGAAACTTGCGGCGCAAGTACAGGTCCTGGGCAGCGAAGGTAGTGATCAGTTTTTGGGATTTTGTGAGTTTGATTAGAGGAATTTCCTGGTGGGTTTTCGTGGGCTAAGCAAGTAAGTTTCGAAAGATTATTGCCCACGCAATATTCGAAGTGTTCTTGGAGAATCAATTGGCTTTCTATTGGAATCGCAACAAAGAATTGGTTTTTCTTTAAGCAAGGGACTTCGCTACAAAAGGTATAATCTTTAAATTCCGTTTTAATTAAAGATCGAATCTTTTGTGTCCCGATTAATAAATTAAATAAGTATAAGCCTAGATCCATTCATGTGTAAACTAATTTGAGCCTGAGCTTGGTCGAAAGCTTCCGATTCTGGAATGCATTGCACGAAAGTGAGGTTTTCGATTTAGCCCGGGCTTGTTCAGTTTTCCTTCAGCAGCATGCAGAAGAGGTCTGCGCCACCCTCCCCTAAAACCAACGGCCACACCTCTACTCCTATCCCTCCTAAATCTTCTGATTTTTGAAATTCTATAGCTCAGAGTACTAAGAAGCCCATTACTTGTTATAAATGTAATGGCATTTGCCATGTACAAGCCAATTGTCCCAATAAGAGTACTTCTACTATGAGAGACAACCAACTATATGTAATAGATGAGGAAAATGATAGTGATAGTGGATTTGAGGGAATGCCACCTCTTGAAAAAATAGGTGGAGAGGATGATGGGCTATTCATTGGCCACAACAGTGAAGCAGTCGAGGAGGAAAATCGAAAAACCCTCATTTCCTTACATCATGATTGTCCATATGAGCATCCAGATGGAACGTTGGTAAGAAACTCTATTCTTGTCATTGTACATTTTTTGAACAATCACTACTCTCCAGATTTAAACCTTACGCAGTGTAACAATATATTTCATGTGTGGTGTAAGACAGTGGATCAAAAGAAGCGTCTACTGATCGTAGATGGTGGAAGTTGCACGAACGTTGTAGTGAGTCTTTAGTTAAATATTTATCACTTATATGTTTGCCACATCCTAGGCCTTACAGGTTGCAATGGCTCGAAAAGGGAGAAGAGAAGAAAGTCCAATACCAAACACTAGTCACTTTTTACCTTGGTTCAATTAAGGAAGAAATACTGTGTGATATGGTTCCAATGGACGCCTGTCATATACTTCTAGAAAGACCTTGGGAGTATGACTGAAGGGTCACCTTTGATGGTTTGACCAATAGGTACTCATTCATGTTTGATGGTAAGAAAACTAACTTGTTACCTTTGTCTCCTGCACAGGTTTCTAGCAAGCAAGAAATGTTGCGAGAAGAAAATAACAAGGCTGAGCTATCTAAGCCTAAGCATGCGAAATCAGTACAAGCTACCAAAGTCAATTCAAAATTGGCCTTGACTTCCAGAGAGGATCCTGCACAATTTCAAACCTGCAAAGGGCATAGTTGTCTTCTTAAACCTATTAATGTACCTTATTATCCTTTATTGACATTGTGGCAGAGGGAAAGAAGGTCTATTAAAAGATTTTGAAGGAATTATCTGCCCAGACCCAGTCAAAAATCTTACTTTCGTGCTATGCATTCCTAAATCGGAGATTCTCAACCAAACCCGAACGCTCGTGTAATACGATTCAAATCCTTTTGAAATACCACACGAGCACTAGATCTTAGTTTCACTTTATTCAATTTATTACGTATACAAATTTACGATAGCTAATCAAAGTAAAAAGATAGAAATCGACCTCTTGAAGATTGTCCCATAAGTAACCGCTTGTATGACTCTTAGACAGATCCTGATGTTGTGTGGGCAACGAACTACAGAACCAGTTGATCAGCAACCCAATATGACCAGCTCAATCACTGCTGCTAGAAGATGTCCTGCTGTCGATTGCCAGAACTCGACAATCACCATCGCCCACCGGTGAAAACAAGGCGTTGACCGTCGACCATGGAGAAGAGGAAAAAAAAACTGCTGCCGGTTCTGAGATTATTTACCGCCCTAGCACTAGGCTTATTTACCGTCCTGCATTGGACTTATTTACCGCTCTGTGCGGCTTATTTACTACCCCACACTGGACTTATTTACCACCCTGCGTGGCTTATTTACTGCCCCCTGTACAGCTCTCTATCTCTCTAATCTTTCTCTCTCTAGTTTCTTGAATTATGAAACTTGTGAATTGTTGTCTTGTGTTGTTGACCCTCTATGTCTATTTATAGAGTTACAAGAGACACCTTAAGTTGGAAAATGATTGGTTTTCCTATTCGGTTTGTGTTTTACTTCAATCTTTTTCCTGGACTAATTCACTTCCAACTGATACAAGGATTCACTTATCCTTAATCGAGTTCCTGGATCGATTCACAACCAACATACACAAGGATTAATTAATATCTTAATTAATTAAATCTACCTTTGCTAATTAACCAATACATAATTAATCGTACCACCAACGAATTAATTATGACACTACCATCCAAACCAGAATTGCTTCTAGTACAACTAAATTAATTAATTCCTTATTCTCCCAACGTCAAAGATATAGTGCTCGTCAATTTATTAATTTACTGATAAATTAATTCATCGACTTCTTATTATCCGATATTATTACCACTTGACTTTATTACTATACTGGGCATAAAGTCCACTGATCAGATTTAGTATAATAAAACTTTCAAGCTCATCTTGAGAGCACCATCACCCAGACGCACCGGTACGCGGTTTCTTTCTACTCGCAATGACACACCAAACAACTAAACACGCGCGCCTAGCCAACCTACCGAGACTATAGGCCTCAAACGACAGTACTCTTTGGCAAATCAAACTACGCAATGCTCAATTCTCGTGCTCATTCTCATCTAGGGATTAAGAGATAGAATTCAAGATTTGAATTAACTACAAACAAACAGTACAATTTAATTCAATCCTAGTCGGTCATGCTCAATATGCCTCGGGCATATCTATATGATTCAATTAGTCTAAACCAACTAATCTTAGAACCACATAATGGCTTAAACCAACAGTATGTCCAAAACTGTCTCAGCCATGAGCCTAATTTATATATCAAGACTTTAAACAATGACGAGATCTATTGTGCTACAACCGGCACCTCATCATCTTGTCACACGATATAATTGGACTACATATATAAAACACAAAGTAATTAACTGAAACATATAACTTGATATAAATGGGAAATAGTTTTTCATACAAGCTCAGCATTCAGTATTCAAAACTAACAGATTTAAGCACACTAGGAAGTCTAAGTACACACGTTCCAAGAATCCTAAATCCAGTAAGTTAGAAAAAATTTCTAGTGTTTTTACTAATCCATTGTTTGATTATGTAGACACATAAGGTTTGGGGATGAATTGCTTTCAGCAGAGAGGGGATGATTTGAACATCAAAGAGGTAGACTCTCCTTCAGAAGAAGAACCAGCAATCAGTGCAGTTCTTTCTTTACTCCATAGCAGCTGGCATAAAGGAAGCTTAAAGGAGTCCTTTGAGTGAAAGTTTTTACTCAGGAAGCCCAGTTGTGGGTCGAAAACTCTATTTCAGATATCCAAAAACTCAGTACATTTGACCAGTTACGAGATCTCGAGCCCGAAAGGCGTGTGGATCAAGCACAGCTTCAAAGTTCAAGATCAAGTCCAAAGCCCATCTACTAACTTGGAGGCCCAAACCCATTAATGTCTCAAGATTGTACCATAATAGACTTGCATATGGAATCTAGAAGTGAAATGAAGCCCAAGAATAAAGGCTTAAGTTGGATTAAGGAATTAAAGACTCCAGTCATTCTCTAAGCTCAACTGAAACTAGGAAAGACTCTTCATATTTGGATTTTGTTTTTCTTTCTTAAACTAGAAGGTTTTTTAAGTCTATTCTAATTCAACTAGGATAGATAGAGTTTTTCCTTCTAATTAGGACTTTTATTTTTTGTTGGGTTTGAATACAAAAGCTTTGCTTATATTAACATATTTCTTGATTTATATATTGATTAAATGTTTTAGTTAAATTGCTTCTATATTTTACATATGTCGTCCATTTATGTTATGTAATTAGATGATGAGTGTCTGGTGTGACACAGTAGATCTCATCATTGGTTAAAAGACATAATATATAAATGAGGTTCGAAACTGAGACAGTTTTGGACACACTATCAGTTTAGGTTATTATGTGATTCAAAAATTGGTTTGTCTAAACTAATTGAATCATATAGATATGACCGGGCATATTGAACTTGACCATTTAGGATGAATTGTCTTGTACTGATTTGATAGACTATTCATTCCTAACATTCTATCTCTTAATCCCTAGATTTGAGCAGGCATGAGGATTAGACATAGTGTATTTTGACCTGCCAAAGAGTGAGGTCACTTGAGACCAATAGTCTCAGTAGGTTGGGTGCGCGTGTTTGATTGATTGGTGTGTTGTTGGTTGTCGAAAGGAAACCATATACCAGTGTGTCCGGGGTGATGGTGCTCCCGAGATGAGCTCGTTATGTTTATTATACTAAACCCAGCCGGTGGACTTATGTCCGGTATAGTAAAAAGGTTGAGTGGTACTAATCTTGAATTATAAGAAGTTAATTAATTAATTTATCAGTAAATTAATAAATTAACGTGCACTATATCTTTGATGTGGGAAGATTAAAGAATAATTATTTTAGTTGTTCCGGAAGCAATTCTGGTGTAGGATGGTAGTGCCATAATTAATTCGTTAGTGGTACGATTGATTATGTGGTGGGTTAATTGATAAAGTAGAATTAATTATTTAATTAATTATTCGTAAGGGTTAATTAAGTAATTAATAAAGTGATTTTATTTATTTAATTAATTAAGTCTTAAAGTTCAATTAGAATTAGGAAATCTATTTGGAATTGGAAATCCTATTAGATTTAGAACCTAATTGAATTTGAAAACTAATTAATAATCCTAAATGCATTAGGAATGTCAATCCTAAACCAACTTGGGGTCTCTCTTGTAAATCTATAAATAGAAAGAGATTAGCAATTCACATACACAATTCATAAGTTTTCAAGACAAGAAAACTAGAGAGAGAAAATCCTAGAGAGAGAACTAATATTTTCTCTCTCAAAGTTGAATATTCCAATCTCCAAGCAACATCTCAATTTTCGATTCTTCAGGTGGCGGTCAGATCTTCTAACCGACGGTGGCGCGTTAAGTTCTCGGCTGGTGCATGAATAGTATGCGAGGGCGGCAGGTGGTGGCGGTTAACTTTTTCCGGTGAGCAGTATGTTTTGTAGTGTTTTGCTGATCGTTGGTTCGTTGCCCACACAACGTACGAGCTGGTCTTGAGTTATACAAGCGATCACCTAAGTACACGCTTCAAGAGGTAATTCTTACACTTTCGCTTTAATTAGGAATTTATTGTTGTGAGGCAAATCGAACAAGTAGAAACTAAGATCCTGCACAATGTTATTTCAAGCAAGGATTAGAATAGCGATTGTGCTAGAGTTTAGACCTAGTCAAGAGTTCTGATTCTGGAATGCGTAGCACGAAAGTGAATTTTTGACCGGGCCCGGGCAGATAATCTTTCATTTTTGTCTTTTATTTCTTTCTCTTGGCCGAAATTCTTGAAGCCAAATAGAGTTGTAATAGGTTTTGTTTCGTAATCTTTCTCTCACTAGGATTAAAGGTTACTTTTTAAGAAAATGAAAATATCTTGTAATTGCCTATAAAAGGCCACCCCTGCATGAAATTTAATAGAGAAGTTTTGATAATTTTGATTGATATTTCGTGTGAAAATACCCCGATTTTAAACTCAAAACCCTGATCTTGCGAGATCGGTGTGCTGTCCTTGCGAGCAAACCACAATCCAATTGTTGGTTTGAATAGTTTAGGGTGAACTATTAAGCCTTTTCATACGTTTAGTAAATCAACCACCAACCATCACCCATCCTCTCAATTAATTTTCATACAAAGATGTCTAAATAAAAGTGTATTTTCTTAATTTGAGCGATTTTGCCGCTTCAATTCATACTTCGAAGGTTGTATGAGAGACTAGTTTGAAAAATCGGGAAACACTTAGAGTCTTATCGAGAAGCATATCAACCTGACAGCTTTGCTTTCATCGTTGACTTGTATTCTGAGGAAGATAATCTGTCACCTTGACTACCATCTACTTTGCAACTCCAGAGCTTAACACAAGTCGAAATGCTTATAGGGAAGTCTTAATTGATAATACCTTGGCAACCTTGTACTTTGTTAAGTTTAAGAGACTAGTAGAATAGGTAAATTCTTAGGGAAGTCTTAGCTAACTATACCTTAGAAACACTTATCCTGTGAAGCTCACTAGCGTAACAGACAGAGAATTCCTTTAGGGAAGTTTTAAGTGACAATACCTTAGTAACCTCTTGTTTTGTGAAGCCACGAATGAACAAGAGTTAGAATTCTTGTAGGGAGATCTTCATTGATGATACCTTAGTATTTATAGACTTAGTTTGTTCAAGTCCTGGTATGACATATGTTTGGTAAGGAGGTCCGATCTCTTGTTAGATAGACTGGTTGGATTGGTGCTAGGTCATATACAAGGATAACTGGGGACTCCAATGGTCGATAAGGTAGAGTCACTAAGGAGTAAAGTGACACGGGTGTTGTTCGAGTGGAGCCAAAATTGAGTTATCTTTATCACATTTCTTGATCCTCACTGTTTGAAGCTAAAGTTTATCTTGTTAACCGCAAGCCATAATCAAAGCCTTACTTCATAGGGGAGTAAAAATCACAACTCTCATCCTCTGTTTCTTTGTTCACTTGAATTCCTCTTTTCATCCTTATTTTGCATATCTCGCCATTTTGCTTATTTACTGCTTGATACTTATTCTGTTTTGTTTGTATTTCTAATTTGACAGCATAATTCTACCCTTCGTTCCCTGTGAATCGACCCATATACTATGTTCATTCATTGTATTCGGTTATAAATTATTAATTCTTGCGATACACGACACTAAATCCGTTGGCATCAGTAATTCACTTGATCATTTGTCATAAATGTCCTCCCTCAATAGAACTTGAGTGATAAGACTCATTTGATTATCACTGTATGTGATATCATAAGGCGAAATTGTTTTCCACTTCACCAATTCTTCACTAGCACTTGCGATCTTGGTCGATCCATCGTCTCTTTTAGCCATGATCAATCATAAGAGTAGAAAGATCGACAGCTGAGATATCATTAAGAACAAAAAGAGAGTTTATTTGGAAAATTCTTCTTTTATTATTCTGAGGCTAAACCTCCATAATTTAGTACAAGCTTGCCTTCAATTTAGGGCTCGGCATCTGCCGATTTAGCCGTTTTGACCGCCGAAAGACAAATCAAACCACTACCTATGGTTTGGAAATTTTTCAAACCAAATCAGCCAAATAAACGTATCAATCCAAACCGGCCAAACCACATTTTAACGGTTTGGTTTGGCCGATTTGGCCAGTTTGTACATAATGCATTCCCAAATTCAAAACTTAAAACTTAAAATATATAAACTATACTAAAAATATAAAAATCGTGCTTACTTCACATCCAAAAATATTAAACATAATATAAAAAGAAATTAAATTTTACAATGTTGAAAGTTCACAAATTAAAAAACATAAAAAAATTGTCCCAGCATGTCAAAAAATAAAAAAAGCAAAAAAAGGTTGAGAGAATTTTCTTCATTTGTAAAAGCTGGTTATAACTAGGTTGGGGTTATAGTAAAAAATAGGCCCATGAATGAAATCTCCAGTAGAATTATATTGGACTAAAAGGTTCTCCACAATTCTGTTTTTTTTTTTTTTTTGGAATCAACAACTTCATTGATATATTATATACCTAGTAAAAAGTTGGAAACAAGAAAAAAAAAAAGCACAAGAAATGCCAAAAACACATAATATATGTAACTACTCTTTTCTACCATTCCAATGCATCCTATGTTTTTGTTACTAAAACTTTGCTTGTATTAAACTATTTCCCAATTTTATATATCGATTAAATGTTTTAGTTAAATTTTTTATATGTTTTTACATATGTTGTCCATTTATGTTATGTAGTTAGATAATGAGGTGTCTGGTGTGACACAGTAGATCTCATCATTGATTTAAAGACATAATATATAAATGATGTTCGTAACCGAGATAGTTTTGGACACATTGTCGGTTTAGGTTATTATGTGATTCGGAAAATTGGTTTGTCTAAACTAATTGAATCATATAGATATGTCCAGGGCATATTGAACTTAACCAATTATGATGAATTGTCTTGTACTTATTTAATAGACTATTCATTTCTAGTTTTCTATCTCTTAATCCCTATACTTGAGCAGGCATGAGGATTAGACATAGTGTATTTTGATCTGCCAAAGAGTGAGGTCAGTTAAGACCAATAGTCTCCGTAGGTTGGGTGCGCGTGTTTAGTTGCTTGGTGTGTCATTGCTTGTGGAAAGGAAACCATGTATCGATGCGTCTTGGGTGATGGTGCTCCCAAGATGAGCTCGTTATGTTTATTATACTAAACCCGGCCGGTGGACTTATATTCGGTATAGTAAAAAGGTCGAGTAGTACTAATCTAGGATTATAAGAAGTTAATTAATTTATTTATCAGTAAATTAATAAATTAACGAGCACTAGATCTTTGATGTGGAGAGATTAAAGAATATTGAATTTAGTTATTTCGGAAGCAATTCTGGTGTTGGATGGTAGTGTCATAATTAATCCATTAGTGGTACGATTAATTATGTATTGAGAAATTGATAAAGGTAGATTTAATTAATTAAGTAATTAATTAATCATTGTGTCAATTGGTTGTCAATCAGACCAGGAACTGGATTGAGGATGAGTGAATTCTTGTGTCAGTTGGTTGTGAATCAGACCAGGAACTGGATTGAGGATAAGTGAATCCTTGTGTCAGTTGGATGTGAATCAATCTAGTAACGGGATTGAATTAAAACACAAACCCAATAGGAAGGTCAATCCTAAACCAACTTGGGGTCTCTCTTGTAACTCTATAAATAGACAAGAGATTAGCAATTCACTATACACAATTCATAGGTTTTCAAGACAAGAAAACTAGAGAGAAAATCCTAGAGAGAGAATTAATATTTTATCTCTCAAAGTCGGATTTTCCAAGTTCTGTGTGGCGGCTCTCCACCCGAGGATCGACGGTTAATTTTCTTCCCAGAATCCGACGGCGCACGAATTGTGTGGCGGCGGCGTGTGGGAGTTCTCGGGGGGTGCGTGGTCTTCACGAGCAGAGCGGCAGCGTGTCCGGTTGCTGTTTCCGGCGGCTACTTTGTGCAGTTGTGGTGTTTTGCTGTTTAATTGCTCGTTGGTTTGTTGCCCACATAACGTACAATCAAGTCTTGAGTTATACAAGAGAATCACCTAAGTACACGCTTCAAGAGGTAATTCTTAAACTTCCATTTTAATTAGGAATTTATTGTTGCGTGGAAAATCGAACAAGTAGAAGCTAAGATCCTGCGCAATGTTATTTCAAGTAAGGTTTGGAATAGCGATTGTGCTAGAGCTTAGGACTGGTCAAGAGTTCCGATTTTGGAATGTATAGCACAAAAGTGAATTTTTGACCGGGTCCAGGCAGATAATCTTTCAGTTTTGTGTCCATATTAAAATCTTGAACGAGATATAAGGATAAATCAAAATATTCAAAAGGAATCCATTGTGTATGTAGTTCTTCAGAATTTATTCAGTGCACACATGTTTTTTTTAGAAAAATAATAACAACAACAACAATAATAATAATAAATTATATATTTATTTAATATAATAATATACGAGCGGTCCGGCCAAAATGGTCGGTTTGATTGATGAAACCTTCGACCAAACCAATATGACAATTTGAAAAATGTTTCAAATCACCGATCACGGGAGATATTTATAAACTAATTAAACCGTTCAAAATTAATTAATTTGACCAATTTTACTGACTTCAGCCAAACCAGGCCACCTCTACTTAAATTATGCTACATAAATAAGGTATACAAATCTCCTAGATTAAGTGTGGTAAGTACATATTCACATGCTAACTAATTACAATAATTGCACAAATCAATCAAGCTCAATTAAGCTTAACAGTTCATTCATTAGAGCGTTGATACTAACTTCAAAGCCCTAACTTCTAAGCGCAAATCGGATTTGGGGGAGGGGGGTAAGTGAAGAGGAGGTAGAGGCGTGGCAAGATGAGGACAAAAGATGAGGAGAGGAATAGAAACGGGTTGAGTGGATTGTAGTTGGGTTAAAGGATGGACTATTTCTTTTGAGAAAAAAAGAAAAATAAATAAAGATGAGACTATCTCTTAAATTATTTTGGTCTTAAATATTTGACTATCATAGTTTTGTTAAGGTAGTGATTTTACTACGAATAGAAATTTTAGGGCTAAAAATTTAGATGAAAAACTTTGATGATTAAATTTGTGGTATTTTAGTCATTTAGAAACAAAATGTGAGTGATTGAAGTACTTAACTATCAGGAATACCTAAATTACATGATTGAGTTTGACCAATAAAAAAATTGTTTTCTTGGAACTAGGCAAATTATATGGTACTACTATAGTAGTATCATACTATTGTACCCGAAGCGGGTTTAATTAGTAATTCCCACGTTTATTTTTTAATTGAGGCAGTTTGTCTGGATTTTATTTCTCGCGCACTTTGATACCCAGCTAATCACATTCTATATATAAGGCGCCTATTTTTTCGTTTTCAAATACTGCACTCATTCAATTTACCAAATATCGTTTATATCATTCCTTTTTTCTTCTCGCCAAATTGATTTTCAACTACTGTAGATTATTCGGATTCCAGGTATTTCAGCTTATAATTGTTATTTTTGTGATCGGATCGCAGGTATCATTCATTTTTTGTTGTTTTTGTTGCTGAAGTTATTGCTCTATTTTTTTTCCTGATATTTTGCTTTCTCGATCGTTTAGAATGGAGATTTGTGATCGCGTTAATAATGTTGATCGATCGGATTGCAGGTATAGTATTTTTTTTCTTTTTTTGTTGCTGAAGCTATTTGTTCTTCGTTCTTTTGTGATATTTTTCTTGTTCGGTAATATTTCGTTTAGAATGGAGATTTGTTATCGTGTTAGTAATGTTGATCGATCGAATGATGATTTGTTCGGAAGCGATTGTATTGTGTTGAACGGAGAAGGTTTTGTAATTCGTTTTATGATCTTGCAATGATTTTTTATTTGGTAATTTGGAGGTGATGATAATCGATCGGATGAGAGTTCTGTTTTGAATGATGTTTTTGTTGTTTTTTATAAAGGTTAGTAATGAATTATATAAATTGGAGTTTTAGTTGATATAATATTGATATGGTTGATATAAGTGTATCGTTATTGGTTAGTATGTATAATGTTAGATGTTTTAATGATGTAAGGTAGAGTTATAGTTGATATAAAGTAACGTTTTGTATGATATAATCTTTTTTGGTGAAATATGTAGGAGGAAGAGAAATATCCAAACTTATTGCTAATGCTGATGTTATTGCTTCCGGTGAAGGTAATAGTTTATAGTTACGTTAATTGTTATGTTATGTGATTCTATATTTTTTGCTATATTAACTGTTTTTTGTTTGTAGGTTCTGGAGTATTGGTTGATGAGTCAAACAAATCTTTGGTTGGTGACATTGTTGAGAACGAGAAAGCTGCTTTCGATTTATATAATCAGCATGCTTTTAGAGTAGGATTTAGTATTAGAAAATGAAAATATCATAAATCAAAGTTTTCTGGAATTAGATATTGGAGGAGGTATGAATGTAGTAGACAACGTTCTTATTCAGAGATCGCTTCTGTTTATATGTATATGTATATATACAAAGGAAAGATGATTATATCATTTGAGACATGAGTTTATATCATATGGAAAATATGTTTATATTAATATAACAAAGGGTTATATCATGTGTATAAGGGTGAAGATTTGATTATATCGTTGAAAAATATGAGTTTATATCGAATAGAAAGTGAGTTTATATCATGTAGAGCATGTGTTTATATCAATATAACAAGGGTTAATATCATGTATAAAGAGTACAATTTTGATTAATAGTATTTGAGTAGAGTTTATATCAACAAAAAACATGAGTTATATCATATAAAATATTGTTTTATATCAACTAGAAAAGAGTTTATATCAACAAAAAAAAACAATACAGTAGTATTTTATATCAACCATATTCCTGATAAAAATAATAGTGTTTCATATCAACTAAAATTGTATTTATATCAACCAAAATTAAGAATTATATCTACACAATAGTATTTTATATCAACCAAAACACCCAAAAGAGATTTAAAGCTATTAAAGATTATCCACTTAGAATTGAGGAAAATATGAAAGGAGATGAAAAATGTAAGAAGTAAAGAATTGTATTTCATAAAACTCATCTAATAGAGTACATGATGTGCTTGTTTTATAGAATGTTACTCTAGTTGATAAACATAAGAGATATTGTATATAAAAGGATTACTTGATATTCATTATCAGAAAATATATCTAGATGAAAATATGAACATGATAACCTTGTCACTCCAATGCATCCTTATCACTCCAAACATCCTTATCACTCCACATGTTCACTGATCGCGGAACTCAAAACACTCTAATAATGTAGTAACCACCTCCATTAATTATGAATAACCAAGTCTTGTGATAGCAGAAAATAAAAAATTACAGCACCATATATCAGAAAAGGTCATCGGAGAAGAGGAGATCAAGATGCCAATCGAGATGTCGAGAAGAGTGAAGAGGAGGCATCAGAAATCCCGAAGTCGAATAAGAGGAGGTGCGACAGAGCCGAAGGAGATCCGATTGAGGGAGGGTGGCGGGCGTGAGAGAGAAAGAGATGGAGGGTTGGAGAAAAAAATAAAAACAAAAGCACATGTTGCTACTTCCTAGTATTCTATCTCTTAATCCCTAGACTTGAGCAGGCATGAGGATTTGACATAGTTTGTTTTGATCTGCCAAAGGGTGAGGTCATTATGCGGCCAATAGTCTCGATAGGTTGGGTGCGCGTGTTTAGTTGCTTGGTGTATTGTTGCTTGTCGAAAGAAAACCATGTATCGGTGCGTCCGGGGTGATGGTTCTCCCGAGATGAGCTCGTTATGTTTATTATACTAAACTCAACCAGTGGATTTATGTCCAGTATAGTAAAAGGTCGAATGGTTTTAATCTCGGATTATAAGAAGTTAATTAATTAATTTATTAGTAAATTAATAAATTAACGAACACTATATCTTTGATGTGGTGAGATTAAAGAATAAATTAAATTAGTTATTCCAGTAGCAATTCTGGTGTAGGATGGTAGTGTCAAAATTAATCCGTTAATGGTATGATTAATTTTGTAGTGGGTTAATTTATTAAGTAGAATTAATTATTTAATTAATTATTCCTAAGGGTTAATTAAGTAATTAACAAAGTGAAATTAATTAATTAATTAAGTCTTAAGTTTTAATTAAAATTAGGAAATCCTAGAGATTAGGAAATCTAATTGGATTTGGAGTATCCTATTAGATTAGTTACCTAATTAGATTTGAAAACTAATTAATTACCTAAACTCATTAGGAAGGTCAATTCTAAACCGACTTTAGGTCTCTCTTGTAGCTCTATAAATAGACAAAGGATTAGCAATTCTTATAATACACAATTCATTAGTTTTCAATACAAGAAAATTAGAGAGAAAAAGTCTAGAGAGAAAAAAATAAATTTCTCCCTCAAAGTCGACCAATTCTCCTCAGTAAGCGACGGCGGTTCAAGTCACCACCAAGCTACCGGTGATATTTTTCTGGTGGTCCTTGAAGAACCAAGCTCGGGTGGCAGCGCATCTAGTCCCCGCGCTAGGTGGCAGGTTGCTGGAATTTTTTTGGTGATTCAATTGTGTTGGATTGCTGATCATTTGGTTAGTTGGTTCGTTGCCCACACAACGTTCGAGCCTGTCTTAAGTCATACAAGCGATCACCTGAGTTTACTCTTTAATAAATATTTCTAAACTTCCACTTTAATTATAAATTATTTGTTACGTGATAAATTGAACAAGTGCAAACCAAGATCTTGTGCGATGTTATTTCAAGCAAGGATTGGAATAAAAATTGTGCTAGAGTCTAGGCTTAGTCAAGAGTTCCGCTTCTGGAATGTATAGCACGAAAGTGAATTTTTAACCGGGCTCGGGCAGATAATCTTTCAATGTTCTGCTTCTCCTAAGTCTTTCATATCAAACTATTTGGACAACCATACCTTTATGTCTGATAACACTTTTTTATTGTTGCCAATTAGTAAAATGTCATCTACGTAAAGCACAAAAAATACCACTGCATTTCTATCACGTCTGCGGTACACACATTGTTCATCCGTGCACTGAGTAAATCCATAAGATTGGATTACCTCATCAAACCGGATGTTTGAAGGTCTGGATGCCTGCTTAAGTCTGTAAATGGACCTCTTAAGCCTACAAACCTTATGCTCTTGGCCTTTTCCAACGAATCCCTCTGGTTGCTGCATGAAGATGGTTTCTTCAAGAATTCCATTACGGATCATAATCTAAATGAGCAGCTATGACCAAGAGAATCTGGATTAACTTATGCATGGCTACTGGGGAGAAGATTTTCTTATAATCGATTTCCTTTTTCTGAGTATACCCACTCGCCACAAGCCTAGCTTTAAAGGTCTCAACCTTTCCGTCAGGTCCTCTTTTGCATTTGTAGACCTACTTACATCCAATGGGCTTAAACCCATCAGGAAGGTCCACAAGCTCCCAGAATTGATTGTGGTCCATAGACCCCATCTTGGATATCATTGCTTTTCGCCAAGATTCTACATCTTTATCTCGGAGAGCCGCATTGTAGTTTACTGGGTCAGGCTCAGGCGCACCTGGGACTAGGTCTGAGGCCTCTCCCAAGCCAATGAACCTGTCGGGCTATCTTATAAACCTCCCACTACGACGAGGCACCACCTATATAGGCGCATCATCTGTGATATATTGAGAAGTGTGTGGTGTATCTACTTGTCCTGGTGCATCAGGATTATCAGATTATTTCCTAAGCTCTTCTAGTACTATCTTGCTCTTAGGCTTGTGATCTAGAATATAGTCTTCCTCTAAAAATCTGGCATTAGTGCTAACTATAACCTTCTGATCTTTAGGACTATAGAATAGACCACCTTTCGTTCCCCTAAGATATCTTACAAACAGCATTACTTCCGTTCTTGCATCTAACTTTGCCGCATCTGCCTTAAGCACATGAGTTGGGCAACCCCAAATTCTAAGATGTCTTAGACTGGGCATACACCCTCCACAACTCTACTGGGGTTGAAGGCACGGTTTTAGATGGTACAAGATTTAGGATGTACATTGTTGTTTCCAATGCACATCCCCAGAATGAACTCGACAAATAACTATAGCTCATCATTGACCCAACCATTTCCATGAGAGTTCTGATCCTTCTTTCTGCTACACCGTTCTGTTGTGGTGTGCCAGGTGCAGACAACTGAGACTGAATTCTGACCTCGCTGAGGTATTCTCAAAATTCGTGGGATAGATACTCACCACCACGATCTGATCATAGTGTCTTGATACTTTTACCATGATGCTTATCCACATCTACCTGATACTCTTTGAATTTACTAAAGCATTCAGACTTGTGGCACATTAGGTAAATATATCCGTACCTTAAGTAATCATCCGTGAATGTCACGAAATACTCAAACCCACCTCATTCTTGGACCGACATTGGTCCACACAAGTCAGAATGAATCAACTCTAATACGTCTTTGGATCTATAACCTTTTGCCTTAAAAGGTCTCTTGGTCATCTTACCTTCCAAGTAAGATTCGCAGGTTGAATAACTGTCAATCTCTAATGAACTTAAAGGTCCATCATTGACCAACCTTTAAATCCTACTAAGGTCTTTATGACCTAACTTGAGATGCCAAAGATAGGTTTGATTCAATTTAGAAGGTTCTTTACTCTTATTAGTGCTAGATGATGCGCCATTTATCTCTATGTTTTGCACAACAGGGGAGTTTGATTTGATTATAAAAAAATTGTCAGCTAATGAACCAGAACAAATAGGTTTCCCATCTTTTCTAATAACAACAGAATCATCAGAAAAAAATAAACTTATAACCATTCTTTAAAAGTTTAGAAACTGAAACAAGGTTCTTTCTAAAACTCGGTACATGAAGACAATTAACTAAATCTAGCCTATAATTTTTGAAAATTAGGCTAACTACTCCCATTGCTTCTACTGACATTCTTGTAGTGTCGCCCAAGTAGATATCCAACTCGCCTTTTCTAAGCTTCCGGGTTACTTAGAACCCTTGCGAAAAATTACAAACATGGTCAGTGGCGCCTGAATCCACACACCAAGTATCTGTGGAAATCGCCGCTTAATATGTCTCAGTAATTAAGGCATAAACTATCATACTTTTAAGCTTTGGACAATCTAATTTCCAATGTCCCATCTGATTGCACTTGAAGCACTTGTCTTTCGACTTCTTCTTTGTAATATCTGGCTTCGGTGCAATTTGTGCCTTTTGAGTTATTCCCTCGAGCTTTCTTTTCTTCTTTCTAGCCTCTGGCTTAGAAGAAGATTCTGAAGCTTTGACTGCTGGCAATGCTTTTCGAGACACCCAAAATAATCCGATTTCCTACCGAACTACAATTAATTTGTAGCGATAGTGGTACCAGGTCGAAATCCCAAAGGAACTAATTTGCAATTCGAAAACCAACGGTAACCAAGAAAAATTTATGTTTTGATCCAAGAAAAAAAATTAACCTGTAATAAAATTAAGAACAAATTCAATAAACAAGAAATCTTCAATTCAAAGGGAATATGATTCAATTGTAATGTTGATCACAGATTAGAAAGCATTCTTTTACTCAAATCGCCAACTCCTACATTTAATAGAATAGTCATATTAACATAGATTTTTCAATAACATTTATCAAACCTAGCATTTGATTAAATCTTGTCATGACAAACTGGGCACGATAGCGTTCCATGTCTATTCACAACAGCAAGAAACATGGAAAATTAATTGGCTACAAACTAATTAAAAGAAATAGCTGCTTTCAAATAGTTGTGTTTATTTATTGCATCTTAGGCTATCATGTATGTACTTGTCTCACCAACATACATGAATCGCCTAATTGCTACTTGATTTCACCAACTTATGTCTATTACGTAACACTTAATCGATGAATAGCAAGAGAAGAATAAATACTTATTAAGTTGTTAATTCAACAAGTATTTATAGTTCTGAATTTTTCAAGCAATAAATAATATTTGAGTGTAAAAAGAAATCAAATTAAGAGCAAACCTCACAACATAATAATTGAAATCAATCCCTTGAATTGAAAGATGAAAACTTAGCCACTCATGTTTAAGAACGTGACCTCAAGATTCTTGAAAAAAACTAAGGAAAAGAAAACTACTTATTTGAAAATTCTATTGTCTACTTCTTCTCCTCTCTGCAGAGAGCAAAGAACTCTCCTTCTTATAACATCATTCCTAACATAAAAAATAGTAAAAAAAATAGATATTATCCTCAAAATCAAATAATTAAATATTTTCAAATCCTAATCTTGACTAATTCAAGATCTCACAAACGAAAGTCCAGCAAGGTAAAATCTGGTTGACAAAAAATCTGATTTGCAAAAAATCCAGCTGTTGCAATCTAGACCCTGAAGTTTGTAGTATTTCCATTTCGACCCCATAATTTCTGAAAATTTGCAGTTTGGTCCCTGCATGTGTAAAACTGAGCAAAATACCTTCAAAATCTAGAATTCAGTCCCTAACACAAAAAATGTGAACATGAGCAACAATTCATCTCATAAAGTCTATAAATCTACAAGATATTCAATAAAAAAAACACTAAACCATGCTTGTCCTCAGGCATTCACATTTTGAATCTCAGTCAAGTAGTCATAAGACACAATGAGATAACCAAGGCGATCGTTGATAGAACAAGTGAATTACTCATTAGAAAATTAAGTGCAACCATTTCGAATGTACTAAAGTTTCATGCCTCACAAAAATTCACTACATTCACTCCAATTGTTTATGGGGACATATATATAAGTATGCTCTCAATCAAAACATAATATGTCATCCCATTGGCTTGGCATGTATCACCTCTTCTTAGCAACAAAATGAAATTTTGCAACATCAAAGGGACTTGAGGTTTGTGACGGGTCTAGGGTGAGTAAAAGGTAAGACATATGTGTATGTAAGCTAAAGTTATCCAAATATACGCATGACACATACTCAACACTCACCATCAATCCAAATGACCAATGTATAATGGCAACAATGATACTTCTAATAATCTTAAAACATTATCACCGTATGGAAAAGAACACCGCATATTTCATAAGTCCATGGTGACTTAAGAAATATGAAACATTACAAAAAACCATACCTCAGAGCCAATTTCCTATACAAACTGAAAACAGTGCCAATATTCTTCCCTTTTTTTTTCTTTTTTCTCTTTCTTCGGCACCTTATAATTTCCTTTTTTCCTCGTTTTATTTGTTTTTTTTTTTTTTTTTGAAATCGAAATCACCTTCAAGAACTTCCTTGTTCTCAATGTACACAACTAGAGCATTTTTCTGTTTCTTTCTTTCTAAAAAACTGAATCTAACTAAAAGACCAAAGTGAGCACAAAGTTGCCATTACACAGCCACCTCATACCCCTAACCAATGTCAAGCATGTAATCATACATATTTCAGATAACAGGATGAAAAGAAGGCTAAAACAACAAGGCTAAGGGGTTATATAAGTGGAGTTACAAGAAAAACATGTTCAGGCTCAACGTGGTTTACTATGGGAAACAGAGAGGGTAAGGATTTTGAGAAAGCTAAACTTGGTGAACCTAGATGCCCTTATCATATGTCACAAAAATTTCACAAGTGCCAATATGAAATGCATAACATGAGCAAATCCTGCGATGTGCATAATATGAATGAACCCTCAATAATTTGAGCAAGTGTGCTCTTTGGCTATGAAAACGCACAAATGGGTTGTTTGCATAAAAGTTCAGCACATTCTTTACTTCAAAACCAATGAATTGCACAATTCATTTAGAAAACAATTGAGAAAACTAATCACAAGTTCCAATACACCTTAGTATAATCAAACCATGTACTTTTGACTCAAAAACCATTTAAATTCGGACAATCGATGTTCTGAAAATTTTTGGAAAATTTTCAATACAGAAACTCTCCCCCCACACTTGATTTCCACATTGTCCTCAATGAGGCTTCATTGAACTCACATAGAATAAAAACAAGGAGCTAAGCACATGTTCATATGAAAGTTCAACTAATACTCATTCATTCAAAGCACATGAAAAATAAAAACTAATAAAAATCAAAGGAGAAAATTTAGAAACTTCCTGGAATAGAGAGCAGTCCTATGATGATGGAGAATGGAGGTGCGAACTTCATCTGTTCAAGGAAAATTTCTGCCTTGAAGATCATTTTTTATGTCAAAACTGAAAGAGCAAAATCAGCAGTAGAAATTTCAGCAATTAGAATTGATAAACCGCATCATTTATTAAAACAGAAAAAAACTAAATATGGGTTGCCTCCCATCCAGCGCAATTGTTTAATGTCGTTATGCTCGACACATGCATTTCCTCTAGGATTTACTACCGTTTGAGATGGTAGTTTTCCAGAACCTTGTGCTTCCAATTTCCCAACAGTAGTGGCTAGTTGACTAATCTGATTTCCTATTTCGTGAAGACTAGCTCTTATTTCCTGTTGAAACTGTTGAGTGTTAGTTGCTAAAGCCTTAACAATATCATCTAGAGACATACCTGAGGGTTGGGGCTGTGCAGCTTGTGGAGGTTGGTAAGGTTGTGGCGGCCTGGGATATGGTTGATTTTGATTTCTTTGCTGGCCACCCTGATTACCATACCTAAAGTTTGGATGATCCCTCCAACCTGGATTATAAGTGCTAGAGTAGGGATCATACTTGCGCTGAGGTGGATTTGGAAAACCTCCCACAGTATTGACTTCTTGAGTGTCCTCGTCATACAAGTTATGACACATATCTGTAGAATGTCGAGGTTGCAAACAAAGTCCACAAACCTTTGCTACCTGTTGTTGTCCTACAGCAATTTGACGCACCAAAGAGGTTAAATCAGCAATCTGATTTTCTAAACTTGAGCGACTTACCTGATTTACATTTTTGGCGACTGTGTCTGCTCTTGTGTTGAATTGTTGAGAAGTTTCAGCCATGACTGCAATTAATTGCCGAGCTTGCTCCGGAGTCTTGTTCATTAAAGCTCCACCACTAGCTAAATCTAGTTTGCTTCTATCTAGCTCAGAAAGTCCCTCATAAAAGTATTGAATCAGCAACTGCTCAGGAATCTGATGCTGAGGACAACTGTTACATAATTGTCTGAATCTCCTCCAATACTCATGCAACATCTCACCATTGAGCTGACGGATTCCACAAATTTCTTTCCTAATATTCGCTGCTCGAGAAGGTGGAAAGAATTTCTCCAAAAGCTGCTTCTTCAATTCATTCCAAGTGGTGATTGAGTCTGCTGGCAGATCAAAAAGCCAATCCTTTGCATTGCCGTCCAAAGAAAATGGGAAGGCTTGCAGTTTAACTCGCTCTTCGCTAACTCCTTGTTGCCTCACCATTGAGCAGACCACTTGAAATTCTTTCAAGTGCTTGTGAGGATCCTCTCCTGCAAGACCATGAAACTTAGGCAATAATTGAATTGTACCTGATCTAAGTTCAAGTGGTACTGTAATATCAGGCAAAATAATGCACAGCGATTGATGATTGACATCCGGAGTTGCCAATTCTCTTAACGTTCTGTTCTCGCCATTGTTTGCCATTTCTTCCTCTTCCTGAAAATCAGAAAAATTGGAAAAATTACTTTCAGTATCAGATTGAACTCTCTGAGACTCACCTTTTCTTAATATGGTTTCTTTCCTCAATTGTCGAGCTGTTTTCTCAATTTCAAGAATATATTGTAGTGAATCTTGAGAAGATCGGGTCATAAAATCAGAAACCAAATCTCATTATAACACAAAATCATAAAAGAAACTTGGAGTTCAGCCCTAACGTTTATACACAAATTAATATTCACAACTGCAGGACCTGTCTTAAATCAAGAAAAGAACACCTTGTGCACAAAAGATTCAGTAACACAATTGAAAGAGTTCAAGGCAAGGAATTTCACATAATCAAATGATTGTTACTGCACAAAATTTTCTTAAGTGGTCGGTAGCTTGGATTACCTGGATTGGGACGATGATAGAACCTGCAACTTGGAAAAATTATAGGGAATAAAATATATATATATATATATATATCAAACAATTAAATAACTGACTACTGGAAAAGAAAAGAGAAAAAAAAGGAAAAAAAAAGAACCCAAATTCCTGCAGCTTGAGACGTGAATTTGGGGAAACAACAATGGCTAAATCGGTAGAGAAGTTCTGAAATCGCCGCTGTTTCTGGGTCTGAATGGTGAACAATGAAAGAAACTACCAGCAATGGAATCAAGATTCTAGAGCTACTATGGCTTATAGCCTTGTGGTGTTGAAAGCCAAAGGACGCAGCGGTGGTGGTGCTGCTAGACTTGAAACCGAACTGATATCACCTCTGCTGTAGGGTTGTAAATAGCGTTCCGCTGCTAGCTGGGCAAATTGGATGGGGAGCCGTCTGGGAACAGAACAGAGGAAAAATGAAAAAGATGTCCTGCTGCTGGGTCTGCTACTGCTGAACAGAGCAAGAACTATCGGGAATTGAACGAAGATTTCTGGAGCTACTCCCTGCTGCTGAGTTCTGTCGGTGAACAAAGAAAGCACTGCCGGCGGTATTGGAACCAAGATTGGACAGGAAGAAGGTGGTGCTGGATTGTGGATGTTCTGCCAACAGAGGAAAAGCGAAGGAGTTGCTGTTGCGCTGGCAAGAAGAATTAGCCGCAGCTATTGGGTTGCAGATCTGGAACTCAGTGGCAGTGGAGAGTGATGACCAAACTGCTATGGTCGCTGCTGCTGGGTTGAATGGTGAAGGCTAACAGTGGTGGTGTTGGTTTGGAGGATGACCGGACGGCAACACTATCAAACAAAGGAAAAACCAAAAAATATATATATTACAGCAATGGTACTTGTAAAATGAAGTTAAAAAAAAGAAAAAGAATTACACTACTAAATCTTTATTAGTATTATTTACGTGAAGCAATTCTTTTTTTTTTTTATAAAGTTTACTGAGAAGGATTTCTTTAAAAAAAAAACTAAAAGAACAAAAAAAATAATAATAATAATAAAAATAAAAATCTTTTCAATTTTTTTTTTAGACCAGAGGAGAAAAATTATGAATTTTTTTTTTAATAATTACAATAATAACACAAATACCGTTAGACCAAGAATTAATCTTAGTTCCCTGGAAACGGCGCCAAATTTTGGCAATGCTTGTCGAGACACCCAAAATAATCCGGTTTCCTACCGAACTACAATTAATTTGTAGCGATAGTGGTACCAGGTCGAAATCCCAAAGGAACTAATTTGCAATTCGAAAACCAATGGTAACCAAGAAAAATTTATGTTTTGATCCAAGAAAAAAAATTAACCTGTAATAAAATTAAGAACAAATTCAATAAACAAGAAATCTTCAATTCAAAGGGAATATGATTCAATTGTAATGTTGATCACAGATTAGAAAGCATTCTTTTACTCAAATCGCCAACTCCTACATTTAATAGAATAGTCATATTAACATAGATTTTTCAATAACATTTATCAAACCTAGCATTTGATTAAATCTTGTCATGACAAACCGGGCACGATAGCGTTCCATGTCTATTCACAACAGCAAGAAACATGGAAAATTAATTGGCTACAAACTAATTAAAATAAATAGCTGCTTTCAAATAGCTGTGTTTATTTATTGCATCTTAGGCTATCATGTATGTACTTGTCTCACCAACATACATGAATCGCCTAATTGCTACTTGATTTCACCAACTTATGTCTATTACGTAACACTTAATCGATGAATAGCAAGAGAAGAATAAATACTTATTAAGTTGTTAATTCAACAAGTATTTATAGTTCTGAATTTTTCAAGCAATAAATAATATTTGAGTGTAAAAAGAAATCAAATTAAGAGCAAACCTCACAACATAATAATTGAAATCAATCCCTTGAATTGAAAGATGAAAACTTAGCCACTCATGTTCAAGAACTTGACCTCAAGATTCTTGAAAAAAACTAAGGAAAAGAAAACTACTTATTTGAAAATTCTATTGTCTACTTCTTCTCCTCTCTGCAGAGAGCAAAGAACTCTCCTTCTTATAACATCATTCCTAACATAAAAAATAGTAAAAAAATAGATATTATCCTCAAAATCAAATAATTAAATATTTTCAAATCCTAATCTTGACTAATTCAAGATCTCACAAACGAAAGTCCAGCAAGGTAAAATCTGGTTGACAAAAAATCTGATTTGCAGAAAATCCAGCTGTTGCAATCTAGACCCTGAAGTTTGTAGTATTTCCATTTCGACCCCATAATTTCTGAAAATTTGCAGTTTGGTCCCTGCATGTGTAAAACTGAGCAAAATACCTTCAAAATCTAGAATTCAGTCCCTAACACAAAAAATGTGAACATGAGCAACAATTCATCTCATAAAGTCTATAAATCTACAAGATATTCAATAAAAAAACACTAAACTAATAGACTTATCAACTGCGACTAAAACTCGCTTCTTCTCTTGAAAAAAACTTTTAGTCGTCACTAACTCTACTAAGAGCTCGGATAAAGTACACAACAATTAATTCATGTCGTAGTTCAATCGAAACTGCTCATAGCTTTGAGCCAAGTTCTAGAGGACAATATCAACTTTGGTTTCACCAGCGATTTTGCCTCCCATTACCTCAACCTCGTTGATGTTACTAATCATGTCCATGACACAATCTCTCACAGGAGTGCTCTCATCCGTCAGGATAATGTCCAAATTACGACTCCAATCAACATAGTTCGAACCAGTTAATTTGATGTCTTTCAATATTGTAGCTAAAAATTTCAATACCATATCGAATACTGTAAATTAAATAAACAGATAATGTTTTAGCGTTTAATCCTAGAATTTCAAAAATCATAAGAAATTCTAATAATTATTGACTTTCCTCAAAACAATAATTTAAACCACCAACATCTCATTCACCGGGATTCTTGCAAGCCACGATAGTGTAGACGTTTACGCTAACCCATATTCGTTTGAGAAGAACCAAGTTCATTAACTACACTATCTGACTAAATGATCTATTGATCAATGTAGCTAATAGTCAGTGCTTTCAGCCGTACAAATAAGTAGCGTAACCTCGATGGGAGAAATACTACAAATCGTACACTAAGTGTGTGTCATTACGTGACTTCTAAGCTTGTTACCTCAGGATAGTGCACCTTAGATGGAGAGGGTATCGCATTTCTCCTAGTTAAACTTACTCTAGTCATCTTACTTAGAAATTCATAATCTAGCGATCTTGTGGTTGGACTTATCCGAATGGTGGAAGGCCCTAATGCCAACGCGCAAGTCCACCCACATCATATATGAACTCGTAATGGTGGCTGTGGGGATATTAAACCAACTCGCTCCCACTTAGATTTCTAAATTGAGGGGTTTTTTTTGGGTTTTAACATGCAATTAACTAATCCTAAGTTATGTGCAAACATAAAACTAGCATGCTTTAAAATTATGCATCTAAAATACAATACAAAAATTAAAACTATAAATACGGGAAATAAATATGAAAAAAAATTTCCCGACTATCATGGTTTTAATTGCTTCCATCTTCTGCCTTGATCTCGTGTCCCACCACGCCACTCGATGGATTGAGTCTTGAAAATTTAAAAAAACGACATCTGGAGAAAAAACGGGCAAAAAACCCCCCGAGCCAAACGGCCCTGTGCACCGGCCTATGGGCTACACACAGCCCAGCCATGCGCAGCAGCTGTTGCGTACTTCCATAGCACTTTGCTGCACCGCGCAGTGGCGGTGCTGCCCACCTTTGATTCCCCATTCACTTTTTTCTACGCTATTTGGTCTACTTGCAATTCGTTTTGGGTTTTCCTAGGTTTCTATGAATTAACAATAACCCAAAACCCACGAATTCAAGTTGCCCACCATAACGCCTTCGATTACAAAAAAATTCTCCTACTACAAGGCTTCTAGGAAAATTAAAATTGAAATTACATAGAAAAATCCTACTATAGATTTGATCTACTCCTACACGGCTTCCATCACGTGGTTATACTTTTACAAGCATTCATAATAAGACCAAAACCCGGACATGTCCCAGGGTTTAATTGAAAACCATACAAACGCAACCATAATAGTCGGGATTTCTAAACCACCTGCAAATAAAACCATGTAATAAATCAACCAAGCACAAAACCCAAAATCAGGCTCTAATACCAATTGAAAGATTATCTGCCCAGGCCTGGTAAAAAATTTACTTTCGTGCTACGCATTCCCGAATCAGAATCTTTGACAAGGTCTAGACTCTAGCACAATCGCTATTCCAACCCTTGCTTGAAATAACATTGCGCAGGATCTTGGTATGTACTTATTAGATTTATCACGCAACAAAATATTTCTAATTAAAGCAAAAACATAGAAAATACCTCTTGAAGTGCGTTACTCAGGTGATCGCTTGTATGACTCAAGAATTTGATCGCACGTTGTCTGGGCAATGATCTAGCAATCAATTGATCAACAATCTACACAAAAGCACTCACCAAAAAAATTTTGCAACTCGATGCCACAAGAATTGAACCGCTGCCACCGCCGGAATTTACTTCCGGCTGTCTGAAAATTATTCAAAACTTTCTCTCAGTAATTTCTTGTCTTAAAAACTTAGTGATTTGCCTAGTTCATTTTGGGGATATGCCTTTGAAAGTTCAATGGACATTCTAAATCGTTTCCAATCTAAAATCGTGCCTTCAACCCCTACAGAGTTGTGGAACGGGCGTAAGCCCAGTCTAAGATTTAATCTTGCAAGATTTTCTTATCTTTCTTTGGTCTCAAGTTATTCTATTTATAGGAGCTCTCGTGGAGACCTAATGGGCTCTCGAGTTAGGCATTTTAATTTGACTTTCGTTGACCGCTAAGTCTTCCCGACTAATCAACTCTAATCGACCCATTTAAATTAATTTATTTAATCCACTTTGTTAATTTAATTTAATCGAACCCTTATAATTAATTAATTCAAATAGAATTAATTTATAAATTCACTTTGTCGATTAAATATTAATTAAACCTTTTGGATTAATTAATTTACCTTGTCAATTAATCAAATGCATAATCGGTCATACCACTAACGGACCAATTATGGAACTACCGCTCGGAAACAACTTTACATCGCGCCATTATATTTTATTCTATCTCCCCACATTAAAGATCTAGTGCTCGTCGGTTTATATATTTACTGACAAATTAATTCACCGACTTCTTTGTTTTCGAGATTAGTACCACTCGTCCTTTTATTATACCGAACATAAAGTTCACCGGCCGGGTTTAGTATAATAGACTTTACGAGCTCATCTCGGGAGCACCATCAACCCGGCGAACCGGTACGTGGATTCTTCCAACTAGCAACGGCACGTAAGAAGCTAAACACTGCATACCCAACCTACCGAGGTATAGGCCTCAATCGACCGCACTCTTTGGTAAATCAAAGTATACAATATTCAACTCTCGCGCCCATCCCAATCTCGGGATTGAGAGACGGAATACTAGGACCGAATTGACTACGCCGATCAGTATAAGTCAATTCTATCCAAACTGGTCGTGCTCAATATGCCCCGAGCATATCCGTGTGATTTAAACTAGTTTAGATAAACTAATTTCCAAACCACACAATAACCTATACCGATAGTATGTTCAGACTATCTCAGGTATGACCATACTTTTATATATCAATACTTTAACCAATAACGGTATCTACTGTGTCTGTCCACACCCCGTTATCTAGTTCTATGATATAAAGGAAAAAATTTATACCGAAACAAAATGATATGTCAATTGTGGATATTAGTTTTTGATACAAGCCATAGCTTTTCTGTATTTAAAACTAACATAGTGCTCATTAATTTATTAATTCACTGATAAATTAATTAATTAACTTCTTTAATTCTGAGACTAGTACCACTCGAGATTTTTACTATACCAGACATAAGTCCACCAGCCGGGTTTAGTATAATAAACATTACGAACTCATCTCGAGAGCACATCACCCCGGACGCACTGGTACATGGTTTCCTTTCGACAAGCAGCAGCACACCAAGAAACTAAACACGTGCACCCAACCTACCGAGACTATTGGCTACAATTGACCTCACCCATTGATAGATCAAAGTACACTATGTCTAATCCTCATGCCCGCTCGATTCTAGGGATTAAGAGATAGAATACCAAGAACGATTTGTCCATTAAATTAGTACAAGACAAATCATTCCTAATGGTCAAGTTCAATAGGCCCTGGGCATATCTATATGATTTAATCAGTTTAGACAAACCAATTATCCGAATCACATAATAACCTAAACCACAGTTTGTCCAAAACTGTCTCGGTTACGAACCTTATTTATATATTATGTCTTTTAACCAAAGATGAGATATATTGTGTCACACAAGACACCTCATCATCTAACAACATAATATAAGTGGACAAAAATTGCACAAAAAAAAATAACCAAAACATAAATCGATATATTAACTGGGAAAAAGTACAACACAAGCATAGCTTATGTATTCAAGATTTTCTTGCAAGATTTAATCTTGCAAGATTTAATCCCAGGCGCGCCTGAACCGGATCTGGTGAACTACAATGAGGCTTTCTGAGATAAAGATGCAGAATCTTGGCAGAAAGGAATGAAATCCAAGATGGGGTCGATGGACCACGATCAAGTCTAAAATCTAGTGGACCTACCTGATGGTTTCAAACCCAATGGATGTAAGTGGGTCTACAAATACAAGAGAGGACCTGACAGAAAAGTTGAAACCTTTGAAGCTAGGCTTGTGGCGAAAGGGTATACTCAGAAAGAGGGAATCGATTAAGAGGAAACCTTCTCCCCGGTGGCTATGCTTAAGTCAATTCAGATTCTCTTCGCAATAGCTGCTCATTTAGATTATGAGATATGGCAGATGGATGTCAAGACAGCATTTCTTAATGGAAGTCTTGAGGAAACCATCTTCATGCCGCAACCAGAGCGATTCGTTGAAAAATACCAAGAGCATAAGGTTTGTAGGCTTAAGAGGTCCATTTACGGATTTAAGCAAGCATCCAATCTTGGAATATCCGATTTGATGCGGTAATCCAATCCTACAGATTTACTCAGTGCCCAGATAAACAATGTGTGTACTGCAGACGTAATGGAAACGCGGTGGTGTTTCTTGTGCTTTACGTAAATGATATTTTAATAATTGGGAACAATAAAAAAGTGTTATCAAACGTAAAGGCATGGCTGTCCAAACAGTTTGATATGAAAGACTTAGGAGAAGCGGCACACATCCTTAGGATCAAGATAATTCGAGATCCTAGGAAACGTTTGCTTACGCTCTCTCAAGCTTCATACATAGACATGATTCTGGCTCGTTTTAATATGCAAAACTTCAAGAAAGGTTTTCTACCTTTCAGACACAAAGTGCATCTATCTAAAGTGCAATCTCCGAAGACTATTGAGGAGATAGAAGCCATGAAGATAGTTCTTTATGCCTCGGCAGTAGGAAGTCTCATGTATGCAATGTTGTGTACGAGGCCTGATATTTGCTATGTTGTTGGCGTTGTAAGCAGATATCAGAGTAACCCCGAAAAAACTCATTGCGATGCAGTAAAATGCATTCTTAAGTATTTGCGTAGAATGAGAGACCAAATGTTAGTCTATCAGGCGCCTGAGCTGGTACCCCAAGGTTACACAGATTCAGATTTTCAAGGTGACAGGGACAAGAGAAAGTCTACCTCAGGGTATGTGTTTACTTTGAGAGGTGGAGCCATAGTTTGGCAGAGTGTCAAGTAGAAATACGTTGCGGACTCTACCATGGAGGCTTGATACGTTACAATATCAGAGGTAGCGAAAGAAGCAATGTGGCTCAAGAACTTCCTAGTGGGCTTAGAGGTGATTCCTGGTTTGCTGAAGTCGATCAAAGTATACTGTGACAACATTGGGTCAGTAGTAAACTCGAAGGAACCACGAGCCCACAAGGCGAGTAAATATATGCAGCGCAAGTACCACCTAATACGAGATATCGTCAAGAGGGAAGACGTGGTCATGACAAAGATAGCATTGGAAGATAACCTTGCAGATCCTCTCTCAAAGACATTGACTGCAACAGTCTTTGAGGCTCACGTAGAGGGCATGGGGATTAGATACTTAGAAGAGCCATGAGTGTTTTTCTATATATTATTGTAGTTGTAGGATTAATGTAGTTTTATACTTGAAGCACAACTTAAGTATTAGTGGGAGATTGTTGGGTTTAAATAATAAAGCTTTGGTTGTATTAAACTATTTTCAAGTTTTATCTATGTCGTCCATTTCTATTATGTAATTAGATGATTAGGTGTCTGGTATGACACATTAGATCTCATCATTGGTTAAAAAACATAATATATAAATGAGGTTCGTAACCGAGACAGTTTTGGACACACTATCGGTTTAGGCTATTATGTGATTCGGAAAATTGGTTTGTCTAAACTAATTGAATCATATAGATATGCCCGGGGCATATTGAACTTGACCATTTAGAATGAATTGTCTTGTACTGATTTAATAGACTATTCGTTCCTAGTATTTTATCTCTAAATCCCTCGACTCGAGCAGGCATGAGGATTAGACATAGTGTACTTTGATCTGCCAAAGAGTGACATCACTTTAGACCAATAGTCTCGGTAGGTTGGGTGCGTATGCTTGATTGTTTGGTGTGTTGTTGTTTGTCAAAAGGAAACCATGTACCGATGCATCTGGGGTGATGGTGCTCCCGAGATAAGCTCGTTATATTTATTATAGTAAACCCGGCCGGTGAAATTATGTCCGGTATAGTAAAAATGTCGAGTGGTACTAATCTTGGATTATAAGAAGTTAATTAATTAATTTATCAGTAAAATAATAAATTAACGAGCACTATATCTTTGATGTGGAGAAATTAAAGAATAATTGATTTAGTTGTTCCAGAAGCAATTCTGGTGTAGGAGGGTAGTGCCATAATTAATCCGTTAGTGGTATGATTAATTATGTAGTGGGTTAATTCATAAAGTAGAATTAATTATTTAATTAATTATTCCTAAGGGTTAATTAAGTAATTAACAAAGTAGAATTATTTAATTAATTAATTAAGTCTTAAATTTCAATTAAAATTATGAAATCCTAGAGATTAGGAAATCTAATTAGATTTATTTACTAATTGAATTTAGAAACTAATTAATTACCTAAACCCATTAGGTAGGCAAATCCTAAACCAACTTTGGGTCTCTCTTGTAACGCTATAAATAGACAAGAGATTAGCAATTCACAATACACAATTCATAAGTTTTCAAGACAAGAAAACTAGAGAGAGAAATCAAAGTTTCTTATCTCAAAGTCGGTTTTCTTCATGAGGTGCGGTGACATTAATCCCCGGCTGTGCGTGAGTCTACCATTGACGGTGCGTGGAAGTCGGGTTGCTAGAGCGTGTGGTCCCGGGCAGTGTGTGACGTTCACGCACGGGATATGGCGGTGGTCCGGTTGTTTTTTTTATGGCAGCTGCTTGGTGTTTTGTGGTGGATTGCTGATCATTTGGTTCGTTAGTTCGTTGCCCAGACAACGTACAAACTGGTCTTGAGTCATACAAGCGATTACCTAAGTACACGCTTCAAAAGGTAATTCTTAAACTTTCGCTTTAATTAAGAATATATTGTTGCTTGGCAAATCGAACAAGTAGAAACTAAGATCCTGCGCAATGTTATTTCAAGCAAGGATTGGAAAAGCGATTGTGCTAGAGCTTAGACCTGGTCAAGAGTTTCGATTCTGGAATGCATAGTACGAAAGTGGATTTTTGACCGGGCCCGGGCAGATAATCTTTCAATGGGAATATTAACCACCCGCTCCCACTTAGATTTCTAAAATGAGGGTATTCCAGGTTTTAACATGCAATTAACTAATCCTAAGTTCTACGCAAACACAAAACCAACATGCTTTTAAATTATGCATTCAAAATTTAAAGCATATAATTAAAACTATAAATACGGGAAATAAATGCTTCAAATAAATTTTCCGACTATTATGGTTTTAATTGCTTTCATCTGCTGCCTTGATCTCGTGTCCCGTCTTGTCACTCAATGGATTGAGTCTTGAAAATTAGATTTCAAAAAAACAAAAACAGAGAAAAAACGGGCTGCACGCGCGAACTTGGCATTGCCACAGCGATGCCGCGCTGGTCGCCAGTGACTTCTGCCGGCGTCATCTGCCACCCCGTGCCATTTTTCGTCTTCTGCTCCCACTCGTTATTTAGACTTCTTGCAATTTGTTCTGGGTTTTCTTGATTTTCAATGAATTAATAATAAATTAAAACCCACGAATTCAAGTCGTCCACCATAACGCCTTCGCTTACATAAAAAGACTTTCCTACTACAAGGCGTCTAGGAAAATAAAATCGAAAATTACATAGAAAAAATCCTACTACAGATTTGATCTACTCCTACATGGCTTCCAGTATGTGGTTTTAATATTACAAGCATTCATAAAAAATCAACATGGTTTTAATATTACAAGCATTCATAAAATATCAACCGAACATGTCCCGGGGTTTAATTAAAACATACAAACGCAACCATAGTAGTCGGGATTTCAAAACCACCTACAAACAAAGTCATGTAACAAATCGAACAAGCACAAAGCCAAAACCAGGCTCTGATACCAATTGAAAGATTATCTACCCGGGCCTGGTAAAAAATTTACTTTCGTGCTATGCATTCCTGAATCAGAACTCTTGACTAGGTTTAGACTCTAGCACAATCTCTATTCCAATCCTTTCGTGAAATAACATTGCACAGGATCTTTGAAAGATTATCTGCCCGGGCCTAGCCAGAAACTCACTTTCGTGCTATGCATTCCAGAATCGGAATCTCTGGCCAGGCCTAGACTCTAGCACAATCGATAATCCAATCCTTTCTTGAAATAACATTGCACAGGATCTGGGTTTGTACTCATTCGATTTATCACGCAATAAATAAATTTTTAATTAAAAGTGAAAACATAAGAATTACCTATTGAAGCGTATACTCAGGTGATTCTCTTGTATGCCTCAAGACTTTGATCGCACGTTGTGTAAGCAATGATCTAGCAAGTAATTGATCAGCTAATCACCACAACTGGGTTGCCGAAAAATCAGCAACCACCTCACGCGCCACCGCCCGGGAAAATCAAACGCCGGCCCAGAAAATTAATTCGTCCGAACGCCGCCGCCTACAAATCCCAGCAGGCGAAAATATTCTAAGAGAGAGAAAAAATTTTCTCTCTCTAGTTTTCTTGTCTTGAAAACTTATGAGTTGTGTGTTGAATAGCTAATCCCTTGTCTTTATATAGAGTTACAAGAGAGACCCCAAGTTGGTTTAGGATTGGTCTTCCTAATGGGTTTAGGTAATTAATTAGTTTCCAAATCCAATTAAGTAACCAATCTGATAGGATAAACCAAATCCTACTAGATTCCTAATCTCTAGGATTTCCTAATTCTAATTGAAACTTAAAACTTAATTAAATAATTTCACTTTGTTAATTACTTAATTAATCCTTAGGAATAATTAATGAATTAATTAATTCTACCTATTCAATTAACCCATTACAAAATTAATCGTACCACTAACGGATTAATTTTGGCACTACCATCCTACACCAGAATTGCTTCCGGAACAACTTAATTAATTTATATTCAAAATATCCCCACATCAAAGATATAGTGTGAAGGAAAACTGAACAAGCCCGGGCTAAATAGAAAACCTCACTTTCGTGCAATGCATTCCAGAATCGGAAGCTTTCGACCAAGCTCAGGCTCAAATTAGTTTACCCATGAACGGATCTTAGCTTATACTTATTTAATTTATTAATCGGACACAACAAATTAAATCTTTAATAAAAGCGGAATTTAAAGATTCTACCTGTTGTAGCGAAGTACCTTGCCTAAAGAAAAACCAAATCTTTGAGCGACTTCCAATAGAAAATCCACTAGATTACTCCGTAGAACTTCGAATATTACGTGGGCAATAATCTATCGAAGCTTACTTGCTTAGCCCACAAAGAACCCACAAGAAAATCTCTCGATTAAAATCAAAAACTGCTCGAATAAAACTGATCAAATAGCCTGCTCGCTGGTTTCTTCCACCGCAAGCAAAATGCCCAGTCCAGCCGTGAAAACCCTGAACAGATCGGCTCTAAAGGCTCAACCTTTGGCCACGATCTGGACAAGCCATGCTGCGGATCACCAAGGAGAGATCAAAACACAGCAAGGCCTGGATCAAGCACCCCAAAGATATCACCTTGAACCACTCCAATATTACCAACAGCGGCCGGACTGAACTTGAAGAAAACCCGGCGGAAACTGCCTGAATAAATCGGCGGATCCTACTTGAACAACTCGGTGGAACCAGCAAAAAAAATGGGCAAAGGTTTAATCTTCGAGCTAAGATTTAATTCGAGGAATGAGAAAACTTGTTCGACTTCGAAACAAAACTTCAAGAAGAAGAAATTCTCTTTCTAGAACTTTTCTTACTCTAAATTGTGTCAGACTTGTCTTGCAAGATTTTCTTATCTTTCTTTGGTCTCAAGTTATTCTATTTATAGGAGCTCTCGTGGAGACCTAATGGGCTCTCGAGTTAGGCCTTTTAATTTGACTTTCGTTGACCGCTAAGTCTTCCCGACTAATCAACTCCAATCGACCCATTTAAATTAATTTATTTAATCCACTTTGTTAATTTAATTTAATCGAACCCTTATAATTAATTAATTCAAATAGAATTAATTTCTAAATTCACTTTGTCGATTAAATATTAATTAAACCTTTTGGATTAATTAATTTACCTTGTCAATTAGTCAAATGCATAATCGGTCGTACCACTAACGGACCAATTATGGAACTACCGCTCGGAAATGACTTTACATCGCGCCATTATATTTTATTCTATCTCCCCACATTAAAGATCTAGTGCTCGTCGGTTTATCAATTTACTGACAAATTAATTCACCGACTTCTTTGTTTTCGAGATTAGTACCACTCGTCCTTTTATTATACCGAACATAAAGTTCACCGGCCGGGTTTTGTATAATAGACTTTACGAGCTCATCTCGGGAGCACCATCAACCCGGCGAACCGGTACGTGGATTCCTCCAACTAGCAACGACACGTAAGAAGCTAAACACTGCATACCCAACCTACCGAGGTATAGGCCTCAATCGACCGCACTCTTTGGCAAATCAAAGTATACAATATTCAACTCTCGCGCCCGTCCCAATCTCGGGATTGAGAGACAGAATACTAGGACCGAATTGACTACGCCGATCAGTATAAGTCAATTCTATCCAAACTGGTCGTGCTCAATATGCCCCGAGCATATCCTTGTGATTTAAACTAATTTAGATAAACTAATTTCCAAACCACACAATAACCTATACCGATAGTATGTTCAGACTATCTCAGTTATGAGCATACTTTTATATATCAATACTTTAACCAATAACGGTATCTACTGAGTCTGTCCACACCCCGTTATCTAGTTCTATGATATAAAGGAAAAAATTTATACCGAAACAAAATGATATGTCAATTGTGGATATTAGTTTTTGATACAAGCCATAGCTTTTCTGTATTTAAAACTAACATAGTGCTCATTAATTTATTAATTCACTGATAAATTAATTAATTAACTTCTTTAATTCTGAGACTAGTACCACTCGAGATTTTTACTATACCGGACATAAGTCCACCGGCTGGGTTTAGTATAATAAACATTACGAACTCATCTCGAGAGCACATCACCCCGGGCGCACTGGTACATGGTTTCCTTTCGACAAGCAGCAGCACACCAAAAAACTAAACACGTGCACCCAACCTACCGAGACTATTGGCTACAATTGACCTCACCCATTGATAGATCAAAGTACACTATGTCTAATCCTCATGCCCGCTCGAGTCTAGGGATTAAGAGATAGAATACCAAGAACGATTTGTCCATTAAATCAGTACAAGACAAATCATTCCTAATGGTAAGTTCAATAGGCCCTGGGCATATCTATATGATTCAATCAGTTTAGACAAATCAATTATCCGAATCACATAATAACCTAAACCACAGTTTGTCCAAAGCTGTCTCGGTTACGTACCTTATTTATATATTATGTCTTTTAACCAAAGATGAGATATATTGTGTCACACAAGACACCTCATCATCTAACAACATAATATAAGTGGACAAAAATTGCACAACAAAAAATAACCAAAACATAAATCGACATATTAACTGGGAAAAAGTACAACACAAGCATAGCTTATGTATTCAACTCCAACAATCTCCCACTAATACTTAAGTTGTGCTTTAAGTATACATCTACACTCAACTCCTATACAATCTGCTACTATATATCTAGAAAAACTGTCATGGCTCTCCTAAGTATCTGATCCCCATGCCCACCATGTGAACCTCAAAGACTTTTGAAGTTAACGTCTTTGTGAACGGATCTGCAAGGTTATCCTCTGATGCTATCTTAGCCACGACCACATCTTCCCTCTTTATGATGTCTCGTATTAGGTGGTTCTTGTGCTGTATATGTTCTCGCCTTGTGGGCTCGTGGCTCCTTCAAGTTTAGTACTGCACCGTTGTTATCACAATATACCGTGATAGACCTCAGCAAACCAGGAATCACATCTAAGTCCACTAGGAAGTTCTTGAGCCATACTGCTTCTTTTGCTGCCTCTGATGCGGCAACGTATTTAGCCTCCATGGTCGAGTCCGTCACGCATTTCTGCTTGACACTCTGCCAAACTATAGCTCTACCTCCTAGAGTAAACACATACCCTGAGTTAGACTTGCTATTGTCTCTGTCGCCTTGGAAATCTGAATCTGTGTAACCTCAGGGTACCAGCTCAGACGCCTGATAGACCAACACTTGGTCTCTCGTTCTGCACAAATACTTGAGAATGCATTTTACTGCCTCCCAATGAGCTTTCCCGAGGTTACTCTGATATCTTCTTACCATGCCAACGGCATAACAGATATCAGGCCTCGTATACAATATGGCATACATGAGACTCCCTACTGCCGAAGCATAAGGAACAGTTTTCATGGCCTCTATCTCCTCAACAGTCTTGGGAGACTGTTCCTTAGGCAGATGCACTCCATGTCTGAAAGGTAGAAAACCTTTCTTGGAGTTCTACATGCACTCCATGTCAGAATCGTATCTCTGTATGAAGCATGGGAGAGCATTAACGAATGTTTCCTATGATCTCGAATTATCTTGATCCCAAGGATACGTCCCGCTTCCCCTAAGTCTTTCATATCAAACTGCTTAGACAACCATGCCTTTACGTCTGATAACACTTTCTTGTTATTGCCAATCAATAGAATGTCATCTACGTAAAGCACAAAAAACACCACTGAGTTTCCATCACATCTACGGTACACACATTGCTCATCCGGACACTGAGTAAATCTGTAGGACTGGATTACCTTATCAAACCGGATGTTCCAAGATCTGAATGCCTGCTTAAGTCCGTAAATAGACCTCTTAAGCCTGCAAACCTTATGCTCTTGTCCTTTTACAATGAATCCCTCTGGTTGCTGCATGAAGATGGTTTCCTCAAGATTTCCATTTAGGAAAGCTGTCTTGACATCCATATGCCATATCTCATAATCTACACGAGAAACTATGGCCAAGCGAATCTGGATTGACTTAAGCATGGCTACCGGGGAGAAGGTTTCCTCATAATCTATTCCCTCTTTCTGAGTATACCCCTTCGTCACCAGTTTAGCTTTAAAGGTTTCCACCTTTCCGTCAGGTTCTCTCTTACGTTTGTAGACCCACTTACATCCAATGGGCTTAAACCCATCAGGCAGGTCCACAAGCTCCATACTTGATTGTGGTCAATTGACCCCATCTTGGATATCATTGCCTTACACTAAGATTCTGCATCTTTATCTCGGAGAGCCTCGTTGTAGTTAACCGGGTCAGGTTCAGGCGCACCTGGGACTAGGTCTGAGGCCTCTCCCATGCTTATAAACCTGTCGAGCTGTCTAACAACCCTCCCACTACGACGAGGCACTACCTGTGTAGGCGCATCATCTATGATCTCTTGTACAGTGTGTGGTGTATCTACTTGTGTTGGTGCATCAGGATTAGTAGTTTGTCACCTAAGCTCTTCTAGTACTATCTTACTCTTGGGCTTGTGATCTAAGATATAGTCCTCCTCTAAAAATCTAACGTTGGTACTAACCATCACCTTCTGATCTTTAGGACTATAAAACAAACCACCTTTCGTTTCCCTAGGATATCCTACAAACAACATTAATTCAGTTCTCGCATCTAACTTAGCCGCATCTGCCTTAAGCACATGTGCTGGGCAACCCCAAACTCTGAGATGTCTTAGACTGGGCTTGCGCCCATTCCACAACTCTACTGGGATTAAAGGCACTATTTTAGATGGTACAAGATTAAGAATATACATCGCAGTTTCTAAGGTCTATCCCCAGAACAAACTTGTCAAATCACTATAGCTCATCATCGACCTAACCATTTCCATGAGAGATCGATTCCTTCTTTCTGCTACACCAATTTGCTGTGGCGTGCCAGGTGCAAACAACTGAGACTGAATTCCGACCTCATTGAGGTATTCTCTAAATTCATGGGACATGTACTCCCCACCACGATCTGATCTCAGTGTCTTGATACTCTTACCATAATGCTTCTCCACATCTGCCCGAAACTCTTTGAACTTCCCAAAGCACTCGGACTTATGACGCATTAGGTGAATGTACCCGTACTTCGAGTAGTCATCCATCAAAGTCACGAAATACTCAAACCCACCTCGTACTTGGACCGTCATTGGTCCACACAAGTCAGAATGAATCAACTCTAACACTTCCTTAGCTCTATAACCTTTTGTCTTAAAAGGTCTCTTGGTCATTTTACCTTCCATGCGAGATCCGCAGTTTGAATAACAGTCAATCTCTAATGAACCTAAAGGTGAATCCTACTAAGGTTTATATGACCTAGCCTGAGATGCCAAAGATAAGTTTGATTCATTTTAGTAGGTTTCTTCCTCTTATTAATGTTAGATAAAGAGCTATATGTTTCTATGTTTTGCACAACAGGGGAATTAGAATTAACCACAAACAAATTGTCAGCCAATGAACCAGAACAAACAAGTTTTATATTTCTTCTAATAAATACAGAATCATCAGAAAAAATGAACTTATAACCGTTCTTTAAGAGTTTAGAAACCAAAATAATATTCTTTCTAAAACTCGGTACATAAAGACAATTGTTTAATTCTAATCTAGAATTTTTGAAATTCAATATGACTGTTCCCACTGCTTCTACTGACACTCATGTAGTGTCGCCCATGTAGATGTCCAGCTCACCCTCTCTAAGCTTCCGGGTTACTTGGAACCCCTGTAAAGAATTACAAACATGATCAGTGGCGCCTGAATCCACACACCAAGTATCTGTGAGAATCACCGCTAAACATGTCTCAGTAATTAGGGCAGAAATTATCGTACCTTTAGGCTTTGGACAATCCGCTTTCCAGTGTCCCGTTTTCCCGCACCTGGAGCACTTACCTTTTGGCTTACTCTTCTTTGCAATTTCAGGCTTAGCAGCAAGTTTCTTGGCTTTTTTCTTCTTCTTATTCTTCTTGCCTCTAGGCGTAGAAGAATAAGAACTTGAAGCCTTTGCTGTGACCAAAGCTTGCTTATTCTCGTGGAAGATGCCTTCGACCGACACCAAATCAGTTAAGAGCTCGGGTAGAGTGTAAACTCTTTGATTCATGTTATAATTTACCCGAAACTGCTCAAAACTAGAGGTTAAGCTCTGGAGGATGATATATATTGAACTTTCTGGGTCGATTTCACCTCCCGACACCTCTATCTCATTGATGTTACTAATCATGTGAAGCACATGATCTCTCACCGATCCACCCTCAGCCATCTTAGTGTTCATCAACTTCTCATGGCTGCTTGCCTAGAAGTCCTGCCTTAATGAGCGAACATCTCTCTTAAGTGAGCAATCATGTTGAAGGCATAGACCATAGGATAAAGCTGATGTTGCATCACATTTGACACAGAGGCCAAAATATAGCACCGCACCATCTCATCCGCTTTTCTTCATCTAGCATAGGCATCCCTATCCTCTTGAGTAGAGTCCTCATTAGGCACATCTGGACATACTTCGGTGAGCACAAACTTATATTGCTCTGCCATCAGGATAATGTCAAAGTTACGACTCCAGTCGACATAGTTAGTTCCAGTTAACTTATTGTCTTTCAATATAGTTGCTAAAGGGTTGAATGCCATATCAAAAAACTGTAAAATAAATAAACAGACAATGTTTCAGTTTATAAAACTAGAATTTCAAAATTCAAGAAAATTCTAACAATTATTGACTTCCCTCAAAACAATAATTTTAAATCACCAACATCTCATTCACCGGGATTCTCGCAAGCCACGATAGTGTGGATGTTTACGCTTACCCACATTCGTTTGAGAAGAACTAAGTTCATTAACTACACTATCTGACCAAACGATCTATTGATCAATGTAGCTAATAGTCGGTGCTTTCAGCCGTATAAATAAGCAGCGTAACCACGATGGGAGGAATACTACAAATCATACACTAAGTGTGTGCCATTACGTGACTTCTGAGTTTGTTACCTCAGGATAGTGCACCTCAGATGGAGAGGGTGTCATATTTCTCCTAGTTAAACTTACTCTAGTCATCTTGCTCAGAAATTCATAATCTAGCGATCTCGAGGTTGGACTCATCCGAATGAAGAAAGGCCCTAATGCCAACGCACAAGTCCACCCACATCGCATATGAACTAGTAATGGTGACCGTGGGGATATTAAATGAACCCGCTCCCACTTAGATTTCCAAATTGAGGGTTTTTCTGGTTTTAACATGCAATTAACTAACCCTAAGTTATATGCAACCATAAAACCAAACATGCTTTAAAATCATGCATCAAAAATACAACACAAAAATTAAAGCATAAAAATTAAAACAATAAATACGGAAAATAAATGCGAAAATTAAATTTCCCGACTATTATGGTTTTAATTGCTTCAATCTCCTGCATTCATCTCGTGTCTCATCACGTTACTCGATGGAAAGAGTCTTAAACTTCAAAAAATGAAAACTGGAAGAAACATGGGCCAAAACAAGACCCGAACAGGCCGTGCACGCACAACGCGCACAAGGCACGCAGCCGATCGCAGCTGCTGCCGCGTGCCTGTGCAGCAGTTGCTGCACAGCGCGGCGGCAACTGCACCGCTGTAGGCCAGTGGTTTCTGCCGGTGACTTTTCACCAGCGCCGCTGACCACCCCTGATCTATCCTTCGCTTTTTTCCACGCTATTTGGTCTTCTTACAATTCGTTCTGGGTTTTCTTGGGTTTCTATGAATTAATGATAATCCAAAACCCACGAATTCGAGTTGCCCACCATAACGCCTTCGATTACAAAATTAATTCTCCTACTACAGGGCTTTCTAGGAAAATTAAATAATCAAAATTACATAGAAAAAATCCTACTACAGATTTGATCTAATCCTACACGGCTTCCAGCACGTGGTTATACTATTACAAACATTCATAATAAAATCAAATCAGGATATGTCCCGGTGTATAATTAAAACCCATACAAACGTAACCATAACAGTCGGGATTTCTTAACCACCTGTAAATAAAACCATGTAATAAATCGAACAAGCACAAAACCCAAAACCAGGCTCTGATACCAATTGAAAGATTATCTTCCCGGGCCTAGCCAGAAACTCACTTTTGTGCTATGTATTCCAGAATCGGAATCTCTGGCCAGGCATAGACTCTAGCACAATTGCTATTTCAATCTTTGCTTGAAATAACATTACGCACGATTTGAGTTTGTACTCATTCGATTTATCACGCAACAAATAAATTCTTAATTAAAAGCCGAAACATAAGAATTACCTATTGAAGCGTATACTCAGGTGATTCTCTTGTATGTCTCAAGACTTTGATCGCACGTTGTGTGGGCAATGATCTAGCAAGCAATTGATCAACTAATTACCATAACTGAGTTGCCAGAAAATCAGTAAACCACCTCACGCGCCGCCACCAAGCCACGCGCCACCGCCCGGGAAAATCAAACGCCTCCCTAGAAAATTAATTAGACCGAACGCCGCCACCTAGAAATCCCAGCCACCGAAAATTATTCTAAGAGGGAGAAAAATATTTTCTCTCTAGTTTTCTTGTCTTTAAAACTTATGAGTTGTGTGTTGAATAGCTAATCCCTTGTCTATATATAGAGTGACAAGAGAGACCCCAAGTTGGTTTAGGATTGGTCTTCCTAATGGGTTTAGGTAATTAATTAGTTTCCAAATCCAATTAGGTAACCAATCTGATAGGATAAACCAAATCCTACTAGATTCCTAATCTCTAGGATTTCCTAATTCTAATTAAAACTTAAGACTTAATTAATTAATTAAATAATTCCACTTTGTTAATTACTTAATTAACCAGTAGGAATAATTAATCAATTAATTAATTCTACCTATTCAATTAACCCATTACAAAATTAATCGTACCACTAATGGATTAATTTTGGCACTACCATTCTACACCAGAATTGCTTCTGGAATAACTTAATTAATTTATATTCATAATCTCCCCACATCGGTCGGGTTTAATCTAATAAACATTACGAGCTCATCTCGGGAGCACCATCACCCTGGATGCACCGGTACATGATTTCCTTTCGACAAGAAGTAGCATACCAAGCAACTAAACACGTGCACCCAACCTACCGAGACTATTGGCCAGAATTGACCTCACCCATTGGCAGATCAAAGTACACTATGTCTAATCCTCATATCCGCTCGAGTATAGGGATTAAGAGATAGAATACCAAGAACAATTTGTCCATTAAATCAGTACAAGACAAATCATTCCTAATGGTCAAGTTCAATAGGTCCCGGACATATCTATATGATTCAATCAGTTTAGACAAACCAATTATCCGAATCACATAATAACCTAAACCGACAGTTTGTCCAAAACTGTCTCGATTACAAACCTTATTTATATATTATGTCTTTTAACCAATGATGAGATCTACTGTGTCACATAAGACACCTCATCATCTAACCACATTATATAAGTGGACAAAAATTGCACAACAAATTATAACCAAAACATAAATCGATATATTAACTGGGAAAAAGTACAACACAAACATAGCTTATGTATTCAACTCAAACAATCTTAGCTTCTACTTGTTCGATTTGGCACGCAACAATAAATTCCTAACTAAAGTGAAAAGTTTAAAAATTACCTCTTGAAGCGTGTACTTAGGTGATTCTCTTGTATGACTCAAGACTTGATCGTACGTTGTGTGGGCAACAAACCAACGAGCAAATGATCAGAAAATGACTACAACTCGACAAAGCAGCCACCGAAAATAGAAACCAGACCCGCTGCCGCTCCGCGCGTGAAGACCATCTGCCCCACGCGCTGCCGAATTCTTGGAAGAAAACCTGCCACCGATCCTCGGATTGAGAGCCGCTGCACAGAGCTTGGAAAATCTGACTTTGAGAGATAAAAAATTAATTCTCTCTCTACATTTTCCTTCTCTAGTTTTCTTGTCTTGAAAACTTATGAATTGTGTATTGTGAATTGCCAATCTCTTGTCTATATGTAGAGTTACAAGAGAGACCCCAAGTTGGTTTAGTATTGGCCTTCCTAATGGGTTTGTGTTTTACTTCAATCCCGTTCCTGGACTGATTCACATCGAACTGAAACAAGGATTCACTTATTCTCAATCCAGTTCCTAGTCTGATTCACGTCCAATTGACACAATAATTAATTAATTACTTAATTAATTAAACCTACGTTTACCAATTACCTAATACATAAATAATTATACCACTAATGGATTAATTATGGCACTACCATCCAACACCAGAATTGCTTCCGGAATAACTAAATTAATTATTCTTTAATCTCCCCACATTAAAGACATAGTGCTCGTTAATTTATTAATTTACTGATAAATTAATTAAGTAATTAATTTCTTATAAACTGTTGGAGTTGAATACACGTAGCAAATAAACTGTTGGAGCTGAATACATAAGCTATGCTTGTATTGTACATTTTCCCAGTAATATATCGATTTATGTTTTGGTTATAATTTGTTGTGCATGATATGTCCATTTATATTATGTAAGTAGATGATGAGGTGTCTTGTGTGACACAGTAGATCTCATCATTGGTTTAAAGATATAATATATAATTTAGGTTCATAACCGAGACAGTTTTGGACAAACTGTCGATTTAGGTTATTATGTGATTGAGATAATTGGTTTGTCTAAACTAATTGAATCATATAGATATGCCCGGGGCATATTGAACTTGACCATTAGGAATGATTTGTCTTGTACTGATTTAATAGACAAATTGTTCTTGGTATTCTATCTCTTAATCCCTATACTCGAGCTGGCATGAGGATTAGACATAGCGTACTTTGATCTACCAATGGGTGAGGTCAATTGTTGCCAATAGTCTCGGTAGATTGGGTGCGCCTGTTTAGTTACTTGGTGTGATGCGGCTTGTCGAAAGGAAACCATGAACCGATGCCTCCGGGGTGACGTGCTCCCGAGATGAGCTCGTTATGTTTATTATACTAAACCCAGCTGGTAGACTTATGTCCAGAATAGTAAAAAGGTCGAGTGGTACTAGTCTCAAAATTAAAGAAGTTAATTAATTAATTTATCAGTAAATTAATATATTAACGTGCACTATATCTTTGATGTGGGGAGATTATGAATATAAATTAATTAAGTTGTTCCGGAAGCAATTCTGGTGTAGGATGGTAGTGCCAAAATTAATCCGTTAGTGGTACGATTAATTTTGTAATGGGTTAATTGAATAGGTAGAATTAATTAATTGATTAATTATTCCAAAGGGTTAATTGAGTAATTAACAAAGCGGAATTATTTAATTAATTAATTAAGTCTTAAGTTTCAATTAGAATTAGGAAATCCTAGAGATTAGGAATCTAGTAGGATTTGGTTTATCCTATCATATTGGTTACCTAATTGGATTTGGAAACTAATTAATTACCTAAACCCATTAGGAAGACCAATCCTAAACCAACTTGAGGTCTCTCTTGTAACTCTATATATAGACAAGGGATTACCTATTCAAGATATACAATTCAAGATATTCATAATTCAAGAATCTAGAGAGAGAAAATCCTAGAGAGAGAAAAATTATCTCTCTCTAAATTCAGATTTTATAAGCATTGGGGCTGCCAATTTTTCTTCAAATATTTGGCGGCTCGTGTAGCTTTCTCTCTTTCCGGGTGGTGCGTTAATTGTACGTGCCAGGTGCAGCGGTGCTAGAATTTTCTGGCAGGTAGATTGTGGTGATTAGCTGATCAAGTTGCTGGTTAGATTGCTGCCCACACAGCATACAAGCAAAGTCTTGAGGCATACAAGAGAATCACCTGAGTACACGCTTCAAAGGTGTTTTCTAAAGTTCCGCTTTTAATTAGAAATTTTTGTTGCGTGGTAAATCGAATAAGTGCAAACCCAGATCCTGCGCAATGTTATTTCAAAAGGGTTAGAATAACAATTGTGATAGCGTCTAAGCCTCGCCAGAGATTCCGATTCTGGAATTCATAGCACGAAAGTGAGTTTCTGCCTAGGCCCGGGCAGATAATCTTTCAATTGGTATCAGATTCTGGTTTTGGGTTTTGTGCTTGTTCGATTTATTACATGGCTTTATTTGCAGGTGGTTAAGAAATCCCGACTATTTGGTTACATTTGTATGGGTTTCAATTAAACTCCGGGACATGTCTGGATTTGATTTTATTATGAATGTTTGCAATAGTATAACCAAGTGCTGGAAGTCGTGTAGAATTAGATCAAATCTGTAGTAGGATTTTTTCTATGTAATTTCAATTATTTAATTTTCCTAGAATGCCTTGTAGTAGAAGAATTAATTTTTTGTAATCGAAGCCGTTATGGTGGGCAACTTGAATTTGTGAGTTTTGGATTATCGTTAATTTGTAGAAACCCAGAAAAACCCAGAACAAATTGCAAGAAGACCAAATAGCATGGGAAAGAAGCGAATGAGGGATTGGCGGCAGGGGGCGACTCCGGCGATGACTCGCCGGCAGGAGCCACCGCAAGTGACCGCCGCTGTTGCTGCGAGGCGCAGCAGGGAGCTATGCTAGCACGAGGCAGCAGGCGATGCAAGGCCGTGTGCGGCCCATGGGGGCGACGCGCCCTTGGGCGTGCTACGCGCGTGCGGTCCGTTCAGGTTTTGTTTTGGCCCGTTTTTCCTCCAATTTTCATTTTTTGAAATTCAAGATTCTCTCCATCGAGTTGCGTGGTGAGACACGAGATCAAGGCAGAAAATGGAAGCGATTAAAACCATGATAGTCGGGAAATTTATTTTTCATATTTATTTCCCGTATTTATTATTTTAATTTTGTATGCTTTATTTTTATGATGTATTTGAGATGCATGATTTTAAAGCATGAAGGTTTTATGGTTGCACATAACTTAGGGTTAGTTAATTGCATTTTAAAATTGGAAAAACCCTCAATTTAGAAATCTAAGTGGGAGCGGGTTAGTTTAATATCCCCATGGCCACCATTACGAGTTTATTACGATGTGGGTGGGCTTGCGCGTTGGCATTAGGGCTTTCCTCCATTCGGATGAGTCCAGCCCCGAGATCACTAGATTATGAATTTCTGAGTAAGATGACTAGAGTAAGTTTAACTAGGAGAAATGCGACACCCTCTCCATCTGAGGCGCACTATCCTGAGGTAACAAACTCAAAAGTCACGTAATGGCACACACTTAGTGTACGATCTGTAGTATTCCTCCCTCGAGGTTACGCTGCTTATTTGTATGGCTGAAAGCACTGACTATTAGCTACATTTATCAATAGATCATTTGGTCAGATAGTGTAGTTAATGAACTTGGTTCTTTTCAAACGAATGTGGGTTAGCGTAAACGTCCACACTGTGTGGCTTGCGAGAATCCCGGTGAATGAGATGTTGGTGGATTAAGATTATTCTTTCAGGGGAAGTCAATTATTGATAGAATTTCCTTGTTTTAGAAATTCTAGACTTAATAACTGAAACATTGTATGTTTATTTATTTTACAGTTTTTTATCGATATGGCATTCAACCCCTTAGCTGCTATTTTGAAAGATAATAAATTAACTGGAACCAACTATGTCGACTGGAGTCGTATCTTGGACATTGTCATGACGGCTGAGCAGTATAAGTTTGTGCTCACTTCAGTATGTCCAGATGTGCCTGATGAGGACCGTCCTCAAGAGGATAGGGATGCCTATGCCAGGTGAAGAAAAGCGGATGAGATGGCGCGGTGCTATATTTTGGCCTCTGTGTCGAATGTACTGCAACATCAGCTTCATCCCATGGTCTTTCCTTTCAACATGATGGCTCACCTGAGGGAGATGTTCGTACATCAAGGCAGGACTTCTAGGCAAGCAGCCATGAGGAAGTTAATGAACACAAAAATGGCTGAGGGCGGATCGGTGAGAGATCATGTGCTACACATGATTAGTAACATCAATGAAATAGAGGTGTTGGGAGGAGAAATTGACCCAGAAAGTCAGATAGATATTATCCTCTAGAGCTTACCCTCTTGTTTTGAGCAATTTCAGGTCAATTACAATATGAACAAAAGAGTTTACACTCTAGCCGAGCTCTTAACGGATTTGGTGGCAGTCGAAGGCATCTTCCACGAGAAGAAACAAGCTTTGGTCACAGTGAAGGCTTCAAGTTCTTCTTCTATGCCAAAAGGCAAGAAGAATAAGAAGAAGAAGAATGCCAAGAAACTTATTGCGAAGCCTGAAATTGCAAAGAAGAGCAAGCCCAAAGGCAAGTGCTTCAGCTGCGGGAAAACGGGACACTGGAAAGCGAATTGTCCAAAGCCTAAAGGTACGATAGTTTTTGCCCTAATTACTGAGACATGTTTAGCGGTGATTCCCACAGATACTTGGTGTGTGGATTCAGGCGCTACTGACCATGTTTGTAATTATTTGCAGGGGTTCCAAGTATCCTGGAAGCTTAGAAAGGGCGAGCTAGACATCTACATGGGCGACACTACAAGAGTGTTAGTAGAAGCAGTGGGAGTGGTCAATTTAAATTTTGAGAATTGTAGTTTAGAGTTAGTTTGTCTTTATGTACCGAGTTTTAGAAAGATCCTTATTTCGGTTTCTAAACTCTTAAAGAATGGTTATAAGTTTATTTTTTCTTATGAGTCTATATTTATTAGAAGAAATGAAAAACTTATTTGTTATGGTTCATTGGCTGACAATTTATTTATGGTTCCTATTGTGCAAAACATAGAAACAGATAGCTCTTTATCTAACATTAATAAGAGGAAGAAACCTTCTGAAATGAATCAAACCTATCTTTGGCATCTCAGGCTAGGTCATATAAACCTTAGTAGGATTCAAAGGTTGGTCAGTGATGGACCTTTAGGTTCGTTAGAGATTGACAGTTATGTTGGAGTAGAATACATAAGCTATGCTTGTATTGTACACTTTCCCAGATTAATATATCGATTTATGTTTTGGTTATAATTTGTTGTGCATATTATGTCCATTTATATTATGTAAGTAGATGATGAAGTGTCTTGTGTGACACAGTAGATCTCATCATTGGTCGAAAGACATAATATATAAATGAGGTTCGTAACCGAGAAAGCTTTGGATAAACTGTCGGTTTAGGTTATTATGTGATTCGGATAATTAGTTTGTCTAAACTAATTGAATCATATAGATATGCCCGGGGCGTATTGAACTTGACCTTTAGGAATGATTTGTCTTGTACTGATTTAATAGACAAATCGTTCCTTGTATTCTATCTCTTAATCCCTAGACCCGGGCGGGCATGATGATTAGACATAGTGTACTTTAATCTGCCAATGGGTGAGGTTAATTGTGGCCAATATTCTCGGTGGGTTGGGTGCGCGTGTTTAGTTACTTAGTTTGCTGCTGCTTGTCGAAAGGAAACCATGTACCGGTGCGTTCGGGGTGATGGTGCTCCCGAGATGAGCTCAAAATGTTTATTATACTAAACCCGGCCGGTGGACGTATGTCCGGTATTGTAAAAAGGTCGAATGGTACTAGTCTCGGAATTAAGAAGTTAATTAATTAATTTATCAGTAAATTAATTTAAATTAACGAGCACTATATCTTTGATGTGGGGAGATTATGAATATAATTTAATTAAGTTATTTCGGAAGCAATTCTGGTGTAGGATGGAAGTGCCAAAATTAATCCGTTAGTGGTACGATTAATTTTGTAATGGGTTAATTGAATAGGTACATTTAATTAATTAATTGGTTAATTATTCCTAAGGGTTAACTAAGTAATTAACAAAGTGGAATTATTTAATTAATTAATTAAGTCTCAAGTTTCAATTAGAATTAGGAAATCCAAGAGATTAGGAATCTAGTAGGATAAGGTTTATCCTATCAGATTGGTTACCTAATTGGATTTGGAAACTAATTACCTAAACCCATTAGGAAGTCCAATCCTAAACCAATTTGGAGTCTCTTTTGTAGCTTTATAAACAGACAAGGGATTAACTATTCAAGACACACAATTCATAAGTTTTCAATACAAGTAGGGGCGGCTGGTTTTTTGACTAGAGGTGGCCGAAAATTTGCCTCTCTTTTGCTAGACTCGTGTGTTGCTTTCTCTCTCTCCGGACAGTGCGTTTGCAGTACATGCTAGGTGCAGAGGTGTTGGATTTTTGTGGCGGGTGGAGTTGTGGTGATAGCTGATCAATTGGCTTCTGGATTGTTGCCCACACAACAAGAAGTCAAAGTCTTGAGTCCTACGAGAGAATCACCCAAGTCACGCTTCAAAGGTACATTCATAAGATTCTGCTTTTAATAGAAAATTTTGTTGCGTGGTAAATCGGGCTAGTGCGAACCCAAATTCTACAAATCTTTCAATTGGTATCAGAGCCTGGTTTTGGGTTTTATGCTAGTTCGATTTGCTACATGGTTTTATTTGCAGGTGATTTAGAATCCCGACTATTATGGTTACGTTTGTATGGGTTTTAATTAAACTCCGGGACATGTCCGGATTTAATTTTATTATGAATGTTTATAATAGTATAGCCACGTGCTGGAAGCCGTGTAGTACTAGATTAAATCTGTAGTAGGATTTTTTATATGTAATTTCGATTCTTTAATTTTCCTAGAATGCCTTGTAGTAGGAAAATTATTTTTTTGTAATCAAAGGCGTTATGGGGGGGCGACTTGGATTCGTGGGTTTTGGGTTATCGTTAATTCGTAGAAACCCAGGAAAACCCAGAACTAATTGCAAGAAGACCAAATAGCGTGGGAAAAAGCGAAGGAGGAATTGGCGGCAGGAGCCGCTCCCGTGCAGCGCAGCAGCATACTACGCCAAGGCGCGGCAGCAGCAGGCAGGAGCAGCGCGCAGCAGTTGCTACGCGCTGCTGGGCCGCGCCCAAGGCCCATACGGGCTGTCCGGTATGTTTATTAACAAAGATGAGATAGTTATGTTTATTATACTAAACCCAGCTGGTGGACTTATGTCCGGTATAGTAAAAAGGTCAAGTGGTACTAGTCTCAGAATTAAAGAAGTTAATTAATTAATTTATCAGTAAATTAATATATTAACGAGCACTTTATCTTTGATGTGGGGAGATTATGAATATAAATTAATTAAGTTGTTCCGGAAGCAATTCTGGTGTAGGATGGTAGTGCCAAAATTAATCCGTTAGTAGTACGATTAAATTTTTAATGGGTTAATTGAATAGGTAGAATTAATTATTTGATTAATTATTCCTAATGGTTAATTGAGTAGTTAACAAAGTGGGTTATTTAATTAATTAATTAAGTCTTAAGTTTCAATTAGAATTAAGAAATCCTAGAGATTAGGAATCTAGTAGGATTTGGTTTATTCTATCAGATTGGTTACCTAATTGGATTTGGAAACTAATTAATTACCTAAACCCAATAGGAAGACCAATCCTAAACCAACTTGGGGACTCTCTTGTAACTCTATATATAGACAAGGGATTAGCTATTCAAGATATACAATTCATGAGATTCATAATTCAAGAATCTAGAGAGAGAAAATCCTAGAGAAAGAAAAATTCTCTCTCTCTAAATTCGGATTTTATAAGCATTGGGGCTGCCAATTTTTCATCAAATATTTGGCGGCTCGTGTAGTTTTCTCTCTCTCCGGGCGGTGCATTAATTGTACGTGCCAGGTGCAGCGGTGCTAGAATTTTCTGACAGGTGGATTGTGGTGATTAGCTGATCAAATTGCTGGTTAGATTGTTGCCCAAACAGCATACAAGCAAAGTCTTGAGCCATACAAGAGAATCACCTGAGTACATGCTTCAAAGGTATTTTCTAAAGTTCCGCTTTTAATTAGAAATTTTGTTGCGTGGTAAATCGAATAAGTGCAAACCCAGATCCTGCGCAATGTTATTTCAAAAGGGTTGGAATAGTAATTGTGCTAGCGTCTAGGCCTAGCCAGAGATTCCGATTCTGGAATGCATAGCACGAAAGTGAGTTTCTGGCTAGACCCGGGCAGATAATCTTTCATAAACACGTGCACCCAACCTACCAAGACTATTGGCCACAAATGACCTCACTCTTTGGCAGATCAAAGTACACTATGTCTAATCCTCATGCCTGCTCTAGTCTAGGGATTTAGAGATAGAATACTAGGATTGAATAGTCTATTAAATCAGTACAAGACAATTCATCCTAAATGGTCAAGTTCAATATGCCCCGGGCATATCTATATGATTCAATTAGTTTAGACAAACCAATTTCTGAATCACATAATAACATAAGCTGATAGTGTGTCCAAAACTGTCTCGATTATGAACCTTATTTATATATTATGTCTTTTAACCAATGGTAAGATCTACTGTGACACACCAGACACCTCATCATTTAATTACATAATATAAAGGACGATATATGTAAACCATATAAACAATTTAACTAGAACATTTAATCGATATATAAAACTGGAAAATAGTTTAATACAAGCAAAGCTTTAGTATTTAAACCAAACAACAAAGAGCAAGGATGCGTGTTTTGGAAGTAAATGAAGAAGGAACAGAAAGATTTCACCATCCACCAACCTTTTCTACCCAAGCTAAAAGTATACCCCCACTATCAAAGAAACAAATCAAGGATAAAAAGGAATTGAACTTGAGGACAATTTCTTTCGAAGAAGCGGGAGATGATGCGATAATCCTCAACCCTTTGAGTGGTAAAGTCATATGGATTATAACTAAGAAATTAGAGGCTATTCAGATCTTTCAAAGAAACCCATGGATACATTTTGATGGGTCTTTAACTAGATTTAGAAGGAAAATGACCCAGAAAGCTGCAAAGCAATGTCTTCATGAGAACCTGCTCCCTATGGATGATCACACCATACCATACCTCATGAATGAATATTAGCCTTTTGTGGATTCTTGTGCTCTTTTTCTTTTATTGGGCCTTGTAATTTTCGGCCACAAGTCTTTTGTTTAAGTGTCACTGAGTTTTTGGACACTTGAAAGAGTTTTTTCATAAGTCTAAAACATAGAAACCTCTTTTGAGTTACTAACTTTAGGCCCATATGAAACTAGTTAAACCCGACTAGTCCAATAGATTAAAGTTATTTATTTTTAGCAAAATAAAATTCAATTCTTATAAGATAAATATTAGAATAATTTGGCCAACTTATGTTCACGCTAGGATTAGTATTCAAATTGTAGAAAGAGAAGATCTTCTTTGTACTTCAGATTTTTGACAACCTACTCTATAAATAGAGAGGCTGACAACTTTTATACTTTGGGTGGGTTTGATACAAGGCAATCGGAATGAAGCAATCGAAATTTTATAACTTAATAATCATTAAAGGAATTTGATTGTCTTTGACTTGTTTGGTAAATTAGTGAAACATGTAGGAAAAAATCTTAAGGCTAGTAGTAAGAAAATTCCAAGGCTTGCGTAACTCACAATTTCCTTAAAACAGATTTGTTCCCTCTACCAATGTGCAAGAGGTTACATGAGCAAAATGTTTCTTAGGATACAATGGAAACAGTAAAGTCGATTTGCACAAACCGTCTTACCAACAAACTAGAACAAATGTTGAACACTTGTAAAATGTGAAAACCTTCTGTAGGATAGAATTTTTTGTAGCAGAAAGAATTTCTTCTAATTTTGTAGGAAGGGAGAACGAGGATTTTTCCTTTAAGAGGAGACAAAATATTCTGGTTTAAGGAAGCTGGGAGGATAAATTATTGGAGAGCACAAGTGACTTTCAAATTCACTTTTGGATGGCCTTTTATGGGTGAAAGAAAATTTCCATTATGTCAGTTTTAATGACAAATCAAAGCTTCAGCTTTCCACCCTCTTAGTTTTCCCAAAAAGAAAATGCCTATAATGCTAGTTAAGCCCATTTCGTCTTTTCTTTGGCGAATGAAACAGCCAAGCTTTAAAGGCCAATTAATATGGCATATGAATACTAGCCTTTTTGCAGAATTTCAAAAGCCCCAGCCATTTAATCAAGTCACAAAATGCCACTAATGATCGGTTTTGTCCATTTAAACAAACCTGATGCATTCCCCAAAGTTTTTGAATTAATTATGACATTAATCCAAAACTGTTGGCACTTGAACCTGAAACTTTTTTTTTTCAATTGATCAGACAATTAATTAAAACATTTTTGAAACCGAGAAATAAAATTGCAGCCACTAATCTGAATTTGAATTGGGAAAACTCAAAGCCGGAAAGATGCAAAACAAGGGTTGATCAGGCCCGAGTGATCCGACATTCGTGTCCTCAGACTTCCCAATTCTCGTTCACTCATTTTCATATCCTTGATTATTATTTTCCAACAATCCCCCACATAAATGAGATATTGGTTTGCCAGTGTTCAATGAATGATCCTTGCATAGAGAAAGTAGGTGTTACCCTTTGAACTTTCCCCTTATAGACTACGCTTGCTCTACTAGCCGTCCAGTAGATATGATGTCCTTGAACTGTCTGACTTTTCCTTGTAAAGACCCACGTACCCTACACAGGAACCATTCCCATTTGTTCTGTTCTCATGGTTTTCTTCATTATGGCCATGAACACGTCCTGGTTCTGCAAGAGTTTCTAGAAAATTAAGCCGATCGATTTTCCTTCGAAGCGATTTCTCTCTCACATAGGTGACTTCTTAAATTTGAAACGTAACCACAATTACTTTCTTAAGAGTCATTGAAGCAACAAATGCTAGCCTTAACCATATTATCACTGTTAAATGACAGGAATGTGTTGGGGTTGCCCCCACAGTGATCGCACCAGGTCTTATAATTAGGTTGTCCCTTTGAACCTAGATCTTGGGATCGCCAGTCAACTAGGTTGGGTTTTCCTTCATAAAACCTTTATTTTCCACAGGCTTTATACACATTCCTCTCGTCAATCGCTCAACTATATCTCTATTTAACCCTTTGGTTAGTGGATCCGCGATGTTATCTTTTGACCTTACATAGTCAATTGAGATAACTCTTATTGAGAACAGTTGTCTAATGGTATTATGTCGACGACGAATATGTCTCGATTTACCATTATACATTGTACTCTGTGCCCTACCAATCGCAGACTGACTATCACAATGGATATAGATTGGTGGCACAGGTTTTTCCCATTTCGGAACATCCTCTAAAAAATGGCGAAGCCATTCAGCCTCTTCTCTACATTTATCTAGAGCTATAAACTCTGACTCCATCGTGGATCTAGCTATTACGGTTTGTTTTGAGGATTTCCAAGAAACGACAGCACCTGCAGAGTAAACACATAGCCACTCGTGCAGGTTGAGTCTTTTATATCAGATATCCAATTAGCATCTGTATAGCCTTCTAGCACAAATGGATATATGGTATAATGTAATCCATAATCACGAGTATATCTTAAGTACCTTAGTACTCTAATTGTCGCAGTCCAGTGATCTTTCCCTGGATTACTCGTGTATGGACTCAACTTACTTACCACATAAGCAAGGTCTGGTCTAGTACAACTCATTAGATACATTAAACTCCCTATAATCCTAGAGTATTCTACTTAAGACATACCCTCTCCACGATTCTTGGATAGGTGGAGACTGTTATCTAATGGCGTTCTAGCAATTCCAGAGTCATCCTTATTGAATTTTCCAAGAATTTTGTCTACAAAATGAGCTTGACTCGAAATTAGACCTTCCAGAGACCTAATGATTCGGATTCCAATAATTATATCAGCAAGTCCCAAATATTTCATGTCAAACTTTGAGTTTAACATGTTTTTGGTAGAGTTGACCAAATTGTCACTGCTACCCACTATGAGTATGTCGTCTACGTATAGACATAAGATGGCATAATCATCCCCGATCTCTTTGACATAGACACATTTATCACACTCATTGATTTTGTATCCATTGGTTATAATTGTTGGAGTAGAATACATAAGCTATGCTTGTATTGTACGATTTCCCAGATTAATATATCGATTTATGTTTTGGTTATAATTTGTTGTGCATAATACGTCCATTTATATTATGTAAGTAGATGATGAGGTGTCTTGTGTGACACAGTAGATCTCATCATTGGTCAAAAGACATAATATATAAATGAGGTTCGTAACCGAGACAGTTTTGGACAAACTGCCGGTTTAGGTTATTATGTGATTCGGATAATTGGTTTGTCTAAACTAATTGAATCATATAGATATGCCCGGGGCGTATTGAACTTGACCTTTATGAATGTTTTGTCTTGTACTGATTTAATAGACAAATCGTTCCTTGTATTCTATCTCTAAATCCCTAGACTCGGGCGGGCATGAGGATTAGATATAGTGTACTTTAATCTGCCAATGGGTGAGGTCAATCGTGGCCAATATTCTCGGTAGGTTGGGTGTGCGTGTTTAGTTGCTTGGAGTGCTGCTGTTTGTCGAAAGGAAACCATGTACTGGTGCGTCCGGGGTGATGGTGCTCCCGAGATGAGCTCGAAATGTTTATTATACTAAACCCAGCCTGTAGAGTTATGTCCGGTATAGTAAAAAGGTCGAGTGGTACTAGTCTCAGAATTAAAGAAGTTAATTAATTAATTTATCAGTAAATTAATAAATTAACGAGCACTATATCTTTGATGTGGGGAGATTATGAATATAATTTAATTATGTTGTTCCGGAAGCAATTCTGGTGTAGGATGGTAGTGCCAAAATTAATCCGTTAGTGGTACGATTAATTTTGTAATGGGTTAATTGAATATGTAGATTTAATTAATTAATTGGTTAACTATTCCTAAGGGTTAATTCAGTCATTAACAATGTGGAATTATTTAATTAATTCCTTAGGGTTAATTAAGTAATTAACAAAGTGGAATTAATTAATTAAGTCTTAAGTTTTAATTAGAATTAGGAAATCCTAGAGATTAGGAATCTAGTAGGATTTGGTTTATCCTATCAGATTGGTTACCTAATTGGATTTGGAAACTAATTACCTAAACCCATTAGGAAGTCCAATCCTAAACCAACTTGGGGTCTCTCTTGTAGCTCTATATATAGACAAGGGATTAGCTATTCAAGACACACAATTCATAAGTTTTCAAGACAAGAAAACTAGAGAGATAAAATTCTAGACAGAAAAAATTTTCTCTCTCCTGAACAAATTTTAAGAACAAAAGTGGCGGCTGGTTTTTGGGGCTATTGGCCAGATTTTTGGTCTTCCCTTTTCTAGCTGTACGTGTTGTTTTCTCTCTCTCCAGGCAGTGCGTTTGTAATATGTGCTAGGTGCAGAGGTGCCGGATTTTTCTAGCAAGTGAAGTTGTGTTGATTGCTGATCCATTGGCTTCTAGATTGTTGCCCACACAACAAGAAGTCAAAGTCTTGAGTCATACAAGCGATCTTCCAAGTCACGCTTCAAAGGTACTTTTCTAAGATTTAGCTTTTAATAGAAATTTTTGTTGCGTGGTAAATCGAACTAGTGCGAACTCAGATCCTGCACAAATCTTTCAATTGGTATCAGAGCCTGGTTTTGGGTTTTGTGCTTGTTCGATTTATTACATGGTTTTATTTGTAGGTGGTTAAGAAATTCTGACTATTATGGTTACGTTTGTATGGGTTTGAATTAAACTTCGGTACATGTCTGGATTTAATTTTATTATGAATGTTTGTAATAGTATAACCACGTGCTGGAAGCCGTGTAGGATTAGATCAAATCTGTAGTAGGATTTTTTCTATGTAATTTCGATTCTTTAATTTTCCTAGAATGCCTTGTAGTAGGAAAATTGTTTTTTGTAATCGAAGGCATTATGGTGGGCGACTTGAATTCGTGGGTTTTGGGTCATCATTAATTCATAGAAACCCAGGAAAACCCAGAACGAATTGCAAGAAGACCAAATAGCGTGGGAAAAAGCGAAAGAGGAATTGGCGGCAGGAGGTGACACCGGCAACGACCGCCGGCAAGAGCTAATACCGCGCGCACGCCCCGCATGGGTTGTGCGCGCGCGGTGCGCCCTTCGGGGTGTGCTGCGCACGGGAGGCCCGTTCGGGGCGTTCGGGCTGCATTTTGTCCCGTTTTTTCTCTATTTTTTGTTTTTTGAAGTTCAAGACTATTTCCATCGAGTGATGTGGCGGGACACGAGATCAAGGTAGCAGATGGAAGTAATTAAAACCATAATAGTCGAGAAATTTATTTTACGTATTTATTTCCCGAATATATTGTTTTATGCTTTATTTTTATGTTGTATTTTTGATGCACGATTTAAAGCATGATTGGTTTTATGGTTGCACATAACTTAGGTTTAGTTAATTGCATGTTAAAATTGGAAAAACCCTTAATTTGAAAATCTAAGTGGGAGCGGGTTGGTTTAATATCCCCATGGCCACCATTACGGGTTCATATGCGATGTGGGTGGGCTTGCGCGTTGGCATTAGAGCCTTTCTCCATTCGGATGAGTCCAGCCCCGAGATCGCTAGACTATGAACTTCTGAGTAAGATGACTAGAGCAAGTTTAACTAGGAGAAATGCGACACCCTCTCCATCTAAGGCGCACTATCCTGAGGTAACGAACTCAGAAGTCACGTAATGGCATACACTTAGTGTACGATCTGCAGTATTCCACCTGCGAGGTTACGCTGCTTATTTGTACTGCTGAAAGCACCGACTATTAGCTACATTGATCAAAAGATCGTTGGTCAGATAATGTAGTTAATGAACTTGGCTCTTCTCAAACGAATGTGGGTTAGCGTAAACGTCCACACTTCGTGGCTTGCTAGAATCCCAATGGATGAGATGTTGGTGGATTAAGATTATTGTTTTGAGGGAAATCAATAATTAATTAGAATTTATGAAATTCTAAGCATATATAACTGAAACATTGTTTGTTTATTTTCCAGTTTAATCGATATGGCTTTCAATCCCTTAGCTGCTATTTTGAAAAACAACAAGTTAACTGGACCTAATAATGTCGATTGGAGTCGTAACTTGGACATTGTCCTTAGGGCTGAGAGCACTCCTGTGAGAGATCATGTCATTGATGTGATTAGTAACATCAACAAGGTTGTGGTAATGGGAGGCGAAATCGTTGGTGAAACCAAAGCCGATATTGTCCTCCGGAGCTTGCCTCAAAGCTATGAGCAGATTTGGTTGAACTACAACATAAGTAAGATGTTGTGTACTTCATCTGAGCTCTTGGCAGAGTTGGTGGTGGCTGAAAGTCTTCTTCAAGAGAAGAAGCGAGCTTTAGTCGCAGTCGAAGCTTCATAATCTTCTTCTGAGCCTGAGGCTAGAAAGAAGAAGAGAAAGCTCGAGGGAATAGCTCAAGAAGAATTGCGCCTAAGCCAGATATTGCAAAAAAGAAGTCAAAAGACAAGTGCTTCAAGTGCAATAAGACGGGACATTGGAAATTGGATTGTCCAAAGCTTATAAGTACGATAGTTTCTGCCTTAATTACTGAGACATGTTTAGTGATGATTCCCACAGATACTTGTTGTGTGGATTCAGGTGCCACTGACCATGTTTGTAATTCTTTGCAAGGGTTTCAAGTAACCCGGATGCTTAGAGAAGGCGAATTGGATATCTACTTGGGCGACACTACAAGAGTGTCAGTAGAAACAGTGGGAGTTGTTAAGTTAATTTTCCAAAATTATAACCTAGAATTAGTAAATTGTCTTTATGTACCGAGTTTTAGAAAGAAACTGATTTCGGTTTCTAAACTATTAAAGAACGGTTATAAGTTTATTTTTTCTGATGACTCTGTACTTATTAGAAGAAATAGAAAACTTATTTGTTCTGGTTCATTGGTTGACAATTTATTTGTGGTTAATTCTAACTCCCCTGTTGCGCAAAACATAGAAGTAGATAGCTCAGTATCTAATATTAATAAGAGAAAGAAACCTTCTGAAATGAATCAAACCTATCTTTGGCATCTCAGGCTAGGTCATATAAACCTTAGTAGGATTCAGAGGTTGGTCAATGATGGACATTTGGGTTCATTAGATATTGACAGTTATGCAACCTGTGAATCTTGCTTGGAAGGAAAGATGACCAAGAGACCTTTTAAGGCAAAAGGTTATAGAGCTAAAGAAGTATTAGAGTTTATTCATTCTGACTTGTGTGGACCAATGACGGTCTAGGCACGAGGGGGATTTGAGTATTTCGTGCTGTTCACGGATGACTACTCTAGGTACGGATACATTTACCTAATGCGCCACAAGTCTGAATATTTTGGCAAGTTCAAAGAGTTTCGGGCAGATGTGGAGAAGTATCATGGTAAGAGTATCAAGACACTGCATTCAGATCGTGGTGGGGAGTACCTATCCCATGAATTTTGAGATTACCTCACTGAGGTAGGAATTCAATCTCAGTTGTCTGCACCTGCCACGCCACAGCAGAACGGTGTAGCAGAAAGAAGGAATTGAACTCTTATGGAAATGGTTAGGTACATGATGAGCTATAGTGATTTTCCAAGTTCGTTCTGGGGATATGCCTTGGAAATGGCAATGTATATTCTTAATCTTGTACCATCTAAAACCGTGCCTTTAACCCCAGTAGAGTTGTGGAATGGGCACAAGCCTAGTCTAAGACATCTCAAAATTTGGGGTTGCCCAGCACATGTGTTTAAGGCAGATACGGCAAAGTTAGATGCGAGAACAGAATTAATGTTGTTTGTAGGTTATCCTAGGGGAAGAAAAGGTGGTCTATTCTATAGTCCTAAAGATCAGAAGGTGGTGGTTAGTACCAACGCTAGATTTTTGGAAGAGGACTATGTCTTAAACCACAAACCCAAGAGTAAGATAGTACTAGAAGAGCTTAGGCGATAAACTACTAATCCTGATGCACCGGCACAAGTAGATACACCACACACTGCGCATGAGATCACAGATGATGTCGCCTACACAGGTGGTGCCTCGTCGTAGTGGGAGGGTTGTGAGATAGCCCGACAGGTTCATCGACGTGGGAGAGACCTCAGACCTAGTCCCAGATGCGCCTGAACCGGACCCAGTTAACTACAATGAGACGCTCCGAGATAAAGATGCAGAATTTTGGCGTAAGGCAATGATATCCGAGATGGGGTCAATGGACCACAATCAAGTCTGGGAGCTTGTGGACCTGCCTGATAGGTTAAGCCCATTGGATGCAAGTGGGTCTACAAACGTAAGAGAGGACTTGACGGGAAGGTGGAAACCTTTAAAGCTAGGCTGGTGGTGAAGGGGTATACTAAGAAAGAGGGAATCGATTATGAGGAAACCTTCTCCCCGGTAGCCATGCTTAAGTCGATCTGGATTCTCTTGGCCATAGCTGCTCATTTAGATTATGAGATTTGGCAGATGGATGTCAAGACAGCTTTTCCAAACGGAAGTCTTGAGGAAACCATCTTTATGCAACAACCAGAGGAATTCATTGAAAAAGGCAAAGAGCACAAGATTTGCAGGCTTAAGACGTCTATTTACGAACTTAAGCAGGCATCCAGATCTCGGAACATCCAGTTTGATGAGATAATCCAGTCCTTCGGATTTACTCAGTGTCCGGATAGCAATGTGTGTACCGCAGACGTGATAGAAACTCAGTGGTGTTTCTTGTGCTTTACGTAGATGACATTCTATTGATTGGTAACAACAAGAAAGTGTTATAAGACATAAAGGCATGGCTGTCCAAGCAATTTGATATGAAGGACTTAATGGAAGCGGGACATATCCTTGGGATCAAGATAATTCAAGATCGTAGGAAACGTTCGTTAACGCTCTCCCAAACTTCATACGTAGACACGATTCTGGCCCGTTTTAACGTGCAGAACTCCAAGAAAGGTTTTCTACCTTTCAGACACGGAGTGCATCTATCTAAGGAACAGTCTCCTAAGACTGTTGAGGAGATAGAGGCCATGAAGACAGTTCCATATGCTTCGGTAATAGGAAGTCTCATGTATGCCATGTTGTGTATGAGGCCTGATATCTGTTATGCCTTTGGCATGGTGAGCAGATATCAGAGTAACCCCGGGAAAGCTCATTGGGAGGCAGTAAAATGCATTCTCAAGTATTTGCGCAGAACGAGAGACCAAGTTCTGGTCTATCAGGCGTCTGAGCTGGTACCCCGAGGTTACACAGATTCAGATTTCCAAGGCGACAGGGACAAGAGCAAATCTACCTCAGGGTATGTGTTTACTCTAAGAGATAAAGCCATAGTTTGGTGGAGTTTCAAGCAGAAATGCGTGGTGGACTCTACCATGGAAGCTGAGTACGTTGCCGCATCAGAGGCAGCGAAAGAAGCAGTATGGCTCAATAACTTCCTAGTGGATTTAGATGTGATTCCTGGTTTGCAGAAGTCTATCACGGTATATTGTGATAACAATGGTGCAATAGCAAACTCGAAGGAACCACGAGCCCACAAGGCGAGTAAACATATACAGCGTAAGTACCACCTGATACAAGACATCGTAAAGAGGGAAGACATTGTCGTGGCTAAGATAGCATCAGAGGATAACCTTGCAGATCCATTCACGAAGACATTGACTTCCAAAGTCTTTGAGGTTCACGTGGAGGGCATGGGAATCAGATACTTAGAAGAGCCATGATAGTTTTTCTAGATAGATAGCAGCAGATTGTATAGGGATTGTCTGTAGATGTATACTTAAAGCACAGCTTAAGTATTAGTGGGAGATTATTGGAGTAGAATACATAAGCTATGCTTATATTATACAATTTCCCAGATTAATATATCGATTTATGTTTTGGTTATAATTTATTGTGCATAATACGTCCATTTATATTATGTAAGTAGATGATGAAGTGTCTTGTGTGACACATTAGATCTCATCATTAGTCGAAAGACATAATATATAAATGAGATTTGTAACCGAGATAGTTTTGAAAAAACTGTCGGTTTAGGTTATTATGTGATTAGGATAATTGGTTTGTCTAAACTAATTGAATCATATAGATATGCCCAGAGCGTATTGAACTTGACCTTTAGGAATGTTTTGTTTTGTACTGATTTAATATTCAAATCGTTCCTTGTATTCTATCTCTAAATCTCTAGACTCAGGCGGGCATGAGGATTAGACATAGTGTACTTTAATCTGCCAATGGGTGAGGTCAATCGTGGCCAATATTCTCGGCAGGTTGGGTGCGCGTGTTTAGTTGCTTGGTGTGCTGCTGCTTGTCGAAAGGAAACCATGTACCGGTGTGTCCGGGGTGATAGTGCTCCCGAGATGAGCTCAAAATGTTTATTATACTAAACCCGACTGGTGGACTTATGTCCGGTATAGTAAAAAGGTCGAGTGGTACTAGTCTCGGAATTAAAGAAGTTAATTAATTAATTTATCAGTAAATTAATAAATTAATGAGCACTATATCTTTGATGTGGGAGATTATGAATATAATTTAATTAAGTTGTTCCGGAAGCAATTCTTTGATCTTTGATGACCTACACCAGAATTGCTTCCGGAACAACTTAATTAAATTATATTCACAATCTCCCCATATCAGAGATATAGTGCTCGTTAATTCATTAATTTACTGATAAATTAATTCATCAACTTCTTTAATTCTGAGACTAGTACCACTCGACCTTTTTACTATACCGGACATAAGTCCACCGGCCGGGTTTAGTATAATAAACATTTCGAGCTCATCTTGGGAGCACCATCACCCCGGACGCACCGGTATATGGTTTCCTTTCGACAAGCAGCAGCACACCAAATAACTAAACACGCGCACCCAACCTACCGAGACTATTGGCCACATTTGACCTCACCCATTGGCATATCAAAGTACACTATGTCTAATCGTCATGCCCACTCGAGTCTAGGGATTTAGAGATAGAATACAAGGATCGATTTGTCTATTAAATCAGTACAAGACAAATCATTCCTAAGAGTCAAGTTCAATATGCCCTGGGCATATCTATATGATTCAATTAGTTTAGACAAACCAATTATCTGAATCACATAATAACCTAGACCGACAGCTTGTCCAAAACTGTCTCGGTTACGAATCTCATTTATATATTATGTCTTTCAACCAATGATGAGATCTACTGTGTCACACCAGACACCTCATCATCTACTTACATAATATAAATGGACGATTCATGCACAACAATTTATGATTGAAACACAAATCGATATATTAAACTGGGAAACTGTAAAATACAAGCATAGCTTATGTATTCTACTCCAACAATCTCCCACTAATACTTAAGCTGTGCTTTAAGTATACAACTACATACAATCCTACCCAATCTGCTGCTATCTATCTAGAAAAACTGTCAAAGCTCTCCTAAGCATCTGATCCCCTTGCCCTTCACGTGAGCCTCAAAGACTTTAGAAGTCAATGTTTTCGTGAATGGATCTGCAAGGTTATCCTCTGATGCTATCTTAGCCATGACCACGTCTACCCTCTTTACGATGTCTCGTATCAGGTGGTACTTGCGCTGTATATGTTTACTCGCCTTGTGGGCTCGTGGTTCCTTCGAGTTTGCAACTGCTCCGTTGTTATCACATTAAACCGTGATAGACTTTGACAAACAAGGAATCACATCTAAGTCCACTAGGAAGTTCTTGAGCCATACTGCTTCTTTCGCTGCCTCTGATGCGGCAACGTACTCATCCTCCATAGTAGAGTCCGCCATGTATTTCTGCTTGACACTCCGCCAAACTATGGCTCCACCTCCTAGAGTAAACACATACCCTGAGGTAGACTTGCTCTTGTCCCTGTCGTCTTGGAAATCTGAATCCGTGTAACCTCGGGATACCAGCTCAGAAGCTTGATAGACCAGAACTTGGTCTCTCGTTCTGCGCAAATACTTGAGAATGCATTTTACTGCCTCCCAATGAGCTTTCCCGGGGTTACTCTGATATCTGCTCACCATACCAACGACATAACAGATATCAGGCCTCGTACACAACATGGCATACATGAGACCTCCTACTGCCGAAGCATATGGAACTGTCTTCATGGTCTCTATCTCCTCAACAGTCTTAGGAGACTGTTCCTTAGATAGAAACATTCCATGCCTGAAAGGTAGAAAACCTTTCTTGGAGTTCTGCATGTTAAAACGGGCCAGAATCGTGTCTATGTATGAAGCTTGGGAGAGCATTAGCGAACGTTTCCTACGATCTCGAATAATCTTGATCCCAAGGATATGTCCTGCTTTCCCTAAGTCCTTCATATCAAATTGCTTGGACAGCCATGCCTTTACGTCTGATAACACTTTCTTGTTGTTGCCAATCAATAGAATGTCATCTACGTAAAGCACAAGAAACACCACTGAGTTTTCATCACGTCTGCGATATACACATTGCTCATCCGGACACTGAGTAAATCCAAAGGACTGGATTACTTCATCAAACCGGATGTTCCAAGATCTGGATGCCTGCTTAAGTCCATAGATAGACCTCTTAAGCCTGCAAACCTTATGCTCTTTGCCTTTTTCAATGAATCCCTCTGGTTACTGCATAAAGATGGTTTCCTCAAGACTTCCGTTTAGGAAAGCTGTCTTGACATCCATCTGCCAAATCTCATAATCCATATGAGCAGCTATGGCCAAGAGAATCCAGATCGACTTAAGCATGGCTACCGGGGAGAAGGTTTCCTCATAATCGATTCCCTCTTTCTGAGTATACCCCTTCGCCACCAGCCTAGCTTTAAAGGTTTCCACCTTCCCGTCAGATCCTCTCTTACATTTGTAGACTCACTTGCATCCAATGGGCTTAAACCCATCATGCAGGTCCACAAGCTCCCAGACTTGATTGTGGTCCATTGACCCCATCTCGGATATTATTGCCTTACGCCAAGATTCTGCATCTTTTTCTCAAAGCGCCTCATTGTAGTTAACTGGGTCAGGTTCAGGCACACCTGGGACTAGGTCTGAAGACTCTCCTATGCCAATGAACCTGTCTGGCTGTCTCACAACCCTCCCACTATTACGAGGCACCGCCTGTGTAGGCGCATCATCTGTGATCTCATGTGCAGTAGGTGGTGTATCTACTTATGCTGGTGCATCAGGATTAGTAGTTTGCCGTCTAAACTCGTCTAAACTCGTCTAGTACTATCTTACTCTTGGGCTTGTGATCTAAGACATAGTCCTCTTCTAAAAATCTAGCGTTGGTACTTACCACCACCTTCTGATCTTTAGGACTATAGAATGGACCACCTTTCGTTCCCCTAGAATATCCTACAAACAGCATTAATTCTGTTCTTGCATCTAACTTAGCCGTATCTGCCTTAAGCACATGTACTGGGCAGCCCCAAATTTTGAGATGTCTTAGACTTGGCTTCCGCCCGTTCCACAACTCTACTGGGGTTGAAGGCACGGTTTTAGATGGTACAAGATTAAGAATATACATTGCCGTTTCCAAGGCATATCCCCAGAATGAACTTGGCAAATCACTATAGCTCATCATGGACCTAACCATTTCCATAAGAGTTCGGTTCCTCCTTTTACACCATTCTGCTGTGGCGTGCCATGTGCAGACAACTGAGACTGAATTCCTACCTCTGTGAGGTAATCTCAAAATTCATGGGACAGGTACTCCCCACCACGATCTGAACGCAGTGTCTTGATACTCTTACCATGATGCTTCTCCACATCTGCCCGAAACTCTTTGAACTTGCCAAAACATTCGGACTTGTGGTGCATTAGGTAAATGTATCCGTACCTAGAGTAGTCATCTGTGAACGTCACGAAATACTCATATCCCCCTCGTGCCTGGACCGTCATAGGTCCACACAAGTCAGAATGAATCAACTCTAATACTTCTTTAGCTCTATAGCCTTTTGTTTTAAAAGGTCTCTTGGTCATCTTACCTTCCAAGCAAGATTCGCAGGTTGCATAACTTTCAATATCTAATGAACCCAAAGGTCCATCATTGACCAACCTCTGAATCCTACTAAGGTTTATATGACCTAGCCTTAGATGCCAAAGATAGGTCTGATTCATTTCAGAAGGTCTCTTCCTCTTATTAATGTTAGATACTGAGCTATCTATCTCTATGTTTTGCGCAACAGGGGAGTTAGAGTTAACCACAAACAAATTGTCTGCCAATGAACCAGAACAAATAAGTTTTCCATTTATTCTAATAACAACACAGTCATCAGAAAAAATAAACTTATACCCGTTCTTCAAGAGTTTAGAAACTGAAATCAAGTTCTTTCTAAAACTCGGTACATAAAGACAATTAACTAACTCCAAGCTAGAATTTTCGAAATTCAACTTAACTACTCCCACTGCTTCTACTGACACTCTTGTAGTGTCGTCCAAGTAGATATCCAATTCGCCTGCTCTAAGCTTCTGGGTTACTTGGAACCCTTGCAAAGAATTACAAACATGGTCAGTGGCACCTGAATCCACACACCAAGTATCTGTGGGAATCGCCGCTAAACATGTCTCAGTAATTAAGGCATAATTTATTGTACTTATAAGCTTTGGACAATCCGCTTTCCAATGTCCCGTCTTATTGCACTTGAAGCACTTGTCTTTCGACTTCTTCTTTGCAATATCTGACTTAGGCACAATTTGTGCCTTTTTAGCTACTCCCTCGAGCTTTCTCTTCTTCTTTCCAGCCTCAGGCTCAGAAGAAGATTCTAAAGCTTCAACTGCGACTAAAGCTCGGTTCTTCTCTTGAAGAAGACTTTTAGCCGCCATCAACTCTGCCAAGAGCTCTGATGAACTCCACAACATCTTACTTATGTTGTAGTTCAACCAAATCTGCTCATAGTTTTGAGGCAAGCTCTGGAGGACAATATCGGCTTTGGTTTCACCAACGATTTTGCCTCCCACTACCTCAACCTTGTTGATGTTACTAATCATGTCAATGACACGATCTCTTACAGGAGCGCTCTCAGCCCTATGGACAATGTCCAAGTTACGACTTCCATCAACATTATTAGTTCCAGTTAAATTGTTGTTTTTCAAAATAGCAGCTAAAGGACTGAATGCCATATCGATTTAAACTGGAAAGTAAACAAACAGTGTTTAAGTTATATATGCTAGAATTTTCAAAAAACATGAAAATTCAATTTAATTATTGATTTCCCTCAAAACAATAATATTAATCCACCAACATCTCATCCACGGGGATTCTCACAAGCCACGCAGTGTGGACGTTTACGCTAACCCACATTCGTTTGAGAAGAACCAAGTTCATTAACTACACTATCTGACCAACGATCTTTTGATCAATGTAGCTAATAGTCGGTGCTTTTAGCCGTACAAGTAAGCAGCGTAACCTCGCGGGAGGAATACTACAGATCGTACACTAAGTGTATGCCATTACGTGACTTCTGAGTTTGTTACCTCAGGATAGTGCACCTCAGATGGAGAGGGTGTCGCATTTCTCCTAGTTAAACTCGCTCTAGTCATCTTACTCAAAAGCTCATAGTCTCGCGATCTCGGGGCTGGACTCATCCGAATAGAGGAAGGCCCTAATGCCAACGCGCAAGCCCACCCACATCGCATATGAACCCGTAATGGTGGCCATGGGGATATAACACAACCCGCTCCCACTTAGATTTCCTAATTGAGGGTTTTTCCGGTTTTAACATGCAATTAACTAACCTAAGTTATATGCAACCATAAAACCAGACATGTCTTAATTCATGCATCTAATATACAGCATAAAAATAAAAATGATAAATACGGGAAATAAATACGAAAAATAAATTTCCCGACTATTATGATTTTAATTGCTTCCATCCTTTTCTTTGATCTCGTGTCCCATCACGTCACTCGATGGAGAGAGTCTTAAACTTCAAAAAATGAAAACTAGAGAAAAAAAGGGCCAAAAATAGCTTGAACGGCCCGAACGGGCCGCCCGGGCCGCAGCCCGCGCGCACAGCCCGCATGGGCCTTGCGCGCGGCCCTGCGCCTGCCCGCCGGCGCACCCGCACGGCCGCACTGGCCGTGCGCGCGCGGGCCTGTGCACGGCTGCTGCGCCCTGGGCGCGGCAGCTGCTGCTTCTGCGCCCTTGGCGCGGCAGCTGCTGCTTCTGCGCCCTTGGCGTGGCAGCTGCTGCTGCTGGCCACCTGGCCGGCGCGACTTGCTGCCGGCGGTCGTCGCCGGCGTCGCCTCCTGCCGCTAACTCCTCCTTCGCTTTTTCCCACACTATTTGGTCTTCTTGCAATTTGTTCTGGGTTTTCCTGGGGTTCTTCAAATTCATGATAACCCAAAAAACCCACAAATCCAAGTCGCCCACCATAACGCCTTCGATTACATAAAAAAACAATTTTCCTACTACAAGGCATTCTAGGAAAATTAAATAATCGAAATTATATAGAAAAAATCCTACTACAGATTTAATCTAATCCTACACGGCTTCCAGCACGTGGTTATACTATTACAAACATTCATAATAAAATTAAATCCATACATGTCTCGGAGTTTAATTAAAACCCATACAAACATAACCATAATAGTCGGGATTCTAAACCACCTGCAAATAAAACCATGTAATAAATCGAACAAGTACCAAAAGCCCCTAAACCTGGCTTTGATACCAATTGAAAGATTTTGGTAGGATCTGGGTTTGCACTTGCTCGATTTACCACGCAACAAAAATTTCTATTAAAGCGGAATCTTAAAAAAGTACCTTTGAAGCGTGCACTTGGTGATTCTCTTGTATGCCTCAAGACTATGACTTCACGTTGTGTGGGCAACGAACTAGAAGTCAATTGATCAGCTACTCACCACAATCCACCTGCTAGAAAACTCTAGCCCCGCAGCACCTGGCACGTACTATAAACGCACCGCCCGCAGAGAGAGAAAGCTACGCGCAGCTGGTATAAACCAAGGCCAAAATTTCAGCTACCAGAAACCCAAAAACCAGCTGCACACTTTCTTGAAAATTTGACTTGGAGAGAGAAACGTTTTCTCTCTCTAGAAATTCTGTGGATTAATTGTGTAATTGTGAATGACTGATCCCTTGTCTATTTATAGAGTTACAAGAGAGACTCCAAGTTGGTTTAGGATTGGTCTTCCTACTGGGTTTCTGTTTTCCTTTAATCTTGTTTCTGGACTTATACAGATTCTGTTTCCTTCAATCCTGTTCCTGGACTAATACACTCCCAACTGTCACAGGGATTCACTTATCCCAATCCAGTTCCTGGGATGAATCACTCCCAACTGACACAGGGATTCACTTATCCCCAAACCAGTTCCTGGGATGATTCATAACCAACTGACACAAGGATTAATTAATTTCTAAATTAATTAAATCTACCTTTGTCAACAACCCAGTACATAATTAATCGTACCACTAACGGATTAATTATGGCACTACCAACCTACACCTGAATTGCATCCGGAACAACTTAATTAAATTATATTCATAATCTCCCCACATCAAAGATATAGTGCTCGTTAATTCATTAATTTACTGATAAATTAATTCATCAACTTCTTTAATTCCGAGACTAGTACCACTCGACCTTTTTACTATACCGGACATAAGTCCACCGGCCGGATTTAGTATAATAAGCATTTCGAGCTCATATCGGAGCACCATCACCCCGGACGCACCGGTATATGGTTTCCTTTCGACAAGCAGCAGCACACCAAGTAACTAAACACGCGCACCCAACCTACCGAGACTATTGGCCACATTTGACCTCACCCATTGGCATATCAAAGTACACTATGTCTAATCCTCATGCCCACTCGAGTCTAGGGATTTAGAGATATAATACAAGGATCAATTTGTCTATTAAATCAATACAAGACAAATCATTCCTAAAAGTCAAGTTCAATATGCCCCGGGCATATCTATATGATTCAATTAGTTTAGACAAACCAATTATCTGAATCACATAATAACCAAGACCGACAGCTTGTCCAAAACTGTCTCGGTTACGAACCTCATTTATATATTATGTCTTTTAATCAATGATGAGATCTACTGTGCCACACCAGACACCTCATCATCTACTTACATAATATAAATGGACGATTCATGCACAACAATATATGACTGAAACACAAATCGATATATTAAACTGGGAAACTGTAAAATACAAGCATAGCTTATGTATTCTACTCCAACACTATCTTTATTTTCTTTGGAGATGGTACTACTATATTCGCTAAGCACCCCCACACTCGTAAGTGTTTGAAAGATGACCTAATTCCTTTCCATAGTTCATATGGATTTTTTCCTTCTTTCTTTCGAGGTACTCTATTAAGTAAGTAATTACTTGACAAAATAGCATCCCCCAACATGTTAGAAGGTAAGCCTGAACTTAATAACATCGCATTCATCATTTCTTTTAGTGTGCGATTTTTACGCTCAACAACTCCATTTGATTGAGGTGAGTATGACGCAGTTACTTCATGAACTATACCATTTTTAGCACAATAGTCACCAAAAGGTGCTTCGTACTATCCATCTCTGTCACTTCTCAATCTCTTGATTCGTTTTCCAAGTTGATTTTCAACCTCGGTTTTATAGAGAATGAACTTCTATAATGCCTCATCTTTGCTTTTAAGCAAATATACATAGCAATATTTTTGTGCTATCGTCTATAAAGGTAATAAAATATTTATTACCACATCGTGTTTGAACTGATTTCAAATCACACACATCGCTATGTATTAAGTCAAGGGGTTCATTGTTTCTTTCAACATTTTGGAAAGAAGACCTTGTCAGTTTTGCCTCAACGTAAATTTCACATTTGTTATTTTGGTCAATCTGGAAACTTGGGATATGGTTCAAGTTAATTAATCGACGTATCGAATCATAATTAACGTGACCTAGTCTACCATGTCATAAGCTAGAAGACTCAATCAAATAAGTTGAAGAGATACTTGTATTATTATTGACAATAGTCATTACATTCATTTTGAACATCCTCTCAGATGCGTACCCCTTTCCCAAGTACATTCCCGACTTTGAAAGAGTAATTTTGCCTGATTCTATTACAATGCGGCCGAAAGAATCTTATTTCTGGGTTCATGCTTATTCAGCATGAACCCAGAAATAAGATTCTTTCAGACTTCTAGAGCATATAGCACATCCTTCAAAGTCAATGTTTTGCCCGAAGTCAACTTAAGCAAAACTGTTCCTTTCCCCTCGACTTTGGCAACGGCCGAATTTCCCATGTACAACTTCTCACCTTGAATGACCTTTGTTGGTGCACACATGCCTAGTTGCACCAGAGTCATACCACCATTCTTTCTGGTTTGACTCCACCATGTTGACCTCGGAGATTACAGCTACCAAACTGATGTCTCCCACGTCCTCCGTGATTTTCTGAATCACATTTGCTTCAGGGTTCTTCTTAGGAGCACGACACTCTGATGACTTGTGACCCTGTTTTCCACAATTAATGCATTTACCTTTAAACTTGAATTTTTGCATTGAGACACCTCCCGATGCCCTAAGTTTTGCCTTGCCTTTGCCTTTGTCAGTGGTCACGGCTCTGCTTTTGAAGCCTCCCTTGCCATGTTCCACCACATTGACTTTGGCTCCCGCAGGGTTGACCGACTTGATTTCAGCCTTTTTGTTGTCTTCTTCGATCCTAAGTCTGACAACAAGATCCTCCAAGGTCATCTCCTTGCGTTTGTGTTTGAGATAGTTTTTGAAATCCTTCCAACTTGGTGGCAATTTCTCAATCATTGTTGCCACTTTGAAAGTCTCACTCAGGACCATCCCCTCAGCATTTATCTCGTGCAAGATGAGCTGAAACTCATCCACTTGACTCATCACAGATTTTGAGTCAACCATTTTAAAATCAAGGAACCACCCGACTACAAATTTCTTTGAGCCTGCATCCTCAATTTTGTACTTACGGTCCAAAGCCTCCCATACCTGCTTTGCCGTTTTGTAGGTCCCATATACAGAATATAGGGAATCCTGCAACCCATTCAGAATGTAGTTGCGACAGAGGAAATCAGAGTGCTCCCATGCCTCAACGGCAATTACAATCGAAGCATCACTATTTTCTTCCGGGACTTTTGGGGATCCTCTTTCAAAAATCTTGCAAAATCCAACATCGTTAGGTAAAATAACATCTTTTGTTGTCATCTTTTAAAAAAAGTGGCAACCCCTTGAAACTTCTCGGGTTTCTCGTAGTGACTTCCTGGCACATTAGGGATAGCCACTGCAGGGGTGGGAATCAAACCCATAATTGGGGTGACAGCAGGATTACTCTCGGGAGTGAAGATGGGATCACTTGAACTAGCCATTGCAGAAATAAGAAAGTCTGTTTTAAGATTGTAGGAAAAAATATTAAGGCTAGTAGTAAGAAAATTCCAAGGCTTGTGTAACACACAATTTCCTTAAAACAGATTTGCTCCCTCTATGAATGTGCAAGAGGTTATGTGAGCAAAATGTTTCCCAGGATACAATGGAAACCCTAAAGTCGATTTGCACAAACCGCCTTAGCAACGAACTAGAACAAATGTTGAACACTTGGGAAATGTGAAAACCTTCTATAGGATAGAATTTTTTTTAGCAGAAAGAATTCTTCTAATTTTGTAAGAAGGGAGAACGAGGATTTTTCCTTTAAGAGGAGAAAAAATATTTTGGTTTAAGGAAGCTGAGAGGAGAAATTATTGGAGAGCACAAATGACTTTCAAATTCACTTTTGGATGGCCGTTTATAGGCGAAAAAAATTTTCCATTATGTCAATTTTAATGACAAATCAAAGTTTCAGCTTTTCACCCTCTCGGTTTTTCCAAAAAGAAAAGACCTATAATGCTAGTTGAGCCCACTTGGTCTTTTCTTTGGCAAATGAAATAGTCAGGCTTTAAAGGCCAATTAATATTGCATATGAATACTAGCCTTTTTGCAGAATTTCAAAAGCCCCAACCATTCAATCAAGTCACAAAATGCCACTAATGATTGGTTTTGTCCATTTAAACAAACCTAATGCATTCCCCAAATTTTTTGAATTAATTATGACATTAATCCAAAACTGTTGGCACTTGAACCTGAAACGTTTTTTTTCCCAATTGATCAGACAATTAATTAAAACATTTTTGAAACCGAGAAACAAAATTGCAGCCACTAATTTGAATTTGAACTGGGAAAACTCAAAGCCGAAAAGATGCAAAACGCGGGTTGATCAGGCCCGAGTGATCCGACATTCGTGTCCTCAGACTTCCCAATTCTCATTCACTCACTTTCATCTCCTTGATTATTATTTTCCAACAAAATATTTATTAAATGAATTTGATCAGTTCATTAGATTCAGTAAAGTAATTTAATTGTCTTTGCCTTTACTTTACTAACCAAAAGAGGCAGCAATCGGAGTTATTTTGCCTTTGCATCATTGCCTTTGCCTTGCATCAAATGCACCTTTGAATGTGAGTTCTTTGTTAGAATAACTCGATCCTTCTTGACATACTAAAGTGGTGTCATTCAACATTCTCTTGGAAAGAGTTTTGTCTGCCCACTAGTAACAACTTATCCGCAAATCAAAAACATCTTGGGTAAGGAATTCTCCCCATCCAGGAGAATCCCATATTTGTTATCAAGAATTCCCATCAATATTCCTCAACAACCCTTCGGTGCAGAAACCAGAGAGAAAAAATAGATCTTTATCCCACTGTTGATGTAATGTAAGGGAGATTTGAGGTTCTGGAACTGAAAGTGTGGTTGCTACGCTTTCCGGGTGGGATTTTTAGTTTCCAACATAGGATGGGCGGCGCTTTATTGCTTCGCTTGTAGAAACTGGAGATAAAAAATGGAATTTTATCACAGTGTTGACGGAAAGGAGATTTGGGATTATGGAACTATGGTTGCATCTTTTTTCGCGTGATATTTTCATTTTCTGGCGTAGAGTGGGTGGCACATTATGACTTCGTTTGGTTACGACATTGCTTCAGGGGGGGGGTTCCTCCATAGTTAATTTTAGTATTAAGATTTTTATTTTTTTTTTACAACGTTATACTCGAATAAAATTTAATACTTGTGTTTTGTTTTTTTCACTTGCGGATATAAATATTACCCCCTTCATTCTATTTATCTTGTCTTGTAATATTTTAGGCATGGAGAGATTAAAAAATCTTAGCTCACACTAACAGATATTTGGCCTAATGCTAGGGAATTCGTTATACCCGATCACCAAAATTGTGGAAGAATATGAATTGTTAATTATACATTTTTTAGAAGAACTGGTAAAAGAAACAAATTAGTTTTGTTTGAAACATAGAAGATTGCGTTAGTTATACAAGATGTGAATCTGGTCAACTAAGTTTTTAAGTTTTCAAAATTACTTAGATTGTATAAAATTATTTTGATCAAAATTTTATGTTTATTTCAAATTTTAAATTCAAAATTTGTGAAAATTGAGGAGGACTAAAAGTAATTTTTACGGAAGATAATATTGAATAAAATAATTAATAACTTTCAGTTACATTGTTGAGATGAAGTATATAGTTTGTTAATATATTATATCTATTTTTTGAAATAAAAAATATTACTGTAATAATATAATAAAAAAATAAATTTTGACTAAATTTATAATTTTGAAGCAGGATTATAATATGAGTATGAGATATATAAGGGGAAAAAAGTAATAATTTGTTAATAAGGAGTAACAAGAAAATGAGAGAAATGAAAAAAAAAAAATGAAAAAGATAGACACATCAGCAGATTAGATTTGAAATTTCCTATTCAATTTGTCTTATTTATATTTTATTTTTTCCTTTTATTAATTTTGAGATACAAAGCTAAACTGACAAAATTAATTTCAGAGGTTTTGATTCATTCTTTCTGCACCCCCGAAAAATCAATACCCAATTTTACTATTCTGTGTGAGTTTCTCCCTCTTCTCTCTCTTCTCTCTCCTTCAACAAGGAGTCCCTCCCCATTCTTCATTCATTCTACTTCCAGAGAGCGAGGGAAAGAAACCAAAAAACGGAAGAAACTATTCTTTTGGGCTTTAACCGAAAAACAACACCAATACGTCAAATCAAGGGCGTGACAATTGTTTTTTTTTTTTTTTTTTTTTTTTTTCTTTTGTTGTTCAACCCAAAAAAAGAAAAAGGGTTTCTCAAACAATTTTTGATACATCAAATAAAAATGTCATGTACATTGAGGCCTTTATAATTATGAAAGAGCTTCTCCTTTCAAGCAAAAATACTTGGTTAGATAGATATATCTTTAGCCACCCTTTTACATGCAAGCAAAAACTAAAAGGTTTGTTTCCTTCTTTTTCCCTTCTTGTTTGTGTGTGTGTGTGTGCGCGCGCGTGTTTTTTTTTTTTTTTTTTGTGGGTTGATGTTTTTATGGTTATCATTTACTGGGTTGTGATTTTTTCTGTGGATGCAGGAATCTGTGTGATGAATCAGTGAGTTGGGATTTTGGATCTATTGAAACGGATATTCTTGGATCGTTTTCTCTCCATTTGATTTTGTTTTTGGGGAAAAAGAATGGGGGGAGTTTCGGATAACGTAAAGGGGCTCTGTTTGGCTCTCTCATCCAGTATTTTTATTGGTTCTAGTTATATCGTCAAGAAGAAAGGCCTCAAGAGAGCTGGAGCCAGTGGAAATCGGGCAGGTACAACAATTCACCTCTTCGATCAAACTTGTGAAACAATTGTATGAAATTTTTATTTATTCATTTAATTTTGAAATCTTAATAGTGTTGCGCATGAGATTTGAACCCTAGGCCGACGCGAGGTCGAATCTTTAATAAACAACATGCAAACACTGTAATTGCATGATCATGCTCTTATGGGTTTCTTTTTTCTATTAAATTCATTAAATTTTGGTTTCTTCTAGTTATTAATAGCCATTTAGGTCTTTATATCTCACATTTAATCTCAATTTAAGTGTGTTTACGCGTAACCGATTTGGATTTTGAATTAAAATTTTTTGTAATTTTAGTATTAACCCTTCTGTTCCATATTTTTTCCTCCTTCTTCCTGTCTCAGGTTCTGGAGGATACTCGTATTTGCTTGAACCTTGGTGGTGGGCTGGGTTAATAGCAAGTAAGATTTTGCAATGAGCATATTATAATTATGTACACACTTGTAGATTAAAATGGCTTCATTTACGTAAGCTGGTACAGATATTCATTTTTTTATGGCGATGGCTGATGTTAAACCTTGCAAACCCACATGGCACAGTTTGTGTGTTTAACGAAACAGACCTCGTGAGGGGGACATTCAACAATTTAGAAGCCACAAAATTTTGAGTTGGTTTTTGGACCCACCAAATGTTAGGAATTTTGTAGACTCAGTTAGAAAAAGTAGGAAAATATCAAGGATTTTAGAACTTTCTTTTATGTATTTATTAAGTTGATTGTAAATATCTTTTTTCGTAAAAATTAATGATTTGCACATTTGACCGTGACACAGTTAATATGCCAAAATATAATTGGTTTATAAATATGATATTTATTGAGTAGATTCTATCATTTGTAAACATTATGTAATTCACTTAGAATCTACCCCATAATTTCACATCTTAATTTGTAAGATTTTTGTCACAAAAGATTTATTCTCTCCCTCTCATAATTTGAGTCCTTTTATATTAACATTTGAGAATAATGTGATTGATTTTGTAAATTTTATGAATAAACTTGTAGAAACATGATTTATAGTATTTATTTTGGTTTTATCCATAAATTAAAAAGATCATAAAGAAAAATCAAATGAATAAAGTAAAGTTTTAATGAATAGAATGATGAATAAATATGGAATGTAACTAGTTACAGGAGAATGGAAATCCTTATGACATCTTATTTTTTTGAAATTCTATGTTCTCAACAGTGATCATAGGGGAGATAGCCAACTTTGCAGCATATGCATTTGCTCCAGCAATTCTTGTTACTCCTTTGGGAGCTTTAAGTATAATTTTCAGGTACCAACATCAAGTATCTTCTGGACTGGAAGTTTACAGAAGCATTCCTGTCTGTTTTTCTTTTTTTTTTTTTTTAAGTAATGTTTATATCTTTCAATGTAATTTCATATGCAGTGCAGTCTTAGCTCATTTCATCTTGAAGGAGAAATTGCACATTTTTGGAATAGTTGGTTGTGCCCTCTGTTTGGTTGGCTCAACCACAATTGTTATTCATGCTCCAGTCGAAAGGGACATTGAATCTGTCAAAGATGTATGGAACCTAGCAACAGAGCCAGGTACGGCATCCCTTTTGCAGGGATAACCCGCATATATATAAATGGAGAATCATATTTGCCTTGTTCACTAGTAAGAAGACCTCGAGATTCAAGTTTGTTTTCAATGAAAGAAAATCAACATGCAAAAGATGCTTCTTGATTCACCTGAAGTCCTACTTGAAAGACTTTTAATCTTTTCTTTTTTCCTTTTGGCTATGATACAGGATTCCTGGTATATACTTGCATAGTTGTGTTTTTAGTTGTTATCCTAATTTTCCGGTTAGCACCACGGTATGGCCAGACGCATATGGTTGTCTTCATTGGGATTTGTTCACTTACAGGATCTCTCACGGTTTGTTAATTTCAACTGATGGTGCAGTGTGTCTAATCCTTTTCTTCTCTTGTGGCTGTCAGACACTCAGTTTTCCTAAGATGGAGCTGTTTCATGTGATGTAGGTTATGGGAGTCAAAGCAGTTGCAATTGCCATGAAGTTGTCGATGTCCGGATCGAATCAATTTAAATATTTCCAGACATGGTTTTTCACTTTGTTTGTGATAGGATTTTGTCTATTGCAGCTGAATTACTTGAACAAGGTACATATCTATGCCATTTCTGTTCCAAAAGAAATTTACAGCAAGAATTCTGCCATGTCATTTCAGTTATTTCAAGTAGCCTAGTGTCTGCTTTTGACTTGATTCATCGTCTATGGTTGACTAAGAAACACCAACTTCATCTCCAAGTCCTTCCTGATCATTTGTCCCCCACAGAGAAAGGTCTACAGTAACTGCTAAAATGTAGAAGGTGAAGATTTAGAATGTATTCCTCACCACCTTCTTGACAGTATGAAGGTGATTGGAATGTAGAAGAATTTGATGAGATCTTTAGAATGATCTATTCAGGACAGATTTATGGGCGGAACTAAGGTTGAGAATATTCACCTCTGCATTATCTCTGGTGGACTGCTTGTGCTTGTGAGTCATGTGGGATGACAGTAAGGAATGACGGAAATAGATGGACAATGGCTCATAGGCTTAAAGCATACATTATCCCTTGATCTGACCGTGGTATGTAGTTGGGTACGAGATGTTGGCTATCACTCTTAAGTCCGAAAAGGTGGAAAGTAGGAAGCCCAACCGCATAACATGATGGACATGAGGCTTTAAATCATCTCTATGTTTCTGAACTTTCATCAAGTATATCAATAGACTGCCATCTAGCCATAACGGTTATCCACTCACTCTTTCCTATCTATTCCCTGAAATCTCTCAAGTGGAGGTGGTACACAAATGCATTCATAAACAGAGAAATGCATGCTTAGTTGTGATTATAGTAATATTTCCACTTTCACTCCTTAAACATTTTCAATGGATTGGCTGAAGATTGAATCTCGATAAGGTCCTTTGCGATGTGACCAGATAAGGATATGTACAGGCAAAGATCTCTTGAATTTAAGCTTTACTGAATATTAAACAGATGAGTTAGGTTTTCTTTGCTTATTTACCATGGATTAGCATTAATGTTAAACAACATCTGGTCTCTTGTGGTTCGCATAGCAATCCTTCCTGTCAAGTGAAATACCTGCTTTTTAACTTAGATTTATTACCTTGCAGGCACTGGATACCTTTAATACAGCAGTGGTGTCTCCAGTTTATTATGTAATGTTTACATCTTTTACCATTCTTGCTAGCATCATAATGTTTAAGGTACTTGTACTTGTATCCATTTTACAGATTTCATCTAAGTTTCTCTGCTACTTTTTCAAGGATAAATGAACCAAAATTGCTTCTCAAATCTATATAATTCATGCTATAACTGATATTTGTTAATGCAGGACTGGGATAGCCAAAATGTTTCACAAATTGTATCAGAATTGTGTGGTTTCGTGACTATCCTCTCAGGGACATTTCTTCTTCACAAAACCAAGGACATGGGAAATTCAAGTACCAGTTGTAACCCAGCCTTATCACCTCCTGTATTCCAGGCATCGCGCCAGAATTCGACTTCCTTACACTCTGATGTTTGAGATTGGCTTTTGGGGGGCGGGGTGCTTTTCTTATAGGTTATTTCAGCAAATCTTGAAAACTGAAAATGTCTTGAAAGCTGAATCTTTTCTGACAAGGTGGCATGGCAAAAATTTTTCTCATCAAATCAAGTTGACTGATGAATTGGAATCAGCAGAACAGGACAAAAAAAAATCAAGGGAAGAAAGTCAATGGATTGGCTTGTAGAAATAGAAATGTGCGTAAGAGAAATTTTAGTAACTTTGTGTGTAGAAGCAGAGAAGAAGATTTAGCAACTGTGATGACGAAACCCAAACCCAAACCCAAACCCAAACCAACAAAAAGAAGTCCAAGAAAACAAAAAGCCAGTTGAACATGTATAACTTCCAACACACTCCACCTAGTTGGCTCTCCTAGTCTCAAATTTCAAATGAATTTTTGTATAGATTATGAATGCTATTAAGGGGGCTTATGATCATAGTAGTTGCAAATGCGGAAGGTTTTTAGCAGTTCTTATATCCTAGGACTAGTTGGTTTTTTGAAAAAAATGGGCAAAAACAAGGTTAATTTCAAAAAAACACAAAAGGAGGTGGGCAGATAATCTTTCATTTGTTTCCTTAACTCTTTGTTCAAACCTAGGTAGAAATTTAAGATCTGCAACATAGAACTTCTTCATAGGCATGATAGTAGAGTATGAAAACTCTCTTAGTCAAGTTAGTGTTGGTTTTACACTAAAACCAATCTGATTCTAAGATTAATTGTTATATTCATTTTTCAATTGTTTAGGTACCTAAAGGGTCACACACAAAAGAGCAATTTGTATTTAAAATGATGACTGAAATTATTCATTACATGATATTTGTATGAACATATTGTTGGTGTATGTGCCCTGTTAAGGGCTATATAGACATTTGTCGTTTGATTGATGATTTATTAGATGAGTTAATTTTATGAATGTAATATTCTTGTGCATGTTTGAATTCATGAAATCGATTCGCCAAAAGAAACACTACATGGTCTTAGGTGAATTGTAGTATGCTCTGACATACGCCTAAAAGGGCCGTAATAGGTTGCCAAGTACGGATATGATTGGGTATTCTATGAGTCACGCTAAGGTATGTGAGTGAACTGATGGGACTACAAGTCTCTCTTAAATGAGAGATGATATTGAAGGAATAAAGATACGGTCTGGGCCAAATCAAAAATTTCACTTTCGTGCTATGCATTCCAGAATCGAAAGCTTTTGATCGAACCCAAACTCTAAACGAGATATTAAAATTGAAATCTTTAAGTAAAATCGGAATTAAAGATTTGACTTTTGAAGCGTGTCCCTCAAAAAATCTCAAGAATGTCTCCAAGATAAGTTTGATCTGATCCAAAAATGAACTCCGAAGAACAGATCTGGCCCAAAAACGAAAACCCAGTCCTTGGATCTAGTTCACACTCCAAGATCTACAAAGCCCACACCGGGCATCCATCAACAACCATAAAAAATGGCCAGAAATCCATCACCGTGGGCTGGTCGCGAGTTCGCTGGATTTCGTGAAAATCGAGCCCGGTCGACGTTGGAATCACCCACCACCGCGCCGGACTTGCGATCAAACGGAAGAATCCTCCGGGAATTCGAGAAGCCCACTTTGCCTTGAAAGAGATCTAAAATTCGACTTCGAGAAAGACTTGGAGAAGAAGAAGAATTCTTGAAAAATCTCTCTCTAAGATTTTCTATTTCTTGGAGACAAAGAAAAATGAAAGTGTTGTCTTGAGTTTGCAAGGTAGAATTAATCTATTTATAGGGAGCTTCTAGGGAAACCTGAAGTGGGCTTAAGTTGGGCCTTACTAGTTGAACTTGTTGACTTCTAAGTCTTCACTAGACTAGTCAATCAATGCAAGGATAATTAATTAATTCAATCCACTTCGTTAATTAACCCAAGGATAATTCATTGAATAATTAAATCCTGTATCAATTTACTTAAATATTAATTAATTCTTAAATCCATTTTGTCGATTTAATCTAACTCATAATTAATTATACCACAAACAGATTAATTATGGAACTACCGCTTAAACCAAAATTGCTTATGGGTCCATTTTTAATTATTCTTTTATCTCCTCACGTCAAATATATAGTGTTCGTCAATTTATTAATTTACTGATAAATTAATTAATTGAATTCTTCCCATAGGAGATTAGTACCACTTGGCCTTATTATTTTATCGGACATAAGTCCACCAGCTAGGTTTAGTATAATAATCCTTACGAGCTCATCTCGAGAGCACCATCACCCCAGACGCACCGGTACATGGTTTCCTTTCGACAAGCAACGGTACAATAAGAGACTAAACACGCATACCCAACTTACCGAGATCTAGGCCTTAAATATAGACGTACCCTTTGGCAAATCAAAGTATACTATATCTAATCCTCATGCCCATCCTAGTCTAGGGATTAAGAGAAAGAATACAAGGCTCGAATTAACTACGAAGATCAGTACAAGTCAATTTGATCCTACTCAAGGTTCTGCTCAATATGTCCCGAACACATCCGTATGATTCAATTAGTCTAGACAAACCTGAAAGATTATCTGCCCGGGCCCGGTCAAAAATTCACTTTCGTGCTACGCATTCCAGAATCGGAACTCTTGACCGAGGCTAAGTTCTAGCACAATTGCTATTCCAATCCTTACTTGAAATAACATTGTGTAGGATCTTAGCTTCTACTTCTTCGATTTATCACGCAACAATAAATTCCTAATTAAAGCAGAAGTTTAAGAATTACCTCTTGAAACGTGTACTTAGGTGATTCTCTTGTATGACTCTAGACAAACTCGTACGTTGTGTGGGCAACGAACTAACGAATCAAAAAAAAAAAAAAAAGAATACAAAAAACTGCTCGAAAGATCCAAGCTTGCTGCCCCGATCGCCGCAGCCGCCGCCTCACGCGCCAACACGCACCGCCCCGACCTCTTCATGCGCCGCCACCCTCAGACTCGACTCCTCTACGTGCTGCCAGAATGAATTCACGCCGGCTGCCACCTTGGAGAAACCACGGTCCGAAGCTAGCTAGGAGGAAAAAGAAAATCTGACTTTGAAAAAGAAATATTTAATTTCACTTTCTAGGATTTTTTCTCTTTAGTTTCTTGAATTATTAAACTATGAATTGTGTTCTATTTGCCAACTCTCTATGTCTATTTGTAGAGTGACAAGAGAGACCCCAAGTTGGTTTAGGATTGACATTCCTAATGAGTTTAGAATAATTAATTAGTTTCCAAATCCAATTAGTAACCAAATCTAATTAGATTTTCAAATCCAAATAGATTTCCTAATCTCTAGTATTTTCTAATTCTAATTGAGTTTTAAAACTTAATTAATTAAATAATTCCACTTTGTTAATTACTTAATTATCCCTTAGGAATAATTAATTAAATAATTAATTCTACTTTATCAACGAACCCACTACATAATTAATCGTACCACTAACGGGTTAATTATGGCACTACCATCCTACACCAGAATTGCTTCCGGAACACCTATATTAATTATTCTTTAATCTCCCTACATCAAAGATATAGTGCTCATTAATTTATTAATTTACTGATAAATTAATTAATTAACTTCTTATGATCCGAAATTAGTACCAATCGACCTTTTTGCTATACCGGACATAAGCCCACAGGCCGGGTTTAGTATAATAAACATAACGAGATCATATCAGGAGCACCATCACCCCGGACGTACCGGTACATGGTTTACTTTCGATAACCAATAGAACACCAAGCAACTAAACACGCGCACCAAACCTACCGAGACTATTGGTCTCAAATGACCTCACTCGTTGGTAGATCAAAGTACACTATGTCTAATCCTCATGCCTGCTCAAGTCTAGGGATTAAGAGATAGAATACTAGGACCGAATAGTCTATTAAATCAGTACAAGACAATTCATCGTAAATAGTCAAGTTCAATATGCCCCGGGTATATCTATATGATTCAATTAGTTTAGACAAACCAATTTCTGAATCACAAAATAACCTAAACGGACAGTGTGTCCAAAACTATCTCGGTTACGAACCTTATTTATGTATTATGTATTTTAACCAATGATGAAATCTACTGTGTCACACCAGACACCTCATCATCTAATTACATAATATAAATGGACAATAAACAATTTAACTAAAATATTTAATCGATATATAAAATTGGGAAATTGTTTAAAACAAGCAAAACTTTACTATTTAAACCCAACAATCTCCCACTAATACTTAAGCTGCACTTTAAGTATAAAACTACACTAATTCTACAACTACAATAATGTTTAGAAAAATAATCATGGCTCTACTAAGTATCTGATCCCCATGCCTTCCACGTGAGCCTCAAAGACTTTTGCAGTTAATGTCTTCGTGAATGGATCTGCAAGGTTATTTTCCGATGCTATATTTGCCATGACCACGTCTTCCCTCTTGATGATATCTCGTATTAAGTGGTACTTGCGCTGTATATGTTTACTCGGCTTGTGGGCTCGTAGTTCATTCGAGTTTGCTACTGCACCATTATTGTCACAGTACACTGTGATTAACTTTTGCAAACCAGGAATCACGTCTAAGTCCACTAAGAAGTTCTTGAGCAACACTGCTTTTTTCGCAGCCTCTGATGCTGCAATGTATTCAGCCTCTATGGTTGAATCTGCCACGCATTTCTGCTTGACACTCTGCCAAACTATGCTCAACCTCCCAAAGTAAACACATACCCTAAGGTAGACTTGCTCTTGTCCCTCTCCTCTTGGAAATCTGAATCTGTGTAACCTCGGGGCACAAGCTCAGGCGTCTGATACAACAAACATTGGTCTCTCGTTTTGTGCAAATACTTGAGAATGCATTTTACTGCATCCCAATAAGCTTTCCTAGGGTTACTCTGATATCTACTTACAATGCCAACTTCATAACATATATCAGGCCTCATACATAACATTGCATACATGAGACTTCCTACTGCAGAGGCATAACGAACTGTCTTCATGGCTTCTATCTCCTCAACAGTCTTTGGAGACTGCTCTTTAGATAGATGCACTCCATGCCTGAAAGGTAGAAAACCTTTCTTGGAGTTCTACATGTTAAAATGAGCCACAATCGTGTCTATGCATGAAGCTTGAGAGAGCGTTAGCAAACGTTTCCTATGATCTTGAATTATTTTGATCCCAAGGATATGTCTTGTTTCTCCTAAGCTTTCATATCAAACTATTTGGATAACCATGGCTTTACATCCGATAACACTTTCTTATTGTTGACAATTAGTAAAATGTCATATACGTACAAGAAACACCACCGCATTTTCATCATGTCTGCGGTACACACATTGTTCATCCGGGTACTGAGTAAATCTGTAGGATTGGATTACCTCATCAAACCGGATGTTCTAAGATCTGGATACTTCCTTGAGTCTGTAAATGGACCTCTTAAGCCTACAAACCTTATGCTCTTGGCCTTTTTTAATGAATCCCTCTGGTTGCTGCATGAAGATGGTTTATTCAAGACTTCCGTTAAGGAAAGTTATCTTGACATCGATCTGCCATATCTCATAATCTAAATGAGCAACTATGGCTAAGAAAATCCGGATTGACTTAAGCATAGCCACCGGGGAGAAGGTTTCCTCATAATCGATTATCTCTTTCTGAGTATACCCCTTCGCCACAAGCCTAGCTTTGAAAGTTTCAACATTTCCGTCGGGTCCTCTCTTGCGTTTGTAGACCCACTTACATCTAATGGGTTTGAAACCATCAGTTAGGTCTACAAGCTCCTAGATTTGATTGCGGTCCATCGACCCCATCTCGGATATTATTGCCTTTTGCCAAGATTTTGCATCTTTATCTCGGAGAGCCTCATTATAGTTCACAGTGTCTAGTTCAGGCGCACGTGGGATGAAGTCAGAGGCTTCTCCCATGCCAATAAACCTATCGGTTTGTCTCAACACCCTCCCACTACGACAAGGCACCACCTGTGTAGGCGTATCATCTGCGATATCTTGTGTAGTGTGTGGTGTATCTACTTGTGCTGGTGCATCAGGATTATCAGATTGCTTTCTAAGTTCTTCTAGTACTATCTTACTTATGGGCTTGTGATCTAGAATATAGTCATCCTCTAAAAATCTGTCGTTAGTACTAACTATTACCTTTTGATCTTTAGGACTCTAGAACAGAACACCTTTCGTTCCTCTAAGATATCCTATAAAATGCATTACTTCCATTCTTGCATCTAACTTAGCTACATCTGCCTTAAGCACATGTGCTGGACAACCCTGAATTCTGAGATGTCTTAGATTGGGCTTGGGGCCATTCTACAACTCTGTAGGGGTTGAAGGCACAATTTTAGATGGTACAAGAAAAAGAATGTACATTGCAGTTTCTAAGGCATATCCCCAGAACGAACAAGGCAAATCACTATAGCTCATCATTGACCTAACCATTTTGCATGAGAGTTCTGTTTCTTCTTTCTGCTACAACATTCTGCTGTGGTGTGCCAGGTGTAGACAACTGAGACTGAATTCCAACCTCACTGAGGTATTCTCGAAATTCGTGGGATAGGTACTCACTACCACTATCTGATCACAGTGTTTTGATACTCTTAGCCTGATATTTCTTCACATTTGTCCGATACCTTGAGTAATCATATGTGAAGTCACAAGTTCGATATCTGATCGGACTTGTGGCACATTAGATAAATGTATCCGTACCTTGAGTAATCATATGTGAAGTCGCAAAATACTGAAATCCAGCTTGTGCCTGGACCGAAATTGGTCCACACAAGTTAGAGTGAATCAATTCTAATACTTCTTTGGCTCTATAACCTTTCACTTTTAAATGTCTCTTGGTCATCTTACCTTCCAAGCAATATTCGTATGTTGAGTAACTGTCAGTCTCTAATGAACTTAAAGCTCCATCGTTGACTAACCTCTGAATCCTAATAAGGTTTATATGACCTAGCCTGAGATGCCAAATATAGGTTTGATTCATTTTAGAAGGTTCTTTTCTCTTATTTAGGTCAGAAGATGTGCTATTTAGTTCTGTGTTTTGCACAACATGGGAGTTTGATTTAACCAAAAACAAATTGTCTACTAATGTACCAGAACAAACAAGTTTGCCATCTTTTCTAACAACAACAGATTTATCAGAAAAAATAAACTTGTAACCATTCATTACGAGTTTAGAAACCGAAATAAGGTTCTTTCTAAAACTCGGTACATAAAGACAATTAGGTAAATCTAAACTAGAATTTTCAAAATTTAAAGTTAATACTCCCACTGCTTCTACTGACTCTTGTAGTGTCGCCCAAATAGACTTCAAGCTCACATTCTCTAAGCTTCCGGGTTACTTGGAACCCCTACGAAAAATTACAAACGTGGTCAATGGCAGTTGAATCCATACACAAAGTATCTGTGGGAATCACCACTAAACACATCTCAGTAATTAAGGCCGAAACTATCGTACCTTTGAGCTTTGGACAATCTAATTTCCAATGTCCTACTTTCCTGCACTTGAAGCATTTGACTTTAGGCTTCTTCTTCTTTGCGAATTCTGGCTTGGCAGTATTATTCTTGGTTTGGTTCTTCTTCTTATTCTTGCCTTTAGGCACAGAAGAGGAACTCGAAGCCTTTACTGTGATAAAGCTTGCTTATTCTCTTGGAAGATGCCTTCGGCCGACACCAATGCTGTTAGGAGCTCGGGAAGAGTATAGACTCTTTGGTTCATATTGTAGTTCACCCAAAACTGCTCAAAACTAAAAGGTAAGCTTTGGAGGATGATATCAATTTGACTTTCCGGATTAATTTCACCTCCCAACACTTTAATTTCATTGATGTTACTGATCATATGAAGCACATGATCTCTCACCGATGAGCCTTCAGCCATTCTGGTATTCATAATTTTCCTCCTGGTTGCTTGCCTTTCTGTCCGGCCATGATGAGCAAACATCTCTCTTAGGTGAGCCATCATGTTAAAAGCGGAAACCATGGGATGAAGCTGATGTTGTGTAAATTCCACACAGAGGCCACAATGTAACACCGCGCCATCTCATTCGCTTTTCTCCACCTCGCATAGGCATTTATATCCTCTTGAGGAGAATCATCAGTTGGCACATTTGGACAAACTTCGGTGAGCACAAACTTATACTGCTCAGCTGTTAGGACAATGTCCAAATTACAACTCCAATCGACATAGTTTGGACCGGTTAGTTTGTTGTCTTTCAATATCGTAGCTAACAGATTAAATGCCATATTGAATACTGTAAATAAATAAATAGACAATGTTTCATTAAATAAACACAGAATTTCGAAAATAAATTCACTACAATTATTGACATCTCTAAACAATAATTATATCCACCGACATCTCATTCACTGGAATTTTTACAAGCGATGATAGTGTGGACTTTTACACTAATCCACATTCGTTTGAGAAGAACTAGGTTCATTAACCTCAATGGGAGGGATACTATAAATCATACACTAAGTGTGTGCTATTAAGGGACTTCTGAGTTTGTTACCTTAGGACAGTGCGCCTCAGATGGAGAGGGTATCGTATTTCTCCAATTTCAACTTACTCTAGTCATCTTAATTAGAAATTCATAAGCTAGTGATCTTATGGTTGAACTCATCCGATATGGAGGAAGGCCCTACTGCCAACGTGCAAGTTCACCCACATCACATATGAATTTGTAATGGAAAGAATGGGAATATTAACCAACCTGCTCCGACTTAGATTTCTAAAATAAGGGTTTTTCCGATTTAAACATGTAATTAATTAATCCTAAGTTATGTGCAATATAAAACCAACATGTTTTAAAATATGCATATAACATACAACACAAAAATTAAAGCATATAATTAAAATTGTAAATACAGGAAATAAATGCGTAAAATAAATTTCTTGACTATTATGGTTTTAATGGCTTCTATCGGCTATCTTGATCTCGTGTCCCGTCACGTCACTCGATGGATTGTGTCTTGAAAAGTTGGATATTGGAAAATATATTAAAAAAATGAAAAAAATGGCCCACGCGTACACAGGCTGCGCGTAGCGCATGCGTTGTGGCACCAGTGCTACCTACGCCGCAAAATTGAGGCGCAACACTGGTGCTGCCGTGAGCGACCGCGCATGCACAGGCGCATCCATTTTGCCGGCAACTTCTGTCGGTGATTTCTTCCCCAGTGTCACCCTCTGGGTTTTCCGTCCTGCTCCCAGTACGTTATTTGGTCTTCTTGCAGTTCAATCTGGGTTTTGTTGGTTTTCTACAAATTAACGACCAAAACTCACGAAATCAAGTCGTTCACCATAACGCCTTCGAATACATAAAATCTTCACACTACAAGGATTCTAGCAAAATTAAATAAAAAATTACATAGAAAAAAATCCTACTACAGATTTGATCTAATCCTACACGGCTTCTAGCACGTGGTTTTACTATTACAAGCATTCATAAAAAAAAAAAAAACAGCCCGGACATGTCCTGGGGTTTAATTAAAACATACAAACCCAACCATAATAGCCGGGATTTCTAAACCACTTGCAAACAAAACCATGTAAGAAACCGAACAAACACAAAGCTAAAACCAGGCTCTGATACCAATTGAAATATTATCTGCCGGGCCCGGTCAAAAATTCACTTTCGTCTTATGCATTCCTGAATCAGAAATCTTGACCAATCCTAAGCTCTAGCACAATCGCTATTCCAATCCTTACTTGAAATAACATTGTGCATGATCTTAGCTTCTCTTTGTTCGATTTATCACGAAACAAAAAATTCCTAATTAAAGCGGAAGTTTAAGAAGTACCTCTTGAAGCGTGTACTTAGGTGATTCTCTTGTATGACTCTAGATAAGCTCGTATGTTATGTGGGCAACGAACAAATGAACCAAAGGAATCAGCAAAGAAAACAGAACACAAAAAACTGCTCGAAATATCCAAGCTTGCTGCCCGGATCTTTGCCGCCATCGCACGCGCCAACACGCGCCGCCATGACCTCTTTCACGCGCCGCTGCCCTCAGATTCGACTCCCCACGTGCTTCCGGAATTAATTCTTGCTGGCTGCTACCTAGAAGAAACCGCCGCCCAAAGCTAGACAGGAAGAAAAAGAAAATCTGACTTGGAAAGAGAAATATTTAATTTCTCTATCTAGGATTTTTTCTCTCTAGTTTCTTGAATTATGAAACTATGAATTGTGCTCTAATTGCCAACTATCTATGTCAATTTATAGAGTTACAAGAGAGACCCCAAGTTGGTTTAGGATTGGCCTTCCTAATATGTTTAGGATAATTAATTAGTTTCCAAATCCAATTAGTAACCAAATCTAATTATATTTTCAAATCCAAATAGATTTCCTAATTTCCAGGATTTCCTATTTCCAGTTGAACTTTAAAACTTAATTAATTAATTAAATAATTTTACTTTGTTAATTACTTAATTAACACTTACGAATAATTAATTAAATAATTAATTCTACTTTATCAATTAACCCACTACATAATTAATCATACCAGTAACGGATTAATTATGGAACTACCTGTTGGAGTTAAATACATAAGCTATGCTTGTGTTGTACATTTTCCCAGTTAATATATCGATTTGTGTTTCAGTTATACTATGTAAGTAGATGATGAGGTGTCTTGTGTGACACAGTAGATCTCATCATTGGTCGAAAGGCATAGGATATAAATGAGGTTCGTAATCGAGACAGTTTTGGACAGACTGTCGGTTTAGGTTATTATGTGATTCGGATAATCGGTTTGTCTAAACTGATTGAATCATATAGATATGCCCGGGGCATATTGAACATGACCTTTAGGAATGATTTGTCTTGTACTGATTTAATAGACAAATCGATCCTTGTATTCTATCTCTAAATCCCTAGACTCGGGTGAGCATGAGGATTAGACATAGTGTACTTTGATCTGCCAATGGGTGAGGTTGATTGTGGCCAATATTCTTGGTAGGTTGGGTGTGCGTGTTTAGTTACTTGGTGTGCTACTGCTTGTCGAAAGGAAACCATGTACCGGTGCGTCCGGGGTGATGGTGCTCCCGAGATGAGCTCAAAATGTTTATTATACTAAACTCGGCCGGTGGACGTATGTCCGGTATAGTAAAAAGGTCGAGTGCTACTAGTCTCGGAATCAAGAAATTGATTAATTAATTTATCAGTAAATTAATTTGAATTGACGAGCACTATATCTTTGATGTGGGGAGATTATGAATATAATTTAATTAAGTTGTTCCGGAAGCAATTTTGGTGTAGGATGGAAGTGCCAAAATTAGTCCGTTAGTGGTACGATTAATTTTGTAATGGGTTAATTGAATAGGTAGATTTAATTAATTAATTGGTTAATTATTCCTAAGGGTTAATTCAGTAATTAACAAAGTGGAATTATTTAATTAATTTCTAAGGGTTAATTTAGTAATTAACAAAGTGGAATTATTTAATTGATTAATTAAGTCTTAAGTTTCAATTAGAATTAGGAAATCCTGGAGATTAGAAAACTAATAGGATTTGGTTTATCTTATGTTATCCTATCTAGATTGGTTACCCAATTGGATTTGGAAACTAATTACCTAAACCCATTAGGAAGTTCAATCCTAAACCAACTTGGGGTCTCTCTTGTAACTCTATAAATAGACAAGGGATCAGTTATTCAAGACACACAATTAATCCACAAGATTTCTAGAGAGATAAAATTCTAGAGATAGAAAACTTTCTCTCTCATAAACGAATTTTGAGACAACTTGGGCGGCTAGTTTTTCTACCTCAAGTGGCCAAAATTTTGGTACTTCTTTGCTAGCCCCGTGTGTTATTTTCTCTCTCTCCGGGCAGTGCGTTTGCAGTACGTGCTAGGTGCGGAGGTGCTGGATTTTTCTGGCGGGTGGAGTTGTGGTGATAGCTGATCAATTGACTTCTAGTTCGTTACCCACACAACGTGAAGTCATGGTCTTGAGGTATACAAGAGAATCACCCAAGTCATGCTTCAAAGGTAACTTTCTAAAGTTCCGCTCTTATTAGAAATTTTTGTTGCGTGGTAAATCGAGCTAGTGTGAACCCAGATCCTACAAGAACTTTCAATTGGTATTAGAGCCAGGTTTTGGATTTTGTGCTAGTTCGATTTGCTACATTGTTTTATTTGCAGGTGGTTTAGAATCCCGACTATTATGATTACATTTGTATGGGTTTTAATTAAACTCCGGGACATGTCTGGATTTAATTTTATTTTGAATGTTTGTAATAGTTAAACAACATGCTGGAAGCCGTGTAGGATTATATTAAATCTGTAGTAGGATTTTTTCTATGTAATTTTGATTCTTTATTTTTCCTAGAATGCCTTGTAGTAGGTGTTGGTGTGTGTGCCCTTTTGAGGGCTATTTATGTAAATAAACTTTGAGGGTTATTTATGTAAATAAGACATTTGTCGTTTGATTGATTATTTATCTGATGAGTTAATTTCATGAAATTATATTCTTGTGCATATTGAATTTCATGAAAACGATCCGCCAAAAGAAACACTCCATGGACTGTTAGATCATGAGTGATTCTTTTGAGTAGTACTCGTACGAGGATCCTTAGACCAGAAATCACTGCATAGTCTTAGGTGAATTAGAGTGTGCTTTGACATATGCCTAACGGGACCGTAACAGGTTGCCAAGTACGGGTATGATTGGGTACACTATGAGTCACGCTAAGGTATGTAGGTGAAGTGATGGGACTACAAGTCTCTCTTAAATGAGAGATGATAGCCCCTTGATAGTGAACTGAGAAGTGCATGGCCGTGCCCAAGAAATGATAAGGGTTATCATTTGCTTGATTAAGTTCAGTGTCACTAAGAGATCAAGTAAAACGTTTAGCTATATAAGGATGATTGGTTCCATGCCTTATGCTAAACTGGATATCAGTGTAGAGGACATTACGTAGTATACTCGGAAGGTTGTGTTGAATCACCATTCGACCCTCCGTTCTGAATTGTGTAGTCATTATGTCTTGCTAGAGACCACTAATAATTTATGGATTAATTAATGAGATTAATTTATTCATTGTCAATTTGGAATGGGCCTACAGGATCGCACATAAGTGAGTTCGATGATTCAGAATTAATTAAATTGCCTGTTCTAAGTATAAGAGTTATACTTAAATAGATAATATTTAATTAAATGGTTTAATTAAATATTATTGAAGAGTTTTATGGTATTAATTAAAAGTTAATTAATTACCTGGGAAGAATTGAGTTGAGTTGATAAATCAAGGGACCTAATTGTGAATTAAGGTTCTTGACCCATCAGCCTGATCCATGGTGTTGGTTAAACCCAACAGTAAATAATTAATTATGATTAATTATTTATTTAACAAATACTTCTCAAATCAGAGAAGTATCTGTCAGTTGAGAGATTTTAGAAAATTTGTTTTTAAAACACGTTTGAAGGATTTTTAAAAAGACTGACTCTCGGTGACTCGAAGTACAGACGTTTTTCCAAAAATATTCTTCCCAGAGAAAAACGTTTTCTCTTAAAACAGGCAAATTTTGGGGCTAGCACCGGTTCTGAGAGAACTCCAGTGCAAGAACGTAGAGGCAATTCACTTGAATTGTTCTTTGGTGGTGAACGCAATCTTCCCAAAGGATCCAGGCGACTGCACAACCGATTACGCGTCGAGGGTAAGACCCAAATCCTTTAGTGTTTAGGAATTCCGCCATTTAATTTAGAATTAAATGCCTAAACACATTCCAACAGTGGTATCAGAGCCTGGTTAATTGTTTTAATTAAAAATGTTTTAATTAAAAATTGGGTATAAGTTTTTTTCTTGAAAAACAGTTTTAAAGAAAAAAAAATGTTGCTGGGAATGGTCGCCGGTTTTTCTGGGTAAGGTCGCCGGAGCGATTTTCCGGCCGGCCGGAGGTTCGCCGGAAAAACGGAAAGTGCTCAAAAATTGGTTTTGGCCTGAATTTTTCTGTGCTTTTTGTTCTTTTATTAATGGGGAACGATTTTATGTTGATTGGGTTGTCAAAAACGTTTTGATTACAAAGATTTTGGAAGAATTTTTGGGTTGTTGTTTTGTTTGGCTTGTCGAAAAAACGGAAGACTTTCGCCTTGTGTTGGTTAAAATATTGGGCTGTTTTGCTTCTGGGTTTTTGTCGCAGGGACACGCCGGAATCAATGCTGGGTTTTGGAAATCGTTTCCAAACGGTTTTGAGGCTAAATCGCCGGAAAAACGTGGCCACCGAAAAGTTATGTCGTGGGTTTCGTCGGTTGATGAACTGCCGAGGTGGGCCTCGATTTGATCGGGGTCGAACCGGGGCAAAGAGACGACGTCCGGCGCTGTGATCGGCGCCGGAAAAAGGCGAAGTGTTCGCCGGAAAACCCGAGCAGCGACGCCGACTGAAAATCGGGGAAGAAGAAGGAGGCAGCGGGGGGCTGGTGCCCTAATTGGGCTGAAATGACCAGTTTGCCCCCGCCGCACTCCAAAAATCCTGAAACTGCCAAAGCTTTTAAAATTGTTTTAAAATTTGCAAAACAACCCCAGAAGTTTTAAACCTTAAAACCCTAGCCCAAAAAATTTTGTTAATTACAGATTTGCCCTAAAATTTTCAGAAAACTTAATTTTTCTGAATTTTAAAATTTGATAAAATTTTAATTTATGATATAGGATAAATTAAAAGATATTATCAGATTTTAAATTACGATAAGATAGGATTAGATTTAGATTTAATTCTTATCCTGTAGAATTTTAAAATTTAGAATTTTGAATAATTATCTTAATGAGATTAGGATAATTAGAAATATTTAAATTTTAAAATTAGAAAGATTATCTTAATAAAATTAGATAATTAAATGAATAAATAATTAATTAATAAGATTAGTTAATTAATTATTATGTTTTTAATTTATTTATTCATTTTTTTGAAATAATGTGTTTTTTTATTTAAAATGTTTAAATAATTGCACGCATTATTGGTATGACCATGCATCATTCGATTAAAATGAATGAACTTGGGATTGATTAAAATTGATCATGACACGATCAATTTTAATAGTGTAAGAGTTACACAATCCCTAATTAAATGATTCGGCTTAATAAAATTGGCTTGTATGAAGCATATGCATTTGTGTGTTTTTTATGCATAAATTGGGCTTAAAATTTATTATTTAAATTTTGGGCCTGCGAGCCATTTTATAATTGGGCCTGCGTGCCTATTAAATGATTATGTAATAGTTAGGCCCAAAAGAAGGTTCCAAAGAAGTCCATGGTGAAGCCCAGGAACGGAAGCCCAAATGGAGGCCCAAAAGAGTTTTTTTTCTTAAAAGGTCCTGTAATAGATTAGAGCCCAATTCATCGCATTTCCGCAATTTTATGTTTTGTGAATGAATGAAAACGACAATGCATGTTAAGCCGATCAAACTTAAATCCCAAAAACCCAAGATTTTGCTTCCATACTTGAGGGCCCGCTTGAGCGTTGAACGTCTGGTGGACTTGGAGAGCCAAAGGGCCTCAGGTTTTCTTCGTGCGGCGGGTTGTTGCATAATAGTGCCCAACTTTATCACTACCATTAATGAGTGGAAAAACTGTTTGGGTATTAGATGCTCGACTTTATCACTACCACTTGTTATGGAAAAACTGTGTGGGTGTCTATTGATGTGATGCCTTGAGGGATGGTTTAACTTGGGAAAATTAATCCTAGCTTGACCCGATAAGTTGACTAGGGATTAATTTTTGCAAAGATAGGATGGTGTCAAACATTTGGAATGTTCATCCTATCACCGAAAAGTTGCATAGTGATGCAATTGGAAATCGTTAAATTACATAGGGATGTGATTTGAACGTTGCCTACCAAAAGAGCCCAATCCCTACGATACTTGCCAAAGCAAGACTGGGGTTGATTCTTTGTGGATTTTCAGCCCACAATCTAGCACCAACACAAAATTGTTTGGGATTTCAATTTTGGCTATTGTGGAAAATATTTTAAAACTCATTCTAATATTTTGCATTTTCTTTTGTAGAAATGGCATCTACTAGCACTAATACATCTAATCTCACTCTAAGAAGCATTTTGGACAAAGAAAAACTTGTTGGTCCAAACTTCTTAGATTGGGAAAGAAACTTGAGAATCGTTCTCAAACAAGAAAGGAAGCTAAATATCTTAGACGCTGCTTTACCTGAACCACCAGTAAATGCTACGGCTACGGTTCTACGAGCATGGGAAAAGCTGAAAAACGATTCCGATGACGTGACATGTCTGATGCTCGCGACTATGTCAGGCGAGCTTCAGAAACAATTCATGAATTCGGAAGCGTTCCAAATTTATGTGTCACTAACGGAAATGTTCCGTGAACAAGCACGTAACGAAAGGTTCGTTACGATAAAAGCATTGATCTTGTGCAAGATGGTGAAGGGTTCGTCAGTAAGCACGCATTTGATCAATATGAAGGGGTATATTGATACCCTGGAGAGATTAAATGCACCTCTTTATAGAGAGTTAGCCATTGACATCATCTTGGCTTCACTGCCTGATGATTACAATGACTTTGTGGTGAACTACAACATGCATAACATGGAGAGGACGATTCCTGAGCTCCATGGAATGCTTAAAAATACTGAGCAAACCCTTCGGAAGGCAACGCCAGTACTTGTTGTGGAAAAAGGTAAGGGCAACAAGAGAAAGTTTAAAGGCAAGGCAAAAGTTGCTGAAAACAAGAAGCCTCGCAGTAAGACTGCTCCTAAGGCTCAGCCTCAAACTCCTCCTGCTAAGAAAAATGCTCAGAAGGACGCAGTATGTTTCCATTGCAATCAGAAGGGGCATTGGAGAAGAAACTGCAAGCTGTTTCTTGAAGAGAAGAAACAGAATCCTTCGGCTTCAGGTATCTTTGTTATTGAAATTAATCTTTCTATGTCCACCTCATGGGCATTAGATACCGGATGTGGGGCTCATATTTGTACTAATGTGCAGGGACTGAGCAATAGAAGGATAACAAAGAAAGGCGAAATAGATCTCCGAGTGGGCAACGGGGCAAGAGTTGCAGCCGTTGAAGTTGGAGATTACACTTTGTCTTTGCCTTCCGGTTTAAACATTGTTTTAGAGAATTGTTATTATGTACCTACTATGAGTAGGAATATTATTTCAATTTCTTGTTTGGATATCAAAGGATTTCGTTTTATTATTGGTAATAAATCGTTGTCTTTATATCAAAAAGATGTTTTATATGGAGTTGCAAATTTGTGCAAAGGCCTATATATCTTGGATTTGACCCAAGAGAAACCGGTATATAACATTGAAAAGAAAGCCAAATTAATTCAATCTGATTTAAGTCCAACATATCTGTGGCACTATCGTCTAGGCCATGCAAATGAGAAGCGAGTTCAAAGACTTCATAAGGATGGAGTGCTTGGTTCATTTGATTTCGAATCATATGACACATGTGAACCCTGTTTGCAAGGCAAAATGATGAAGAGTCCTTTCAGCAAGAAAGGCGAGAGGACTGGTGAGCTATTGGCACTAATACATACAGATGTATGTGGACCGATGAGCACACAAGCCAGAGGTGGATTTGAATACTTCGTGACTTTTACCGAAGACTATAGTAGATATGGTTATGTCTACGTAATGAGGTATAAAAGTGAAACTTTTGAAAAGTTCAAAGAGTTTAAAAACGAAGTAGAAAATCAGTTAAATAGAAGGATTAAGGCTATTCGCTCCGATCGGGGAGGTGAATACCTTAATGATGAGTTCGATGGCTATCTAAAACAGTGTGGAATTGTTTCACAGCTGACTCCACTAGGAACACCTCAATGGAATGGTGTATCCGAGAGGAGGAATCGGACCTTATTAGATATGGTTCGATCTATGATGGGCCAAGCGACTCTCCCTATGTCCTTTTGGGGTTATGCCCTCCTTTCAGCTGCCTACTTACTAAATCGTATTCCATCTAAGGCAGTAGATAAGACTCCATATGAGATGTGGACGGGTCAAAAACCCTATATGTTATATCTACGAGTTTGGGGTTGTCAAGCTCATGTAAAGCGTTTACAAAGTAGTAAGCTTGAACCTAAAACTGACAAATGCCTGTTTGTGGGATATCCTAAGGAAACTAAAGAGAGATACGGATTTCTAGTAGATCTCGTCTTGAACCTGAGAGATACGGATTTCTCGTAACTGACGATCAAGATTTGATCTTGGTGGACTCTAATGAGCCCGTGAACTATAAACAGGTTTTAGAAAGTCCAGATTCAGATAAATGGCTACAAGCAATGGAATCTGAAATGCAATCTATGAGGGACAATAAAGTTTGGACTTTGATTGATCCTCCTGTTCAGGCAAAGATTGTCGATTGCAAGTGGATTTTCAAGTTAAAACCTGGCGGGATCTTCAAGGCACGACTAGTGGCTAAAGGTTTCAGACAGACTCATGGTATAGACTATGATGAAACCTTCTCCCCTGTCGTGATGCTCAAGTCCATTCGGACTATACTCGCTATAGCTGCATATTATGACTATGAGATATGGCAGATGGATGTTAAGACTGCTTTCCTGAATGGAAACCTACTCGAGGATGTTTACATGAAGCAACCCGAAGGATACATCGATCAAGAGCATCCAAATCGTGTATGCAAGCTTCAGAGGTCCATCTACGGACTAAAGCAAGCATCTCGGAGTTGGAATCTTCGTTTTGATGAGGCAGTAAAAGGTTACGACTTCATAAAGAATGAAGATGAGCCTTGTGTTTACAAGAAGGTTAGTGGGAGCAAGATAGTTTTCCTTGTCCTATATGTGGACGACATCCTGCTCATAGGAAATGACATTCCCATGTTGAAAGATATCAAACAATGGTTGGGGAGTGTATTTTCTATGAAAGACTTAGGAGAAGCTGAAATGATACTGGGTATCAAAATCTATAGAGATAGATCAAAGAGGCTTCTAGGACTAAGTCAATAAGGGTACATAGACAAAATATTGAAGAGGTTCAATATGTCTAACTTTAAGAATGGTATGGTACCATTCAGACATGGCCTTCTCTTGAAGAAGAACTAAGGTCCTTCAACAAGAGAGGAGAGGGATACAATGAGTAGAGCTCCATATGCTTCGGCAATAGGATCTATCATGTATGCCATGTTGTGTACCCGCCCGAATGTCGCACATGCACTGAGCATGACTAGCAGATACCAACAAGATCCGGGAATAGATCATTGGACTGCAGTCAAAACAATCCTAAAGTACTTGTGAAGGACTAAAGGATTGATGCTAGTGTATGGAGGACAAGAACAGCTCATCGTACAAGGTTACGCTGATGCTGCTTTCCAAACAGATCAAGATGACATGAAGTCACAATCAGGTTACGTGTTTAACCTGAATGGCGGTGCAGTGAGTTGGAAAAGCTCGAAGCAAGATACAACAGCCGATTCTACAACAGAGTCTGAGTACATTGCTGCATCCGATGCTGCAAAGGAAGTTGTTTGGTTAAGAAAGTTCGTGTCAGACATCGGAGTGATACCGAGTATCCAAGATCCGATAGAACTTTTCTGTGACAATAACGGGGCCATCGCACAAGCTGAGGAGCCTCGGTCACACCAGAAAACCAAACATATACTAAGAAGGTTTCACCTCATCCGAGAGATCATTGATCGAGGAGATGTGAAAGTGTGCAAAATAGGGTCAGACGACAATGTAGCAGATCCTCTCACAAAAGCTCTACCGTAGTCAAAGTTTGATAGACATGTAATAGAGCTTGGTCTTAAACAGTTTAGGACATAGCCCTACAACGGGCAAGTGGGAAATTGTTGGTGTGTGCGCCCTTTTGAGGGCTATTTATGTAAATAAACTTTGAGGGTTATTTATGTAAATAAGACATTTGTCGTTTGATTGATTATTTATCTGATGAGTTAAATTCATGAAATTATATTCTTGTGCATATTGAATTTCATGAAAACGATCCGCCAAAAGAAACACTCCATGGACTGTTAGATCATGAGTGATTCTTTTGAGTAGTACTCGTACGAGGATCCTTAGACCAGAAATCACTACATAGTCTTAGGTGAATTAGAGTGTGCTTTGACATATGCCTAACGGGACCATAACAGGTTGCCAAGTACGGGTATGATTGGGTACACTATGAGTCACGCTAAGGTATGTAGGTGAAGTGATGGGACTACAAGTCTCTTTTAAATGAGAGATGATATCTTGGCCGCTTGATAGTGAACTGAGAAGTGCATGGCCGTGCCCAAGAAATGATAAGGGTTATCATTTGCTTGATTAAGTTCAGTGTCACTAAGAGATCAAGTAAAACGTTTAGCTATATAAGGATGATTGGTTCCATGCCTTATGCTAAACTGGATATCAGTGTAGAGGACATTACGTAGTATACTCGGAAGGTTGTGTTGAATCACCATTCGACCCTCCGTTCTGAATTGTGTAGTCATTATGTCTTGCTAGAGACCACTAATGATTTATGGATTAATTAATGAGATTAATTTATTCATTGTCAATTTGGAATGGGCCTACAGGATCGCACATAAGTGAGTTCGATGATTCAGAATTAATTAAATTGCCTGTTCTAAGTATAAGAGTTATACTTAAATAGATAATATTTAATTAAATGGTTTAATTAAATATTATTGAAGAGTTTTATGGTATTAATTAAAAGTTAATTAATTACCTGGGAAGAATTGAGTTGAGCTGATAAATCAAGGGACCTAATTGTGAATTAAGGTTCTTGACCCATCAGCCTGATCCATGGATCAATGGGTTGATCCATGGTGTTGGTTAAACCCAACAGTAAATAATTAATTATGATTAATTATTTATTTAACAAATACTTCTCAAATCAGAGAAGTATCTGTCAGTTGAGAGTTTTTAGAAAATTTGTTTTTAAAACACGTTTGAAGGATTTTTCCCAGAGAAAAATGTTTTCTCTTAAAACAGGCAAATTTTGGGGCTAGCACCGGTTCTGAGAGAACTCCAGTGCAAGAACGTAGAGGCAATTCGCTTGAATTGTTCTTTGGTGGTGAACGCAATCTTCCCAAAGGATCCAGGTGACTGCACAACCGATTACGCATCGAGGGTAAGACCCGAATCCTTTAGTGTTTAGGAATTCCGCCATTTAATTTAGAATTAAATGCCTAAACACATTCCAACAGTAGGAAAAATTGATTTTTTGTAATCAAATACGTTATGTGGGCGACTTGGATTCGTGGGTTTTTGGGTTATCGTTAATTCGCAGAAACCCAGGAAAACCTAGAACGAATTGCAAGAAGACCAAATAGCGTGGGAAAAAGCGAAGGAGGAATTGGCGGATGGAAGGCGACGCCGGCAACGACTGCCGGCAGCAAGTCGCGCCGGCCGGGGTGGCCAGCAGCACTGCACGCGCGCAGGGCTGCGCCCACGGCCCATGCGGGCTGTGCGCGCTGCCAGTGCGGCCCTCGGGCCGTGCTGCGGCACGGGCGGCCCGTTCGGGCCGTTCAGGCCATTTTTGGCCCGTTTTTCCTCTAGTTTTCATTTTTTGAAGTTCAAGACTCTTTCCATCGAGTGACATGGCGGGACACGAGATCAAGGCAGAAGATGGAAGCAATTAAAACCATAATAGTCAGGAAATTTATTTTACGCATTTATTTCCCGTATTTATTGTTTTAATTTTATGCTTTATTTTTATGTTATATTTTAGATGCATGAATTAAAGCATGTCTGGTTTTATGGTTGCATATAACTTAGGTTTAGTTAATTGTATGTTAAAATCGGAAAAACCCTCAATTTGAAAATCTAAGTGGGAGCGGGTTGGTTTAATATCCCTATGGCCACTATTACGGGTTCATATGCGATGTGGGTGGGCTTGCGCGTTGGCATTAGGACCTTTCTCCATTCGGATGAGTCCAGCCCCGAGATCGCTAGACTATGAACTTCTGAGTAAGATGACTAGAGTAAGTTTAACTAGGAGAAATGCGACACCCTCTCCATCTGAGGTGCACTATCCTGAGGTAACAAGCTCAGTAGTCACGTAATGGCATACACTTAGTGTACGATCTGCAGTATTCCTCCCGCGAGGTTACGCTGCTTATTTGTACGGCTGAAAGCACCAACTATTAACTACACTGATCAAAAGATCGTTGGTCAGATAGTGTAGTTTATGAACTTGGTTCTTCTCAAACGAATGTGGGTTAGCGTAAACGTCCACACTGCGTGGCTTGCGAGAATCCCAGTGGATGAGATGTTGGTGGATTAAGATTATTGTTTTGAGGGAAGTCAATAATTAATTGGATTTTCATGTTTTTTCAGAAATTCTAAGCATGTAACTGAAACATTGTTTGTTTACTTTCCAGTTAAATCGATATGGAATTCAATCCTTTAGCCACTATTTTGAAAGACAACAAATTAACTGGAACCAATTATGTTGACTGGAGTCAAAACTTGGACATCGTCCTAACGGCTGAGTAGTATAAGTTTATGCTCACCGAAGTATGTCCAGAAGTACCTGATAAGAACTCCACCCAAGAAGAAAGGGACGCCTATGCCAGGTGGAGAAAAGCAGATGAGATGGCGCGAGCTACATTTTGGCTTCTGTGTCAAATGTGCTGCAACATCAGATTCATCCTGTTAGTTTTGAATACAGAAAAGCTATGGCTTGTATCAAAAACTAATATCCACAGTTGACATATCATTTTGTTTCAATATAAATTTGTTCCTTTATATTATAGAACTAGATAACGGGGTGTGGACAGACACAGTAGATACCGTTATTTGTTAAAGTATTGATATATAAAAAGTATGCTCGTAACCGAGATAGTCTGAACATACTATCGGTCTATGTTATTGTGTGATTTGGAAATTAGTTTATCTAAACTAGTTTAAATCACACGGATATGCCCGGGGCATATTGAGCACGACCAGTTTGGATAAAATTGACTTATACTGATCGACGTAGTCAATTCGGTCCTAGTATTCCGTCTCTTAATCCCGAGATTGGGATGGGCGTGAGGGTTGGATATCGTATGCTTTGATTTGCCAAAGAGTGCAGTCAATTGAGGCCTATACCTTGGTAGGTTGGGTATGCGGTGTTTAGCTTCTTACGTGCCGTTGCTAGTCGGAGGAATCCACGTACCGGTTCGTCGGGTTGATGGTGCTCCCGAGATGAGCTCGTAAGGTTATTATACTAAACCCGGCCGGTGAACTTTATGTTCGGTATAATAAAAGGACGAGTGGTACTAATCTCGGAAACCGAGAAGTCGGTGAATTAATTTGTCAGTAAATTGATAAACCAACGAGCGCTAGATCTTTAATGTGGGGAGATAGAATAAAATATAATGGCGCGATGTAAAGTCATTTTCGAGCGGTAGTTCCATAATTGGTCCGTTAGTGGTACGATCGATTATGCATTTGACTAATCGACAAGTTAAATTAATTAATCCAAAAGGTTCAATTAATATTTAATCGACAAAGTGAATTTAGAAATTAATTCTATTTTGAATTAATTAATTGTAAGGGTTCGATAAAATTAAATTAACAAAGTGGATTAAATAAATTAATTTAAATGGGTCGATTGGAGTTGATTAGTCGGGAAGACTTAGCGGTCAACGAAAGTCAAATTTTAAGGCCTAACTCGAGAGCCCACTAGGTCTCCAATCGAGCTCCTATAAATAGAATAACTTGAGACCAAAGAAAACTAAGAAAAATCTTACAAGACAAGTCTTGCACAATTTAGAGTGAGAAAAGTTATAGAAAGAGAATTTCTTCTTCTTGAAATTTTCTTTTGAAGTCGAACAAGTTTTCTCATTCCTTGAATTAAATCAAAGCTTGAAGATCAAACCTTCCCCGCCATTTCTAAGCTAGTTCCGCCGGTTTTTCAAGCAGAATTTCCGCCAGGTTTTTCATATTTTCTGTCCAGCCGCTAGTTGGTTATTTTGGAGGTTCAAGGTGATATCTTTGGGGTGCTTGATCCAGGTCTTGTTGCGTTATGATCTCTTCATGGTGATCCGCAGCAGGGCTTGTCCAGATCGTGGCCAAAGGTTGAATCTTTCGAGCAGCTCCAATCGGTTTTTTTGCGGCAGAACTGGGCGGGTTTTCTTGCAGCGGAAGATACTAGCTGGCGGCAGTTTTGATCAGTTTTATTTAAAGCAGATTTTGGTTTTAATCAAGAGATTTTCTTGTGGGTTTTTCGTGGGCTAAGCAAGTAAGCTTCGATAGATTATTGCCCACGCAATATTCGAAGTGTTCTTGGAGTAATCAATTGGATTTCTATTGGAATCACTAAAAAGATTGGATTTTTCTTTAAGCAAAGGACTTCGCTACAAAAGGTAGAATCTTTAAATTCCGCTTTAATTAAAGATTTAATTTTTTGTGTCCTGATTAATAAATTAAATAAGTATAAGCCTAGATCCGTTCATGTGTAAACTAATTTGAGCCTGAGCTTGGTCGAAAGCTTCCGATTCTGGAATGCATTGCACGAAAGTGAGGTCCAGGCTTGTTCAGTTTTCCTTCACATCCCATGGTATCCACCTTCAACATGATGGCGCACCTGAGGGAGATGTTCGCGCATCAAGGTAGGACTGCTAGGCAGTCAGCTATGAGGAAATTAATGAATACCAAAATGGCTGAAGGCGGATCGGTGAGAGATCATGTTTTACACATGATGAGTAACATCAATGAAATTGAGGTGTTGGGAGGAGAAATCGACCCGGAAAGTCAGATAGATATTATTATTCAGAGTTTACCCTTAAGTTTTGAGCAGTTTTGGGTCAACTATAATATGAACCAAAGGGTTTATACTTTGCCCGAGCTCTTGACAGATTTGGTGGTGGCCGAAGGCATCTTTCACGAGAGAAAGCAAGCTTTGGTAGTAGTAAAGGGTTTGAGTTATTCTTCTGGGCCGAAAGGCAAGAAGAACAAGAAGAAGAAGAATGCCTGCAAACATGCTGCGAAGCCGGAGATCGCAAAGAAAGGCAAGCCCAAGGGCAAGTGCTTTAAGTGCGGCAAGATAGGACACTGGAAACCAGATTGTCCAAAGCTCAAATGTACGATTGTTTCTGCCCTAATTACTGAGACATGTTTAGCGGTGATTCCCACAGATACTTGGTGTGTGGATTCAGGCGCCACTGATCATGTTTGTAATTCTTTGCAGGGGTTCCAAGTAACCCGGAAGCTTAAAGAGGGCAAACTGGACATCTACATAGGTGACACAACGAGAGTGTCAGTTGAAGCAGTGGGAGTAGTTAGGTTGAATTTCGAAAATTGTAGCCGAGAATTAGTAAATTGTCTTTTTGTACCGAGTTTTAGAAAGAACCTGATTTCGGTTTCTAAACTCTTAAAGAACGGGTATAAGTTTATTTTTTCTGATGACTCCGTACTTATTAGAAGAAATGCAAACTTATTTGTTCTGGTTCATTGGTGGACAATTTATTTGTGGTTAATTCTTACTCCCCTGTTACGCAAAACATAGAGATAGATAGCTCATGATCTAACATTAATAAGAGGAAGAGACCTACTGAAATGAATCAAACCTATCTTTGGCATCTGAGGCTAGGTCATATAAACCTTAGTAGGATTCAGAGGTTGGTCAATGATGGACCTTTGGGTTCATTAGATATTGACAGTTTTGAAGGAAAACTGAACAAGCCCGGGCTAAATCGAAAACCTCACTTTCGTGCAATGCATTCCAGAATCGGAAGCTTTCGACCAAGCTCAGGCTCAAATTAGTTTACCCATGAACGGATCTAGGCTTATACTTAATTAATTTATTAATCGGGACACAAAAGATTCGATCTTTAATTAAAGCGGAATTTAAAGATTATACCTTTTGTAGCTAAGTCCCTTACCTAAAGAATAATCCAATCTTTGATTGCGATTCCAATAGAAATCCAATTGATTCTCCAAGAACACTTTGAATATTGCGTGGGCAATAATCTATCGAAGCTTACTTGCTTAGCCCACGAAAACCCATGAAGAAATCTTTCAAATCGAATTCAAGAAACCCAAAATCTGATCGAAGAAAACCCTCAAAAACTGCTCCACCTCTTGCATGAAAAAACTGCTGCTGTCCCGCCCGATCTGCGCCAGTACCCAGCCCCAAAACTCGCCGGGATCTAGACAAGAGAAGCCTGCGGATCACCCATCAAATGAAAGAGATCAACACAGGCCAATCTCAAATCAACCGCGCAAGCTTGTTGCTAAAGAAAACTGCCGCGGGGTGTTTAAATAAAATCGCAGCAGCAGCAGCGAATGGAAGGAAAATTCTGGGCAGCAGCGAAATGAAGAAGACCCAGCAAGAATCTAGTGGAGACTTCAAAATCCAAACTTGAAGGTTCGATCTTTGGGATGAATTCAATCCGAGAGCAAGAAATCTAGTTCATTTTTGAGTGAAAACTTCAAAGGAAATAAGTTCTCTCTCTAGAACTTTCTTACTCTAAAATGGGCAAGACTTGTCTAGCAAGATTTCTTGGCTTTCTTTGGTCTCAAGTTATTCTATTTATAGGAGCTCGATTGGAGACATAATGGGCTCTCGACTTAGGCCTTAAAATTTGAGTTTTGTTGACCGCTAAGTCTTCTCGACAAATCAACTCCAATCGACCCATTTAAATTAATTTATTTAATCCACTTTGTTAATTTAATTTAATCGAACCTTTAGAATTAATTAATTCAAAATTGAATTAATTTCTAAATTCACTTTATCGATTAAATATTAATTAAACCTTTTGGATTAATTAATTTACCTTGTCGATTAGTCAAATGCATAATCGGTCGTACCACTAACGGACCAATTATGGAACTACAGCTCGAAAATGACTTTACATCGCGCAATTATATTTTATTCTATCTCCCCACATTAAAGATCTAGCGCTCGTCGGTTTATCAATTTACTGACAAATTAATTCACCGACTTCTTGGTTTCTGAGATTAGTACCACTCGTCCTTTTAGTATACCGAACATAAAGTTCACCGGCCGGGTTTAGTATAATAACCTTACGAGCTCATCTCAGGAGCACCATCAACCCAGCGAACCGGTATGTGGATTCCTCCAACTAGCAACGGCACGTAAGAAGCTAAACACCGCATACCCAACCTACCGAGGCATTGCCTCAATTGACCGCACTCTTTGGCAAATCAAAGCACACGATATTCAACCTTCACGCCCGTCCCAATCTCGGGTTTGAGAGACAGAATACTAGGACCGAATTGACTACGTCGATCAGTATAAGTCAATTCTATCCAAACTGGTCGTGCTCAATATACCCCGGGCATATCCGTGTGATTTAAACTAGTCTAGATAAACTAATTTCCAAACCACACGATAACCTATACTGATAGTATGTTCAGACTATCTCGGTTACGAGCATACTTTTTATATATCAATACTTTAACCAATAACGGTATCTACTGTGTTTGTCCACACCCCGTTATCTAGTTCTATGATATAAAGGAACAAATTTATACTGAAACAAAATGATATGTCAACTGTGGATATTAGTTTTTGATACAAGCCATAGCTTTTCTGTATCCAACCCGTTATTACACTGCTGTCATAATGAAATCTCCAGAACACCTTTAAGCTCACTCACATGGCTCTCTCAAGAATCTGACTCCCATACCCTCCACATGTCTCTCAAAGACCTTTGGGGTCATTGGCCTGGTGAAAAGATCTGCAAGGTTGTCATCGGAAGCTATCTTGGCCACGATCACGTCTCCACTCGTTACGATCTCTCGTATCAGGTGGTACTTGCGCTCTATGTGTTTACTCGCCTTATGGGCTCGTGGTTCCCTTGAGTTAGCAACTACACCATTGTTATCACAATAAACTGTGATAGACCTAGGCAACTCAGGAACCACATCTAAGTCCATCAGGAAGCTCCTGAGCCATACAGCCTCTTTCGCTGCCTCTGAAGAGGCAACGTACTCGGCCTCCATGGTAGAGTCCGCCATGCATTTCTGCTTGACACTCTTCCATACTATGACTCCACCTCCTAGAGTAAACGCAAACCCAGAGGTAGACTTACTCTTGTCCAAATCTCCTTGAAAGTCCAAATCTGTGTAACCCAATGGTACATGCTCCTGCGCTCTATAAACTAGGACATAATCTCTCGTCCTACACAAGTACTTGAGAATGCATTTTACTGCCTCCCAGTGAGCCTTCCCAGGGTTACTCTGATATCTGCTAACCATGCCAACGGCAAAGCAAATATCAGGCCTCGTGCATAACATAACATACATGAGGCTACCCACTGCAGAAGCATAGGGTACCGCCTTCATGGCATCTATCTCTTCAGCAGTCTTAGGACACTGCTCCTTAGACAAATGCACTCCATGCCTGAAAGGTAGTGAACCAGTTCCGCATGTTAAAACGGGCCAGAATCGTGTCTATGTAGGATGCCTGAGAGAGAGTCAGAGAACGTCTCCTACAATCTCGAATAATCTTGATCCCAAGGATATGTCCAGCCTCTCCTAAATCCTTCATATCGAATTGCCTGGACAACCTTGCCTTTACGTCTGACAACACCTTCTTACTGTTGCCAATCAGAAGAATGTCATCTACGTAAAGTACTAGGAACACCACCATATCACCATCACGCCTGTGATAAACACACTGCTCATCCGGACACTGAGTGAATCCATAGGACTGGATAACCTCATCAAAACGGATGTTCCAGGATCTGGATGCTTGCTTAAGTCCATAAATGGACCTCCTAAGCCTGCATACCTTGTGCTCTTGGCCCTTAGCAATGAAGCCCTCTGGTTACTGCATAAAAATGGTCTCCTCAAGACTTCCATTAAGGAAAGCTGTCTTGACGTCCATCTGCCAAATCTCATAGTCCATATGAGCAGCTATGGCCAATAGAATCTGGATAGACTTAAGCATAGCTACCGGGGAAAAGGTCTCCTCATAATCGATCCCTTCTTTCTGAGTATACCCTTTCGCCACAAGCCTAGCCTTGAATGTCTCAACCCTCCCGTCAGATCATCTCTTTCGCTTGTAGATCCATTTGCACCCAATAGGCCTAAACTCATCAGGAAGGTCTACCAGCTCCCATACTTGATTTGAGTCCATAGAACCCATCTCAGCAATCATCGCTCTCTGTCAAGAATCTGCATCTTTATCCTGGAGAGCCTCATTGTAGTTAACTGGGTCTGGTTCAAGAGCGCCAGGGATAAAGTCCGAAGACTCACCCAAACCCATGTACCTCTCGGGCTGCCTCACAACCCTCCCACTACGACGAGGCGCAGCCTGTGCAAGAGCATCATCTGTGATAGTGTGTGCAGTCTCTTGTGGTGTGTCTTCCTGTACGTGTGCATCTGGAATAATGGACTGACTTCTAAGCTCTTCCAATACTACCTTGCTGCTTGACTTGTGATCTAAAATATAGTCCTCCTCAAGAAATTTGGCATTGGTGTTGATCACCACCTTCTGATCCTGAGGACTATAAAATAAACCACCTCTCTCGTTCCTTTGGGGTAGCCTATAAACAGCATAGCCTTGGATCTCGTCTCTAACTTACCTGCATCTGCCTCGAGCACATGTGCTGGACAACCCCAAATCCTGAGATGTCTCAGACTAGGCTTTTGCCCATTCCACAACTCTACTGGGGTCGTAGGCACAGACTTAGATGGCACAAGGTTGAGGATAAAACATGCTGTCTCTAAGGCATAACCCCAAAACGAGATAGGCAACTCACTGTAACTTATCATCGATCTAACCATCTCCATAAGTGTCCTGTTCCTCCTATCTGCTACACCATTCTGCTGGGGTGTGCCAGGTGCAGACAACTGGGTCTGAATACCCTCCTCTGACAAATAGGTCCTGAATTCACTAGAGAGGTATTCGTCACCGTGATCAGACCGCAGTGACTTGATACTCTTACCCAGATGGTTCTCCACCTCTGCCTTGAATTCTATGAACTTGCCAAAGCATTCAGACTTGTGGCGCATCAGGTATATGTATCCATATCTAGAGTAATCATCCGTGAAAGTCACAAAATACTCATAACCACCTCTAGCCTGAACTGACATAGGCCCACACACGTCAGAATGAATCAACTCTAAAACCTCCTTGGCCCTATACCCCTTTGCCTTGAAAGGCCTCTTGGTCATTTTACCCTCCAAGCAGGACTCACAGGTCGAATAGCTATCAATATCTAGCAAGTCCAAAGACCCACTCTTGACCAACCTTTGAATCCTACTAAGGTTGATGTGACCTAGTCTCAAGTGCCAAAGATAAGTCTGATTCAAAGGGGAAGACTCTTTTCTCTTATTATGATTCGGTGATGAGCTACTAGTTTCTGTGTTTTGCATAGCTGGGGAGTAAGTCTTAATTAAAAACAAATTGTCAACCAATGTACCGGAACATATAAGTTTCTGGCCTTTTCTAATAAAAACTGAACCATCAGAAAATGCACACTTGTAACCATCCAAAACAAGTCTCGAAACCAAAAGCAAGTTCTTTCAAAAACTAGGTACATAAAGACAATCCTTTAAGTGTAAAATAGAGTCTGAAAAATAAAGACTAATAACTCCCACTGCAGCCACAGAAACTCTGGTAGTATCCCCAAGGTAGACCTGCAATTCTCCCTCTCTAAGCAGCCGGGTTACTTGGAACCCCTGCAAAGAATTACAAACGTGATCAGTGGCTCCTGAATCCACACACCAAGTATCCGTGGGAATCGCCGCTAAACACGTCTCAGTGACTAGGGAAAATTTACACATACCTCGAGACTTTGGGCAGTCCTTCTTCCAATGTCCTGCTTTACCACATCTGAAGCATTTGCCTTTCGGTTTATGATTCTTGGCAATGCCTGCCTTGGGTCCATGACCAGCTCCTACTTTCTGGCCTCTCTTCCTTTTTTGCTTCCTGGCTTTGGGCCCAGCAGAGGAACCTGAGGGACCAACAGTAACAAAGGCTTGCTTCTTCTCAGCGAATAGGCCCTCAGCTGACACCAATGAAGTCATGAGCTCAAAAAGTGAATATGAGAGATTCCCCATATTATAGTTTAATCGAAACTGCTCAAAACTGGGAGGCAAGCTCTGGAGAATGATATCGACCTGGGTATCCCCATCAATGTCACCTCCCAATACCTCGATCTCATTGATGCAACCAATCATGTCCAGCACGTGATCTCTCACTGAAGTGCCCTCAGCCATCTTAGCATTCATGAGTTTCCTCATAGCTGACTGCTTGGCCGCCCTGCCATGATGCCCAAACATCTCCCTGAGGTTGAGCATTATATCGTAGGCTGAGGTAAACAACTGATGCTGGTGCTGTAGTACACTCGACATAGAAGCCAAGATGTAGCACTGGGTCATCTCATCAGCTTTCTGCCACCTCGTATACGGCTCTCGCTGCTCAGGGGTGGCATCATCGCTGGGCTTAGGGGGACACTCCTTAGTAAGCACGTACTTATAACCCTCAGCGGTAAGGACAATGTCCAGGTTACGTTTCCAATCAATATAATTTGGACCGGTGAGTTTGTTTTGGTTCAGAATGACAGCTAGCGGGTTGAACGACATATCAACTACAACTGAAATAAATAAACAGTCAAGTTTTAGTATACTTTTTAGAAAATATTGAAAATCCTCATAAAACCAATATAATCTTCTACCGACATCTCTCACACCGGGATTAACCCAGGTCACGATGGGTGAACGTCTACGCCAACCCACATTCGTTCAAGAAGAACCGAAGTTCATTAATTTCATTATCTGACCAACGATCTTATGGTCAATGAAATTAATAGTCGATAATTTTAGCCATACACGTAAATAGCGTAACCTCGATGGGAGGGATACTAAAAACGGTACACTAAGTGTATGCCATTACGTGACTTCTAAGTTTGTTACTTAGGATACTAATGCGCCTCAGATGGTGAGGGTGTCGCAACTTTCTCCAATTAAACTCACTATAGTCATCCCTTTAGAAATTCATTCCCGTGATATCCGTGGTTGAAAACTCATCCGATAGGGAGGAAGGTCTAAGCCAGCACGCAAGTTTAACCACATCACCAATGAACCCGTAATGGAGGCCATGGGGCTATTAACCAACCCGCTCCCACTTAGATTTTTAATTTCGATTCGCCCGGGTTTTCTCGGTTTTTTACGTAATTAGGAATCACCCAAAATTACGATTAAACTAAAACCCGCGAATTTAATTAGTTAAGTTTGAGGATTTTTTTACGTTTTAACATGCAATATCTTAACTATGGATATTCGCACCCATAAAACCGTTGGAGTTTTAATATGTGAATAATCTACCTTAGTTAATTGTGCATTACCTTTTAAAAACATTTTGGTTTGGTTTTCGTGCATGCAAAATAAAATGAAAATCACACAATCAACGAAAAGACATAAATACGAGAAATTAAACAAATAAAATTTCCTGACTATTATGGCCTTCTCTATCGTTGATTCCTTGACGCCTCGGTGACACATCCCGTCGTGTCGCTCCCACTCGTTATTTGGATTCCTCTCGATTCGCTGGGGTTTTCTCGGTTTTCTACGTAATTAGGAATCACCCAAAATTACGATAAACCAAAACCCGCGAATATAAGTTACCCAAAATAACTTCTTCGTCATATTACAAAAATTCCTATATACAAAGGCGTTTTTCTAGGAATTTAAAGACGACATGATTAGATCAAATCCTACTACAAGATTTTTCTAATCCTACACGGCTTCCAGCTCGTGGTTATTACTATTACAGAAATTTCCATTCAAAAATAAAACAAACCCGGACATGTCCCGGGGTTTATGAATGAAAATTAAATTTCTACCATAATAGCTGGGAAACCAATAACCACCTGTTTAAGCATTTTGACAAAAATAATAATGACAAAATAAAGCCGTGGAATAAATCAAACAAGTATAAGACCGAAACCAACACTCTGATACCAATTTGAAGGAAAACTGAACAAGCCCGGGCTAAATCGAAAACCTCACTTTCGTGCAATGCATTCCAGAATCGGAAGCTTTTGACCAAGCTCAGGCTCAAATTAGTTTACCCATGAACGGATCTAGGCTTATACTTATTTAATTTATTAATCGGGACACAAAATATTCGATCTTTAATTAAAGCGGAATTTAAAGATTATACCTTTTGTAGCGAAGTCCCTTGCCTAAAGAAAAATCCAATCTTTGATTGCGATTCCAATAGAAATCCAATTGATTCTCCAAGAACACTTCGAATATTGCGTGGGCAATAATCTATCGAAGCTTACTCGCTTAGCCCACGAAAACCCACGAAGAAATCTTTCAAATTGAATTCAAGAAACCCAAAATCTGATCGAAGAAAACCCTCAAAAACTGCTCCACCTCTTGCATGAAAAAACTGCTGCTGTCCCGCCCGATCTGCGCCAGTACCCAGCCCCAAAACTCGCCGGGATCTAGACAAGAGAAGCCTGCGGATCACGCATCAAATGAAAGAGATCAACACAGGCCAATCTCGAATCAACCACGCAAGCTTGTTGCTGAACAAAACTGCCGCCGGGTGTTTAAATAAAATCGCTGCAGCAGCAGCAAATGGAAGGAAAATTCTGGGCAGCAGCGAAATGAAGAAGACCCAGCAAGAATCTAGTGGAGACTTCAAAATCCAAACTTGAAGGTTCGATCTTTAGGATGAATTCAATCCGAGAGCAAGAAATCTAGTTCGTTTTTGAGTGAAAACTTCAAAGGAAAGAAGTTCTCTCTCTAGAACTTTCTTGCTCTAAAATGGGCAAGACTTGTCTTGCAAGATTTCTTGGCTTTCTTTGGTCTCAAGTTATTCTATTTATAGGAGCTCGATTGGAGACCTAATGGGCTATCGAGTTAGGCCTTAAAATTTGACTTTCGTTGATCGCAAAGTCTTCCCGACTAATCAACTCCAATCGACCCATTTAAATTAATTTATTTAATCCACTTTGTTAATTTAATTTAATCGAACCCTTAGAATTAATTAATTCAAAATCGAATTAATTTCTAAATTCACTTTGTCGATTAAATATTAATTAAACCTTTTAGATTAATTAATTTACCTTGTCGATTAGTCAAATGCATAATCGGTTGTACCACAACGGACCAATTATGGAACTACCGCTCGAAAATGACTTTACATCGCGCCATTATATTTTATTCTATCTCCCCACATTAAAGATCTAGCGCTCGTCGGTTTATCAATTTACTGACAAATTAATTCACCGACTTCTTGGTTTCCGAGATTAGTACCACTCGTCCTTTTAGTATACCGAACATAAAGTTCACCTGCCGGGTTTAGTATAATAACCTTACGAGCTCATCTCGGGAGCACCATCAACCCGGCGAACCGGTACGTGGATTCCTCGGACTAGCAACGACACGTAAGAAGCTAAACACCGCATACCCAACCTACCGAGGTATTGGCCTCAATTGACCGCACTCTTTGGCAAATCAAAGCAAACGATATTCAACCTTCACACCCGTCCCAATCTCGGGATTGAGAGACAGAATACTAGGACCGAATTGACTACGTCGATCAGTATAAGTCAATTCTATCCAAACTGGTCATGCTCAATATGCCCCGGGCATATCCGTGTGATTTAAACTAGTCTAGATAAACTAATTTCCAAACCACACGATAACCTATACCGATAGTATGTTCAGACTATCTCGGTTACGAGCATACTTTTTATATATCAATACTTTTACCAATAATGGTATCTACTGTGTCTGTCCACACCCCATTATCTAGTTCTATGATATAAAGAACAAATTTATACTGAAACAAAATGATATGTCAACTGTGGATATTAGTTTTTGATACAAGCCATAGCTTTTCTGTATTCAAAACTAACAAGTTATGCAACCTGCGAATCTTGCTTGGAAGGTAAAATGACCAAGAGACCTTTTAAGGCAAAAGGTTATAGAGCTAAAGAAGTACTAGAGTTGATTCATTCTGGAAGCCGTGTAGGATTAGAAAAATCTTGTAGTAGGATTTGATCTAATCATGTCGTCTTTAAATTCCTAGAAAAACGCCTTTGTATATAGGAATTTATGTACTATGACAAAGACGTTATTTTGGGTAACTTATATTCGTGGGTTTTGGTTTCATCGTAATTTTGGGTGATTCCTAATTACGTAGAAAACCGAGAAAACCCGGGCGAATCGAGAGGAATCCAAATAACGAGTTGGAGCTACATGACGGGACTTGTCACCAAGGCGTCAAGAAATCAACGATAGAGAAGGCCATAATAGTCGGGAAATTTTATTTGTTTAATTTCCCGTATTTATGACTTTTCGTTGATTGTGTGTTTTTCGTTTTATTTTGCATGAACGAAATCCAAACCAAAATGTTTTTTAAAAGGTAATGTGCAATTAACTAAGGTAGATTATTCGCATATTAAAACTCCAACGGTTTTATGGGTGCGAATATCCATAGTTAAGATATTGCATGTTAAAACGTAAAAATCCTCAAACTTAAAAATCTAAGTGGGAGCGGGTTGGTTAATATCCCCATGGCCTCCATTACGGGTTCATTGGTGATGTGGTTAAACTTGCGTGCTGGCTTAGACTTTCATCCCTATCGCATGAGTTTTTAACCACGGATATCACCGGAATGAATTTCTAAAGGGATGACTATAGTGAGTTTAATTGGAGAAAGTTGCGACACCCTCGCCATCCGAGGCGCATTACCTAAGTAACAAACTTAGAAGTCACGTAATGGCATACACTTAGCGTACCATTTTTAGCATCCCTCCCATCGAGGTTACACTATTTTCAGGTACGGCTAAAATTATCGACTATTAATTTCATTGATCATAAGATCGTTGGTCAGATAATGAAATTAATGAACTTCGGTTCTTCTCGAATGAATGTGGGTTGGCGTAGACGTTCACCTATCGTGACATGCGTTAATTCCGGTGTGAGAGATGTCGGTAGAAGATAATATTTGTTTTTTGAGGATTTTCAATATTTTCAAAAAAGTATACTGAAACATGAATTGTTTATTTTCAGTTGATATGTCGTTCAACCCGTTAGCTGTCATTCTGAACCAAAACAAACTCACCGGTCCAAATTACATTGATTGGAAACGTAACCTGGACATTGTCCTTACCGCTGAGGGTTATAAATACGTGCTTACTAAGGAGTGTCCCCCTAAGCCCAGCGATGATGCCACCCCTGAGCAGCGAGAGCCATATACAAGGTGGCAGAAGGCTGATGAGATGACCAGGTGCTACATCTTGGCTTCTATGTCGAGTGTATTGCAGCACCAGCATCAGCAGATGACCTCAGCCTACGATATGATGCTCAACCTCAGGGAGATGTTGGACATCAGGGCAGGGCAGCCAAGCAGTCAGCTATGAGGAAACTCAGGAATGCTAAGATGGCTGAGGGCACTTCAGTGAGAGATCACGTACTGGACATGATTGGTTGCATCAATGAGATTAAGGTATTGGGAGGTGAGATTGATGGGGAAACCCAGGTCGATATCATCCTTCAAAGCTTGCCTCCCAGTTTTGAGCAGTTTCAATTGAACTATAATATAGGGAATCTCTCATATTCACTTTCTGAGCTCATAACTGGATTGGTGTCTGCTGAGAGCCTCTTCGTAGAGAAGAAGCAAGCCTTGGCTACTGTTGGTCTCTCAGGTTCCTCTGTTGGGTCCAAAGCCAGGAAGCAAAAGAGGAAGATAGGCCAGAAAGTAGGAGCCAGTCATGGACCCAAGGCGGGCATTGCCAAGAAGCAGAAGCCGAAAGGCAAATGCTTTAGATGTGGCAAAGCGAGACATTAGAAGAAGGACTGCCCAAAGCCTCGAGATATGTGTAAATTTTCCCTAGTCACTGAGACATGTTTGGCGGCGATTCCCACAGATACTTGGTGTGTGGATTCAGGAGCCACTGATCATGTATGTAATTCTTTGCAGGGGTTCCAAGTGACCCGGCTGCTTAGAGAGGGAGAGTTGCAGGTCTACCTTGGGGATACTACCAGAGTTTCTGTTGCTGCAGTGGGAGTTTTATGTCTTTATTTTTCAGACTCTACTTTATTGTTGAGAGATTGTCTTTATGTACCCAGTTTTCGTAAAAACTTGCTTTCTGTTTCTAAACTTGTTTTGGATGGTTATAAGTGTGTTTTTTCTGATAGATCTATATTTATTAGAAAAGGCCAGAAACTTATATGTTCTGGTACATTGGTTGACAATTTGTTTTTAATTAAGACATACTCCCCAGTAATGCAAAACACAGAAACTAGTAACTCATCACCGAATCATAATAAGAGAAAAGAGTCTTCCCCTTTGAATCAGACTTATCTTTGGCACCTGAGACTAGGTTAGATCAACCTTAGTAGGATTCAAAGGTTGGTCAAGAGTGGGTCTTTGGACTTACTAGATATTGATAGCTATTCGACCTGTGAGTCCTGCTTGGAGGGTAAAATGACCAAGAGGCCTTTTGAGGCAAAGGGGTATAGGGCCAAGGAGGTTTTAGAGCTGATTCATTCTGACGTGTGTGGGCCTATGTCAGTTCAGGCTAGAGGTGGTTATGAGTATTTCGTGACTTTCACGGATGATTACTCTAGATATGGATACATATACCTGATGCGCCACAAGTCTGAATGCTTTGGTAAGTTCAGAGAATTCAAGGCTGAGGTAGAGAACCATCTGGGTAAGAGTATCAAGTCACTGCGGTCTGATCGCGGTGGCGAATACCTCTCTAGTGAATTTAGATCCTATTTGTCAGAGGAGGGTATTCAGACCCAGTTGTCTGCACCTGGAAAACCCCAGCAGAATGGTGTAGCAGAGAGGAGGAACAGGACTCTTATGGAGATAGTTAGATCGATGATGAGTTACAGTGAGTTGCCTACCTCGTTTTGGGGTTATGCCTTGGAGACAGCATGTTTTATCCTCAACCTTGTGCCATCTAAGTCTGTGCCTTCGACCCCATCAGAGTTGTGGAATGAGCGAAAGCCTAGTCTGAGACATCTCAGAATATGGGGTTGTCCAGCACATGGGCTCGAGGCAGATGCAGGCAAGTTAGAGGCGAGATGCAAGGCTATGCTGTTTATAGGCTACCCCAAAGGAATGAGAGGTGGTTTATTTTATAGTCCTCAGGATCAGAAGGTGGTGATCAGCACCAATGCCAGATTTCTTGAGAAGGACTATATTTTAGATCACAAGTCAAGCAGCAAGGTAGTATTGGAAGAGCTTAGAAGTCAGTCATCTATTTCAGATGCACACGTAGAGGAAGGCACACCATAAGAGACTGCACACATTATCACAGATGATGCTCTTGCACAGGCTGCACCTCGTCGTAGTGGGAGGGTTGTGAGACAGCCCAAGAGGTACATGGGTTTGGGTGAGTCTTCGGACTTTATCCCTGGCGCTCATGAACCAGACCCAGTTAACTACAATGAGGCTCTCCAGGATAAAGATGCAGATTCTTGGCAGAGAGCGATGATTACTGAGATGGGTTCTATGGACTCAAATCAAGTCTGGGAGCTGGTAGACCTTCCTGATGGGTTTAGGCCTATTGGGTGCAAATGGGTTTACAAGCGAAAGAGAGGATCTGACGGGAGGGTTGAGACCTTCAAGGCTAGGCTTGTAGTGAAGGGGTATACTCAGAAAGAAGGGATCGATTATGAGGAGACCTTTTCCCCAATAGCTATGCTTAAGTCAATCCGGATTCTCTTGGCCATAGCTGCTCATATGGATTATGAGATTTAGCAGATGGACGTTAAAATAGCTTTCCTTAATGGAAGTCTTGAGGAGACCATTTTTATGCAGCAACCAGAGGGCTTCATTGTTAAGGGCTAAGAGCACAAGGTATGCAGGCTTAGGAGGTCCATTTATGGACTTAAGCAAGCATCCAGATCTTGGAACATCCGTTTTGATGAGGTTATCCAGTCCTATGGATTCAATCAGTCTCCAGATGAGCAGTGTGTTTATCGCGGGCGTGATGGTGATATAGTGGTGTTCCTCGTACTTTACGTAGATGACATTCTTCTTATTGGCAACAGTAAGAAGGTGTTGTCAGACGTAAAGGCATGGCTGTCCAGGCAATTCGATATGAAGGATTTGGGAGAGACTGGACATATCCTTGGGATTAAGATTATTCGAGATCGTAGGAGACGTTCTCTGACTCTCTCTCTCAGGCAGCAAGGGACTTTGCTACAAAAGGTAAAATCTTTAGTATTCTGCTTTAATTAAAGATTTAATTTTTTGTGTCCCGATTAATAAATTAAATAAGTATAAGACAAGATCCGTTCATGGGTAAACTAATTTGAGCCTTAGCTTGGTTGAAAGCTTCCGATTCTGGAATTCATTGTACGAAAGTGAGGTTTTCAATTTAGCTCGGGCTTGTTCAGTTTTCCTTCCCCATTGTTTCTTCCCAGGGTTACTCTGATATCTGCTAACTATGCCAACGGCAAAGTAAATATCAGGCCTCGTACCTAACATAGCATACATGAGGCTACCCACTGCAAAAGCTTGACTTGTGATCTAAAATATAGTCCTCATCAAGAAATCTGGCATTGGTGCTGATCACCACCTTCTGATCCTGAAGACTATAAAATAGACCACCTCTCATTCCTTTGGGGTAGCCTACAAACAGCATAGCCTTTGATCTCGAATCTAACTTACCTGCATTTGCCCCGAGCATATATGCTAGACAACCCCAAATCCTGAGATGTCTCAGACTAGGCTTTCGCCCAGTCAACAACTCTAGGGGTGTCGTAGGTACAGATTTAGATGGCACGAGATTAAGGAGATAACACGCTGTCTCTAAGGCATAACCCCAAAACGAGGTAGGCAACTCACTATAACTCATCATCGATCTAACTATATCCATGAGAGTCATGTTCCTCCTCTCTGCTACATCATTCTGCTGGGGTGTGCCAGGCGCATACAACTGGGACTGAATACCCACCTCTGACAAATAGGACCTAAATTCACTAGAGAGGTATTCGCCGCCACGCTCAGATCGCAAGGCCTTGATACTGTTACCCAGATGGTTCTCCACCTCAGCCTTAAACTCTTTGAACTTGTCAAAGTATTCAAACTTGTGGCGTATCAGGTATATGTATCCACATCTAGAGTAATCATCTGTAAATGTCACAAAGTATTCATAACCACCTCTCGCCTGAACTGACATAGGCCCACACAAGTCAGAATGAATCAACTCTAAAACTCTTTGGCTCTATACCCCTTTGCCTTGAAAGTATCTTGGTCATTTTACCCTCCAAGAAGGACTCACAGGTAAGAAAACTGTCAATATCTAATGAATCTAAAGACTCATCATTGACCAACCTTTGAATCCTACTAAGGTTAATGTGACCTAGTCTTAGGTGCCAAAGATAAGTTTGATTCAAAAGGGAAGATTCTTTTCTCATACTATGATTCGGTGATGAGTTACTAGTTTATGTGTTTTGCACAACTGGGGAGTTTTTCTTAATTAAAAATAGATTGTCAACTAATGTACTGGAACATGGATTCTTCCGACTAGCAACACCACGTAAAAAGCTAAACATCGCATACCCAACTTACGAGGTATAGGCCTCAATTGACCGCACTATTTGGTTTCCAAATCACACGATAACTTATACCGATAGAATGATCAGACTATCTCAGTTACGAGCATACTTTTTATATATCTACTGTGTCTTTTCACACCCCGTTATCTAGTTCTATGATATAATGGAACAATTTAATACTGAAACCAAATGATATGTCATCTGTGGATATTATTTTTTTATGCAAGCCATAGCTTTTCTGTATTCAAAACTAACACTTTTGTCCATATCACTTTTGAAATCCTAATTTGTTTAATCCCCTTGAAACTAGCTCTTGCGCCTGATAGGCCAAAACTTGGTCCTTCATTCTGCGCAATTACTTGAGCTTTTCCTGGGTTACTTTGATATCTGCTAACTATGCCAACGGTAAAACAAATATCAGCCTCATACACAACATGGCATACATGAGACTTCCTACCGCAAATGCATAAGGAACTGTCTTCATGGCTTCTATCTACTTAGGAGACTACTCCTTAGATTGATGCGCACTTCGTATCTGAAAAGTAGGAAACCCTTCTTGGAGTTCTGCATGTTAAAATGAGCCAGAATCATGTTTGTGTAGGAATCCTGAGAAAGTGTCTGTGGACATCTCCAACGATCTCGAATAATCTAGATCCCAATGATATGTCCAGCGTTTCCCAAATCCTTTATATCAAATTTGCTTGAATGATGATGCCTTTACGTCTGACAATACCTTCTTACTGTTGCCAATAAGAAGAATATCATCTGCGTAAAGTACAAGAAACACCACTAAATTTCCATCACGCCTACGATATACACAATGCTCATCCGGACACTGAATAAACACATAGGACTTAATTATCTCATCAAACTGGATGTTCTAAGTTTTGGATGCCTGCTTAATTCCATAAATAGACTTCTTAAACTTGCAAACCTTGTGCTCTTGGGCCTTTGCAATGTAATAATTCCTTTGCCAAGAATCTGTATCTTTATCTTGGAGTGTCTTATTATAGTTAACTTGGTCTTGTTCGTGAGCGCTAAAGGACCAAATCCAAATATTTTCTCAAGCTTACGTACCTCTCAGGTTGTTTGACAACCCTCCCACTATGACGAGGCACCACCCGTGTAATCGCATCATCTGTGACACTCGTGCAGTATTCTGTAATGTATCTATTTGTATTGGTGCATCAGGAATTCTAGACTCTCCATTAAGCTCTTTTAGCACAATCTTGTTACTTTGTTTGTGGTTTAGAATATAGTCATTTTCTAAAATTTAGTGTTGGTACTAACCACCACCTTCTGATCTTTAGCACTTTAGAATAAACTAACCTTCGTTCCTCTGGGATATCCTACAAACAGCATTACCTCCAATCTTGCTTCTAACTTATCTGTATCTACCTTAAGCACATATGTTGGACAACCCCAGATTCTGAGATGTCTTATACTAAGCTTGTCCCTGACCATAACTCTACAGGTGTTGAAGACCTGGACTTAGATGGTACAAGATTTAGATTGTAAGCTGCTGTTTATAAGGCATATCCCCAAAATGAATGGAGCAACTCACTGTAACTCATCACAGATCTAACCATTTCCATAAGAGTTATGTTTCACCATTTTGCTACACCATTCTGCTGGAATGGGCCAGGCGCAGAGAACTGGGATCGAATCCTTATCTCTGATAAGTAGCTCCTAAATTGACCAGATAGTTACTCCCCACCACGATTGGATGGTAATGAGTTGATACTTTTACAATGATGGTTCTCCACATCTGTCCAAAACTCTTTGAACTTGCCAAAACATTCGGACTTGTGGCGCATCAAGTAAATATACCGATACCTCGAGTAGTAATCTGTAAAGATCACAAAACAACAAAATCACCTCTGGTCTGAATTATCATAGGTCCACATAAGTCAGAATGAACCAACTCTAAAATCTCTTTCACCCTTAAAAACTTCATGGTCATTTTACCCTCCAAGCGGAATTTGTAAGTTGGGTAGTTGCCAATATCCAATGAGCCCAAGGGCCCATCATTGACCAAGATTTGAATCCTACTAAGGTTTATATGACCTAGTCTTAAGTGCCAAAAATGAGATTGGTTCATTTTACACGATTGTTTCCTCTTATTATGATTCAATAATGGGTTATTTATCTCAGTGTTTTGCACTAGTGGGAAGTTAGTTTTTATCGAGAAGAGATTGTTCACCAATGAACTGGAACATATAAGTTTCTCGTTCTTTCTTATAACAGAATTATTAGATAAAACGAAGTTATAACTATCCAGTAAGAATTTAGAAACATCAAGTAAATTCTTTCCAAAACTCATATCATAAAGACAATTCTTCAAAAAACTATTACAACATTATTTTGAAAATAAGTCTAGCCACTCTAACTACTTTCACTGATACTCTGATAGTGTCACCCAAGTAAACTCCCATCTCGCCCTCTCTAAGCATCTGGGTTACTTGGTAAACCCTGCAAAGAATTACAAACATGATCAGTGGTTCCTGAATCCACACACCAAGTATCTATGGGAGTTACCACTTAACATGTGTCAATAACTAAGGCAAAATAGTTGTACTTTTGAGCTTTGGACAATCTGGCTTCCAATGTCCTGCCTTGCCAAATCTGAAGCACTTGCCTTTTGGCTTCTTCTTCTTGGAAATGTCTGGCTTAAGCACCTGATTAACAATCTTCAAAGTTATGAGGCAAGCCCGGTGAAGGAAAACACAACAAGCCCGGGCTAAATTGAAAATCTCACTTTCGTGCAATACATTCCAGAATCGGAAACTTTTGACAAAACTCATGCTCAATTTCATTTTTCCCTGAACGGATCTAGGCTTATACTTATTTAATTTATTAAAATGACGCTCAAACATTAAATCTTTGATTAAAGCTAAAGTCTAAAGATTTTATCTTTGAAGCGAAGTCCCAAGCAAAAAGAAATCCAAAACTTCGGGCAAGCGAAATCCACATGAAATCCGAAGAACAACTCCAAACACCTCTAAATTAGTGTGGGCTAATTTCTATGGAGTGGTCCAAAGCAACAATGAAGAAATCCAAAGAAACCGTAGATCTAAAATTTGGCAAACCCAAGGGAACGAGCCAAAGGATCAGCGCGAAGGAAAGATCAAAACTCAGAAAAAGTGGCCGGATTTTGCTCGCCAAAAACCAATTGCCGGCCAGAAATTCCAAATTATGGTGCCAGCAATTTTGATGAAATCCGAGCAAAAAAATTTGATCAAAAGATGAGTTAATCCATGGGTTTTCTTAGCTAATCGATGGGCTGGGTTTTTTGAAGAAGAAAGCTCCAAAGTCAACTTCGAAAGAGAAGATTCAAGGAAAAAGAAGAACTTCTCTTTCTAGACTTAACTTTCTCACACTAGGCTAATAGCCACTAAGGTTTCTAATGTCTTGTAAGTTGCCTAACAAGGACTATTTATAGGGAGCTTCTAAAGAGACCTAATGGGCCTTTTAGTTTGACTTTCGTTGACCCCTTAGTCTTCCCTAGACTAGTCAACTCCAATAGAGCCTTTTGAATTAATTCTTTAACCCACTTCGTTAATTTAATTTAATCAAACCCTCAGAATTAATTAATTAATATAGAATTAATTTTTTAATCCAATTAGTCAATTAAATACTAATTAAACCTTTAAGATTAATTAGTTCTCTTTGTCGATTAGTCAAACGCATAATTAGTCGTACCACTAACGGACCAATTATGGACCTACCGCTCAAAAACAAATTTACATCGCGCCACTTTATTTTTCTTCCATCTCCCCACATTAAAGATCTAATGCTCGTCAATTCATCAATTTACTGAAAAATTAATTCACCGACTTCCTAGTATCCGAGATTAGTACCACTCGACTTTCTTATTATACCGGACACAAAGTCCACCGGTTGGGTTTAGTAAAATAAACCTTACGAGCTCATCTCGAGAGCACCATCATCCCGACGAACGGCTACGTGGATTCCTCCTACTAGCAACACAACACAATAAGCAAAACACCGTTGTAGTCAAAACTAACAATTTCCCACTAATACTCAAAGCTATGCTAAGAAGTACAAAAACTGTCCAACCCGCTATTACACTACTGTCATAATGAAATCTATAGAACACCTTTAAGCTTACTCGCATGGCTTTCTCAAGAATCTGACTCTCATGCCCTCCACATGTCTCTCAAAGACCTTTGGGGTCAATGGCTTTGTGAAAGGATCTGTAAGGTTGTCACCTGATGCTATCTTTGCCACGGTCACGTCTCTCCTCTTTACTGAAGGAAAACTGAACAAGCCCGGACTAAATCGAAAACCTCACTTTCCTGCAATGCATTCAAGAATCGGAAGCTTTCGACCAAGTTCAGGCTCAAATTAGGTTACCCATGAATGGATCTAGGCTTATACTTATTTAATTTATTAATCGGGACACAAAAGATTCGATCTTTAATTAAAGCGGAATATTTAAAGATACTACCTTTTGAAGCGAAGTCCCTTGCCTAAAGAAAAATCTAATCTTTGTTGCGATTACCACAAGAAATCCGAATAATGACTCTGATACAAACTCCGAAATAGTGTGGGCTATTATCTATGGAGTTACTCACGGCGAAATTAGAAAATCCAAGAAACTTGTTTCGCAAGAAAAGCTCAAATCTGCCCTTCGAATCAGCCCCTATGCTGCCGCTAAACACAACCGAACTGCTGCCTAATGGAAACCAATTCAGCCCCTTTGATCGAACTCCGAAACTCACCACGATCTGTACCACCACTGCTGCGGATCACCAAGATGAACAAAAGATCAACGCAGCAATGGCAAGATCAGCACGCAAGCAAGGAATCCGATCGCTAGAACTAAGCGAAGAAGACCAACCCGCGGTAGCACTGGAACTGGGTGAGGCGGCAGAGCTGGAACTGGGCGAATAATGAACCCGCGGCACTGGAACTGGGCAAACGATGAAGCTACTGTGCCGGAATTGGGCAAACGATGAAGCCGCTGCGCCGGAACTGGCCGAATTATTGAACCCGCGATGGAAGGAAAAACAGCAGCAAAGCAGCAGCAAAAACTGGGGTTTCTATGGGCTTGAGTTTTTCGTGAAGAAGAAAGCTTTCCTAGCTGACTGCGAGAAGAAGTTTCGTCGATGAAGACGAACTTCTCACTCTAAGCTAAACTTTCTCTCACTACCCCTTACTTGGGTGTCAAGTTTCTTAATGTCTTTCTTGCCCAATAAGTTGTATTTATAAGGAGCTTCTAAGAAGACCTAATGGGCTCTCGAGTTAGGCCTTTAAATTTGACTTTCGTTGACCGCTAAGTCTTCCCGACTAATCAACTCCAATCGACCAATCTAAATTAATTTATTTAACCCACTTTGTTAATTTAATTTAATCGAACCCTTAGAATTAATTAATTCAAATAGAATTAATTTCTAAATTCACTTTGTTGAATATATATTAATTAAACCTTTTGGATTAATTAATTTACCTTGTCGATTAGTCAAATGAATAATCGGTCGTACCACTAACGGATCAATTATGGAACTACCGCTCGAAAACGACTTTACATCACGCCAATAATTGGTTTGTCTAAACTAATTGAATCATATAGATATGACCGGGGCATATTGAACTTGACTCTTAGGAATGATTTGTCTTGTACTGATTTAATAGACAAATCGATCCTTGTATTCTATCTCTAAATCCCTATACTCGAGTGGGCATGAGGATTAGACATAGTGTACTTTGATCTACCAATGGGTGAGGTCAAATGTGGCCAATAGTCTCGGTAGGTTGGGTGTGCGTGTTTAGTTACTTGGTGTGCTGCTGCTTGTCGAAAGGAAACCATCTACCGGTGTGGACATATGTCCGGTATAGTAAAAAGGTCGAGTGGTACTAGTCTCGGAATTAAAGAAGTTGATAAATTAATTTATCAGTAAATTAATGAATTAACGAGCACTATATCTTTGATGTGGGGAGATTATGAATATAATTTAATTAAGTTGTTCTGGAAGCAATTCTGGTGTAGATTTAATTAATTTAGAAATTAATTAATCCTTGTGTCAGTTGGTTGTGAATCATCCCAGGAACTGGTTTGGGATAAGTGAATCCCTGTGTCAGTTGGGAGTGATTCATCCCAGGAACTAGATTGGGATAAGTGAATCCCTGTGACAATTGGGAGTGTATCAGTCCAGGAACAGGATTGAAGGAAATAGAATCTGTATAAGTCCAGAAACAGGATTGAAGGAAAACTGAAACCCAGTAGGAAGACCAATCCTAAACCAACTTGGAGTCTCTCTTGTAACTGTATAAATAGACAAGGGATCAGTCATTTAAGAAATACAATAACACAATTAATCCACATGATTTCTAGAGAGAGAAAATTCTAGAGAGAGAAAACGTTTCTCTCTCCAAGTCGAATTTTCAAGAAAGTGTGAGGCTGGTTTTTGAGTTTCTAGTGGCTGAAATTTTGGCCTTGGTCTATACCAGCTGCTGTAGCTTTCTCTCTCTGTGGGCGGTGCGTTTATAGTACGTGTCAGGTGCTGCGGGGCTAGAGTTTCTAGCAGGTGGATTGTGGTGAGTAGCTGATCAATTGACTTCTAGTTCGTTGCCCACACAACGTGAAGTCATAGTCTTGAGGCATACAACAGAATCACCAAGTGCACGCTTCAAAGGTACTTTTCTAAGATTCCGCTTTAATAGAAATTTTTGTTGCGTGGTAAATCGAGCAAGTGCAAACCCAGATCCTACCAAAATCTTTCAATTGGTATCAGAGCCTGGTTTAGGGTGTTCTGTGCTTGTTCGATTTATTACATGGTTTTATTTGCAGGTGGTTTAGAATCCCGACTATTATGGTTACGTTTGTATAGGTTTTAATTAAACTTCGGGACATGTCCGGATTTAATTTTATTATGAATGTTTGTAATAATATAACCACGTTCTGGAAGCCGTGTAGGATTAGATCAAATCTGTAGTAGGATTTTTTCTATGTAATTTCGATTATTTAATTTTCCTAGAATGCCTTGTAGTAGGAAAATTGGCTTTTTTTTGTAATCGAAGGCGTTATGGTGGGCGACTTGGATTCGTGGGTTTTTGGGTTATCATGAATTTGAAGAAACCCAGGAAAACCCAGAACGAATTGCAAGAAGACCAAATAGCGTGGGAAAAAGCGAAGGAGGAGTTGGCGGCAAGAGGCGACGCCGGCGACGACCGCCGGCAGCAAGTCGCGCCTGTCGGGTGGCCAGCAGCAGCAGCTGCCACGCCCAGAGTCCAGCAGCCACGCGCTGGCCCGCGTGCACTCGGCCCGTGCGGGCGCGCAGTGGCCCAAGCCCACGCGCGTACGGCACGTGCGAGTCGTGCGGGCCCGCACGCGCACAGGCGCAGCACCGCACACGCACGCGCAGGGCCCGTGTGGGCTGTGCGCGCGGGCAGCGCGGCGCTCGGGCCGTGCTGCGGCCCGGGCAGCCCGTTCGGGCTGTTCGGGCTATTTTGGCCCGTTTTTCCTCCAATTTTTGTTTTTTCAAGTTCAAGACTCTCTCCATCGAGTGCCGTGATGTTGGGAATAGTCTAGGTGTTTAATCCAATTAAACAGCGGAATCCTAAACTATGAGGATCGGGTCTTACCCTTGAAGCGTAATCGGTTGCGCACGTCGCCTGGCTCCTCTGAGAAGATGGCGTTTTGTTGTCTCCAAAATCCTTCCTCGAAGGATCCTCTACTCTCAAGCACGAAAGCCTTCGCAGGTTGGTGCTAGCCAATCTTGCCTACACGGAGAATTTTGGGAAAATCTGTGTATTTTTCTGATGAGAATAATTCAAAAAAAATCCTCTCCCTACAATTATATCCCTAGGATATTTGTAGGGAATTAATTTCCAAAATCAGTATTGTAATTTATCCAATTATAACTTAACTGATTTTAGTAATTTCCAAATCAGTATTATTACCAAATATTATTTAACTGATTCCAAGTCAGTATTTAAATAATATTTACTAATTCCAAATCAGCCTTAAATAACACTTTAATGATTTGGGTTATACACCAAGCCCATGGATCAACCCATGACCCATGGATCAGGCTGATGGGTCAAGAACTTCAATTGCAATTAAGTCCCTTGATTTATCAGCCCATCCCAATTGTTCTCAGGTAATTAATTAACTATTAATTAATACCATAGAACTTTCCAATAATATTTAATTAAACCATTTAATTAAATCTTATTTATTTAAGTATAACAATTATACTTATTGTAGGCAAGAATTCTTATTCTGCATCATCGAACTTTCTTATGTGCGATCCTGTAGGCCCATTCCAAATTGGCAATGGATAACTCAAACCCATTGATTAATCCATAAGTCATTAGTGGTCTCTAGCAAGACATAATGACTACCCAATTTGGAATGGAGGGTCGAATGGAGATTCAACACAACCTTTCCAAGCAAACTGCGTACGATCCTCTACATCGATATCCAGTTTAGCATAAGGCATGGAACCATCATCCTTATGTAGCTAAACGTTTACTTGATCTCTTAGTGACACTGAATCCTTCAAGCAAATGATATCCTATCATTCCTTGGGCATGGCCATGCACTTTTCAGTTCACTATCAAGTGGCCAAGATATCATCTCTCACTTAAGAGAGATTTGTAGTCCCATCACTTCACCTACATACCTCAGCGTGTCTCATAGTGTACCCAATCATACCCGTACTTGGCAACCTGTTACGGCCCCGTTAGGCGTATGTCAAAGCACACTACAATTCACCTAAGACCATGTAGTGATTTCTGGTCTAAGGATCCTAGTACCAGTACTACTCAAAAGAATCACTCATGATCTAATTAGTCCATGGAGTGTTTCTTTTGGCGGATCGATTTCATGAATTTAAATATGCACAAGGATATTACTATCATGAAATTAACTCATTTGATAAACAATCAATCAAGCGACAAATATCTTATTTACATAAATACCCTCAAAGTATATTTACATAAATAGCCCTCATTAGGGCACATTCACCAACAATCTCCCACTTGCCCGATGAAGGGCTATGTCCTAAACTATTTAAGACCAAGCTCTATTACATGTCTATCAAACTTTGACTGTGGTAGAGCTTTTGTGAGAGGATCTGCTATATTGTCGTCTGACCCTATTTTGCACACTTTCACATCTCCTCGATCAATGATCTCTCGAATGAGGTGAAACCTTCTGAGTATGTGTTTGGTTTTCTGGTGTGACCGAGGCTCCTTAGCTTGTGCGATGGCCCCGTTATTGTCACAGAAAAGTTCTATCGGATCTTGGATACTCGGTATCACTCCGATGTCTGACACGAACTTTCTCAGCCAAACAACTTCCTTTGCAGCATCTGATGCAGCAATGTACTCAGACTCTGTTGTAGAATCGGCTGTTGTATCTTGCTTTGAGCTTTTCCAACTTATTGCACCGCCATTCAGACTAAACACGTAGCCTGATTGTGACTTCATGTCATCTTGATCTGTTTGGAAAGCAGCATCAGCGTAACCTTGTACAATGAGCTGTTCTTGTCCTCCATACACTAGCATTAATCCTTTAGTTCTTCGTAAGTACTTCAGGATTGCTTTGACTGCAGTCCAATGATCCATCCCTGGATCTTTTTGGTATCTACTAGTCATGCTAAGTGCATGTGCAACATCCGGACGGGTACACAACATGGCATACATGATAGATCCTATTGCCGAAGCATATGGGACTCTACTCATTGTATCCCTCTCCTCTCTTGTTGAAGGACCTTGGTTCTTCTTCAAGAGAAGGCCATGTCTAAATGGTACCTTACCATTTTTGGAGTTAGACATATTGAATCTTTTCAATATCTTGTCTATGTACCCTTCTTGACTTAGTCCCAGAAGCTTTTTAGATCTATCCCTATAGATCTTGATACCTAGTATCGTCTCAGCTTCTCCTAAGTCTTTCATAGAAAATACACTTCCCAACCATTGTTTGATGTCTTTCATCAAAGGAATGTCATCTCCTATGAGCAGGATGTCGTCCACATA